>OV815311.1:12410000-14810000 GCA_929108375.1 Gymnoscelis rufifasciata
ATGGCTTCTCCGGACCAAATTACGAAACACGAAAAAATCGTTTCACGCACTGGCCCAGCACGGAGGGTAAAAAACACGAGGTCATAAAAAATATCGTTACCCTCCTGCCATTGACACGAATATTATTAGTGACGACACTCCCCTTAAGCCTCTTTTAGCTGAATAGAATATTCTTCAAAAATTCCGTTTGTTTTGTATAAAGTCAAAGCAAAAACACGGTTGCTTTCAAGTGTAACGGTTGTAATAATGGATATCCGTAAAAATATTCAAAATTTAAACTCTGCTTCAACCTCTGAAATGATTTTAAGAAACGAGCTGCCTTTTCACTTTTTACCGACTTTTAGCGAAAAAAGGAGGGTTTTCGACTATTTTTAACTATAATAATAGGCAATGAATCTGCTGAAATGCTCATAAATACGAGAATAGCCGCAAATGGGTCCTAAGCAATTAAATAACCTTCGCTAACAAGAACTGCGGTCATAATCTCCCATATTTGAAAATTTCATGTAACATTGAAATATTTGCAACAATATCAAAATGTATTGATATCTCAAATATTATTAGAAAATAAACTGTATATGAATTATTTACTCTTCGAAAAGAAAACTGCCATGTTTTTCGAAATCAAAAATGTATAATTAATTATACGCGGTCGACGTATCAAAAAAGCTGAGAGATAGATAACCTAAATACCTATCGATTTATTCCCCATTTTTGTTCTCTTTTTTATAGTTTTGGAAAAATTCAGTTTTTTTTTGTATCACAAAGATATTTTAAAAGAAAAAATATCATAATACATCAAGATTTTTGGAGCAAACATAGTTGAATTGTAGCTTGTACTTGCATTAAAATCAATTTATTACTTTGGGCTGAATTAAAGGTACCATAAGAAAAAACTTAAAAAATTGTAATTTTTGTGTATAAATATGAGAACTTTAAAAACAAATCACAAAAAAAATCGCATAAAATTGTATTCTCCTAACTATTTAAAAAACTGTATTAGTAATCTGGCTAAACACAGTACATAATTAATTTTCTTTAATCAGAACGAGGGGTTCAATTGAAAATATCCTTTGAAGTTCATTTCTCATCAGTTATTCGTTTATTTTATTTCATACCTCCTTATGACCAAACTATTTAGGTCACATAATCCCCTTATTTCAGCTTTCGTTTATCCGTTGATCATGTTACACCGTATTTAGATAATATTGTATTTATTCCATTTTCAATTGCTACTTATGAAAATGTGATGTTTGCCAAAGTTAATATATTAAGCCTATAATCGCGGATTACATCCAGATGACCCAAACATCTTAAAATAGTCTTAAACATGTTGTTTCGACTTTAAAAATGGACTGTTTGATAAATGATAATTATGACTTGGACTCATAATACACGTAGGGTTACAGTTTATACAATCTATGCATAATATACATTAAGCAATAAGTATAAAAAGGTTTTCTTAATGTGAAAAAAATGTATACAGTAATAAATCAAAATTTCAACTCTCTATAGATCATTATTCTTGAGATAAAGCCTGGTGACAGATAGTTGACAAAGTCTTAGTATAAGGGTACCGTTTAACCCTTTTTGTACGGACCTCTAAAAATAAACTTAACGTTGTAAATGTAGAATATACATTACAATAAATAAATAATCAGTCAATTAAAAATGTTTCGGTTTAAACATCACGTTTAGAGTTTATTTTATTGTTTATGATTGACTTTTAAAACAGAAACCAAAAAAGATAGCGATATCTGAGTTCGGGGCAAATAGTGATAAAATGTTTTTGATATAAAAAAAACATTTATCACTAGGTACATAATTTAAGCAGAAATTAGCTAGTTACTATCGAGGTACGTATATAAACAACCAACGGTTATGTAAATATTCACTTCAGGGAAATCAATTGAAGAGAACTGAAGACAAAATGTTGAAAACGTCGCTGATTTTATTTTTGGTATATTGCACAGCCGCCTACGGTAAGTTTTACAACAATTACTATTGATCGGCCACTGGTCAGAAACCGGATATTATTTCAAACAAAAATAACTTTTGGAACTTCATTTGCACAAATGATTATATAAAATCCCATTCTATTATCATATATTTACACGCAACGGAACAACGTTGTTATTAAGACTACATTACATTTAAACTACTATACTATGTTTAAACTATATAACACAAGTACAATCAATATACCTTTGATCATTGTGTGTAAATACCTACTCAAAATGTGGACACCTCTCGGACTAATACGGTTCAGCTTCCAAATTATTATACATCATTAAGCAACGCTACGAAAGCTGTTGGCTTTATACTTAATTTTTAAACTCAAATTTTTGGTACAACATGTGAACAAAAATGTTATCTTATAATAAAATGTTGACTATGTATTTTGTGGTTCTATCTTAACCGTAATATTATTCGAAATATTAATAATTGTTTAACAATATTCCAAAATTACATAATTACGGGATCAGAGTTCACCTCGATAATATTTAAGCTCTTTATCCTACATACAGATGTTGAGTGTTTTGTACCATAAAAAACTGTCAGTATTGTAACCCTCAAAACAATTCTCAGGTAAAGTAAGGCCGGGCTATGAGGACTACATATTTGAAGAAAGCCTGGATGGATTCCTGAAGCTTCACGATAAGCCTTCCACATGGAAGGCGGCCGTTGAAACATGTGTTAGTGAAGGTAAGTTACTTAGGTTTATTTAATTCTTTAAATACATTTTCCGGAGGGAAAATAAAACTATGTTTATTAATTTATCTAAGGTACCCATTTTTATCGCTTGGTTGAAATAAAATGTTACGGGCCCTCAAACCTTTTGACTATATACATATACCTATAGAGTCAAGTAAGGTTGCATGAATTAAAAAATTTAATTATATTACAGAGGCTGTTCTGGTTGACGCACAGGACGAAGAAATAGATGAAAGTCTTATCAAAGTAGTGAAGGACTCGGGCAAATCTATTGAGTTCCTATTTGTTGGCAGTCAGGTGTTTTCAGCACCTGTCCCTGCAGGTAACTATAATTTCCTAGATGAATAGAAACAAAGTGTTGTAGGAACAACAGTTTGTTTTACGAACCATAGATGGTCCTTGTAAATGGTTATGGATCTTTTTGTACGCGTTAATTCTGCATTGCATTTTAGATTCAGATTCAAATCATTTACTGTCACAGAAAAAACCATTAGAAATAGGTATAGGTAAAAAAATATATACAAATACTTATTCTAATGCAGTAACTATGACTTGGCAAACAGAAATAAAAATCATAGTGCTATAAAGCGGCACAAAATGTCAGATATAACAAGTTAGTGACTTGTGGCTTTCGGCATTTTTATGCACGGTGACGCTACACCGAAATTTTGCTTCTTAATTGAAAACCTAAACATTTTTTGTAGTCGGTTGAAAAGAAATTATACCGGCTGTACGATGCAATTTTTTTATCTGAATTATACCTTTAATCTTTCACATTGTTCAATGATAAACTTTTTTAGAGTTCGTGGTAGCAGGCGGTACTCAACAATGTGTCGCCATTTACGCTAACAACGCTACAAAGACATCTGTCCCTTGCACTGATGAACACCCTTTCATATGTTACGCACCCAATATAGAAGAAGAAGAAGAAGAAGAAAAGATTGTTGAAATCGTCGACTGTGACTTCAAAGAAGCCGGTAAGAAACTGATTATGTACCCAAGAATTAACTGTTTTTTAAATCAGTATTTGTTTACACATATTTATTAATTTTCCCCGCGAATAGCAATAATAATACATACGGCTTTAACGGTAAGCTTAACAAAAAAAAATGTAATACAGCCATGTATTCATTTGTAACTTGCGTAATTTTATTGTTTCAAATAAATGTTGACTGATAATTTCGTAACATTCACACGTGAGTAAAACCCGTTTCTAGGAAAATAATAATAATAATATGGAGTAAGGAAGTTATTGCAGACAGGGACGTACATGATATTAATACGTTTTAAACTAATAATGTTCCTTATATGTAGGACAAAACCGTGAATATTGGCCTGAATATAACAGCTGCAAGAAAATTGGTGGTTGGGTGAAGATTCACCACGATGTGGAAGACCATGAATCTGCCAAGGAAACTTGTGAAAAGGAAGGTGAGTAGCTGAAATTAAATTAATGTGTCTGACGACCCCTGTGTCTCGTTGGGCGAATGTCCGCCTAAGGCACATGAGGTTGTGAGTTCGACTCCCGCCGGGGGACCCCAGATTTTGTACGATCTACAATTTCTGGTTTCGATCTGGGTGTTTTGTTTGTATCATATACTACTTGTTTAATTGATTTTAATAAGCACGGTCAATATTGAACTTATTTTATGTAAAAAGAGTTTCGTATAGAAATAATTATGCATCCCTGCATTGCGTTATAATAATTATGAAAGTTATATTGATCAAAAATTTTTAAACTATTATGTATACTTTAATAAAGTAAGTCATGATGACTCCCTAATAAAATTGTTAGGTATTTTGTTTAGTCCGTCTGTAAGACTGTCCAAAAATACTGGACACCTATTTTTTGCTTTTTTATTATAAGAAAGTGCAAAGATATAAAGGATCAAAGTTCTGGATTGAGAGCTTGTGACTGCAAAATTTAGTTCAAATCGCACGAAAGTGTTACGTCATACGAAACTTCAATGCTCTATATCGTCTTGATATTACGAGTGCAAGAATATATTATTTAAAATAATCTAAATAACGGACTTATTAAATGTTTTTTACTCCATACCCTATTCCATAAGTTTAGCGTTACTTAAACAGATAAGTATTATTTACAGGACATTAATCTAATCTATTTTCAGGTTCCAAAATTCTTGATCTTAATAACCCAAAGATGAAAGAGGTTGCTATGGAACTGCTGAAAGCTAATAGCTCTTCTGACTTACCTTTGATCGTCTATGGTAAAACTAGAGTGACCCACCCCAATGGAGGTTTTACTATTGTTGATGGTAAGTAACATTTTATTTCGTTTCTGTTCTTAAATGGACATGGTTAATAGAAAGATATACAGATCTTGTTAAAATAACTAAGTTACTTGTTGTGAGCTACCACATTGCCAACAAAATCAAAGGGCATTATTTTGGTATACAGTACAGATTTCGTCAACGATTCTTTCAAGTCCTAAGTAGTTTTTAAACAATTTATTCTGGTTTTCATTCTCTAAACTCAACAGGAACATAAACAGTACGTGAAGGAATATTACCGTTGTCAATTATGTGTGGAGTAGTTACAATACAATACAAAAAATATTTATTACAACACCACAATAATATAGGAACATGCATAGGAGATACATATTACATACAGTGACATAATGGGCAGCCTTATTGCTAATAGTTATAAGTCTTCAATTTACATAAAGACCACTTTTCTTTTTTCATAAGTTATTATCAGTGACTCTTAGCATTTTATCTTGTAAATTGTATCGTGGTCAAACTAAGAAAATCCTTACTTCTTAAGTCTTTAGTGTTGTATTTGTACCATTTTATTTTTCTTTTATTGATAGGTTTGCTCAGAGACTCAAATTGTCACCCTTGTAGGTACACAAAATACAATAAATCAAAGAAAACGAATTACTATAACTATTCTATTCAGAATGTAATCTATTCCCATATATGCATATGTATATACACCCATAAGAGTAAGAGGTTTGAGCACTCTCAGCTATTATACAATATTGTATTTAGATACGAGGGCTTAGTTAGAACGAGGTGTCACTATTTCTACCCTGGAAGGTTTATCTCAAGTAGGTATTAAGTACGCAGTGAACTGCAAACTGCTTAATTCAGTTAAAATTGATTATAAGTACCTATTCTTTGTAAACTTCTTTTGTGAATAAACAAATATTTTTTTTATTTTATATACACTAAAGTAATAGTTAGAATAGTAATAATAGTATAACTTAATCTACATAATTATTATGTACTAGGAAGAGCGAGGTTTTCCTAACACAGGTATTTTTTACTTAAAAGGGAATTTCAAACACTGTTAGTCAAATGTTAAATTAAGTTATGAAATAAAGTTTTTTTTTTATATATACTGAATTATTTTATAAATTGTACTCTTTTCTCTAACTCTCTATACGATTTCAGGTAAAAGAAAGCACGTGGACTACCTCCCCGACTATTGCGCCGTTATGTACATGAACGGAACTCTCGACAAGAAAGCCAGTTGTAACAGCACAGCAGCCGTCATCTGCTTTGCGGAGTTCCCTGCTGACAGCTGTGATGGTGGTATGTATGAGGAAGATTAGTGGGATTTATAAGGAATAAATAAAACTGCATTCGGGAAACTCATCTGAAGAAAACATTAAAACAAGAAGAAACATTAAAACACTACAGACAAGGGAGTCGGTTACCGTTTTTGCTTACACAGTAAAACATTAATTAAGTTATTCTTTTTTACACGTACGTAGCGCTTTTTACCAAAAGAGAAAAAAAATGCTTACCTTTGTTATAATAAATAAATCTGAAATCATATAGAAATTTACAATCGCCTTTCCACCAATATCGCTACGATAAAAATGACCCATAGTTACAATAATCAAAATATAAACAAGGTTAATTGATGGTTTTGATTTTAGGAGACCTCAGAGAAGGTCACCCCGACTACAAAAGTTGCTCGAACATCACTGGCTGGGTGAAGGTTCATCCTGAACCGAAGGATTATGATGAAGCCAAGAAAACTTGCGAGAGTGAAGGTAAATATAACATGGAATAATGGATAAGTATAACTACGAACAAAAAATACAGTCGAAGTATAAGCGACCAATTTTTGGTGAAAATGTAAGATTTTGAAAACGAGATTA
The DNA here is from genome assembly GCA_929108375.1 of Gymnoscelis rufifasciata. Classification (NCBI taxonomy): domain Eukaryota; kingdom Metazoa; phylum Arthropoda; class Insecta; order Lepidoptera; family Geometridae; genus Gymnoscelis; species Gymnoscelis rufifasciata. The sequence continues at coordinate 12,416,854 of OV815311.1, forward strand.
AACTAATATCATAAAGATGTAGTTGATTATTTGTTTGAACGCATCTATTCAAGAGCTACTGGTCCAATTTGAAATAATATTTTAGTATTAGATAGCCTATTTATTGCCTACTTTTAACGGCAGGGAGAATCGTTGTTAAAATATTTTAAAACTTTGTTCAACAATCTTCTCAGTTCTTAATTTAAAGGAGCTTTAAATGAATATAAAGTTTGTTTAATAAGTTAAAACATAAATATCGCTTAGTATTATCATTAAATTTAATCACTATCGGTGTTACTACTCTTTATTATTTTGAAATACTAGCTCGATTTGTTGTTTTTTTACCTATATCTGTTTTAGCAATATTATTTATAGGGGATACTTCCGTAGAGCGCGTACAATTCTAATTCTGTTTCAGGTGCGCAACTGTTCGATTCTAAGGACCCTGACTTCGAAAACATCGCCTGGGAGCTCGTGAGGAGGAACAGTGCTGTTGACCCCTTAGTGATCTTCGGTAAAAACAAAACTATTGAAGGTAAGTCAATATCTGTCGCTCTAGAAATTATATTTCTTTGATAATGATAAATATGAATGTTAGTAAAAACGAAGTAGAAGCAATAAGCAATGAAACACATTTTAGTTTTCAAGTAAAAAAGATGATATTTTGTTAGTTTTTGTTTTACTATTTCCCGCGCTACAGACCGTGATGCTTGCGTGAAAAAGGTAAAACCTTTACCCAGCTGCTAGATAACAAGAGTTAAAAAAATGTTTTAACTGTTTAACTATTTTTTGTTTCAATAGAGTCCCAATTCAATACGATAAGAATATATTTTATTTTAAGTACTTTTTTCTTATTATCATCATATATTTCTATAAAATGGACCGACTAATGAACGACGAAAGGAACGACTAATTTAATATTGATATAAGAAATAACAAAATCGCATTTCTATGATTTTTTTTATTTTGACAACTTGTATAAAAAAATTGTATTACAGGAGAACAAGAATTCTGCAGTGTCCTATACCCCAACGGTACTCTGGAGCTCAAAGCTGACTGTGCCAGCAAGCTATCTTTCATTTGCTACGTGCCGTATCCTATTACTTACGACTGCGACGCTGAGGGTATTAACTCTACTTTATTATATAATAATAATAATACTAAACACATTTATTTTGCTCCTGCAATACATCAACTTAAAACAAACAAATTTAGGCAACAAAAATGGTCGCTCAGCATTTGATCCAGTAGCTTAGAGCTACTATAGCTACTTTATAATAACTAATGCTATCAGCATAATCATCACCCTATTAACGTTCCCACTGCTGGGACACAGGGACTTCTCTCTTGGCGAGAGAGTTTAGGCCTTAATTCACCACGCTGGGCAAGTGCGGGTTGGTGAATGTCACATGTCCTTCAAACTCTTTAAAGTTCTCAGAACATGCCCCTAATGCTATAGGTAGCTATGTTTATTTCTATGATAACGCTTTCCAATTATCATTATCGGTACATTATTTGAGTGGCAATTAAATTTTGTGTAAATGTAGCCAAATATACGAGTAACTAAATATGTACTTGAGTGCACCAAACCTGGTCAGATTGTTATTGTAATTTGAGTACTTCTTTATTATGGAGCGTATTGTTAAACTTTAACATGATAATTTTTGTGTTAAATAATAGGAGTACTTGCGAATAATTTAAGGAATAGAGAATTAATAAAAATAGCCGGATATTAAAAACACAAAATGTGAAGCTTAAACGTTTTTGGCAGCAATGTTTTCGGTGATTTGCAATTACTGCCAATTAATATACCTAAATACAACATTTTCTATAACATAACCTACGATACATGTAATAACCTTGATCACCTTTCAGGATACCAACTCGTCAACAGTACTGAACTCTGTTACAAACTTACCACAATCGGTAAGACCTGGAACGATTCTCGCTCCCAATGTCAAGCTGATGGTGGAGATCTCGCCGTCATCAAGGACGCTGAAGAGGCTGAACTTCTTAAAGACATCTACGCTAATCATGATTCAATTTTCCAAGGATATTTCCCATTGCAAGTGTTTGTGGGCGTTCTGGAAGAAGCCCTTGGATCTTGGAAGACTATCGATGGTAATTTGTTAAACTTTTTGGTTCCTTAACGGTTTATTGTGCATCAGGTAAAACAATGTGTAAATTTGAAGCTTGTGAAGTCAAAAATGAAATAGTTGGAGATTTTATTGCAATACAACTTTGACTCTGACTACAATATAAGAACAGATACATAGGAGATAGGTATCACAAACAGTGGCACAATTTGGGCCTTATCACTAACATGCGTGCATTTTAAATTCTCCTTCGCTTAATCTATCTATTGTTGTATACAACCTCGCAAATTACCTAATTCTCGCGTGAAGTCCAAAAAATGGTTAAGCTAAATATAGTTCAACATTATTTATATTTCCTTTCTACCAATTCTATTCTTCTCTTATAACCTATTAAAATATCCACTACCATGCTGATCCATACCATTTAGAACTTAAAATGCATAATTTGATGTGCAAAGTTGGGACGTATACCAATGATTATAAAATAACAAATGCTATCCTCATCTTCGCAGGTGAAACCCTCGCTGAAGCTGGTTATGACAAATGGGCTGCTGGTAAACCAGACAACAAACTGTCCGACACTCCTCCTCAAGTGAAGGGAATCAGGAAAACATGTGGTTGCATCAACATGCAAGCGCAATTGGTCGACTGTTGGTGTGACTTGCCACAAAATTATATGTGCAAGAAGGTGGCTAATAAGTACAGACTTGGCAAGAAAATTAACTGAAGCGTACAAAATGAAATATGAATAGTTAAAAATTCAATTTTTATTGATTACGAGACGATTATATATTATTTCATAAAGATTGTTTGTGTTTTTTTTCTATCTTGAAAGGGTTTGTTAGGAGACTGAACATTAGTCCTACCACGAGTTGCTACTTACGACTGTTGGAGATTACAACATGTTGTAATACATACATACCCTTACATAGGGCTACTAGTCACCCTTTTTGTTTTATTTTATTATTCACTAACATTATGAGGTAGGATTATTTTAAGGGATCAATAAGACACAACTCTGTCCGGTGTTCAAGTGTTTTGTATTAGTATTTGGTGAGAGAAGAAAAATATCCTGAATGTTGAACGCTTCAACGCAGACCGCTCTTTGACGCTATCAAGCGTTTCGCGTTCAGAACATTCACTTTTCATTCCGCCTGACCGCACTGTGTTTGATAAATCTCAAGCTCTCTGTGTGAGTCTGTGACATCATAGTTATTAAAGTAGTTAAGTAATACACATGAACATTCCCTTAAGTCCCTCTATACTTTTGCTAATTAGTTAGCGAGTTAGAATTAATTAGCTTTTTAGGCTGATTTCAGTGTCACGCTGACCATCGGCGCTGAGAGTTCAGCGCGTAGCAACCTGTATCGAGGAACTCTCAGCGTCCATGATAGTGGGACAATAAAATCACCCTTACACCGAGCGTTTGGTCTAAAACTTTGAAAGCGTTCATAATAGCCGTGGTTCAAAAATGTTAAAGGTTTACATCATGATAAAGTATAATTCGTACAATTATAATTATAAAATGGACAATACTTACAGTGGTTAGTTGGAGCCTAAATACTCTCTCTTCAGACGTAGGTTGTCCAATACTGGACCTGAGATTAGACTATACCTTATAGATTTAACCTCGTAACGGGATGTTGATAAACTCGCCACACTTGGGTTAACGATGGCAGTGTTTGATGTTGTGATCTTAGATGCCGGTGCTGCTCATCTTCTTGTGGGATTCCCTTAGCCAGGACCAACCACAACCTCGAGAAGTAGGGAGTAATGGGAGGGACAACATTGTGATGCCAGTGCTCGTAAAAGTATATCCTTGCAAAACAACTCTTTTTGACTTAGTGGGAGCACAGTCGACTGTTATTCCGAAAGGCATGGGTTCAAACCCGGCAGCTATTCACTGGATTTTGCTTCTTGAAAAAATTATATGTGCGCTTAAAATATCGAAATTTAAAATCGCGAGATTTTGAAGAAACCGGAGAACTTGTTGTTGGACATGGGGATGAATAAAGGCCTTATTTCCCTCGTCACGCTATATCTATATCCTTACACGAGACATAAGCCCCTTTTTACATTCCCACTGCTGGAGCATAGGGACTTCTCTTTTGACGAGAGAGATTATACCTTAATTCAGCACGCTGGCCGAATGCGGGTTGGTGAATGTCACCTTCAAACTTGTGAGGAAACTATGTTCTGAATACTATATTTAATATTACAAACTTTTCCCGCCTATTAGACTGAAAAATGTAGTATGTTAGCCCAGCCATCCAAGTATTAATAAGATGGTTAGAGATAATAAGATGGTTAGAGATTATATAGGATGGGATAAAAAAACTACCCTTAAGTCGAATCAGATTATAAACAACAACAGCTAATGACTTAGGGGGATTTTTTTTTGATTTTTTCTAAATCCTGTTTTGGTAGCCAAATTTACATAATGTACTTACGCAAAGCATGAAAGAGAAAGACTAATAATGGGCCTGTTTTACTATGTACTTAGGTATATTTAGAATAGGATAGAGATTTAGCTGGTAAAGAACTCATGATAAAGAAGACATAAGTAGTAAGTAATACATTACCTATAAGTAACTTACTACTAGTACTAAAATTACTTTGCCGAACATCGCCATCAAGAACCAAAAGATTTTGGTTCATTTATGAGAATATATATATTTTATTAAGAAACATTAAAACACTATAGACAAGGGTTCGAAACCGTTTTTGCTTACATAATACATTTAATACAACGAGCCTACATTAGGGTATTATTAGGTATGAACAAAACCAAAGCAATCATTTTATATTAGGTGGCCTAACTTTTTTTAAAAGATGAGATTTACAAAGTCGAAATTATATTTAATGTAAATAAATCGTAAGATCTGACAAAATGGAATGCTCGTGTGAGCTGCTCTGTTACCAAAGACCCGGATCTTATATAAAAAAAAACATTCTCGACAGAGTATAACACGACTCGTGAATGCAACGTTTTTCCAAAGCTATTGCGAACAAACTCGGACCCGGTCTCACCATACTGGTTTTTGCCTTATTGCCATCTTTTTATTACATTACAGGTAGTGTCCCGCGCTGTAATGGATTATAACGCGAAATGACATTTTCCCGCGGTACATTTTTTTTTTTTTTCATTTAAATCGGTTGCGTATTTTTTGCGTGAAAGAGGAACTGACAGGCAGACTGAGTAACTTTCGCATTTATCTAATATATAAAATTTCTATGTCACAATGCTAGTTACCGTACTCCTCAGAAACGGCTTTACCGTTTTTCCCTAAATTTATATGCGTATTCAGTATGTCTGAGAATCGGCTACTATCTATTTTTAAAAATAAATAGTAGTGGGGTCAGCTAGTAATATATACTATTATAAATGCTTAAATAAAGTATGTATTGAAATTCATATTATAAATATTTAAATTAATGTAAGCATTATTAAGAAGGTATCACAAAATATTCGCTTCGCAACTACCTAATCGTTTTTTCTTAATCAGTTTATTTATTATTTATGGTTTATTAGTAAAATATATTGGGGTCCAAGAACATGCGACCATACGCTTACGCCTTGTTCAAGGAGGTTATCATATATCTAAACTAAACTTTAATGTATATGAACTTATTTTTTTCCAAAGTGTACTTACGCTTGTTATTCTTACAAATTTTAGCTTTGGAGAACTCTGAACTTATTACAAAGATAAGAAGAAAGGCCTAGAATAAAACAATATATTTGATTAATTAAAGTACCTAAGTATTTCGATATGGTATGGATCACGTTTACATAAACAAGGTCATTTTGATAAAATTCTGTCAAAATAGATAATGAAATTCAGAATAAAAACAATTTTCCTGATTTATTAGGTATTTGTTTTTAAGTTATCATCAAGATAAAAGTTAAATTACTAGTAAAAGCAAAATGTTATCTATATTCGTTATTTTTATGAATATATTTAAGAAAAAAACAAAGTCTGAATAATGGAAATTTTGAAATTATTAAGCTTTCGTAAATACAACTTAAGTAAAACCTATTTTATGGATGTATTATTATTATTATATGTATTATTTATATTAATGAGTATAAACATTAAATTAACGTCTGAAACTATCAACTAAGATTAAAGAGAGCTTTATTTTCTCATAAAAACTTATAAAAGTTCACATACATTGAGATACATACATGTTTTACATCTTAAATTTATAATATAATTCCTCTAGGCGTTAGCAGGTAAGTTGACAAACTTAATTTAATATTTAATACTATCTCTAGACAATGTTTGAAACCCCCTATCCCCTCACCAAATAACAACTTTAATACAATCTATCTATTTACAGAGTGTCCGGTAATGAATCGGTAACCGTGAAATAATATTATGCGGTTTTCTGGAATAGGTTCGGAATAGGTACTGGAGTAGTGATTCAAGAAGAATGCCGGTTGGGGTCTCCTTATGAAGTTATAAATGATTGTTTAAATAGCACAGCATAAGACCGTTTAATAAACAAAATTTAAAAAATCTATCTAAAGAGGTACCTACTAATTAAATTTATTTGTTTTTTAGCCTAAAATGTATAATGTTGACCCAAGTAAAGAGGGGGTGCTACAATATATTAACGATAAAAACAGCATTTCCGAAAAAGCAATATTTTTTTTTAAATATTGTTAAAGAAATGCACAATAATATAGCTCGATAAATAACATTGCAGCAGTAAGACACATATAGTTATATTCGTATTTATAATTACTAGATATGTGTAATATTTCTAGTAAAGATTAATTATGAAATATTTATCGGTGTTGTTAAGTTATAATTACTAGGAATTTAACACGTATCTAGTAATTATAACTAAACAAGACCGATAAATATTTCATAATATTATAAATATCTTAGTTCGCAACTGTAATCAAGAACAAATAATAGGTAGTGTAGGCAGGTGATAACATTAGTGATAGCTTCTGCCGATAAACTGCTATGTAGACCTAAGATAAACTTAGTTGTAAACAAAATCAGCTTCTAATTAAGTTATGGCATCGACAAAGAAGTTCATCCGTTGTTTTTTTTTAACATGCTATAAATTTATAACGATTTGTCTGACAATGAGTAAAATTACAATTGTAATTGATATACACTCAGCGGTCCGCCCCTGCTTCGCACCTAGTTGTCCGTATTGTGAATCTTAACCATTCTCGAAACCACATAAACACACACAAAATCAATAGCGGTCCATTTAGGAGGATTTCAATGACTAACACACGTACAGAAGAATTATATATAAAGATATATTTGACATTTGATTTGAAATGCATTGTGCCCTCTCTAATTTAAACATTGTGAATAAATGATTCTTATTCTTGATATGTATTACAGTCTGTTAAGGTACGAGTATACAATAGAATAAACTTAAAAAGGTATGAGATAATCTCATAAGGCGCAAGGATACCTAGGGAGGTATCCTTGCGCCTTGCCAGAGCGATCAACCATCCAAGTCCTGAAGTCACACATAAGGTAGCTTAACTTTATCAAAATACTTGGTCCAAATATAAATTACTCAACACCGCCTGGAACTATTTGGCCAATAAAAAAAAATATATAATAGAATAGAATAGAAAATACTTTATTACACACCAGTTACAAGCCGTGTTGGCTAAAGTGGGAGGACACTCGACTTTCATTCCGAAGGTCGTGGGTTCAAACCCCGCCACGCACCTCTGGATTTTTCTTCTTGAGAAATTTATGTGCGCTTTAAACACGTGCTTTAACGGTGAAGGCAAACATCGTGAGGAAACCGGCATGTTCTGAGAACTTTTAAAAAGAGTTTCAAGGGCATGTGACATTCACCAACCCGCATTAATAATTTCCTTGTATAAATTTTGTGTAGAGAACACAAAATATATTTATGTAATCTAGCTGTAAGATTTCCTAAAACTTTTAAATAAATGACCTTGTGTTGAATGGATAGTACTTTTTTACTGACCGATTAATATAAAAGAAACACGTCATTTTATTGAAATAGCAATTTTTAGTTAAAATCGCAATTAAGCGGTTATGCCGTTTCTGAGAACGTTTCTACCATGCAATAAGATCGCTCTTAAGAAGCGTACCCCATTATGAGGTTCTTGCTAAGAACCGTCTCTGGTGGTGGCTTGTGTCTTGTCACCACCCTCCGGGCTGGGCCAGTGCGTAAAGCGATTTCTTCGTGTTTCGTATGTCGTCCGGAAAAGCCATCTACCTTATAGGTCTTCATGTACCATCTTAGACCACATCGTCACTTTACATCAGCGAGATTGCGGTCAAATGAAGGCTTATCGAGCATAAATAAAAAGTATTTTCGATTTGTTGCTTCTCAAGAGCATTATGAGCTTCTTGTATAGATGAATTATAAATAGAAATAAATAAAATATCGCTTAAATATAAAACATATAAAATTTCTGAAGTCGCAGGTCTATGCCAATAAGCCACAATCGACCGTTGCTCTGGAAACCAACATAAAGCAGGCCATCGCTCGAATTCAGCTGGATCTATGCAGCAGAGTCATAAAATTTGGACCTCTCGGATTCGTGCAGCCATACGAAGCCGCGGCGGACATTTGAACGATGTCATATTCCATCCGTAATGGCATAAATAGGCCTTTTAAATAAATAAAATAAATTTCGTTCATATCTTGCACACATCTTGTTTTATTCAATTTTAACATCGACCCGCCCTTGTTGAAACACCCTTAATTTTTTAAAATAAATAATTTGTTATTTAAAGTAATCATGTAGGTTCCAACAAGTAGACAAGAGAAGCTTTCAAATTGCGAGCATAATGATAATAAGTTTTACAGACGATAGCTTAATTAGTTACCAACCAGCATATCAGTTACCGAAATATCAGCACTCTTTGAACAAATAATAAAATGGGCTAAGCATGAGTCTGTCCCGAAACTGTAGTCAGGTTCTGTAGTCATTTTAAAAAAAGAACGTTTTTAAACTGCCGACATCGCAGCTTTTTACCTCATCTTACTTGTTTCTGGTCATATTTAAAAAAAAAAAAAAAAATATTATTTTGCGTCACAAAATGAGGAAAACAATCTTAAACTAAAACTTATAACTATTATGACGACAAAAATGGTCACTACTCGGTGTAATTTATTTACTTCTCCCTATATCTATCTATATAAATAAAAATGAATTGTTGTTCGTAAGTCTGATTAAAACTCGAGAACGGCTGAACGGATTTATCTTATCATAGTCTTGAAATGTTCGTGGAGGTCTAGGGAAGGTTTAAAAGGCGAGAAAAAATCGAATACATGCCGGGAAAAAAAATAGAATAAAAACCCGTGCGAAGTCGGGGCGGGCCACTAGTAATTAATAATATTATATATACTGTTCATGATTTTACTAAAAACAGCCATATACATTATGTATATTATATATATATACTGTATATACATACTATTACGAAAGCTAAGGTCACTGTCGCTGAAATCGTCTAGGTGTTTTTTAAATCAGTTAATTAAATAGTTTAACAATATTCCACGATTCGCTTTTGAACGCATAAAGAAAGAGGGAGAAAGCATTCAAAGTTTATGCGAAAAAAATATTTAGTAATATCATGACAGTCTGTTGTCGTAGCCTTTTTGAACTATTCATATCCTAACCTAACTAACCTATTTTAATACAGGTTTCAGCAATAAATGCAGTGATTCAAATCGTAGGTTTAAGGATAATTTGGTATGCTTGTGAAGACATGCGGGTCACTAGTAAATTAAAATAAATAATAATAATAAAACTTGAAAATTGCATGGAACTAAAAATTGACTCTCGTTTATGAATTTCCGGTGACAAGCACTGTTTTTTCACAAACAATTGCAGAATTATTATATTATTTAGGTAAATAATATCCCACTAATAGTAATAAAATTAAGATTAGTAGCCCGAAAATCGGTTATGAAGCCCGGAATTATTTTTATATGTACAAATATAATATTTTGTTTGGATTGCTAAGTTTACATATAGAATAACCAAATTTATCCGGTTATTACGTTTGGAACCTATTCTTACCGAGTACCGCGATTTGCACTAACAGGGTAGATGCCTAGAATATTATACAAAATAATATATAATATTTTTTTTAATTATTATTAGCCTTTGTTGTCCCACTGCTGGGCCTTTGCCCGTGCAGCAGTGGGACTCAAAGGTTGTTGGGGGAGGCCTTTGCCTCCCCCAACTCCCTCCAACAAGTAATTAATATTATCTTAAAAAAAATTGTACCTGTATTTTTCTTACAAACGAAAACTCAAGACGATGAAGTGCATTGAAATTTCGTGTGACGTAATGCTTTCGAGCAAAATGCTACGTCACAAGCCTCTACTCAGGAGCTTTGATGTTCTATATCTTGGCATTGATATAAGTAAAAAATGTGTCCAATATTTTTTGATGGGCTAAAAGTAACTTTTTTTTTGACGGACTAAACAGAATACCTATTATATTCTTTATGTAGTTATGAAGCTTATACATCCATCTATCTACATAATCTGGTGAGTTTTTTTTTTATGATCCGCGAACTCCATTTTATAACTTTCCACCCAAAGCCATCAGATTTACGTTCAACAATCATCTTCACATAACTGACACGGAACCCTATCATCCAGTTTCGTTATCACAAAGAAAACAATATTTATTTTATGTCATGAACAGAATAGATTAGCAACTCTATATATTTCAGATTTTCAGTGAGACGGTACCTATAGAGGCTTATTGGGAGTGTGGTCAGCTCTACTATAGGCAAAATGTTGAAAGCAACATTTTTATTATTTACTGTTTATTTCATAGCCATTTATGGTAAGTAATATAATATGGTAGTAATATTGTTTAAGTATTGGACGGATACGATTACAAATTTGCTGTGTCAATTTAGTGACCATGATTTAATAATTTAATAATAATATATATTCTTAAATACATTTATAGCACAATACAATGTAGAAACAGCTGCTTTTTATAACTGAAAAAATAAGTTTGCATCTTTGTTCGTTATAAACATTTCAATAAATATGTAGTAGTATAATTTTAAAAACATACTTTGTATTTTATTACATAACAACTATTTACTTATCTGCAGGCTCCAAGAACTACAAAAGGCCGGGTTATCCCGAATACGTGTATGAAGAAGACCTCAGCGGCTGGCTGAAGCTGCACGAAGAGCCAGCAACATGGGAGGAAGCTGTGAAAATCTGCAAATCTGAAGGTAAAATGATTTACCTATCGCGAAATTAACAAATAGTATGTATAGGAGGCTGAGTGTCAATAATTATTAAAGGCGCCTAAACAAACGTAAATTATGTAATGCAAACAACGGAGCATTTTAACATAAAACTTTGACTGTGACTTTGACAACATACTGTCATAATATGGCGGTATGTTGTCAAAGTCGATTTTTTTTTTAAAAAGTCGTTTAGTTTCTTTTAAACAAGCCTAAAGGAAATTCACGTGCACGTGAACAGAGAATTCGCGTTACTCCAAACTGCATATAATTGCTTCACTACCGCGTTCGAGCTGGGTTGTTCGTAGGGCATTGCCTTATATAGAACTTGATAACCTACGATAACTTTTTGAGAGCTTCTGCTGACCGGCATACTGAGTGCTTATAAAATATAGACCACTAGCTGATTCCCAGCAAACGTTGAAAAAAAATAGATAGTAGCCGATTCTCAGACCTACTCAATACGCATGTAAAATTTGGTAAGAATCGGTAAAGCCATTTCGAAGGAGTACAGGAACGAAAACTGTGACACGAGAATTTTATATATAAGATTACTTTACTTTATTTTTTACTTGTACGGTTGGTGCAGATAACATAATTGAACCGAGGTTTTTATTTACAGGTGCATATTTGACAACATCACAATCCAATGAAGCTGACGCGGCTATCTCAAAGTTGATCAAGAACTCCAACAAAACAATCGACTTTGTATACCTCGGCTCTCGGACTATGTCCGCTCCCACACCTATGATGGAAGGTAAGATGATTTAAATATTTATAAATAAGCAAAATAAAAAGTCATGTAACGAGAAGAGCGTTAGATTATGAATGTCGATGGATATGTGAGAAGAGGTAGGCCGAAGAAAAGATGGATGGACTGTGTGAAAGATGATATGTGTAAGAAAGAGGTGAGTGTTGTGATGACGGGTGATAGAGGGAAATGGAAGGAGAAAACATGTTGTACTGACCCCACGTGATGTGGGATAAGGTCAGGAAGATGATGATGAAGCAATATAAAAAGCCGTGTTGGCACACGACTCTCATTCAGAAGGCCTGCGGGTTCAAAGCCCGTTAATAGTCAGACATAAAAATTAAATGCTAATGTTCCTTAATACGGATAATAACTTTGAGTGCCTCAGTGGCACGGTAGGCGAAGGCCCGCTTGCGGCGCAAGAGGTAGCGGGTTCGATTCCCGTCGAGGGGTCAAGTGTTTATATGTTCTGCATGCACTTTCTCTTTGGTCTGGGTGTTTAATTTGTATATATATAAACCTCAGCGATAGATCAGAGATATATATCTATGTATGTCTATTATATTAAGTATTTCGATACACATAACACAAGTTTATATATAGCTTACCACGGGGCTATTTGTTGTGTGTATTGTCCGAAAATATGAATTTATTATTTATCGATATTATAATGTTATTTGTTCAACGTTTTCAGTTGAAAATGAAGTCAAGGCAGCCCCATACAAGGTGGAGCATTGCACCATCCTCTCAGTAGCCGATGGGACTCAGAAGGCGGCGGACTGCAATGACAAATTTGCTTTCACCTGTTACGCTTATCAAGACGAAGCTGACTGCGACGTCTATGAATGGGGTTAGTAATTTTCCCTCATTGAAGAATTTCTTAAAACAGACTTAAAACTGTTTATTAGAAGCACAGTTCTGTGTAAAAGGTCAATAAAAGATCTATCTCTGTGCTAAGAATCACTGATATCTGAAAGTTTTGTCAGGAAAAACAGCGTTGGTACGCAACGTAGCAAAACCATGCTGAGGCAAGATCTCGTACCTTTTGTTTCACATCGTACTTATTTTGAATTAAATATTTTTTTAACTTTAATAGTTTATGGGCTAAGAACCCTTTTTCTCATCTATTTTTTTTAATGATATTAATTTGTGCCGATTACACATGCTCTTACTATTAATAAATTTATATTTATGGTTATTGGTGTGTAATAAAGAACTTTCTATCTATATATGTGACATTTACATTCACCTAAGTATCACCTGAGTTAACAAAGCACGCTTACTATTATAATAGGATTAGAAATGGAATATCCTAAGTTGCTGATGTTGATTATTTATCATATTTAGGTCAAGATAGAGAAGGTTACCCAGGCTACAATCGCTGTTCCAATGTCACTGGCTGGATTAAGATTAACCCCGGTCCATCTGATTTTGAAGAGGCCAAGGAAACTTGCGAAAGTGAAGGTAAATATAACGTTTGACCTATGTTAACCATCTGTATATTGATAAAGAATCATTAACAAAAGTCTACAATAAATTTATTCTTATTTTGAAGCATCTCAGGTTAATACAAATCCGAGAAATAACATCGTTAATATGGAAGAGTTGGTAATTAAGTAATATTTATTTTCTTAGGTGGCAAACTTATTGATCCTACCGATCCTAAGTTCAAGGATGTTATTGAGAAAATGATGAAAGCTAATAACACCGATGAAAACCCACTGAAGATCTTCTCCAAGACCAAGATCACCCACCCCCACGGAGGATTCGTCAAGATCAATGGTGAGAATTCATATTACTAGATCTTCCAATCATACATAAGGATTTTTTCCAAGTAGGTACGTTAACACTAGGTTACTTTGCTTAAAAAGCCGTGTTGGCTAAGTGGGAGCAGACTCAACTTTAATTCCGAAGGTCGTGGTTTCAAACCGCGCCACGCACCTCTGGATTTTTCTTATTACAATACGTAAGGCAAACATCGTGAGGAAACCGGCATGTTTAAAGGATTTGAAGGACTTGTGACTTTCACCAACCCGCACTTGGCCAGAGTGGTGAATTAAGGCCTAATATGTCTCGCCAGGAGAGAATTCCCTGTGTCCCAGAAGTGGGAACGTAATTAGGGTGAGGATGACTTTGCTTAGCTTTATGATTTGCCAAGGAGTGGGATAACCTACGCAAATGTATCAGTATAAAAGTGATACTTATCACTTAAGTTGATCTATTTAAATATGTTTAGAATAAGAACAAGACGAAACCTGTATGCGACATTAGTTACAGCATTCATCACGGTCCTTATGTCAAACTAAAAGGTTTTAAGCCGAAAGAAACCAGTGTTACGATTATACAATATCCATGTTAACCATCATCATCATCCTGCCCTGGTTCCACACTATGTGGGGTCGGCACAACATGATTGTGTTTTTCTTCCATTTCCCTCTATCACCCGTCATCTCAACACTCACTCCTTTCTTACACATATCTTCTTTCACACAGTCCATCTTTTCTTTAACCTCCCTCTTCACATCCACATTCATATCTAACGCTTTTCTCGTCACATGACTTTCGTACATATATTAAATATATTATATTATTTATTTCAATATCCATGTTTACCAAAACACACAAATCAAATAAAACTATTTCTTACAGGAAAAACTAAGTTTGTGTCAAAACTGAAGCCTTTCTGCACCATCGTTCACGCAAACGGCACAAAGGAATCACCAGTGGATTGCGATCAGAAATTCGGATTCATCTGTTACGCTCCCTATGTATACGAATACGATTGTGGTTTCGGCGGTAAGTTACAATAACTGCATTTAAATTTAAATTCAATACATTTATTCCCATAAAACGCCTAGGGATCTTCTGGCATTGGCGTTTGGAATAGGGAATTTAGATAGGCTATAGAATAATGATAGGCAAAGTGAAATTCTGTATTAAGGCTTTTCTTAATATAAATGATGAGTGGTCACAACAGAACAGTGGTTCAATGCCCACGTTAAGAATGAAGAACCTTAAAACCTTCTACAATATCTGGTTACGGGTCTGTGTGCTTTCTATGTATCATAAGTATATTTATGTGTGTAATTTAAAAAAAAATCTATGTAGTTTATCAGTCACCTAAGAAACAAGCACACAAGCAAGCGCTGCTTAGTTTGGGGTTAGGTGATGCTTTGTGATTAGTCTGTAAATATTTATTATTATTTATTTCTGTAACAATATGTAAAAAACAAAAAAAAACAATGTATTTAATGAGAAAAAGTTGGGGTCTCTTGAAAATAACAGTCGATAATTTAATCTTCAACTTAAAATATGTTTGTCTTGGATCATTAATTCATCACTGGACGTAAATTGTATCTATGCAGTTTCATTTATGCCTTTAACATCTTGCCTGTTTTATTACAGACTACCAGGCCTACAGCGAGGTTGAGAGGTGTTACAAGATGTTCACCATTGGTAAGACTTGGAAGGAAGCTCGCGCACAGTGCCAGGAGGACGGAGGGGACCTCGCCATCATCAAGAACGAGAAGGAGGCCGAAACACTCCAGGACCTGTATGCGAACCAAACTAACGTCAAGTTCGAAGCTTACAACCCATGGGAGATGTTTGTTGGTATCCATGAAGTGAACGGCTCATGGGTTACTGTTAATGGTAAGGATGCATGATTTTTAAATCTATAATAGAGGTATATAAAATCTATAAAAGCTATAATTAATTAAATATATCCCCATCTTAGACCACATCGTCACTTTACATCAGGTGAGATTGTGGTCAAATGAAGGCTTATCTAACAAAAAAATAAGCCGCATTTATCAGTGCGGTTAAAGTGTGAAGAGATAGACAATGAGATATTTCACATTGACGTTGTAACAAGAAATCTAAAACCACACGGTCACAATATCTGTGCACCTGACCTCGTGACGTCATATCGGCGGTCTGGGTACAGTGTGCAAAAAAGTTTTTTCGAGAAATGTGGAGGAAAAAAAAATACTAACCTTCTCAAATCAATTTATTATTGATGAAGGGTTTGTTATTAAAAAAACAATAATTTTGAAGTTCGCATTCCAGCGAGGTGCACAGATATTCTGACCGGGTTGTACTTAAATGTGTAATTTTTGCGTTAGTAATAAATTGTTATAAAACAACTGCTTATATGTAAGGATTTATTCTATGTTTTTTTTTATCAGTAGGTACACAAAAGTGCAAGTGAAGTCCCTAAAAACATTTCCCTTCATTCCAACCGGAACGATTCCTAACCTTTTACTCGCTTATCAGACTCGACTAATCTTGCCTTATCTATTTCAGACCAGTCTCTGGAAGAAGCCGGCTACAACGTCTGGGGCAAAGGCAAGCCCGGCAACAAGCTCTCCGACATCCCAGCTGAGATCAAGGGAGCCCGACAGACCTGCGGTGGGATCAACATGCAAGGAAATTACGTCGACG
This sequence comes from Gymnoscelis rufifasciata, assembly GCA_929108375.1. Classification (NCBI taxonomy): domain Eukaryota; kingdom Metazoa; phylum Arthropoda; class Insecta; order Lepidoptera; family Geometridae; genus Gymnoscelis; species Gymnoscelis rufifasciata. The sequence continues at coordinate 12,433,374 of OV815311.1, forward strand.
CGTGGTGCGACCTAAAGCAGGCCTACGTTTGCGAAAAGACGCCAAGAAAAGACAGAAGGGCTCACAGCCCAGTCCCCTTCTCGGCCCCCTTCTCTGCTCCCGGCTTTGCCAACTTTCTGTTTAAATCGTAACTGCGATTGTAATCAATGAACTGATTAGAACTGCGCGAGAGCACATCCAAACCTTCTAAATAAAGCTTGTTATATACCTATAATATATTTTTTTCGTTTTTCCCTTCCATTTTCTATGCTTCTCGCCATTTCTACCAGAGAGTATATTATAACACTTCGTTTTAATTTCTACACACAGACTTAATTCTTATTAATTACACTGCTGTCAGTTGCCATAGATACCTATAAATGATCAACACTTTCGAAGTAAATGTGGAAAATGTCTTTGAAGTCAATGCTTGATTTATCCCACTCCTTCAACAATCTTATCATCATTATTCAACTATTTCTCACATATAACTTTAAGTATCGAGGTGCGTTTTAAATATAGTAATGGCGTGAGGTCCAGTGGAACATGATAGTTTTACTGGAAAAAATTATATATTTTACTGTATTCAAAAAAAGGTTTTTAGTATTTCCCTAACATAAAGACAAACAGACGTGACGAGGGACTTTAATTTATAATAGTACTAGCTGACCCCAGTAATCGTTGTTTTGCAAAATGAAAAATAGATAGTAACCGATTCTCAGACGCATATAAAATATGGTAAAATTCGGTAAAGCCATTTCGGAGGAGTACGGTAACTAACATTGTGACATGGAAATTTTATATTTGAGATATAGTCAGATAAATAAATGAATAAATATTTCCGGACACTCAATTTATTGATAAAAATCATGTTTACAAGTCACTTTTTGCACAAATTATAGTTAAATTCATCATAGGTAATTAACTATACTCATTAACTAATCATAATCAATCAAAATAATTATATTAATAGATAGAGAATAGGTATAGATTTGTTCCTCTCAATTTATGGAGCAATACATCATCATCACCCTATTAACGTTCTCACTGCTGGGACAGAGGGACTTCTCTCTTGACGAGGGAGATTAGGCCTTAATTCACCACGCTGGCCAAGTGCGGGTTGGTGAATGTCACATGCCCTTCAAACTCTTTTAAAGTTCTCAGAACATGCTGGACCAATACAAAAAGATTAAAATATACTTATAGGTTGTATCAATGTCGATATTCTGTAGATTCTGCTCTACGTTAGCCGCGGCTTAACTTGGCAAATGTTCCATAGATAATAGAATATTTCATAAAAGTTTTATTCTATTTTGCGATTAGGTGTTTGGATGAAATTTTGAAGCACTCTTTTCTAAATTATTGGCAAATCAAGCCACTGCCGACTAAGAGCTAATAAAAGTCAGGTCAGTAGCCATTTTTTATCAGATAGGATTTTGACTGTCGTCTCCCGTACTAATAGTGATGTATGTTTACTCGATTGTGTTTTATATTTTAATGCAGGCTATAGTTTTAATAATGAATATTATTACTTAATATTGCTATACAATCGACACAACAACATCAGTCCCGTGATGAGCTCTTAAAGCCTTATACTGATAATGAAACAAGATATCTTATATACTTAGGTATTTACATAATTTAATACACAAACATACCTATAGTTATTTTAATGCTACACATTCTAGGCGGTAATCGAACCCGCTACCCTTGCGTTGCACATACCTCTCATATTTATTTCGTCTATTTATGAATGCGTATTGCTTTAATTTATGATTTGGAGGTTTTGTCTGTTCACGTCCGTAAGTGGTAACCCTCTGAATCCTTACACGTGACCTCCGGGTGGTGCTAAGAACAGTTTCCGGTGGTAGGCTTCGGCCGCGGCTTGTCACCACCCTCCGGGCTGGGCCAATGCGATGAATGATGATGGGCCTGAAGCGATTTTTTCGTGTTTCGTAATGTGGTCCGGAGAAGCCATCTACCTTCTAGGTCTTCATGTCCCATCTTAGACCACATCGTCACTTTACATCAGGTGAGATTGTAACAAAATGAAGGCTGATCGATAAAAAAAAAATCCTAACTTATAGTTTAATTTGGCCAGTGATTGTCTAGTGGTTAAATCTTCGCAGTGTCGTAGCAACTTATTTCTTCTAGGGTCAATTCTTATTGTGATTGCTACAAAATAACAACCTAATTGTTATGCAACTAAATACTGAAATCCTGTATTAGACTTATTCATCCAATTCATTAAACCTAAGATTTCAACTCTAAAATGTGAGTACAACTCCAAAGTCTATTGAGTAATAAGTCGAAAAGTGTTACCTGTAATTGTTGGTTTACTAAATAAATGAATAAAATAAATAAATAAATATTCATCCAATTCAATAAACCTAAAATTTCAACTCTAAAATGTGAGTACAACTCCAAAGTCTATTGAGTAAAAAATCGAAAAGTGTTACCTGTCAATAGTTGGTATTCGAAATAAATGAATAAAATAATTAAATAAATATTTCCGAACTAAGCACACAGCATCACGTAACCCCAAACTAAGCAGAGCTTGTACTATGGGTGTTAGGTGACTTATATTCTACTACATTAATTATTTTTTGCATTTAATACATTGACATCCTAAGTTACAATATTATTATCGTAAGTTTAAAACTTACTCCATTTTAATATCCATTGGCTTAAGAACTTAGTATCATCGTGGCTAGGATAAATTTAACATATTATAAGTAAGAATTTCACATGTAATAGGTAAATAAAACGGGGTCTATTTATTACATCGTTTATTTCTTTATCAAAATCATTTGATACGCTAACTTTAATTCGATACTAGCACATTCAAAATGAAGGAATTATTATCAGTCATAAAAGAAAGTTTAACGCATATCAAATATTTTGATAAATTTACTGTGGTATACTAGCCATAGTTGTTTAAATAACATTATAGAATCTAGCAATTTACAATATTAAAAGTAATTCTTATAATGCTACAACTTTAGTTGCAGCGTCCTTCTGGCACATATATCCGTGGACAACATCACACCAGCAGTCGACGTATTTCGCATTCATGTTGATACAGCCACACATCTCCCTTCCCCTGTTAGGTTTACGGTAGTCGTTGGCCCAATGGTCGTATCCAGCCTCTTTAAGAGCCTCCCCTGGAAAGATATGAAATATATTGACACAATCCAACATCTACAAAGAGTGGCAATGTCTATCACCACACTTAAGACATAGGTGGTACATTCAACAGCAAAAGTAAGATCAATATCAGCATTTCGAAACATCTTCTGGTGAACGCCCCACAATAAAACAACATTTAAAATTGAGACTTTGATAAAACTTGTTCCATACAAGTTTATCACAGTCTTAATTTTAAATGTATTTGATTAAAAGTGAATGATCAAAGTAACATCAAGGATCGCAATTTATGTGATTACTGTGTGTATAAAATATTGTTTAGACATAATTGTTAATTAATATAAAGCGTTTTTAAAAAAATAAGCTTAAAGTAGTTATAACTAACAACCACAAAGGACGCAATTGACCCTTTAGCCTAAAATAATAATGTAATCGTGATCAGAATACGAATGTAGATATCTAAGTAAGTATAGGTTTACCGTTAATGGTTTTCCAAGAACCATTCGTTAGTTTGGCTCCAACGAAAATCTCTAGCGGTCGGTAAACTTCATATTTATCGTCATGGTTCTTGTAAATATCCATCAGCAGATCGGCTTGTTCGATGCTCTTGATGACAGTAAGGTCACCGCCCTCACTGATGCACTGCTTCCGAGATTCCTCCCAGTTCTTGCCGATTGTGTGAATTTTGTAACAGCGACCATTATTGCTATCAAGTCGGTAATCTACAAAAAAAAATGTTATTAATGAGATCTTATACAGTTGGAGTGTCAAAAGAAAGTGAACTTCGAGAGAGACTTCTTTAAATCACAATGAGTGATTTATTGGTCGGATACATATTTTTTAGATTCTTGATTTATAAACTGAAGCATAAACTAAAATAAATTGTAAGGGTATCTATAAAATGTAAAACCTTAACAGTCACCACATGAAACATGGAATTAATGAATATGAATAAATGGGTTGTAAGGGATAAACGTATTTCAGACGTTTTATAGACCTTATCAAAATCACTGGCCCTTGGTACTCACGAACGAGGCTCCACGTAGGTGCGTTTTGATGACACCCACCAAAACGAATTAGACCAGCGCTCTGGGTTAAGGTTTCACAAACCTATATTTTGAAGAGTCTGCCCAGTGCAGTATACATCTCACGACCAAAATTATGAACCTTAAGCTGAACTTCATTCTGGCTTTCTATCATATTAAATATGTATAAAGTTCAACAAATAATTATGAGTGTACAGTACATACCACCAGCACCGCAATCGTAAACTTCTTTTGAGAAAGGCACGTAGCATATGAAGCCAAGCTTGTTGCCGCAGTCCACATTATCTTCGATTGTTCCGTTGGGGTACATCAAACTGCATATTGCCTTGGGTTTGCCAATAAACTTCGTCTTTCCTAAAAATAAAATATTAGTTTTGATGCGTAGTCATTTTAATTCTAGCAGTTTAAAAGCATCATTACGCTGCAATCAGTTTTGGAGATGTCACTTATCCCTGTCTAACTCCTCTTTACGCAATCGCTTTCGAACTCTGTTCCTGTTCTGTTTCATTAAAAGATTGATACTAACCACCAACTGGGTTGAAGCCATTGCCAGTGACGATTGTTTTATTTTGGCGGAAGATCATCAGAGGATTCCCGGTGGATAACCTGCTCTTTTCCATCAACTCCAAGGCTATTTTTTTATGAGCTGGATTTGTAGGATCAAATATTTCTCCACCTGTAAGTAATCAAAACCTTCAACATCATCTTGAAAAAATGTTTCTGTAACAATTGTAGACTTTTTAAAAGTAATAATGTTATTTAAAGTGATAAATAGCGATGATAGACCTTCTTTCGCTGGCCAAGTGGTATTCGTGTAACCAAGTGTTGTCTCGCTCAGATTATTATGTATTTAGCAAGAAAGCTGTTTTTTTTTTACTGATTAGCTACTTAGGACTTTACCAACTTTACAACATTGTAAGAGAACTACTAAATGTTAAACAATTCTCATTGCATTTATTTCTCTAAGTTATTAATTAGCCTGCCTCATATTTACCTTCTTTGTTGCAGGTGTTCTTTGCGTCATTGTGGTCAGAAGGTCCGGGGTGAACCTTCACCCAACCACTGATGTCCTTGCAGCTCTTGTAGCCGGGGTGGCCTTCTCTAGGTTTAGCTATAATAGATAAAAATCTATGGTAATTCTCTATAATGGTTCCAAGTTTATTTTTGAGAATTTTCAATAAAATATAAGAATATTTTTTTTAAGAAAATAAGTTTGGACTTGTACAATTCCTAAAATGACTTTATACATATTTCTTAATACCATTATATTTAATTTTCTTCCTTGAGTTATTTACGTGTCAACTTTTTAAGAAACGTCACATTTTCGAAAGTATTATCATATTATTTGTAGTTATTTGTCGGTTCTCCCATGGTTATTCCACACATGTAAAAACGGAAAAGTTATAAAAATGCAAAAGTTATTTTGCCGCCTATTTTTTATCCAGCTTGTTATTTATAATATTCTCAAAAATTACAGAAAACTGGGTCCCACGCGAATATTTTAGATCCAGGATTTTCCAAGGTTGTCAAATCTATTTTGCAAAAACTTTTAAGAATTAAGAAAGCTAAGCTCACCACCATCACAGCTGTCTTCGAGTTCATCTTCTCCTGGGAAAGGCACGTAGCAAATGTACGAGACCTTGGATTTGCAATCAGCTTTGTGCTCGATGGTTCCATTGGGGTACAGCAGACTGCAGAATTCCTTTGATTTACGGATGAACTTTGTTTGACCTACAATTTATGTTTTATTTATTTATAAATCACATACAACTTACAGATTACTTATAATCTAAAACGTTTTATATGTCACATGATTGTATTCTTTTCTTAATCGGTACACTCTTGTCAGAGTGGTCGTGGTCATCACTGGAAGTTTCCACTTGTGACACGCTTCACGGCTCGTCTCCATTCCTCCCTAACAGCTGCTCGACTGGCGCATTCGTAAAATTAATTAAGTTAATTATATTAGCATTTAACAATATCTTGTATAATACAAATATATTTGTATTAAAGAACTACCTAGATGAGATTATTTTTGAACATTTTACAACTAGGGATAAAAGCCAACGTATAAATATATTATTAGACCTTAAAACTACTTAATACTAAATAACAGAGATAATTTTTTTAAACAAATTCCCAGTCTCTAATTGCCTTGGACAATCAATGTGTAAATCTCTGCTCACTCAATAACAACAGTTAAACAAAATTAAGATTAATACCCTTATTTACGTTCCCACTGTAAGGACATAAGAACTTCTCTATTGACGAGAGAGAATAATCAACAAAATAATGAAACAATATTATTATGCAGTTCAACTTACCTTCCACCGGATTGAAGCCATCATCTGGGTACAAAGATTTGGTTTTACCAAAAATAACAATTGGTTTGCCATCGTTATTTTTCTTAATCATATCCAACGCAACTTCCAGATATGTGGGATTATCGATGTCAATGAGATCTCCACCTGAAATATTCGTAGAATTAACACTCCAGATACTGTTGATTTTCGATTTGAATCGTTCAAACTAATCTAACTAAGCTCGAAATAATAATAAAAGTGACTGAATTGGTCGAATTAAAATGACAGTTAAATTTAACGCATTCGTTACAACTCCGCAGAACAAAGCCAGTGCAAAAAAAGTTAAAATTCAAGATTTTATTGTTTATTTTAAGAAAAGCGTTAGATATGAAACAGGTAAGGCAATGAAAGGATGGATACACTTTGTAAAAAATTACATAATACATGAGAAGGGAGTGAGTGTTGAGATTATGGATAATAGACACACAAACAAAGTTAATGTGTTAATAATACACAGAAACAATGTTTTGAGGATAATGGAGACCTCCCAATATGTGGGACAAGAGCAGAGCACATGATGATAAGTTTGGTCATTTACATTTTTTTTATTGATTTAATAAACTCTATTTATTTTGTGGAAGGCTACAGCAAATCATTATTAACTAACTTACTCGTAGTCAACGTTATAATTGTATAACATGAAAACAATAAATTACCTTCCTTTTTGCAAGTGTCCTTAGCTTCATCATAATCAGATGGTCCTGGGTTAATCTTCACCCAACCGGTGATGTTGACGCAGCTCTTGTACTCAGGGTAGCCTGTTCTAGGTTTACCTACAATAACAATAGCATTATTACCTGCCTAAAAAAATAATTAGGCCATTTTCGCCAGCATTATATTCGTATTTAGAAAGTTTTTAATTTCATTTAAATATAAAAGTAATACTTTTGGTAAAATAAGCGCAGTATACGTTTTTTTATTCGGTCTGTATTTTTGTATTTTTCCACTGGTGGGCAAAATACTCTATACTAGTTCTCAACTAGTTTTCACAACCTTTGGCGCTTTCGACCATAATCTACTGCACTAGTCCAATGCAGGTTGGTCAGGGTTTCACCAGAGCTTGTCAATTAGATTTACCACGGGTTGTGATTTTCATGGAACCTTTAAGATGGAATCTGGACCCCATTGCAAGTTATATTACCAGTTATTAAATAAATAAATATTTCCGGACAATCTACATAACAACATCTTGCCTCGTGGTAAGCTTGTGTTACGGGTACTTGACATCTGATATACTTAATATATAGACTGTATATATATATAGATTTTTTTTACTATACATATCAAACACGCAGACCAAGAAAAAGTGTTTCTTGATCATACAAACACCTCCTCCTCGGCGGGAATCGAACCCGCTACCGACCTTCACCCATCGCGCCACTGAGGCAGTCAAAGTCACGAAAAATAACTTTTAATTTAGAAACATTATTAGCTTTTTATGACTGACTATTAATTGCCAATTACCTAGATTAATAAAGGCTATGACTAGTAACTAGACTAGTAACATAAGCACAATTAACAATTATGTTAAGGCTATTTTTACTTACCACTGACACAGACTTCCTTTTTAACTTCTTTGGTCTCGTCTTCTTTCTTCGAGAATGGAACGTAGCAAATAAATGAGCTCTTGCTTCCACAAGGAACATTTTCTTGAGTTGTACCGTCAATGTTTAGAAGGGTGCATAGTTTCGTATTTCTTCCGATAAACTTAGTTTCTCCTAAAACAAAATAATTGGTTACATTTTTTTTATATTGTATGTGTAATATATAAGCATTTTTTCCTCCATCTCCTAATGAACAGTTTTTGTATTAAACGGACCGTAAATAGTAACAACTACGCTGCGGTATGCCTTACCAATAATGAATCATTGTGCAGGAAGTTGTATCAATTTTAACTGTCCATAGGAAAAAATATTCGTTTCATTGAATTAACATAAACAAAGATTTATCCAAACTAAGCCATAACATATTTTTTTTTAATTGGCTTCTGCCGCCTCAAATATCTCAGAAACCTTACTGACTTGGAACTATGATTACTCAACATCGATTTTGTGGAATTTACTCTGGGGGTTGACATGCGTTTCATCACTGGCGAAATGGCAGAATCACGTTTTTCAAAGAACTCAATAAATAAAATACAATAAATAGTACTTACCTCCGACCTTGTGGAACCCTTGATTAGTAAGAGATTTTCTGTTTTTACTGAAAATAGTTATTGATGTCTTTCCTGTGTTTTTCATCAGCTCCAAGGCAATTCTGTTGAACTCAGGATTGCTTGTATCCAGAATTTCAGCACCTAAAATTGTATATATTTTAGAAAATAGTACCTACAAATGAAAATAATCGAGCTCTTAAACCTTAACTTATCTGACAGTAATGTTATTGTTAAGGGGAGTTTAAGAAAAACATTCAAATTCAGGTAATTTGTAAATACGATAGAATTATACAAAGTGAATGAAGAAATAATAAAGTAATGTATAATTAGGACTTAATCACACTCGACAGCAGATGCTATTAAGGAACTTGATTTGTAGCTCGTCTATTTAAAACGAAGTATGGAGTGTTTTAAGACTCATTATTATCAATCAGTTGCATAACATACTATTATTACACCTATATTTTATCTGTGGTTTGAGTGTGATTATGTGTGAATACTCCAGATATATATTTATTTATTTATAGAAAATTTAATAACTGTATTTCATTATTGTGTAACATACCCTCATAGTCGCATTTACTCCTGGCATCATCGTAGTCAGTTGGTTCGGGGTGTACTTTCACCCATCCAGTGATGTTCTTGCAGCTTTTGTAGTCGGGGTGATTTTTTCGTGGCGGACCTATAAAACAAATTATTACATCTTCACTTACGATCGACAGAGAGATTGTGGGCAAGGACTAGTTTCCATTTAAAAAATAGATAACTCTTTTTTTTATTCAAAGGAATCCTGTCTTCTTGCATATTTTTTCAATTAATATGAAATAGGCTGATATAGCAGTTAGATAAACTGTTATGTTGATTGAGAGACGATAAAGGACTTTTGGTAGGACAATCTTACACGACCGTTTATTTACAAATATAGCATTTTATGAGTCTCAGTAATCAATATAGTATGTTATAACTACAGTGTTCTTATAAAATGCCGCTATCTCTAATATATGAGATAGGTGTATTTTTTTATGGTAGAAAGTGTCGATGTGGACAATGATGGATCTCATAAATCTAGAAGGTATCACACATACCTCCATCGCAGCTATCCTTAGGATACGGAACGTAGCAGATGAATGACAGTTTGCTGTCACACTCCGCCTTAGCATCTATGGTTCCGTTGGGGTATAGGAGACTGCAGTATTCTTTTTCTTTGCGGCCAAACTTGGTGTTTCCTATAAATTATGAACTTTTAAAAACTTATAGTATGATAAAAAATACGTGATGACGAAGAAAAGTTTAAATTAATTAAAAAGTAGCGGAGTTCAGTTACTTCTTCAACTCGAATAATAGAATCATTAAAATGTTTGTTCACTAGCAAAAACTATATACTGCATGAAAATATACTGTCAGGTTCTTTATACTCCATATAACAGCAAGCAAGAACTCTTCGATACAATAAGTTTGAACCCGTCGTGACGATGCGGCTACATTAACGACCTACGGCGAATATTCATGCTAACGCGATGTGTGGCCAGATACATCGTTGAAACACGAAATAATCCGGATAAGACGACGTTAAGCGTGGACGTGGCTACAATTACGTTACTTCAAAATCTTGTAGCGAGTAACGCAAATGTTTGTCCGCTAATGTAGATAAGAATATCGCGGATACCAGTTTCACGATGATTTTAACGCGACACGAAACCCGCTGATATAGCCGGACCATAACTCATAAAGCGGTAGATATTTGTGGTCTTCCTTCTTTTTCATAAGTCGATTGATCACAATTGTAAATTGCAATGAATAACTTACCATCAACCTGGTTAAATCCATCATCGGGTTGCAGAGTTTTATTCTTTCCGAATATGATAATAGGTTTCCCGTCCACGTTGTGCTCCTTCATCATTTCCAGGGCAATTTTTTTATGTTCGGGGTTGCTTGGGTCAAGAATTTCTCCGCCTGAAATGTATTACTTTTATAAAATTTCCACATTTTAACGGTATGTTTCTATTGTTTAAATTTAAATCCCCACTTATTTTTTAGGGTTGTATTTAAAATTTTAAAATTGTTAAGGTTTTCACAAACGTTTCTGCAAAAAATGTTCTATTTTTACATGTCCAAGAAGAAGCATTAGTTTTTTGTTACTGTAACTGTTACTTAACAATATATTGTTCATAGGATATTTAATGATGTCAGCTCGTGTATATATTTAATTTTAAATATATTTTACCTTCTTTATCACAGGAGTCCTTTGCTTCATCAAAATCAGAAGGTCCTGGGTGAACCTTTATCCAACCTTCGATTTCGGGGCAGCCCTGGTAATCAGGATGGTCTTGTCTAGGTTTACCTACATAAATAAAATATTTCGGTGATGATTAACAATAACAGGAAAAGACGTAAGGTTATAGTTTGTTAAATTATCACGGTCTAAACAGTAAAACGTGTAAGTACTCAGCAATATAGTTTAGTTGCATTCGAAGATGAAACAGAAACATTTCATATACAGGGTGGAAAAATCGAATGCCACATGGATGGCAACTACCTTAAATATTGTAAATAGCACATTTTGTGTAAGGGAGACTTTCCATCCAAAACAATCAATACTGCATTTAAGGAATTATGAAAAATCGCTTGCCTCAGTCGGGACTCGAACCGGTTAGATGTGACAAAAAATAATGTGCTGTATTTTATGATGCAGATTGAAAGGGTTACTGATAAGGTTCATTTTTCTCTAAATAACAAATACAATCAGAATAAATTATTTATTTATTTAATATTTAATTGTAGCTGCTGTTGTATAGTGGCGTTGTCTAATTAAAATAACTAAAATTAGGTATATTCAAATAATTAATCTGAAAGACATTGCTAACAATTGAAAAGAATCCAAAAATAGCAGCATAGTTTTTTACATGTGGTTTTTTTTAATTTAATTATATCTATAGATAATACATAATCATAAAACAACTTACCATCCTTGCAGACTTTCTTTGTCTCAACAACTTTATCGTCTTCGAACGGCACATAACAAATGAACGGCATAGTTTCATTACAGCTGCCCTTAGGGTCTATTGTACCGTTAGCGTATATGATAGTGCATTCTGGGGGCAAGTATTTCACATACTTGTTCTTTCCTGCAAAGTCAAAGTCAAAGTCAAAACTCTTATTTCCTTAGAAGCACAGGGCATACATGGACAGGTCAACTTAAAATTAATGAAACTAAATTGTTAAAACAAAATTTATCTTTATAGATAATTATAGATATAACATTGTCTTGACAGTTCGCTTCAATGTTTTATACTGAGTTGAGATGCGAATAGAACAACACAGCTTTATCAGTTTTTTACCATTCTAAATTGTGAATTAAATTTTTCTGCCTTAAAATATAAACTTTAATATAATCTTGAAATTCTAGTGTGTTATCTATACGCTAACTCGTGTTTTTTTTTTTTAACTTTACTTTATATCAACGTGGTCGTTGATTATTGTCTTAGTTTTTCTTATAATTAATATCTCACATAAATTTTCATGACAAATTACAAAATTCCTCAACGTTATAATATAACGGATAACATATCCGTCAAGGAGAGTTTTTTAATCAGTGTATAAAACAAATTTTCGGAGTATAAAGTATTGTTCATCGATAGATGGCTCTAATCTTTCTAATATCTTAGTTATAAATCATTGTATATGCCACAAAAAGTGTACATTTGTCCCTAATAAAATAATTATAATTATGTAGTTTATCACGAATATTTATGTTTATTAGGTTATATATATAGTATGTATATTTAATAGGTATATGTACGTTCATTTTAGTCAGTTTTGTTACAAAAAATCCAGTAAGTATCTATAATAAATTCATATATGCACACAGATCCCCTTTAATGTCTCAATGATCCTATCCATTCAAGGTTGACTGGTAGAGATCGCTCTTGAGCGATAAGACCGCTAATTGTCGCATAGTATTAAGAATATTATTGATATGTTTGTATTATAATTGTGTGCGCAATAAAGAATTATTATTATTATTATATGTTAGTCTGTAAGGTATTTATTGATATGCCTTTGAAAATAATTTTATATGTATACGTGGTTTGCGGGGCAGTTAACAACCAGTACATCTTAAAGTAACACATGTTCTTACTAGCACAGGAAGTAATATCCTAAAGACTGCGTTAATTATGTAAAACTTTCTTTGGTTTTTTTAACAAATCATTGATTGATTGAATCTGCACGATGTCAATCACGATGAATAGCATGTCATTTGTTGATTCGGTTTTAACTGAATGTATCGGCGTTAAGCGCCTGGAGCGATAGATTATGTTCTAATTATATATGTTATGTTATATATTTTTATGTATCTGTTCTGGTCACGTCACTAGTTTATTGGATGATATTGACTACATAATAAATAAGCTTATGGTTTTCCAGGCTGTAGTAATAAGGTTATTGTTAATATTTGGATGAAAGTTTATTGATGTTGTCGTAAGTGATAGCGACAGTTTTTAATGCTATTAAAATAAATCATAATTTAAGTTTTGGTCGAAAATTTGACGTATCTCAACTCAATTTTGTTCACTATTATTAAATATTCAGATCTAGTTACCTAATCTTAATAAGTGAATAACGTTGTCGACTTACCATCAACGATTTTAAAACCTCCATCTGGGAATGTCTTCTTTGTTTTTCCGAATATTTTTGTAGCATTTTTTTCTTTCAACAGTTTCAATGCTAACTCTAATTGCTTCGGATCTCCATTGTCAAGCAGCTTTCCTCCTATTTAAAACAACACAATATATTAGTTTTTTCAGTATTCAAAAGTGAAAACAATAACATACATCAAATGTACGTGAATCATGTATTGGGCATGAGAGGTATTTTTTTTATGCTAGATAAGCCTGCATTTGTCTACAATCTCACCAGATGTAAAGTGATGATGTGGTGATGGGGCATGTGGACCTAGAAGGCCAGTGCGTCAAACGAAAAAATCGTTTCACGCACTGGCCCAGCCCGGAGGGTGTTCAAGAGCTAAGTTAATTACTTAACCCTTATTGTTCCAGCAATTTTAAATTAACTGGATGTATTTTTAACAATATTTTTATTTATTTTTAGCGTTTAACCTTTTAAATTAGACATTCGTGTGATAGTTTACCTTCCTTCTCGCATTTTTCCTTCGCATCATCGTGCTCAGATGGCTCAGGGTGTATCTTTACCCAACCATCGTCATCCTTGCAGCTCATGTAATCCGGGTGACCTTTTCTTGGCTTGGCTGAAAACATAATTATGATATACTATAAACTTTCAAAAAGAAGATGGGAGGATGATATAAGACAAGTAGCTGGAGTGTCGTGGAACAGAGTGGCTCAGGAACGGCAGGAATGGAAAAGGTTGGAGGAGGCCTTTGCCGACTGGCAAACAGATCTTCAAGGAATATGCAAGAAGCAAATACTAGATTAAGTTTAGTTAAGTTAGCTTATTTAAGTGTATAGATTTAAGATCTGAATAAAGGCTATTTTATTATTTATTTATTTTTATAAACTTTCAATAACAACAATTATTTGTTTTTTTTTTATTTAAAGTTGTTTAACAACACAGGGATAGAATAAGTGGATCTTAATAAATTTGAGTAGGCAAAAAGTTCGGATTTTCCGAAAAGATAAGATGAACATGTTTGTCTTATATTATATTTGTGTATGTTATTTCGTACTGTTAAAGTTACCTGGCCATAAAAAAAATATCAGGGATTTTATTAAATAGATATTGATTGAATTATGTTTCAATTCACGAATTTGATATTTGCTATAATTTTAAATCGTATTTTGTTTTAACTACGAGTAAAAGCAAACATAATGTGTACTTAATTGTACATTTATTTGCATCATCAAAAATAATGCTTCCTAGTTTCACGTGTCATCGTCAGTATTCATTATTTCAGCCGTAGGAAATCCACTGCTGGACATGAGACTCCCTCAAAATCTTCCTATAGCCATCGCGAACCCGCTTCCTTCACCAGGTCGTCCGTCCATCTAGTTCACGGTAGACGTCCTACTCTACATTTGCCTATTCGTGGTCTCCATTCGACTCCACGTGTTGTTCATCATCATCATCATCACCCTATTAACGTTCCCACTGCTGGGACACAGGGACTTCTCTCTCGACGAGAGAGATTAGGCCTTAATTCACCACGCTGGCCAAGTGCGGGTTGGTGAATGTCACATAACCTTCAAACTATTTTCAAGTTCTCAGAACATGCCGGTTTTCTCACGATGTTTGCCTTCACCGTTAAAGCACGTGTGTAATAATTATTAAATAAAATTACATAGCCAAGGAGCATAGCAGATAAAATGACGACTTCAGTAGCTCAGTGGGCGAAAGTCCGCCTGAGGCGCAGCAGGTTGCGGGTTTGATTCCCGCCGCGGGACCAGGTTTTGTACGATCTACAATTTCGTGTTTGGGTCTAGGTTTTTGTTATGTATTATATTTATGTATTTACAAAAAAAATATCTATGTATTATATCAGTCACCTAATACCCATAGTACAAGCTCTGCTTAGTTTTGGGTTTTTTAGGTGATGCTGTGTGATAAATAAACAAGTTAAAGATTCCAATAAACTTACAATTATCGCAGACTTTTTTCTCCTCAATCACAAGATCATCAGGGAAAGGAACGAAGCAAATGAAGTTGGATGTGTCGTCGCAGCTCGCCTTGTCATTAATTGTACCGTTTACGTATATGATTGTACATTCTGGTGGTAGGATCTTTACAAACTTCTTCTTTCCTGTAACCCAAGAGTTGAAATTGTCAAAGTCAAAGTCAAAACGTTTACAACTACGCCGATTGTACAACTGGTATGTGGCTAATGATTGTTATTTTAAAGTTAGTCTTTAAGTATTGGTGTGCAATAAAGAAATTATCTACCTGTTTATTTCCTTATAAGCAAAGGGCATACATGGACAGGTCAACTTAAGATTAATAAAACTAAATTTTTTAAACAAAAATTATCAAAGAAATAACATTGTCTCAACAGTTCAATTTTTGTCGATTGATTTTTTTTAGTTACACTTAACAGACTGTGAAACAGACGCGATAACTAGAAACTTTGAATTCCTAATAAAACAAAATGTATGCAAAAAAGTATGGTACTCGTATGTATGTCACATAAAATCAATACTAAAATTCCGAACTCTTTAAAAAACCTTAACGATATTATGTTCGGGACTAAATTTAAACAATTATTGTCAAACAAACGGCATTATAACTGACTTTATGACAAATAAACTTGGACCTTAATAATTTTTCATATAATCAAATTGAATCTTGACTATGTTATATTATTTTTCTTGGACTTATTGTTTTAATTTTGTAAAACATTTGCATGCTATTATTAGTAGAACATAATTGATATTATGATTTAGTAACGTGTGACCCCTTTGCTTAAGCAAATAAATTATATTCATCATTAACGTCAACCAAATCAATGACTAAAATAGTTTTGATTCAATAAGTTAATAAATATATCTGTAAAACATGGTCAGTGGTCGGTACCGAGTGTCAATGTTGAAGTAAATTTACAAATAGGATTGTAATTTAATTAAGTTTTATTATGTCACAACTATGTATCATGCAACATTTATTTGTAATTATTTAAATACGCAAATAAACATTTTTCTATTCTATTCTATTCTAATTTAGAGTATACAATGTTGACTTAATACTGCAAATAAATATAGTATTATTCATAAATTTTGATCTTTACTAGATAAAAATTAATATTAAACAACACAAGTTTTATTTCTTCAGCCGTAGTCAAAGTTAAAAAACAAATTCAAGAGGGAGGTTTATATGTCTTCTTAAGAGCCATGGTTAGGGCGGGTAGCTAGTTTTGTATAAGAGACATCGTCGATGTATTACGTATTACAAATTAAGCAATACAGTTAGAATTGCTTTTATTTGTACACACACTATTTCCCTAAATAATTGAATAAATAGTAATAGAAATCTAAAGTCAATACAATCCAAACGAGACGTCTATGCAGTCCTTAGTCGCCCCAACAAAGAATTAGAATTAATTGAATAACTAGAAAATGTTTTATCTGACTTACCATCAACTACCTTAAAACCTCCATCTGGGAATGTCTTTTTGGCTTTACCAAGTATAGATGGGTCATCATTTTCTTTCATTAGCTTCAGAGCTAACTCTACCAGCTTCGGATCTTTATTGTCGAGGAGTTCTCCACCTAAACATCAATTTAATAGTTATATTTAATAGTTAAATTTAATAGTTAGAATTTTGTATTGAAGTTGTTCAATGACAAATTTACAATACACAATACAATACAATACTCTTAATTGAAACACAAAAATATAATACAACAGAACAATGCTTAAGAACTAAAATACATAATAGTGTAACAATGGGCGGCCTTATCACTAAAAGTGATCCCTTCCAAACAACCTTTGGATGGACTGGAGAAAAACTAAAAATCCACTCCAGATATATTCAACAACCTCAGCTGCAAAGTCTAGTTAAACAATTGATTAAATTGATTGATTGATTTATTTTGATGCTTATGTTACACTAGCAATTACTAGCAATCAAAGGTTGTGTTTGAAATTATAATTACCTTCACTCTCGCATTTTTTCTTGGCTTCATCGTGAGTAGCTGGTTCTGGGTGGACCTTGACCCATCCCTTGTCATCTTTGCAGCTTTTGTAATCAGGGTGTCCCTTCCTGGGAATACCTACAACCATAGATTAAATTAGATTATGATGTTTTTTTTCAAACAGATTAAAGATTTTATAAATATTTCCAAGCTCTTATGATATGGTAAAGTTTTTAAGCTTTATATTAATTTTTTACTTTGTTCTGACCCTTCTCATATCTAATAATATAATATGTATAATCGAGACATTAAATAATTAAAAAATACGGCCAAAATTTATATTTTTAAAACTACTCAGATTTTTTTGTATACAAGAAAATAAGTATTTGACGACATCAAATATTTTTACTTATTTTCTTGTATAAAAAAAATAAGTAAAAATATTTGATGTCGTCAAATACAGTTCAAGTTCAACGCTTGGGTTATAATTGATTTATATTAAGATATTGTTTAAATAAATTACTAATTTTACTCACCACCCTCACAGGCACCTTTGTCTTTATTACCACCCTCATTTCCATCTTTGCCGTCTCCCTCATTTCCATCTTTGCCGTCTTCTTTATTTCCATCTTTGCCGTCTCCCTCATTTCCATCTTTGCCGTCTTCCTTATTTCCATCTTTGCCATCTCCCTCATTTCCATCTTTGCCATCTTCCTTATTTCCATCTTTGCCATCTCCCTCATTTCCATCTTTGCCATCTCCCTCATTTCCATCTTTGCCATCTCCCTCATTTCCATCTTTGCCGTCTTCCTTATTTTCATCATCGTCAGGGAATGGAACGTAGCATATAAATGGAAGTTTAGTGTCACAGTCTACGTTTTCCTCTATTGTACCATTGGAGTGGAGGATGCTGCAGAATTTCATGTTTTTGCGGAAAAACTTCGTTTCACCTGACACATAGGTAAATCAAATTTAAATTAATTATTGGTCTATTTTTTTCAGTATACATAAATTAATTATTTTTATTTACCAACCATAACCATGAAACTAAAGTTCACAGTAGATATTATTGTTAAGTCAAATATTAATTCACCTAAATGTATTTTATTTTTTAACCGACTTAAAAAAAAAAGGAGGTTTCTCAATTCGACCGTATATATATTTTTTTTTTTTTAAATTTTCAAAGAGAAACATGTTAACGTTAAAGAACTAAGTAATGGTGATCTACTGCCTACTTATTATCTTATTACGAGTATTGATAAAATGTTATAATAGAAAACTTCTAGGTTCCCAGCCTTCTCCATTACAATTTACTATTATTTTTATTTAAACAACTATATTCCTTGCACTTACCGCCAACTTTGCCGAAACCATTATTATTGCTGTTGGAGGAATTGTGGAAAATAGCCTTGATGTTCCCAGGTTTTATTTTCATCAGCTCAAAGACGATCTTTTGGTACTTTTCATGATTAGCGTCAATAATTTTCCCACCTGTTATTTAAAAACATTGATTATATATAGAGGTACAACGTTAATTTTGGCATTTACATGATAATAGTATTACCACTGGTGGAATTAGGTCTACCTCATTAATGTTTAATTGTCTCTGTCTATATTTTTTCTGAGGAGATTATCATACAGAAATATTAATATCCAGACTTTTTATTGACAGTTTTTTGGTCAATTTTAGTTTTATATAAATGCAATTAAAATAGATAATAATCATACCTTCGCTCTTGCACTTGTCTTTAGCATCATGATAATCGGTAGGGTCTGGATGAACCTTCACCCATCCATCGATGTCC
Organism: Gymnoscelis rufifasciata; assembly: GCA_929108375.1. Taxonomy (NCBI): domain Eukaryota; kingdom Metazoa; phylum Arthropoda; class Insecta; order Lepidoptera; family Geometridae; genus Gymnoscelis; species Gymnoscelis rufifasciata. Next base: position 12,452,466 of record OV815311.1, read on the forward strand.
TTGCAACTCTTGTAGTCGGGGTGTCCAGCTCTCGGTGTAGCTGGAACGATAAGTTTTCTTTCAGACCTTATACATATTATTCCCCAACAAGTGAACCGGATATCTTTTTTTTTTTTATACAAAAAGCCTAAGTACATAGTTTCTACAAAGTGCAACTGATTAGGATTCTTGTAGACTTATCAATAACCTTTTTTATTTATCTAATTATTAATTCAACAAAATCCACAACCCTTAAATAATATAGTTTATACACATACCATTACAACAACAGTGTAGAATGCATTCGTTGAGAATGGGGTAATAATCACGTTGCAAAAAAAAGTTTGAATGTATACAAGACTAAGTACACTAACCAATTGTTTTCATGAGATAACGAAAGAGTATCCTCAATGAAGTTTATCGTAGATATCGAATTAGATTTGTGCATTAGTTTCTGCCTCCTACGTGATATTTTATGTTTATGTCGTTCAAATTTATATCACTAACATTTATGATAACTTACCACCGTCACAGCTGCCTTCCTTGGTAGTTTCATCATCGTCGTAAGGTACGTAGCAGATGAAGCCAAGTTTGCTGTTGCAGTCAGCTTTAAGGTCAATTGTGCCGTTAGGGTATAACAGGCTGCAGTATAACTTCTGTTTTCCTATAAACTTTGTTTTACCTAAAATAAATTACCAATAAAATCATCAAACAAATATTAGATGATAGATAGATAAAACATTTATTTGTCATCACAACACAGAACATAGGTAAATAAAAATAGAACACACAGTAATACAGAATTAAAGAAAGACAATACAAATAAAAAAAGAATAATTAAATAGACAACATAGATTAAAATGGAACAACAAAGTAAAAATAAACATATAATAGTACTTAAAACTTAATAGACCTATGTGTGTGCTGCAGCATGACAAAAAGGCAATACTCAGCGCATATTTTGCTCTCAGAGCAAACACTGATTTTCAGTATTAGACGAGCCTAACAAATCACCAACTCAACAATTTGCTTAGAGCAGTTTTTTTTCTGTGCAATAGAAGAAAGAAGAAAACTTAATATTACGATCATGAATATATTGATTCCATTTAAGTCATAACTGTTACAAAAACTAAATGTTTGTCTAACTTTATTTTAATATAATGTATTTTTGGTCATTAGCCTATATAGTGAACCAATGCAGGGCAAAGGACTCGACCTTAAAAATAGAAAATAAATTATATACACGAAACTTGTGATTCTAAAATTTGTGTAAAGTAAAATTATTAACCTGAAACTTCGTTGAAACCGTTATCGGACACGGCTGTTTTGTTTTTGCCAAATATGACGATTGGTTTTCCATCATTGCCATTCTTTTTCAGCATTTCCAAGGCAACCTTTAAATAGTTCGGGTTGTTTGCATCAAGAATTTGTCCACCTGGAAAAAATATCGTTTTAAATTAATAGAAATAGTTTATTCAACAACTTATTAAACAGTGAATAGGTTTCTTAAAACTAGGCTTAGCTATGGATTACATTAAAAATACAAGGTAATTCAAAAACAAAGAAGTATAGGGTAGGTACCTATTCGAGAATTGAACTGTACTCGAAATTGGCATAAAGTTTTAGTTTATTTCTACTAACAACTCTCGTAAGTATTCCTACGTAATTACGTTACAAGTATGTAATGACGTAATTAGTCTTTAAACATTATCTATCTATATATTTATCAGCTTATTTATTCCTACTACCTGTTAAAGATTTTATAGCAAGCCAAATTTTACGGTTATGTGCGAGCCCATAACAATGCCTTATCCCAATTCCATTGATGCCGTCCTTCCACCTGATAAGTCGATAACGTCAAAGATACCTACATCTACTTATTTTGATAAGCAACGAAAAATTTCATGATATTAACAGCTGTATAATATGTACCTTCTTTCGCGCAGGTGTCTTTCGCGTCATCATAGTCAGAAGGTCCGGGGTGAATCTTCACCCAGCCAGTAATGTCCTTGCAGCTCTTGTAGTCAGGGTGGCCTTTTCTAGGTTTGCCTGTATTAAATAAAATAGTTTGCTATACCCAATATGAAGCATATATCGTATTTGGAATAAAATATTTATGAAACTAATGTCTTTAAGCATTTGTACTTAAAATTCGATAAAAACTATTGAAACCAGCTTACCTTTTTTACATATTTCATCGTCATCATCATTACCATCATTGCCATCATCACCATCACCACCTTTGCCATCATCACCGTCTCCTCCTTTACCATCATCACCGTCGCCTCCTTTTCCATCATCACCATCACCATCTCCACCTTTTCCATCATCACCGTCTCCTCCTTTTCCGTCATCACCATCACCATCTCCACCTTTTCCATCATCACCATCTCCACCTTTTCCATCATCACCATCGCCTCCTTTTCCATCATCACCATCGCCTCCCTTTCCATCATCACCATCTCCTCCTTTGCCATCATCACCATCGCCTCCCTTTCCATCATCACCATCTCCTCCTTTGCCATCATCACCATCGCCTCCGTTTTCATCATTGTCGTCAAACGGAACAAAGCATATGAATGCATGTTTATCATCGCAATCTGCTTGTTTATCCAATATACCATCTAAACTCATACGAGTGCAGTATGGTGGTAAGTCTTTTACATACTTCTTTTTTCCTGAAACAAATTATTTTGTGGATAATATCTTGCAAATATATTATTAAAATTTGCTGTATATCCATATTGACTATAAATCTAAATTTTAAATTTTAGAAAAACCCCCGATTCCATTGCCTTAATTTCCATAAAAGTAAAATATCATAATATTTAGTAAAGTGCACGCGATGCGCTTACATTTGATGCCCCATATTTGCAAATTTTCGGTTTTCCTTCCCCACTCTCACCCCCATTACTTCTAAACGGCTCAACCGATTTAAAAAAAAACTAAATTGAAATCGCTCCATCCCTTCGGGAGCTATGATGTCCCAGACGGACAGACAGACACACAGACACGTCAACACCCCTCTTTTTTAGGCGGGGTTAAAAATAACATCTAGCCCCCCTTGAATAAATGAGTTTGTATCCCTAGGTAGGAGATAACTTACTAACAATGATATACATAGATTGTTTTTAATATACATTGTATAGATTAACACATCCCAAAGCATAAGTGCGAGAGAGATTAGCCCTAAATTCACCACACGTGCCGCCTAAGTGCGGGTTAGTGAATTTCGCATGTCTTTCGAACTCTTCAATATCCCAGAACATGCCGATTTCCTCACGATGTTTGCCTTCACCGTAAAAACACGTTCTTAGAATATGCATACTAGTCATTTAGTGGGACTCGAACCCAGAACCAGTCAATATAATACACATTAGCGTTTATAAAATCGTGGCGAAAAATAAGATAAAAATTATAGTTTAATTTATATACCCGGTAGAATCATTATAAAAGTATAGTTAGTTACAGTTATCTATAGAAAACATTTACTTGTATCAAAAATAAAGGTACCTCTGACCTGCCAATCGCATAATACGAACGATAATAAAAATAATACATGATAGATTACATAACTCTTATCATGCACGAAACTCTTGTTTAGACATTTCAAAATAGTTTTATTTATTTCATCAAGGCCATTGGATCCTAGTATAAATTTAAATATTTGTATTCAGTATACTAACGATTCCACAATATTGTTTGATTACCGAAATACAAGATACCTTTGCACTATTTCCTGGCCTCGGTGTTTCGAGTGTGTAGTGATGATAAAATTAACTTGTAACACAACAACCAACTCCTCATTGATTTACAGCCTAATCGTCCAAACCAACAAGCATATGGGTGTAACATTTCGACGAGAGCTTTGGCGCAAGCGCGTAAGATCACGTAGGCTTGACATTTCAAAACAGTATATATTAATTATATATTAACAATTTATTTATTATATTTTGTGATATATTCCCGCAAAGTCTTGTGACTATTGTGGTTGCGGCAGAATACCAGCGTTCACTGTTAACACCAGTGGACATAGAGCTGAGCCGTTGCCCTTTTACTGCTGTAGCACACACGTACCTGCTCACTCTGTGTTTTTATATATACTTAAAAATGTTTCGTAATTTAAAAATGTAAGTTGTTTCTAAGTCTGTACTATTTTTGTGTGTGTTTCTGAAGTAAATAAAATTATGTCTATGTCTATGTATTAGGCCTATCAGTGCTTTAAGCGGGCGTTGTTTATGCCAAACACGTGTGGAAGTGGAGCCCGCGGTGTAGCACATTTGTATGAAAAAGCGCCTGATACAAATAGTCTCTATTCTATTCTAAAATATGAATTACCTTTAAGAATACGGGTTTAAGTTTTTTTAACATAGACTTACCATCAACAATTTTGAAACCTCCATTGGGGGCCGATACAAATAGTCTCTATTCTATTCTAAAATATGAATTACTTTTAAGAATATGGGTTAAGTTTTTTTAACATAGACTTCATCATCATCAGCCTATTTTAGTCCACTGCTGGACATAGGCCTCCCCTAATGAGCGCCATAGCGCCCTGTCCTCGGCTTGACGCATCCAGCAACATACAACATAGACTTACCATCAACAATTTTGAAACCTCCATTGGGGTGCAGAATTCTGGTTTTGCCGAAAATCGACAAGTCGATGTTACTGTTATTAGCCTTCAACATTTTCAATGCCAGCTCTCTGTACTTAGGATTGCTTATATCAAGAATATGTCCACCTGGAAAAAAAAATAGTTTTATATGCAAATGTCTCCAAAGTTTTTTGCCAAACATCGGATCACTAAAATGTTAGTAAATTACCGTGCTAATGTTGTTGGTGCATATTCCTATATTATTAATTAATTCATCGACGAGGTGAATAATTTTCAAATTATATCAATACATATTTCAAATTATAATTATATCAAGAACGACGGGTTATATGAGTATAGCCCGTCGTTAATTCTCGAAGTGGTTCTCATAATCGCATTCTAAAACCCTGGTTATTTATTTGTTGTTAAATGATTAATATAGTTCAGTCTCGTTTGAAAACCAGCGTAGCTTGTCCTAGTCTCGTTCGGCGCGCTGAAACGAGACCTTTTGATGCTTTTGGTCCATTCGATTTTTTTTTGTAAATTATTAAGTTGTTTTTTATTATAAAATTTGCTTTTATTGTAATTTATACTATATTATACAAATAAACGATTTTATAATTATTTACCTTCTTCCTCGCAAGTGTCACGGGCTTTGTCAAAGTCACCAGTTTCAGGGTGAATCTTCACGTAGCCATCGATATCCTTGCAACGATGGTATCCCGGCCATCCTTTTCTGTCTTGACCTAAAATTATATGTTTATGAAAAATAAATAAGTTACATGACCTCAAACAGTCTAGTAGTCATCTACAACTAGAGGTGCGCCATTTTCTAACCGAATTAAAAATTAACTCCACTTTCCTTCCGTAGGTTAACCTTAGAATACTGTCAATCAGTAATATGCACTTGCCGGCTAAGAGCAAGTACGGCATACCCCCTAAATTCTAAATGATATGAGGATGTCTATGAAGGAAAACCAACTACAAGCAGAAGACTTACAACGGCTAAGGTATGATAATGTTAATATATATACAATAATTAAACTTGAAAATAAGATATTGATTTATTTCAGTTAAAATATTTTAAGGCTGAAAAAGCCGTGTTGGCTTAGTGGGAGGACACTTGACTTGAAGCCGTGTTGGCTTAGTGGGAGGACACTTGACTTTCATTCCGAAGGTCGTGGGTTCAAACCCCGCCACGCACCTCTGGATTTTTCTTCTTGAGAAAATTATGTGCGCTTAAAACACGTGCTTTCACGGTGAAGGCAAACATCGTGAGGAAACCGGCATGTTCTGAGAACTTTAAAGAGTTTGAAGGACTTGTGACATTCACCAACCCGCACTTGGCCAGCGTGGTGAATTAAGGCCTAATCTCTCTCACCAAGAGAGAAGTCCCTGTGTCCCAGCAGTGGGAACGTTAATAGGGTGATGATGATGAAGGCTGAAAAGTTTTGTTTATTTTTCTCAACGCGCTAACCTCAGAAACAACTGGTTCGATTTGAATAATTATTTTACTGTTAGATAGCATATTTACCGAGGAAGGCTATAGGCTATTTTTTACCGTGGGAAAATCCATAAAGCAAGGGAACGCCATGGCTTGAAAAGCTATTTAAATATAACAAGTAAGTAGTGATTTCTTACCCAATTTCGTCAAGTCACAGTCAGGATCTTCAGGCCTAGGAGCGTAACAAACAAAGGGTAACTCCGCATTGCAGTCAACTGATGTCTTAGAGGCATTGTTGGCGTGGATAGCCACACAGTTTACTATTGTAGATTTCTGTACCGTTTCGTTGGAAATCTCGGCTGAAATACAGGAAACAAACTTAATACTGTTTTGTGTTCCTCTTCGTTTTAACACGAAATTATCAGTATTTCACTCACGATTCGTTAAGTCTTACGATTCGTTAATTAAGCGGATCTATAGTGAACGCGGCTTTGCTGTTGATCAACTATTCAACCGACTATTTCTGTTTCTAGTACTTCAAGTATTTCGATTAGAAGAAGCAATGACTTTCACATCATTTAATTACGGTTAAATACAGATTGACAGAGCAAGCTAATTTGTCATAGCATGCTTTTATTATTGCCAAATTTTCGGTGAGATACATAGATCTAGTTTTGTTTGCTAGTGTAATCTGTGAACCCAGAATGGGTTCTTACCTTATTAACAAACAAGGGTTTCGTAAGAGGGTAACCTAAACTTTCTCAAAAATATAAATAAAATAAAATAAATAAATAAATATTTCCGGACTAATCACACAGCATCACCTAACAAACTAAGCAAAGCTTGTACTATGGGTGTTAGGGGACTGATATACTACAGAGATACATTTTTTTTTTGTATATACATACATATTATACATAGACAATACCCAGACCCGAAACCAGAAATTGCAGATCGTACAAAATCTGGTCCCGCGGCGGGAATCGAACCCGCAACCTCCTGCGCCTCAGGCGGGCTTTCGCCCACCTTGCTACAGAGGTCGTCAAATATGGTATTATAAACGAAAGCTTCCCAGTAGCTGCAGTAGTAATAATTTTCAAGATGGCCATCACTAACATAATAGCCGTCGACGCAAAAAATATATTCTTATTCTTGTTTTTATTCTAATTAACATACCATCTGGTTTCTTGGGGGCAGATAAAGCCCTCGATCCGACGAAAATTAAAGGTACTTGTTTATCCTTCAGAAATTCGATAAGAGTCTCATCCAATTCATCGTACTGCGATGTCACTAGGACAGCACCTGAAATCAAAGAGTTACAATACATTTTGGATAGTACTAAATATTCGTATAATATACTTCCTTACTTATTGATTATAACAGTATTTTATAATAAAGTATAAGCTTTCACAAATATAATATCTACATTGGGAGACCCCATTTAGAAACACACAGAACATAATATTACATATTTACAGAATTTTAATCCGTGAAAGTTAAAGACATGTTTCGTGTGTAAACTTATGGAATAATTCGAGTTTATCGATCACTGCAATAAGTTTAAATGTAAGCAAGTTGAAATTCGAATTGAATCTTAATTGTTCCACTAAAGAAAAAAGTTCCTTGTTCTGAGGTTTTACATATATATGACACAGGTCGACCTATACACAAATAGGTAGAGGTCAAAACAAACTTCATTATTACGTGGCTTATTTAGTCTTTTTACTAAGCTTCGACAACGTCAGCCCCAGGTAGAAGGGCTTGCAAAATATACAAACACTTCAAGCTTCGTCGCTTGGCCATTGAGGCAATCAGAATGATTTTACCGAGAGTGCATAGACAATAAGACGGTATTCGCTTACCTTCTTCAATACAGATGTCAACCGCCTTCTGCCACGTAGCTGGTTTTTTGTGCAGTTTCAACCAACCCTCCAAATGGTCCTGGTATACATAATCTGGATATCCTTTCCTTTCATAGCCTGCAAATATCATATAATAGTACCACCGTATCATAAACGATACGGTGGTATCGTTTATGATACGGTGGTGCTAATTTTGTTAAATAACTTAATTGGCTAAAACACACAATATGCCTTTTTTGCCTTATTTTGCGACTATTAAAGAAATAAACAAGGGTGATAGCTTTTATTGAACTGATAATAAGATTCTAACTAAACCCGCAGCAATAAACATATTTTTTAGCACTAATTTAGGTTTAAGAATTAAGCTTTTATAAAACGTTATATTAACCATCAATAAGTTTCATATAAAAAGTGGAATATATTTATGGATACGGGGGGAAAATATAGAGGTTCAAAATACTTCACCCACCTTGAACGGCTACAAAAAACAGCACAGGCACAATTAACTTTAATATTATCATTGTGCCTAAATAGAGCACAGTCGAAACACTCTATAAAGTGAGCTCTTGTGGTTTCATCTCTTATTTATATAACTGACTTCGACGTGGAATAAGCATTCTGTTTTTCGGTAGATAAGAAAATTATCTACCTACGTATTTGCCGTTTTCCAGAAATACGAATATTAATTTAATGTCACTGTATTATTAAATCTAATTGGCACAGTTTACATTTAAGCAAACAATGTGAAAAAATCCTTCACCCATACAACGTGGGGTGAAACTAACAATATAAAAATATTAAAGTTATAACTTTTTAAATTATCATGGTTTTTAACAATATTAAGATATAAAACGGGTAACATACCATGATTTGAGTTGTTTCCGTGATCATGGCGCTTGCAACAGCGTCGAAATATCGGAAAACTCAAAAACCGTCAAATCATGGTATGTTACCCGTTTTATATCATAATATTAAAGTTATTTCTTCAACTAAATTATTTTATTAAATAACCAACAAGACTAGTTTGGCTTGATTAAAATAATCAAAATCGCACAATGATCAGTACATTGTGGTACAGACCGAGATCATTTCATTAACCTCCGACCAAAAAAGAGGGGTGTTATTAGTTTCACGTGTCTGTCTATCTGTCTGTCTGTGTTTCATATGCATTACATTTCTTGTATGTTGAGGTCAGGTGATTGAGGAGGTGTTGATGTTCTGTTATCACAATTTGGTTCAAAATAAATTTGGACACTTAAAGTCCAAATCACTAGGAATTTCAGAGGTCTGAACAAATGTAATCTGATCACTATGAGGAAACATGGTTTCTTGTCTACCCATTATAATTATGCTGCATGATTCTTATCCATATAAGTTATTTGTAAATATACACAGGGGGGCATTTTACATCCGAAATATTCTAATATTCTGCGTTTTCGAGAGTATTTTGCGCTTCGAATATTTGAGTTCAAAAGCCGTTTTTGTCCGCTAGAAGATGAAGTAAATTTACAGAACATACAGTGCACACAGTCAGTCAGTGCAAGTCTTTAAATTTAAAATATCACTAAACATGCACTAACTTATTTACCACCGCCACAGGTGACAAATTTATCGATTTTTTTATTTGTTAAAAACGTATACTTGGAGCATTCTTTTAATTCTATAACTTAATTAGTTGGTAATTATTACCTCGCTTATAGCAGTGGGAAAAGTAATGTTTTGTTAACCTATAACATGATTTGCGGTCAGAGATGAAACACATGTCAGAAGTAGTAGTAGTAGAGAGTATCAAATTTATAAATCACAAGGCTTCTGAGATACTGTGTCCTTTATTTTTATTTTATAATGTTTGAACTTTTAACCATCTAGCTATGTATCAAAACTTTTGATATATATTCTTGATATGGCTTGGTGATAGAAAACAAAAGAAACAGAACACATAATATTATTTAATATATATTTTCTGTTGTACATAACAGGATCTCGCGTTTTATGGGTATGGGTCCCTAGAAATTGATCTGCAAATTCACGCAAAGGGTTGTTACGCGATCTTGTAACTTATGAATAAAATGTACGGTATACCTAACTCAATCAATGAATAATATTGTTAATTTAACATTTACAGCAAATTAAGTAGGTACGCCACAATCTAAGTTATGATAAACAGACTGAAAATATAAACAAGTCAGAAATGGTAGCTATCTCATAAACTGTAACGATAACTCTGATAGCTTTTTCTGATAAATTTGGTAAAACATTTATTTTAATAAATGTAAGGAGCTGAATGTTAATTTGTCCCATTATCGAGTAATAATAGCCACCCAACTTCGTATGATCTCAGAGAATGGAGTGTATATATACGTTTTTCTAACGCATGCCCCTCCCTTACTCCTAACTTCAATACAATACAATTCTTTATTGTACATTAAAACAAAAAACAGTTACATAAATCACTTATAAGGAAGAAGTACAAAGGGGGACCTTATCGCTTAAGAGCGCTTAAGATTGGCTGAGTAATAATAAAGCGAGAAGTAGAACATAGTTCATCATCATCTTTGTTGTTTTTTTTTAATTGATGTGTTTTGTTTGCAAACGAAATTGACATTGACATTTCATAAACGTATTTGACGATTAAGACGAAAGTCTTCAATCAATGTGTGTTGCCAGTGATGACATACGGATCCGAAACGTGGTGCTTCACTATTGGTCTCATAAACAGGCTCAGAGTCGCTCAAAGAGCTATGGAGAGGGCTATGCTCGGGGTTTCTCTACGGGATCGAATCAGAAATGAGGAGATTCGTAGAAGAACGCGGGTCACCGACATATCCAAACGGATTAGTTCTTTGAAGTGGCAGTGGGCAGGCCACATAGCACGAAGAACAGATGGTCGTTGGGGCCGAAAGGTTCTCGAATGGAGACCACGGATCGGCAAGCGCAGCGTAGGACGTCCACCAACTAGATGGACGGACGATCTGGTGAAGGCTGCGGGCTCACGGTGGATGCAGGCCGCTGCCAGCCGAAACCACTGGAGATCTTTGAGGGAGGCCTATGTCCAGCAGTGGACGTCTTACGGCTGAGATGATGTTGATGATGAAACGTATTTGACTCCAACAATGCTGAAGTGCCTATTGGCGATGCAAAGATTCTAACTGGCAAAAATGGCGTTCAACAGATTAACATCTTTTTCACTTTAAAATTACTCGACACAAAACGAGCCATTCAACCAAGAACAAGAACAAGAAGTCTTATTATTGCAGTTATTACTACGTAGAGCTTTGTTGACGCAAAATGGCGTTCAGTTCAGTTCAGTTCTTTACACTTTATAATTTTATTTAACTTGACACTGGCAAACTGACGCTTCAAGCGCAGAGTCCAATTAGAAGGAATTGAACATTGAGCTATGTGTTGTACTATATAAAATGACCTCCCCTATTCGTCAATAAGACAGGGCAGGTCGATAAAGTATCAGGATTCAATCCGGGCTTAGCCAGTCACGGACGATAAACAATATAACAACGTATATATATATTTTTCGTTTTGTTACGAATCTCTACATTTAATAAATAATTGCAACCATACTACAAAAAATAAGGCAAAATAAAATTTAGTAGGAAGCAAAAGATTTTAACGCGCAGTTCCTTTAGGGGATTTATTCTCATGTCTTGCAACTGTTTCTATTGTAAAATACAACCGTTTTGCTGTCAAAGAATGGTTTTAACAGGGTACACTTGCACCAAAAAGTTAAAAAAAAAAAAAACTCCTTTTTGAGGTTTTATTGTATTAGTGATTGGCTTAGCACCTTGCAGTAATATCCCCTAGTTTATGAGCATTTTCTATTGGTCTTACGACTACTAGTACTTTGGTTTTTTAATTAGCTAATTTATTTTAATAAGTTGGATCTTGATATCGTTTTACCAAAATTTAGTCTATTCAAAAGTTTATTTAATTTTCAGAGAGTTTATAATCATTACGATTTATACAATATGGGTCCTATGGCATCTTTGCAGAAATCAATAACAATGACAAAAGCTTTTCAATACATTTATGAATTAAATAAAGTTCATAACTAGCTGACCCCAGTAAAACCGTACTGATTATATGCTCTAGCTGACCCCAGCAAACGTTGTTTTGCATAATGAAAACTAGATAGTAGCCGATTCTCAGACCTTCTGAACATGTTCGTGTTTCGTAATGTGGCCCGGAGAAGCCATCTTCTAGGCCTTCATGCTCCATCTTAGACCACATCGTCACTTTACATCAGGTGAGATTGTGGTCAAATGAAGGCTTATCAATTATAAAAAAAAAAAAAAAAAAACATGCATATAAAATTTCATAATAAACGGTTAAGCCGTTTCGGAGGAGTATGGTAACCAACACTGTGACAGGTGAATCTATATAGAGGTATATAAAAATGAATTGCTGTTCGTTAGTCTCACTAAAACTCGAGTACGGCTGAACGGATTTATCTTATCTTAGTCTTGAAATGTTCGTGGAGGTCTAGGGAAGGTTTAAAAAGCCAGAAAAAATCGAATAATTACCGGGATTTTTTTCATAATTACCAGGTGCGAAGACAGGGCGGACCGCTAGTTTTATAAAGGTAATTATGAAAAAAATTTTATATATAATATAATACTCACACTATAATCATTACCCTTTGACTGGCACGAGTACTTACTACTATAATTACTATACATAATTCAAAACTAAATATGGCTTGCAAGCCTTATTAAATAAAAAAAAACATGTCGTTTTCACCGTTGAAGCTCTCGTCAATTAGTCCATCATCATACTTTGACTACTTTAAGATTGTTCTTTGAAGGGTGATATTACATTTTTACAATAAAGTGGCAAATGAAATATAATTGAAAGTCACCCTTGGAACGCCACCCAATGGAATACATACCGCGCCTACAAACTATATTTTAATAAATTCAAGATTTTTATCTTATAATTGAGGATATTCTTTGAAAAAGGGGTAATTTCGAGATACCTGATAATATACTTGTAAATAATGCTTGGAAACTCACTTAAATTGATGGTAAAGACTAGAAATAAATCTGAAAATGATGATAGGTACCGTGTACAATTTATATACATTTTACTATAAAAAAAACTCTAAGGTCTCTTAACTTGATAAAAATCCCGATTGTTGTATGGGAATCGCTTTATATATTTATTTATTATGTGTTTATTATTTGTTGTAATAACGGCAAGAGAGATAAATCATCTCTTAAAATTTTAACTCTCTATTACGGTTCTTAAGATACAGCATAGTGTCAGATAGACAGACATACGACGAAGACTCTTTATAATATTTGTATTGATTCAATACAGAGCGACGTCCAGCCTAGTAAATAAAAACAGAATAAAAAACAATGTTCAGTTTGAATAATTTTATTTATTTATTTATTTATTTTCAAATACATGGAGCTCTATCATTACAGGTAACCTAATTCAATAGAGCCCATAAAATTACAAGTTAAAATTAATTAAAAATAGGCATAAAATTTAGATTAAAATAAACATCAAAACATTTTAATACATAATTCATGCACACAAAATTAATATAAAAAATAAAATAAAAACAAAACAAATTAAGCAGATTAAATTATGTCAAACAAAACTACACATAACATGAAATTAATGTCACAACCTTAACAAGTTCGCTCATTTTATGGTCGATTATATTCTTGGTCGCACGTTACTGTCGAATTATTCAACTTTAACGCCAAGTTTGTACACAGTAGCTTTTTTCTTACACATGTAGCCATGTCTCAGGTCGCACCAACAGTTCACGTACTGGGCTTTCATGTTAATGCAGCCACAGGTCTTTCGGACTCCTTTCACTTCTACGGGAGTGTCGACCACTTTGTCATCTGGATTGCCTTCGGCCCAAAATTCATAACCGGCCTCCTCAAGGGTTTCGTCTGAAAATGAATAATATATTAAACTACTGGTTTCTTCCAACGACTGCAGACATTTTACTTACAAAGCAAAATTGTTATGTTAGAAAATATTAGTATTTTTTTCGGAGGAAAACGGTATGTTGTACGGGATGTGGGTTTAATGTTTAATTTAGCGATGAAGAACACTTTCACCTGATAGGATACGTCAATTGTCAAAATTGCTGTTACTGAACATCCATCAATCCAAAATAACAACATCGAAAAGCATTATATAGCCGCGCATATATATAATAACGACAGAATCCAGGGTAATTTTAGCTGCCGTTCTCCGGCGCTTTTCGACAAATTCGCTATGAAGAGAAAATTCACCGCGATGCACAATATGTATATTGACGGTGTTTTATACCATAAGTACATAAAATCGGCAATATAACACCATAATTTACCACGGTTCTAATATTATAAATACAATTAGTTTTGCTTATTTACATTTTAAGACTTGAAAATCGGCGCTGAGACACCCTGTAGTCATACTTTCTCCTTGGTCTGGGTGTTTAATATGTATAATAAAAAATATCTATGTACATATGTATATTATATTAAGTATATCAGATGTCTAGTGCCCGTACCACGGGGCTAGATGTTGTTGTGTGAATTGTCCGGAAATATTTATATTTATTATATTTATATACATTATATTCTCGAAACACTTACTTTTGACTGTTACCCAAGCTCCAACGGTGGCCTCTTCGATACCAACAAACATCTCCAACGGAAAAAATACGTCGTAATAACCGTCGTAATTCTCCCAAATGTTTTTGAGCACCAGGCTTTCCTCGTAATCAGTAATGACGGCTAGGTCTCCGCCCTCGCTCTGGCAGTGCTCCCGAGATTGGTTCCAGGTCTTTCCAATAGTGTGCAACTGATAGCAATTTCCAGTACGGTTGTTTACCAAATAATCTGTGAAAACGAATGGGATAATACTGAACAATATGTAAGTACTCAGACAATTTTGCCTGGATTAAAACTTTAACTCACCACGCTGGCTATGTGGGGGTTGGTATGTGTAAACATTAATGTAGGCCATTTAAGGATATTTCTACAACTATATGAACTTGTATGAATTTCTATATAAATTATATTAATATAAAAAAAAAACCTAAAGCCGTTTAAAGTTTAAAGGGCTTGCATTGGTTACAGGCCACTGCCGACTGAAGATTCTAGAAGTCTTTTAGGGAGGATAATGTCTACCAGTGGAAGTCCACGGCTCAAATGAATGGAATGGACTGCTGGTCCATTCCATTGGGTTAACTATTTACGAAGCATACTCACTTTTAGCTTCGCAGTCATAAGTAATAGTGTAAGGCACGTAGCAAATGAATGATTTCTTTCCGTCGCAGTCAACATCATGCTCAATGGTTCCATTTTTGTTCAGAATACTGCAGAACTCCTCATTTTTCCTAAAATGGACAAGTCCTGCAATACAAAACAAGGTCATATAATACAAAGTAGAAGCGCAGGCTGAAAGTTTTATGGCTGGAATTCATAATAACCCACAAACGTTTCAATCTGTAATTGAATCTTTGATTAAGGATCAGTTCGTATTTATATTCAATAATCCGTGAATCTTTGATTCGTTAATTACAGATTCGGATTTCATACATTATAGCCGAGAAATCTCTCCTCATTTTTAAATAACGTTGTCGGACGCATGTTGTTTGTCTGTGGTTATAGTCTATGAGTTCCTGCGTGCGTCTTATCTATCTCTGTCTCTGTTTATTTATATGTCATGCCATTACTATTTGTTTATAAACAATACCAAGGCTGTTGACGGCCATATAGCCAGTCACGGACGCCATCAAAATTAAAGAAGAAGAAACAATACCAAGAATGAGCGTTTAAATACAAATAATGTCTTAATAACAGTGTTACAGCATAGCCATTATGTATAATTCCATTTGTTTTTATTTTTATTCAAAAATACCAAGTGGTTATGATTTACTAGGCTTTAAAATTTGACATAAATACTGATTCCCTCTTTCAGTTACTTGACTCATCGTGACGTCATATTATAACACTCACTTCGTTTGTCCGCAGTTTTACATTCGTTGATTATTTTTCGGCTATGAATGTATGCATTAGAGATACAATCATAAATTGACAGTAATCAGTGATTATGTGTTACTATGAATTTTACCCGAATACATAGGCAATCTGATGAAATAATCACTTTTACGCGAATTATAGATTCAATCAATGATAACTGCTGTAGTATTACATAATATACAATCGACTCCACATCATTCGGACATTGTGGGACTTATTGAGTAATTTGTATTGTATTGTCTGTATTATAACTTATACTTTAATTCAATCCATAGTAAAAATCAATTATAATTACCATGAGTATCTTCAACGCCTTGAATAAAGACTTTGTTCTTTCCGAATATCTGGTCTATAGTTTTTTCAGAAGTGCTCTTGTTTTTCATTTGTTCCAGCGCAATTTTCTGGTTTTCAGGAATATTGAAGTCGAGAATGAAACCACCTAAAATCAATGTCAATTTTAAATATAATCATAATAATAATAATAGTAATTATATAACTCTTTATTGCAAACCAGGATAAAACAATACAAAAAGGAACTTAAAGCTTAATACAAAATGCGTAATGGGCGGCCTCATATTACGTAAAACAAGTCAAAGTTATCATGTGAATTTTATAATATAGTAAAAGATAATTATTTCTATACCTTCTTCCTTGCAAGTGTCTTCTGCTTCTTTGAAATCAGATGGACCTGGGTGAACCTTAATCCAACCATCAATGTTTTTACAACTCTTGTAATCAGGGTGACCTTCTCTAGCTGGGCCTAAAACCAAAAATTATAAACATGAAATCCACGGTCATTCGTATCATTGGTAAGATAATCAATCCCTTCATAAGGAAAAAAATACATTCTCTCCACGAATGTTTCAATTGAAAAATATAGAATATAGCCGGGCTTTATACATCATAATAATATTCATATCATTCTATATGAATTCTATGTTTGCATAAATTTCATATATTATATATTCCCCACAAATTTCATTCGCAAAACTAACGCGAACTATTATTATTTCCTGATGATGATTCCTTCTTGAAGGGAATAAAAACGTCGGATTATTACTATATCGTTACGTGGGTTAGAATTTCAAAATTTTCAAAATAAATACACTGCCGGCCAAAAGTTTGAGACCACTGTAAAAATCTTTGTTACCAACAAAATATTTCAAAGTCCACAAGCTAATTTGAACACCTGCGTATTATATTATTATTAAAGAATTTCTAAGAGTCATTATTTATGTTGTTTTTAAGTTATCTTCCTATTAAAAGGTCTTTTGTTTCAAAACATCACTGAGTGCCTGTAGCTCTAAAAATAACTACTTGAAGGTCTTTGTCATAAATATATGTTACTAGCGACCCGCCCCGGCGTCGCACGGGTAAAAAAAGTTCACGGCAATTTTTCCTTATTTGCTCATCGTTTAGACCTACCCTGGACTACGACAAACATTTTAAAACCAAAATCAGCTCAATCGGCCCAGCCGTTCTCGAGTTTTAATCAGATTAACGAACAACAATTCATTTTTATTTATATAGATACCTAGATGTTAAGAAAAACAATTGACTATCTCACCGCCATCGCAACTGTCTTCTGGGTGTTTCACGTAGCAGATGAAGGAAGCGTTCGTGTTACAAGAACCTTTGTCGTCCATTGTACCGTTCTTGTACAGGTGAGTGCAGAATGGTCCGAGCTCACTGACGTGCTTTTTCTTTCCTGTAAACATTTTGCTATATCGTAAATAAATATTTATTATTTATTTATGATACTTCTTTATGCGCAGGCTTAGATTCACCACTACTGATGAAACATATCATATAAAAGATTTTCTTTCAGATTTATTCCTCCCAGAATAAAACGCAGTCTAATACAGATTATGGCACTTCATTTGCAAAAACAAACATTTCTAACAAGTAAACGACAGAAAATAGAACCATGTTTGCAAAATTCTGTTTATATACATTATATTAAAAATACTCGGATCTCTCAAAGGCATTTCGTGTGGTTTCAATTTCTTCCACTAATAATAACTATGAAAAAGTTATCGTGCCGTATTATAATATAATATAAACATTGTATCAGACATAAGGTAAGAAAATACGCCATTTATTAGAACAGATGATTATTACGTTATCGTTGTACATTAAGCCTTCCACTTTTTTTGGTAAGTTCGTTTCGGCCGCAGAAGTCTACTATTGAACTAAAGCCTCCCTTAATCACAATATAGGGATTTGCCAATACAAGCCGCTAACTTTAATATAAAATAATTCGTCATGTTGATGTAAAACGACGATGAGGTCTAAGATCAGGCATAAAGACCTAGAAGGTCGATGGCTTCTCCGGACCACATTACGAAGACGAAAAAATCGTTTCACGCACTGGCCCAGCCCGGAGGGTGGTTATCATTAACTTTGCATTCTTATAAATGCAAGAGGTAACTTTGCGTGTTGACATATAGATAGTACAGTCTGTAACCTCTTAATGCTTAAACTGCAGTACATTAAATTTAGTAATAAAAGATGAAAAACCTAACTACGTTTTACCTCAACACCTTGGCCAAAGGCCACAAAGTTATAGTGTTCAATAAGATATATGTTGTGCATTGAAATAAATTTGTTTTTGCTTACCATTTACTTCAATAAAACCTCCGTTGGGAAACTCTTTTTTGGTTTTATGGTAGATCAAAGATATTTCAGCGGAAATGTTCGACTTGAGCACCAACAACGCAGCTTCCTTTTGCTTTGGATCATTGAGATCAATTATTTTTCCGCCTGCGAAATAAATATTCAGTTAGTCACACCTAAATGTTTAACTACAACAACACATCAACACAATATTCACCTTTAGGAACAAATAGAATAAACTATCTACTTCTATTTGTTCCTTAGCTTAGAGATCATGAAATATTAGCATTAATATATTCTTTATTATACGTATTAAACACCCATGCCAAGGACATAGTACTTGCAGAACATACAAACACTTCACCTCTCGGCGGGAATCGAACCCGCTACCTCTTGCGCCGCAAGCGAACCATCCCCCACCGCGCCACTGTGTAATGTAAGCTTTATTCTAGAGATTTGAACTAAATATTTGAATGGGTTGATTTTCTTAGTTTGACTTGGCATAATTACCATCATTTTCGCATGTTTCTTTTGCTTCGTCAAAATCACTCGGTTCGGGGTATACCTTCACCCAGCCGTCTTTGCAGTTGTGGTATCCAGGCCATCCTTCTCTGTCATTGCCTTAAACAAGTTTTAACTTCATCAATACAGCTATATACATTTTATTTTTACATTACTGATATTACATAAAGCAATTCACAACATGCTTACCTAACCCTAATTAAGATGGCGTCATTATGACTTAAATTACAGTTACAATGTACAAAACCATATATTTCCATTGCTTGATTTTACAAATCTTAGAATGATGAAGTATCCTATATATAAGGGCCTTACTGCCATTTTATAATAATAATAAATCATTTATTTCAGGCATCTCAGGCCCATTTAAGCATATACCTTACAGACTAGCATACATACAAATTTAAATTTTATATACCTATCTACTAAAATACCATCATAATATTGATCGTCATTATATGACGTCACCTAAAGTTTTTTTGTTGAAAAAATAATAGATATTCTACTACCTTGATACCTATCATACATTATTAATATCGAATTGTATTCAACGTAGAAATTTATATTATCTTTTTATGTATACGGAAGTAAGAACAACAATGTTTTTTTTTCTATATTGTTAAGATATAAAAAAGATGATGACATAGATTTGATACATTAATTGAACTATTATTCATTCGGTGGTCATTTTATTATTATTTGATTTTCTACATTGGTAGTTATGGTAACCAAGAAAGTTTTAAAAGTTTCACCTAAATTTTAATTGTAAGCTTTTAAAAATAATCAATAAAATCCTTCATTCTTTTCTTTATTTGAATGTTTCATACCTGGTTTCGAGAAATCGCAGTCCGGTATTTCTTTCATGGGAGCATAGCACACAAAGGCATACTCTTTCTCACAATCCACGGCCGATTTCGTGCCATTCTTAGTATTCATGATCACACATTCTTCGATATCAACATCATTATCATCATCCGAAACAGAAACAACGTCAATGGCAGCATCATCTGTAACATCAAATCATATTGATTTTTAATAGTTTAATAGCAGTATCCCGCGGCGTTAACCGCGTTTAATGGATTTTCCCGGTGTAAAAAGTAACCTATGTCACTTCTCAAGCTTTAGAGGATCTGTGTACCAAATTTCATTCAAATCGGTTAGTAGGTCCTGAGATTACCCCCTTACAACGTTACAACCGATCTAACAAACTTTACCTCTTTATATGATATAAAATACAATTAGGTTTGTTCACACAATAGATTAAAACAATAAAATAAAATAAATTAAGTATAATAAAGTAAACAAAGCCAGTGGTTAAAAAAAGAGGAATCTCTGTCAGTCACTGACACTTGTTAGCACATATTTTAGCCATTTACTAATTTAATCGAATATTGAGAAACATTGCCCTGAGTTGTAAATTAATTATACTTATGTAGTTACATGGAATATATCACGTAAAAATACTAGTGTAGTAGCAATCCCCAAAATTTATTAGAATTACGTGCTTTAAAAGGAATTAATAACCAATTGAATTATTACTTTCTGGATAAAATATAACCTTCATGTTTTCTCAATAACTTAATTTTTTTATTCTTAATAACTATGTAGATAACTTGAAACAATCAGAGATGCGTTATCTTGTTAATGTCATAGGTTGAGTTTTTAATAACATTTTAGGTTGATTTGAGAAATGGGATGAGATGGCAGGGGTAGAATATGGCATAACCCCTTGTGAAGCCACGATAAATTAAACTTAAATAGAGAACTCCATTAGTTTCATCATTGAATAAATGACTAATGATTCGAATAAACCCGACTGCCAAAGGATGGTAGTGTTTGTATCAAGCATATATAAGTGTGTATGTATGTCTGTTCACTTCATCACGGAAGTGTCTTAATCCTAAAAGTCCTACGGGTTAAAGACACAATGGGGTTATACATTTTTAATAGACTCGCTGGGTGACGATCGTCACACTTCGGTAGGTTATATGTTTATTAATCAAACACAAGCTAAGATAAGCTCTAAGCCACGGGACTAGATTTTGTTGTGATATATATATATATATAGGTAAGTACCTTCTTTGATTGGAGCTGAGATCGCCTTAGAGCCGAGATAAATATATTCAATGTGTTTCTTAGATTTCTTCACGATTTCAATAAGAGTGTCATCGATCTCGTTGTATTGTGCAGTAACTAGAGATGCATCTGTAATAAAAAAACGTTAATTAAAATAATAATACGATACATAAAATTATAGACGTTAAGGTTTGTCATAACAGCGAGGTGGTCTCATCGACCTCTTCGTCGAGCACCGTGTGGCTAATTAATCGTGAATGGTGGAATTCTGCACAGGACCGAGACACTTGGAGGGATATAGGGGAGGTGTTTGCCCTGCAGTAGGACACAATAGACCATAGAAAAAAAAAGCTTTTACGATATAAAGAGTGTGGTTTTGTCGAAAATGCTAAACTAGTTTCACTGGAACTCGGGGCTTTTAATTGGGATTAACACTTAGGCTCATAATCACTAATAATGAGGCATTTTCTGGAAAACTGCATATCCTACGTTACACAAATTTTTAAAAAACAGTTTTGTATGCAAGCTTGCTGCAGTAAGAGGTTCACATTGTCTACTGCAACTAATTAACTTAAAACACACAAACCTTTCCGAAATTGCGGGCGACGTACAGGGTAGATCACTTTTGGACCACTGATCGAAAGGTTTAAAGAAATACGGGACCATACAACAACAATAACATATGTAGGTTACGATTCTTCTCAGACACTCGAAAGGTCTGTGGGACCATGGGCCGGTACTTTAAGGTTAAGCAAGTCATACTTTGACGATATTCTACATAAGCATAAGCACATAGTAGGTATTAAGCATTTGTCTATGTTATTTTCTTCTGATTTCAACCATGTGTGCAAACATTTTAAGAATTTTGAATTATTGGATTAAATAAGCAAACCGGATACCACAGAATTAAAAAAAAGTCATACCTTCAGCAATGCAAAGATCTTTTGCTGCATGCCAAGTTGCTGGTTTGATGTGTAGCTTAAACCAACCCACTAGTTCTTCATCATATTCGTAACCAGTATAACCTTTTCTTTCATAGCCTGTAAACATATTTAAAAAAACATAATATATATAAGTGGTGTCGCGATTATATAAATGCTTATCTTTCATTATGGAAAACCTCGATAACGGTTGCAAAAATATTTTACTTTGCCACAATAGTTCAATTTTATAGTATAATTACTGATATTATAAATGTAACATTGTTATTTTCTCAACTATTGACCTATTTTGAAAATTTAGTTTAAATAATTTACTTCCTAAGTCGATGATTTTAGTAGAATATTTTTATAAATAAATATGATTTTTAAACTAGTATAGACAATCCAGTAACACTAGCTAATCTAACTTCTAACAAAACACAATAATAATACATAATAATCAAGACAATATGTATTGTGTTATTTGTACAATTTATAACTTACAATTTCCCAACATTCTATAATACAAGCAAATGTTTTTACTTTTTACCAAAACTCATTATTATGCCTCGATCATAATATTAAAAATACTATTGTAGATAATCGTCTATTCTACGGACGGAACATTTAATTACAGCTATAATCATCCCGAAATTCTGGTAACTATTTATTTATCAAGTCCTTTCCTAGAACTAGACTCTTATTAAGAGAAGAAGATGTACAAATAACTCACCGTAAGTGGCTGTGAAATAAAGCACAAGTAAAATTAATGTTGATTTAATCATTTTGCCTTCGGTAGCTTCAACAATCCCGAAGTGAGCTCGGCCATATCACGAGTGGTTTATATAGCTTTCGTACGTGGTAGAAATCTGCTTGTTCTTAGTGATAAGGGATTGCGAATAATTCGCTGAAAATAAATCAGACTTCGCATAATGATGTCAAAAGATTCCGTCGCATATGAGAACGAATAATAGAACTGTCAAAATGACAATTAAACGTTTTTAAAGAAAATTTATTGATGGCTTCTGGAATGATTTAAATTGTGGGATGACGCCTTATTGTTACCCAAAAATCTTCTACCTTTCTAAGTACATTTTGTAAAGACTGTAAAAACTGTACTTTTGGAATACTTTTGTGGCATTTGACATTGCTTGCATAAATTATTTGCATGGACAGTTGTTCAGCATTTCAGAAGAATGAAGAGGTTAGCATTTTTAAGCACATTTCATTTTATTCCTGGGCCAAAATACGCAGCCGCGGCGCCGCGCCGTTGCTATACTCAGCTCTTCCGCCTGGAATGATGATAATAATGTTCCACATCTTACGGATAAAGGTGTTGCCATCAACAATCATTTTTGACAGTAGATTTTTATATGGTTTTAAGATTATAGCATTTAACAACTTGTTGGTTAAATTTTCCAAGGTTTTAAAAAAATATCGCTGGAACAGTCTGGCTGTCTGGTCAAGAGAGTCCCAGAAACAGGTTTGCCCGAATTAAATAGTAGGTGGTTCTCCATTCGACTTTTATTTTATATATATATATATATACTAACTTCTGAATTCGACGCACATTTTTTCTCTATCTCTGTCCCAGTAGTGGGAAGTTAATAGGGTGTTGATGAAAAATCATCAAACACATGATAATTTTTTAACCCCCGACCAAAAAAGAGGGGTGTTATAAGTTTGACGTGTCTGTCTGTCTGTCTGTCTGTCTGTCTGTCTGTGGCACCATAGCTCTCGAACGGTAGGAGCGATTTCAAAAACCGAAAATCTGCAAATATACTAGTGTGGGGTATCAAATGAAATCGCATCGCGTCCACATTACATAATATTATGTTGTTTTACGTTTAAGGAAATTATGGCATTGGAATCGGGGGTTTTTCTTAAATTTTAAATTTAGATTTATTCTTTAATGAAAGCTGTTGTTTTCATAATGACTGTTTAAGTAAGTTATAAATCGGTCCCATAGTATCTTCTAGAAACAAATATTTTTAAACTAGAAGATCATTATATCAGCTGTAGGACGTCCACTGCTGGACAAACGCCCTCATAGACTTCCAGTTATTTCGATTAGAGGCGGCCTGCATCCACCTTGTTATCGTGTATTGTGGATGATGATGACGACATTTTATAGTATTTTACGAACTAAAAAAAACTTTATTTAAATTTTATTATCGGGTTGCGAGCGTGTCATTTTAGTTTTCGAGTTTTTAATTTGTATCGAAATTGTTGGAAATGGCTGCACCCAAGGGAGGAGATTGGGGCAAAGTTCTTTTGCCGGTGCCCGTGGCCCGAATTATACTCAATTCATACTGGGAAAGTGTAAAATGTCTGAACCGATTATCTTGAAATTTGGTACGGGAGATGGTTATACGTGTGATTAAGACATAGGCTACTTTAATTCTGTTTCTACTAAAGCCCGTTGTTTTTTGTTAAAAATCTACTTGTATTACATATACGATAACCTTGTTTATCGAAAATTTTAAGTTTAAACAATTTTACCAAACAATTTATCTTTAAAAGCTATCTAAAATGCCACATTGATAGCATAGGTAATTATAATGGCCATTGGATGTTGTTTATTCATAATTAAACTAGCAGATGGCTCTGTTGCACAATCATTTAAGAAATTAAAAGTCAACTAAGCGCTTAAGAAAATTTTATCAAGTTTAAAAAATAATGTGTTTTTGTTATTTTGTACCTGTTTTCACCAACGTTTTCATCTAAATACTTACCTAAGTGAGATTCCTTATCGATAGACATTTAATACTTCTTCGTTCTGCCGGTTTAGGAAAACCAAAAATAGGAAACGTTGGTGAAAACGGGCATAACTCACTTAAAAATATTTCGACCGGACTGTAATGGCAGGTGACCGGCCATCCTGACGTCAGAATGAACGGTCACCTTGAAAGTTCTAATTTCTCCTAAATTATAAAGGAAGCAAATCTCCTATTGAAGGAAGCAAATAGAAGCAAATGGGAGGCAATTTTTGGATAGTATTTCCACGTTAAATACGACAGGTGACTCGCCATCCTGACGGTGACAAATATCTAATGCTTTAAGCGGTAAATTTGGCTACCTTTAAATATCAATTTATACTTAGGTACATTATAAAGCTGAAAGGTTTGTTTGAATGTGCTTATCTGAGGAACTACTGTGGTCCGATTTGAATCATTATTTCACTGTGAGATAGCCTATTTATCGAGGTAGGAAAGTCGTCCCCAACATTTGCTTTTTGCCACAGGCCTACCTCATTTATTCTAATGACATTGACAACTCCCAGAGTTGCCAATACTCGCCAAGCTTGGTTTACGGTTGGCGATTGCAGTAATCAAAGACAACAACATCTAGCCCCGTGGTTAAGCTCTTAGCATGTGTTACGGGTACATATAGATATTTTTAGTATACATATTAAACACCTAGATAGAA
Organism: Gymnoscelis rufifasciata; assembly: GCA_929108375.1. NCBI lineage: Eukaryota > Metazoa > Arthropoda > Insecta > Lepidoptera > Geometridae > Gymnoscelis > Gymnoscelis rufifasciata. Next base: position 12,477,923 of record OV815311.1, read on the forward strand.
AGAAACACCTTTTTTGTACATAAACACTATACCAAAAAGGCTTTCCATTCAGGATTTGTTTTTAATGCATTTTTCGTTATGAGCCTTCTTTAATCACCTTTTTGTGTGACAGCCACATTATAAATATTTTTTATCTATAATATAAAAATTAAACGCAAAATGTGTTTGTAAGTGCATAACTGAACAACGCCTGGACTAATTTGGCCAATTATTTTATTAAATGTTTGTAGAAATCCAAGGATAGTTTTTTTTTATAGTTAACTGGAAAACATTTCTGTATGGCTTCGCACGGGTAATTATACCTGTGCGAAGCCGGGGCGGGCCGCTAGTACCCACGTGTAGCACCACACAGTGAAGTAGCACCCACGGGAGGAGATGGGGGTCAACATTCTTATCGTTGAGGTAGATCTCTTATAATATGAAGCGATTTATCATTGGCAAAATAGTTACACAACTACCTTACAATACTCGTACTTCCACCTCGATATCATTAAAAGAGCTGTCAAGTTGTTACCACGTGACCCTTTTGCCCCGTTAATCAGTACTTTTTGCCTTTTGATAACAAACACTAACTAACGAAAATAATGATGTTTATGAATAGGAATGTAGGTAAATTAGACATTATTTTTTAGGCCAGGGCCATAGGATAATAAAACAAAACTAAAAACTTAAGTAAAACCCCCGATTCCAATGCCTTAATTTCCTTAAAAGTATCATAATATTTTGTAATGTGGACGCGATGCGCTTTGATACCCCACTCAAGTATGTTTGCAGATTTTCGGTTTTCCTTCCCCACTCTCACCTCCATAACTTTTAAGCGGTACAACCGATTTTCATAAAACATGTGTAAGAACACTCACGCCAAACTCACCTTTCATAATAAAAAACTAAATTGAAATCGCTCTATCATCAGACATCAGACACGTCAAACTAAAAACACCCCTCTTTTTTGGTCGGGGGTTAAAAAGGTGTCAATAGCGAACTTAACGCTCAAATAATACACGGAGGATCGGTCAGAATGAATAAATAAAAAATAAATATTTCCGGACTACGCACCCATCATCCCCTAACCCCAAACTAAGCAGAGCTTGTACTATGGTGACTGATATACTACATAGATATTTATTTTTTGTTAATAAATACTTATAAAACACTCAGACACGAAATTGTAGATCGTTTTACAAAATCTGGTCCCCCAGCGGGAATTGAACCCGTAACCTCCTGCGCCTCAGGGGACCTTCGCCCACCGAGCCACAGAGGTAGTCAATGATGATAATAAAAAATATCTATATATGTATGCCTATTATATTAAGTACATCAGATATCTAATAGTACCCGTAACACAAGCTCAGAGCTTACCACGGGGCTAGATGTTGTGTGAATTGTCTGGAAATATTTATTTATTTTTATTGTAAAAAAATTACAAAAGATACATCTTATAGCTAATACGATGACTTTCAGACGACCTACACACCTACACTAAAACTAAACTGAACTAGGTTTTATTGTACCAAGTATACGAGTCATATTTTGCATACAGTCTAGGTTACAGATCCTACTGAACTAATCAGAGACTGTTTGTCAGAGAATCCGTTCCTCGACAGCGGCTCAACTCCCTTACACTGGTGCATTTATGGGCGCTTCTCCCTGAAATACTACTGATATACACATATTTATACCTAATCATATTATGTATTATATGAATAGTCCGCAATTATTTAGTATGCACATAAGTCAATCTAATATATAAAATTTCCGTTCCGTTCGAGTGTCCTCCCACTTAGCCAACACGGCTTTATGAGTATCAAATAAAATTATGATAACATGGGTAACCCAACTATTTTGAAAGAATGCCAAGTTCAAGTAGATTTCATAATAGTATAATTTATTATCGTGTTTAAAGTTTATGGAAGTCCTACTTTACTGCTAGAACACAGGGACTTCACTCTTCACGATAGAGATTAGTCCTTGATTAAATTAAATACAATTTTTTATATTTGGATTCTGCGCTTGAAGCGTCAGTTTTCCAGTGTCAAGTTAAATAAAATTATAAAGTGAAAAAGATTTTACTCATTTGAACGCCATTTTGCAAGTTCGGGTTGGTGAATGTCACATGTCCTTCAAACTCTTCAAAGTTTTCAGAACATGCCGGTTTCCTCACGATACTTTACTTATATAATAGCAATACTGTCAATAAATAGTTGAGTTTATAAGATGTTTATACACCGATGATGCTAAAACAAAAGAATTGCGCTTACAATAGAATCAGGCTTATTTTTCAGTGCCTCAGAAAAATGTCGCTTTATTTCTTGGCTGACACAGTCAAAACATGAGTTAGACACACAATATTAAGCAACCAAGGAGGGCCATTATTTTCACAGGTTTTATTTCACTCCTTGATTTACTGGTGTCATTATGGTTGAGACTGACGGCTTAGAGGATGTAACGTTGACTTTTAATAAGGTCCTTTTCTGTTTTCACACTTCGTTCGCAGTGAAAATTACATTGTACGAGCAGCGCCAGGCCCATAGGAAATAAAAAAAAATGTGTGTGCGATTCACACACGATAGAAGTGAAATTTCAGTAAATCGACGAAAGAATAAGAAGAATAAAAAAAAGTGTGTGTGTGTCAGCTACGACGCACGATTGGAGTCTACTACTTACGAACTATAATTATGATATATATCGAATAGAAAAAAAGGGTAAATTAACGCATCTGCTAAAATGATAAGAGAAACAAACATAAATATCTGTAATTATTCGGATTATTTATATTACTTCAATAAAGCGTATTACATAAAGTATGTTACAAAATAATATAAATAAAATACAGCAATACCTCTTTGCGAAATTCTTTGCTCTTTGCTTTTAAATTTAAATAAAGCATTGTATTTGTGTCTCTTACCATTTCCGTTTCATCTTTTTGCATCCGGTTTGAAATCACTACGATTCTATAGAAGTTTCACTTCAAAAACAGGTGAGTGATGATTACACATCATTGATTCACATCCTACAACCAGAGAGAATATAATTACCTATTCTCTCTGATGTGAAGGCATGGAAATAAATTTATTATCTAATCATCACTTTTGAAATTTCATTTAATTTAAAATTAATTTATTGCTTGAAATATAGTATACATAGGTGTCAGGTTATTCAAACAGTTCTACATACTTCGTCAATTTAGATTTGACATGCAATGTCGACTAAATCACTGGAGCTGGCTAAATCATCGCCACGAACGAAAATACCATACGGTTCGTCTCGCGACTGAGCACAAAATATGTACCTAATCGATATTGAATCGACAACAACTTATTAAGGATAGTGATAGATATATAGATAGATGATAGATAGATAGTGGGTTACACCCTACCTATTGAATTTTTAGATTTTAGATTTTTATTGCAAAAATCTTTGAATACAGTTTTGGATGAATACTTATTTATTATTTAGTATTAGTATTATAAATAGTTTTGACTGTGCATGTTCTTTCCGCATTATTTAAAATGTAATTAAAAATAATATAAACCAATGGCACTATCGGCAAACATTTTTTTTTTAATCCAGGGTGAGTTTGAGCCCACGTCCTTCGTAATGAAAGTCGATTGTGCTCCCACTTAGACAACACGGCGCACATAATATAATCCAATATACATATATAAATAAATCCATACTGGAGAACCAATAAAAGCTTTTTAATATTTTATATAAAACGTCATGTTGTCAAAAAAAAAGGAAATATTTCATAACAAGTATATTTCCTTTTTTTGACCAAATTTTACATTTTAGATGCTTCTTACTCATTCTGGAAAACCTTACATGAGCGAAGTAAACTTTTTTAATCTCATTTATATTCATAGAGCTTCATGCACCCATCCATGAATATTATATGCCTTTTTCTCACATTTTTCTCGTTGAAGTATGATCGAGAATCAGGTTCTGAAAATTATTTGACAAAAAAATTATTTGGCAAAATATTCAAAAGGCCCCCCTGGCCTTTTGAATATTTTGCCGTATTTCAATGCAAAGAATTTAACCTAAAAGGAAATATTCGGTAGGCTAATATTTTCATTATTAATTAAAATTAGTTTCAAAATAAATTTAAAACGCCAGTTACACAATTCATTTTGCTAACGGGTAATAAAATGAACACGCTATTATTCTACTGCATAAAATCTATGTCTGTGTTTTATTTTCTTCTGTGGCAAACTAACAATAACTCCTATCTGTTTCACCATTTTCGAGTTAAATTAAACAATAGTTAAAATTAGAGTTATTTCGCTCAGTCATAGGTGACAAAGCGAGATGGCTCCTGACATAACTAAATAACACGTGTCAAACGTGGTATTGACATAATATGACAGATTTGTGAAAAAAGTTGAATGGGAAAGGTTACCGAGTATATTTACTGTACCTACTTAGTGTTTTAATGTTTATAGAGTAAGCCAGTTTATTTTGTTTATATTCTTTTAATTGCGGCGTGTGTATATTTACTTATCTAACTATCTAACCATTTAATACAATTATCTCATCTAATACATTGTTTCCTAGGCCTAGTACTCCATTAATTTCTTCCTAACTTCCTATCTCGTGCCTTTGTTACATGTTGGTCCTCCTATTTTTAACCGATTGCGCAACGCAAAGAAATGGTATGTGTTTAACAATCTATGTACTATGTACTATGTATGTTTCTTTGTCCCACTATACAGACCAAACGCCTGGGCTGATTTATATGATGCGTATGTCAATCGATTCCTTTTATTAAAGCAAGTGTCACTAATGACATGACTTAGGTGAAAATTCAAGGTGAAGGCCATTTTGTAAAAATAAAAAAGTCAACTAACTATGTCTTGTGTGTGTGTATCGGACGCAAAATGGCGTTGAACTGAGTAACATCTAGTATTTCACTTTATAATTTTATTTAACTCGACACTGGCAAATTGTCGCTTCAAGCGCAGAGTCCAATTACAAGAAACTGAACTGAACTTGTGTGTATCGTTGAATAGGTATTTAAAAATCATAGTAGATAGTTTTTTTGCAACATTTTTCGATCAAGCTGACCGTTTAGGATCTTTATCGAATCAATTTTTTGCTTTGCGTTGCAACCATTCTCACATAATAGCCTTGTAGGGTTATATATTTTCTTAATTTCAGCTTGTTGATAAAATGTACTCCATAGTCTTAGGGATTCCCGTTTACCCTTCCAATCTAATACATCCCTTACTACTACTTATTTACCTAGAGGTGCTTGTTGGATTGCAAAATGGCTCCTCGATTCCCTTTGTTCGAGCTTTTCGCTTCACACCCTGTAGCTGACAGGTTCATTACACTTTACACCTCAACGTGATAGAAGTTCTAGAAAATTCTCGCACGCAGAACACATTAAATTTTCTAGACGCTTTGGATCATGAAAAATAATAAATCAATTGTTTTTTAGACACCCTCCTTGATTTACACTTTTAGGCAATAAATCTAAATTTAAGATTTCAGAAAAACCCCCGATTCCAATGCCTTAATTTACTTACCTTAAAACACCATAATGTCCCAGACAGACACGTCAAACTTATAACACCCCTCTTTAAAAATATCGGATGGAAATTTTCGATCGGGGGTTAAAAAATACAACGTTACCCGGTATGGTTTACATCAACTATCTGATCCCAACTAAGGGTTCTTGAAATTTGGTACGTTAAGTAAGATAGTCATTAGTTAAATAACAGAAAAAAATATAAAAACTCAAACCATTTTTACATACATACATAGAGCCATCAATTTAAAGTTATGGACACGAGTTGTGCTTAAGCTTATATGTAACACTAGCTGCCCGCGCGCAACTTTACCCACGTAATAATAAATATTCTTGCCGTATAATTAAGCCAGTATGTCCATTTCAAATTTAACTTTAATTTTATTGAACATTGCTCTTAATAAAAATATTTTCATGATGTGTAAACTATATTATTGTGAAATTTCATCAAAATCCATATAGTAGCTTCAGCGTGAAAGAGCAACAAATACACTCGCTAACATCCTCACAAAATTTTGCGTTTATAATAATAATTGGATATGTATGAAGTATGAAAATTCGACATTATTAACATGCAATCTTTGTATAACTTCAGTAGAGTAACAAACCCCTTAATAAACTAGAGATAAGGAAAACCTCGAAGAACGCTCCTTGCATGTTCATAAATGCGAGAACGAAATAGTTTCTATTGATATGACATCATTTTTTTATCTTTTACGTCGCTTGTAAGGAAGACATAGAAGGAAACTGCGAAAAAAATGATTCCGTTACTGGAGTGTTGTTTTGTCAACTCTGTTGAATGATCTATAAGTCAATCGGCTTCTACGATCGACGAAATCGAGTTTATTTTACCACAGTTTTAAAATAAAATATTCCTTTTGAAACTTAAGATATTTAACGATTATTTTTACAATATTCTCCTAAGCTGACTAACTTTATTTACCATAATAGATAAATAAATATTTCCGGACTAATCACACAGCATCACCTAACCCCAAACTAAGCAGAGCTTGTACTATGGTGACTGATATACTACATAGATATTTTTTTTTGTAAATACACACACACATATTATGATACATAGAAAACACCCAGAGCTGAAACCACAAATTGTAGATCGTACAAAATCTGGTCCCCTAGCTGGTATCGAATCCGCAACCTCCTGCGCCTCAGACCACATCGTCACTTTACATCAGGTGAGATTGTGGTCAAATGAAGGCTTAGCTAACATATTCAAACCACAGCAAATGCAAAAAAGCCATTTATTCCCCGAAAATTGAACCGTTAAACATTCAATGATAGTAATTTGGTTGGGTATTTCATCGTTTAAATCAGTGCTCACAGGGAATACTCGCTGGGGATTGCTGAAGTGAGTCCTCACCTCGCCTGAGTGACGCGTGACGTGTGTTTGCGATGCATTGCGGGACGACGAAGCCGGCCACACTTGTGATTACTTTCTGTTGGCGCATGGCGCATACCTGAAATATCGGATCTAGGTATACAGATTACACAGTCTTGCTCAAAGAACAATTATTTCCATTTCACGGCGTACTGTGGTTTCAAATACAAGGTGTTTCAAAATTGGTATATAGAGCGGAAGGGTGTGAAAGGCACGCACCACGAACATGTTTTGTTCTACATCATTTTGATTAAGATGCCTTTTTGTCGAAAATAACCTACTAGGATTTTTTAACTTCATTTATATCATTTATTTTTAGCCTCATATTAGTTGATATAATATTTTTAACCCCGTGAAGAAGTTACAAAAGTCTAATCACTGTTTTATTAGCGATTATTATAATAATACCAAATGATATAGGTTTTACTTTAGTTGATACCTCTCAATGTTACCAATAATAATACTCAGGAAAAAAATGCATTTACAGATTTACACTTAATATTATTTTTTTACAACAAATAGACATTCAAATCGAAATTATATGTGTGCCTGGGTCGTGCCATTTACACCTTTTCCGCTTTATATACCAATTTTGAAATACCTTGTATACGTTCCCAATGTTAGGACACAGGGACTTCTCTCTAGGCGAGCGAGATTAGGCCTTAAATCACCAATCTGGCCAAGAGCGGGTTCCTGAATGTCACCAGTTCTTCAAACTCTTAATTGTTGTAAGTAATTAATGTATTTTTTATTTGAGATAGGCGCGATTAACTGAGCAATATTATAGGCATTTAGTTATGCATGACAAAGTTCAAGCTCTCAAGCGCGCTAAAAAATGTTATAGTATGAGATAGTCTCAAACACAAAGGTTAACGTATTTCTACAGTTATACACTTATTGTATTTAAAAAAAAACATAAATAAAACAATCATACTGTGCAAAAAGTTGCAGCCAAAGCTGTCACCCATCTAAGTGCTGACCTCGCTTATCGTCGCTTAACCTTAAAGGTGAAAATTGCGTGATAATCAACGTATTAAAAAAATCTTACTAGATTTCGTTCAAACCAATTTTCGGTGGAAGTTTGCATGGTGATCATAAATCTGAGGCTAGGTGAGCGAACGTCCACCTGAGGCGCAGGTTGCGGGTTTGATTCCTGCCGCGGGACCAGATTTTGTACAATCTACAATTTCTATGAGGTAAGCCTATGTCCTGCAGTGGATGTCCTACGGCTGAAATGATGATGATGAATGAACATAATTTTATTTTAAGCTGAAAAGTTTGGGCGAGAGGCTTCCAAAGTGGTGAAATGTTGCCCCTGCAAATTATAATATAAGAGAATAAAAGTCGACAAATGATAATCCAAAAACTTAACAAAACAAACTTTATTCCCCTTTCCTCCTGTAGTTCTGGACGAAAGGCGTCTCGTACAGCTCGTAGTACCTGCTGACAGGGCGGTCGCCTGCCGCATGCTGCATCACGGCAGCACCGAGGTTTTCAACCAGCTCCATCGTGGAACCACTGATTTTCACCTCCTCCGTGAACCGGAAGAACGAGGACCGCTCTTCTTCCAGCACATCTGACTTCTGCAACAGACCAAATTATACCGTCTTACGAATTTTCGCACGTGTAAGAATTGAGAGAGAAAGAAAAACATTTATTGACACAACACACACACAAAAATACAATTAAATAAATTGAAGTATTTGTATATTGCTAAAGATAGCCTATAAGCTATAAGTCTTTAATAAAAGCTTTTCCCTACAGTATGACCACAGGCTCATAAAAAAAATATAGTATTAAAGACTTCTTAATATGGGTTCACTTCGGAATGTGAGTGATAGAACGCTCAAAAATTTCGCCTGACAGGCGAAAAGGTTAACAATCAATTGTTACCTGCATAATATTAAACCTTTATGATATTCTAGCAATTTTCATCTGAAATTGAAAGACCCTGTGTATAAATTTTCTAGGATTCTATGTTCTCATGCATTTTTTATTCATATTGTTTCTCAAGTTGCAGGTGTTTTGTATAACTAATTTAAGACTAATTTATTAAGTATGAGATAGACTCAAACTACACCCAGGGTTCTGTGTACAGTTGATTCATATTTTGTAATAATAAAAGAACAAAATAATTTAAAAATAAATTAAAGGAGAAAGCCGAATAATTCGCATAGGTAATTGTTTATCGACAACTTAGTGCAGTGAATGCTACCATACCACGCGTGTTCAACTTAAGGCAGGTACTTGAGTACAAATGTAGAATCTGCGTATCTAGTAACTCGAGCTACCTGCACTACGTTTAAAAACTGAGAACTCCGGCTGAGAAGGTTTAAAACCTGGTTTAGACTTACATCACAAACCGCTAATGGCACAATGCAAACCACGAAAATAATTACTTCCCTCGAATTAGATATCATTTCACGTTAGACTTCATTTTATGATAGTTTTGCAACAAAACGACCCCAAATATTGTTTGACATTATCGAAACTTTTACTACTACGGTTTTATGGGCAATAATATTTTTACCTGCCTGAAATTGGAACTATGACTTACAATCAGTAAAATAGCATTTTATGTCTAGGGTAACGTTTACCTACCGAAATCACGGATTAGGACTTCAGATAAATAAGTATTTTTTTCCATTTTATTAGGTCCTTACATATGAAATTGGCGTTTTTCGTACTGGCCACTTTAATCACAAATTTCTCCTCTTTGGTAAGGAATACCAAATTCAAATTTGTACAGCTATAGACTCATGTATTTGTGCTTCGATGATCGTCATTCATTTGTTTTTTTCTTCTGTTTTTTTCTGTTTGCGTCACTCATTTTACAAAATGGAAAACTTAAAATATCGCATTATTTACGAGTACGAGTTCCGCCGTGGCACTAGTGCTGCGGAAACAACTCGAAGGGTGAATGATGTGTATGGCGGTCGTGTTGCAAAAGAAAACACAGTTCGTTTTTGGTTCCAACGTTTTCGTTCTGGAAATTTCGACTTGCAGAACAAGCCCCGTGGACGGCCTGAGACTCAAGTTGATAATGAAGAGTTGAAGGCTATTGTGGAAGCGGATCCATCGCAAACCACGTCCGAGTTAGCTGCAGGCTGCGGTGTTAGTGATAAAACTGTTTTAATTCACTTGAAGCAAATTGGGAAGATTAAAAAGCTTGAAAGGTGGGTACCTCACGAATTGACTGAAGCAAACCGGCAAACGCGCGTCGACTGCTGCGTTACATTACTAAACCGGCACAATAATGAAGGTATTTTAAACCGAATCATTACCTGTGATGAAAAATGGGTTCTTTACGATAATCGGAAGCGCTCAGCGCAATGGTTGGATCCTGGCCAGCCAGCCAAATCCTGCCCCAAGCGAAAATTAACCCCAAAAAAGTTACTTGTAAGCGTTTGGTGGACTAGTGCCGGTATTGTTCATTACAGTTTTCTCAAATCTGGCCAGACTATTACGGCTGATGTCTATTGTCAGCAATTGCAAACCATGATGGAAAAGCTAGCGGCTAAACAACCTAGGCTGGTCAATCGCTCCACGCCACTGCTGCTTCACGACAACGCTAGACCACACACTGCGCAACAGACGGCTACTAAATTAGAAGAGCTTCAATTGGAAAGTCTAAGACATCCTCCGTACTCCCCGGACCTTGCTCCAACAGATTACCATTTTTTTCGAAATTTGGATAACTTCTTGCAAGGGAAAAAATTCAACGCCGATGGGGCAGTCCAAATCGCCTTCAAAGATTTTATTGATTCCCGTCCGACTGGTTTTTTTAGTAAAGGGATCAATGAACTACCTATAAGATGGCAAAAGTGCATAGAAAATAATGGTTCATACTTTGATTAATTAAATATATTATATTAAAAAATATTCGACTTTTTGTTCCTCCCATACAAAACGCCAATTTCATATGTAAGGACCTAATATTAATACGCGGAGGGCCTGACTCCCTGTAACACTAACACAAACTAATAAATAAAACAGAGATAAGTGCAACAGAGTATACTGTCAGAACACACTGAGAGAACAGTCTCTGGTGGTAGGCTTCGGCCGCGGCCTCCGGACTGAACCAGTGCGTGAAGCGATTTTTTCGTGTTTCGTAATGTGGCCCGGAGAAGACCTTCTAGGAGTTCAAGGTCTTCATGCCCCATCTTAGACCACATTGTCACTTTACATCAGGTAAGATTGTGGTCAACTGAAGGTTTATCCTGCATATAAAAAAAAAATTGTATCATAATTTTTAGTTTTATTAAAGATTCTTTTTTTTTTGGTACCACAAAAGTGCCGGTTCACATCAGGACTTGTTAAAGTAGCAGTGGGCTATTGGGCAAATAGAACGCATATAATACATTTATTAGTAATGACAATCACATCTGATATGTAATATAGCAGGTGTAAATAATAATTTACAAATTATACAAAATATGAGTTAAAAACACAATAATTATAAAAATACTAGCTGACCCCAGCAAACGTTGTTTTGCAAAATGAAAAATAGATGTTGGCCGATTCTCAGACCTACCCAATATGCTCACAAAATTTCATGAGAATCGGTCAAGCCGTTTCGGAGGAGTACGGAAACGAAAACTGTGACACGAGAATTTTATATATATAAGAAGATTAAATTCAAATGAACAATATGTTAATTAAATAATTTCACAATTTCAATATAATGTCATATCTCTCAGCCTCACTGGCGCGTTGGGCCAAGCCCCGCTTGCGGCGCAAGAGGTAGCGTGTTCGATTCCCTCCGAGGGGTCAGTGTTTGGATGATCCACTTTTCCCTAGGTCTGGACGTTCCTTATGCATTATGAAAAATATATACGTATGTGTATTATATGAAGTCTATCAGATGCCTAGTACCCTTAACACAAGCTCGGAACGTACTACGGTGCTAGGTGAACTATCAACTCTGTGTGATTGCTTGTAATCTCAGGAATTACTGGTCAGAGAGTATATAATCACTACGTTTTACTACTGGTCTATTTTGCTTGATTGATAATAATGTTGCCAGCTTAACCAAAATAATCACTGTTGTAATTGATACTTTGTAATTTTTTTATCTATTCTGCTCTGTGCTTTTTTTTAATTATTATTTTAATTGAATATTCTTTTCTGTTTTTCTTGTGTTTATTGTACTTGTAACTGTGTATAGTGTGTGTGTGTAGTGTACCGAATAAATATTTTCTTTCTTCTTTCTTTCTATTTAATTATTACTAAATATTTTGTTCCATAAAGGTATTCAGATTCGATTTCCGCAAAATAACGCCTTAATCTATCAATTTATAATATAATGTAATTTATCCCTATAACATAGGTACGTAGGTATACCATGCCTAGGGAAAATGTCAGAAAGAAGAGTTACAAAAATGTTTATACTCCACGGAACCAACAAAGACTGCTATTACCTTGAAGAAGCTGGGAATTGCGTCGCTGTAATGGTTTCCTTCCGCTTGTCAGCGTGAATGGAAGCCACATGGAAACTGGCTTCCGACAATTTGATCCATTTATAGCCATATTTCTCGAATCTGCTCTCAATGACCGGTGGACGTAGGAGTAGTATTAATTTGGAAGATTACCGGAATTCCAAAATAAATTATATTTACTGTGAGGTGAGTTTTATCTGGGAAGTAAGTAGATTAAGTTCCAAGTGCGTACCTACGTTAGGTATAGTATATCGAAAACAAAGTTATTCACAAGGGTTCTGGCCTCACACGTCCAATTTGCAGAATGACCCAGTCCCCGTATGTACAATTTCCCGAATGACCAGTCCCTATATGTCCAATCCCAGAACCACATCCTGATTGAATGAACGTACAGTCCCTGTATGTCCAATTTTCCCTTCTCGTACTTTCAATATGTAAATTAAAAGAATACATTTTTTTATGATGATATTCAAATTAATTAAGCATAATTTGAACTCAATGGCCAAAAACCATGAAGAGGTTTTCATGACCCACAATCTTAGCTCTTTTTACCTACGACCTCTATCTACAGCGCTTCTGCTAACCTGGTACCTGATATCCAATTATACAGTATAAATCTAAATTTAAAATTTAAGAAAAACCCCCAAAACCAATGCCTTCATTTCCTTAAACGTAAAACAACATAAAATTATGTAATGTGGACGCGATGCGCTTTCATTTGATACCCCACACTAGTATATTTGCAATTTTCTGTTTTGCTTCCCCACTCTCACCCCCATAACTTTTAAACGGCTCAACCGATTTTCATGCAACATGACTAAGAACACCCGGGACAAACTCACCCTTCATACAAAAAAAAACTAAATTGAAATCGCTCCATCCGTTCGGGAGCTATGATGGAACAGACAGACAGACACGTCAAACTTATAACACCCCTCTTTTTTGGTCGGGGGTTAAAAATACACGCCATAATGAACATCACTTACAAAACTATTTAGATTTTTAACGGGATATTTACCATGATTGATTGTCTTTCGAGTTTCTCGATATTTCGTTTATACATCTAAATAGTACCTATTGATAACCATGATAGTTTCAAAAGTTATATCACTTACAAAAATCATGTTATGTTAAGTTTAACCTATAGTTAACTTATTTATAAGATACTTACTATACAGTATTCTATAAGTATTCTAAATAAAAGATCATCACTATTATTGATAAAAAAAAAAGATAAAAGATATTTATTTTCTACTAAACAATAATACAATCAGTAATACTTATTAATAATACTTATTGGTGATAACGTAGTGAAAAATAGTAACCCACAATACCAAATAAATAATTACCACCACTCGGGTATTGTCGATGGTAGTACAAAAGCTATGTGTACATGTCGTAAAAATTTTAATCCTCTAGACTTGGTCTGCGTGAAAATTTGTAATAAGGAGGTAAATAACAACAGGCAGAAGACACACATTCGAGGCAAATGCACATCTGGGGAAGTAGACATTCAAGGCAATAGATATTCAAGAATTGGACATTCAAGGGAAATGGACGTTGATGGAATTGGACGTTAGAGACCACAATCTTCACAAGTACTTCCGGAAAAATCGGTTGTAAAGAAATAGTTTTCTCTCAAATAAAGGATATAATTTTGAGTCGGCTGTAAACTCAATTTAATGCCAGATTCGGTGATTTAAAAAAGTTTCTAGACAACTGAAGATTTTTGCAAACACTTAACCTGACTGCGCAATGCAACGGAGTGGTGATGTGTTTAATAGTCTATGTATGTTGCCGATTTATGTATAGGATTCACACGTCAATCGGTTCCTTTAGGTACGGCGAGTGTCATAAAGACATGACGTTATTGAAAATTCAACAGCGCGACTACTGAACGAACGAAATAAAAAAATGAAAGTCAACAAGCTATGCTACATGAGGTATTGTTGAATGGGTATTTAAAACTCTTTTTAGTTTTCTTCCAAAAATGTTCTATCTAGCTGACCATTAGGATCTACAACGAATCAACCAAACAACCATAGACTAACAAATCTAACAAACTAATATATAAAGGCAAAACGACTAAAAATTCCCAAAAGTGTTGAGTCGCAGACGGGTTATATTTTTACCTACTTAATTTCAGCTTATTTGTGTAATATTAAGGAAGTACCGCGTCATTTACATATCGAATGATGCTCTTAAAAGCTCAGTCTATGAAATCAAAGAAATCAAGCTTATATATAAAATTCTCGTGTCACAATGTTTGTTCCCGTACTCCTCCGAAACGGCTTGACCGATTCTCATGAAATTTTGTGGGCATATTGAGTAGATCTGAGAATAGACTAACATCTATTTTTCATTTTGTTAAACAACGTTTGCTGGGGTCAGTTCAGTTCAGTTTCCTTTTTTTTTTAATCTTGTGTTATTATTTAGAACTTTTACCTTAAAAGTATGACAGTCCCATCATAACCTAATTCTAAATTATTAACAAATAAAACAATATGTATTTACAAAAACAAAATACTTGGGGAGTCACTGATGCATCAAGATTTTAAATAGTGAAATTGCTGCTAGTGAATTTGGTTGTGATAGGATATTAATGAAAGTGCCTAGGTCAAACCTATTTAATTTAAATTTTGTCACCAGTGCCTCCCTTTGATCCTTAAACTTAGAACAATCTATGAATCTATCAATATGTGGTGCACATCGTATAGGACGTCACATACTTCTTCAGTTTATGCGAACAAACTTTTCAATTATAGAAAAAATATATATGCTTCTTGTCTCACAGATGAACATTTGAGAGCCATTCTACAAAACAATTACAAATATGACAGCTAGCATACAAGAATTAGCCTCCCAAATACATACTCCGATGAGAAAAATGGCGTTGAACTGAGTAACATCCAGTATTTCACTTTATAATTTTATTTAACTCGACACTGGCAAATTGTCGCTTCAAGCGCAGAGTCCAATTACAAGAAACTGAACTGAACATACTCCGATATCACGCTGAAATTTGCATAAAATCTGTTATTTATATATATAGTTAATACTTTGTAGTTATTTAAAAAAACTATTTCTTCTTACCCAACTTAAACTATTATTAACTTTTTCTATTTAGCAACATCAGCCATGCCAGGCTATTGAATATTAGAACTAATAAACAATGAGACATAGACAAACAGAACGCGGGGCAGTGGTTCAACTCCTTTACTAAGGACAGTTTAACTTTTTTTTTTATTTTACCAATTGATTAGTTGGACCATGGATGTTGTGGTAAAAGTGAAAGCATAAGATAAACATAAAAATAACTTTAATACAAAAATATTCTGCTAAGCGTTATACAAAAATGCATAAAATTTTCATCACATCACAATGTTTTTATTAATTGACTGCAAATTTTAGCTTCCAGTTACATTCCAGGCATACGCATAGTTTAACCTTCTATTCCTGTTTATTTATCAATGCAGTTGATTTCCAAAAGCAACTTAAACAGTAAATAAAGAACGTTAGGTACATAGTCATGTAAGTTATACAAAAATAACATGATGTTAAATAATAATAAATATAATAATACTATGTCTCACGCCTGGACGGCACAAAGGGTGTTCGCATATTGGAATTCAGGACTATTTTCATACTCGGACATATCCAGGGCCACTTCGCAACTCTCTCGCACCACAGGTCTTGGGTCGTCTAAGTACCTGAAACAAGAGATTTTAACATTTATAATACATTTGATAGGTTTGAGATGGAATTATACGACACCTAGGGTTCCGTGTGTATTACATATTATTAAGTTTTATGGCTGTATAATATGTATAATAAAATCTTTATATATATAATTCTTCTGTGAGTGTGTATGTCACTGAACTTCTCTCAAACGACTGGACCGATTTTGATGAAATTTTTTGTGTGTGTTCAAGGGGATCTGGGAATGGTTTAGATTCACAGTCTGTCGGGTCGACTAGTATCTATATACAGAGTGGAATTTTGTAATGCCACCTGGAGGGAAAGTACTCTTACTACTGAAGATAGAAAATTGTACCCAAAGAAAACATTCCTTTAATTTTGAAAGAAAAAAAACAGCATTCCAAGATTTTTGAAAATTCGCTTGTCACACCCGGGAATCGAACCAACTAAAATCTGTCAAAATTGCACCTTGTACTTTAATTGCATAGATCGCTAGGGTCAATAATAAGGATGAAATCTTTCTAACAAACTTAATAAATTAGGTAGGGTGAGTTTCTTGGTCTTAGGGAACGGAACACTAAAAACAATAAACCAGAACGCAAACAAATAAAAACAATGCATTATATTAAAAATTCAATAATGAATTGTTTAATGACAAAAGCACTTAGTACCTAGTAATTTAGTAGCAATTTGTTTCATATTTGAATAATAGTCAAATACTCTATTATTTTCATTGACAACACTACCAAAGGACTTCACTCTTAGCCCCGCAGCACATGCCCGCACTCACAATCGTTCACTATACTGCACCAATGTCTCATTGTCATTGGTGAACACGTCGACACGTGAGAGCAAATGCGGAGATGTACTGCGCCATAGGTTTCAAACACTGACACTCGCACGCGTCTCGTTACGGCTAATGCGAGTGTGGGCATGTGCGGCGGGGCTAATAGTGGCGCCCACTGGTGGGCAACCTACCTACCCCTCATTTGTCAGTTGATCTGTTTTGCAACATTACCATGTTTCTAAAAACATAACATGAATAGAGGCATATGGACAATAATTGTTTTCGTTCTAAGAATCTACATTTTGCTGGAAAAGACAAAGTTGTTTTATAAACAAACATTGCATGTTGACAAAACCTGATGATAATCATTAATTTGGATTTATAACGGGATATTTACCATGATTGATTGTCTTTCGAGTTTCCCGATATTATATCATTATTTTGGTTCTAGATTAAGCCATATGATATTTTAAACTTATTTCTTTTCAGCTTTTAACAATAGTTGACTTATTACAGGTAACAAACTTCGGTATTTGCAACTGGCGTCAAAAACCCCGAAAAATATTTTTTTCAAAGAAATCTCTACTTTTTTATACTTATTTAATAAAGAGGTTAATTTTGTGAGGATTTGAATAAACTTTAGTACACTGATTCTCTAACTCTTGAATTGACATAGGCTACTTTTTACCATGGAGAAATTTATTAAATGCGGGTACGACCTCAGGGTACTGTTAGTTAAAATATAAAGACATGTTGTCACATGTGAAAGTACTTACTTCTTCAACACTTCAGTGCACTCATTGGTTGCAATAGATCCCAAGGCCTCTGCGGCTTCATGCCTCACCATCTCATGTTCTGCTGTGTCTTCCAAGGTCGTCTTCAGGAATGGCACACTTCTCTCATCTTGCATCTGACCGAAGATGAAAGCCACCTCATGACGGAATAGTGCACTTGTTGCTTTGAAACCTGGAATGAAAAAATATATAACATTAGTAGTTGTAATAAATTGGCCATATCTCACGAATTAGGATATATTTAAGTGGCAATCATTAATCATTTACTGAGGAGACAATATTTAATGGGAACACATATATCTTTTACATAGATTTTTCGGTTTTCTTACAAATGGTTTTAATCATAAACTCGAAAATGGATCTCTGAATGCCTATTGTTCAAACACAGACAAAATTATTTAAAAAACCCAACAAAAAAATCTTCTAACATGAGGTTATAACATTAACTGTACACCAAATTCGTTACAATAATATCAAAGGTGCAAAAATTGCCTTTCAGAAAATTAACAGAGCCAACTAACTCTTATTAATGTTCCTGAAAGAACTTGGAGATAATTGTCTGCATGTCCACTGCCTGTCTCAACACAAATTTTAAAAGAAACAGAATATTTTATTTTCTACTACAAATTTCATCAATAATGGCTAGTTGTAGCGTAGTAGCAGAGCCAATTAAAGTTTTTAAAAACTAATTAAGGTGTATTAAAATAAAGAGCATACCTTCGCCCAAAGCATTAATACTCTCAGTGGTCCCGAGATTCCTCAAGCTAAACATAGCCCTATATCTCTCAAACAAAGGTTTACGCTCATCCATCATAATATCCTTTAGTTTTCCTACATCACGCTCAATGCTTGGTGGAGCGGGATCTATTGAGGTATATAGACTTTTTGATAGGTTCTCCTTGGAATCACTGGCAACCCATTCTAGCCTTTGTAAAGCTATCTGACATGTCTCCGCTACTTCAATAGCTGGGTCATTTTGGTACTTCAGCAGGATTTCTACAAGATTTGGGTCTCCAATCGCACCAAGGGCTTCACCTAGAATGTAAAATTAGTACTTTAACAAAAATATTCAGCACTACAACTTTTAAGTAGCAGATGACTATTAACAAAATGTTTATTTCATTACATCTTTTATAGTAACATTTTTCAAATGATTTCAACAGGAATAAAAGCTAATAATAACAGTATGTGGTAGTGATTGCAAACATTGCCTGTATATCTGATTCATCATAAGCACCCCTATTTTAAGTTCCCACTGCTGCTGGGGCACAGGGATTCTTTCTTGGCGATAGAGCCCTTAATAGTCCGTTCATTGACATACAATGTTGAGGAACACATAGTTCTTTATCTACTATAAGTTGTGTGCTATCTATTATCGCGTGTACGTGCAGAAGTGTTGATAAAACTTGAAAACTTTACCGGCTTCGTGTCTCACGATGGGATCTTGATCTTTGTCTTCTAAGACGCTTCTGAGGATCGGAATAGCGCGCTTATCCTGCATCTGACCAAGACAATAAGCAAGCTCATGTTTAAGAAGCACAGACTCATCTACAAAGCATTGACTAATGCATTGAATAGAGGCATCGCCTCCGAGGTTTCTAAGCGTGAATAACGCCCTGAAACGCTCCTTCATGGGCCTGGCTGGGTCGTTCAGAACTCTTCCGATGTTTTTCACCGCTGTTTCTGATATGTTGGTCATTTTGTTATAGATAAAATGTGAAAAAACAAGAATATTAAAACTGTGTTGAAAACGCACGTTTCAATTGTTTTGCGACTACTGGCCGTCTCGTCTCGTCTCGTCTATAACTGACAGTGACACACTGTGACATCTGATGTCTGTCAAACTCTAATGTCAACAAGTTCCTGGATGCGTTTTGTTTTTACAACAACGAACACTTTTTTCAGTAAAAGATAATAATTATTGTTCCAGTAACTAGATGGCGTTAGAAGTATACATTCTTTGTCTCAGTATTGTTGACTTTTTGCAAATTTTTCTACGAATGGATACTGTCTTCCATTTATTAACCCTTAACTATAGTCGTGGGCCCAGTGGACCCATGATCTTTGTACCTCTTCAAAAAAAACACAGTGTTTGCTTGTTCTCTTGCCCATAGGTACCTCTCTTCAATACGCTGATGCTTTAAAAGGGAAACGGGGGGGTTTTCTCGCTACTACAATGGTGAGTATTGAGTGTGGGTATATTAGACCCACCGCTATAGTTACGAATTTTTTTAGATTTATATTGATATTTAAATTATTATTTTTTTCTTATTTTTGAATTAATGATTAAGTGACAACACATAATTCTGAATGGCCTAAAACCGAAACAACTTTCCAAGATGAAGAAGTTGATGTAGTTTTACTGGATATTTTTACGGAAATAATATTCAAGTGGTCAAAAACATAATAGGTTAAAATTTGATAATCAGTTTCTAAGACAAAATTTGTTTTTGAGTAAATATTTAAGTTTTCTGTTTAAAGAACTTTATTTATACTTAAGTGAATCAACATATTGACTTAAAATATGAGTACGAATTAGTTATAATGATAATAAAAGTAATCTTAACGTTGTATCGGTAGGTCGATCTTGTCAAGTAACATGTTATCTTTAACATATTCTAACCAAGTAAAATTTATGTTTTACTTTTTTTTTAATTATTATGTTATGTAACAAAAACGAGTTTCATTTACTTTGTATTGTACATTTTATATTTTTTATTTCTAAAGCATGTTAAGACGTAGATTGTCGAATGATTAAAAGAAATGTACTTTAAATGGCAATATAGTTAAGAAAAAAAGGTAGGTACTATTGCTAATTTTAATCAATATTATTCTTAATGTAAAAAATATAAAAAGATAGGATATTTTTGATTTGAAATAGGTGGGTCTCGTGGACCCAAGACTATAAGATGTATGACTATTTTTCACCACCATAGTTAAGGGTTAATGTTATTTAGACTGAAACCGTAATAGGTAGAAATTTGATAGTACAACAATAAACGTTATGTTTAAGTATAAAGTTAAGCGACGTTGCGTGAGGCTAGTATTTAAAAGGATTTTGTATCGATTTTTTATTTGGAATGATGACCGCTCTAAGTTCTACTTTGAATTAAAAATAAAACTTCTTTTTACTTTCTTTTATTTTTGACCCCAGGTGTAGTATGAGTCATAATTCATCTCATAATTATCAAATTTATTTAAAACTTTAAAGGGAAAAAGTTATAAAGGTCGGTAAGTAAGCAAAAGGGTACCTATGCTAAGGTTATGCTTTTGGGTTTGATAAACAACACCTTATTGAGTACAATCTAATTTATTTCTGAGCGCTTTGCTCCATAAACGGTTATTCTACATAAAAATGCAAATATAATTTTCCTTCAAGCAACAGGTTGTGAAATATTTGCGAAAAACTGATTTTCTACCAACTTTTGGCCTACCAATATAACTTTTTTAGCAGGCACGATATCAATCAATCATCTGGTCCCGGCAATAGACCCTCGGGAAAACATCTTGTACCTCAGGCGGACCTCCGCCTACCGAGCCGCAGAGTTCGTCAAAATGTCAACGATTATGCTAGTGTGAGCAATTTGCTCACACGTGCCTCGCGTGACAAAATTGGGCGCGCTTCGACGGGTTAAATATTTATTCGGAACATCTGTAGATTACAAGTATTTTGCAAAATTATTTGAATCACAATACTACGTCATTATAGAGCGTGGAGCTACTGCATGTTACAGTAAAACAGTAGCATAAATTTATCTATGGTTACGGTACACACAATACTACAATAATTCTATCGGCCAAGCATACGTCGCGTCGCTAACGTACCTACAGTGAACAAATATTTTGATAAAATCATAGATCATCAGACCATTGCATCAGTATTGACTTTGAACGCGTCTTTGGGTGGTCGAATTACGTTTTTCAAACACATTTTCCTTGTTGGTAGGTAAGTACTTAAGTAGGTACGCTACCTAATCATTGTTTATGAATCATTGTTTCTTATGTATCATTACATTATATAATTAAGTCAATTCCACTTTTTTTTATCTTTGAGATGTTGTAAAACACTTTTCATAATTGCATTTTAATTCGGTTTTCAGCGATACGTAGAGTCATTCCAATTTTAAGAGAAAGATTTATTAAAATGCCTGCGTGGCGCGGTCTGCGCAGGTCCGCTTGCGCAGCAAGAGATAGCGGGTTCGATTCCCGATTAAGGGGCTTCTAAATACTTACATAATTTGTAATTGTTATCATTTCTATACGGGTTTTGTTATTCTTTTTAGGTGTGAGTATTTTAAAAGCATTTAGACGGCATATATAAGATATTGTATGAGGATGACGTCTTTGCTTTGGTTCAACTGCACGCATTCAAATATTTTTTTAGGTTTTTTAAAAGTTCTGAGCGACATTATTTCACACTTGGTGAAGATTATCCATAAGAGTGAATGTCCTGGAGTCCACCTGCCTGATAAATAAATCATTTCAGTGATTTTTTTTATCAAATCAACAGCTGATACAGTTACATTAAAGCTAGTAGGTATTAATACATACATTACGCCCGTTCCGGATATAAAAACCTTCCTCTTGAGTCACTCTACCAGTTGCTGAAAACCCTATAAAGATCAATTCAGTAATTTCTTAGTTTATTTTGAACTAGGAACAGACAGACTTTAATTTATAATAAGTATGGCTTTAAAGTGTTAAAACAAAACATTAGTGAACAGTTAAATAACATGAAAGATTAAAGATTACCCATCGTCATCTCATTTCTGCCTCATGACGTGTACCTAATTTTTAACACAGGCCTCTTAGAGAGAGAGAGAGAGAGAAAGAGAAAAACTTTATTGACACAACACACACATAACCAGTAAAATAAATTAAAATATTTTTATAATACTAAATACTATGTAAACATAAATGATTGAATGTGTTGTGCCAAAAAGTCTCGCCTCTGCATATGCAGATGAGCTCATCGATTTCCAATTATTTGCCGATCCGCGGTTTGACAATTCTTCGACCGCAAAGGGACTGTGTTCTTGTTCGTTCTATACGTCCCGCCCACTTCCACTGCAATGAGCTGGCTATATTCGGTCGTTTGGCTATATCGCTGTTCTACTGCCGTGATGCTGTACGTACTGTTTCATTACGCTCCCTACGCACGATGTCGCCACCACCGCGCCGCTGCCTATAGCTATATATCTAATAATATATAAAATTCTCGTGTCACAATTTTCGTTGCCATACTCCTCCGAAACGGCTTGACCAATTTTGATGATTTTTTTTTGTGCTTATCCGGTATCTATGAGAATCGGCTAACATCTATTTTTCATCCCCCTAAATGTAAGTAGACCTAGACCTAGTCCACCCCTAAATTTTATTTTTTAGACAAAATTTTTATTTTTATTTTTTTATGATACAACATACAAAAACACATACAATCCTCAATTTTCACCATTCTATTCTACTTCACATCAACCTTTATTTTTTTATAGCCATTTTAGTAATTTAATAGTTTTTCCTCTCCGGTCGAAAACTTAATATGGGAAAACAACGTTTGCCGGGTCAGCTAGTAATATATACATATAACTTGTCTTAGATATGGGTAACCTGCTATCCTGGGGTCCCGACTTGGGAAGCGAGCCTGACAAACCCAATGATGTGTCTGGCATGTCACCGAGAGACGTATACCAGGTCCAGCGGACCTGGAAACCAGTATACGCGGACGCTGTGAAGCAAGGCATGGAAATGTTTATTAGGTCAGAGTACAGTGGATGGATGGATAATCATAGACTGAAAAAACTTTTTAATTTAGGTATTATTTGATTATGTTGCGAAGGAGGTTTTTTATATTTTTTATCTAATCTTGTTCCTTCAACCATTTATGCAAACTTTCTCGGGATATCTTAGTTATTTATTATTTAAACAATAAATAACTAAGAACTAAAAAAAAACTAATAACTGACCACCCTTTAAGCTATCTTGACAGCCCAATCTTAAAATTCTCATTATTCCAGATTTTTCCGGAAAGACCCAAGTGGGCAAAATTTCTTCAGACAACTGCGAGGACTGAAGGAAGACCAGCTAACTTCAAGCAATCAGTTCAAAGCACACGTCCAAAATGTGATGTCCTCTATTGACTCAGCGGTCGCCAACCTTCGAGTGAGTAACACCGACTTGAGTATCTGGTGATTGGGGTTTCAAAAGTCTCAATAACCAACCTGTGGACCCTATTATCATAATAATAATAAGACATTTATTTTCTGAACACTTAATTCTTATAAGGCACTTACATAATTATATCTATGCTTACATTGTAGGAGTGAGTAGTATGATTGAGTATTAAGTTTGAGACTGGTGCCCGCGATGAGTTTAATAAAAACATTGCAGGTTTGTTGTCACCAGACTCTCAAATTCGCAGCAATAATTACATCTTAAAATAATAAAAGCTTGTCTATGTTTCTGTGAACTTAATTTATAATTATGATGAATTTATATTTTAATTTTACTTGACTTATAAAATGTATCGAGTATATAATTTTTCTCTTCTATAATAATTAATTTGATTATTACATGTATGAATTTATGTACTAATCTATTATGTTATTCATTAATGTAATTGGTATCTAACCGTGTTAATTAATATTAATAGATAATAATAATTAATAAACATTTTTATTATTATTACCATTTTTCCATTTTAAACACGTCAAATATATTTTTTACATTATATGACATAAAAAATCATATAAAAATACTTACTTAAAAAATATATCAAAATGGAGAATAACCGGCCGCGTAGCTTGGCTCAATCGACAGGGGACTAGGGCTACTAATACTATACTTTTTATTATTTTTCGCTATATCAATTTAATATAAACTCGCTTTGCCCACCACTAGGCTGCATAAGGTTAATGTATCATTCAAAGGGCAATGTATACGCTTCTACAACAAGATTCCCAAAGAATTGCAACAGTTGTCAATTACTAAATTTAAGAATATTGTAAAAAATAATCTTTGTAAAAAAGCTTATTATTAAATGTCGGATTACCTTGAAGACAAAACTGCTAGACGGAATCTGCTCCAACACACAATCAAAAACAAGACTAACAAATTATTTGTTAGTCTTGTTTTTTTCAATACAAAAATGAGCTAGAGTTTCCAATCGCTACTTTGCTCTAGTGTAAAAAAAGCGAAGCGACCAGATACCATAAATTTATTTCCTATTTATCTTTAAGCACCTATGATTATTTATTTTTAACCCCCGACCAAAAAAGAGGGGTGTTATAAGTTTGACGTGTCTGTCTGTCTGTCTGTCTGTCTGTCTGTCTGTGTGTCTGTCTGTCTGTCTGTCTGTGTCACCATAGCTCCCGAACGGATGGAGCGATTTCGATTTAGTTTTTTTTGTATGAAAGGTGAGTCTTGCGCGAGTGTTGTTAGACATGTTTCATGAAAATCGGTTGGGCCGTTTAAAAGTTATGGGGGTGAGAGTGGGGAAGCAAAACCGAAAATCTGCAAATATACTAGTGTGGGGTATCAAATGAAAACGCATCGCGTCCACATTACATAATATTATGTTGTTTTACATTTAAGGAAATTAAGGCATTGGAATCGGGGGTTTTTCTTAAATTTTAAATTTAGATTTATTGATTATTGTATTTTATTTTGACGTGTCTTAGTTTTGTAAAACCAAACAATGGAAATAAATGATTTTGTACCTTGTATCTTGAATAAGAAAGTGCAAAGATGTACGGCTTCAAAGTTCCGAGGAGGCTTTTGACGTATAGCAACAGCAAAGCGACCGCGACCGCTACGCGATAGGTTGAAAAATGTTTCCAGCCTGTAGACGCATTCTGTAAACTCATTTCGATCCTTACTAAGCTGAATCCGCGGTGAGTTTAAAGTTTTGTATTCTGTAAAACTCGATAACGCCTGTAGCGCCTCAGTGACGAGCGTTCGAAGTGGGCTCGGTCACTTGAGTGATTTCGAGTTCGGATTAGATTTTTTACAGAATGCGTCTACTGTTCCTGATCTGTTTTCACCAATCGCGTAGTGGTCGCTGTCGCTTTGCTGTTGCTGTCGCTACTGCAAAGTTTTACATAATAGACCTACCGGCGCGGCCTTGCTCACAATTGTCTCGCAATCCAATACCTACATAATATATTTTTTCAGGAACCTGAAATAGTTGTGGCTTTGTTGACGAAACTAGGAAAAACACATCAGGCTTTTAAAGTTGACAAACACAGTTTTGAGGTAAGCCGTTACAATCTATAATAGGTAATATTTTTAAGTTGAAGAGTTTGTTTGCTTAAACGCTCGTATCTCAGGAACAAATACGATTTAAATAATTATTTCACTGTTAGATAGCCTATTTAACTAGCTATCTATATAAAAGCTAGTTGATTTATACGAGTATAATCCCCTCGTAATATAACTACTCTGAATACAAGCTCCAAAGTCGTCATTAATATCGTTTTTGCCTTAGGAAAACTCCCCTCTAATAATTATAGAAGGAGGCTTACCTATATCTAGCTGTAACGTCCTTTGGCTGAAATAAAAATATAAATAAATATTTTACAGACAATTCACACAACAACATCTAGCCCCGTGGTAAGCTCTAAGCTTGTGTTACGGGTACTAGATATCTGATATACTTCATATAATAGACATACATATACATATTGATATTTTTACGATACATATTAAACACCCAGACCAAGAAGAAAGTGCTTTCACAAACACTTTCACCCTCGGTGGGATTCGAACCCGCTACCTCTAGCGCCGCGAGCAGACCCTCGCCCACCGCGCCACTGAAGCAGTCGAATGATGCCGATATTCAAAACTGTACACAGATATAGGTAAAAAATTTAAGCGATAACTGAAACGTTTTAATATGGTGTTTTTTTTAAAACACAAACAGTGTTATAAATATATAGTGGAGACAAATTGTGGTCAAAAATATCAATTAATTACTTAGTACTCAATCAGGCAAAAAATGCTCATACACAAAATTTGCAAACGTTCTTTTGTATGAAAGGTGGGTTGCGCGAGTTTTAATAGATAGTATGTTTGTTGAAAATCGGTTGAGCCGTTTAAACTTATGGGGGGTGAAAAACCGAATATCTGCTAATATACTCGAGTGGGGTTTCATATTAAAGCGCATCACGTGCAAATTACAAAATATTATTATTATTTACTTTTAAGGGAGTTAAAATTTTGGAAACAGTTTATATTTCATTCTATTTGTTAAACAGGTTTATCTTACATTTCAGGTTTTCAGAGAAGTATTCGACGATGTGCTTGAGAATGACCTGAAATTAAATAAAGATGAGTTGAAATCCTGGGGCCGATTTGTAGACTTTTTCTACAAAGTAATGTTTGATCAAATAACAAGCATGGTTTGCTTGTAATGAATAGTTAATTCATTCAAGGCTGGATAGCATACATTAGGTACCTATTTTGTGTGTTAAAGGTACCGGAGGCTGTCTTAAATTTTAGTTAAAAAGCGCATATTTTATGTTTTCTAAAGTGATAAAAATACTCAGATAATTGAAAGAAAAGGCATACCTGGGTAGTTTGCACGTGTAAAAAATATAATTGCATAAATATACAGGTGAAATTTTTAAACGCTATTTTAAAAACTCTACTTTGTATGTACAAACAGACCATCATGTTTATGTTCATTATATCTACCTTTGTTCTTAGATTAAATATGGAAGTAAGTACATGTCTATTATTAATAAGTATATCAGATATCTAGTACCCACACAAACTTAGAGCTTACCACGGGGCTAGATGTTGTTTTGTGGATTGTCCGGAATTATTTATTTATTAATGTGTTTTAATAAAATGCCGTACTTTATTGGTATCCTTAATTTACAATGTGACTGGGTTTCTTAGACAAGATGTTTCCTCAGTTCCCATAAAATCAGCAACCTTACTATAATATTTTCACAACTCCTTATTAAAGGCGTATAGAGGCGTCATCTTTATATATATAATTCTTCTGTGAGTGTGTATGTCACTGAACTCCTTCTAAACGGCAGACCCGATTTTGATGAAATTTGTTGTGTGTGTTTAAGTGGGTTCGAGAATGGTTTAGATTCACAATATCAACTAGATATTGTTTTTTGAGACGTGGGACAGGACAAAGTCTGTCGGGTCGACTAGTATAGATACAGAGCTCTAATGGTGAAGGTACTATTAAAAAAAACAACTTTCAATACTAAGTTGGTAGTAAAAGTTGGCTTATTATAATGACAAATGTTATCACGCCAAGAAAAGTTTAATGGTAGCACATAAAACTTTCTTTCAGTGTTCAAGATAAGTTTTGCAATGTTTTTCTCAATAGTTGAAACTGTAGGAAAAATTATTGACGTCTTGTCTCAACCGTCCAACCAAAGCACATACACATCAGTCCAAATATCCCTGAAATATACCTACTTATTAAGTTAATGTTTATACCTATGCAGTATTTTGTGTACCTGTGTTGATAAGTGATATGTAAATAAATAAATCATAATTATTTTCTCCTTGTTTGACTTTACGGATGTTCCTATTGACTCACAATTTTAGCAGTTCCATCATTAGTAATTGTACTTATATAGAAACTTACAAATTACATCAGCAAGACGCTAACTGGCAAAAGATTATGTGGGCGTAGCATAGCCTGTGCAAACATAAAGTTATATAGGACAGAGTGGTGGTACCTAACTACTTTAGTGAAGGCGTACCTAATGATGTGAGCTAAGTTTGATTAATAAAAAAAAATAGCAAAAAGAGGACATTATATTTAATATTTTATTTTATTCGGAAAACAAACAGTTATAATTGCTTATCTAATTCACATATTAATGGCTACCATTACCAATAATACCATTTATATGTTTTCGCATATTGATCATAAATAACTCACGAAAACTTTCAAATAACAAAATGAACAATAACTTTAACTTAACAATTCATAAACAAAACACAAATTATATCATATTCGGAATACTAAACTTTTCAAGCCACGGCGCTTTCCGTCTTTTCCTCTCAGGCTCACACCCACCATCCATTGAACCAGGTCGGGTATGGTGTAACCTCTTAATTGTGATGGAGGCATAACTATGCTAGGTACTATACTTTGAAAAGTTTGTTTGTTTGGACTCGCTAATCCCAAGACAAGAATTCTTTCAGTGTAAGATTTATCGTGGAAGACTAAAGACTTTGTACCGCGGGATTATAGATATTAAACTAGTACAATATAATACACCTGGCCGATTTCGGCTAAAGTTCCTTTTTTTCCCACCTGACTGAACAACATACTTTATGACACACACCAAACAATGCAAGAATAGAAACTAAACCTGGAATGCGTAATGGGCGGTCTTATTGTGATTTCTTTTAAGTAAAGTAAACGTTTATTCAAGAATATTTGTACATAATGTCTGAGGATATTATTTATTATTGTTTTATTTTGTTTACCACCGCGCCGGCCGTCCACAACCTTCATTAACACGTTGACTGTGCCGTCTATTTTGAGAAATTTTCTGATACGTCTATCTGTTTCAATGAAGCCATAAAGACCTCATTTGTGATTTCTGACGTCCTTAAACAATAAAAAAATAAGATGGGACATTTTCGTTTTATTTTCGCCAATTCATTTATTTGTTCATTCATACGTCCCTAGAAAATCAAAGTTCTAACTCTCGAGTCCAGCCCAGGAAATGCGATTCAGTTATCTTTGGCAAATGCATTACATGTAGGTAATGCATGAACGTCACAGCCAGACAAAAAATGCATTACATGTAATGCACGGACAGTCAACGTGTTAAAATTATTTCCATACGAAGGTTGTCTGGAAGAAATTGCTTTAAGCAATAAGACCTCCCAATACGCAAGCTAGGTTAAATTTTAGTTTAAATTATTTTGTATTTTTGTATAACATATGGTGTGTGTAATAAAGAATTTTCTATTCTATTCTATTCTATTGATATTAATGCTTATCATTATCAATTTAAAAACTGGTCTTAATGCTTAAAGCAATTTCTTCCAGACATCCATAAATAAGCATAAAGCAAAATGGGTAGTTTCTTGGCATCTTCGCTCCGCACCACAATTCATTTCTTAAAAGCGCCATTGTTCAAGTTCGCACAAAACCACAGACCTGACACTGCCCTGTGTTTACTTTTTGCTCGGAACATGTTGGAACTGAGTAACTGCGCAGTATGCCAGCCAAAACAACACTTCAGTTTCTTATTTATATTCATTAGTGTTTATTGAATACGGACATTGGCTGTTGACGGCCATATAGCCAGTCACGGACGCCATCAAATAAAAGAAGAATAAGAAGTGTTTATTGAATTCTGATTAAATCAATTTACTTATCAATAATGTTACGTGTTATTAATTAGTGTTGGAATTAGGTTTACGAGTAATATCATTCATGTTGTATTTTTTTTTGTTATACAAAAAACTAATATATTTAAGGAGCCTTCGTGTACTTATTCAGATAATTATCAATTTATTTCTTTACTTCATCATCATAATGATTTTGCTGTTATATATATTACATACTTTGTAATTTTTTGTTTAAATGGATCGTCATTGCATCTAAGTAATACTTATCGTAAACCAAGAAACTATTACACATTTATGGAGCCTTCGATTACGTATTAAATCTACATCAATTTATTTCTTAATCTCATCATGATGTTTTTGGTATTTTGAAAGTAAATATTATCTACCATATGAGCGATAAAAAGTCTATAACACCAACACATGACAAGTATAATGAGTTTTAAGGACTATTAAGTATTTTTTTCATCTACCTCGGAAATGTGACTTTGCTCTTCGAAATCTGAGCGCAAAAGTTGTCAGTATTCTCTAGAGTCTAAAGTAAATTTTAATTTAGAACGTATTGTATGCAAAGATTTTATTAAAACAAAATATTATCAACCTTTTTACTTCTAATTCTAACTTTAGGGTGTCGAATTTATCATACAACCCTGTCCAAGCTGACCCCAGCCAACGTTGTTTTGCAAAATGTAAAATAGATACTTAGTAGCTAATTCTTAGACCTACTGCATACGCATATTAATTTAATGCATATTAATTATCGGTTAAGCCGTTTCGGAGGAGTACGGTAACTAACATTGTGACATAGAAATTTTATAAATAAGATATAATTTGAAAAAACCTTATATCTACTAGAAATCTTGGGGTTCATTTTTATATACTTAAGCTTCTATCTATTTTCACTTACAGATTATGTAAAAGATTTTTTTAGTCTGTGGTTTCACCGACCCGCTGTTTGTCTTTATTCAAATCTTGAAAGTAAAATTTGACTCACTTTCCGACTTCCTGAAGTTTTGCATTTAGTCTTTTCCTCGCTTATGTGGGACGAAAAATAACGTGTTGCGCTCGAGCGCAAAGATTAAAGAAAAAGGAAACAAATTTTAACTTGTGCTCTTTTGATTCCCTCGCTGACGCTCAGGATTCTATTTTTATCTTAATCCTGCGCTTGCTTAGTCATCAAAATAGACCGCTCGGTTAAAAAACAAATTTGCACTGTTGTATAACAAATAACTACTACCACAGATTAGTGCTACTACATATTTACCATTCATAAGATTATTGCGTTAAACCTAAAAACTCTTTAGCGTACATAAACAGAATAATACCTATGTTCTTAAAAAATCTGGGCATACGTAACGGATGTTTATCTTTAAAGCAGGATATGAGTCTATAGTGCCCCATTCAGTTCAAAAAAAACAAAAAGTGGATCGTCATATAAGTTATGGCCTTCCATTTGAAACCCAACACGGGTATATTTGTTAACATTAGATTTGTCATCGCTTTCATTCATTTCCCTTCTCATATATTTCAAATGGCCTAACCATATTTTATGAAACATAGCTAAGAACAGATTTGACTAACACATCTTTCAAATAAAAAACAGAATCCAAATCGGTATATTCCGTTTGCGAGAAAAAGGGCGGGGAAGGAAGGGACTAGAACAGCCGCCGGCAACGTGTTTTTTTTATTTTCTGCTTACTACTACTACTTACTTTTTATAAGTATATATTTTATAAGTATATATATAATAGGTCCTTACATATGAAATTGGCGTTTTTCGTACTGGCCACTTTAATCACAA
Source organism: Gymnoscelis rufifasciata (assembly GCA_929108375.1). Taxonomy (NCBI): domain Eukaryota; kingdom Metazoa; phylum Arthropoda; class Insecta; order Lepidoptera; family Geometridae; genus Gymnoscelis; species Gymnoscelis rufifasciata. The sequence continues at coordinate 12,509,710 of OV815311.1, forward strand.
ATTTCTCCTCTTTGGTAAGGAATTCCAAATTCAAATTTGTACAGCTATAGACTCATGTATTTGTGCTTCGATGATCGTCATTCATTTGTTTTTTTTCTTCTGTTTTTTTCTGTTTGCGTCACTCATTTTACAAAATGGAAAACTTAAAATATCGCATTATTTACGAGTACGAGTTCCGCCGTGGCACTAGTGCTGCGGAAACAACTCGAAGGGTGAATGATGTGTATGGCGGTCGTGTTGCAAAAGAAAACACAGTTCGTTTTTGGTTCCAACGTTTTCGTTCTGGAAATTTCGACTTGCAGAACAAGCCCCGTGGACGGCCTGAGACTCAAGTTGATAATGAAGAGTTGAAGGCTATTGTGGAAGCGGATCCATCGCAAACCACGTCCGAGTTAGCTGCAGGCTGCGGTGTTAGTGATAAAACTGTTTTAATTCACTTGAAGCAAATTGGGAAGATTAAAAAGCTTGAAAGGTGGGTACCTCACGAATTGACTGAAGCAAACCGGCAAACGCGCGTCGACTGTTGCGTTACATTACTAAACCGGCACAATAATGAAGGTATTTTAAACCGAATCATTACCTGTGATGAAAAATGGGTTCTTTACGATAATCGGAAGCGCTCAGCGCAATGGTTGGATCCTGGCCAGCCAGCCAAATCCTGCCCCAAGCGAAAATTAACCCCAAAAAAGTTACTTGTAAGCGTTTGGTGGACTAGTGCCGGTATTGTTCATTACAGTTTTCTCAAATCTGGCCAGACTATTACGGCTGATGTCTATTGTCAGCAATTGCAAACCATGATGGAAAAGCTAGCGGCTAAACAACCTAGGCTGGTCAATCGCTCCACGCCACTGCTGCTTCACGACAACGCTAGACCACACACTGCGCAACAGACGGCTACTAAATTAGAAGAGCTTCAATTGGAAAGTCTAAGACATCCTCCGTACTCCCCGGACCTTGCTCCAACAGATTACCATTTTTTTCGAAATTTGGATAACTTCTTGCAAGGGAAAAAATTCAACTCCGATGGGGCAGTCCAAATCGCCTTCAAAGATTTTATTGATTCCCGTCCGACTGGTTTTTTTAGTAAAGGGATCAATGAACTACCTATAAGATGGCAAAAGTGCATAGAAAATAATGGTTCATACTTTGATTAATTAAATATATTATATTAAAAAATATTCGACTTTTTGTTCCTCCCATACAAAACGCCAATTTCATATGTAAGGACCTAATAGTATATATTTATATATTTTATAAGTATATATTTTATAAGTAGTACTTACTTTTTATTATTTTTGCATGATCTCACATTTTGCATAGCGCCTAAATTGCCTGACCTGTCTTTGAATAAGTTTGTGACAGGTTACTATGTAACTAATTTATGTTGCGATTCAATGACGCTGTCATCATCATTCACATCACGAACCGGTGCGGTGTCCACTAACCGTTAATACGTCGTCTAACTGCCCATTGTACTATCCATAGTTCCATAGAGACTGACTGTTCTTAGGGCTTATAAGACCTCCTTACTTCCCTTTAGAAAATTATGAACTCAACTGTCAGATATCACCGGCATTATTTAAATAAGAGGTATGGTTGTGACAGATTATCAAATTACTGATAAATGTTGCTATATATCGACGATGTTATCATCATTCAAATAAGGAACAGGCATCGACTAGTCGGTGCTATGCCAGTTAACAGTCCATTGAAAGTATACTGTCCATATTTTCATAGCCCGTGAATGACGAACCTTTTCATTAGGCTTTAAAGACCTTCTTACTGACAGTTAACACTGCCTTTCTTTGAATAATAATGTGACAGGTTACCAAGTTGCTGATGCATGTTTCCATACATGACGTGTCATCACCATTCACATCAGGGACCGGCGTCAACTAAACGGTGCTGCGCCAGCTAACTGCCCATTGTAATGTCGAGTGATGACGAACTGCAAGCGCGTCAGGGAATATTGATGAATACTGAATGCAATTTCTGACTTAGTAATGTATAGATTTTCATATATTTGTCAACCTTCATCTTCGTCGATTACACTCTTGACAGAGTGGTCGTGGTCATCATTCCAGGTGTTGGTGGCAAGCTTCACAACACGCCGCCACTCTTCTCTGATGGCCGCCTTCCTAGTGCATTCATGCAGTGATGATGGGCCATTTATAGCCGCTTTTATCTGGTCGGTCCATTTCATTGGGGATCTTCCTCGTGGCCTGGTGCTCTCAACCGTCCCCTGGATCACAAGTCGCTCGATAGCCACCTCCCGTCGGCGGCATACGTGACCAAAGAAAGTCAAAAGTAGTCCATGATAAATTGAATTTTTCAAATCAGACCAGTAGTTAGTAGCGCATTCAAACAAACAAACTCTTCAGCTTATAATATTAGTAGAGATTAAGTCTCGCTCACGCCCTTTGATCTATAAAACTCATCAGATTTAAAGCAGTCTTCAGCAAGTGCGAAGTCTGGGCAGGTGACTAGTGTTATTATAAATCAACGTAAATAAAGGGTTCAGAAATAACTCATCTTAATAACGCGTGGCCCATTTTCATGGAGAACGTTAAACAAACAATAACTGAAAACTGTTTTGGCGCCATACCAAAGTCTGCAGCTGACGGAGTCACGTACGGTTAAATATAAAGCTGATTACGAATAAGACATTGTATTATTTAATACTGGAGGAGCCACGGGCGCCGGCATAAGAATGTTACCCCATAATACTGCTCTTACCAGCCCGCCTGCCAAGCGTGGCCAGTAATAGCAAACCTTCCTTTTGCGAGGGACCTCCTACATGTTGGATACTGGACGACTGACGGATGAAAAGAACTAATAAACTCTTCCGCGCAGAAATGGCTGGACGGAATTTGACTAAAACGGAATATAGGTACAATCTGGATCAACACACGTGAGTTATTATTTTAAATAAATAAATAATAATTTCCGGACTAATCACACAGCATCACTTAACCCCAAACTAAGTAGAGCTTGTACTATGGGTGTTAGGTGACTGATATACTTTTTGTAAATAAATACATACATACATATAATACATACAAAATCTGGTCCGCGGCGGGAATCGAACCCGCAACCTTCTGCACCTCAGGCGGACATTCGCCCACCGAGCCACAGCAGGTCGTCAATTTACCGTAAATCGTTTTTTTTAATAGTAAATCCATTATAACGCGGGTAACACCGCGAAGCCTTACTTATAATATAATATAGGTATAGTTAGCTATAATTGTAGCAAGCTAAACAAAAATTACAGTTTTTCATGAGTTATAATATTTTGAGCCTGCAATATGTATAAAGGAAAGTAAGTCCTCTCACTTACAACATATATCCCAACGTGTAACTACGAACATTTTACTTACTGGTAAGACCACTACATAATTACAATATAAAACATTTGTAAGTAAAGTTAGCTCTATAAATTCCTTGCTAAGTACACTTAGTAACTTTGGGGTTGAAAGTTGGGCGGATATATTAGGGTGGGCGGCCGACGCTATCAGTGCCCATTGACGATCCGCTGAGAACGCACGTGTTTCTGTATCGAACAGTTGTTTGAAACTTTTCATATTGTGTTATTTTATTATGACTAAAGTGAAATAGACGTGGAAGGTATGTACTTATTATATATGTTTATGGCGCAGTGACGCAATGGTCGAAGGTCAGTGTGCGCCGCCAGGGGTTCAATTCCCGTCCGGGGACCTTTTTTTGCGTGATCTGGGAGTATAGTTCCGATGTTAAACAATATTAGTATTTATATTTCATAAGATATATCATTTAGTTTCAGTATAAGTTCTGTAGTTTATGGAAGTAACCATGCGGCTTTAGGGTGGTGCGTGGATTATTTTTCCTCTTTAGCTATAATTTACTTTGTTTATTTCTTTGTCTGGGTATTGAAATATATATTTTTTAATTACGTATATTCTATATCTAGTAGGTGCCTCCCCGTAACGAAGGTTTAAAATTATAACAAAGTAGGTATGTTGCAGATAGATAAATAAAATGAAATTGAAATTCCGGCGTGTCAAACCGGCTTGACGAAAGAGATTAGCTCTCTCGTCAAGAGAGAAGTCCTTGTGTCCCACTAGTGGGAACGTTAAAAGCGGTGCTTATTAGAGGTATAATGCGCAGATCATATAAGTTCGTAACTTGGTACGTAACTATTTTTTATCTACAGAGTTTTAAACACGTTTTAATTGCCAATGTTCAATAAACTGCATAGTACAAACAATGTAATCGAAATCATGCAATTTGAAATCGATTAGAGCCTGTGTGAAGTATGTGATTACAAAATTAATTGTATGAGGTGGCCTCATACTGCACTCCGTATTCAGTTTATACACAATTTGCAATAAAAAACAAATCGTTTTTTGTTTATGTTTTGCTGAAAAAGATGCAGTTAGGGCTGTTTTATATCCAAGTACTGGCCTCAAGGAATTTATTAAATAAAAAAAAATACGGGAATTTTATCAGTCAATGATTTATCTAATTGTTAATCCGATAATATATTTTTTTGGGTCAGAATTGATGTCAGTTAAGGTCTCCATACAACTTTGTAAGTATCTATCGACTGAAATTATTCATAAATTAGTGATAAATATGTTTAATAAGAGCTCTAACATCTCTATGTTAGTCGCAAAATAAAAAGTAAATAGGCTTATTGTTACCAGAAATAGTAGTTTTTTATGAATTCAGGGGTTAGTCTTTAAATTAATTACAGAGAAGTTCTCGGGAACCCTTATTATAGATAGCAAGAACAGCCATTTCCTGTGGTACAAATATAGTGTTTACGCGTCCTAATCTAGCTAGTACTTATTAAGGTAATCCTTTCCCTTGGACTGTGTGACCTAGAACTACTAGTGTTCCTAGTACTAGTAGTAAACTAGTGTATTTTTTACACCACATAGACGATGTCAAATCCAGAAAGTAATATTTCTATATTTCTTTCTCATAAATAATGTTCTCGTAATCTCCCTCAGAGTCAGAATCCATACATGGAATCACTCAAATTATTTCCGACAATTTAGGTTTTACGAGCAATTTCGAGGCGGTTTATTCGATCGACGCCCATTAGTTAAGTGCCGTGTAATATGAGGGAAACTAGGTTTATATCGCTTTAGTATTCTATGAATTATAAATGCTCTTCCTGAGTGATATATACATATCATATATTAAAGTCCGCTGCGTCTGTGTCTCTTTATGTTTGGGATAAAGTCAGAAGCTACAAAATAGATTTTCATGCTGTTTTCAGCAATTAGGTATAGTATAACTGTTTAAATAATCATGGTCTTTAACAATATTAAAACTTGAAACGGGTAACATACTCTGATTAGACTGTTTTCCAAACACTAAAAAACAATACGTAGAGTAATTCAAAATGAAGGTCTTTGTGCATAATTTGTTAAGGATGTTTGAGAATTATTTAGTTGAATTATGTTCAAAATTGTTGAAGGAGTTGAAAAATAATAATAATATGCATTGAAATACGGTTAAAAATTTATGAATCTTAATTCGTTCGTGTCAAAGGAACTGATATGTTTTTATAATAAGCTTCCGCAGTTTATAACTGACCTACCCATTCAGAAGTTTAAGCTTTTAATTACAAAATGTCTTCTGAAAAAAGCCTTTTATTCTATAGAAGACAAAGATGATAATGCTTGGATGGGTGTAGCTCCGTTCCACTAGGATGGACAAAATAACTGAATTTTGATTTTTTTTCTGTTATGTGCATGTTTGACTAGCATTTGTTTGTAAATGTTAAATGTATAATTGTTACCATGTTGTACACCAATATTGTTATTATAACAACATAAGAGATGAAAGCTGGGTTGTCCTATTCGCTTCTCAACTCAGTATAAAAAATTGAAGCGAACTGTCAAGACAATGTTATTTCCTTGATTATTCTTAGTTTTAATTTAAATTAGCTTTAAGTTGACCTGTCTGTCCATGTATGCATAAGCGTCTAGAAATAAACGTTTTAACCTTGTCTTATGTTCCAATCCGAAATCAAAATGAAAATAAAACAATTGACTGCGCATTTACGCAAGCGATAGAGAATTTGAACCTGAGCGGAGGCCGGAGCCTGTAAAACCCTTCAAAATACTCGGAACGAGTGGTCGAGTATTCGAGTGCGTCAAATTAAACGTGGTTATCTATACATATGTTCCGAAAAATGTAGGTAAGTACAATTTAAACAAAGCTAAAAGAAAATGGCGACAAAGTTGTAAAAATATGCTCTTTATGGCCATCCACTAGTAAATTGTCACATATTATAGGTAATCGTAAAGGCAAAGTTCAGAATGTTCGACGCGCTCGAGTATTTACATGTCACTGTTTTGTTTGTACCCGAAACTCAAGGTGCATAAGACAAAAGAATTTAAGAAAACTGAAGAATTTGTTTGTTTTATTAAACGCGCTAATCTCAATAACTTCATGCAGGTTCGATTGAATTGTTGAATATTGTTTTGTTTCACTGATAAATGCTTATTTATCGAGGAAGGTTACTAAGGCTACTTTACACCTCGGAAAAATCTATAAAACACATGCAACGACGTGGTGTGAAAAACTAGTACTTCCTATTTTTAAGGGGACTTCCCCAAAAACATCATATGGCCTGTTGAGGTTGCCTTAAACCGATTTTATCAAGTAAGGTCGCATCTAAAATCATCAATATGTTATTTGATCTACGACCCTGATATATCGCATATCTGATGCGACCTTTGACCCCGAGGATATCGTCTTAGACCACAATCACCATTCATTGTCAGTGGTGTAGCGCATTGAGAAGGTGCCTCACTCAATCGAATAATCGAGTAAGTTATTCCGTTTATTTAAATTCGTTAGTAACGTTTTGTATGTCGCAGTGGGTGCGTCTATTTATGGTCTTTTAGCTAAAAACTATTTATAACGCAATACCATGGAATAATAAATTAGGCAATACTAAATATTTAGGTCGGTTGATATAGGTAGATATACATATTTATCGTGGCTCTCAAATTAAACAAGACGTACTTATGTTATTGAAGATAAATAATTAATTCCGATTGGTCACATCACATTTAGAGGATAGTTAAATATTCGTAGAACCAGCTTTGTAATTTTTCAGAGAAAGTAAGAAATGGTAAATGGCGTTGAAAGCCATGAAAACAGTTTTATTGAATTTGATAATTATGAGACGGACTCATACTACACCTAGGGTTCCGTCACCCATCCAAGTACTGCTCTCGCGCAAACTCGATTAACTTTATAAAAATCACGTTTGTTGTATGGGAGCCCCTTATACATATCTTTGTAGTATTTGTTATTAAAGCAGCAAGAGAAATAAATCATCTCTCAAAATGTTTAACTTTCTATCTAACATGGTTCTTGAGATACACCGTTTTACACTTTATTTGGATCCCTAAAAATGCTGACGAATTGAGCACATTTAAGTCTCTACAGTAGAGACATAGAACTTTTAATTAAAGACAGACTCTACTTAATATTAGCAGCACCGCGATGTTTACCTACTGCGTCACCTACACCTACTCTTTTTCACCCATTAATATGTATAAAAAAAATACATATCTATATATGTATGTATGTCTATTATATTAAGAATATCAGATGTAGTCTATGTAACCGTAACACAAGCTTAGAGCTTACCGCAGGGCTAGATGTTGTGTGGATTGTCCGGAAATATTTATTTTATTTATTTATTGGGTTAACTAATGCAGCAAATAAAACGGTAGTAATGCCAAAGTCATACAAGTCAATCAGGTTCCTTTTTTTTTTATTTTTGTTCTTTGAATATCTACAGTGAAAAAATTACTTGGCAGCGACACAAACGAACACGTCTCATTGACGCAGAGGTAATTCAATATTAATTGATGTATTATACATATGGCATAGCTAAAACCAAAGCGTGAGCTGTCAAAAACTGTTCTATAATGTTGAAAGGCCAACCCGCACTTGGCCAGTTACTCTTTCACGGCAAAACGGCTAAATAATTTAGCTTAAACTTAAAAAAGTTATCATTACACTTTAGATTAGGGACCCTGAAAAAATCAAAATTTCCCATACTGTTACAATTCCGACAGCTAACGAGTGCGTCGACCTACATAAATGTTGTTTGGTTCTTAACCCTTACGCTTGTCGATAATTGTCAAAGACATCTATATATGTATAAATAAAAATGAATTGTTGTTCGTTAGTCTGATTAAAACTCGAGAACGGATGGGCCGATTAAGCTGATTTTGGTTTTAAAATGTTTGTCGTAGTCCAGGGTAGGTCTAAACGGTGAGCAAATAAGGAATAATTACCGGGAACTTTTTTTACCCGTGCGACGCCGGGGCGGGCCGCTAGTAATAAATAAAATGCAGAAAACCCTTTATGATCCCTTTATGTTACCATTCTAATAATATTGGCATAAATACGAAAAAAAATAAAACACATAATAAAATATTAATAAATTTATCACCTACTGAGGTGTTCCGATCGGCACTGTGCGAGTCATATTTATATTATGCTGTTTATCGTAGTAATGTTCTATTAATTAAGGTGATCACTATTGTTCACTGGAACTTCATGTTATGGTTGGGTAATTTTCTCCCGACACCCATAATGACATAATTTACACATATCAAAATGTCTTCTCACACAATGAGCAATTTACGTAATACCGCAATAATATATGTATTATTCATTACTCATATTGCAATGGTTTCAATGACTAGTAACAAATTACTGTGTTCTATAAGAAGTTTGTTTTTCTCATACATTGTCTCTACAATTTTGTAGTGGAATAAAATGAAAATAATTAATGACAAAAAAAACTCTTGTACCTACGAAATAGCCATATCAAGGCTACCTAATGCTACCATTAATACTCAATAATAATTATATTAATTATATTTTTCAAATTACCAGCACCCTAAAATTTTATCATCACTATTTACGATTTTACTACTGGAACACAGGGTTTTTTTTTATTAGCCTATGTTGTCCCACTGCTGGGCAAATGCCTCCCCCAACTCTTGAAGTTTCTCTCTCAAAAAAACTATCAAGAAATTTCTTAACGTATACGTAAAAAAAAATATGTCAATTTTTTTTATTCCAATCCGTTAGAACGCGGCGATCTATTTTATAATTTGAAGCCGGTTAAACCTTTGGTAACATTTTTTTAGTTTTACATACATCGAAGTCTAGACTAGTCTTTCCTAGGAAAGACAATTATTCTATGAAGTCTTGTCCTGGGCTTCATGTCAAGACGTTGCCTGAGATTTTAATTTTTTGTTGCGGTAGAGACGGATTTTTTTATGGAAATAATTGCAATAATAAGGAAATTGCAATAAAAATATAATTTATATTATCAATTCTTCTGTGGTTATATGTGTTTTTTCTGTTGCATGTTAGTAATAAAACTGAGAATTGAAATCATCAAATAGTATGGCTTCATTACCTAGCGCTAAACATATTTAATGCAAAGGGAAGGTCTATTCCATTGAATCTGAATTGCAATTTTAGCTATGGAAAGTATAATAAGTCCAGGGCGAGCAGTCTCGACATACATAGCGATCGCCTACCGACCGAAATCGGTCGCTAAGTCATAGCGAACACATTTTAACGATATTTTAAAGTCTCTACTATCAAACCATCGAATTTTATCGGAATTGTAACGAAAACAACTGTCAACTTAACGATTTTTGCGAATTTGTTTGCGAGTAAATTTGTGAGCCCGATAAGTGTATAGCGATCGTTACCTACCTAACCTACCAAAGGTTATTGGTTGAAAAACAGCGCTGAGCGGCAACGGCTGAGCCAACGCCTATTTCGGCTCACAATGTTACATTTTTGTGTCAACCAAATGAGTACCTACCTAGTACTTACTGATTTTTATGTTGTATTTTTTATTTTTTATTATTGTAGTTTGGTTTGAAATATACTTTATTTTTCTGTATTTGTGTTGTCGAAATAAATGTATTTCTTTCTTTCTTTTTCTTTCTTTCTATCTTCTGTGGTAAAGTATGAAGAGTTATTGAAGTTTAATTTCCATTAGAAAATTTAACTTTAGCTTATCTAGCGTTCGATTTGTTTTCGCTCGAACATCGCCATGAATCACGAGAACGGAAGAGGAGGTGAGTCTCCCATCATATACCATCGGTAGGTAACGAAATTACAATTACAAGAGATCAAGAGAAGTGATGTTTCTGTAAGTTTTCTTCTTCTTCTTTTATTCGATGGCTCTGTAAGTTTTGATTTCTTCTTCTTCTTTTCTTTGATGGCGTCCGTGAAGTTTTGTTTTTATAACGAGTTCGTACCATTGACGTGACTGACACTGACATATGAAAAAACTTTGATTACCTACTAGTGTTGCAATGAATTAGACTCTCTAGTCCTTATTACTAAACAGCAATTATTACAAATTATTGTAACAAATTATCTTTTGCCTCCCTCAAACAATCAAATAAGAGACGGAATTATAATAAACAAAAATATGATATGTTAATGTAATTTCAACTTGATATAATAATTATATTGCTCAATTCGTCGTCATCCAATTTCCCTAAATTTCGGGTAGATGTTATTGGTAATGGGTAATGAGCTTCATTTAACCAGACTATGAATACGGATCTTCGTTATCTTTGCGACACCTCAAGTTACGATTTTGCACGGTTTCCTAGCACAAGAGACTTGCGTTTAGCGAAAACATCGGTACAGCAAGCGAATATTTTCGTTAATATTTATCGATCGGAACTTTGCGATCGGTTCGCTATGTATGTCGAGACTGCTCGCACTGGGACTACGAGAATCGAGCTGTCGTTAGCCGGGCCTTCCCTTACCCGATACTTCAAGTGCAGAAAGATTCGTGATTGACGCGATTGTATAATTGGAAGCATGACGTGTAGGTTCGAATCCTGCGTGCGCACGTTACGAATGCGTCTTAATCTTCTTCCGCATAAACGTTTCAAATATTATTTACCTAAAAATAATACAAGTGTAGGTTTTGTAGCCAATTCTACATAATGAGGCTACTAGTCAACCGCAGACATGTATACAGATCATGTGGCGGTTATGGAATACGTAAATAAGTAGGTATGTTGTAATAAGTGCCTTCGCCCGATTTTACAAATTCGTAACAGACAACAATCCAATAATAAATAAATAGGGGTAGGTACACGTACATGCACTGTGACGCGTGATCATCACGAAAATTTGTGACGATTTATAAAAAAATTGTGAAGTGTCAAAACCAAATGGCATATTAAAAAAATGACAAAGTTAATATAAAAAAGTGCACACATAAATTGTACCCAATACATAATTTGTATAAGTTTGGTACATCAAATATCAATAGGTAGGTAGGTACTGTATTTTATTGTTACATCTATACTTTTATGGGTAATAAAATTACAATGTTTATACAATTTCATTTTTATGTTTTGTAAATCAAGTTATGCAAAAAAAATAATGTTGTAATTTAATGATGCAGTAAATACATCCAGGTTAAACTTTATCTTGGCGTATTATATAAAATCAGATGACAATCGCTAATGGTTATATTAAATATCTATACTTATATTACAAAGCTTAAGTGTTTGTTTGTTTGAATGCGCTATTCTCAGACACTAATAGTCTGATTTGAAAAAATGTGGCATTGATAGCCTATTTATCGAAGACGGCTATTGGCGTTTAACTGTCGGAAAATACGATGTTCTCGAGGGAAAATAAAAAAATACGGGCAACGCGGCGACGTGTTAAGCTATTTTATTGTAAGATACAAAGTTTTTATTATTATAGATATACAAAATATTTGGGTTGGCAGTGTATGCTTCTCCAACCGAGATAGCTGGAAATCTGTGAAGGAGACCTATGTCAATTTGTTTTATTGTTTAGGTTACCTAATAACTTGATACGTGAAAAAATATATGGTTATGCATAGATTTTATTTATCCACAATGTCACCTGATGTAAATTGATGATGTGGTCTAAGATGGGGCATGAAGACCTAGAAGGTAGATGGCTTCTCCGGGCCACATTACGAAAACGAAAAAATCAAATTTTGAATTAGTAACGCCTGTTTCACCACCGGGTCGTAAAATTTTAAGACGGTCCTTAGACCAAAAGAGTGTCAAATAACTTCGGATAAGACATTCTTACTTTGGTATATGTTTAGTAATCGTTGGTGAAAACGGTTATACGTTTATAAATCGCTCTTTTGATCCCGTATATTTATTATCACCGATTGAATCTTCGTATAGATTTCCTTTCATCAAATTCAATTCAAGGTAGAGTTCCATGCACGTAACAAAAAGTTTAGTTCTCGTTTTTTCTTCTTTTGGAAACATCTCACGTTCGACCGTTTACGGAACGAGTCCCTAACTGAAACCTTCAACATTTTATGGAGTTTTGTACAGTCAAGTTCAAATATATATATATTACTAACTGACCCCAGAAAACGTTGTTTTGCAAAATGAAAAATATATAGTAGCAGATTCTCAGACCAACTGAATACGCATATAAAATTTCATAATAATCGGTTAAGCCGTGTCGGAGGAGTATAGTAACTAACACTGTGACAGGTGTATATTATAAGATAGACAACCAGACAACATTCTAACATAATAAAAAAAAACTGTTAAACTAATTTAGCTGAAAGAGATTATATCTAATATTCTTATGTGAAAAAAAAATACGATAATATAGTAACAAGATATAAAATAATTTATTTCCATTGTTTAGTTTTACAAATCTTAGAAACGTCAAAAATAAAAATAATAACATGTCCTGACTCTATGCTATGAAAATTTGCCGTTTTGGACTTATTAGTATGAAATTCATGAAGATTTTTCATTTCAAAATTCATGATACACTTGTAAATTATTTTTGAATATATTTTTTTCGCAAACTGCACCACCTGTGTGTTATGCGGAGGTGCAAAGTAAGGATCATAACTTACCTTTTTTTAATAAAATTCCGTATGTTGGTAGGTTTCCGATCAAAATTCAAGATTTTTAGGATTAAAACGGGATTGCAAAGTTATTATGAAATTTGCCGTATTTAGTATTGAACATTTTTATTTTAATATATATATAATAGTAAATTTTTCAAAACAACCATCTTCTATTAAAAACGGTTTAGCCGTTCTCCAGTTATATGTGCTGTACTGTAACGCACACGACTTTGTCTATACTATAATAATATATATTTTATTTATATACAGGGTTTCCCAGAAATGGTGGATAATCCTGCACGTGCGTGTGCGGGGGGGGGAGGTGGGGCCCCAAATCCCAAAAAAAAAAATCTATTCCCAACAGTCCGCGGTCTACGAATTTTTTTGTAAAATTTAGAAATTTCCCAGTTTTCCTCACATTTGTGGGCATCACGTCCGCTACATGAGGCCTAGTTCGGATTTTTTTCTTTTAACGTATTCCCTAATAATGGTATTCCTAAATTACCTTTAAAAAAACGCAACTACTTAGGATAGTAGTTAACTAGTAGTCCCTAAACATAATTTTTATTTCTGAAATTTATTTTACTGCTAAGTTTGAGCACCTGTGGTATAAAAAAAATGTATTGGAGTTTTATAGCCAACCACATAAAAAAATTACCAACATCATAAGGATTCTAAAACAGTAGCATAAGTATCTACTTTAATGGTAAAATTACTGAGCTATAGCTACTAATGTGTAAAAGTAGGCGTTTCATTACAAAATTGCAAAATTATTTGCAGATATTTTTTTTTAGTTTTTATCAGTTAAGTAGAGCTGTCGACCCTAAAATTAGACTTTACTACCTGCTCGGCACATTCAGTTGAATTCTAAGCTGTGTGAGCGAGACAAACTGTGCTTGGGAAAATTGCGAGTGAAAGGGTCAACAAATCTCCTTTGTATGGTAGAATTCGTGTTTGGTTATTGTTTTGTCTCCGTAGTTAAAACTATTTTAATTTTAGTGCGTATTTCGACGTTCTCGACATCGCATGTGCTCTTGTTTTTCTGATTCTCGGTGACAAAATTCTACATTTGGCATTCTACTGGACTCGATTTGTGCATTTTGATTGGATTTTGTTTGTTTGGTGATAACTGCGACGACTCGGCATTCTATTGGACATTTGTTTTGTATATCAACAGGACTGTGTGATGTCACGTGAAATTTATACACCCCAAGAGTATTCCAATATGCATTACATTTACGGAGAATGTAGTGGCAACGCAAGTGCTGCCGCAACACTTTATCGGGAGAGATACCCGAACGCGCGTCACCCCGACTATCGCGTATTTACAAGAGTGCACCAAGCTTACTCAGAGGGCAGAATACCTGGTACTGGCGTTGGTGGCCCTAGGAGCAGAGGACGACCCCACAATCCTGTAACTGAAGAAATCGTCCTTGACATGGTGGATGAAGATCCCAGTATTTCGATGCCAGATATCGAACGCCGTACGGGAATATCAAAATCTACAGCACATCGTATTGTGAAAAAATTTAAACTGCATCCTTATCACGTGACACGTGTACAAACATTGCTACCACGAGACTACCAAGCACGGATTGTTTTCTGCAGTGAAATGTTAACAAGAATTCAAGAAGATCAAGATTTTTTCAGAAAAATTTTATGGAGCGATGAGACTACATGTAAAAGGGATGGGTATCTTAACCTTCATAACTTGCACAGTTGGCAATTGACAAATCCACATTTGATGAGAGAAGATAAATCCCAGTATCAATTTAAAATAAATTACTGGACGGGCATATTAAATGGAAAAATTATAGGCCCTTATGAATTGCCGGGCAACCTAAATGGCAACAATTATTTAGAATTTCTTCGAAACCAGTTGCAAATATTATTAGAAGATGAGCCACTAGCCATCCGGCAAGGAATGTGGCTCCAGAACGACGGTTGTCCGGCACATTATGCAGTGCAAGTAAGGAATTATCTAAATTATGCCTATCCCAACAGATGGATCGGCCGATTGGGGCCAATATTGTGGCCACCACGGTCCCCAGACCTAAATCCTCTGGATTTTTTTTATTGGGGCTGTTTGAAGGAGCAGGTTTACAAAAAACCCATAAACTCATTAGAAGAACTTCGACTTCGCGTCGCCGAAGCAGCCAGAATTATATCATCAAAAAATTATAATAACAAATTACAAAGATCTTTTATAAAAAGGTGTAGAGCTTGCATAAGGGCAACAGGAGCCCAATTTGAACATTTACTATGATTATTTTTATAATAAATACTTTTTTGGTAATTACTTGTTTTATTTTTTTCTTTTGCAATTTTGTAATGAAACGCCTACTTTTACACATTAGTAGCTATAGCTCAGTAATTTTACCATTAAAGTAGATACTTATGCTACTTTTTTAGAATCCTTATGATGTTGGTAATTTTTTTATGTGGTTGGCTATAAAACTCCAATACATTTTTTTTATACCACAGGTGCTCAAACTTAGCAGTAAAATAAATTTCAGAAATAAAAATTATGTTTAGGGACTACTAGTTAACTACTATCCTAAGTAGTTGCGTTTTTTTAAAGGTAATTTAGGAATACCATTATTAGGGAATACGTTAAAAGAAAAAAATCCGAACTAGGCCTCATGTAGCGGACGTGATGCCCACAAATGTGAGGAAAACTGGGAAATTTCTAAATTTTACAAAAAAATTCGTAGACCGCGGACTGTAGGGAATAGATTTTTTTTTTGGGGATTTGGGGCCCCACCTCCCCCCCCCGCACACGCACGTGCAGGATTATCCACCATTTCTGGGAAACCCTGTATATATAAACGTAATAACGTTTATATATATAACGTTAAACGTAATAACGTTTGTTTGTTTGTTTGTCTCGAATAGGCTCTGAAACTACTGCACCGATTTAAAAAATTCTTTCACCATTCGAAAGCTACACTATCCCTGAGTGACATAGGCTATATATAGTTTTCAAAAATGATATGATTCCTTACCAAACTCCGATAATGTAACCCATGGTGAAAAAAAAGAACCCAAAATCTTTCTTTAATCGCGAATGCTGCGAAAACTATTGAATAGTATATAACAAAGTGATGTATTACAACTTTGTAGAACTTATCATTATCTACAAATAACGTCGTTACATCATATCTCTAACTATTATAGTTTTGTGACAATAACCGATTTTTATGAAAAAATAAACCTAAAATCTTTCTTTAATCGCGAATTTAATCGCGCTGCGAAAACTATTGAATATATAACAAAGTGATGTAATACAACTTTGTAGAACTTATAATTATTTACAAAAAACGTCGTTACATCATATCTCTAACTATTATAGTTTTGTGACAATAAGCGATTTTTTATATTAAAAAATTAAAATACCACTGTTTTAAAAGGCTCTTTATTTGTATCTTGGTATTAATCCTTAACAAAATAAATTATTTATTATGTAAGATTGCTTTAAAACCTTTATATAATTTTTTAAACGGCACAACCGATTATCATGAAACATGTCTAAGAGCACTCGCGCCAGAATCACCTTTTAAACAAAAAAACTAAGTTGAAATCGCTTCATCCGTTCGGGAGCTATGATGTCCCCGACAGACAGACACGTCAAACATATTACACCCCTCTTTTTTGTCGGGGTTTAAAAATGAATCGCAAAATGTGTTGCTAAGCGCATAACTCAACAACTCCTATACCAATTTAGCCAATTTATTTTTTTAAATGTTCGTTGGAGTTTAAGGATGGTTTTTACGGCGAGAAAAATTCGAATAATTTTGACCCGTGCAAAGCCGGGGCGTGCCGCTAGTTTTTTATATACATACCTATATATAAATAAAACAATGCCGTCAATATTATAAAGAACATGCTCACGCAAGCAAACCTGCGGGTACAACTTATACAATTACTTACTGAATTGGTTGGAAATTACTGATTCAGAGGTTAATGCAATCATTGAAGTTCAATTGGATGGGATTGGAGCCTCCTTGATTGAGTCTACGCGTTGAATACAAACAGCCAGGCGGGCCAGTACCATAAACTTACCTATATATATGAAATACTATCAGACAACGGGTATTGGTTGGTTCACGGTAGACTAGGTAATTCGGTACCTACTCTTAATATTGCCATGCCATGCCTGGGCTCATGTTGTTACTGTAATTACATTTTTAAGACTACAATTTGTACATATGAAAGCAATAAACTATTTGACTTTGACAACGTTAAAGTAAAATAAATGTTGGTAATCTGCTCCGAGGATGCCGTATATAAATTATATATATTTTTAATTGTAGTTATTTTGTGCGAAAAACAACATCCATTGATAGTGTCACCGTAACGGAAACAATTTTCATATTTCCACGCGTAAGTAAACATAAAAAAACTATGATGATAAGCTAGTTAAACATAATATTATAAATATCGGATAAATCGTGTGTCTATCGGATAATCGGCCTTTTAGTCACATAACCATTCGTTATGCGGGTGTGGCCGAAATATATATTTCGTGTTTGCAACACTAAATGCTATATCTATTTGCAAAGTCGACAATTGCTTTGTTTGTGACCAATATTGACAATGGCAATTTACATATAGAAGTCAGCTCATGAATTCGTCTATCGAATATTCTCACAAGATTTATCTTCCTAAGTTAAACTGCTGTCACTTGATTTGAATAAAACGAAATTTGAATTTACACACTGCTCCGAATGTAAAAAGTAAATTGAATATTGTCTATGAATGTACTAAACCTGTTTTGGTAATTTGGTATTTCTATTTGCTACAGAGCGGGAGTAGATTTGATTATTTATTTATTTCAAAATTACAATTATAAATATTATACAATGTACCTATTATTAAGAAAATTTAAAACTAGACTGCAAAGTAACACTGTAACTGAAAAACAAAAAACCAGCTCTACATTTCTGTTGTAACTTTCTTTTAGCTCTTGGTAGGTTGGGTGTAATGTAGTACCTTGATAAACCGTGAAGAGGTAATAAACAAACCAACATACTCTCGCATTAATATAAGTTAGGATATACATAATTTCAAATCGAATCTAACTGATAACCGACATCAAACGACGCGATATCATTCCTAAAAATACCTTTATATATCTAAATCGAATCAATTTGAAAATCTTCACTAATTCACGATTTGTTATCAAGTGAGTACTTTCGTAGTTTCGTTTTGTTATGATAAGGGTTAAAGCACGTGTTGTCAAGATAAAATTATGATGACAGTGTTTAGCAAGGTGATGACAAGTGTACAACATTTATTCCAGTGTTGTGGTCTATTTAACTAGGTCTTGTGACAAAGATAAACATTCCTTGTTTAATGAGTTACAACATTAATTCAATTAGTCATTACTTTACGAGGCACGGTAAGAGGAAGTTGGTTTTTGAAAATGCTTTTTTTCGTTTATTTGTCGTCAGTATTTTTACTGCTCACCGCTTTTGTTGTGTTGAAGAGGGTTAAGATTGGACAGAAGGATCTGCCAGTTGTAAGATATTTTGATGTATAACTTAAATAAGGTTCGGTGAATGGGAAATAGTTATGGTAGAGCAGAAACTTAGTAATCTTGAGATGCACTGTATACATGTAGGTATAACTACGGTAACAGTATGTAGAGTTAGGCAAAACATATTTATTTATTTATCAGTTGTCTTGTACCCGTAACACAAGCTTAGTGCTTACCACGGGGCTCATGATTCTGTGTGGATTGTCCGTATATATTTATTTATTATTAATCCTTATTCATAGAAACTGTAATCGTAATTAGTAATTATAAAGATTTAAACTTTTAATAATCTCTACCGTCCTTTTATAATTAATATACATAATATGAAAGCTAAACGGTAAATATTGCTAGAAGATTCACAGGTCCGTGTTGATTAAATTAAAATACATATTTTGAAACTACTTCAAAGAAACTGAGCCAATAAAAATGACGAACTTATACTTAAATCTTTACACCGAGTATTGAACCTCATAATTGAATATTTGCCTTCGCCTGCTGCCCCACTACGACAGACAAGACAAATACAAACTAAGTAATTCCTTACTACATTGGAGATTCTTAACATTGTCCAACCGATATAGTACTAGGTCTGACTCTGACTCGTCCGTACATACGTATTTACCTAACAGAGGTATTACGTGACTATAAATCTCTCGCAATAAATATGCGTCAGGGTCAAATTATCATAAATCAATAGAAACGTTAGCATAGCAATTAACTTTAAGTGGAATAAATAATAGATATATTTTGGAACTTATTACAAAGAATGAGTGTCCATTTTAGATTTGGGAGTATTCAGTGCGATTTACATTTTGTCAGATTCCAAAATCAATTGCGAACTTATTTTTAAATATTAAACAAAGTTGACAGCTATTTCAATGATTTTGAAGAAGAAACTATTTATAACTGTTAAAACGCGACCTTTACATTGTCCCATTCATTACAGTACCAAAATATTGGCATGGCAATATAACCTCTTTCTTGTTTAAAGTACATTAAAACCTTGTTTTCTGAATTCTGTAACATGAATATTGACCATAGACAACATTGGCAATAAAACTTCTTTCAAGCGTTATTCTCGGAAATGTTTAGTGACACCAGTATTTTTGCAGCTAACCATGGGAGGTTGGGTGAGCTATCTCTGGTGGGGCGGAGACCCGGACGTGGTGAATCCCGTCTCAGGCCTGACGAGAAGGGAGGTGTACGCAGTGCAGAAGTCCTGGGCACCTGTCAATGCTAATGCAGTCCCCAATGGAACAGAACTTTTAAGACGGTAAGCAAATATTTTCACTGAGGGGGCACTTTTCAATTCATAATCATAACATCGTCTAACTGTCGAATGTATTGAAATTAAAAAAAAACCTTATTTATATGAAAATATTATTCAATATTTTTTCTGATAACAACTAAGTTAGTTTTTCATTGTTACGAGTTTTGTTGTTGTAACAGGATTATTAAATTAATAAACCTTTTGAATTATAAAACCATAAGTTAATTAGAAAATAAAATAATCCGCCGACTTTAGGTGACCTTTTTGCCCGAAGCAACAAACTAAAACGTTGGTGCGGTCTAAATCGATCACATTCATTCAATCAGTCTGTGATTGAACGAATGTTATTTTTTTTTTTGTTGTAAAATTTGTGTTTTTCATTTAAAGTTATAAGTTGATCAACTTTTATATTTTACACAATACGTATAGCACATATTTTCTTTATATAACTAACCTAACATTGTGTATCCACATGCTATTATTGTACGATTAAGTACCTACTTGATTATGTGTGAGGTGCCCACGACACAGGTGCAGAGTACCTAGATAGGAACGTCACTTTTAATTATTATTATTAAACACAACATTTTACTATATAGTACCTACATAATATTTTAATAAAACTTAAAACAGATAACATACATATTTTGACGGATTTTGAGGTTTCCGATATTTTGCCGCAATTGCAAGCGCTAAGACCACGGCATAAACATAACAAAAAAAATATTTACCTGTTTAACGTAAATAAATGTAATTGATAATAAAATCACCGAAATACTTTCTTCTTTTCCTTACTCCTTACTCAATGTAACCGGTTGTTTGATAAAACGGGTGCAACAGTTCTTTTTTAAATGGAATTACCTACGACTTATTTTTGGTTTAGTCACATTTAGCTACTAAATTACTCGCCAATCGAATAAAATACTCGTACTTTGAAATACATAATACACATCGATAGACAGTTTTGCTTTTTGTTTTGGTCGATTTTTCAAACCTCTAATCATTGACTGTATGATGAAAAGAACGTAGGCAGAAACTCAAGTTCAAAATTCAAAAACAAAGATAATGGTGCACTTAGAAAAGTCACAAATTACATAGCATCTTGAAATAAAATATTAATAATAAATTACTTTAGTTTGAATTACAAAAATTACATAATAAATATTTCTATGCATGTCTAAGTTACACAAACCCGGCATTTTTATCTGAGAGGAAGTCCTTGATGCAATGTGATAATTAAAAATTCGGCCCTAAATGGATTAAAAAGTTGGTCTTAAAACATTCCAGCATACTTCGATAGGGTCAAACTATCTTAATCTTTGGAATATTTCTCAAACTTAACATTAATAAATCTTAATAAATAAATGAATCAATATTTCCGGACAATCTATATCTACACAACAACGTCTAGCCCCGTGGTAAGCTCTAAGCTTATATTACGAGTACTAGATATCTGATATACTTAATATAATAGGCATACATATATAGATATTTTTTATTATAAATATTAAACACCCAGACCAAGGAGAAAGTGCTTGCAGAACATACAAACACTTTCACCGTCGGCGGGAATCGAACCCGCTATCTCTTGCGCCGCAAGCGGACCCTCGCCCACCGCGCCACTGAAGCAGTCAAATGATTTTTTAAGTAATTATCCTCTCTTCTTAGGTTAAACTATTTAATTTTTTATGCATTAAAAGATTAAAATGCATCCGTAACCTTCTGCATAAATAAATTTAATTTCAAAATTTAAGAACACCCGCGATTCCAATGCTTTAATTTCCTTTAAAGTAAAACACCATAATATTTAGTAATGAGCACGCGATGCGCTTTCATTTGATACCCCATTCGAGTATACCCGCGCCAAACTCACCTTTCATACAAAAAAAAACTAAATTGAAATCGCTCCATTCGTTCGGGACTATGATGTCCCATTCAGACAGACACGTAAAACTTATAACACCCCTCTTTTTTGGTCGGGAGTAAAAAAAAATTAATGAATTATATTCGAAAAAATAATTAAACCACGAGATATACTTTTCAGTTAGCCCTTAAGGCGCCCTTGAGGCTACTACGAGCGTAAGAATTCCACGAAGGTATTTACGCTAGCATTCTCCGGGGAAGAATATTTGGGACGACCGACATGCTCGGACTTATTAATGAGAGTACAGTCAACAGCAAAAGTAAGTGATCGAAATCAACATTACAAAACATCTTTTAGCGTGTCGTGCCACATGTAACAAGTAATACCAAAGTGTCAGTTCTTAACGAAGTTTAAACTAGTGACAACTAAATGATCTTAACAACACCGAGGCTAGAAATAAATATGATCACTTATGACATGTTATTTGTTATAAACTAAAATAGTCAGTAACTTTTGACTTATTTTATTGTATATAATATTATTTTGGGTCCATATTATTATTTTTTAATTTTTTTTAGGAGTGAGTGTTGAGATGACGGGTAATAGAGGGAAATGGATGAAAAAGGGCAAGATGATGATGATGATTATTTTGGGTCCAGATTTCATGTTTCTTTTGCTGTTGACTGTACCAGTACACAAAGTCTCTTTACTATTCAATGTCTTAGGACAAAACATTGAATTTACGCGTTGAAGAAACGCGAAGCGATTTTATTTGATACCCCACTCTCTCTCTCCACTCCACTCTGACCCCCATAACTTTTAAACGGCACCGATTTTCATGAAACATGTCTAAGAACACTCGCGCCAGACTCACCTTTCATACAAAAAAAACTAAATTGAAATCGATCCATCCGTTCGCGAGCTATGATGTCCCAGACAGACAGACACGTAAAACTTATAACACCCCTCTTTTTTTGTCGGGGGTTACAAAAAAATAACGTTTAAGAGTAAATTTGTAAATCCATATTTTCGTGAAGGAGTAAATTTTTTTTTTATTAATTGTTTGATATGGTAATTGTACCAGGTTTTTATTAAAGTAAAACCTATCACATTTAGTGTTATAAAAATAATCACCAATAAAATAGTGGTTAAAGATTGCACCTAATGATAAGGTGGCCACTAGGAATGGTAGAGGCACAAATTTTTATTTTGCCACTAATTAGCACAACTTATGAGTTCTTTTATGGATGAAAAATATTTTTTTTAACTTTTATGGGTATTTTATGGGTACTTGATCCTTTAGGTCAAACTTTCGTTAGGTTATCCTCGTAGCTATGCTACGTCGTAGCTGCGACGAAACAATTCTACGCAGAATAACCAGAACCCATAGCAAATCTTCCGCGTAGCTCCCTACAGCGTTAAGTAAATATAGCCTTGATGCACCTAGGTTTTGATATTCTAGTAAACAGCATACAACTGAATTATCCCAAAGTCGAAGCAAGTTTCGGATAAAAATGCGCTGACAAGCATCAGATATAATTGTATTAATAAAAAAACGTGTTCACTTTTTGTACAATAAAAGTAATTCCACTCCAATACAATTATGTACTTAATAAAACAACATAAATAAATAAAAAATATTAAAACCAAAATTAAAAGAAGCCATACGCCGCAGCAGGTTTACATAAGATTGTAGCTCTGCTACGGCAGAGCTACGACGTAGCTGTTCTACAGAATACGTAGCAAATTTTCGCGTAGCGTAGTTGTTTATCGCATAGTTATATTAAGTAATCTGTGGTAATGGTAAGATTGTGACTGTTTTTTTTATGCAGAAAAAGATTAAGTCACGTCTTTAACATTCCGGTTTACGGGAAGGTAACGTATGAATCTTAATCTTTGTCTGCATAAAAAAAAACTATTATAGTGTTTAACCTAAAAGGTGAGGTTTATCACTTATTAAAAAATAATTAAGATTGAATGAAAATAGTGTTGAGAAAAGCATTGAAATGAACTAGAAAAATGTGAAATGACAGGTTATGAATAGAAATGTTAAAAATAAAAACACATATCTCTCTACGCGTCTTCTCTTTATGTGCCGATCCCCATATTATGAATTTAATATATTTTACTATAACCGTGAGAATTACAAACTTGTGCATCAGATTTTTAATGTGAGATAATGATATTGTTAATGAAGGTCAAAATAAAAATACTTTTCGACTTTTCTTGGTGATCTTTTTATCTGTATCGAACAAAAATACCTAACAGTAATCCTATTTAAAAACGAGGTTTACTCTCTTATATACTGGTGTTGGAGACCGTTCAACGTTTCGGATTTCATTACCATATTGTTCGTCGTTGTTACCTTTCAGTTGCTGGAAAGGTAATACAAATTAATAAGAGACTTATTATATTTAAGGATTTGTGGCCAATGGGGTTCAACAGCAATAATCGTCGGTAAATACCAAACTCAAACAGATTGTTAAATCAACAGAGGGACGGAACAAAGGGTCGATGAGGCTCTATTCAAACAGCTCTATGCAATCAGACCTTTTCTGCTTATTTTTCTTTAAGGGTTTTGCATGGTTCCCATTGTTTCAACTTTCTATACATGCTGGAAGAGTGCTCATACTGCGTTGTTTTCCTGAACTCTATTATTAGTCTCTAAAATCCAGTAATTAAATCCCAATTCGCGGAATAATTTCTACTAATCTGACTTTTTGTACACACTTTTATAACGGCGTTGTGATGTAGACATCATAAATCGACATTGATATTGTGCCGGTTTAAAAAGTTATAAAGGTTACAAAAATCAGTTTTTCTTATAAATCTCGCGACCTGTCGCTGGTGATCATAGAGATCTTATTAAAAAATGAAGATCTCCATGTTCACCTATGTAGATAATGTTAGTCGTAGCATTATCTCCAAAAACTAAAAAAAAACTGTAAGATTACTCATTTTCGGAGTGGAACGCTGTTGTTTTTCAACTAAGTGTCCCTTTTGCTTTTAAAACATTTAAAAAAATATAGGATAAGGTTATGAATTTTGTAAGATGTCCATCTTTCCACCTAAAACAAAAATTCGGTAAGGTTTTAAGTGTTCAATGTCATCTATCTCTTACTTGGGCATTTTGTGCACATTTACGTTTTTATACGGTTATTATAACGGTTTGGTATTATAATTACCAAACCTTACGTAAGTGCATTTTTATCGCATTCTCAGATGAGGAAGTTGAGTCTATGTATGAGGACGTCAGTAGAGCCATACATACTCATAAAACTCACTTCAATGTTGTAATGGGGGACTTCAATGCGAAGCTGGGTATGAGAAGCGATAATGAGTTGAGAGTGGGGAATTTCGGTTATGGGCAACGGAACCGTAGGGGACAGAGGCTGGCCGATTTCCTGGAGAAAGAAGGACTCTTCATGATGAATTCTTTCTTCCAGAAGCCGCCTCACAGGAAGTGGACCCGGATTAGTCCCAACGGTTTTACGAGAAATGAGATCGACTTCATCATGACCGACAAGAAACGGATATTCAATGATGTCTCTGTGATTCACAGGGTGAAAACCGGTAGTGATCACTTAATCGTAAGAGGCACATTGAATGTGAACGTTAAACTTGAACGGTCCCGTTTGATGAAGTCCACGCTCCGTCCTACTCGCGCCCAGGTCGCCGTACCAATAGAACTCAGAAACTCTCTGAGGACACCCTTGACCTTATGGCTGAACGACGCTCGCTTAAACTGCAATCTCCCGACGACGCCCAGTCCCATAGGCAGCTCAATAGACAAATTTCAAAATCCTTGCGGCACGATATTCGTATCTTTAGTACTTCTCGTATTAAAGATACGATTGAGCGAAACCAGGGCTCCAAAGTGTTTTCAAGAGAAAGATCTATTGGGCAAAGCCAGATGACGAAGCTGAAGCGGGATGATGGCAGTGTAGCGTCGACGAAAGCGGAAGTGTTAAGGGAAGTCGAAAAGTTCTATGGGCAGCTCTACGCGTCGGTCACAAAACCTGTTACCAGTGCGGCCGAAGACCCAAGAGCCAAACTGACCCGACATTACACCGAAGATATTCCGGACATCAGCCTGTACGAGATTCGAATGGCCCTGAGACAGCTGAAGAACAACAAGGCGCCGGGTGAGGATGGAATCACGTCAGAGCTTCTGAAAGCGGGTGGAACACCGGTACTTAGAGTCCTTCAGAAGCTCTTCAATTCCTCCTTGCTCGGAGGTACTACTCCTGAAGCATGGAACAAAAGCGAGGTGGTATTGTTCTTTAAGAAAGGTGATAATGCCCTATTAAAGAACTACAGACCCATCTCGCTTTTGAGCCATGTTTATAAGCTGTTCTCTAGGGTCCTTACAAATCGTCTCGAGCGCAGGTTTGATGACTTCCAGCCCCCCGAACAAGCCGGGTTCCGAAAAGGCTATAGTACCGTAGACCACATTCATACGCTGCGGCAGGTTATACAGAAGACCGAAGAGTATAACTTGCCGCTCTGTTTAGCGTTTGTGGACTACGAGAAGGCCTTCGATTCGGTGGAAACATGGGCGGTGCTTGAGTCTCTCCAACGATGTCGCATTGACTATCGATATATCGAAGTGTTGAAATGTTTGTACAGAAACGCCACTATGTCAGTCCGAGTACAGGAACAGAGTTCAAAAGCGATTCCCTTACAAAGAGGAGTTAGGCAGGGAGATGTTATATCTCCGAAACTGTTTACAGCCACTTTAGAAGACGCTTTTAAACTCCTAGAATGGAAAGGGCTAGGCATCAACATAAATGGCGAGTACTTCACTCACCTTCGATTCGCAGATGATATCGTAGTCATGGCGAAGACGATGGAAGAACTCAGCACAATGCTTGAAGACCTCAATCGAGTCTCCCAACGGGTGGGCCTCAGGATGAACATGGACAAGACGAAAGTCATGTCTAATGTCCATGTTGTGCCCGCCCCCGTTATGGTTGAGAATTCGGTTCTCGAAGTTGTTGACGCATATGTATACCTAGGACAAACAGTCCAATTAGGTAGGTCCAATTTCGAGAAAGAGGTCAGTCGCCGAATCCAACTCGGATGGGCAGCGTTCGGGAAACTAAGACACGTCTTTTCATCTAATATACCGCAGTGCCTCAAGACGAAAGTCTTCAATCAATGTGTGTTGCCAGTGATGACATACGGATCCGAAACGTGGTGCTTCACTATTGGTCTCATAAACAGGCTCAGAGTCGCTCAAAGAGCTATGGAGAGGGCTATGCTCGGGGTTTCTCTACGGGATCGAATCAGAAATGAGGAGATTCGTAGAAGAACGCGGGTCACCGACATAGCCAAACGGATTAGTTCTTTGAATTGGCAGTGGGCAGGCCACATAGCACGAAGAACAGATGGTCGTTGGGGCCGAAAGGTTCTCGAATGGAGACCACGGATCGGCAAGCGCAGCGTAGGACGTCCACCAACTAGATGGACGGACGATCTGGTGAAGGCTGCGGGCTCACGGTGGATGCAGGCCGCTGCCAGCCGAAACCACTGGAGATCTTTGAGGGAGGCCTATGTCCAGCAGTGGACGTCTTACGGCTGAGATGATGATCTCTTACTTGGGCATTTTGTGCACATTTACGTTTTTATACGGTTATTATAACGGTTTGGTATTATAATTACCAAACCTTACGTAAGTGCATTTTTATCGCATTCTCAGCACTCTGCTCCAAAAACGGTTTAATAAACATAAAAATGCGTTTTAGGTATTTTTTGAAGATAATGTCACGACGTATAATTTATAGAAATACTTCTTTGTGCGAAATTACGTGACCTTATTAACTTAACTTAACTTTTTTAGCCAGCACGATAACAATGTGGATTTTTCAAATCGTCGTTAGATGGTGTATATATAAATTCAGCCCAGTAGACTAGATTACTAATTTGAAAATTATTCACAGATAGCTCACAGAATGTTATTTAACTTTCGCTTTTTAATATAATAAAAAAGTTAATGTACCAAGGCTGACAGTCCACACACCCTCGTTGTCAGCTCTGAGCTTATGTTAGAGGTACAACTGATATACCAAGTATAAGTAATATTATGTCGGTGGAGCTAGTCTTATTTCAGGACTATTCACACAACATCGTCAACCCTAAACTAATGAATTAAAATAACGATACATAGAACACCCGGACTGAGTCAGACAGAATGAATAAGTCAGCGAAAATAGGGTCTGAACTGACAGATGAACTGACACGCGACGAGTTACATTTTTTATTCCTATTGAAGTCGGGAACTCTCAAATGAAGACCCGCTCTTTGTCCAGCAATGAGAACGTAACGGTTTTTGTTTGCTACTATATAATCCTATGTCAAAGTCAAAGACAAGTTTTTATTTGCTTTTATTAAAATAAACCCGATTTAAACCTTCGCTATAAAAGCGGTCAGATCAGGCTTAACTCGTTTAACCGCCTACATGAAATCAAATTGTCATTTTTCAATTGTTGTACTAGATTTTCAGAATAAATCTAAATTTAAAATTTCAGAAATACCCCCGAGTCCAGTGCCTTAATTTCCATACAAGTAAAACACCATAATGTTTCGTAATGTGCACGCGATGCGCTTTCATTTGATACCGCGCTCGAGAATATTTGCAGATTTTCGTTTTCCTTCTCCACTCTAACCCCCATAATTTTTAAACCGCACAACCGATTTTCATTAAACATGTCTAAGAACACTCGCGCCAGACTCACCTTTCATTAAAAAAAACTAAATTGAAATCGCTCCATCCGTTCTGGAGCTATGATGTCCCAGACAGACACGTCAAACTTATAACACTCCTCTTTTTTGGTCGAGGGTTAAAAACTCAATTTGTAGCGTAAAATTGGGACTTAAAGCTTAAAGTAACATATCGAGTAAAAAATCACAAGACCGCAAATAATAATATAAACAATAAACTCACCACACTACATTAGAGCAAAACAAACACTTAACACCAGCCACAGATGCATCATAATACAGTTTTACGACGGTTTTGAACTCGATATAGAACGAAGACATTGGTTTTATAGGTTTCCATTTGATTACACGCGTGGTGTGGAATGTTTGAAGATTCGTAAAATGACGAAGGGTTACGATTTTAATGCTTTGGATAGTTAATAAGCATAATAAATATTAGTGGTTCTCAAAATATACATTAAAAAAGGTTCAACCGCAGATAAAGTTTAGAAGTGTGTATAAGAATTTTAGTTAAGCACTTAAATCATTTGAGGGCTTAACCTAAATTCTCATGATGAGTATTCCAAAATAAATAAAACGTGCGTTTATCTTATTAATTTGTCCGAAGTCATTGATTATTTTTTGTAAAGTTAAAATTATATAGGCAGTTGTAGATTTTTCGGAATCATTCTGATTCGGACTGATCAATAGAGAGATAAAACGTTTTTTTTCTGAAGAAATTGTTAATGATCATGACTCTAAGATGATCAGTCTGAAATTGAGATTTCAATGACAAAACACTACAGAAGTTATAAATTACCAATTATAATTTTAACCATTTATAAAAATCAACTATTTTCCTTTCCACAGATTATTCGCAACATTCCCAGAAACCAGAGAGTTCTTCAAGATGGTGAGAAAGCTGCCAGAAGAAGAATACGTGAACAACCCCCAGTTCAAAGCCCATGTTATAAACCTGATGACCGCTCTGAACGTAGCCGTCGTCAACTTGAACAACCCTGAAGTTGTCGCCGCTATGATGAACAAGCTGGGGGAATCTCATGCTAGAAGAAAGATCACGGAAAAACACTTTGAAGTAAGTGGAACAAATTAATCTGTAGGTACTTATAAAGTTTAGTCGAACGCGCTGTTCTCAGGACTTTAAATTATTACTGTGTTTGACGGTTAAAAGAAATTTTCGCACAATCCACACAGCATCTAGTTTTTTTTGTCTGGTTTTTTTTTCCAGAATTATAATACAAACAGAAAATAATAATTATATACTATAACAGATTTCCTTATATCCTGAAAATTAGGTCGGTTCCTACCTTATTGTATGAATAAAAAGTATTAGGTACTTACCTAAAGAAAATTAAACAATATTTCATATCTAGCAATAACTAGCAATACCTACAACACTTAACATAATAGATAGTCAGCCTAGATATACCTTAAATGAGCGTCAAATTGATATGACTGTTTGATTGAAATCACGTTTTATCATTTTAAATCCAGGTTTCCCAAATTAAATGATTTATTTGCAAGAATAAAAAATACATTTTACATGTCGGATCTTAAAACTCAATGCATTCAGCCTACAAATAGGAGGGCATATTTTAAGTCCAAATATAAATAATTTTTAGTAGATACATGTCATAATTTATATATTCACTAATGTTATACGAGCAAAAGCACTTTACCAATATTTTGGTGTTTGATTGTGCATCTCTTTATACCTATCCACAAAATCAATATAAATTCGGGTCAGAACTTCATATTGCACTTGTAGCCCACTTCGTTTTGATGAAGTGTTTGGTTTGGCTTGCAATTAATTCAAAAATCATTTGGGGTTCGTTCTCACTAGATCCACTGACCAGTTCCATGATGGATCTAGTGAGACCTTTTTCCCATTAGATCCAGTTATTTGCTGATGATACCTAGCTTAGCCGACTAACATAGGATTATTATAAGTCAAAGTCAAGTTATGTCCTATCTACCGATATTGTACAAAAATTTAAATCTTATAGCACGATTTGGTCCCTTACAATTTTCGTAAAGATGCACAACTAACCGACTACTAAAAAACTAGAAACAAAGGTTGTTTTAAAAAAAAATTGTTACTTCTCATGGGGTTGATTTCCAATTTGTAGATATTTTAATAAGATTTGACTAGTTAAGAATTAAAGTTTCATCATCATATCTGCCTAGGACGTTCACTACTGGACATAGGCCTCGGTAAAATATTTCCAGTAATTTCGGCAGCATCCTGCATCTCGTATGCAGCCTTCACAAGTTCGGAATTAAAGTTTAATTAATTGAATATTTCTTTTTCAGGGTTTGAAAGAAGTGATTGTGAAAATGTTCATAGAGGTGTTGAAACTAGATGGGCCCACTCTAGGAGCATGGGGCAAGACTGTGGACTTCTGGTACAAGAACATCTTCCAAACCCTCAACCAACAGAGATAACATTCTTCATATCAGATATAAGACTGATAAATAACGAAACTTTAGTAATTTGTTATTTAACAGTGTTTTGTATGAATATACGGCGATTTTGGTAACGGAAGTTTATCGTCATTGTTAAAAATTTTAAGGTATATGTTTTATGAATGACTTATATCAAAGATTAAATTTTAAGTTTATGGACAACTACATATTTTATAGATCACCGGCTTCTCATATTAGTTTTATACATTTATTATTTATGTAGTATTTTTAAGTTGCTGTTAAACCTACATACGAAACGGTAATGCTTACGCACTTAAATAATATGAATATGAATATTCCACTTTATAGGTCATGTCGTAAACTGAAATACCTACATTAGAGATTATGTTACTGGAGATTTCATATGACCAATATAATTCTCATAAACGAGGTGACCAATTTAGTTTCGTGTCGTAACTATCTGACAAAGTTGTACAACATAAATACAAAGTTTTATTTCCTTACTATAAACGTAGTTTAATTTAGAATGGTACATTTATTATGTAGAACTACATAATGTTATGTAGATATAATTTATGATAGACACTACAAATACCAAGTGGTTATAACTTAACATGAAAGATATAGCCCAAGATTATGAAATAAAATTGATATTATTAACCGTAAATCCAAAAAGTAAACACGAAATATTTCTTTGAGTATTACGCTTAGTTGTTTTCATGGTTAAGTTCAATGGTTAATTACAAATTTACTATACTGTATATAGCTATTTCATAAGCATCAATGTAAATACCTACGCTTATTATTTCAATAAAAAAATTATATGGGCATTGCAATAATACATTTTGTGAATCATGAATTCTAGATATAAATAAAATGTATCTAATTAATTAAATGTATCGACGAAAATTATATAATAAATTTTACATAATATAATCTGTCCAGTGTTTTATTTTATGATCGTTAAAAGGAATTTACCTTAAATGGACTTGACTTAAAAGGTACTTGTCTATAGTGGGGGGACGGAATACACTAAACTACTTAATTATTTTTAATAAGTGATAATGATAAACCTCACTCTAATCCTGTGTGCTAAGGTTACGGATGTGTCATTATCTTTCTCTGCATAAAAATTAAAAACCTAAACAACTTGTAAATGTTTTATAGATTTAAAATTATTGGGGAGGTCTTGAAAAATTATATATATAATATACATATTTGGAGTGGTAATTGCATATTGAATCTGAACTCAACATAATATGAAATTTCCGTATCCATCCTTGTTTTTTAAAATACCTGCTTGCGCCAGAGAACAGTTAACTTAATTCATTTTAAAATTCCTTGTATATAATAAATAAAAGGACTTAGTACTTGGGAATCGATAGAAAATAAAATAAAAGAATTAAAGAAAAATCAAATCCCATGCAACAAGTACCAACGTAGATAAATTACATCTACAGAAGCTAACTGAGGGTTTCTGAGGAAAATAACGAAATTAAAAGCGGATGATTTTCCCGCCAGGATTAAATAAAATTCATGGCATTCGCGAACCTTAGCGAGGCAGGATAATGAAATGGAGTCCTGCATTATTCAGACACTTGCTTCCTGCATACTTAATGCTTGCCCGTCTCGCGTGCGTACAGACAGAAAGAAAATAAGAGAAATATAGGTTGGTATCCACGTAATATCACGTTTAGGTTTAGGATACCCAGGTTTGGATAAATCTAGTCCAATCTGTTCAACTATCTGTTCGATCAGTTGAACAAATGGTAATTTTCATCCAATTCAGTGATCAATTTGTAATCAGTTGAACAAATTGGACATTTTCATCCAATCCAGTGATCAATTTGTAATCACAAGGCCCCACTCCAGAACTGTAATGCTCCATATAGTCCAATCTGTTCAACTATCTGTTCGATCAGTTGAACAAATGGTCATTTTCATCCAATTCAGTGATCAATTTGTAATCAGTTGAACAAATTGGACATTTTCATCCAATCCAGTGATCAATTTGTAATCACGAGGCCCCACTCCAGAACTGTAATGCTCCATATAATGACATTTTCTTAACTCTTATTTTATCCATTTAGATAAATCGAGAAATAGGTTAGGTGTTAACAGACGGACTAAAATCAATACCTATTTTTGATGTCATCATTTTAGATATACGTAATCTCTTACGTATGAGGGTCACCGAAATATTCCACCAGGTGAAAGTGAATTAGAGTTATAAGCAAGCCCTTTAGCAAATAGAACAGATGACCGTGGGTCCAAGGTTCACAAAAGGAGGCCGTGGATCGGGAAACGCAGCGCCCTCCAAGATGGACAGATGATTTAGTAAAAGCTGCTGGTTCACGGTGGTTTGAGTTTGCTCCTAAACTAAATACTAAATAACTGGATGAGACTAAAAGGTATGTTCAGCAGTGGACATTTAACAGCTGAAATTATGAATAACGATACTGAAAGTCGACAGATTTCATCAGCATCTGCGACTTATCTCAGGCATCTAAAGTACTTTCGACGACAGGAGTTTTGATGATTGTTAATTTCGCAAACATTTACATTCGGTAGGTATTTCAAGTGCTTTCAAGCTTTTTGCCGGCGACTGTGCTAGTTACACGACATTCAGTAGGTCTGTCCACACGAATCTGAGACAAAGAGGTCCTTGGCGAGTCAGTGACTCTGTTTACACTGAGATACGTTTGTATGCTTGCTTGCATACACACAAGAGTTAATTTACTTTCTCAAAGATAGGACTACCGGCTCGTTAGTTAAGGAAACAAAACTAAGCGAGCGATAACAATGTTAACAAAGTAAATTGGCAAGTGCCAGATTAAATATTTGTTTTTAAAAACACGTGATTAAACTTCAACAAATAGATAAGGGTTTAGATAATGTGGTGATAAATAAAACTACAGATATTTTATTGATTTTTTATTTTTTTTTTACAATTAAGTTAACATACATATCAAACCAGCCAGAGTGTGGCTAAACCCATTTATTATCTAAACTTATGAACAATACAGAATTGATAATTTCCAAATTCACTTAGTTTATATAATATAGAATAATATTTATGCATTCACACTAAATATAATCTACGTTCTACTTAATCATAATCTAAGTTTTGCATAAATTCAAAATAATATGCCCAAAAGAAATTATCGTATCTATGCATATAGTATTTAACTTTTTGGCAATTTATTGAGTATCATCTCTGTTCATACTGCATAGCAAAATTAATTTTCTTTAAAATGTAACTTAGATCTTATTCGTAAAGAGGCCACAAATATAACATGCGTTTCTGTCATCAGTTCAAATATATAGGGACTTTTGTTATACATTATGTACTGCCTACCAACTATAAACATTACACTTATTGAAATGTAAGAAAAATATCCTTACTGCGAAGTGATTATCCTAACAGTGCTGTGCGGGGGCGGAGTCCCACGGCCGGGCGGGGGCTGCGCCCCGCTTGTGCGTTGCGTACACGTTGCGCTAACCATGCGATACAGTACGAGACATACAACACTTCACATTATCATCAAACAACTATGTCATCTACGTAAAATTTTCTCCAAATGTTATAGTAAAATATTTCTACTTATTGTAACTTCTAAGTTACAGCCAACTTTACAAATAATTGATACATTAGACTCTCAAATAGATCTCTACTAACTACATATAATATTATTAATTAATGGTAAAAATAAAGAATAAAAATACTTCTAAACATTGCATTTCAATCACATAAGGTTTAGTTTAATTATACAATAATAACATCTTTTAAAACCCGAACATAAGTATTATTACAAGAACAATTGTCATCGTTGAGTTCTGGAATGGAAAATAGCACACTTAAATTCACTAACTGTTACACTTACATAATAATTATTGTTCTCCTGTTATATTTTGTAATATACAAATTGCTTTTAGTATCAGAAAAATAACAGTAAAATATATTGACTATTTGATACACTGATAAAAATTCACGATAAAACACCTTAAAATTAACTTAAATGAGAGAAAAAATTTGATTGTGTACCAAATAACAGTGCAGTTCACGATAAGTACGAAGGGCGAAGTGGCGTAAAGGCCGCACTGAGGTTACTGAATGAGGTAATGATACATACACATAATAAACAGAGGAGGCGGACGCGACTTCCCGACCCTCTGATTTCCGCCCCGTTCCTGTAGCTCAGACAAAGGCATCGACTTTGAGACAAACGTATCGAGTACTCACAGCTCACAATAAAATTGTCGTTCTTTGACATTCCCGCCTCTAGAGGATAGTAAGAGGTCTACAAAACGATATGATTTGAATCCAAGATATTGTGATGTTCGCGTCTGACCCCAGAGTCGAAGCCCATTTCCGCGCAGGGACAGCCTGAGAGTAGGGCTCCGCGACCGCATCCCACACCTGCACTCCATTATTTGGTACGTGACGGAACTTACTTAGAGGATTCGTGTCATAGAACTATTAAGGCAGCCGGAAATAGCTTACAGTACAAAACAGACGTGCCGGTTACATTAGACTTTCGAGAGGCAGAGAATACAATTTTATAAAATAAATAGCCAACAAATTTGAATAAGAACATAAGGAACACTACAGCAGCAATCAAATTGCGAACACATTTTGTACTACATAAAAAATAATACACAACCCTTTGCGCGAAAAAGACTGAAAAGTTCAACTTTTATAGTCACAGGGAAACTTGGGTCTTAACATGACAGCTGCAGAATATACTATACTAATCCCGAACGAACGTTATTATAGTAGAAAGTGGACGTCCGGAAATCCGACTCATGGTACGACCCTTGCTTCGTTTTCAGCTAATACTAGATCTTTAGAATAATTTTTCCCATCACAGAGATTTACAGAGAAACCTTTCATTATTAATTTTAGCCTATTGATATAATTATGCCATAATTTAGTATCCGCATATTACAATAAGTGTTCCAATAGAAATACGATGAGATATTGGTGTATCATGAGAAGAGACGGCTTAAGACTACACTTATCTTATTGATTAGCGTCAATCTGATATCATTACTATAAAAACGTCACTGAAAACAGGTTTTTATTAACTAACGTTGTACTTTAAACTCAAAGGTG
The DNA here is from genome assembly GCA_929108375.1 of Gymnoscelis rufifasciata. Taxonomy (NCBI): domain Eukaryota; kingdom Metazoa; phylum Arthropoda; class Insecta; order Lepidoptera; family Geometridae; genus Gymnoscelis; species Gymnoscelis rufifasciata. Next base: position 12,545,592 of record OV815311.1, read on the forward strand.
GTACAAAAAATATTACTTTATCTAAAAAACGCCAATCGATAATTTTATATTTAGAGAGGGTGTCACTACAATACTAAAAGGCGACTTAAGTGTTTCATTTACTTTTAACTTAAATTTATAAACTTAACGCACTCTACGGGAATACGGATATGATAACAACAAAATATTTAGAATTAGAAATGTAATCGATATGCAACGTTCAAGATCAATGGATGAGTCAAGGGGAAACAGCGTTCAAGTGACTTCGGTGGTATTAGAGAATTGTTTCAGGCATCAGTCTCTGATCACGTCGCGATGCTCATCTGCGCCACTATGGACTGCCTAGTTATTATGGTGGGGATTATTACTATAAGCTTGTTCCTTTGTACAACGACGGTAGCAGTCTACGCGTAACATTGAATGCTCTCGACAATGTAGTCTCGACGGAATACACCACTAAAGAAAACAAACGGAGCAGCATCTAGGGGCATGTAACCATGCCGCAGGCAGTAGGAAACCTCTAACAAAATAAATATTTTCATCCGACTCACTGGATAATATTAAAAATATTTTCTTAATCACAGATATCAGTCTGTCATAATTTAAATTAAGTATATTTCAGAATTGGATTATTCATTCCTCACTTACATAGGATATTATTCAAGTACAGTCAAGGTACAAAAGTGACTAATAAGACCGCAGAGTATTGGTTTGATGCGAATACAATTATCGACAAAATCGAGAGGTTTTTTAGTTCAATTAAGTGGAACATTAAGGAATTTGGTCGTTCGAACTACACAATTACGTAACAAGCGCGGAGTCTTCGAGACTGGCTCAGTACACTTACAGTACGAATGAACGTGAATATAAACAATTTGACACAGGTACAACAGAGATCTAATGAAAGAATAATACAAGCTAGTTTAAATAGGACAATGATCGTTAATTATGCTCGATTGAGTATGGTCTCCATACACAAGCACGAATGCGAGAGACTAGAAGCATGTCTTGTGTTAGCAGAGCGGTCTACGGAGTCTAGTGCATCAATATACCGTGGTGGGTTGGCTCGGCTCTACACACCTATACACAGGATACATGATAAACTCTACAGCGATATAACGAATAAAATGCATATATTAATTGAGTAGCCACGGGCCGGGCGGGCCGGGCGCGGCGCGGGCCGGCGAACACTACACACGAGCGCTCAAATATCCGCAGCAATCACAATTACTTATAATTACCACATACAAGAAAATTTTCTTAGCTCAACATTTTTCAATGGCCCTCTGTTTACGCGTAAGTCACTCAGTACATTATTATTTTTTTATTATTTTGTATTTATTCAGTTGTGTGTTTCTATTAAGAACACCCTTTGTCTTACAGCTATTTACCAATAATAATACAAAATCCATTCACTATAATTAAGGTAAATTTTAGATATTTAAACGCTAAAAATGTAAAATATTAAACATCCTAAATAAAATCTGATATTCCCAATTTTAGGCATTAGCATAATTAATACAAATATGATTGAGTGACTATGACAAAGAGAATAAATGCATTACAATAATACTAGGAAAGGAGCCGGCGAGGGTCGCGGTTCCAAGCTGCCCACTACCACGACGTCAAAGCCTTCGTTTATATATTTGGTATTACGTTATCGCACCACATAACAAGACTAGAGGAATGGTTGCCTCTTGTGCCGAGTGCCGCCCTCCGAGGACCCTCATCCAAACGCAACAACACCCACATTCATAGGAAGACTAGTTTCATTGTAGAATATCACCTAATGTGCTATTGTATCAGGACAAAGACGAATACCCTTATCTACAAATATATATCATATACGTAAATAAATAAAAATACCACAAGCATTTATCTAATGTTAAAATTAAAAGGCCATTATGAATATCAAACGCTATCACTAAATTAAAAACATCTCGTCAATAGAACACGAACATTTAAGTTTCATAAAGATTGTCTTTTTGTATATTTATTTATAGTTGGTAAATGAATGTGCTAACGTGAAATAACTTGGTCCCTAAACTGTCAGAAGTGAGTACATAGTGCTCGACGATTTACATAGAGGAAGCGGGAAATGATGTCAGGCTAAATGGAGAAGCCAATCGATATCCATAGCGACCCGTGACCTGCCCGCGCGCGCGCGTGTCCCGAACTGAACATTGATGTTGTGATAATACGTTACAAGTTGCCATGTCGGTTTCACCGATTGATTATTGTAGAAGCGACTCGACCGACGGAGCGCTTCGGGGCAGTGTAAGAAATGCAATGTCGCGGCGACATCGGGCCGGCACAACTACTACAACAATAAACATACAATACAACACAACGCGACCTACGAACGCGTCTCAGGCGGCATTATGTATTTGCCAAATACGAATCGCGGCATTAGTCACAGAACTTTAAAACTAATCTGGAGATTACCACAAAAATAATTTAAAAAATTTAATTCCACGTAATAGTAAGCGTTAAATAAGACATAAAACTATTAAAATTAACAACGATATGAGCAAACTATTATAATAGTTGAGCTAAAATAACACCGGAGCAGCTTGGAGGTAGGCGACCCACTTCGCCGGCGTAAATGGTTCCATTTGTACGATCTATGTTTGTGATGTAACAGTGCACGGATATACATACATCAGTGGTCGTTTAATGGCATTCAGAAATCGACTTTGGCATTTGATTGTTGATGAGCTGAGGACGCAACCCGCCTGATTAAAATCAAACGGCCTCGGAAAAACGTCTAAAATTATGCGCTTTTAAATTCGGGTAAACTTCATGAAAACCAAAATATTAAATGGATAAAAATATTTACAGGTAAATATATATAAAATGATTGATGAAGTAACACTTAGTTAATAAAAGTAAAACAGCTAAGCTCATTAATGATTACAAAAGGCTTGGGCGGGGGGCGGGCCCACGCTCGCTCGCTCGCTCGCAGCCTGTATTGTCTCGTGGGGGCGCGAGCGTGCTAACCGCACAATTCATTACAATAAAATCTTCGAGGAAACGATTAAACCTGCCATCGGTTACGGTAACGTACCACAGTTCATTGAGGCACAATCATTGGTTGCTTTAATTGCTTTTTTAATTTTTTTTTATTATATTTTTTTTGTTTTTTTTTATTTTTTTTTTTCTTACAATACACCTACTATAATATAATTATTATAATTACTTTTAGGTACGTAAATTTACTCTAAATAACAAAAAACAAGTCACGAAAAATGTTAAAAATGAAAGCGTGAAGCGTATATTTTTTTCTTTACGAATATAATTTCACAATATACATATTACAGAATATAATGTAAGTTTTATAAATACACAACAATGTAATAACACAGACTAAATTGCACATGGCGCAATAATTGTGTGCAGGATTAATGATGCAGTCATTGAACCGAAAGGAGATTCAGTAATTCTCACAACCTTGCCGTGCGCAGACTACTGTACACTACACGACACCTACACCTTTACAACACTTTATATGACCATACAAATATATTTTATTTATTACCCATTTATTTAAGTACTGATAACTTTTAACTGACTAAACATTTTGAAGGCATGACACATTCGTCTTTTAATATTTAAACTATGGACAACGTATTCTAAAGGGCACTGGAACATTATACTCTCCGTTTCTTCGGCTTGTCTAATTTTAAAAACACTAATTTATAAAAATTATAATGACGTATTTTATTGCTGCGATTTGCACCAGTAAACGACTGAGATTTAGGCGTAATCCGTTATCAAATAATGTGGACAGAACAATATCGATTTAAAAAATAATAAATATTTTTTTATTCTATGACATAGTAAGTCAATAAAAATAAAGACCCTCACGTAAATTGAGCTTTACGACAATTATAATAGAATTGACATCAGCCTGATCGAGCGCGGCGTTCCGCGGCGACGAGTGCCTAGGAACGGGAGAGCCGGCGGCGCGGCGGCGCGGCGCGGCCGGGAATTTGGAAGATCATGGCCAGGCAGAGAAATGCAAATTGCGTCTGGATTATCTTTGATATTAATTCTTTGGCACCTTCTTGTTCGGTGGCATGCGACGTGTCCTCCGACACCCGATCTCGACATGCGACGTCGTACACACAACTATTACTTACAGTTTAACCATCGATAAGAAAATATACGATCGTGTAAATCAAATCTGCACTCAATCGAGATATGCAAACAAGGCAACGAAGAATATGCAATTCATGTAAATATTCAACAGTACGTCGGTCCCTATGAGATAAGGTAGACATGACAAATACTAATTCTGTCACTAGATGAACACATCACACATATAGAAACATTTATTACTAGACTAAACAGGTCCAAAGCGATTAGAATTTATTTAAAGACGCACAAGTACAAGTCCAAAGTCGCGTATTCTAACTTATCAGATTAATTTGTGAAGAGTGTTTCTAGCCTAGCAATACATTCGTTACGTTTATACGAAGGATCACTGGAAGATGCGAGGGCGGGCGGCGCCGCGCCGGCGTTCGGAGCGCCCGGCGCGGCGCGCTCGCGGCTCCCTAATATTGGTAATGATATAGTTTGGCAGACTCACTCTGTGGCACACCATCGATAAATTAAAAAGTAAATAAAAATTGTAAATAAACTTTCTCATATCGAACAAACACTTACACCCACTATCGTTGCCGTCAATATCATAGTATTCTTAGGAGAACTAACGTAGGACTTACCGCTAACCTTACATTTATACATTTATTAATACCGACGAGACTACCGCTACAAGTATATGATTAACAGAATACAATGTCTAAAGCATTATTTTCACTTTAAATAACGTTGAAATTGAGCCTATATAAAATACCACATATCTTTTCTATAAGTTATTGATATGGCTAATTTTAAGTTAACTATACACAAAAGTGTAATATTTAAATTACCGTTAATTATAGTACTTTAGTAACATTTTTCACAAAATGTAATATATAAAATGATAAAACAATCTTCATTAAGTTATCCTTATATTAATCGTATAATCTAGATAATCGTTTCAATATAACTTAAAGTGGCACTTGAATCACAAATACTGGAAAAAATTTGGGGAAATCAGCATCATCAGCAGCAATGCCGGGTGCCGACCGCCACCGGCGCGCTACAGATACTCAACAAAATAGATTATTATCCTTACTTAGGCAAGATACTTACATCACAGGGCCGCCGCCACTGGCGCGACCTCCTAACCAATATTTGTATATCTCAGACTATAATCGCTGCTTAAAGGAATTACCACTAGAAGAATGCACTTCAAATCTCATAATTTCAAATTTTGTTACCTTTATAAAAATACAACTAATTATAAAAACGTATCGTCGGCCCGAGTCGGGCAGCTCGGCCATCGGATCAACCGAAGAGAACGTACTCGCACCGACTCCACGAAATGCTCTTATTGCTGAATAAAAATATCACTAATGGAAAACGGAGGCTCGCGATCGACTCGAAAAAAAAATAGAAATAAATAATTAATATACGGTTTTTTTAAAACAAAAAAAAAATAAAAACTAGCACGAAAGAAACTCAACAGCCCCCGAGGCGAAACAGCAACAGCCCCGAGGGCGCAACAAAATAAATACAAATACAGCGATACTGGGCCACGGGGGTGACTGAGGTAGCCCGCGCCTTCTCCTAATTACCTACGTCATTTGGTAGAGAGGAGCTAATACACTACGCTAGGTGAACACTTACATACAGCCATACCACACGGCATTTGACTGATTTGTACATGCTACGCGCACTCGACAGAGAGCTATATTAAAGAGGCGTCTCGTGCTTATCGCTTCAAGGACGGAGCATCTCCGTTTGAAGTTCTAGATCAGTCAAATACCTTTGGTCGGCGTGGATGTGACTAGGCGTCGATGAGACGGGGGCCTGCTTAGATGGACTCTCCGCCGAGGAGGTCCGGGGGCAGGAACGAGTTGAGGGAGGAGGGTGTGGCGCGCTGCTCGTGCGAGTCTGGCCACATGGCTGGGAAACCACTGCCCCAGCTTGCCTCCTGTTCACAAAATCAAAACATTATAAAATATATCGACTTTGTGTCTTGCTGATGATTTGCTTATCCCTTGGAGAGAGAGAGCAATTTGAACCTTCCCTTACATATCCCAATAACATCTATGACTTGGTTAATAATTATTGTTTAAACATAAACCATATTTTATAGTTGCTATGATTGGCATGACGATTAACATTGTCCCTTGGCCACCATATGAGCCCGCAGCCTCTTTACCAACCCCCCATCTAGTTGGTAGATGTTCCATGACCATCATTCCTAAACTTTCCACTCCAACAATCCACAAGCTACATACAAGCACCTACTAGTCCTACTCAGATACATCAGGGGCTTGGGCTGGTTTGGCTCAAGTCAGGCATGGAGATAATGCACAATACACTCTTATGTCATACATCTGTGCAGTTTTTAGTTACACCAACCAAAACTTAGAAATAGCGCATTGCATTTGCCAGGCTTGGCATGTGATAAACTCCCTCAAACGATTAATAACATGTAAAGCTAGTATACCTTGCCGGCTTGCGAGCCGGGTCGCCAAGCGCCGCCACCGCCGGAGCCAAGGTGCTGGAGAATCAGCTGGACCTCCGACTCGGCGGGCGACTCCGCGAATATCGTCGTGTTGGACAGCACGCAGTTGTTCAACGCCATTTGGGCCTGAGAACAAACAAACATGTTACAGACTTGAAGATCTTGTAGCAGGGCCTGGAAACTTATTATCTCGGACTAGGAGCTGATACCCGACCTATTTTACGCAATGTGGCTTTTCCTCCCATGGCAACAAATAACCTATTAGTATGTAACAGAACCTAATATTTTATAATTTGGTTGGACGTTAACAGTTCATACTGGCCCAACTAAGCTGCTGGATGTATTTATATTGTTCAGTTTGAAAACAGTCAGTTTGCAGGGCTTTGCATTTCATTAACTAAAGAGTTTTATACTCACATTTTACATTTCGGTGGCATGATACATTACCTCATTGTAAGATCTCAATTTGAGAACCTCTTGTTCAATATTGGATATACAAATATAAATAAAAACACAAAATACTTAGTCAACAGCTCACTTATGGCTTTCTTAGATTTGTAAAATCAAACAATGGAAATAAATCTAAATTTAAAATTTAAGAAAAACCCCCGATTCCAATGCCTTAATTTCCTTAAATATAAAACAACATAATATTATGTAATGTGAACGCGATGCGTTTTCATTTGATACCCCACACTAGTATATTTGCAGATTTTCGGTTTTGCTTCCCCACTCTCACCCCCATAACTTTTAAACGACCCAACCGATTTTCATGAAACATGTCTAAGAACACTCGCGCAAAACTCACCTTACATACAAAAAAAACTAAATTGAAATCGCTCCATCCAGTCGGGAGCTATGGTGACACAGACAGACAGACAGACACGTCAAACTTATAACACCCCTCTTTTTTGGTCGGGGGTTAATAAATGATCTTGTATCTTACCTTAGCAGCCTCCTCGCGCGTAGAGTAGCGAGCGAGGGCGAGGCCCTGGTTCAAGTACAGATGGAAGTTCTGCAGCGGCCCATGCTGGACACAGAGGGTCTTCAGCGTAGAACCATCAATCTGTTGAGGGATTATCAAAGTTAATATTTGATTACTTACAAGATTTACATATGATAAAGGAGATGAAGTGACCTTCAATTGGTGGAGAGAACTGTTGAAATAAGTGACAGACTGTTACTTATGATTTTAAAATATAATTCTAAATCTAATTTGGAGGAACTAAGGGATGCCACAGACGTTCGCTCTGAAATGTATTGTTCATTGCCCCCATGCCTAAATAGGCCCTATTCAACCCAATTCCTTGGTTATAAAAATAGGTTAAGCAGTTTAGTCCTTTGTAGTAATCCCAATATTACCTTTTTTTTGACCCTTTTGTGATTCATCTGTGTTTTTATTTTTAATTTTGTATTTTGTATATAGTTTTGTAATGCAGATGTTTCATAATAAACTTTTCTTTATCTTTATCTTTATCAATATGAAATATGATAGGTAACAATTCACAAGTTGTAGCTACAAAGCCTTAGTAATATAATATAATAATAAATCATTTATTTTCTTTCACAAAATATTACATTGTTTTATGTAGTTACCTTATATCTATGATACTATGAGATAACATACATACTATACATCTATTTTGTGAGAGACTGGTGCCAATGGTAGGCTAAGAGCCTGTGTTACTGGTCACCACTCCACGGATTCACAGGGTATTCTTTAATTTATTGGGACAGTCTAAAAATGTTAAACAAAATAATAAATAAAAAATTGAACAAAATATAAAATAAAAAGTGGTCTACCATAACCTAATTCTTATATAACTTACTTATACTTATATAAAAATACACAAAAAATGTGCCATATTTTTCACTGTCTATTTAGTAAACCTAGCATTAGAGCATCAAGAAAAGAGAAGAGAAAATTTGTTACTCTTTGTCCTAATTAATAAAAATAATAACTTGGAATTTATATAACCCAAGCAAAGTTACAAGATTAGTTAGTTATTGAGTTACTATAAACTTCATAAAGAAATTATTGTTATGCTTAACTGCAATGTAACAACCAATGCACCCATGTTTAGCAAGACTGCACAAAATATCTCACTGTATCCCCACTACCAGCTAAGCTACCAGCTTATGTTTGTGATAAAAAGCAATGTATCAGTTAATTGAATTCCTGCATATTCCCTATTTTATTGACAGAAAAGTGTGACTAGATTTTTGAAAGTAACCTGTGCAGTCAGATTCTTCAGCAACAGCCAAGTGGAAGCCTGCCAGGAAGGCAGACGTTGCTGGTTCGCGGCCGGCGCGGCGTGGTGCTGCGGCCACGGCTTCGAGATCCCCGGGGGCGCGGGTCGGGGCTGCTGTGAACAAAACATTACTTCTTTATATGTTCTGAGAAAATTATTTAGCTAAATTTACACTCACAGGTTTTTAAGCATATAATTCTCGAAGAACTTAGCAAATTCACCGAGTTCTAACAAAAGCGATGTTAAATGGGTCAGTATATCGAAAAACGAGTATGAAATTAACTAAACATTTTCTGACAGCATAAACACGGGTTAATTGGAATGTATTACATATGCAAAGACTACAGCAACTGGAGTGACGGGCAACAATGCTTTGCCATTAGAACAGTCCATCAACACTGTAAAGATCAATCTTAACTACCGGAGATACTATATAATTTAGCAAAGGTACATCTTGCATAGAAACAATCATAACTGTGTCTAAGGAGAGCCAACGACACGACAGTCGCACGTCATGCGACAGAATTCAGCAGCGTGGACAAATAGCAAAAAAAACCCTACCTTAATATAAGGGGTATGCATTTTTTTTTTTAAATTATTAATAAGCCTTCATTTGACCACAATCTCACCTGATGTAAAGTGACGATGTGGTCTAAGATGGAGCATGAAGGCCTAGAAGTTGGCTTCTCCGGACCACATTGCGAAACACGAAAAAATCGCTTCACGCAATGGCCCAGCCCGGAGGGTGGCATTCGTCATAGTATGACAGTAATAGTCAAATGTGCCAACCTTTGCGCCCCAATCAGCGCCAGCCTTAACGCCGCCGCCGCCGGCGCCCGCGGGCGCGTACGACCAGGTGGAGGAGGAGAGCGAGCGCTCGCTGCCGGGCGGGGAGGTTTTCCCGCCGAGCATCTCAGAGTCCTTGATAGCGGCTAGAGACAGCGGCGAGCGGACCACCGAGCCGGGAGTCATCGCTGGGTCGTCCTCTACATTCTTCATTTGATTGCCCTGTGGGGTAAGTGGAGAGTTAAGTAAGTCCAGCTTATGGATTACGATAAGGGTAGTAATATTATAGAACTTAAGAATTTAATTGGTTGAACGCACTAATCGCAGGGACTGCACCCAGATTTTAAAAATTCCTTTACTATTGTGTAGCTTGTTTATCGAGGATAGTCATTTTACCGCAAAAATATACGCATATATAAAAATATCCCTTTGGAAAATTCATACCTCAGGTGACTCTGAAGTAGTATTATAGGCTTAACAGACAGGCCTAGCTATGGAAATATATCAAACCACAGCAATATCAATTGTACATCAGAGACATCCAAATGCTGGACTATTAACTTAGTGATGCAGTTTTACAGCAAATATCCTAAATTAAAATGCTGATATGAAACCATTCCACTATATCTCGATTAATTACCTTCCAAGGCTTGCCAGGCTCAAACTCTGGCACGAGATCGTAGACGGGCGCGTGTGAAGAGTGCGAGGGCCAGTCTTTCCCGTCGGCGGCGTCCACGCCCACTCCGGCTTCGCCCCAGCCCTCGTTGCCGCGGCCTACGCCCCAAGGGCTGCAAGAAAAAAAAAAAGAGTCATTTTTAAGATTTCCAAATCAGACAATCATGTCAACCATGGTAAATACTTTGGAAAATTTAGGCCATATCGTTTTTTTCCTATGGAAAATTACATTACATTACAACACTTGGAAAATCACTTCTATTTTAATGGTTGATGTGTCAAGTATGCAAGCCATCAATTTTGACAAGTTAGCTATTATTGAATATAAAATAGAGTAAGTACATATACATAGTACTATAGTCTGTCTGTCTGAAATAGCTCTTTATTGTGTAACTTTACTCAGAGATGGTGCATTGATATTAAATAATACAAATTAAACCCAATAGTAAGAGGCTGGAGCGGTTCCCCTATTTACAATTTTATAACTTAGTATTTTGTTACGTTACAAGTGAAGAAAAATTAAGATTTGCTAGTAGTACTTACGAATCCGGCTGCAGGCCCATCAGTGGGCTAGTAGCTGATTTAGCAGTGCCGGGCGCGCGGCTGAACTCGGAGCCATCGCTATCCTTGTCCAAAGACGGCAGCTTCCATTGATTCAGGCGGGATTGTTGGTTGCCGCCGCCTCCGTACGACTGTAAAAACAAATGTTATGTCAAGTAATTTAAAATAAAACAATTTTATGTCATTGTAAAATCTCAAAGAGCTATCGAGGGAAGTTCGTTCCAGCAGTTATGAATTTGAACCCGGCAATGTCCTTGTGTCACATTGTAATTTTAAAATAGATGACATTTAGATGACCTTTGACTTTTGACCTAGACTAGGAGTGGGTGTGGGAGATCGATTATAACAACCCCATTAAATCTCAGACACGTCTCGGTCGCGATATACATCTGAATTTGGGTATAATCGGACTTTTTGTAATTTCGAAATTGTATTAAGAGTTTCTCAATTTGGCGACAGACGTGGCCACCAACTAGTAAAGAGAAAAATCAATAGAGCTAAAGTGAAGAAATAAAACAAAAGAAGTATGAGTTTGTTATAATGGACTGTTCATTAATAACTACACTTGCTGCGAAAGGAAATACTTATTCACATCACACTCGATTTTTAATAATATAAACAATATTTACAATTGATATATTGATAAGGGAAACATACCATTACAACAATGGACAGTTCTGGTAATAATATTCTGAGAATTTTATATAATTAATAACTGATATACTCACAGAATGCGGGTCCTTGTTCAGGCTCATGTCATTGAAGTTGTTCTGCAAAGTAGGCATTGGGTCTGGTCCAGACTTGAACAAGTCGTTGCCTCCTGCCTGCTGCTTCATGTAAAGCGCTTGTTGTTGCGCGATTTGATTCTGAACGAAAACAATGGATATGGGTAAAATAAAAAAACAGATAGTAGTTACACATTGAATATATTTTGGAGAGTTCAATTAGCTGCAATGTACTACTTCACACGGGTGCCATCCTCTTTGTTTTAAGGCAAAAGGTTAATCCTGTGTAGATTTCAGCATTACATAGTGATTATCTGTTTAGAAATCTGCAACTGTCATCGCAATATGAGCATTATTCTTTTTTTGTTTAACCATACTTTTCCAAGTATGGAGCGGACAACGACTATTTAATAAAGTGAAGAGTTTGCTTAACTTTTTTTTTATTGTTAGCCTAAACTTCCTACGACAAAACCATTTGGGATATTGAACCTATCAAAATAAATTGTAGTAATAGTAATAATTTACCTGATAAGCAGTAATCTGCTGCTTCGCCTTGGTAATCTGCATGGTGTATTGAAGAGTGAGGGTTGAGTGCCCTTTGGTCATTGCGACGGAGTTCTGCTGCATTAACTGTTGCAGCACTTTGATCTGTGGAACGGAAAATTATTATAAAACAAATTCAATATTTAAGTCCCTGTTTAAAATTTGGTAAGGCAGACGGGGCAGTAAACCTAAAATGTCTCTAATATCTTGGAACTTTTATCCTTTACACTGATTATTTGATGATTTTATATCTTAAAACTCTTCATAATAAAATTACTTCATTGAGTTTGTGTTATCTTCAAATATCTATCAAGCTTAAAACATAAGCTATTCATTGAAGTGGCCTGAAATAACGTGACAAAAAAAATTCAAGTGCAACATGTAACCCATATTAATAAATTTACTGTTTTAATTCATTTAAGTTCCTATTCATTTTTAAAATAAGTTTAGCTTATTTCTAAGACGCATATTTTTATTGGTCCTGTAAACATTAACAGTAAGTAAAAACGGTTGTAATGCGAAAACCCGTCTGTCCAATAGATGAAACACCCGATAGGGGGGATCAATAGCGTTAATTGGTAGTCTCATATTCTATGTCGAGTGGCGTTGTACTGTGAGAACCGCGCGGCTCGTGTTATAAAACGAAGCATTGTACTTCTATGTAGATTGAAATATGTCAATTTCCTGGTATATTTTGTTTCAAACTTATTGTTAGGAAAAAATGTAAAAATGTAAATTGTCGCTTCAAGCGCAAAGTCCAATTACAAGAAACTGAACTGAACTTATTGTTATGTCTTTTTTTATTAAGAGGTAGATAAAATCGTTTCTCACGCTTGTTCTTTCTTAACAAATATTGTATTGTGTTCTAATAAAAAACATAAAAAATGACAATGAATGTATGATATTATGTCTTTCATCTGTTGTAGCATAAAGATACATGTAATTTAGTTTAGGCTAGTTTTAGGTTTAGCATTAGATATTTATTTGGTTTTATTTTCTTATTGTATTGTTTCTTTGTTTATTGTATGTAATAAAGAATTTTCTATCTATCTATTGTAAAATAGCTAGCCCGCTCCGGCTTTGCACGGATGCTTTTGTATCTCTCTAGCTATTCATCACCATCACCCTATCAATGTTCCCACTGCTGGGACACAGGGACTTCTCTCTTAGCGAGAGAGATTACGCCCTAACTCACCACGCTGGCCAAGTGCGGGTTGGTGAATATCACATGTCCTTCAAACTCTTTAAAGTTCTCAGAACATGCCGGTTTCCTCACGATGTTTGCCTTCACCGTTAGCTCTACCTATTGCTGTCACTTAAATATCAGTAAGGTATTTTTTGAGTTAATCGCGAACATAGGGACGCGGCGAATTTATAATAGGTATAGATTTGTTGAGGACAAAGAGCCGTGAATGGACCGATTTTGGTTCTATTTAAATAAGACCAACTTGAAACTCGGCAGATTCCTAATAATCGTAATGTGTATGTACATTGTCCTGACAAAGTTATTTTTTGTAAAAGTCACATGTAAGTTTTTGTTTACCTGACGTAAAATTTTCAATACACATTCCATTTCATACATGTTTAAATTCAACTTTACTATTATTTACAAATCTTGTCTAACGATAATGTATTCGCGTCATTTTAGTAACATGGTAATTTTAAATGTCACCGCTTACACAATGAATAATTAATTGGTGATAACAGAAACTCGTTTTTCTGGTAATTTAACGAATTCACGATATTATGAATATTTGACTTCAAATTACTATCATCTTTTGGGATTAAATTTTAGTTTCGTATGGAACAAGTTTTAATTGCTTTTATTCTACTGTGTGCCTGTAAACTTAAACCAAGCGTGACCAACGTTTTGAGGACGCAATTTGCAATTCATGAACTATAATTTCATTGTCACTATGCAGTATTTCAATTTCATTGTTATGTAATGAAATCAGTACACCTTGAACCATGCTATTTTGGATATATTTATTTATTAATGGGTAGCATTAAGCGAATTGTAAGAAAAAAATTAAAACGAAATAAGGCATACAACATTTTGTTTAAAAACAACAACAAACACCAGTTAAAATTATTCTGTTTCTGAATTTAAATAATCTTAATAATAAAAATAATATCTAGAGAGTAGCTTATCTACTAGCAAAATGCAAAATCATTTGGTCAAGTTCTGTTCAGCAAGACAGGAATTCATGTGAGTTTTCCCCGATGGCAAATCTGAAATATACCACCAAAAGATTTCCTAGGAAATAGCAAATTGAACAAACCTGTTGGAGCAACTGGTTGAGTAGCACGAGGGTCTGAGGAGCCAGCGGTTGGTTCAGGATCTGGTGATTGAGGTAACCAGCAGACACTGCCATTTGGATCTGTTGAACTAGCATCCGTAACTGAGCCGCACTGGGTTGACCATTGTTTCCGGCCCCACTGAAAAATAACTCTTATTTACAACCAGTAACAACATTTCACCAATGGCGCATTCATTATCATGAATTTCAGTTTCTGCTTTTGAACTCACCGAAAGTCTCAAACTTTCTAGTTATTAGCATGGCAAATCATCATAAAGGAAATATTTTATTACAAACTATCCTTGATTAGTGGACGCTTGAATTGGCACAACAAACAATTTACTATTGTTCTGCTGCACCTCAAGCAGTAAAATGGTTTGACGTTAATATAAAGAAATTGACGACTAACATAGATTTTAATACTGACACTTTATGATTCTCTTTGATATTATTTGTCAATTTTAGTATGATATCGTTGTTAGACTACTTTATATATGTATTTCCAATAAATGGAGACGTCGTGAATGTTACCTGTTGGGGTTGTAAGGAGGATGTTGATGATGCGTCTGAGGCGGGGGCTGGTTGAGAAGTTTCTGAACCACGGCGGGAGAGACATTGGGCACATTGGGCGGCGGCTGGAAGGGTCCGCCCGGGTGGAACTCGTCCCTACGCCAGGTCTCCCCGCGGCCGGCCAGCAGCTCCAAAGCCTCTTCGGTGTTCATGTCCCGGCTGCGTAATGCTGCTTCAGCTTCTTCCTTCTTGAAACCCATCTCAACTAGGAACCTAATAAGAAATAAATAACTAAGACAATGCAATTCCTACGAATTGTAACTTGATAGAGTCGGAAACTAACCTGAATTGCTTGCTGTTCCAAACAAGCTCCTTAGGCAATTGCTTGCCGCTCATAGGACCGCCCTGTGGGGGTTTAGGACCGCCCCATTCTCCGATATCTTCAGGCCAGCCACCAGGTCCAGTAGGCTTGGTCTTCTGGCCCGGCCATAGACCAGGGTTCCCAGCATCGGGCCAGCCTGGTTCGCGTTGATCCCAGGAGGGCGTGTGAGCCTCTTCCCAGGATCCGTTGCGTTGTCCGTGGCTCCAGACAGCGTCGGGTTTGGTCGGCGTGGGCGGCACTCGGACCTGGCCCGGGGGCGGGCCTTGCGGGCCGCGGCCCATGCCTCCCATACCGCCGCGTTGGGCCCAGAGGGACGTTCCGTCATCGAAGCCGCCGGCAGTGCGACGTGTTGCAGGCGGCGACGGCTCCTCCCAACCTGATCCTTTCATCGAATCTTTGGGACCCTGTAAAATAGTTCATTAAATATTAGGTCCTTACATATGAAATTGGCGTTTTTCGTACTGGCCACTTTAATCACAAATTTCTCCTCTTTGGTAAGGAATTCCAAATTCAAATTTGTACAGCTATAGACTCATGTATTTGTGCTTCGATGATCGTCATTCATTTGTTTTTTTTCTTCTGTTTTTTTCTGTTTGCGTCACTCATTTTACAAAATGGAAAACTTTAAATATCGCATTATTTACGAGTACGAGTTCCGCCGTGGCACTAGTGCTGCGGAAACAACTCGAAGGGTGAATGATGTGTATGGCGGTCGTGTTGCAAAAGAAAACACAGTTCGTTTTTGGTTCCAACGTTTTCGTTCTGGAAATTTCGACTTGCAGAACAAGCCCCGTGGACGGCCTGAGACTCAAGTTGATAATGAAGAGTTGAAGGCTATTGTGGAAGCGGATCCATCGCAAACCACGTCCGAGTTAGCTGCAGGCTGCGGTGTTAGTGATAAAACTGTTTTAATTCACTTGAAGCAAATTGGGAAGATTAAAAAGCTTGAAAGGTGGGTACCTCACGAATTGACTGAAGCAAACCGGCAAACGCGCGTCGACTGCTGCGTTACATTACTAAACCGGCACAATAATGAAGGTATTTTAAACCGAATCATTACCTGTGATGAAAAATGGGTTCTTTACGATAATCGGAAGCGCTCAGCGCAATGGTTGGATCCTGGCCAGCCAGCCAAATCCTGCCCCAAGCGAAAATTAACCCCAAAAAAGTTACTTGTAAGCGTTTGGTGGACTAGTGCCGGTATTGTTCATTACAGTTTTCTCAAATCTGGCCAGACTATTACGGCTGATGTCTATTGTCAGCAATTGCAAACCATGATGGAAAAGCTAGCGGCTAAACAACCTAGGCTGGTCAATCGCTCCACGCCACTGCTGCTTCACGACAACGCTAGACCACACACTGCGCAACAGACGGCTACTAAATTAGAAGAGCTTCAATTGGAAAGTCTAAGACATCCTCCGTACTCCCCGGACCTTGCTCCAACAGATTACCATTTTTTTCGAAATTTGGATAACTTCTTGCAAGGGAAAAAATTCAACTCCGATGGGGCAGTCCAAATCGCCTTCAAAGATTTTATTGATTCCCGTCCGACTGGTTTTTTTAGTAAAGGGATCAATGAACTACCTATAAGATGGCAAAAGTGCATAGAAAATAATGGTTCATACTTTGATTAATTAAATATATTATATTAAAAAATATTCGACTTTTTGTTCCTCCCATACAAAACGCCAATTTCATATGTAAGGACCTAATAGTAAGTATTTCTGAAAAAATAAATCATGTTATGTGTATTTACAGTGTCTATCGACATATTTACCTGAGAGTTCCACTGGTTGACTCCGCCAGACGCAGGTGGCATCAACTTGTTAGGTGGAGCGGTATGTTGGTGATGCTGCGTCCACATATCGCCTCCGTTGAGGCGTCCAGAGATTCCACCGCGTAAGTCAATACGAGGATCGGGGGGCGGGGCGCGGGGATCCACGCGGCCGTGCTCGAGCCTCGGGTCGGGGCAGCGCGGCTCGCCCCAGGCGTTCCAGTCATCCTTCTTCGGAACCGACCATTGCTGGGAGTGGGGAGGCGGGGGACCGCCACCACTCCATTGCTGCGCCGGGGGCGGGCCGTTCCAAACGTTGCCAGAATCCGCAACATCATCATCTTCACCCCACGTCCCGCCGATATTCGTGGTGGGCGTGTGGCCCCAGGGGGTCTTCGAAGCAGGCTGAGGAGGCGGCTGACCGCCGTTTCTCAGATTAGCCTCCCAGAGATCGGTGCCGAGAAAAGCGCCATTGTTCACGTTTGGTTTCCACGGGGGTGGAGCCGCCGTCGAGTTCGGTTCCAATTTCGCCCCAGGTTCTGGTGAGCCGGGTACGTCCCAATTGGTGTCCTGGTTCACGTGCTGCTGGAACAAAGTGCCCAGTTAGCCTGAGGAATGGTTAACGGAAAGCTAGAAGTGTAATTAATTCGCATCACCACTGAGATATGAATTGTTATTACAACCAAGTACTTACACCACCCCAACCATCCTGGCTGTAAAGCGCCTCCCTCATGGAATTGAGCTGCTCTATTTTGGCAGAGGAGTTGTTGCTCCCGCCATTGCTCCCATTAGGGGAATTGTTGCCGTTTGTTGCCGAAATCGGCGGGTTAGGACCTCCACTTCCGTTGCCCCCATTGTTTGCTCCTAAAATAGAAAGAACATTGTATTCTCCAACGCTAACTCCGAATTTATTAAGTGTAACTCATATGTACCAACGCACCATTGGTAGCAGGCGCCCCATTATTGTTAGGCTGCGAATTTGGCATGTTAGGCGGGGAAGATTGCCAATTCTGAGAAGATGCGCTAGTTGGTGGCATCTGATTGCTATTCCCCTTGTTACTGTTCACTGAAAGAGATAAACCTTTTACCACAAGCTGAGTAGACTTGTTAGACCACAGACCAACAACCAGACGATAGAAGCGAGAGTAGAGGAGTCAGGGAGATACTTACGATCAGCTTGTGAGGTAGGAGGTCGCTGGGCCTGGTTGTTCCACTGCTGATTATTGTTCGTGCCGTTATTCGATTGACCGCTGGAGTTGCCGCCCCAGTTGCCGGCTGATAATGTAATATCACAAAATCAATGAACCTATGCTACAAAAACATTAAACACTACCGAGATAGATGATGCGTCATGATTCAGCGGTAACTAAGTCGGTACGACGGACATTTCACCTGAAATAAGTTAGAACGTGCCAATTTGTCTCGTTCTCAGCAACGCTTCACGACGAGTTTATATCAAAATATTTTTTAGGACAGTAAGTACAGAATAGGGAACTTCGACAAACAAACAAGATAAGATGACACAGATTTTATAGTTAACCATGGTAAAGATAGAGGAGAATAACAAATAACCAATTTTATTTTAAAAGTGTTGAAATTATTTTATTATTCTATCAATATTGCCATGTTATCAATTTATAGACTATTTTGATACTTAATTAGCCCAAAAATATAACTTCTTGAGCCTTTGCGTTTTTTTTTTAATCATATAAGGAAATAATAATTAAAGGAAATAATTAATGAAATCAAATAAGAATTAATTATTTGTATACTCCAGTTTTATGAAAGCTATAAGTAGCCATATTCCAATGCCATGTTAGTAAGAGTGCTGAAATTCTTGCACTTAGACATAAAGGTGGACTCCATTGTGCATGTAATTGGTCCAAAAGTATAAAAATTTACCTGTGTTAGAAGATGCTGGCGGGCTGCCCCAACCGCTGGCCGCGCTGAGAGAGTTCTCCCCGCCCCCCTGCAGTCTCAGGCATCGCGGCACTCCCCAGCTGTCCACCAGCCCGCTGACTCTCATCTCCTCCACAACCCGTCCCTCCTTCCTCGTCAGATCCAGCATCGCCGCAAACGTGAGATCTCCATTCCTGAACCTCTTCTCCTCCCCATTATTGTCATGGTGTTTCATTGACGTCATGTCATCAACCCTCTCACTCTTCATGATATGCCTTATCAATAATGAATTGCCAGGCTCAGGTATACGTACCAAGGAATTAAAAGCATAATCAGACTTGTTCATGTACTTTGGCGCTCCGAACGCCATCTTATAGTTTAAGTTAAAGCTACTGAAATATGGGTCACTGTATGAGATACCCTGGACTGTTATGGCGTTTGTCGTACAAGGAATGTCGTTAGGCGTATCGCCAATCATTTGGTTTTCGTGAATACTTTCAACAATATCTACATTATAAATACTCTTATCTATCATCATTACGACTAAAAGCTTATTTTCATTCTTCTTAACTAATCGCTTAGAAGCACCAATTATATTTGTGTCCACCACTGACCAGGTGGAATCATTACATTGCAATGGTTCAGTAACAGTAATGTTCAAGTAACAAGTAGGTATCCTTAATTAATCATGGAACACATTACAGAAGATTATAAATAGAGTTTTCTACAATATCTCTTAGATTATTCACAGTTTGCATGTTTTATACACTAAGTAACAATGGTTTGTCGTGATGCAGTCAAGATTGCAGGTATCAGTGTTAGTTCCTCAGTGGCTGAGGGCAAGGTGAGATCACCACTGGAAGCTGCAAGGACCCACCACAAGCCCTGAGTAGCCCAGCCCTACAACAAAAATTTTAAGTATTTATTTATTGTATCAATGACTACAAACATGGACAACCATTACCAATAATAAAATAAGATTAGAAAACCCAAACACAATAACAAGGAATCATAATGTGCAGTATACAAATTTTTATAGTCATCTTTATGAGTCTATTTGAAGAGCACTAACCTTTTAGGACGGACGATAGGCTGAGCTGTATATCACAGATAATCGGGCTCGGCAAATCCTACAAGCAGCTCGTGACGTTCGGTGTCTGTAATAAAAAGCTACATTTAATAACCAAGTGGGAAGACCTGCTACAATTCATACTATTTATTAGAAAACAATAAGATTATTGAAAAAAAACTGACATACAGTTTATGATACATATCTTACTTGTGTCTTTGTGTAGACAAGGGAGAAAACTGTACTAAGGTCAGAAATCACCCAACTTTACATTTTGAGGTTATCCTGGAGAACTAGATACGTCACAAGAGTTATTAGAAGATTGACTATTCCACTAAATAAGAACACTTGTACATTACTTAGAAAATTCCACTAACCAACAATGGGTGGCGTTCTATTGGAAAATATAGCTACGCTCGCCCTACACGCTACCGAGCTTGTGTAACTGTATCTTCAGCAAATGGACAGTCAGTTCCTTGCTATTGAAACAAATAAATCAGTTCGTACACCTTTGATTTTTGTAGTCGATACATGATGTAGGCAAGCACATACCAAGATATTTGTATATTTCGGCCTTGAGACGACTCGATATTGAATATCTAGCTCGTATAGATATATCTGTGAAAAACATCTATCTACGCTACAAGCAGCTATCTATAGTTAGAGTGAAAGTTAGCACGACCTAAATCATGACAACACCTTAGTTATTATTGAAACAAATTATCACTTTCCATACACAAACACACAAGGAAGATAATAATCATAAAATTTTTACAGAAAACATTAATTTTCTATGTAAAAAACACAAAAATCTTACGTGACACGACCGAGCACAACGGTGTTATATTACTAGAGGGAGCGAGACAGCATATGTAATGCTTTGGTACATTTTTACAAGATAAAGCGAGACAAAAAATTTGCATGAAGAAAGCTATGCCTGCCATAAATGCTCAACCATAGCCATCTCTACAACGTCATGAAGGATATAATTTGAAAATAGGAAAAAACTATGAGATTCTGAATACCTTCGTGTTTGGTTATTGGCACATCAACTTTATAGTTTTCTAGAGCCGTAATCCCAAACCCCCGAGAACACGACTTCGACGGCTGGATGGAATGATTTCGTCGTCGGGGTTCGCACGAAGAACTGAACTGCGCGAAATACTACTAAATCAAGGCAAGCCTTTGTGGTAGCGCTCAATAAGCGGATTCAACGCATCTTTAAATTAGTCGCACTATGTACAGCAATTTCCTTCGTTGTGTTCTCTCAATAGGAATTAGGTAGGTAGATACTATGTAGGTGTTTGTGTACAAAGATTTAACATCATCGTATCGCATCCTAAAGAGTACTTCTTTACATAATCCAGGTTCAGGTAGACTTAATACATAAACCCATTATACAGCCGCGCCGCCGTATCAATAGTTTTAATACTTATTAAAACTAGTATCCTAAAGTATGTAGGTAAGTTGGGACCTACTAAATATTACCCCAGATTAAATAAGAATCCTTATTTAATCTGGGATATTACAGCTAAATATAGGAAAAGTTGCCTTAATATGTGTGTTAAAATTTATAATAAAATTCCAAATGACATAAAATTAATGAATAATTATATATTTAAGAAAAAACTATTTAAATGGCTGAATGAAAATAATTTTTAATGAATTATTTTGACATTTATCCTAGATTTAATTAATTATTGCATGCTAGTTTTTAGTGAAACATGTGGACCTTATATGTAATTATTATCACCTTTATACCATGTTTGAAGCAATAAAGACATTCTATTCTATTCTACATAACGCAAAATAAATATTTAAGTATGATTATTGTCAGCCAACCCTTAATAGCACTCGTTATCGTCTCGATGAACACTGACTCTGAGTAGGTACCTATTTATAGTGACAAAGTAAAATAATGTTAACATGTTTTAATAAAAGTAAATATCTTGGAAAGGTTAACATAACTATATTAACTTTAAAGTGATAGGTACTCTAAGATATAAGATATTATTCATTGTATGTTACGGCCACGGCCGGGCGGCCATAAAGAATCTAACCAACTAAGTTTGTTAAATGCTCGAAATATGTACAAAATAGCGTAGCATTCATTTCAATGCCTAGTAGGATTAGTAGAATGCATATTTGGTGAGCGCAAACCATGCGATGGTCACCTATCCAACCCCGGTATGTAGGTATATGCTTATTACTATTTTCCTTGTATGTATTTATGAGTTGCTAGGGTAAAGAGGCTTAATCCATAAAATAGGTATGCCCAGGCCCGAAATCTAGAGCTCAGTTAACTCACTAATACCACCAGATCCAAACCTGATCGATTATATATAAAGTTATTTTATTTGTTGTTTTTTTTTTTTTTATTATTTTTGATAAGCCTTCATTTGACCACAATCTCACCTGATGTGAAGTGACGATGTGGTCTAAGATGGGACATGAAGACCTAGAAGGTGGCTTCTCCGGGCCACATTACGAAACACGAAAAATCGTTATTATTAATTTTATTATTCTAAATATCTTTTATAATGTCATAAAGTGATGCTTATCCCCGAATGACGTACAACAAGAACAGGTTCTTCCTCTCCTTGTTGATGATGATGAATGTTGTATATCCCTATTTTTTTTTTAAGAATTTAACATGGCAAAATAATGTTGTTTTTCTACATTTTAATATCTGTGATTTTAATGGAAATTAACTACCTACGCACGCTCCCAATAAAACCTCACCCGCGGCGCCCTTTGACTTTTTACCATAATATATTTTTTATATATTTTTATATACAGACTTTATAATTTTGTATGTATGCATGTTCCTATGTCCCACTATACAAACCAAATGTCTGGGCCGATTTCAATGATTCACACGTTTTCATTGGTCGATCGATTCCTCTTAGTACGGCGAGTGTCAAGATCGACATGACGTTAGTGAAAATTCAACACGGGGCCTACTGGACGCCATTTCCTAAAAAAAAGTCAACAAACTATGTTACGTGGGGTATCGTTGAATAGGTACCTATTAAAACATAATTGATAGTTTTCTATCAACATTTTTTGATACATCTGGCCGTTTAGGATATATATCGATCTAAAGTTGCGCTACAACGATTCTCACATAAAATATATATATATATATATATATATTTATTAGCCTATGTTGTCCCACTCCTGGGCAAAGGCCTCCCCCAACTCCCTCCAACAATCCCTATCCAGAGCTGTTTGCCACCAAATTTTCAAAAAGTCTTGAAGGTCGTCTCGCGAACGTTTTCGTGGCCAACCTCGCTTGCGAATTCCTTCCGGGTTCCAAGCCGTTGCAGCAAGTACCCACCTTTCGGGGTGCATCCGACGAACATGCCCAGCCCACCGCCACTTGAGATTTTTTGTTGAAACTCCTACATCTGCAATGCCTGTAAGCGAGCGTATATCCGTGTTCCGAATGCGATCGGTTAGTTTGATACCAAGGATACTACGCTCCATTGCCCTCTGACAGATCTTAAGCTTGGACTTCTGAAGCTCGGTAAGCGACCATGTCTGTGCACCGTAGGTTAGGACAGGCAGAATGCACATGTCTACGAGTTTGCGCTTACGTGCTAGTGGAAGGTTACCCTTCATGTGCGCTTTCATGCACTAGAAGCTTTTCCAGGCATTGTCGACCGATCGGCTTGGCTTTAGAATCCAGCCGCAGGATTTTGGGGGTGCTAATGCTCGATTTCAGATGGCATTGGTTTCCCCTTTCCAAAAATACCACCCCCTCACCGCGGAGATGCGTACTTTTTTTTTTTTAAATTTTTTGTTTACCTGAAATGGAGCCTTATTTTTGTATAAAATTTTATAATATTTAATGTTTTTACCTTAAAATTACAATGTAATCATATAAGTAGCGTCGACGAGTCGCGGGGAAGGTGAACCAATTCCATCGGGAAGTCAAGAAGGTAAGAATTACAACTAGGTTAGATTATACCTTTATAAGCTCACTTCAATTTACAAATCCGAATCAGTGCACCCTACTTTGGGTTGATTTAGGTCACTTTAAGTTGCAAATCCGAATCAGTGCACCCCTAATTCCACGTGGTCTTGTCTGTCACACAACTAGAGTGTATTTAAAAAGCCCGGAGGCGCGGAGGGAGAGCAGCCCCCGCCCGCCGTAACAAAGCGCAGGCACCCGTTCGAGCCGGAGCGGCTGAGGCTGGTCGCCGAAGGCGACCAATAAGCCGAAGCTGCGGAGGTGAGCATGGGTGACTGCGATTTGTTACGCAAGGGCGAAGGGGCTGCACTTCCCGCAGCGCCGGAGCAGTTTATTAATACTTTTTTTTTTTATTAGAGCCTGGAGATGTTGGTGTGCCTGTAAAGCGCCATTTATATACTTCGGAAATTGTGGCGATGTTAAATTTGGCTCGTCTGTCTGATACGACAACTTGGCACTCGCCTACTCGAATCGCATTTGCTGAAGAGCATGGGTTGATTTTATCAACAAAAGAGTGTAGAGTGCACCGTAAACCAATAAGGGTTACTTAAATATTGTTTTTTATTTAATATTTGTAACTGAGAAGCTAGGAAATTATTTAAAACCATATTTTTGAGGTTAGATTTTATTGAATTTCAAATTGCTCTATCTCCTAAACTACATATTTCCGCGGGGGGGGAGTGGTACAGGGGGTACCTCCCCCTCCCCCCTTCCCCCTCTCCACCTCCCCCCCCTAAAATCGTGCGGCTGGATTCTAAAGTTTTACCATTTTAAATCCTGAACACACGCACAAACCTTTCAATGTTTTTATGTGTTATTTTGGAATTCGAGAGGCAAATCAAAAAATCATTAACTACTAAAATCGGTTCAACCGTTTCCAGTTATAAATGTTGTAACTGTAACGCACACAACTTTCTTTTTAATTCACAAGTAGAAAAGCGACGTCATTTTTTAAAATAAATTAATGAACGCGCCAACTTTCCTGTATTAATAATACTCTGTGGCGCCGCCAACATGCAGGACTGAAAGGCTAGGCAAGCCTGACATCGTTAAGAAAAAAGAAACAGTCTATGTCAATGTCACATTTTTATGACTTATGAAAGGTTTCCCGCTGTATGTAATGTACAATTTGTTAAGGTAACATTTTTGGGTAGAATATATAATTAATTTCAAGTAGTCAAAAATTAAAACCCCCATGGGGGAAGTTTTTGATTTTTTGAAAAAGCTGTTTATACTAGTCGTGGTTTTAGGCACAAACATAGCTGAAAAGTTGGCGGTACTCTAATATGTATAATAATACCAATTTATAACTTTGGGGCTTTATGAGCTTTATAATAAAAAATCTATTATAATAGTTCCAACTATATGACTAATTTATGAAATTAATTCACAGAATATTTTTTTCGTATCTATTGCAAAATCTGTATTAGTTATCTAACTAATCACCACCAAAATTGTAGTTAATTAGAATCAGGGGTTCACATAACAATAACCGTAAACGTTCGCAAGCCCCACATTAAAACTGCTACTTTCTAACAAATGCCTAAGTACCAAATCCTCGTTTAAATTGAACATATTTTGTTATAGTGGTTTCTAGACTTAAAATAAGATTTTAACTGACTACTAAAAGGTTAGGAAAGGAATTTGTCTTTCAAAATTGTTACAAGAAAATATGTAACAAAAAAAAGTAATAAAAAAAATAGATGTGTGTGCGATTCACACACACGAGAGAAGTGAAACTTCAGTAAATCGACAAAATAATAAGAAGAAAAACAAAAAAAGAATACTATGCAAAAAGATTTTGTTCGGGCGGTCACCCATCCAAGTACTGGCGTCGCGCACAGGCTGCTTAACCTTGTTAGCGTTTAAGATTGGCTTACCTGTCGGGTTGTCTTATTTCCATTTCCGTTTCATCCGGTTTCAAATCACAACGATTCTATAGAAGTTTCACTTCAAAAAATTATCTACTCTAGCATAAAATCCTACTTTCCTACTATACTATTAAAAAGGCGAAAGTTTGTAAGTATGGATGTATGGATGTTTGTTGCTCTTTCACGTAAAAACTACAGAACCGATTTAAATGAAATTTGGTACACAGAATCTCTAGAGCCTGAAAAATAGCATAGGCTACTTTTTACCGCGGGAAAACGTCATTCCGCGGGAAAATCCATTATAACGCGGGTAACACCGCGGGGCACAGCTAGTAAAATGATAATTTTTTAGACCTTGGGGAAGTTTTGCCACTTTTGAATAAGTGGTATTATTTCACTGAGTTGGAAACCCTGTGTTGATACTTTTTGTTTGTGTTGTGTTGTGTTGACTCACAGACGTAGTGATTTAGATATTTACTAATTAATCTTTAATCTTACGATAAAAAAAATATTGGTTTTCAGCGATTATTGCACGCACTGATAACGTAGAATATTTTTTGCCATACAAGCTGTAACTAAGTCATTGCTGTGTCAGAATTCCGGCAGCAATGTTGTGTTACACGTTAAAAATATGCCTCGGTTTTGGCGCATAAGGAGGCTTTTTAGGATGCCTCTCACCGAAGTGGGAGATCAATATTCAATATGGGTAAATATTTAATTCTGATGTCAGAGATAATATATATTATTTCTTTGTAAGTAGTCGACGTGTCTGTCACCATAAAAGGTAACAGCTGACCTATTTAATGTTCTTTGTTTGTAAAAGTTCTCGCTGTTCTATCGTAGAATCTTACCTACATCATCATCATCATCCGCAGCCTGACTTCACCCACTGCTGGGTATAGGCCTCCTCTTGCTCTCGCCACTTATTTCGTTCCTGTGCTAATTGCATCCAGGTGCGTCCTGCGACTGAGATGTCGTCAGCCCATCTTGCTGCTGGACAACCGACGTTCCTATAGGCGTTCCTTGGACGACACTCAGTGATTGCTTTACTCCACCTATTATCATTTCGTCGCGCTAAATGTCCTAATAATATAATATAATAATTTTGTAATACATTTTTATGATTAGGGTCTGTTTATTCCTACAGTTGTTGAACTTGCCACTTGTCATAGCTGCATATATATATTACGTGTCCTTTATGTATTTAATATAGATTTACATTTTAATTTTAAATAAACCAGTTGATTCATAACAACTGTGTGTTATGAATCAACTGGTTTATTTTAAATTATCTTCACAAAGATATACCTATTGTGTCAGTCAACATTTTATTTTTAAACACACAAAATATAGGTACCAAAATCTGACACCACTTCTTTGTCTGGCACCCTCAATTTCTGTAGATAAATTTCATGTTATGATTCTCATTTCACAAGAAATATAATCAAATAATTCTAATATGATAGTAAATTCATAATATGTTTTAAAAAGTAAAGTAATTTTGTATCCATGATACAGAGATTTTTTCATCCTCTGATAAGCATTACTGATAATGTAATAACAGTTAAAATTTATGGATATTTAAAATTAATGCATATTGTTACACACATAAAAATTTTTTTAGGTGGGTTTAATCTACATCTTCAACCTGATAGTTGGTACTGGTGCATTGACTCTGCCGGCAGCATTCGCCCGGGCAGGATGGGGTCTGAGCACCATATCCCTGGTCTTCCTTGCATTCATGAGCTTCTTAAACGCCACCTATGTCATCGAGACAATGGCCTGTGCTAATGCAGTTTATAAATGGAAAAGGTTGCAGGTTATTAGGAGAGACAGTGTAAGTTTAGCATTCTGCTATTTATTTTATTTATTAATATTAATTAACACGGTTAGATACCAATTACATTAATTAATTAAGATGATGCAAGAAAAATAATATTTCTAAATTAAATGATTCTTCCCTGTAGTCTAACCACAAATAGATATAAAATTTGTGACAAAATCATCATGAAATATTCATGAAAGAATACAGGTAAATACCCCCCACTCCACCAGGTCAGCTTGTCAATATTTAAATGCCGGCCAGACAAGCCTTGAAAATTATTTCCCACAGCTGTATTTGCATCTGATCTAACAGTGTCACCCTAACCAACTCTTTTGTATAGCTTATGCCGTTGTAAAAAGCTACTCAGCTTGTATAACCTTACAGTTGAGTTGACACTCTCTTTTCAGTCGTCAGAATGTTCACCGTCCACTAACAATACGCGGCCACGCTTGGCGAAAGCAGGTTTTGATTGGTTTTGATGTTGTGTTGCAAAAAGACCAAAAGCGTTTTGTTAAACAGCATTTAATACTGCGCTTGTCTTCATTACGATTCTACGGCGCCCACAGTAGCTAGGGACAACATCCCAAAGCCAAATTTGAGTTGACTAATTAAATTTAATAATTAATAAATAACTTTGCTTCCTAGACTGAAGAAGTCAACTCAGACGAAGAGCACAGAACACAGAACTACGGGGACATGGAAGAACCCCTGGTCTGTGGCGACACGATCCCCTCCCGCTACTACAGTCTTGAGAGAAGGGTAGAAATGGGAGAGATGGCGAATCTATTCCTGAACAAGTCTGGCCGGGTGCTGTTCTACTGCACGATCTGTGTGTACCTATATGGGGATCTGAGTATCTACGCCGCTGCGGTCGCTAAGAGCGTTATGGATGTGGTTTGGTAAGTAAAATATAATAGATTAGAAATAGTTTAACTGCATATTAAAAAGTCCAAGATGACAGTTACAAACAGCACTAAAAACAATCGGTAATAACCCTTTTTATTCACTTCAATAGCATAATCAAAATTTTCCGACTATTAAAAGCGATTATAATATGATCGTATTTAATAAATATTTCCAGACAATTAACATAACAACATCTAGCCCCTTGGTGGGCTCTAAGCTTGTGCTACGGGTACTAGATATCTGATATACTTAATATAATAGGCATACATAAATATTTATACATATTTAACACCCAGACCAAGGAGATAGTGCTTGCAGAACATACAAACACTTTCATCCTCTGCATTGATTACATTAGTTCAGTTCAGTTCATTTATTAATAACATTCTGTTACATGTCAGAGTATACAAAGTATAAATTAAAACAATAAAATAACATAACTTAAATAAACACATTTTAAAGTCATACATTTATTGATGTCATAATTATATAGATTGAGATATCAGCCATTTTTTAAATTTCCCTTAAATTAGGTTATTTAGGTAGGTAGGTATCACTACCTAATACCGTTTAACGAATTTAAAACTTTGATTAGATACAGATTAATAATGTCTAAAAATCCCTCGCGCTTTCGAAAAATGTCTGGGCAAATAGG
The DNA here is from genome assembly GCA_929108375.1 of Gymnoscelis rufifasciata. Lineage (NCBI taxonomy): Eukaryota > Metazoa > Arthropoda > Insecta > Lepidoptera > Geometridae > Gymnoscelis > Gymnoscelis rufifasciata. The sequence goes on from OV815311.1 coordinate 12,574,863, forward strand.
GGAAACAGGTAAAATAATCCTCCTAATCCCCCTAAATAAAGCCGGTGAAAGTCGCAGGGATTTGTAAATTAATAAGCCTTGTAATGCAAACGGGTTAAATTAAAGTACCTTATCACCATTTGCTTATTATTTTTGTTATTTTCGTAAAAGTACTACAAACTATGAAGCGCCAAAAACCACACAGCGAACAGCAACTGTGTTAAGTTATAATTATATCATCGTAACATTGCATCATTGCAGCACCAACCCAGGATACATATCAAACTCGACCGACTGGGATTCCCTTCCCTGCTTCTACCACAACTCCACTCTCACCGATACGGTAACTACAGAATCGCTGATAACCACCGTAACCCCAGTAACAGCGGTAACGGAGCCGCCCGTTACCAGGATGGACGTGTATCGGATAGCGCTGCTTACGTTCGTGGCTGCTATGGGTCCGTTCGTGTTCTTTAATGTGCAGAAGACAAAGTATCTTCAGCTATTGACGTCCGGGATGAGGTGGCTAGGTGAGGAATACATACTTATACTTACATTTAATAAAGTACAGTTGATTTAACAATTACTTTTAACTACTCAACGGGTTTAATTGCAGTTTTTGTAATTAACGCTTCATTACATCTTTTTTTGAGTACAGTAAAAAATGTATGAAATAATGATTCAAGGAAGGGGGAAAACCATAAAACGCGGGCAACGCCACGGGATACAAAGCTTGTTAATAATAAATGTGTTGCATGTTATGAGCCTTTGCAGCGGGGTTCCTACTCTTATTAACCTTTCTCAACATTTGTTTCAGCATTTACAATAATGATCTCACTGGCGATCCACCTGCTGATCGGTCGCGGCGCCCAGGGAAAGCCTCCAGCGTTCGACGTCACAGGCATGCCAACCCTCTTCGGAGCCTGCGTCTACTCCTTCATGTGCCACCACTCCCTACCAGCTCTCATCAGCCCCATCCGACGCAAGACCCATCTAGGCCTCCACCTAGCCCTGGACTACGGCCTCATTACCATCTTCTACCTACTCCTAGCCTTCACAGGCGCCTTCGCCTTCGCGCACCTGAACGATCTCTACACACTCAATTTCGTCCCCACAAATAACGAAAACATCTTCCTAGAAATCATCGAGTACTTCCTCGCGTTATTCCCCGTTTTCACCCTATCAACTAGCTTCCCCATCATCGCTATAACCTTAAGAAATAATCTACAATCTCTGTTTTTGGATATGACGCGACTGGATAGCTATAATTTTGTGCTGAGGAAGCTACTGTTTCCTGTTGTTACTGTGGTGCCGCCAGTGCTGCTAACTTACTACTTGGAGGATATTGGAGTTCTTATTGAGTTTACTGGCTCCTACGCTGGTACAGGGATTCAGTATTTGATGCCTACTTTCCTTGTGGTGTCCGCTAGACGGCACTGTGTTGGTCTCCTAGGCATTGGAGTTGAGAACAAGTTTAAAAGCCCATTTTCTCACGCATCGTGGGCGATTTTCGTCTTCCTTTGGTCGATAATGTGTATAACACTCGTCTCAGTCAACATTTTGCAGAAAAAATTATGACAGTAAACCTTAAATTAACGCAGACAATAATTAATTAAGACGCTAGATGTATTTTTGTATTTTTTATTAATATTATATTGTTATTTGAATTGTTCGCGAACATAATTCATTTTAGATGGTTGCTAAAATTAAGAAATTTCAGATGGTTGCTAAAATTAAGAATTTTGCATGTTACCATTACAAAAAAGTAATGTATGTATTGTAAACATTACTTAATGTGTTATTAACAGAACCCAAAGAATAATTATACTTAACTTTCAATTGTTATGAATTTATGAATTCCTAATTTTGCATGAGATGAATAAAACATTCCTGACTCATAGAAACTATTTATCATTAAATGTTACTAAATTTTTTATAAATTTGTCTTACGTACCTATTCATAAAAATGAACAACAGAATTTATGACGTGTCTGAAACACGTGTTCAAATAATCGTTAAGTATTGCAATATTTGTAGAAAAGACACGAATGTGAACTTGTACTATTATGTTGTTGTAACTTGTAATATTACAGAAACATTGCTTTGAAGTAAATATCAAAGCAATGTTTCTGTAATTAATGACGTGGCCCGTGTCAACGCGATGTGTATAATAAATAAATAAATAAATATTTCCGGACTACTCACACAGCATCACCTAACCCCAAATAAGCAGAGCTTGTACTATGGGTGTTAGGTGACTGATATACATACTACATAAATACATTTTTTTTTGTAAATCCATACATATTATACATAGAAAACACCCAGACCCGGCGACAGTATGGCCGGGTGCAACGCGTAGTATCGGGCAAAGATGACGTCTGGCGTTGCCGTGGTTACATGAAGCGCGCATCATCATCATCACCCTATTAACGTTCACACTGGGACACAGGGACTTCTTTCTTGACGAGAGAGATTATGCCTTAATTCACCACGCTGGCCAAGTGCGGGGTGGTGAATGTCACACATGTCCTTCAAACTTATTAAAGTTCCCAGATCAGTTCCTCACGATGTTTGTTTGTAGCGCGCATCGCGACACATATTTTGTCTACTTTAGACAAGAACATCACGTTTAGACACGTTCACGATGATGATTTAAGCGCACCAACGCGACTAGAATCTTCGCCTGCTAATGAAGCTACACTTCTACATAGCTGGAAAAAATCAACACATTGTTCAGTTAACAAATAAACTCTGAATAATTCAAAATATATTCTAGTGATGAAACTCGTTAATTTTACAGTCTCACTTTTGATCCACACGATTAGATCTTGATTAGAGATTGGAGTTTATTTTTATACTAAAAATTGCATGTATGAATAACCCAATTTAAATTTTAGGCATTTAAATTAAGTACAACCTTGCAAGCATATTTAATTTTGTGTAGGTTATGTTGTGCCAATCATATTTATCTTCCACATTGCTTGCGCTTAACAATTATAAACTATTTTAATATACCAATGTGATAAATTAAACAATTCTTGTGTCTGCGCCGTAAACTTTTATAAGTTTTAAATATTTTTATACAATAAATGTAAAATTAGTTATGAATCACTCCTTTAAAAACAAAACATTTTATTACTAAGAAGTAACCTGAGTGAGTTTATATTTAATCATTGTTTTCCCTATGAAGGCTACTAACCCTTTCTACTACTTCCCTTTGAAGGTTTTACAAAATAAAACTCAAAATAAGTTTGAAGAAATTATTTATTTTTATTATTCTCATCATAATACATGTCACTTATTTCGCATACACAAGCGACAAAAGCCATCCATAGCTCAATTGACTTTGGCATGAAGTTACACAGTATTTGTGCTGCCGCGCTTATGCAGCCTCGCTCGACGTACTTATAAGCACAAGTAGCAGCCGCTACACCACAACAATCACACGAGAAGAGTTGGTGGTGGTTACTAGTGGTTGTCGTTTGGTGTAACGGCAGATTAAAACCCTGACTGCACACGCCAGTGAGGCAATTTAACAGTAGCATGTCCAGTCAAGATCTTACAAGAACATAACAATTTCGACTAATTAAATCTATGTATGCGTCTCACTGGGTAATACGAACATCTATACTTGTGGAACCTGAAATTCATGCCATTGTAAAACTATATCACGACAGACCTGGCCGGCTATTGTTCCACAAATACTTATGTAATTCAAATAAAAACACATGCAAATAAATAAACAAAACTACCCTCATTTAAAACAGTTGTGACGTTAACGTTATGTGCCACAGTGACAAGTGAAATAAAAACATTATAAATTAATAATTTGGTAACAGTAAACTACTATTTTACCGTTACTGTTGCCGATAATTACAATAACGCTCATGTACTTTTATTAAGAATACAATAAAAATAACACTTCTCACATATAAACAATATACAAAATTAGTGAATTTATAATACATGGAACATAAATGAAATCAAATTGATGGGTTAATAATAAAGTACAATAGGAGTGTTCATTAATAAAAATTCTATTGGAATAAGTAACAAATAGATTCTAGACATTATCTAAAATTACCTGTATATATTAATTAATTATGTAGCGAAATTTTAATAACAGTGAATCGTAGCGTGTAAGTATAAAATAATTTCAATAAGTACCTACTCGAAAACTACCAGTATAAAGAATTAAAGTACGCAATACTTTTAAAATAAATAAACTTTATAATATTACCATAAAATTCGCAAAAGATCTCGTATTACAATAAGAATTTCAGAACGCGTGAGAGGACTGCTGCTGCTTCATATTTAATTGATATATAAATAACATTTCGCATTTTACAATACTACAAACAATTAAATAGTTCGGAATCCAATTTTATACTTGAGATAAAAACAAATAAACCTACAGCTCGGTTCGAACATCTTTAAACCCTAGAATCGAAAAGGTACATCACAATAAATACTATGACTACAATACGTTTTAAATAAGTTGAGAAACCGCAGTTCCGGCGAGCCCGGCTTGGCGTTAATCCAATCCTAATTTGAAGTACAATACTCTCCAAAGTGCCATTGTATTATATTTAAGCGCATGTTTACCAGATTGCATTTTGAATAAAGCTTTATATTATGTGATTCAATAATCACATATGAATTTGAGCCCTTTGCTTGTAAATATTCGCTTCAGTGCTTTAGACAACAGTTACTTTATTAGACGTGCGTACCTAATCGCCTGTGGCGCCCAATCACTCTAATTTACTAACACACTTGTCCATTAGTTAAATACGCTCAAATATCGACAACCATAACCAATTAAGTTTACCTTCTGCTCCATTATCGGCATTAAACACTTTAAATAGACCATATAACAAAATCTACCCATAAAATTATTTAGGTAACGATTTTATGGTATTTGCATGACTGTCCTTAAAAAGTTGTCTATGCCGACTATGTCACTGATCCAAAGCGAGATTAGATATACAGGAATGAGCATAAAATGAGCTAATTACAATACCTAAGTTCTATATTCCATCAATCCTAATGCTATCCAAGAATTACAAATTCATAGACAAGAAATCCTAGTAGATACCTCTGACTGTTTCGTCTAACATGATACCACTTTATACACGGTTGCGTTTCGAAATTTCGACCATAGATGATCTGGGTAGTTGACATGAGCGAGGTATGTCGATGAGACCCACTTAGCAGAGAGACAGTTTTTTGACTAAGCGACTCTCACAAACTATTCCACACCTGGTACCTTCTATCATACATATCTCGGAAAGCTAAGGGCTGGGACTATAGAAAGTTGGCAGTGTAACGCACGCAGCGCGTTGGCGAGTATTGCACAGTATTATACGCTAGGTGGCGGCAGGCTTGGCTATAACGTGGAGGGCGGCACAATAATGTCGTTGCGACGTAGAGCGTTCCTGAAGGACTCGAGAGACGAACTTAGGGTCAGGCAGAAGCCGCGCGAGGCGGGAACTAGGGGGTACTCCGGTGGGGTGATTCCTGTGAAACAAATAATTATTATGAAAATTAATCATCTAACGCAATATCTCTGACTACAAAAATATTGATAAAACTGTGCTAACTTTGAATTATTCTTTCTTATTGCTGACCTAGCTATCAAAGGGTTCATAATTATATTATTCAAATTTCATCCATTTCGGTATTTGTCTCCACATTGATCAGTAAATCAATCAGATTTTCTTTTAAGTAATAGTGTAGCAGCTGTTTAGTGTACCTAGTGTGAATAGCTGAGGTTATGTAAATATTAATAGGGCTATAGAGACAAGTAAAGAAGAAGTTAAAGAATTTCCTACAAAAATCATATTAAACGATGAAATTCTCGAGCTCGTTGACTCAACAGTGTTCCTAGGTTTACATATTGATTCTCGTCTACAATGGAAACCCCAAATTACAAACCTTGCAGGTAGACTTAGTTCAGCCGCTTATGCAGTGCGAACAATGAGATATATCACAGATGAGGGTACAGCTAGACTGGTTTATTTTAGTTACTTTCATAGTATTATGTCATATGGTATCCTACTCTGGGGTGCTGCAGCCGATATTCAAACTATATTCGTGCTGCAAAAAAGGGCTGTACGTGCAATATATAAAATGAAACCACGTGACTCCCTCAAAGAAAAATTCAAAGAGATTAACATTCTAACTGTAATCTCACAGTACATTTTTGAGAACTTGATGTTCACCCACAAGAATAAGCACTTGTTTTTAAGAAAAAGTGACGTACATAGTATTAACACGAGAAGTAAAGAAAAATTACTAATTCCTACTTACAGACTAAAAAAACTAGGCAAATCATTTATGGGTAACTCTGTACGTTTTTATAATAAGCTTCCTCATAATGTAACAGAGCTTCCTATTAGAAAATTTAAATCATTTATTAAGAGAAGTCTAATGAAAAAAGCGTATTACTCTATAAATGATTATATAAAGGATGATGCAGCTTGGATAGATGTTGCTTAGTTCCACAGTAACAGGCTCTAATAATTCTGGTTGACCAGGACTGATATGCTCATGTTATAATAGCTTCCTTAATGACAAACATTTTTTTTTATTGTAAATGTTAAACTTATAATAGTTACCTATAAATAAGAACTCCAAAATTGTAATAACTACAAAATTGTAATAACTGATATAACTGTGTTGTTCTATTCGCTTCTCAACTCAGTATAAAACATTGAAGCGAACTGTCAAGACAATGTTATTTCCTTGATATTTATTATTTAAGCAATTTAGTTTTATTAATTTTAAGTTGACCTGTCCATGTAGGCTATGTGCTTCTAAGGAAATAAACGTTTTGACTTTGACTTTGACTTTGAGTAACCCTTACATTTTTTACTAAAGGGAACTTACAGCTAATAAAATGGTGGTAAGAATTATATGTATAATACTTAAAGGCTAATTAAAAGTTACCATAAATAACAAAACGAAAGAGGAACACACATGCGCACTTTACAAAATTATAAACAAAAGTTATTTACTGATTTACATTATACTACTAATATTAACATTGGCTAGACCATGGTATCGTGCCGAATAACGAACGAAGTTTTGGCACATCCACCAACCAGCACTGGACATGCGTGGCCAGCTAACAAGATTAAGGATGGTTCATCGGTATGTCAGTTAGTTTTTGCCTCTCACAAACCTTGTCCATTCCCGTTGGAGAGCTGCACCAGCCCCTCGAGGCGCTGGCAGAGGCTGGCCGCGTTGTTCCGCAGGTGCTGGAGGATCTCATCGCGGAACGGCTCCGGGGGATTCATCAGCATCTTCGTCATGGACTGCACCAGCTTCAGGAGCACCATCTCGTTGTACATTCGAGAGTTCTCCTTGCCTTGCTGCGTACCTGGTCAAAAAAATAATACTAATAAAGAATAAGAAGTGGGCTGGACATGCCATGCGCTTGAAAGGTAGTCCTTCTGATGAATGCCAGAAGGTTGACGCAAACAAGGTCGGCTTCAAATGAGTTGGTTGAGACTCATAATCTTCACACAAGAGAAAATTAATAAAAAAAAATAAGGAAAGAATAGAGGAAGAATTTTTCCCAGCCGTGAGAGATAACCAGCAAAACAAAAATTGATTTCCTTTTACGAATGCGGCTACGGTGACATGTACCAATAGTTAAAACGGGTGCAAATTACTCGTATAAACTTTCGCCTTGAATCCCTTTCAATTGCTGATAACCGAGTTGAACACTCACCCTTCTGCTTCTCGTATCCTGCCTCGTTGAAGTAGGGCTCGTCGTTGAGGATGAGTCCTTGCAGCGACACGATCACTTGCAGTAGGGAGCTGTCCTTGCGCCACACCTCCACGCCTCGCCCGGACCACGTGCCTAGCAGTGACACACACACCTGAAATAAAAACACCAATTTTATAAATTCTATACACAAAAACGCCACGAGCACCGGAAAAAGTATAAACATATACACGTCTGTCTAAAATGAATTAAGTTTTCGAAGTTATATGCTATGCTATGTTTACAAGACCAACTATCAAAATTTCACGACTTTCTGCGTTGTCTCACGTTGAAGCGACTGCTCGAATGCATAATTCGACAAATATATTCACATTTTTAAACAGACTAGATACAAGAAGATGTCGTCAATGGTTCATTTTTTACATGGCCGGAGAGCAGCACTAGTTTAGACAGTAAAAAGAGAAGAAGATTTTTTAGATAAAAGAAAAAGCAGTTTTATTTATGACGATGCCTTCAAAGCACGGGGTTTCGATAAAAGGGTTTCTTCACTGTTCAATCACAGAAGTCACAAATGCCATAAACCCTAAAAAAGTTGATGTACTGTACTGTACTGTACTGTACTGGATGTCTTAGAGGCGCCATACGCGCTCAGTTTTGCGTAGTAATCACTGTTGATTTATAGGTACAATATGCTGTATATTTTAGAACTTATTACCTTTCCGTCTTCATAGAGGTTGGGGTTGAGCCTGTCGGAGCAGTAGGAGTGGTAGTGGCAGAGCGGCGGCGCGCGCGGGTACTCCCCGCCTAGTTGCACGTCGAATATGAATAGGCCTCCCTCGTAAGGAGTCTTTGTGGGCCCGGCTATCATCACCGAAAGGAGGTCTAGGCGGTCTTCGAAGCCTCGCACCCATACCTGAAAAAGTAAGTTTTAAACTTTAAATAAATTTGAAAAGTGTGAGACGGATTCAAACTACATCTAGGGTTACGTGTAAAGTTTATACACTTTCTGCAATAAAGTAAAAAACATTTTTAAAGGCCAAAACAATATTCAATTCAATTCATTTATTCAGTCACAATTTCACAATCGTATATGAATGAAGAATAAATAAAACTCCTTAGCCTATATAAGTAAATGAAAACAAACAATACAAAAAGAGAATATTGGGCCTAAAATTGAGCCTTGAGGGATACAAAACTGACACCCATCCAAGTACTGGATACGCGCAACGCAAGCAACGTTCCTTTTAAAAGTAACGTTTGTTGTATGGGAGCCGCAACAGAAATACATCATCCCTCAAAATTTTAACTCTCATGCCATCACGATTCTTGAGATACAGCCTGGTGACAGACAGGTAGACCAACGACGAAGTCTCACAACAGGGTCACGTTTTGCACTTTGGGTTCAGAAGCCTAAGAAGGCATGTAAATAACCGAGTTAATCAAGTTTCAAAGCTTCGGACGCCAAGATCTTCCAACGGGAGTTGTGAGCGTAGCCGCGTGGAAAGTTCTCGATGCAGAATATACTGCACATAACCTGAAAAGACAATGAGAATAAGACAAGCCTTCTAGAGTAGGCCTGCCTTCCGGAGTTGCTCAAGTGCGTCTCTCTCGTTTCACAGCCGCGTAGAATGTTCTAGGTACCGAAGGCATTTAATGACTAAACCGGTGTCCAGTCCAGTTCCATTCCACTTCCATTTCTGAGCCACGGGTCGCCGAGTTTCACCTATGTGTACCACTGATTAGCAAAAATATATACCCTAATGTTAAGACAATAAGACTCACCCCAGAAGGCAGGTCGCTCTTGAGCAACTTGATCTCCCGTTTCACAGCCGCATAGAAGGTTCTAGGTTCCGAAGGCTGCAGCATCGAGAGCCTGAACCGGTGCCCAGCCGGCGCGGACTCCAGTAGGCTGAATCCTTCTATTCCTGAGCCGTGGGCCGCCGAGAGAGCTTCGTCTAGGTCCACTTTTTCGGCAGTGGCTAAAGGCGCCTTTTCTGACGGTGCAGTCTTTTCTTGAGCTGAAATTAAATTACTGTTAGTTAATTACAAAAGCGAATACCCCATCCTATGCCTGTCTATTGTGGCTAGTATTTACCCACTCGTATGGTAAATACTTACCTTTATTCCATAATGGGAGGCTCAATTCCCCTAGTGGACATTTAACGGCTTAAGAGACAGACGGATTAACTGAATTAATGATCGTTTAGAATTAATATGTTCCTATCTATAACGTACTTACACGCCATGGACACTGAGTGTATTATAATAATTATATCTTTCATTTTAATTATAAGCCCTTTTGTTCACGACAAAGGCAATACAAACCGTATGTCAAGCGTGTAGTTCAGAAATATTTTGTTTGGCGCGGATTCTCTAAAATTATTATTATTGTAACTTTTTAAATTATCATGGTTTTTAACAATACTATGATTTAAAACGGGTAACATACCATGATTTGTCAAATCATGGTATGTTACCCGTTTTAAATCATAGTATTATTATTGTGTTAAATAATCTAATTGGTTTCTTCAAAATACATCCTAGATACCCCAAGGCTCAACGGCCCGTGGCGCATCTTCCGAAATAAGAACAAGGCGTGGTAGTTTTTATACAGGTTGCCCGGTTATGAATGGATAACCTTGGAATGGGTCAAAAACACAGATATAATCGCTCAAAATAAATTAAGTTACTGCTTATTTTTCGAATTGCATAAAAATTTATAAACATTAGTAGGTACCTTATATTCTGAGAGAGTCCCCTATGCGAATTGACGAGAAAAAAATTCTTACCAACTTCAGCAGTTTCCATAACAACATCATTGACGGCGTCGGACGTCGCGGCCACGGACGTCGCAGCGTCGTCCGGCGCTTTCTGTTCACCCGTCTTGTCATCCTCCACCTTTTTACGGTCATCTTCTTCTTTCTTTATCATCTCCGTGGCCATGCTGACTACCAACGCGCCATATTGACTGCGAATATTGGGAATAAATAAATATTAAGTACCACTTAACCTCAGACAAAGAGCTCGTAGGTTAAAGGTTGGGTTGGTGTTATACTACACATTATATACAGTTTTAAAATACGTCAATATGATACATAGAAATACACCCAGCCTCAGAATTAAAAATTGTAGACCAATTAGAAATGAGATAAAAAAATACTTCAAGCGATTCAGATTCTTATGAAATTCTAGCGTTTATATATTATTATTAACAACATCGAATTGCATTAATACTTTTTTGTTAAGATTTTTCATTTCTCCTTCTCTTATATCTCTTTTAAAATAATTTTGTAAATGTGTACATTCATAGTTAATGAATGGGTGTAATGTAGGCAATTAACAGTGTAAATTAAATTCATCAATGTATATATATATACATTTTTGAATGATTTTTAATAAGTGATCAACCCCACTTTGCGGGTTAAACTATTTTATTTATTTGTTCTGCATAAAATTTTAAAATATATATTTTTGACATTACTATCAGAAAAAGCAAATATTTAATACATTTACTTACAACATTCGACAACAAATGTGTGAACAATAGAACATTGACGTTATCTTATGACGTAAACAACATAATATTAAAACTCGATAGACGAATATTCAAAATTGACAAAAATGTTGACATTTCCGAAAATTCTCATGTTTTACTTCCGTGTCAAGAACAACTCATAAATAATAAAGTACGTATAATAAACAGGTTCTTTAGCGATGACGATGAAAAATTATTCTACTATGGTTCTCATCCACACAAAGTAATTATGATAAAAAACTTAATAAAATCATTTTTTGATCTTACGTTGATGTCAGAAAATGATTGAATTAGGTAATTGCAGCAAAAAGTTGCCACTTTTTATTACGTCGTTTTAACAAACTTTTGCCTTTAGGTATATAGCCTTCCTCGATAATGACCTAAGCAATAAATCAGCATTTATCATAATTAACGTACGTCTCGGCATAATGAGCCAATGTTTTTTACCACGTTTAAAGTACTATATTTGTTTTTATCATGCCATACTTGAAACAAACAAAAGTATCACAATATCTAATATACTCGTTCTACTATCATTTATACAGAATACTTATAATTTTATCGTCACGGTCAATGCACCCCTCGCGAGTGAATATATTTTAATAAATAAACATGTAAACAGTTGCAAAGTTTGCTCAGACCTCGATTAAGTCACATTTTCAAGGTATTTATTTAGAATACATAACATAATTAATAATTAAGGCATTTTGCACATTTAGATGAGGATGATTAGATAATTTATGATTTGGCAGCGTATTTTACAAAATTCCCGAAAAAAAAATTTTCTTTTGTCCTAAGCAATGCTTAGTTAAGTCAATTATATTTGTCAATGGTTCTTATGTCAAGAAAAATCTTGCTTTGTCCCATGTGACTAGGCGAAATAGCTCTATATTTCAACCACTGTCTAATTATTCGGAAATGGTGAAACAGGCCCCAAGGTTCAGTAACTTTCACGCCGCGACGTTAATAGGGTATTGAACTATCATAGTAAAATATTGTTAAAGTACCTAGAAAATATGATATTTCTTTAGCGGAAAAGTGAACTGAAGAGAGAAATCACTGATAATGGTAAGTTGTACTTTACTGTTGGAGGTAAGAAATTATTTTTGATATATTGAAGACATAAAATAAATATGTAAATCAGAATAAATATTTCCGACAAACAACAACATGGTTTGACTTACGATTTTTGATATAGGAATCGAAGAGTTGGTATGGCTGAAGGATATGCCTTATCTCAAGTTCTACAAGATTAAACCTCTTCATCATTTCATTGGTCATTATTATGTATCTAATTTTAAAATATGACTAGGCACTTAATAAATGATAATGGAATCAAGCACTAAGGAGGTGAACTTTTGTATAGTAAATACGTCCTAAATACGTTTTAAAGTGAATTAAATAAGACCAACTTAAATTAATTTACAACAAAGTAAGATGACTACATTGTTCCCAAGTGACAATAAGTAAGATTATTAACCTGTCTGTCTTTATTTTCCGGTTAAACTAAAAAAGGAATAAAGTTATCTTTATGCGGTTTTCTGCAATTGGTACAGTGATTCAAAAGGAAGGTTTTCGTAGGAGTAAGATTAGAATTCATTTTGATATTAGCTTGAAAACATTAATTTCCGATGTTCTGTTCAGATTTGAAAAAGTCATTTCAGTTATTTGGCTAACTAGCAGTACCCGGCGTTGTTACCCGCGTTTAATGGATAGCCTTTGTCACTTTACAAGCTTTCGAGAATCTGTGTAATAAAAGTGTAAACACAAACAATCACACATTTTTTACCTCTTTATAATATTAATGTAGATTTATCGAGAAAGGCTATATGCGATTTTCCGCGAAAAAATACCTTATTCCCGTAGGACAGACAAGAACGGGCCATGCCGTGGTGCCCAAACGATAGTGTACAATAATCATTTCCAACATGATCATGCGAGAAGAGACGTGAGTTCTTTCATTCAATTTAAATAAACAACAATGAAGTTACTATGCTACATTATATAATTCTTTGATCGAAACAACTCACGCCTTTCCCAATACAACACTTCAAAATCACCAACAAAAGCATACACAATTTAAAGCACAAAGAACACGGAAAAATAAAATAATATAATTACAAAACGCACCGAAACCAGTTCCAAAATGCACAAAGCAATGAAAAGACCACATTTTGAACTGACACGACCTCGATCATTTTAAGATATTATAAAATTAGCGGCAGGCGTGCGGTAGACGCAACCATGAAATCGATAGTAAGGTTCGATGTTGCAACGCACTGTCAAGGCGCGTGTGATACACCCAGTATAACAAACAGTACCAAGAACTTAAAGTTACTCATGCAATTGCAAACTTTGTGAACAATATAATGTTAGTATAATTCCCCAAAAGCTTAGAATGTTATTTTAATGATATCTTAAATGTGTGTATGTATGTGATAACAGAATAAAATATACGTCGACCAATGAATAAACGAAACGTTTTAGGGATATTGTACATGATCTTATTTTTTATGTATAAATGAATGTATCTAAATGATTTATGCGATAAATATGTAGGAAAATTAATAATTTAACCGATGTCTAGTATCCGTAGATGTAATGACCTACTTAAATTGTAATAACTTCTATATAGTTAACTAAATGGATAATACAAGTTAAATAAAAGAATCTAGATGTTTTTTTCGTACAGTTTTTCGAATAAATACCACTTATCAGACTTATGCTATTCCCAGGTTCTTCTAAAACAAAAAAGTCTTGTTTTGCGTTGACATTCATACGAATCCGAAAAAAATACAAAACTTTTGTATTTTAATAGAACATCAAATAGTTTATCGACTCCCATGTAAGATTTCTTGTCGTGCCATAGTTTTAAAAACTACGAATTGCATTGACATCTTGCTATGGAGTGTATTGCCTCATAACTCGGCCCTAACTCCTTGTATCAGTTAGAGGTATGGTGAGAAGTTTGGTAATCAAAATACTAGCTTCAATTTTGTTCAAGGCGTGTTAGCAATTTACAATCGTGTCTTCTATTGATGGTTAACATTTTAAATTTTGGTTTAATACATTTTTGTTTTATAAAACTTGAAAAAAGGTTTGAATGCGAAAAATAAACGAGGCAAGGTTTATCACTTTAACTTCATTCTATTTGAACTTAAAGTTGCAAGGATTTAGGTCTTTTTTTTTGTACGTGACATCAATAATTTAATTATTATAAAAATTACGGTAGAGAAACGAGTTGTTATTTTTAATACAAGTATGAAACCAGTTTGTTTAATCAAGGAGGGTCGACGCACACATTAATTTTAAGCCTGATCTGATTCTGGTATTAAAGCGGAAGTAAGCATGATAATTTGAGGAAGTATATTTATGTAAATCGGTTTACTATTATTAATGAAATTTGCTCCAAATGCGAAATAGCTGCTAGGTTTCTTTTACCATAACAAAAGTATTAACAGGTTTGCTGTAAGAAAACTCTTATAGGGTTAAGCTCGCCTTTGTACATGACCATTGTTAATAAACCTTAATGTATCCTTTTTGTGTACAATAAAGAATTTATGAATTTAATTTAACTTATAACTAAATCAGAAAGTATATTCGTTAATAGCCCGGGTGTCCGGTAATAAATGGATAACTTTGAAATGGGTAGCTCAGAAAAAATATATAAATAAATATATCCTAACAGTTACCTACCAAAGTTATAGCTTTTTTTCATAAATGATTTCAAATTTTACCAAAATTCAGTCTTGTACTCTGTATGTATTCTTTAGGTATTTTCAGTGAATAATTGCTATACATGTAGAACAGGAGCTAGTCTGATATAAAAAGAGAAATATTTTTATGAATACGGGGGTGAGTGTAGTGTACAAAGTAAGTAAATAATGTACGAAGTAAGTAAGTAATGTACAAAGTAAGTATGTTATGTAAAAATCGATGTGTTTATCAAAGCTTGCATGTGTTGAAAATAATATTTATTTACAGCGTTATGTACAGTGCGCGTCAGATTTAAGTATCCCCTTTGTCTACAAAATATTTCCTATAACTTCTATTCCATTGTAACTGGTAACCAATTTTCGCATGCAAAAATTAATCACGCCGCCGCTCAGGATCGAACCTCGCACCCACATCCAAACTCTCGAATTCTCGACAGTAAACCAACTGAGCTATTTAGCTGATAGACGGTGCGTCGAATTTTGTCTATAGGTCTAATTAGTCCCTAGTTTAGCAAAGTTTTACCATTATTTTATTTATGTTATAGATGAGGGTAGGGTTTGATTTGATATTGTTTGTAGCGGACAAAGTATAATTGTCACTCGTCTTATATTGTGTGGTTTGCTTTGTGCGTATCTCTGAGAGTTTCAGTGTTTTCAACGATGCATCATATGAGTAACATTATAAGAACAAAAATTGCTGTTCTTTATGAACAAAGAGTCAGTAAGGAAGAAATTGCACGACAACTTGGCATTACAGTAAGTGTAATTTTTTAATTTAGATATTTTTTTGTTCGAACAGTTCAGTGACGAAACATTTATTAAGTTTGTATAATGTTTTTCTAGGTGAGAACAGTAAAGCTATGGGTGGACAGATATCTGTCTACTGGTGATGTGAAAGCTAATAAACCCGGCTGCATCTCAACGGCTTATACCTCACAACGCCACCAAGATATTGTGAATCATCATGCAATGGCAACATTTGCATCAACTCGCATCACTGCTCAGCAATATGGCATATCTCTGTTAACTGTGAGGCGACACTTGTATGCTGGTAATATACACAATTATCGGCCAGCAAGAAAAATTGAACTCTCAGAAGATCACCGGAGGGCAAGAATTAGTTTTGCAAATGAATACCTTAACTTTGATTGGGAGAACAATATAGTTATTTCAGTGACGAAAAGACATTCAGATCTGACACAGACGGTCGAAAAATACTCTGGAGAAAACCAAATGAGCGATACTTGCCACAAAACATTCAGCCTGTAAAGGCAAGTGGTAGAATAACTTTAGGTAAGCTATTTTATTAGTAGCATTTTAACTTTTTCATAATAGTTTGTCTTTTAGATCTAACTACACAATTACGCTTCTGTAGTAAATTTAATGTTTTTTTTAGGTTATTGGGGATGGATGTCGTCAATGGGACCAGGCGAATTGGTGGAAGTTGCTGGTCGCATGAATGGAGAGCAACATCTAAATGTTGCAAGACATAATGTTGCCGTCTATCCGTGTCGCCTATCCAGATGGACAAATTTACTTTGTCCACGATAACTGTGCCGTCCATCGCTCAAGAATTGTAAAGGAGTGGTTATCATCACAACCTGACATAACTGTCATTGCATGGCCATTTAAAAGTCCGGATTTGAATCCAATAGAAAATATGTGGGGTCAAATGGTTCTCAATTGGGACACTAGTGATGTAAGGTCCAAGTCTTACTTACATGACGAAGTTTTGAGGACCTGGGAAATAATGCGTGGTAGTGAGGCAAGCTGGAATATGGTCAATAGTATGAAAAGTAGATTGCAGCAAATTATTTTAAACGAAGGTCATCCGATACGTTATTAGAGTTTTGTTTTACACAAAAAGAAACGTGAACATGATATTTTGTATTTGTATAAAAATATTATGAACATTTGGCCCCACATTTCCCTAGAAAATGTTAGTTTACTTCCGAGAGATCGAAATTGTTACTAGTTAACATGTCTGTTCTTTCGATGTAAACAAATTAAGTATATCTGAATAAATTGTCACTATCTAACCTTTAAAACCTTTTACTGTTTACAAATATTATTTGTTATTAAAACTATTATTTCGTTAATTCATCTCACTTATACTTAATTTATTGACTTTTGTTGTAGGCGTTTATAAAATAAAAATATATATTTTTTAATGTGTTTTTTTCAATAACTTGCCATTAGGAACAATATATTACTTAATCTAAAATCTTGCAACGGGAATAGATAACATTTGATAAAAAAAAAAACAAAATAAAAAACACCGCTCACGAGATTTGAACTCCGTCACTTCATATTATAACTATGATAGGTATATTAATTTGCTTGTTACTGCCACGGAGCCAAGCAGTTACTTATAGACCTATTCGAAATTTTGAGTGAGATTACAAATTAAAATGAAATAAAATTTGCATTTATTTAAAAATCAGCATTTTAACGATACAAAACATAAAATTTTTGTTGGAAACAACAAAAAAAAAAAAAAAAAAAATAGAATGGAAAATTTCAAATAACATGTAGTTTTAATCTTCCAATCTCAACGATTGGCGGCAGGATTCGAACCCACTTACATAGAGATAGGGGGGGTACTTAAATCTGACGCGCACTGTACGTACAAAGTAAGTTAAAATGTTCTTTACTGGTGATTGATACAAACAAAAACAACTGACATCAAAATATACCGAACACTAATTCTTGGGGATAACTCAAAAATCACTAAACCAAACTTTTTTTAAATTAAGTACTAAATAATTACATATCTATATAAATAAAAATGAATTGTTGTTCGTTAGTCTGATTAAAACTCGAGAACGGCTGAACGGATTTATCTTATCATAGTCTTGCAATGTTCGTGGAGGTCCAGGGAAGGTTTAAAAGGCGAGAAAAAATCGAATAATTGCCGGGAAAAAAATTGAATAAAAACCCGTGCGAAGCCGGGGCGGACCACTAGTTTCAAATAAAATGGAACAGCAATCACCAAAATCAGTCCACAGAAAAAAAAGTTCTAACTAACCAAATAAAAAAAATGCGTGGAATTAAAACAACCTCTTTTGAAGTCGGTATCAAAGCAGCTAAAGGTCGATCATGTACAACATCCTAAGCGGGGGAGATAAGTAGGGGTAAAAAGGGGTAAGAAGGGGTTAGTTACATATGAATAAAATGATTAATATAAAAATTATATAAAATGAGCTCACACTGAGAAGTGATATGGCATGTTCCCGTCGGGGAACGCATTCCTCGATTGCATTACTTTGTTGAGGAAATCGGCCAGCTCGAGCGGCCTTCGCCTGCGGAACAAATTAGTCTTTTATTTCATACAAATTACGGTACAGTTTTGTTCATTCTTCATTTTAATACCATTGCTAATTAAACCCTACGTTTTTGGTAACTGTTGCGTTGTTGGCGAAATTCTATGGCGTGTTTTAAAATATTTATTTTGACTTCATTACTAAATAAATGGTAATTTTAACCCATTTTTTTAAATGTTTGTGTTATATTAGTCAATGGAACTATTAAGACCGCAATAGCCCAGCGTAATATCTCTAGTCCCCTGTGTCCCAGAATAGGGGTGCTTAGGTGGTATCAAGTCAACTGACAACTGTCAGTGACTGACGGACCAAGATTGCTGCATATTTTAACCATCGACTAACTTACACGGAGATAGTGAAAAAGGCCCTTATAAACGGAAACCTTATTTAATTGGATACTATTTCAAGCATAAGCTTGAATAAACATTACATTTTATGCATTGAAAGGTTTTATCTCGTTTTAACACGACAGATTTTGGACATGCTCCTAGATATCTAATTAAGATATCCAGTGTTAGCCATATTAGGGCCTGAGTATACAAAAATCCTATGGGACAAAACATTTTATAATTTAAGAAAGTTGTTATTTACTCCACAATTTTAGAAAATACCGTAAAAGTTAAATGAATCTCACCAACGCCACAACATTATAATCACCATATATTTTTATCAAAATGCATAGCAAAATAAAAAACAAACACACACAAAAATAAGGAACAAAAATATAAATACTCATAAGGTGAACAAAAAATATGGTATCACGTGTTAAGTGGGTAGCTATGATTAAAAAAATATAACTCCCTACTCTAAAAATACTCCCATATCTCAATTATTAAATTGAGTTTCATGTTTATATTATTAGCACACATAAACTAGACTCAGATAGACTCTATCAATCGTTTAGAGATAGACTATATACAAGTAGTGAAAAATTACATAAAATCTATTTTAACTATAGCAAATATTTCCTCCGGAAGTGTTTTTCTCCGGTAATCAAATCAGCAAGACTTGTCCAATCTGTGAATTCAACTTAAAATTTCCCAATTCATTATTGGTTGGTAATGATTGGTAAGCTTCACACACGATGGTCCCACCGCGAGTGAAATAGCTGCAGGAGTAAAAGAGAGGGAGGAATAAGTCTGCAATTGACGGCTACGCCCCCTCACTCTACAGTGGCGCCCTCTGGTAACACGAAATGGCATTTATTGGTCACATTCCATACGTACCGGCTTATTTCCGCGTGCGCTTTCACCAGTTGTGTGTGGATGAGTCCACAGAGCTTGTAGCAGACGTTGCTGGAGTTGGCGTCCACGTCCAATGCCTCGATGGTCGCTGGGCAGACAACTGTAAGTCAACATGTTAGAGCAAAGGAAGCGATGCCAATACGCTGGGTGGACAATAAAGGTGATGATGGTCTAGTTGACATTTGAACAAACTAATGAGTTAAGATGGCGTTCAAGAGGTCCTTTTAAAAAAAAAAAACTTTATAATAATATACGAGAAAAGAAAAAATACTTTATAATTTTAATAACCGAGACTCAGTTTTTTCGTAAGGATGACAATTAAGTACGATTAAATGCCCCCAAAATCATTGGCCGTTTAATAGGTCTATGCAATTGGGGTAAATTGTAGGATTTAATGTTTATTGAATTTGTTTGACTGTCTCAGTGGCGCGGTGGGCGAGGGCCTGCTTGCGGCGCTAGAGGTAGCGGGTTTGATTCCCGCCGAAGGTGAAAGTGTTTGTGTGTTCTGCAAGCACTTTCTCCTTGGTCTGGGTGATTCATATGTATAATAAATATGTGTGAAAAGTTTACACCAGCCGCGTAGACTGAGCGGCTTTTCGAGGCAAACGTGGCAAGGCGGCGGCGCGTGCCTTCGCCTAGGGCAAGGCATTGGCCAAAATGTTGCCTTACAATCAGTACGCGGCGAGAGATTCCATATTTTCGGGTAAAGCGACATGTAAACAAGAATGAACGCAAGGTAATGATTTGCTGAGTAATAATACAGGTTGTGTCGTTAATAATGGATAATCCGTTAAGTGGTGGTAGCCCAGATAGCCGGCTACATAAAATACATATTATAAATAATACCTTATTTTGTTTAAATGGCAGCCGATTAAATGGCCGAAAAGCCAAAACAAAAACATTTTTTTTTAAACAATCTATAATAATCACCGTTTTTACAATGTTGGTCATAAAATGTCATTAAATGTGACATCATTATAGGCTGTCATCTGGGCTACCACCACTAAACGGATTATCTATAATTAACGACACACCCTGTATAAAATGCTAATACAAAAGCAGTACTTACTCGTGTCTCCCTTTGAATCCGTGATGTTGACGTCAAGGAGGGCGGCGCCGGGCGCGGGCGAGCTCGCGCTGGCGCCATCTTGGCCCGGCTTCGAGATCTTTATTATGAACTGGTTCAGCAGTCTGTCGTCCAACTGTGAACAAGGGAGACATCTTAATTGTGAAGCCCAAAATTATGAAAAGGTAATTCCTTGACATTATTTTTTTAGAAAAAATCCTAGACAATGTTATTTTCTTGATAATTGTTATTTAAAAAATTCATTAAGTAATTTTATGTCGACCTTGTCCATGTATGCAATGTGCTTCTAAGGAAATATTCGTTTTGACTTTGAAATTAAGAGGAATGTTTCAATTACTACAAAAGAGAAATAGCGTGCATTAAATCATTTACGCCCTATATACAGCTCAGTTCAACAGTCTGTTGTCTAACTGTGACAAAGAATACATTTCACTTCTTAGCTTAGTACAAAGGTGTTCAAATAATTATTGTGTAAAAAAATAATAATAATATAATTATAATATATAATGCTGTGTGAGTAGTCCGGTAATATTTTATTTAATTATTTTATATAATTATTATATAATTATTGCCGGCAAAGATAACCCGTCGCTATTTAGAAAAAATAAACTATAATACTAAAACTTTAAAGTTTTAGCGCACATGTTAAAATGTAGTATATGTGCAAGGAAAATTCACACAGATATGTACATATAAGATATAATTAGATGAGACTACATATAACATTTCTGTGTAGCTTTACAATGTCAAGAAGTTCATTAACCTTCGACTTTGTGGGTTTGTTTTTCTTGTACACTACGCAGTGCATTAACTTAATTATTGGACTACTATGCTGCTGTGTGATTAGTACGGAAATATTTATTATCCCTTGAAAAACACATTGATCCTTCCGTGTATTTATTATTATTTATTGATATATCTTTTGATTGATTCTTAAACATAATGTATATTTTAGAACAAACGTATAGAAACATGAAGCGGTAAAGTACCACGTCGTATTTATCGGAAAACTGATGATTTGAAACTAAACGTAGAAAGAAGAAGATGTGAACTCTAGTAATAAGTGAGTAAATCCCTTTTTCAAATGAATTATGTATTCGTATAGTTCTAAGTACAAGTATGGGCTGTGAATTTTACCTCCATAGGTTCCTCAGCGACGGTGATCTGTGAGATCTTGGCGCCTTGTCGGGCGTGAACAGACGCGCCAGTTGTTCGTGAACCCTGCGCTCGCCGGCGCAAGGCGTTGTACTAGATAGATACAATTTTATAGCGCTGTGTATGTGATATGTGTATTTTACCTCCATAGGTTCCTTGGCGACGGTGATCTGTGAGATCTTGGCGCCTTGTCGGGCGTGAACAGACGCGCCAGTTGTTCGTGAACCCTGCGCTCGCCGGCGCAAGGCGTTGTACTAACTAGATAGATACAATTTTATAGCGATGTGAATGTGATATGTGTATTATACCTCCATAGGTTCCTTGGCGACGGTGATCTGTGAGATCTTGGCGCCTTGTCGGGCGTGAACAGACGCGCCAGTTGTTCGTGAACCCTGCGCTCGCCGGCGCAAGGCGTTGTACTAACTAGATAGATACAATTTTATAGCGATGTGAATGTGATATGTGTATTTTACCTCCATAGGTTCCTTGGCGACGGTGATCTGTGAGATCTTGGCGCCTTGTCGGGCGTGAACAGACGCGCCAGTTGTTCGTGAACCCTGCGCTCGCCGGCGCAAGGCGTTGTACTAGATAGATACAATTTTATAGCGATGTGAATGTGATATGTGTATTTTACCTCCATAGGTTCCTTGGCGACGGTGATCTGTGAGATCTTGGCGCCTTGTCGGTCGTGAACAGACGCGCCAGTTGTTCGTGAACCTTGCGCTCGCCGGCGCAAGGCGTTGTACTAGATAGATACAATTTTATATGTGATACGTGTATTTTACCTCCATAGGTTCCTTGGCGACGGTGATCTGTGAGATCTTGGCGCCTTGTCGGGCGTGAACAGACGCGCTAGTTGCTCGTGAACCCTGCGCTCGCCGGCGCAAGGCATTGTACTAGATTGATGCAATTTCATAGCGCTGTTAATGTATTATACCTCCATAGGTTCCTCGGCGACGGTGATCTGTGGGATCTTGTCCGTCTCGTCCCCTAGGGGCTCCACGGGCGGCTCGTCGGGCGTGAACAGACGCGCCAGTTGTTCGTGAACCCTGCGCTCGCCGGCGCAAGGCGTGGACGCTCCTCGCTCGCGAACGCGCTCCAATAATCCCTTTGGGATTTAGATACCATAACAAAATTTAATAATATTATCGTTTCTTCAAGGTATTTTAAAATGTTTAATATCGATTTTTCAAATATCTATCAGTCTCAAAATGTTTGATGATAATACAGTCAGATAATGATTTGTTTTTCTTTTTTACCATATTTGATTCAGATACCATTTTGTTAAGTAAACCATACAAAGAAAGTAACTACAGGATTTTCTTACTATTTTTATACACAACTAGCTGTGCCCTGCTGTGATACCCGCGTTATATTGGATGAAGTACTCTTAACCAACAACATATTTATTTGAATAAAGATTAATATTATTATGTTGATACAACTTAAACAAATTATTTCGATCAAATTAGGTACCATAAAAACGGTTTTTGTGAGTTAATCTTAAAAGATAGACATATACTATCGCGGACTGTTTTTTAGATCATTAAAAGAGCTATTATTCTTTAATACATATTTTTTGTGTATCTTGAACCGTTTTCACGGCGCACGCAACGGAAGGCTACAAAGATGAACAATTTCTCCCGTTTTTTACACATTTACCACTATATCTTTGCTCCTATTGGTCGTAGCGTGATGTTATATAGCCTATAGCCTTCCTCGATAACTCGACTATGCAACACAAAAATAATTATTCAATTCGAACCAGTAGTTTCTGAGATTAGCGCGTTCAAACAAACAAACAATCAAACAAACAAACAAACAAACTCTTCAGCTTTATAATATTAGTATAGATTTTCATTTAAGGCTAAAAGTTTACAGGGTTCAGCAGTCCATCTATAAATATTTTATTTTATTTATATTTATTGAGACCAGATTAATTAAAAATAAGTATTGTCAGGTATTCGTCTAATATTTGGCCTAACCAGAGACCACAGAGGTACATGTACCTAGATTACGCAAGTTTAACGATTTGTATTGAAACCAAGCGTGCTGTTATTAAGAAGTCGAAATGATGCGACAGTATCGCTTGTTCCGATATCGATGATTCCGTTTGATGTGACTTTGTGTGTTAGGAGACGATACCTAACACACAAAGGCACATCAAACGTTCAAAGCAAACGCAGCAATGTAATGTAAACATTATTTACTACAACAACGGACACGCGCTGTCTGTAGTTAGCGGCGACCAACCTTGACGCTTGGTCGGGGTTCGGACACGCGAAGAACATGCATTTGCGTTATCTAGGTACAGCTAGCGCGATAAGAGTTTGGATTTGACCGTTATTGCGCAGAAATCAGAAATTGGGTATCAACGGGCAATTGGGGTGCGGGGCGGGTGTGTAGGCGCACGCGGTGCTCTGATTGGCTGAAAGTATTGTGTGCGTGACAGTACCCATGCGCAGTAATCCACGCATGCAATAATCCACCTGAAGGTCAAAGCCAAACTCTCGCCGCCCGACCTGTAGATGTATGTCTGCGGGCCTAACGCTGCGTTAAACGGGGGCGGGCGCGTATTTATGTCAAACACGTACAAAAGCGATACCTCGCGGTCGACATAGCACATTTGTATGAACAATCGCCCGCGTAACGCAGCGTCAGGCCTTTGTACCACCATCACCATCAACGGTTTTCTTACCAAGAAATGATCCTCATGGAAGAAAGAAGTCCCCATCAGTTTGTCCAAAAACCGACAATCCTTGTACAGGTTGAGCAGCTTGCGCATAATCTAAAAGATAATTTACAATCATTACTATAAGGTTCATTTTAGCACAAAAGCCATACTACGAAGCTCGCCGTGATCTTCACAAGCTGTGAAACTGATGTCTACTGTGTATATCATAAATCTTTTGTATGAGATATGATTTAAATTATGATTCTTCGAAACGAATAAATGAATATTTTTCAGGTGATAGCAAAGAACATATAAAACATAGTGATTAGGCTTGAGAGTGATATTTTTTTTTTACACATGTCAAAATAATAAATTGCGTCTATTCGAAAAACTCATGTTGACATAATTAGATTTTTCTGATATTACAAAAACAAGCGCAGATGGCACCACTACCACAAACAGCAAACAATTTTTTTTTTGGTTTATGGCGTTCGCCTTCTACAGCCAATTTAACCTCTATAACCAAGAAACTCTTTCGTTGTAATGTATTCCTGCATTGCATCTTGCATTTGTGTAATACAACACGAGGGTTTTTCCATATTTTATTACAATTTGAAGGACATTTCATAGATAAACTTATTTTTTCTCTGCTTTCTGTCTTCTCTAGTACTGAACCTAGCGCGAGCACGTTGCAATATCCTCTATTGACTAGATTGGCCTTGTATTATGGCATATTACGATCTTAGTTTTCAGAGTTTCCCTTTAGTTAGTTAGTTTAGATAGATTATACAATTAATATGATTAATTTCTAAAGAGACATACACGATGTCACTTACATGAAAAAGGTTTGTACAAAAAAAATCTATTAAGATTCAAGATACTTTATTGATATCATAGGCCAGGTTTGTTTATAGGCATGTCCGTAAAATTTACATACATATTTAACATATTTTTTTTTTATTTATTAGCGTTTATACTCCATTCAACGCGTTTATTTTTTTAGTACTCTAACAATAAACTAATAATTATACTACAGAAAATAATTCCCTTGCATGACTTAGTTATAAAACAAACTGTAACCGAAATCTGGAATCATGGTGATGGATAAATGAATTGTATGTAGGTATGTTCAATTTGATGGTTTTCTGACTTTCACACCGTGCCTTCCACCCGCAAAAAGCAAACTATGTATTTTATAGAATACTTCAAACATTGTGAATCCTTAAAAATATATATTTTCATACAACTTACTAAAATGTACACTTAACGATGTCATTGGTAATATTTTTAGTAGCTGTGGATTGTTGATTTCCCGATATCTATAGTAGTAATATTGTTCCCCTTTTACGCAAAAATTACTGAACCGATTCAAATGAAATTAGGTACACAGTTTCTCTAGAGCCTGAGAAAGAACATAATTCCGCAGGAAATATATTATAATTCCGCGGGGCACTTATAGTTTTAATATATATGTATAATAAGACTATAATGCAGAATACAGAAAGGTACAAAAGCGTCACTATACGAAAACAAAATGTTTGAAAAGCTTGCTGTGACCGAATAAAGTACAATTCAGCTTGCCAAAAAGCTTTGTGCCTACCGAGTTATTCACCTTAACTTGATGTCCTCTTCTTACGCGTAGGTACTCTCTGTTATGGGCGGATCGTCACATCATAGGGTTGACGATTTCCGTTTTTTTTTTATTTAAAAAGGAACTCGCTTTTGAAATTCCCATAATATTTGACGATCAAATAAGAGATTAATTTCAAAATTATTTGCATATTTTATTTGAGAACGCGCGCGGCTTGGACAACCCTTATGCTGGCTGTACACACGCGCCGAGACACCCCGAGACAGGCCGAACGCGCGTGTGTACAGGGCGCTCTCGTCTCGTCTCGCTGTCTCGTTCTCGTCTCGGTCGCTCTCGGTGGCTTGTCGGTTTTTTGCGCCCGAGTCAAAGGGTCTCGTTGGCTCTCGCGAGGTAAACGAGAGCGAGCATGTACACACTCGTTCATTTACTTGCTCGCTAATAGTATTTAATATTTTTTTAACTTAATTTTAATTTAATTTAATAAAATTATTTTTTTTCTTGTTTCTTTATGGTTTACGAATTTTATTTTTATAGTAAATGTTAAAAAAATTATAATAGCTCATGGCACAAACACAAATAGCAGCAGCAATTTCTACGTCCATTGTCGCGTGAGTCTTCAGTTCAAATGTTAGAACGCGTGTGTACAGGCATGCTCTCGACGAGACCCCTCTCGGCCGAGACATTCGCCGAGAGGGTCTCGGCGCGTGTGTACAGCCGGCATTACACATTACCTAGCTCAGGTATCGGCGCGCTGTATTTAATTATTGCGTAGGTATCGTGGCTCTGTAGAACAGGGTGCTTCGCGAACATCTCTTCGAGTCTCCTCATCGCAAGTCTTCCTCGTTAAATATGCACCGCTACTCGAAGTTCCAGTAGCCTGGGACAGTGACGTGAGCTAGTACCTACAGTAATCACAGTATCTGATAGTTACCTTCTGGCTCTGTAAAACAGGGAGCATCGCGAACATCTCTTAAAGCCTCATCATTACTAGCCTGCCCCGTTTAATATGCGCCGCTACTCTCGGATCCAGTAGCCTGGGACAGTGTCGTGAGTTAGTACCTACAGTAATGACAGTACGTGATAGTTACCTCCTGGCTCTGGAGAACAGGGTGCTTCGCGAACATCTCCTCGAGTCTTCTCATTGCCCGCCTTCCTCGTTCAATATGCTCTGCCACTCTCGGTTCCAGCAGCTTCGGTACCGGCGGGGGACCTTCCACTGGCTGCGTCTGAACGGGCACCACCACTACTTCAGTGGTCGTTTGCTCCGGGAACGTGTTGTAGGCGGTCACTTTGAAGCCTGTTGGTTAGAACGGGTTACTGTTCAAGCAAAATTAATGTATTGAGCTGAGTGAATTGCTGTTATTATCCATAGAGCCCTGGATAAACTCCAATAACTAAAGCAATGTTTGATTCAGAGCAAAACAACGTATGCGAGTAGTATGTATAACTTATTTTGTGTTGATCACGTAAAACATCTTAGACAAACTATAATAATCAGAAAGATAATAACTAGCTTAGACTGAGCTCAAAAAAAATTATACTTTAATAAATTAATGTCAAAACTGGCTTTGAAAACGCGACCATAAGGGCAAGTACATAACCGTTATAATTAAGCTCTAAAGACACCATCCATCAATTTTAAAGGTATTCAAAACTACATTCACAGATTTTGGAAAATAAATACATTAAGAGGGAGGTTTTTCTGTTCACGTGCCTAAGTGGTAACTCTCTGAATCCTTACACGTGACCTCCGGGTGGTGCTAAGAACAGTCTCTGGTGGTAGGCTTCGGCCGCGGCTTGTCACCACCCTCCGGGCTGGGCCAGTGCGTGAAGCGATTTATTCGTGTTTCGTAATGTGGCCCGGAGAAGTCATCTCACCTTCTAGGTCTTCATGCCCCCTCTTAGACCTCATCGTCACTTTACATCAGGTGAGATTGTGGTCAAATGAAGGCTCATCTAAAATAAAAAAGGGAAGACACTTACCTATATTAGCATCAGTGACTGGTGTCCGGGGGTTCAGCTGGTCCGGCGTGCGGGGCTCCCCCTCGTGCGCGGAGCTCTGAGTCTCCCACGAGTCCTCGGAGCCCGACGCGTCGGACGCCCACAGTTCACCCTCGTCCGAATCGTACTCGCCGACCTGAGAGATTATTAATCACATGAGAATTAATAATAATTTATTCATGACATTAGTAATCATTGTTAATGATAATTATGATAAATTGACATTATTTTAATTGTTTATATGAATTATTAATGTATTCCAGATTTTGACATTAGTTATTATTATATTTTGAAAAAGTTGTGGCATTGGCAACCACGTTAAAACCCATATTGTGACTTGTAAATAATCTATATTATCAATCAATGACTATTATTATTATTATTATGAGACCACAGCGACATGCGAGATGCCTACGCCTGGTTACTGTCCCACACAAAAATCCGTTTAAGCTCGATCACTGACGCCAATGATTGTCGTATAATATGTAGACAAGAATTAAAGAATCAAATCTAGTCGGGGCTGTTATTTAAAAAATGCAAAAGGATCTCTACCTATTACGTAATTGACGCGCTTGTGTAATTGATAGCGTCGAGGCGCTTTCCCAGAAGGTCCGTATTCTGCGGTTGCGGTTACGGATGCAGCTTAATATTTTTCTGCATAAATAATTAAATATATGTCGGATGAGGAGGCTCAGTGTCGCTAATCTTATCCATAATTTCTATGCTGTGGGCGTCAATGGGTAAAGTTGGAGCAACAAAACACAGTTTTCTAATAAACAACTGTAATTTCGAGGGGTACAGAGTATAGGAACGCGCGTCGGTTTCAATAATCGACCGCACTGGACGGCTGCTTCTCGAAAAGTGACAGCCGATGAATTGTTGACTCTTTCGAGCGCCGACCGGTTGCGCTGGCATTCCACTCGATTCCTCTATGACTCGATTACGACTATATATCTTATTTATGCATTAAATTTGTGTATTACACTATTGTCTTTATTATTTACAACTATGCGGGATTTCATATGTGAATTAAAAATTAACTTACGTACCTTATAGAGGTCTTGGGGCCAGCACATGCTTGTATGTCCGTCGACCCACCAGACTTTTACTCTACCGGACGGGAAGTTGTCTATCACCTGTTAAATGAAAACAACATTTACAAAAGCAAATCTAAACAGCATGTCACCTTAAGCAGGGGTAAAGGTGCCCTGTCCGAGCTCCCATAAACAAATAGGAGAGAAAGATAGAGTTTAGGAGTAAAGCGAGAGCCCTTGCGAGAGTCATGCATTAATAGACTCTGAAATAAGATACTTTTAGTTGGAAAATACTATTGTAAAATTTTCTTAAAATGAAGTTAGATAATATTTGGCAATATAAGACATAATTTGTTATTAAATTATTATTATTGTGAGAACATTGTTTAAAATTGAAACATTGTGGGTAAAATAGAGAGTTGGCAAATTATAAGGTTTTTGATTTCTTTAAATTATAAACCGTTGGCGGCAGATAATTAAATCCAGGTGCACCACAGCACCGTTGTCCACAACCTGTGATAACCACGATCCTCAGCCATGAGGGAACGACCCTAGAGAGAGAGAGAGAAATTACAAACAACAGTCACCTGTCCCGCGGTACAGTTGGAATCCTCCCCGGTGAAGTTGGCGACCCTGATGACGACAGTGCCCGGCCGGTACTGGAAGTCGGGGTGGTCCTTCAGGTCGTACACGCTCATCTCGCTCTCGCTCAGCATCTGTGGCCTGTTGGGAACATAATAAAACCTTAGTGGAACCAGAATGGAAAACAATTATTGTTATTATCCTCAAGGTTAGGCCAAAACTGCCAGTATAGTGGAAATCGGGACGTGACGGCAACGCGAAAGTTAAGGTGATAGACTAGACCATTTTTTGTAGCAGAAAAACAAGCCGTTTGGTGATGTTTGATACAGCTTTAAGCTAAAGCACCACAAGAGCAGCACAGCTAAGCGCAAACCGCACTATTTCTTATACTAAAGCAGGTAGGAGGAGCTACTACTAAAGCAGCTAGGAAAAGCTACTAGAAAATATGTAAAGCTCGACTTACACTGGTTGTTCCGCACTCGTGTAAGTGCGGTACCAATGCACGATGGCTGTGCGGCCGTGGTGATCCACCTTCTGCACTACACCGTATTCCCTGTGTTTCAGCTGTAAACATTAAACAATATTATGTCATTTTATAAAAAAGGTTAGTAAGACTATTTTAGAGACCCCAAGATAATCTCGCCGCAGAACTGGAAAATGTCCAAAATTGTAATATTACACCAGCGAGGTGTACTTAAGTTCGACACCAATGAAAAAAAATATATGAACATCAGTAAAAGTAAGCTTAATAATAGTCCACACTAGGCGATGCTTGTATCTTGGAGACCAAATATACTTGGAAGTTTTTTGTCCAGCTGTGGATATTCCATTGCATTCATTTTTATAAAGATTCTGTCACTTATGTTCAAAAAAATAAATAAGAAAAAGTGGTATCAAAAAATATCGGATATACACGTAATTTTCAACCGACAAAAACAATTTAGAAGTATCTGACTGCCTCAGTGGCGCGGTGGGCGGAGGTCCGCTTGCGGTGCAAGAGGTAGCGGGTTCGATTCCCGCCGAGGGGTCAAGTGTTTGTATGTTCTGCAAGCACTTTCTCCTTGGTCTGGGTGTTTAGTATGTATAATAAAAAATATCTATCTATGTATGTATATTATATTAAGTATATCAGATGTCTAGTACCCGTAACACAAGCTTATAGCTTAACACGGGGCTAGATGTTGTTGTGTGGATTGTTCGTCAATATTAATATTTATTATTTATTTATTTATTTATCTAAATTCGACTCGTGTCTTTTTTTTAACGTAAACTAAATTTACTGGACATTCTATGACTGAAGAGTGATCTGTTTTGAAATATATAGACTGTTTAACAACTGGACATTCTATGACTGAAGAGTGATCTGTTTTGATATATATAGACTGTTTAACAACTGGACATTCTATGGTTGGACATTCTATGACTGAAGAGTGATCTGTTTTGATATATTTAGACTGTTTAACAAACCTGCATAGGTTCCTCAACATTAGTAGCGCCGCTGACGACGAAGTCGCCCGGGAAGCACTCCTGTCCGTCGAGGTGGTGGATCGGATACAGTTGCGTTGAAGGAATACCCAGTTCTATCGTGCCGTCCTGCAATAAATATGTATTTAAAATACTTTATTTCAACAATGACTTTGTACCAAAAGGTGGGCTTAATGTTTAGACATTTTTCACCTGCCTATCGGTATTGGCATACATATTGTATTATATGTATGAACATCTTAATATGTATATATAAATCTCGTGTCACAATGTTTGTCCTCAATGGACTCCTAAACCACTTAACCGATTATAATAAAATTCGCACACCATGTGCAGTTCGATCCAACTTGATAGATAGACACTAAGACCACACCTTGCTGCATCTTATCCACTCCTTATAACACTAAGACACTAACACGCGGACGCCGTTTGTCGCACGATATCTACACCTAGTCTCACTAAGACCACACCTTGCTGCATCTTATCCACTGTTTATAACACTAAGACACTATCACGCGGTCGCCGTTTGATATCTACACCTAGTCTTACTAAGACCATACTGAACAAGTCTAGCAAGACATGTCCAAACATTAGCACACTATGTCCATACCTGCCAGACGACGTTAGCCACTTCACTCCTTATAACACTAGGACGTGACCAACACGCGGTCTCCGTTTGTCGCACGATATCTACACCTAGTCTCACTAAGATCACACTGGACATGTCCAAACGTAAGCACACTATGTCCATACCTGCCAGACGACGTTAGCCACGCTGGACGTGTGCAGAGTCTCCTTATCCACTCCTTACACTAAGACGCTAGACGTGACGAACACGCGGTCGCCGTTTGTTGCACGATATCTACACCTAGTCACACAAAGACCACACCTTGCTACACATGCCCAAATATTACCACACTATGTCCCTATACCTATACCATACCTGCCAGACTGACGAACTCGCGGTCGCCGTTTGTCGCACGATATCTACACCTAGTCTCACTAAGATCACACTGCGCATGTCCAAACATTAGCACACTATGTCCATACCTGCCAGATGACGTTAGCCACTCCACTCCTTATAATAACACTAAGACGTGACGAACCCGCGGTCGCCGTTTCTCGCACTCGCACGATATCTACACCTAGTCTCACTAAGATCACATTGGACATGTCCAAACATTAGCACACTATGTCCATACCTGCCAGATGACGTTAGCCACTTCACTCCTTATAACACTAGGACGTGACCAACACGCGGTCTCCGTTTGTCGCACGATATCTACATCTAGTCTCACTAAGATCACATTGGACATGTCCAAACATTAGCACACTATGTCCATACCTGCCAGACGACGTTAGCCACGCTGGACGTGTGCAGAGTCTCCTTATCCACTCCTTACGCTAAGACGCTAGACGTGACGAACACGCGGCCGCCGTTTGATATCTACACCTAGTCACACTAAGCCCACACCTTGCTGCCCGTTTGTCGCACGATATCTACAACTAGGTTCACTAAGATCACACTGGACATGTCCGAACGTAAGCACCCTATGTCCATACCTGCCAGACGACGTTAGCCACGCTGGACGTGTGCAGCGTCTCGACGACGACGCGGTCGCCGAGGCGCGGCGGCGGCGCGGGCGGCGCGCGCCTCACCGCCCGCTTGAGCCGCTTGCCGCGCAGCAGGCGCACGGCCAGCTGCGGGGAACGCTTGCCGCGGGTGGACGCGACGGAGGAGCAACGGGACGACCATGTTGCACCACTGAAATGGAACAACTTTTTATATCATCTGAATTACTATGTAAGGTAGTTTCGATTCTAAATTCTGGATTATGTTTGCTGCATATGCCAGTATTGAAACTACCCACAAATTAAATTAATTTTGGCTTATTTAAATTTCGTTAAATTACATATATAATTTTGAATTTATGTACATATATTCATTTTTATATGATTTTTAATTTAATTCGATTTTTAATTTTTGATATGTTTTATATTTGTTATTAATTATAATTAACTGATGAATATCCTGACATGTAGGTACCAATTCTATAAAAAAAAACATATAAAAGCCTCGGTCTGCCTCCCACTTGCTGTAACGTCTACCAGGGTCCACATTGTGAAACATGCATACAAAATCCAATAACTATGTCTTATATTTGAGTCAGCCAATGTGTAAACAGCAATAAATGAATTGAGTATTGAATTATTTATATTTGAATGGTAATTTTTTATTGATTTTTATCGAATTGTAGGTATTTGTTTATATAAAGAATTGAGGTTATTATTATATTTATGAGTCTAAAATTAATTGCAAACTATGCCAAATGTTTAATATTAATTATTACGTATAAAATATTCACATAAAATTAATTATGTAAGTTCTTTTGAGAACACATAAACGTGCTTAAACCTTAAACTAACTAACTTAAAATAAAACTAAACAAGGCTCCGAATATATTTAACCATTTTTTAATGTCGCCAATTCGGATAAGTAGAAAAGAGAAGTAATATAGTTAGCATCATTAACCACACTTTGTCGTGTCACAGCGTAATTAACCACAGTAGTGTTATGCGTATATTTGTATGGCTTTGCCATGAAAAAGTATTAAAGGCGTTAAGCGTTTCTATAGATAAGTAGGAAAAGGTAGGCCAAGATAAACATTTGAAGGAAGCGTTTGTACATGCGTACAAGAAAATAATGATATTTGAGATTACAGATGACAGAGGGAAATAGGATAGCGACAGCAACACGACTATGATACCAATTAAGATACTTGCTAGAATGCTTGCCTAGAGGATTCACTTTACATTATAAATAATTTTAAATAAAAATTCGCACATATTTAAACTAGCAGATTACATACCTTCTAGGTCTTCATGTCCCATCTTAGACCACATCATCACTTTACATCAGGTGAGATTGTGGTCAAATAAAGACTTATCGAGCATAAAAAAAAAAAAAAACAGGACTAACCTATCCGTATCACTGCCGTCGCTGCTCGTGTTCTCCCAATTGTCTGAATCATCATCATTAGCGAGCTCTGACTTGAGGTCGCCATTTAGTGTTGGCTCCGGACTGCAAAAGAAATGTAATGTTTAGATCTTAATAAAACTTTTTAACTTAAGTATTGTTGAAATACGGTGAAGGCAACATCGTGAGGAAACCGGCATGTTCTGAGAACTTTAAAGAGTTTGAAGGACATGTGACATTCACCAACCCGCATAGGCAAGCGAGAAGTCCCTGTGTCCCAGCAGTGGGAACGTTAACTTGATGATGGATGATGATTGTTTTCAATCTTGGTGAGTAATAAACAGTTATATATATTATTACTAGCTGACCCCAGCAAACGTTGTTTTGCAAAATGAAATATAGATATTAGCCGATTCTCAGACCTGCTGAATACGCATATAAAATAATATAAAATTTGGTAAAAACGTTCAAGTTTCGGAGGAGTACGGTATAACATTGTGACATGGAGATTTTATGCATATGATTAAACCAATACTAATATTAGAAAGCTGAAGAGTTTGTATGTTTGAACGCGCTCATCTCCGAAAGTAGGTACTGTAGGCGCATTCTGTAAACTCACTTCGATCCTCACTAAGCTGAATCCGCGGTGATTTAACAGTTTTGTATTCAGTAAAACTCGATTCACCGCGGATTCAGCTTAGTGAGGATCGAAGTGAGTTTACAGAATGCGCCTACTGGTCTGATTTGAAAAAATTATTTCAGTGTTCTATAGCCTATTTATTTATCAAGTCTTTTTTTGTAACTGGTGTAAGCCGTGGTGATTAAATAAATAAATAAATAAATCGAGAAAGGCTTTAGGCCTTGTACCGGGGGAAATACCTTACAGCAGACAGCGCTTAGTACTCGCTCTCGCTATAAAAATCGCTCTAGTCTACAAGAGCGATTTTTATGGTTAAGCACTTGAAGAAATAGCCCATATATTGAGGAAGGCTATAAGCTATATATATCATTACGATAATTAAAATAAGAGCGGAGCACCAATAAAGATTGTTTAAGACAACGGGTTGCTTTTTTTACGTCGCAATAGCTTCTGCTGCATGCGCTACAAAATCGCTTAAGGCCTCACATAATTATATGTATGTTTTTAATGTTCCCACAAAAAAGATTTAAAGAAAAGGCCGCTTTAACCTTTTTATGGTAACCAACTACTAAAATAATGCACTAAGTACTTGCGAAGGTGTTTTTTCTCCTTGATCCGGGAGTTTAATAAGTACACTAAAATTTCTATGAATGTTTGTATATATGTATGTGTATTATATTAAGAATTTATGATGCCTAATACCCGTAACACAAACTTTGAGCTTACCACGGTATTAGCTTGTCGTTTGTTTATTTATTTATTTAGTGGGAACAAAAGCCTTATTTTATGGGAGATATATGGATGTAGATGAATTACATATACATAGATTTAAAATGTCTTGAGAATTCACTCTTGTCTTGAAGATACTCAGGTTGTAGTAAATCTTAATATATATAAATCTCGTGTCACAATGTTTGTCCTCAATGGACTCCTAAACCACTTAACCGATTATAATAAAATTCGCACACCATGTGCAGTTCGATCCAACTTGAGAGATAGGATGGTTTTTACGGCGAGAAAAATTTGAAATAATTTCCGGGAAAATTTTATACCCGTGCGACGCCGGGGCGGGCCGCTAGTAGGAAATATAGCAAGGAGTGAATGACCTGTGCCGTGCGAATTAAAGGTGGATGAGAACCGCTTAGTGCGAGTGGACGGTGGTACAGTGCCTCTCCTCAGCTGTTACCTGATGCCGGAGTCATTCTTCTCCTCCGTGGCCGTGTCCTCCTGGCTGCCGTGGCCGGAGCCGTCGCCCATGGGCTCGATCTTGATGGCGGGGCAGTTGGCCACCTCCGCGAGAACGTCGTCCAGCGACTCCATCTTCTCGTCGGTAGCGTCTACCTCCATGTTGTCCTTCTGGGATAAATACACATTATTATGACTTAAAACGGGTAACATACCATGATTTGACGATTTTTGAGTTTTCCGATATTTCGACGCTGTTGCAAGCGCCATGATCACGGAAACAACTGAATTGTCATTGTCTTTGCGATTTGGGCAGACGGTTATTCACAAACGAACCGGTCTACCCTCTTTCTGAGTCTTTTGTTGCGAGGTTGACACTCACTAGTGCTACTACCACTTGTTTCATTCTCGAACGCAACTCAAAATCGCAAGTCAAATCATGGTATGTTACCCGTTTTAAATCATAATATTGTTAAAAACCATGATAATTTAAAAAGTTATAAATAGACATTGTTATAATAACAAAATAAGAGATGAAAGCTGGGTATTTCTATTCGCTTATCAACTTAGTGTCAATAATTTAAGCGAACTGTCAAGACAATGTTATTTCCTTGATTGTTCATAGTTTTTATTTAAATTAGGTTTAAGTTGACCTGTCTATGATTGTATGCATAAGCGTCTAAACGTCAAAACTAAACGTTTTGACTTTGAATTTGTTACTTTGCTAGCATTAAGGATGTCTACGTAGAATGCATTGACTACTACTAAGACACTGCAGTCTCATCTAGTATTTTAACTTAATATTAGGTCCGTACAAATGAAATTGGCGTTTTGTATGGGAGGAACAAAAAGTCGAATATTTTTTAATATAATATATTTAATTAATCAAAGTATGAACCATTATTTTCTATGCACTTTTGCCATCTTATAGGTAGTTCATTGATCCCTTTACTAAAAAAACCAGTCGGACGGGAATCAATAAAATCTTTGAAGGCGATTTGGACTGCCCCATCGGAGTTGAATTTTTTCCCTTGCAAGAAGTTATCCAAATTTCGAAAAAAATGGTAATCTGTTGGAGCAAGGTCCGGGGAGTACGGAGGATGTCTTAGACTTTCCAATTGAAGCTCTTCTAATTTAGTAGCCGTCTGTTGCGCAGTGTGTGGTCTAGCGTTGTCGTGAAGCAGCAGTGGCGTGGAGCGATTGACCAGCCTAGGTTGTTTAGCCGCTAGCTTTTCCATCATGGTTTGCAATTGCTGACAATAGACATCAGCCGTAATAGTCTGGCCAGATTTGAGAAAACTGTAATGAACAATACCGGCACTAGTCCACCAAACGCTTACAAGTAACTTTTTTGGGGTTAATTTTCGCTTGGGGCAGGATTTGGCTGGCTGGCCAGGATCCAACCATTGCGCTGAGCGCTTCCGATTATCGTAAAGAACCCATTTTTCATCACAGGTAATGATTCGGTTTAAAATACCTTCATTATTGTGCCGGTTTAGTAATGTAACGCAGCAGTCGACGCGCGTTTGCCGGTTTGCTTCAGTCAATTCGTGAGGTACCCACCTTTCAAGCTTTTTAATCTTCCCAATTTGCTTCAAGTGAATTAAAACAGTTTTATCACTAACACCGCAGCCTGCAGCTAACTCGGACGTGGTTTGCGATGGATCCGCTTCCACAATAGCCTTCAACTCTTCATTATCAACTTGAGTCTCAGGCCGTCCACGGGGCTTGTTCTGCAAGTCGAAATTTCCAGAACGAAAACGTTGGAACCAAAAACGAACTGTGTTTTCTTTTGCAACACGACCGCCATACACATCATTCACCCTTCGAGTTGTTTCCGCAGCACTAGTGCCACGGCGGAACTCGTACTCGTAAATAATGCGATATTTTAAGTTTTCCATTTTGTAAAATGAGTGACGCAAACAGAAAAAAACAGAAGAAAAAAAACAAATGAATGACGATCATCGAAGCACAAATACATGAGTCTATAGCTGTACAAATTTGAATTTGGAATTCCTTACCAAAGAGGAGAAATTTGTGATTAAAGTGGCCAGTACGAAAAACGCCAATTTCATATGTAAGGACCTAATATTTAAAATAACGGCCCGCTTTCGGCTCATGAGGTTGCGGGTTTGTTTCCCGCCAAAGGTAAAGTGTTTGTATGTCCTGCAAGCGCTTTGTCTACAAATACAAATTTATTTATTTACCAACTTATACATACACTATTTATGTATTTAAATATTAATTATTTTAGTACCCGTAACACAAGCATAGCATGTTGTTGTGTGGATTGTCCAGAAATGTTTATTATTATTATTTATTCATGTAAAAGTAAGTATAAATCTTCTTGAAATGTTGCATCATACTCGTAAAGATTCTCATCCATATCGCAAAAACTGAAAATGACCGTGGGATTTATGATGCAACGACTTTGCAAATTTTATTCTGGTGATTCATGCAGGCGTAACCGCGGTAAAAAACACTAGTTTTTAGTAGCAGTCATAAAATGGCGGGCGATCGTTAAGAAAGCTGTGTCCATCGCTAACAACAAATTATGCCTCAATGTGACCACGACCGCTCTGTTAAGAGTGAAACCACAGAGAAGATAAGCCCCAACAACATCCTAAAAACCATAGATGGTAGAATCACCTCTCCCTGTGGAAATGTTTCATGGAGAGAGTGATATAATTTAGTATTTTATTTAGTTTTAAATTTTTGTATTAGGTATAACTAACTCTAGTAATAAGCTTTCTATGTATACTAACAAATTATGGATCAACGACATCTGCAATAAAACGATTTTATTTATTTATAAGGCAACTCAGGAAATTATTAAATGAACAGTATACTTACTTCAGCCAGCTTCCATTTCCTATGCGAAGACGCGCGTTTCTTGGGACGCGACGGCACACGCTCTGCGGTGTTGGCGTCCGTTTTAGAGCTTTTCTTCGTAGGCCGCGTCTCCTTGCGAATGTTTCTGTAGATTTTACCTGAAAAAATATATTAATATATAATGCTTTTGAATGTCTTCAATTCTAGAAACATAGATGTCATAGCGCGGGTTCCAAACCTGCGAGGCGTACTCTAAATGACTGCGAACATACGCACAGTACAGAATCTTAAAGGTCTTAATACTGGTAAACTCAGATGACATCCTAAGTACAAAACCTAACGATTTTGATGCTTTCTTGTATATAATGTATTAATTTATATTTGCATGACACGTTTCATCGTGTGCTTACAACTCAGTCGAAAAACTATAAATCGAAACAGTCCTAAAATTCCTGTGGAATTTGGTAGGGTTGATTGGCTCTGTACTTCAAATTATTAATATTTAGCTATGTCGCAAAATCTTATCTAAATCGCGGGGTGGCAAGCTTGTCATCAGTATTTCATTAATTCTTTATTGCTCATAAATTCGAAAAGAATGAGATGGTATCATACTACACCTATTATAGATTTATGTGTACAGTTTATACGCTTTTGCTAAAAAAATCTAAAATATGTAAAAAATAATAACAAAGAGCAAAAAAGCCCAGTCGGAGAGAAGATGCGACAGTATTATTTGTTGCCCGTGATAATTTACATAGAATAGAATATCATAATCTATGTGCTCACTCTGTTCCTTTCTCCACTGCTTCTTGCTGACGAATGTGTCCTCGGGGCCGATGACGAGGAAGTTCCTATCGCCGACCTGCAGCGTGCACGGCTCGAACACATTCAACAGCTTCAGATTCTTCAGATCATCACCTGATAAAAAATACTATGTTATTGCAACCTTTAATTTAACTTGCAATATAAGTATGTAAATATCAAAGCAAGTTGAAATGTAGCCATGCATTTTTTAGCTGATATAACTTTATAAATTTTATCATTTCGGTCATTGGATATCAGTCTTCTGTCAAATAATAACTATAAACTACTATGCTGGTCCAAAGGGTGTGCCAGAGCCGCGTTTGATGTTTGGAAAGATAACTTAGGCTAACAATGTTGGCTTGAGTGT
The DNA here is from genome assembly GCA_929108375.1 of Gymnoscelis rufifasciata. NCBI lineage: Eukaryota > Metazoa > Arthropoda > Insecta > Lepidoptera > Geometridae > Gymnoscelis > Gymnoscelis rufifasciata. Next base: position 12,614,809 of record OV815311.1, read on the forward strand.
CATAATAGTACTTGAAACCGCCATAAGCATAGCTAGCTATTCCCCATGCGACGTTTGGCGCAGATACATAAAAAAAATATGTGAACTGTCGAAATAACCATGATTTATTTATTTAATTTTATATGTAACAGAAGCACAAAAAAATTGACAATAATAATTACCTTCCACTAAAAACTTGGGTTGCTGCGAGGAGTTGCCATCTGGTGGCGACGTGCTCAAAGCGCGGCATTGCCAGTGAACGCTGACGCTCTCCGTTATCACAGATTCTACCGTGAACTGAAACAAGCCAGACATAATTAAGTTACTCACTTGGAACTGTTCTACTTATTAATCGGGGTAGATAGCCAGTTATTATAAAGTATGTCTAAAGTTCCTAAGGCATAACGAAAGCGTATTAACAAATGCCTGTCCAGTGACGCAGTCGCCATAGCCGAGAGCCGACGTATGGAGTAGTTTTTTAGAGGACATGAGTCCAATAAAATGTCCAATTAAATAACCAAGCTAATAAGTACTAAAAGAGCATACTGTTTCACTCAGACTAGTGTAACTGTGTAAGACAGCTCTGTAAATAATCACTGAATGGCCTTGGTCTAACAACAAATAAAAAAAAACTAACAAATAATACTTAATTATAAAGTTTCAGAACAAAAATGCGCTTGAGTTTCTTATCGCTTCTTTGCTCCAGTGTAAAAAAGCGAAGCAACCAGACCAGAGACGATAAAATTATTTCCAATTTATCTTTAAGTACCTACGTTAAATTTGTTTGCGTTGCATTTTATTTTTGACGTTTAGAAGTTATATAAAATCAAACAATGGAAATAAATGATTTTGTATCTTGTGCGTTCTTTGGAAAGCAGGATATCGCGTGAGAAAGTCTGCACGCTTAATTCGCACTGATGAGCGCGGAGCATGGTCTTACTCTATCCCTTTCATACATACGCGCGCTCTATCACGGATGATTGCTGTTTCACGTGCGATAGCGTGTATATATAAAGACGGTCATTAGTTACTGGATACTCAACTGGGATACTCACATCTCCTCTGTGTTCGAGGGTATTTTCGAAGAAAATAGGCTATATGTGGCTTACATGCGGCTGTATCAAGCAACACACTCACTTAACTGGGAAATGTTGAAAGACGAGATCTATTTACGACTTATAACGTAATAACCTTACTAATAACAATAATAATGTAGTCTTGGCCGTTTTCGGCCTCAGCGACTGCGATAATTGGCTTCCATATCATAATATTTACTGAGGATGTAGCTGTCGTATCCTTTCATGTGCTCTCTGGTGGCTAGAATACCTAACTATCAACGCAACATACCTTATGATCATGCATCTTGTGTTTCCTAGCCGCCTTCATCTCCTTGGTGACATTTAGCCAGTTGGCGTTCTCCAAGGAGCCCAGTGGTCCGTACACCACCTGCCCCGGGTAGAACTCGGAGGACTGGTAGGGCGTGGAGCGACGGAGACGCATGGAGTAGTCTTCGAGAGGACACGATTCCAAGTCCGGGTATTCTAGGCGTGACCCATCGGAGGACACCAGGCGAAGTTTGCTGTGTACCGCCTGAAAAATAAAATAAAGTTAAGTTAAATAAAAATAGGGTTACAGTCTGAAGTGGAACTGGGCTGGACACGTCTGCCGCATGGCTAGCTAGCGACTTGTGGGCAAATACCACAACAGAGTGGAGCCCACCCAACGATAAGAGGCGACGTGGAAGGCCTAGGATCCGATGGCGGGACGAACTTAACGCTTATCTAAAATCTTGGCCTGAAGTGGCGGCCGGCAGTTCGAGACAAGTGAAGGGAGAAAAAGGAAGCCTTTGCCCAGCAGTAGGACAGCTAGGCTATTAAAAAAAAGAAAAGGGTAAGAAGCGTCATTAGTTTAGTTTGTGTTTTTTATTGATAACTTTTAGGGAGGGTAAACTGTTTTGTTACGTAACGTGTTAAGGCGCCAGTCTGTCTGGCTTCCCTTTGTCTTAAGCACCACTTCACCACTCGCACTCTTACTCATATACGTTAGAGATTTGGTTCCTTAACATTTTTTTGTTTGTAAGTATGTACTCTGTGTGTACATACATGGGTTTCATAACAGGCCACAACATCACGTTTTTTCTTTAAATGGCGGATTAGTCGGTAACCTTTTATCTCTTGTCTAGCAATATTATACTGGTAAAGAGTAGAATTTTATTGTTTGTTTGTTTGCATTGATAGTGCGTAATCAATGCAAACTGAATAAAAAAATATTTCACTGTTGTATAATATGGGAAACAGTTTTATATGCATATAATTTTATAATAAATTACCTCTTGACTAACGGAAGAGTAGACTTTAAGGAATACAGTACAAGAATAAGAATGTTTTTATTATCTAGGTCTTATTATAATATTGACGAGGCTTTAGCTGATAATTTAAATTTATAAGAATAGTTGTAAACTTAATTATGTAAACATTATTTAAGTGAAATTGTACTAATTTGACCTTTCCCAGTGTACTTTTGTATCAAAAAGGAATAAATTATTTGCAATTTGAAAAATTGAATAACTCATTATTTTCGACTAGCTGTGCCCTGCGGTGCTACCCGCGTTATAATGGATGAAGTACTCTTAACCAACAACATATTTATTGGAATAAAGATTAATATTATTATGTTAATACAACTTAAACAAATTATTTCGACCAAATTAGGTACCATAAAAACGGTTTTTGTGAGTTAATCATAAAAGATAGACATATACTATCGCGGACTGTTTTTTAGATCATTAAAAGAGCTATTATTCTTTAATACTTATTTGTTTGTGTATCTTGAACCGTTTTCACGGCGCACGCAACGGAAGGCTTCAAAGATGAACAACTTCTCTCGTTTTTTACACATTTACCACTATATCTTTGCTCCTATTGGTCGTAGCGTGATGTTATATAGCCTATAGCCTTCCTCGATAACTGGACTATCCAACACAAAAAGAATTATTCAATTCGAACCAGTAGTTTTGGAGATTAGCGCGTTCAAACAAACAAACTCTTCAGCTTTATAATATTAGTATAGATTACGGGATAATCTATGTTTACCGTCGTATAATAATTTTCTCCAGCGGGAGAATTTAGTATTTATAACTCAACTCACATCACATGGTAATTAAACATATTCTAAGCACTACACGTAATAATTTTGATGATATAACATTTGAAAATAATGTTTATAAAAAGTTATTTTAAACCATAAGAAACCTCATAAAATAGTGGCCCCTAATAAATAGAATGTCATTCATCCCTATTATGATAGGCTTGCTAAAATGTCAAGGCACATAGAGGATTCCCAATAAAGGTTGCTTTAACTGCATGATGCTATATTATATTAGGTTACAGTGATTTCCTAGTCCTGTGTATTATGTTATGATAGTAAAATTACAATGTAATGTTAATATTTCTGCCTTTTTGGTGACCAAAGTCACTCAGTGAATAATTTCAGTAAGAAATTGCTTTTATCAATTTTAATAAAGTTTAGTTTTAATTTCTTATTGTATTGTTTCTTTGCTTGTTGTGTAATAAAGTATTTTCTATTCTATTCTATTCAGTGTGGATTTGATCCGAGCAGGGAATCTTATAAATAGAAGCAGCATACATTCAGTACTTTTTTACTTTTATACCTTGTTTCATAACTTTTACTTTAAGTGTAGCTCAATATTCTCATTGTTATTATCATTTGTAAAAGATATTCTTTATATATATAATTCTTCTGTGAGTGTGTATGTCACTGAACTTCTCTCAAACGACTGGACCGATTTTGATGAAATTTTTTGTGTGTGTTCAGGGGGATCTGGGAATGGTTTAGATTCACAATACGGTCAACTGGATATTGTTTTTTGAGACGTGGGACAGGACAACGTCTGTCGGGTCGACTAGTATATTTATAATTTTCTGAGATTATGTGACTTGCATCTACGGCACAAGACAAACATGAGCGGCGTCAGACGCGAACGCAATTTCGGCGAGGCACGGGCTCCGGCCAGCGCCCGCCGATGCAATGCCGAAAAAAAATGCATACAATCTATAACACTCATAAAGCTCTAGGTATATTACCACCAACTCGCAAAAATGAATATTAAACTCCATATCGTCACGCATTTTTGACGTCGTCGCATGTGCAGTGCTCCGCTGCCAAGCGGAAGCGGCGCGTAAAATATATATAAATTAATATGAAATCATACCTTGGATGTGCCCACCCACGAGTCGAGGCACACTGCTAGATCCGGTGTAAACTCCTCCAACGGCATCAGCCTCTCACTGGACACTTTTGGTATAATATGCTTAGTGCCAACAACTTGGAGCGCAGCCTTCATGACGATGTCGCGGCAGTACCCGCGCTGCGTGTCCTTGCCGGCGATCAGGCGGCGCACGACGTCTCCGGGCATTAGGGAACGACCGGCAAGGCCTACCTGGAGAGAAAACAACAATTTCCTTCAAAGCAAAGCAAGAACTAGTGTTAATGATGTTATAAATAGATCATATTGTATTGAAAACAGTCCATTATATATTTTACAAAATAATGTAGGAGTTTCACAGCTTTAATATTTTTCATTTCTCAACCGATCAAAGAAGTACAAGCATTAAAACCAAAATTCTAGTTTTCATGTGGAACTTATCAATTATTTAAACATTTTCAGTCCTATTTCAGAAACATAAATTAGAGGAGTTATTGATAAATTATTTTAATGTGATCTGGTAATTGAGCTGATGTCATCTCTAAAGTTGCAGGTTGCACCTAGATGCAATCAGCACAGGACCGTAAAAAAGGTGAGAGTAAGAGGAGGCCTATACCCAGCAATGGGTTAAGTCAGGCTGTGGTGGTTAACTCCTTGACCCTCACCTCAGGTAATGAGGTCAGGTAAGCGGTAACCGGTTACCGCTTGGGGATTAACGAGTTAAAACATAATCACATTAATAACAGCTAAGAGATTATGGGAAGGGGTAGCGACTGTAAGATAAAGGGGGACAGAATACCTGAAAATGTATCATAAAAACATTAGGTGGTTTTGATTATGAAAAAATATAGGGCAACACAAAACTCCACAGTAATAAACTTTGTATGAATTAAATTAAATACAGAGCACTTTAAATCGTATATATAAAATTTCCATGTCACAATACAATATTCTTTATTGAAACACCATAAAAATTAATATTACAAAGAATAAGTAAGTAAGAACAATGTAAGTTACCATACTCCTCCCAAACGGCTTTACCAATTTTTACCTAATTTTATATGCATATTCAGTAGGCTACTATCTATTTTTCATTTTGCAAAACAATTGATATTGTGAATACCCCTATATAAGTTCTTAATATTAATAAACTATTTACATATACATATAAACTGGTTTTTTTTAAATCCTAACTGCAATGCTTCTAGCTTTTAATTTCAGGTTGTAAAGAAAAAGGTAGGGCCTTAAATTTAAAAAAAATGAGGGTAGTCATAGTTATACCATAAAAGTACCATTAGTTACACCAATAATCAATAGTTACACACGGAATTATAATAAAACCGTTGTATTCGTTGCTGGCGCCGACCGAGGATTGACGGAATCTAATAATATAGTGCCATTCTATGGTGTACAACGGTACAGGCAAGCCCGATTGTCGGCATGTGGCTTACAGACAAAGGAAATGTGATAGTTACTTACAGATTTCTCGGATATCACTCTTTCGGTGCCTGAAGGATGCCACACAACCCGAATTTCACCTTTTTGTATGGGTGTTTCGACGTCGCTCTCCTGATCGCTTGAGTTAGCTTCATAGTTCTCGAGAACGAGGCCGAAGACCACTTGCCCGCTATTGTTGATTTTATACACTTCGTCTTCGTAGAAATATTGAAAGTCTGTCGGCGAACCTGGATTTTGTCCCGCCATATTGACGGGAATTATCTAAAAGACACAAATAATTTTGTTTTTTACGTGATAATTCTTTCTGACAGCTGATTGCAAAGTGTGGCGCATGCGTCAATAAAATATGCAGCGGATTGAGTGATACCAACAAGAAAATGTGAAGACCGCTGACTGCATCCTATCGAATCTATATATTTTTTAAATTATATAATACATAATGAAAAAAATTTTATTAAATGTACCAAACTCTCGGTGTATAGGTAAGTCCATCTCATACTAGAGTTAAGCGATGTTGATCGCTTAACTCTAAGCCCTTTTTGTAAGAGTTCAACTTGTAAATTATAAATTTTATTTTGTTGAGAACATTTATGCTTTCTAGTTATCCTGCTTAAAATCGCTTTATTTTTTTTCAATGCTGGATAAGCCTTCATTTGACCACAATCTCACCTGACGTAAAGTGACGATGTGGTCTAAGATGGAGCATGAAGACCTAGAAGGTAGATGGCTTCTTCGAAACACATTATGAAACACGAAAAAATCGCTTCACGCACTGGCCCAGCCCGGAGAGTGGTGACAAGCCGCGGCCGAAGCATACCACCAGAGGTCACGTTTGTTTATTGAATACGTCTGTCGCTGTAGGGAAGGGTGGCTTGTAAGTAATAAAAAGAGTGCCGACAGGCAAGAACAGCAATGCCAGACCTCAACTCAAGGCAATCTTAACGCCTATTTAACCTTAAAAGAACGGACTTTCGAGTCCTGATAGGAACTATCACAGGACACATCACCCTCAACAAACACCTCTATAACATGGGATCCACGGACAGTTCACTCTGCAGAGGATGCCTCAACAAAGACGAAACAGCTGCCCACGTTATCCTGGAATGCGAGGGAGTAACAGCACAGCGACGTGAAATTCTTAAGAACCCAAGGTCACTCCGACAAGCCTGTGAAGACCCCAGGAAACTTCAGCACTTTTGGTAGGAGTTGGCCTGGTTACACTAGCGCCCCACTCCACGCACATTGGACCACCATGTTTAAATGCGGAAAATCAGGCCCCCCCTAACTAACTAACTAAGTAATAAAAAGAGATTTTTATTGTTATTACTAATTCTACTACAGTAATAATAACGGTCACGCTACTGTATAAATGTATTACGAACAGCTGGCAGCATTATTGCAACGCTATCTATCGGCATAATAATGAACTATGAACGTTCCGACTGACACAGAAAATATTGACCAACATTTTTATTCCAAAGCAGTAAGGTATTGTATTTATATTGACACAGAGTTCTTTTCTTACAAGCAGGGTATCGTTTCATTGAGATAACTGAAAGTTTTAATACGACAAATGTAAACAAACTTATGTACATACCTACATAATCTAGTTTTAAAACGCAATATTTAGTGCAGCGAATTATAAGGTGACGAGGATAAATTTCTTATAATGGTGAAAATCAGTTTTTGTATCGACTCGAAAATATATTACAATTGACTGCCGATGCCATACCGGTAGAAAATATACATACATTATGAAATGCAGTGTTAAGTGTTAACTCATTAAGAACTTGCCTAACTGAACATAATGGGGAGGTATTTATATTCTGAAATTAATTTAGAAAGATCCAATAGGTCCCCATACTATGGTTTAATGTACCTACCTACCGATTACTATTAACTCTGACAAAATACTTAAAGTTTAAAGGTTATCTTTTGTTACGTAGTAATTTATTATTCAGTGTCTTTTGTGCATTAGGTACCTATGTTGTTTGTCCTTTGTAAATAAGTTAGTGATAGTGAGTAGGTATGTTGTATATAGGGAGAGTGGACGTCCTACGGGTGAAAAGATGATGTTACATTTCCCATAAAGGTTATTTACGTATTATTTTGTATACCTACTTATTTAGTTCAGTTAGACCGTATTGATTGCGATTAATTCACATTTACCGAAATGTACCCTGTGGAGCAATCAACCATAAATTTGAAAAACCTGTTCAAATCAAATATGTTACAAACATTGGCGCGACCTTCTTGGCGCATGCGTAGTGCTGAATTCCCTACCGCTCTATTCTACACGTAACACGTAGTCTACAACGATTCAATTACGTCACGCACCCTATATCTAAGAATACTTTTAAATGTAGGTATGGTACATGGTAGAGTAAGGGCCGAATATACGACTTATCAGTAGTCAGATAGATTATATACAGATAATTATAGAGCCTTTACACCTGCAAAAATACATTTATGCAAAAGTAAAGATTGCTATAAATGTAGTTGCTATTATATAAAGGAGATCGATATATGTATTAATTTATAGAGATCGAGGGGAGGGGGAGGAAGAATTTTAATCTAAATTAACTACTGAACAGATTACAAAATTATTTTTGTGCTGGTCATCGAGAACTGACGGATACTTTGACTTTTAATTTCCGTGGGAAATCCATAAAATGGAGATGATTAGGTAGGTATAGCTTTTTATTAGGGCTACCTAAGTCTTGTACCTGCTTAAATCGTCATTACAATAACCATATTTTTTTGTACGACGATGAAAAAAATATTTCATTTTTAGGTCTTCAACTGGCCTGAACTAAAAATTGCCAACTGCCTACCATTAAAATCTACGTCCTGACGAACATTATGACGACGCGACTCTAGCCGAAGTGCTATTCTAGGCGCGATCGATACCGCGTTATCAACAGCCGTAGCCGTGGGTGTTTACATGCGCGCGCCTAGTACACACTCCGCGCTTGAATGGGGCTGTCCTGCCTCACAACACTCCACCGAATAATGTGAGAACTACGCTCGACAATGCCGCTCCCAGAACTAATCAAACGAGCGTCCAGCTATTTCCTAGGCCTCGAATTCGACGACGAGGAACCCCTAGACTACGTCGACAATGAAGTACTCTTCTGCAAGAACAACGTCTGCGTACACCCACCGACAGTCGCGCGCCACGAACTAGATATCATCCACCATCCTGGTTACCTAACCGTCACGACGAAAGTGTTTACTGATCAACATAATAACACAAAACGACCGACGCTGTTCCTAAACTGGATACCTAATTCCACGCTTCGTAGATGCCCTTCCGCGGTCGAAACCAGCCCGAGTGAGGAAGTATGTGGCATTAAAATTGCGAAACCTAGAGAAATTAAGATAACGGATAAAAAAAAGGATGCAAACAACGAAACTGCGTTTTCTGATTCCTCCGAAACGACCAGTCTTACTTCTAACTCTGACAAGCAAAGTATTCAGTCATACAACAACGAATCCACAGAGATATCTACTAGCTCGAAGCCTACGGTGAAAAGCATCGATTCTAAAGACAACGTTTTTACAAACGAGTCTTTTGATAAAGACGAGATTAATGATAGACATGTGCGGTCGCAATCTATGACGTCTGTAAACATAACTATTGCGAACCCTACTATTGAAAACGTCGATTTGACACCGGATTCAGTCACTGGGGAGAGGTTTATAAGATCGCTATCGATGAGTTCGTGTGACGAGGGCAACCCGAATTGGATGAGCACGCCAGAATTCCTCGCTTTGAAGCATAACTTGGTGTTTCCTGATAGCGTGCACAGTTCTCCGGTTCCGCAGAGGAAAACGCCGCTGAAATGTCGAAGGTCAGTTGTTTTCGTAATCTTAAATGCTAATTCGCGACCTGGGTTCAGTCCTGTGTTTGTTGAAGGGGCTTTTAATACGAATAAAACGTTTTTAACATAGAGCATGTTAAATCTAATATATTATAAAATTCTCGTGTCACAGTTTTCGTTGCCATACTCCACCGAAACGGCTCGACCGATTTTGATAAAAAAAATTGTGCTTATCCGGTATCTATGAGAATCGGCCAACATCTATTTTTCATTTTGCAAAACAACGTTTGCTGGGGTCAGCTAGTCTAATATATAAAATTCTCGTGTCACAGTTTTCGTTCCCGTACTCCTCCTAAACGGCTTGACCGATTCTCATGAAATTTTGTGAGCATATTGAGTAGGCCAACATCTATTTTTTATTTTGCAAAACAATGTTTGCAGTTTGCAACGGGTCAGCTAGTAAATGCTATATAATTATGGTTGGAAATGATTTAAAACTAAGTCAAAGGTCTCTTTCAACTATCATCTCAATTCAATCAGCTATTTTAGTAAATCAATTTATGGTCTTACGCGCAACACAGAGCATATTTAGTTTAATCTAATAGTTATTAATTATGAGTGGGAGTAAGCATGAACTTGAAATCCCCGAGAAGGGATTCCATTGAATGACCCGAAAAAGAGGGCCATGTTTTTCGCGCTAATGTAACTTACCTATACACAAGTACGTTTGTAATATTGTAGATGTTTTGGACTTGTTTCGCACCAAATAAGTACTTCGTATTTCAGAATTTTCAATTGCAACTTAGTAGCTGTACCTAGGTACATATGTACCGTGGTGACTGAGCTTCGCTCAATATTTTTTAATTAAATCTATAGGTTTATATCTAAAATCCTGTAATATTGTATTTAATTTGTATTACATTTATTAATACTCGTATCTGCATATCAATATATTACTTCTCCCGTCTTAATAATTGTGCTTTATGATCAGTGCCCATCCCAAGGTTGCCTGGAAGAAATCGCATTATCTGCAATAAGGCCGCCCATTAGTTATATTTTTGCTTAATTTTATCTTGTTGAAACAGGTTAATAACATTTAGTTATACTTAATAAACAATAGATCGTAATAGTTGGTGCAATGATCATAATCTTAAAAAATTTAAACAAAAATATGAATTAACACTGGCTGCGGGCACCGACATAAGAATGTTACCCCTTCTCATAACTTGGGTGCAACCATCCTACTACTATTATAAAGGCGAAAGTTTGTAAGTATGGATGTATGGATGTTTGTTACTCTTTCACGTAAAAACTACTGAACCGATTTAAATGAAATTTGGTACACAGAATCTCTAGAGCCTGAAAAATAACATAGGCTACTTTTTACCGCGGGAAAACGTCATTCCGCGGGAAAATCCATTATAACGCGGGTAACACCGCGGGGCACAGCTAGTATCCCATAATTGTCGAGACAAATTGACAACAATGGTAAAGATAACTCAGAACTACACGCCAAATTAAGAACCCCTTTTTTGAGTAGGTTATAATGAAAAATGCCCAAAAAGATGCGCGAACACTAAACAAAACAAAACAAATCATACTTAAATACAAATATCAAAAACTAAAAATGCACGTCGTTATTAATTTTTCGATGTAATTCGAGAACTACTCTAACGATTATTATAAAATTTAAATAGGACCAAAACTTGTAAGCAACCGCGATCATTTAAAAAATAATAATCGGTCCACAGAGTTCAAACTTCTGAGGTATCAAACCATAAAACACATACGCGTCGAATTGAGAAACCCCTTTTCACGCTAAAATTTGGCTGAAAGAGATAACTCGCACATTAAAATTCTCATAAGTAAATGTTAGCTTGTTATCCCGGGTTTTAACAAACATATGATTAATCAATACCTATTTAATATAATGAATTAGTACCTAAAGTGGAAAAGATATCTTGACATAGATATCCATCTATGTATATTTGCTCAGAGTATCGTTGTGTGGTCGATATATGGTATAGAATAAGTTTATTTTTAGCTTAGGCTTTAGGTACTATAGGATATATGTAGATAGGCTCGGCGTATGTAGTATTTTTTTTTATCTCAGACTACATTATCGGTAATGTGTTTTTATCGTTTAATGCCTTTTGATACTTACCTACGTACGATCTTATGATTCATTATTATTAAGATAAAATAGTTTAAAGCCATTGGCAAAATCCTAAATGACTCTCCTTCGGTATGGGAATTTGTCAACGATTGTATACAAAATTTTACCGATTTTACCGAGTTTAATAGAGGTGCCTCTTAAAACGATCAATTACTTTAATCTCAGAAACAACGACCCATGTAATCAAGATTACCTATAGGCAACATTTTACTTAATCTTTACCCTGAGGGGAAACCATAAAATACTACGAAATGGCGGAAAGCCTAGTCACCTATCTAATTGTTCAGCAAAACTCATAAACCTCCTGAGATCCTTCAGGAATCTGTGGAATGGCAATTTCTCACGACCTTCGCAACCATTGTTCGTGCGACCTTACCCGTTGTTCGAAGCCCTTTTCCACAGGATTATACGGTGAAATAAATAATTCAATTGACTTCCATTTAAATAGGTTCATCAAATTATTCTCGGGCTGGAAAGGTCAAATCAGTTAACGTCTAGATTCGTCGGCCACTGTTATTTTCTTACTTAAGTATTTCCTTTTTTTTTAAATAGTAATACAGTGGCGTCTGAGCAAAACACCTCCGTGTTTTGAATCATTAAGAACTGACCGCCACATGGGCTGACAAAGAAAATTGTTGACTATTTTAACGGCCTACTAGTATGATATTAATAGGAATAATTACACTTAACAACTTCTCTACAGAATCTTCTGGAACAACTTCACGTTACTTGATGATAATGTACAGCAAGCGTCGTTATTCGGTAACACCCTTACAGTAGTGGTTTGTATGCAGAATGGTTGCCAGTTAGTGACGCATATAGTACCTACCTCATTAATACAAAAAGAATCGCTGTTCAATTTGAACACACCGCTTCAGCGCAGGCTTTCCTTTGCATTATGCAAATCCCTGAAAATGTTCCAGGTTTTCAGTAGACCTCAGCCAGATGCGGTCCCTCCGCCTATTCTTCAACGACGACAGTTGCACCTGCGGTCAGCTGGTGGTCGCCTCTCGGGAGTCGCAGTACAAGATCCTGCACTTCCACCACGGAGGACTGGATCACTTGGCTCAGGTCCTGCATCGATGGCATTCACTGTTGCATAACATCAAGCTGACGCCTGGTAAGAAATGTTTAATGATATTTTATTAGCTTTAGAGACAAAGCTGTGTGACTTGAGTATTTCTTAGCACAATAATATTTGAAATACTGCCTATAATATGTTCCTTCCTAGGTAAGGTTCTTGAACAACATTATCATCATCAGAACGTAGTCAGTTAATGTTAAAAGGCAAAAATTGAGCACACCTGCAGTAAACACGTCGTATATTAGAAATCCTTAAAACCACCGTGTGACAACTTATAATTGAGATTAATTGAGGTAGCACTTGTTCAATATATTAATAAAATATAAATAAATAAATATTTCCGGACTACTCACACAGCATCACCTAACCCCAAACTAAGCAGTGCTTGTACTATGGGTGTTAGGTGACTGATATACTACATGGATACATTTTTTTTTGTAAATACATACATACAGAAATTGTAGATCGTACAAAATCTGGTTCTCCGGCGGGAATCGAACCCGCAACCTCCTGCGCCTTAAGCGGGCGTTCGCCCACCGAGCCACAGAGGTCGTCAATACTTATGCTTAGGACTGCATCATTTAAAAATTTAGTTAGTTAAAAATAAATAAACAATATGCTTTTTCAGGTTCCGAGGAGCCAAACTTACCATACCGCCACTTCATGGTGTGCCGCCCCGAAGTCCAGAAATCAGAACAGCACCCAGAAGAAGGAAAAGTCTCAAACATCACCCCAGAGTTCTTCTACGAGAAAGTACAAAACGGGAAAGGAGTCATAGAAGACGATCTGTTTCTGAGAAAATGCGTTTTCTTCGGAGGATTAGATAAAGAGTTGCGTAGAGAAGTGTGGCCCTTCCTGTTACATTGTTACCCTTATAACTCCACCTACGATGAAAGAGAGATAATTCTACAGATGAGAGTGAGAGAATACGAAGACATTACGAGGAGGAGAGTGGAAAAAATGTCCCCGGACCAATATGCAGTATTTTGGAAGAACGTTCAATGCGTCATTGAGAAGGATGTTGTGAGGACGGATAGAGGGAATCCTTATTTTGCCGGCGATAATAATTATAATGTGGAAATTATGAAGAATATTTTGTTGAATTACGCGGTTTACAATCCGGTCTTGGGGTAAGTTGATTTATGGAAAATATTTGTATGTTTGGCAACAAATTAACGGGATGGAAAGCGTCGCTGTGGACATGAGTAGGGTTAGATATAACATTAACTTATGGCGATGCGCGTTGTCCAAATTGGAACGCAAGGTTCAATCGAATGGTACGGATTAATGCATACTCTTAGCGAGAATTACGCCAAGCATTCGCAAAAATGTTACATTTACAATACATGGGAAGCTTAGTGGATCTACCATCAACACGCAGGAAACGCTTCTAATTAAGTAATTATCTTCCGAAATCTGTTTTTCCGAATACATAAAACCCGACCACATTTAAGACCCGAGTGAATAGCCTTTGCTTTTCAAACTTGTTCCATTGTTCCTCGTCTCGTCTTTGCCTTGTGGCTAGACTGTAGTTAAAAGTGGACCCATTTTATTATAAAAAAAAACATAGGAAGCTCTTGGTCAAAAAGGTCTAGCATGTCTGCTTTAGGTTTTATTAATGGCGGCGAATGTGATGTCGATGACGTAACGAACACTTCCAATGAAAGCTCTAAAGTGTTTCAACCAATGCTATCAATTAAATGGCTTCACGATCACATCACGCTACAGTTTCTCGGAAATAATCTATCATCAGCAAAAGTACTTTCTACTAATATAAAGCTAAACAGTTTGTTTGCTTGAACGCGAAACACAGGAATTTTTTACGGCGAGTTTAATAAAATATATTTTCTCTCGGCAAAATGTATCAAAACGCCGTGCCATAAAAAACTACCTGTACTAACTATTATGGCTGAGTTTGATTGAACGCGATAATTTCAAAAACTACTAGTCTGATTTCAAATTTTCAGTGTAAGATAGCCTGTATAGCGCGAAGGCATGTGCTACTTTACCGCGGGTAAATACGATGTTCCCTCGGGGAAATAAAAAAAAAACAAAAGTGTAAAGTCAGATTTACTGATAAATTGATTTGGAGGTTTTGTCTGTTCACGTCCGTAAGTGGTAACTCTCTGAATCCTTACACGTGGCCTCCGGGTGGTGCAAAGAACGGTCTCTGGTGGTAGGCTTCGGCCGCGGCTTGTCACCACCCTCCGGGCTGGGCCAGTGCGTGAAGCGTTTTTTTCGTGTTTCGTAATGTGGCCCGGAGAAGCCATCTTCTAGGTCTTCATGCCCCATCTTAGACCACATCGTCACTTTACATCAGATGAGATTGTGGTCAAATGAAGGCTTTTCTAAAATAAAAAAAATGTTATCTTCCAGTTACACGCAAGGGATGAGCGACCTGCTAGCACCGGTTCTGTGCGAGATCAAATGCGAGGCTGAGGCGTTTTGGTGCTTCGTGGGGCTCATGCAGAGGACGATATTCGTCTGCACGCCCACTGACAACGACATGGATAATAATCTTGTAAGTTTTAAGATCAGTCTTTTAATTAAAAGTTGAATGAGTCTGTCAATGCTTTTTTTTTTTCAACGAAAATGGCGTTCAACTGAGTAACATTTTTTCACTTTATAATTTTATTTAACTCGACACTGGCAAATTGTCGCTTTATGCGCAAAGTCCAATTACAAGAAACTGAACTGAGTCTGTCAATGAGGAAGAATCCGAACTTTTATTGCGAAAATATTAATGCAAAAGTAAGTTTGTTGATATTTTGCATACCTACATTATAGTTAAGACATGCGCCTAAAACGGTGTACCTACTATCCTGATATACTATGCCGCTGGTTAAAGTTTTTCGATGCCGTACAGCGATCAGGAAGGAAATTCTCGAGCCTATGACGAATTCATAATTTCTTTATTGTACACAGAAACAAATCTTAATAGTTTACAACGGTCATGTACAAAGGCGAGCTTAACCCTATTAGAGTTTTCTTACAGCAAACCTTATTGTAGGTATATTATAACCTTATATCGGTAGATTTTTCTTGTTTTCTTAGGAATCGTTTTATTCATAAGAACTAGAATTGGCCTCTAAAGTCCAATTTTTTTAACATAATAATAATAATCATTCTTTATTGCGCACACAATTATAATACAAACATAACAGACAAAATAATCTTTTAATATCGAATAAATCGAAAAAAATCTACCGACTTGAAATTATCGAATTCGTTAATAGTATCATAGACGCGAGAAATGCCTTGGCATCCAAAAATAAGTAACGTTGAAAGTAAATAATTCAACGAATTACGGTCAAAAGGATACGAGTACTGGTCTATTACATAATTTAATAGACTTGAGTCAGTAACTCTCTTGGCGTTAAGAGAACTGTTTTCTTTATTGGGTGCCATATCGCTTCTCGGTAGGGGGTGAGATAAATAACCTAAACAAAGCCTTAGCATGCGTTACTTAATTTTGCTAATGGATAACAGAGGCAAAAGAAAAATATACTTTGAACAAATAGAAACACCAAACATTTTTGAGAGGTACCATACTGAGCACAGCATAATAAATGAGAGATTTTTTTGTCAAAATATTAATCTATGCAATAAAAGTCAAATAGCATCTTTTAATTTAAACGCCTCGGTCTACCCTTAGTTTAGTTTTTAACAACTTTTAGTATTAATACCAATGAAGTTCCAAAGATTTCCGTTTATATCACATTATTTATTTTCAGAGTTATCTGAGGGAACTAATCAGGCTAATGCTGCCACATTTCTACAAGCATTTAGAGAAACATGTTGATGCGATGGAGTTATTGTTCTGTCATCGCTGGATATTATTGTAAGTAATTACCTAACCTACCCATTTTTAACAGACTCCCAAAAGGTGGAGGAGGGTCTCAATTAGACGCGTGTTTTTTACCTTTTGTTTTTTTTTAGCGGATTTAATAATAATAATATAACTCTTTATTACACACCAAGATTTGAAAAAATACAGAAGGGACTTAAAGCTAAATACAAAATGTGTTATGGCCGATCTTATTGTTTAAAGCGATAATATTTAAAGTTCTTGTTTAAACAATCTTTTGAATAAATATCGGTTGAGTAGCTAAGTCTTAAGCGAACAGACTGCGGAAATGACTTTATTGTATGCTACGTAAAGATAAACCTATTTTTCTTGATCGCAGGTGTTTCAAACGGGAGTTCACGGAAGCCGTAGCGCTGCGGATGTGGGAAGCCTGCTGGGCGAACTACCAAACTGACTACTTCCACCTGTTCCTGTGTCTGGCGATCATCGCGGTGTACCAAGACGACGTGATCGCACAGGACCTCAACACTGACGAGATGCTGCTGCATTTCAGTTCCTTAGGTGAGCAATATGATGTCATTTTTCTGTCCACTACAGTGTCACATACTAACTAGAACCGTGAAATGAGTCTTCAAGACAATCATATGTTTTGTGATGAGAGCCAGCACTTTCATTCGTCATTCTAGGAGCGTAAACTGTTGCCGATGAGAACAAGTTACTGGTTGCTGACTCGCTTTATAGCGCAGGACACCCAACATTGCCAAATTACAAAGAGCAAGTGCCAAGTCGGTAAAATAATGAAGATAAAGCCGGATTAAAGGCAATTTACTGTTTTCACACTAGCTCAAAATACCGCAATCTATTCAGTAGCCAGTATTTTTAAATTAAACCCGCATTTTTTTACTTTTCTCGCACCTCCTATGCCTATTTTTCCTCCTTCTACTATTTGCAAAGCTAAATGAAGCCATATTTTCCAGCAATGTATATGGACGGCCGCCTGATCCTCCGCAAAGCGCGCGGACTCCTCCACCAGTTTCGCCAGCTGGTGCGGATCCCGTGTACGCTGGCGGGCATGTGCCAGCGCTGCGGGCCCGGCATCTGGGACTCCACGCACCGCCCTAGCGTGGAGTGTACGGGCGAGCATGACGTGTGTCTGTACGCGGTACAGTAGCCAATATTGTATGGTCTCATGCGTCTCACGGAACGAAGGCCGATGTGACTGAAGGATGATATGCCAGTATGCGGTACATAGCCAATGTACCCATCTACACAATTCTATGTGCAGTAAAAGATCTTTATTTGACTGCAATCTTAATCTTTGATGAAAATAATCAAGAATGGACCACGAAGATCTAATAGTCAATCTTCTCACTTCTGATTTTGTTCAATTCTCTTGTTTTTACACTAACAGATGTTTTTACGGAGGCGTCATCAAACTGACAGAATATCGGTTGACTTTGAACTATAACAGACTAGCAAATAGCGGTCTACTGCACCAGTTGTGTCAGCTGGTTCGGATCTCGTGCACCGGATGTGGTGCAAGAGCCAAGGTACCCTTCTACACACTTTTGTAAGGTCAATAAATATATTTGACCACGATCTCAATTTTGTAATAGAAACTGTCAAAGATGGACCACAGATGTTAAGTGGGTCTACCTTTTCGCTTCTGATTTCTTATTATGTTTCTGTTTTGTTCTCTTGTTTTCACTGACTGTTGCGTCATCAAAATTACAGAATTTTACTTATGTATGTATGTAATAGATCTTGCGTGATAAATTTGTTTATGTGGTTGGAAGCCATGTTTCCTTGTTGGAAAGCGTCGAGGATGGAATGGATCTCAAAGATCAAGTACCTACGTCCTTTTCGCTCTGTTTTCTCAATATTTTTCGTTCTGTTTTCTTGTTTTCAAGGATGCATGTGCGGATTTCGGCTTGCAATAGCTTTGAACTCTAGTTAGTTTTGTCTGGCAAACAATACTGTCCAATACTAGGATAATGTATATTGGATAGCATGGTGGATTCCTATAATGACTCTAATAGCACTCATATTGTTGCAATTAAAGCCAGTCATATTTTTTTGTGCCGCTAAGATAAAATTTAGTTATTTTATTATATACTTACTTACTCGAGACCGTATTTTATTTCGAGTGAGTGATTTATTGCTATGATTCTTTAACAATACGCAATACCATTAATTATGTTGCGTTATATTTGTTTGAAAAGTAATAATAAGAACTGCAAAGTATTTGTGAAGTAATTGGATGCCTGAATTTAAAAATTAACGTATCGCACATAATGGCGTTGTTTGTAAAGGTAGACTAAGGGATAAATTCAATTATTATTGTAAAAATGGAAACTGGAATCGTAAAGTTTAAACGATAAAATAATTTCTTACTTATACTTTTATTTATATGTATTTTCGACGAAAGCTGCAAAGACAATTTTTGAATGACATATTTTCTTATATTGATTAATTATTCTCAAAGATCAAGCATTCTGCTACCGTAAGGAAGTAGAATAAGTGTATGAATGAAAATTAATTAGTACAAATATGCAGAATTAATATTATATCGCTTGAGGTTAGTGCAAAGTGACGCATAAGTAATCATTATGTCTGAACATATCACGAAACTAATGCAGTGAAATATGTTGAATAGGAATTGCGGTTTGAAAAGATTATCAGATTATGGGAATGAGGGCTATTTTCTGCGTTTACCAGTGAGGTTCTATCTAAGACATAGTCAATTACAAAATGATTTAATTTGCGTTCAGAAATGAACTCGCGCAACCATAGACATAATAGTTGACATTTCTGCAGGTTTATAAAATATTCGCGTTTCCTGCCTTTAAGTCTGTGCCTATGAAAGAAATCAAATTAAGATGTTGTAACATACGCCTACCTAACATACTTCGCTGGTTAACAAACCATTTTTATTTTGTAGTGCTTTATTTATAGCTTAATATTGTTTATTATGATCACAATTCCCCCTATTTCAATTTCCCACAATACGTCACGACAAAGTACCAAGTATTAGTACGTAAATCACGGCAAAGTACCTAAAACGTATAAGATAATTTGTCTAATACTTTTACTATATATGGAATTGTATATTGCTGTAGACTTATTTACTGGATTTTTATATAAGCTGCTTTCATAGTTGTCTTTGTGTTGTTTTTCTTTGTGAAATGTCAATGAAAACTAAATACACATTTAGATACTTGTGTACCTACTAGACAGCACGAAATAAATGTAAGGAATAAAAAAAAATATGTCTAGGTGTTTTGTTATTATATTAAAAACGTTGAATAAGAGGTGAGATATCTTTATAATTGTATCATGACCATGGCAAAGCAAAATGTAAATTTGTTATAAGGTTTCAAAAGACAAATTTAATTGTTAACATGGTATATTATTTTGTTAAGTAGATAAACATTATGTTATCAAAGATTACATACTTTTTAAGAGCTTTGCAGCTATTCATTCTATGAACTTATGTTAAGTTATTCAGTTGATCTCAAAAAAATAGAGCTGATGATAACATTATAAAAACTAACGTAACGATGAGCACATAACGTCAAAAAAGATAAGCAATTATATTATATAGTTAAAATTAATTTCTTTTTTTTTGTTCTTGAATTATTAATTACAAAGACACACACACACACACACAGTGTCACAGTGATGATGTCACCCCCATGGGAGATAATTTCATCATGACAAACTTATCTTAATATTTACAAAATCAGTCTCAACAAGAAAAATAAAGAAACTCTAAATACCTACATACCTATCTATCTATTTACATAAAGAAACGAATAAAGCTTAACTAGCTATTTGTCTTCTTCGGAATACGGAGAAGACAAGAAGCCATTACACATACCTACATTATAAATTGAACCTACTGCTCATATCTTGTCGGATTGCATCATTCCAGACACACTCCGCCCTAATCTAAATTTAAAATTTAAGAAAAACCCCGTTTCCAATGACTTAATTTTCTTGAAAGTAAAACACCATCATATTTAGTCATGTGCATGTTTTCGGTTTTCACTTTTAAACGGCTCAACCGATTTTTATGAAACATGTTTAAGAAAAAATTCGGGAGCTATGATGTCCCAGACAGACAGACACGTCAAACTTATAACACCCTTCTTTTTTGATCGGGGGTTAAAAACATGTTGTAAGTATGTCTTCTACTGCATTACACACCGAACAATCCTTTCATTCGAAATTAATTCCGTGACCAAAGATACAAAACCTTGTTAAAACCAAAAACTGTAACGATAAAAATATTTTAAACAATATTTATTTTATGTGCTCATCAGTTAATAGTAAGGCTTACGAGAATTTAGTACTTTTTGCATATTTAAGAGTTGTTGCGCGTATTCTGTGATATGAAAGATGATCTGCTTGTAAATTATGTATGTATTAAATTGATTGTAACATTGTATTCGGAATAGTCATATCTTAATATTAAAAGTTATTGACAAGCATTTATGACTATAGTTTTATTTTCCAAGTTACTGTCCATGCTGTTGCTGATGTTGTTGATGGACTTCCCGTCGATATAAGCAATAGTTAAAGCACATAATGTTTGTTCTTAATATAGCATTATATTGCAAAAACTGTATTAGTAATTTTGGCTAACCACCTACAAAATTTTATTGAAGTAGGTAAAACGAGGGGTTCACATTAAAATAGCTTTACATATTCGCCTTCACATAATTAAGGTAAATTCAAAATTAGTTCTGGCGGCTTCTTGACCCAAAATAAAATCGTGTTAATGTCAATATTATTAAAATATTAACTTAAAGGAATCTAGAAATTTTATTTTTTCTGGTAAAACATTATTTTCTGCCATTATATAGTTAATTTACCAAGTCTTTAACGATTTGGAGGATTAAGCAACATACAAAATGTATTACAACATAATGATCGTATTTATTTTCCGCCAGTCATGCCTGTTACCGCGACCTAGCCAGCGCGAAGTCATCTTGTTTACATAAAAATGATAATAAAAGGTGTTTCCACAAACAGTGTAGAGAATACAGCATTAATCGACACACACGGAAAATGTAGATATTAAAATTCGTAAGTGGCAGAATTATTCGATGAAAAAATAATGCCGTGGAGTATTCATCAACATCATCATTTCTGCCGTAGGACGTCAGCTGCCGGGAATAGGAAGGCCTATATAAACCTATTTTAAAGATTTCCAGTTACTTTGTGGCCTGCATTAACCACAAACCTGCACAACACAATGTTTTTTTTTTATTTTTCGAAACGTTATAGTTACTATGATGGGAAAAGTTATGCACTTAGTATTTTATGAAACTTTATTTTTTTTCTTAAAAGCTTCAGATTTGTTTCTTGTTCAGCCATGCGGGACTCGCGCGACAATGAATCGCGGGAACCTCGCGACAGAACGCAACAGAACGCTTGAAGAACTATGGAGGCGAATCGCTCCATAGTAAAAAGGATCGCGCGGCTTGACTAAGGCTCGGCGCAAACGGACTACCTTTTGTTATAACGCTGCGTACACGTGTATTTGGTAGTAGGGTAGTGGCTACTCGCTACAGTACTGTTCAAAATTCGTTACTTGTGCGCACAGACGCCGATACGCGCCACAATAGCGCTATTCCACCCCCGATCTGTTAGCAGAGAACAGATTCAAAAAGAGATGGCTTCGGAACACCGGTGGACGTCGGTCGCATCTGACAATTACAAAATCGTGATGCTGCGCTTGCGCCGGCTTCTGGGAAGACGCCATGTGACGTGAAGAGCTACATCATGGTTGTTCGCAAGTGCCGTAAACCCAACGGCCGCAATCAATGCGGCATTGGGCCCTCGGACCGAATCTGTGGGTTCCAAGCCTAGGTACTTCGGCTCGGCACGAAAAATCTAATAAGATTTATATTTTTATACATGTATATGTTAGTCTGTAAGGTATATGTTTATGTGGGCCTGAGATGCCTGAAATAAATGATTTATTATAATTATTTAAATCATACAGCTGTAGCGCGTGACCGCTACCGATGGCTGTAGGTAGTCAGTGGGCCGTTTACTCCGAGCCTAACTGTGTACCTACAGAAAACGTGTGAACGAATTATGTGTATAGAAATAACACCCGCGCAATTCGCACAAGTTTTTGAAATGTGCGTTTCCCGCCGTGTCTGCATTAGGGCTTGAAGAGATGAAATTTACCAACCTACTCTATTACGAAACTGTCGTTTTCAATCTGCATTTAGTTGGAAACACCTCTTTATGAGTAGTCAACAGAGTCTAGAATATAAATAAACTTGTGCCGGTTTGTTTTACTTACTTGAAATAAAATATTTAACTAGTCAATTTTAAAACGATAATGGCAATGGCTTTTACAAAAAGCGTTCTCAGTGCAATAAGATGGAACTCGACATCAGCAAAAACATTGCCAAAAAAAATGAAAGCGGTCGGCTTATACAAATATTTACCAATCGCAGACAAAAACAGTTTACAAGACTTGGAACTTGAAGTGCCAGATGTGCACAAAAGTGAAGTATTGGTAGAAGTTAAGGCGGTTGCAGTGAATCCCATCGATGCAAAGCAACGCGCTCCGAAACCCCACATTGAGACTAAACCTAGGATCTTAGGATGGGACGGATCCGGTGTTGTTGTCGCGACAGGACCCGAAGCAGGCTTATTCAGAGAAGGAGACGAAGTTTTCTTCACCGGAGATGTAAGAAAAAATGGATCAAACGCCCAATACGTAGCCTTAAATCAAATTCTAGTCGGAACTAAACCAAAGACCTTGACTTTCGAGCAAGCGGCCGCGCTGCCTCTAACAGCCGTTACAGCATACGAATCTTTATTTGATCGTCTGGCTCTTACAGAAAAGGATAAGGGCAAAACTCTTCTCATCATCAACAGCGGAGGAGGTGTAGGGTCCATAGCAAGCCAACTGGCGAAGAACTTTGGATTAAAAGTGGTTGGCACCGCGTCTCGGCCAGAAACTGTTACATTTAGTAAGCAATTTGGAGTAGATACGGTTTTAGATCATAGGCAAGATTTATTACCACAGTTAGAAGCCAACGGATATCCGGATGGAGTTGATTTTATTCTGGTAAACTATGACCCTTATCCATATTGGGATACGTTGACTAAAGTGATTAAACCGCAAGGAAGGATTTGTCTTCTAGTAGACAGTAGTGGCTTGGTAAACATAACACCACTAAAAGACAAAAGTGTGACCTTAGCGTACGAAATGATGTGGACAAGAATCAAATACGAGACTCCGGACAAATTTCAACATCACGCGATTTTAGAAGAGGTCTCAAGGTTAATAGATCAAGGGAAGCTGAAACATACATTGACGAAAACCTTATCGCCTATTAATGCAGAGAATTTAAAAGAAGCTCATAAGATTATCGAAGGGCAAAGCATGATTGGGAAGTTGGTGTTGTCTGGATTTTAAGCCGGGCCATACACGTACTGTTCGAGCAGTTACAGTGATCAACTGCTCTTGCAGTCAAGAGCCAACGGATTGAAGGTGCCATTGATAACTGTTACTGCTGTTCAGCAGTTACTGCTCGAGTAGTTGGCGTTCAATATTCTATTAAACAAACGAAGTGTGCGAGCGAGCGCGATAGCATTTGCAAATGCTTGATCGGTTCGTTTATGTACGTGCGTAGAAGTCTTAGTTCACTATTCAGTCGAACCCTATAGAAGTCGATCCTAACTGTTTCAAGCAGTCCTTGTATAGCGGGTTAGCGGGCCTAATAATGAATTGGTAAATGGTTGTGTAAAAATAATATAAAATTGTTATTCCTTAATTATAAGTATACCTATATTATAAAAGTACATAATATAAATGAATGATAGTTTACTTTGAATATTTATTTTTTATATTCAACCAAGATCTCGTTTTTTATCTCCTTTGCCCGCTTAGAACTTTTAAACTACTCAGCAATTATTTCAGCAATAGAGTTAAAAAAACTAAGCCACGTTTATGATAAATTGACTTAGATAATAGTCATATGCCGTTAAGTTTATAAAATGTGAGCTAGCAAGGAATGTTGTTGGATATACCCCCACACGCACAATCACAAGACAGTATAATCGACTCATTGTTTATTTGAGACTGCCATTCAAAAATACAGGTTCAAATGAGTTCTTACACAGGGATTACGTCTATTCGAACTTTAGGCTTGTATAATATTACATTTAGTTAATTGACAGTATTGGCCCAGTGAGTTTGACTTTCTCAATGATAACGCACCGATAGCCAAGTACCCGAGCTCAGAGATAAGAAATCAAAAGTCATTTATCTCACGGCAATAAAATGTTATTCAAAAGTGTTGTAATCACATTGCTTGTAGTCACAGCCGCGCAATCAACTATGGCTGGAAATATTCCGAAAACTATGAAAGCCGTCGGCCTATATAAATATTTACCAATTAGTTATCCAGAAAGTCTGCTTGATTTAGAAGTAGAAGTGCCAAAATTGGAAAAAAATGATGTTTTAGTGAAAGTGAAAGCGATCGCTATGAATCCTATTGATTATAAAATCAGAGCTCCAAAGGCAGACGTGGAAACTAAACCAAGAATCCTTGGATGGGATGGGTCTGGTGTCGTAGCAGCTGTAGGAGAAAATGCGAACTTATTCAAGGTTGGAGACGAAGTATTCTTTACAGGAGATACGCGTAGGAATGGATCCAATGCTGAATACGTAGCACTAGATCAAATTTTGGTCGGGAACAAACCTAAGAATTTGACATTCGAAGAAGCAGCTGCAATGCCATTGACAACAGTGACTGCGTATGAATCCTTATACGATCGGCTGGCGCTTACAGAAAAGGACAAAGGTAAAACTCTGCTTGTCATCAACAGTGCTGGAGGCGTCGGTTCTATTGCCACTCAGCTGGCTAAGAATCTCGGACTGAAGGTGATTGGAACAGCCTCTCGACCAGAAACATTAGAGTTTTCAAAGCGCTGCGGGTCAGATATCGTTCTCAACCATACTCAGAATCTTCTTCCGCAACTGGAATCGAATGGATACCAGAGTGGAGTAGACTTCATTTTGGTCAATTATGATCCCTTCCCATACTGGGACACTCTGATGAAGGCCATCAAGCCGCAAGGGAGGATCTGCTTGGTTGTCGATAGCAGCGGTTTAGTTGACATCAAGCCGCTCAAAGAAAAGAGCATTACTCTATCATCAGAGCTGATGTCAACGAGGATCAAGTACGATACTGAAGATAAGTTCAGGCATCATGAGATATTACAGGAGGTTTCTAAGATGTTTGAAGAGGGCAAGTTGAAACACACCTTGAGTGAGACGATATCTCCGATTAACGCAAAGAACGTGAGGGAAGCTCACAGGTTACTTGAAGAGAAACATTTGCTGGGAAAGTTGGTTTTAACAGGGTTTTAGGTTCTCAACATAAACTTTATGGAGCAGAATTCACTTTAATCAAATGCACTACTTTATGGTGACCCATTTAAATGATTGTAAAGATGCAATAAAATTAAGTGGCCCAATATAATAAGTAAAACCAGATTCTGACACATTTAATTATAAATAGATGTTTTCAAACTCATACCAAGAATAAAATTATCCCCTTTAGTCCAGAACTTAGAGATCTTAGTGTTGTTATAATTATTAATAACTAGTTAACGTATTTTTCCGCGGTAAAACCGCCTCAATAAATACTCTATCTAAAAATGAAAGATTTTTTTCTGTGTTCAGCGCGTTTAAACAAACTCTTCAGGTTTAAAAACTCTATTATTATTGGTTATGATAATGACTATGAAAATAGATATCTATAAAAATATTCCGATGTCAATACTCCGTTTTTTCCTTTGAAATAATCTCGAGCCGATTTTATATTAGAAAATTGTAGTTGGAATTATGTTTTAAACAAATAAACAATAATTTCATAGAACTACATATTTATTGAAAGTTGTCGCCGCCATCTCGAAATTCGATAATAACAATCATTAAATTATAATGACACTCACCAAAAACATCTAAAATTCACATGTCACAATAGTACCACTAATTTCCATAGTTCACTTTTCGGAGTTTTCAGGGAAGTTAATAGGATTTTTACTGAGTACACTGGGGTCGAATTCTTGACCTAAAAATGGCGATCCAGGTGCATTCCAGGCTTTCTTCAGGATGTCTATGTTTCGAATTTCATCGCTGGTGGGGAGTCCTTTCATTTTCCTATCTTGGTTCCATTGTAGTTCTCTGACCTGTCGACGTAAAGATTCAAGATTAATTGTAAGGATTTGAAAACGCTGCACCTCTAGATGCTCGGCCTAATCAAGTATCGTCGCGTCGGTTGCGTCTCTGTCTTAACTGACCCTTACGCTGCCTTCACACGACTCCGTGTGAATTAACTCTGTGTCTTACTCTGTCGATTTTTGTAGGATCCGCACCAGTGTCAACATTATTTTAATGTTAAGCATTCAAATATAAAAGCGAATGCTCGTGTGAACTTTAGCATTGAAATACTGTTGCCACCGACCTGGATCAGTAAAAAAAAAACAGATTCTACAGAGCAAGACACGACTACGTGTGAATGCAGCGTTAGGGCTCAATTCAAACTGAATCTGCAGCGACGACGCAAGGTTAATAGCAAGACAATAATATGCCTCATGACGAATATATTTGATAATCATGAGATAGAATTATGCGACACTTACGAATTCCGCGTACAGTTTATGTATACATTTGCAATAAAACAAAACAAAAATTAAAAAAGATCCTATCCAAGTATTGGCCTCGCGCAATGTCGCTTAACCTTATACAAATCACGTTTGCTGGTATGCGAGCCCACTTATATATTTATTTATTGTGTTTTTAGTATCTGTTGTTATAGCGGCAACAAAAATATATCATCCTTCAGAGTTCTACTTTCTATCTATATATTATATACTAAGGGTTCTTAAAATACAGCCTGGTGCCAGACAGACGACGAAGTCTCAGTAATAGAGTCCCGTTTTACTCTTTAGGTACGGAACCCTAAAAGGCCATAGAAAGGCTTGATGGCATAGACTAATTCTAACAAACTACCTTTTAAGCTCTCTATTGTATTAGTAAGCTAACTGTTAGTAAACATACCTTGTCAATGTGGTCTTGAGGAAGCTCATCTAATGGCCGAGAACAATCAATTTCATTCAAATTTATGGGTTCTTCACTTGTGAAAAGACGATCCCACCATCGTTCTTGGACTTTTTCTGCAAATAAATCAATTTACAACTTAAATTCTGTTATTATTTGTAAAAACAATAGTAC
Organism: Gymnoscelis rufifasciata; assembly: GCA_929108375.1. Taxonomy (NCBI): domain Eukaryota; kingdom Metazoa; phylum Arthropoda; class Insecta; order Lepidoptera; family Geometridae; genus Gymnoscelis; species Gymnoscelis rufifasciata. The sequence goes on from OV815311.1 coordinate 12,642,641, forward strand.
ATTATTTTTTTTTTATTTATTTTACAGTAAAAAATTGTTACATATTTAAATAATAATCAAATACACCATTCTCAAAGTTGAAAATCGGCGCTGAGACTGAGACACCCTCTGCATTGGACAGTTATGATATGTAAGCTATATTATTGCGAAGTTTTATCAAGTCCATACAGTAGTTTTTGTGTGAAAGAGCAATAAACACACTTACATCCTCACATACTTGAGCATTTTATAATATTAGTAGAAAGGATAATGTCCTCAGTCACGCTGCGTCTCCCTGTCACAATGTTCATTATAAACTTAATAACTACTGAATGGATCTTTAAGCAGTTTTCAGCAATACATAGAGTGATTCAAGAGAAGGTTTTAGTAACTATGCAAAGCCGGAGCAGGCCAGCTAGTAACCTTTATATATATTTACCTAAGTGCATTAAAAGTTTCCCTTCGCTGATACTCCAGAAGCTATCCAATACCTTGATCTTCCAGGGCAGGATCCCAGACACAATAACTTCGCCATTTTTCCGGGCTACTGAGATGTCACCAGCATTAGTGGTTACCTTCAGATCTTTGGAGGACTTTATGTTATCAGGTAGGGTCATGGTCACATCTGAAGAAGGAAATATTATCTATTTATATATTTCATAAAGAATATACAGTATAATCTCACTAATCCGGCACTATTAAAAACCGGAGGGTGCCGGATTATTGGAATGTTCGGATTACTGGGTTATACTGAAAAAGTCATAGGTAATAAATAAAATAAAGCATTTCATAGAGAGAATAAATGTATGTAATGTATTATGGAACAATTGAATTAACATGTAGGTACATATGTAATTAACTAGTTTTGAAATAATCCTTAATTGAGGTCTGCTTTTGTGCAACTTGTAGTCCTTGCTTAAAAACCTTTTCTCGCATATTGCGAAGAATTTTATTTTTTAAATCTAGTATTTTGTGTTTGCGTTTATTTGACATTTTTAACTGTAAACTAGTCTCACTTGAAAGAAACAATACGTTAGCGCGTGGGCGGAGGGTGCCGGATTATTGGACGTGCCGATCTATCGAAGTGCCGGATTAGTGAGATTATACTGTATTACTCTTCAAAATACATTGATAAGCAAAATGGTATATAGGATAAGGATTTTAAAATGCAAGATGGGATGTCAGAGCAGATGCAGTTAAGCCCAATGAAGACAAAATTATTATATTCGATATAATGTTAGACACATTTAATTACTCTTGACTGTCTGTCTGTGGCATGATAGCTCCAAAATGGATAGAGATTTAAATTTTGTTATTTATGTTAATTCGATTGTTTAAGACTATTTTTTTTTTACTTTCTGCAGAAGTAAAAAACACAACATTGATCTAGACATTATTATAATTTTTTAATACATACCCAATTCCATAATATTCTGTGACCAGGAGTATTTTTCACGATCCGCTCCATTATATGCCTCACGACTCTTGCTTCTCTGCGAAGGTATAGATGGGGGTGGTCCTGGGTTGGATGTGTACTTTGACTTTGCATTTGAAACACAATTAGTTGTTCCTGAGGTTTTATCTTTAAAACTTGGTTTTTTATTATTATCTGATTTGTCCTGAGAATTTATTTTAGCGTCTGTAGTGAATTGGTGTATCTCAGCATTATTTAAGGACATTTTAGAGTTTATTTCAACTAGTCCTTTTTCTTCTACAACATCAGTTTCTCTTGTGTTGATTGTTAAGCTACTCATAGGTGCTAGATTTTGATCCATAAAAGATTTAACAATCTCCTCTTTTGATATGTTGTGTGTTGTTGAACTCAGAGAGAGAGGAAGGTTTGAATCTAAAGTTTCGCCAGCAAAGCTTTCTTTTAAGTGTTTTTCTGCAATCAAAGGAAGATTTCCACTGGAATAGTCATTGGAATGTTCTGTTGTGTCTGGTAATTGTATGTCTCGGTAGGCCTGGGGTATGAACTCCTCAGTTCTTTCCACATTAGTGGATAAATTTTGGTCTAAGAAAGAACTACCAAAAGATTTCTTTGGACTAGTTTGTGCTCGAGTTGATGAGTAGTCATGGTCGCTGTGAGTTTTATCATAAATTTCATTTTCTTCATCTGTAATTTCTACTTCTTGGGCCACGGTGGAACACATTATTTCATTGTTTAAGTCAGCGGGCATTTTAGGTCCGTTTGGGTCACATGCTCTAAGTACTTTCACCACCAAGTCTTCAGCAACACCAGGGGGAAAACCAATATTTTCATAAGGCCCATCAGGTATGTAGTAGAAATCAGTGCTGTAATTGAAATTAGATTATGCATTATAGGTACATATTATTAAATAGCTTTGAATCATAACAATGAGCAAACACAACACTGGGCAATTAATACGTGGGTAAATATAGTTAATTTTCACAAGACAGAAAGATTTTTGAACTTACCGGCGAGCTAAAAATCCAAAAATTGTAGACAAGAATCCCAGAATTGACTTTTCGTTGATTAAAATTGTCGCTAGCATGTCGTCATAATTTTTATCTTGCGACATTTTGGTCTCGCTGAAATGAAGTTTTAATTGCTTGGGGGCCCAGTTGTAGTTAAAATATGTAAAGAAAATGTTCTGTTTGATTTTGTTGATTCGGAACCGGAACTGAAAGCGTGATTCTGATTTATTGTAGGTACGCGATTCTGTTCTGATTGTGATATTTGTGATTGTTCGCGTCGCGTTCGGTGTTGTTGCTCGAGTTGTTTTGTTTTCTTTCAACTCAACGGGAATATTTTTTTTTATTTGTTTCGTTTTGTCCAAATTAGTCCAAATCGACAGCACAGATCAAGTATGTGGAATGTGTCACTCTATAAAATAAATATTTCGTAATTAATTGCACTACAACACAACTTAGTAATGCGCAAAAAAGTTATTTAAAAAGATTTTTCCCCATAGGTACATTATTTAAAAATGTTAAATGTACCAATTATTTTAATATGCTGTAAATGTAACTAGATGTATGCTATATTAGTTTTTATGTTATGTATGAGTTAATTAAACTACTTTGGTTTTTTTAAATATGTTTTACGTACTTACAATTTTTGTTTCGCTTAGAAGAATATGCGGTTTATTTAAAAGAAAATAAATTGAAAACCAACAACAAACAACTTGACTTAATGTGCGAGTGTATAATTAAGATCAAGATCAATAATCAAACACATTATTGTATTGCAAATCTGAAGTGATCAACTAGATTAAAAATAATTACAGCCAAATTATACCTAGTCCCATATACATATATATATATTAGGTCCTTACATATGAAATTGGCGTTTTTCGTACTGGCCACTTTAATCACAAATTTCTCCTCTTTGGTAAGGAATTCCAAATTCAAATTTGTACAGCTATAGACTCATGTATTTGTGCTTCGATGATCGTCATTCATTTGTTTTTTTTCTTCTGTTTTTTTCTGTTTGCGTCACTCATTTTACAAAATGGAAAACTTAAAATATCGCATTATTTACGAGTACGAGTTCCGCCGTGGCACTAGTGCTGCGGAAACAACTCGAAGGGTGAATGATGTGTATGGCGGTCGTGTTGCAAAAGAAAACACAGTTCGTTTTTGGTTCCAACGTTTTCGTTCTGGAAATTTCGACTTGCAGAACAAGCCCCGTGGACGGCCTGAGACTCAAGTTGATAATGAAGAGTTGAAGGCTATTGTGGAAGCGGATCCATCGCAAACCACGTCCGAGTTAGCTGCAGGCTGCGGTGTTAGTGATAAAACTGTTTTAATTCACTTGAAGCAAATTGGGAAGATTAAAAAGCTTGAAAGGTGGGTACCTCACGAATTGACTGAAGCAAACCGGCAAACGCGCGTCGACTGCTGCGTTACATTACTAAACCGGCACAATAATGAAGGTATTTTAAACAGAATCATTACCTGTGATGAAAAATGGGTTCTTTACGATAATCGGAAGCGCTCAGCGCAATGGTTGGATCCTGGCCAGCCAGCCAAATCCTGCCCCAAGCGAAAATTAACCCCAAAAAAGTTACTTGTAAGCGTTTGGTGGACTAGTGCCGGTATTGTTCATTACAGTTTTCTCAAATCTGGCCAGACTATTACGGCTGATGTCTATTGTCAGCAATTGCAAACCATGATGGAAAAGCTAGCGGCTAAACAACCTAGGCTGGTCAATCGCTCCACGCCACTGCTGCTTCACGACAACGCTAGACCACACACTGCGCAACAGACGGCTACTAAATTAGAAGAGCTTCAATTGGAAAGTCTAAGACATCCTCCGTACTCCCCGGACCTTGCTCCAACAGATTACCATTTTTTTCGAAATTTGGATAACTTCTTGCAAGGGAAAAAATTCAACTCCGATGGGGCAGTCCAAATCGCCTTCAAAGATTTTATTGATTCCCGTCCGACTGGTTTTTTTAGTAAAGGGATCAATGAACTACCTATAAGATGGCAAAAGTGCATAGAAAATAATGGTTCATACTTTGATTAATTAAATATATTATATTAAAAAATATTCGACTTTTTGTTCCTCCCATACAAAACGCCAATTTCATATGTAAGGACCTAATATATATATGTATATTCATAAATTCATAATACAGAGGAGCAACCTCTGTATTATGAATTTATGAAACAAGTTTTTAATATACGGGAAAATAATTGATGACTTTTTGAATGTGTTCATTCTTGCGATTTTCCTAACTGAGCTGGCAATTTTCTTAAAAGTAAAAATGACAGTTGTTAATTTGACTTTGACAAATACCACATCATTTAGCAAACTTCAGAAACGGAAATGTTGCCAGTTGCCAAAAAAATATATACTGGCAGCACCACAAACCAGTTTTTAGTAAGCATTCCTGCCACTTGGTGGCGCCAATATCCGTTCTTTACTTTCGAAAGTTTCACATCCGCAAGCAAGAGAGCGGCAAGGCAAGGCGGAGTAAAGTGAAGTAGGCGAAACTAGCTAAGTGTCGCGCGCGAACGCAGCAGCAGTGCAGACGATGATCGCATTCATATAAGTTTTAAAATATCGTGTGTGCGTGATAACGTGCTCTTCGTTTCGTTAAGTGTTTGTAAAAATGCTGTATAGGTGAACGTCCGCAAGAAAAGTGTTGTGGTTGTGTTGTAATCTTTGTTCTTCCGTTTTTTATTCTTCAAAAGGTTTAAAAATGCCTTGCTCAGCAGTAACTTTGTCTATAGCGACCATTACGGCAATCGTGGCCGCTGCACTGATGGCTATTGCATTCTCAACAGATAACTGGCTTTACATTGAAGTTAAACGCAGTAATATTCAGGTAAGAAACTTTTTTAGATTTTTTCTCTATGTAGGTATCCAAGTGTATAGGTAGGTACCTACCTTTTTCGCTACAGCTACATAATAGAGATCTTAACGGAAAATATATCACTTTGTAAATCTAAAAGTACTAATTAAAGTCGCAGTCAAAACGAACTGGGAACTTATGTAGGTACCTGCCTATCCACTTACCTGACTTAAAAAATCCTGCTTACCTGCTACAGTTCTAACATGCATGTCTTGCCATTTCTTTACCTTTTTTAATATTTATCTAACTGCCATAATCCGTTCAAATTTTATTAATTTCGTTTTTCTTCTAAGGTAGTTTTAAAAACGTGCTTGTAGAGTGTAGTCCTATAGAATAATATTTTATTGTATAGAACTTTTGCTTTTTGCCTCACTAACATTACTTTCTCATCTACAGCACATTTTCCCAAGCAGCCTTCTACTAACAAGAAATAATGGAATGGAACTATAACCCTGGTTGTTGATTTTAAATATAATGTTATAAACTAACCAGCTTGTATAATTACTACAACCCACAATTTTAGATTTTCTTTTATAAATTATTGCAGGAACAGTAACTTACGCATTTGTTATGCGTTGGTGACTCTTCCTGTCCCTCTGTCACCTTTTTACTCTCCAACCACCAAACATAATCAGATGACGATGGTATCTCTCTTGAGACTCCGAAATATGCTTAATATAACATTGAGCATATTTCGGGCTTTACCCTATACCGTGGAAAAATACCATGCTTCTATGGAAAATCCAATAAAACACGAACAGACAAGGCGGAAAGCTTGTATTTTACAAACGTCTGTCGATTGAGTCGCGTCCTTCTTGAGACCCCGTTATTGCAGACACGTTACGCATAAATATGCACGTATTAATGGCACGAATGTGTGTAACTGTACCATTCCGTGCTACTCCTACTCACCCAAACGTGGAGATATTGAAATAACGATCTAGCCAACGATAAGTCTTCTATAAAAACAATTGCAATCTTACCAACTTCTTGACTCATCGTACCTTATAATGATTATATACCTACTTAGTACAGGAACCTAGCGTATTATACGTTGATGTTAACCTCTTTTAATTCTTTTATTTAATTGGTTAATAAATTCTTCATTATTAGTTATTACAATAAGAAAGTTTCGTGGATGGAAAAAGTAGGTGGTAGTGAAAGAACCATTAACCAGCGCAAGGTTCGCAATATCTATCCAACTAAAACATGAGATAAGAGCAACTTGAGTAATTCCCAGACAGTTACGAAAACTGGAACATCTCACGGTTATTTGTTATGTTTTTGTGTGTGGAGTTCTGGTTTCTCTAACTATCACGTCGGGGTCATTTTTTTTTGCAAATCTGTCTAACTTGACTTTTTCTACCTGTTGCGCCCCTTTTTTTGACAGAATCCCATCTTAACCTTTAGACAGATGTTACTTTAAAGATTAGATAGATGCAGTTTTTGCAAGAAAGTATTTACTACTCGTGCTTGCTAATAAGGATATCACAAAATCAAAATTGTCAATTTTCCGTGATCAATAAATATGTATTACAAATTAAATACTTTTGTACCAACGTAACTAAATATTTGCTCTTCTGCCAGAACGCAAACATTGGAAAGCTTCGGAGAAATCGATCGTGAAAGTGACGAAATCTCTGAGAAGATCTATGCAGCTATATTATTACGTATTATGTAGATAGGTAGGTACTTCTTATGCTAATAACATGCGGATCACATATCTGAGCAGTGCCTCTACTTGCTCCTCGTTACTGACACCATCGCACTTATAGTTCAGTTGCGCTTAGCAATAAAAGTACTAAGCCATATCCATTAAAAACACTGCAGTGGAGAAACAGTATTTGCTGTTACCAAGTTAAGTTTTTGTTTGATTTGTTGGCTTAGTAAAGAACTACTTACATAAAACTGTCGAACATATGACGATTGTTTACCTTGTTTCCTGGTGGGGCAGGATGTTGAATTACCAAAATAAACATTGCCCATCGGCCGTGAAAAAGGATCTGTTACCGTTAACAATAGCGATGGGAAATGGGAACTCAATCATGATTTGGGCATTGATAGCGGTCAGTCAACAGTAACGATTTGATATACAAGACTGGTTTTTAAAAAGGATTTCAGACATAAATTGTTCTATTAGCAAAGAAAATCTTAATTTGATAGAGAAAAAAGCAGAGCAGGTTTTAATAAGTAGCAGATTAACTGATTATCGAAAATAATTAATTAAGCATCAGCATCGTTTCCAAGGTGCGTTGACAATAGTCGATTATTCTGCGGAAACCAGCTTTCTTGATGTCTTGACGACACCCATTTCTCACGTCTCTTGTTGGTTTTTATCTAATTCCGCTTTTGTTACTTGGGGGTAATAGACAACTACCAACTTTTCACAGACTCACACCATTATTGTGTTCCACATAAAAATGAAATTATTTAATGGAAATTAGAAAATATTCGCTACAATAAGTTATTGTGCTGATATTTAATCATAAGCACCTCAATTTCCGTTCCCACACAGGGACTTCCCTCTTGACGAGAGCGATAATGCCTTATTTCACCAGCCAACGCGGTTGCTGAATGTCAAATTTCCCAATCTTAATACTTAAAAATTCTGCGAACATGCCGGCGAAAGCACTCGTTTTAAAGCCACGTACATTTTTCAAGAACAAATTTCTAGAGTTGAGTGTCGTATTTCGAATCTTCAATCTTCAAAATTAAAGTCGAGCGTCGAACTCAGCCTACATCATTCAATTCAAGTAGCTGTTAAAACTTTGGTATCATTTGTAAACATAATAAAATTATTTGCGTACCTTCTTGCATCGGTCTTTTTGCTTGGTCAAGCGCCAATGCGTCACTTAATAGTAAGTTAAACCGTATAGAACATAATGTACATACTAAATTATAACGTTCAAGCTGGAACCAGGAAATAATCGATGTAATACGTAGCTAGGTCAGCTATACAATTCATCTAATTGTAAGTATTATATTAGCTTTGAATTGTATATGATATATTACTAAATTGAAGACGTCCGGGGAATTTTAATTTATGACTATATATAATTAATAATAAACTGATACCTATTAATTTTCTAACAATTAGATCTTGTTTCACAAAATCCGAGGAAATTAAGCAATAGTTATGTTAATAATACGTTTCAATGGTTATATTATATGTCAAGAGCTATCTGTATTTTAACCATTGACTAACTTAACTCGGAGATGGTGAAACAGGCCGTTAGTTTCAGCACTCAGATCATTTTCGAAATACCTAAATATTTGACTTGTTAGTGCATAATAATGTATAAGTAGAGAATTTCAACAGAAAAAATACAATCCCACGATGGAAACGACTTGGCAGAATCAGGGCATGTTTTGCGGCAAAACATCAACTTCTTGCTAAACCACAGACTTCATTACATTCAGAGAAAATGTACTGATTCTATTACGAAATCCATCAGATCAGTCCAAAACAAACTTTGGAAAGTGTTGATAATTTAGGCAACATTAAGACACCTTTCACTATTCTAATTTAAGCAATATTCTGTGTTATTCATTTTTCTTATCTATTTTCATAAATTTCCATGATTTCCTGTTTCTTTCCTAGTTGATAAAATATTTAAATAATACATTATTTATAATTTTTTTAATTAACATTTTATTGTTAGCTATATGTACGGTATGCGTCTCTAACTGGTAACCCCTTTCAGTAGTAGTTTGTATGTAGAAGGGGTTACCAGTGAGCGACGCATACTGTAAGTATGTACATATATGTATATAATTATTAATTCTGTTCATAAATTTCCTGTTTTGTACCCATACATAGGTATGTTGTAAATTGATTTCGCTTGATTAAAACATCAGCATATTGAATATATTTAAATCGTGCATTGTTCAATTAGAGCTTATGACAATACGGACTCATAACTGGCTGCTTAAGATAGTTTGCGTAAGGTTTTATTGCTCGTTACACTCTCACGATATTTATGATTGCGTCATTAGAATTTTTAATTGTAACGTTGAACAATAGACAAGTGTGGTCCTAGCAGTGTCCTTCCCAAATTATAAAGGCCTTAGTTGGGTTGAAAAGTTTGCTGCTTAAGTAGGCAGTATTCGCTTATTAGGCTTCATTTTCTTTATAATGTAGACGACATAATATAGAAAGAGAAGATGAAGGGTTTGGACAAAAATAATAACTCATCATGCGTTTATTTTAATAAGCTGGCTGAAGGAATGAAAAAATATAACTGACTGCGACCTTTTTGGGATTTTTTCTGTCTATAACTTGTCCCTATTCAAGGCAGATAAAACTACAAGCAGGTGTAAGCTATTTCTGTCAGATAGAGGGCTTTTCTTTGTTCTTTGCCTCGCAAAAAGGTTGATAACCTAACTGTTTCTACTCTAACATTCATCTCCGCCTTTGCAAAACATGCAGCTTGCACATTTACTGTAACCTTAACAGCACTTAACGTTTCTTTGAACATTAAAACATTCGTATTACAATTTTTTTATTTGTTGCGAGCGGTTGATTTTCATAGATATTTTTTGTTGTTTCAAGGGTATCAACTTTTTTTTTTGTCGAGATCTTCAGTTCACATCTACCTCTTACCTATAGTTTACATTCCCAAAATAATACCAGGGTTAAATGCAACTATATTTCATATATCAAATTACTCCTTTGAGTTGGATACATAAATCTTAAATTAAATTTGTAGTTTGTACTCCAATTTAATTTAAGACTTTAGGTACTAAGTTTTTGGGATGGGTAATTATTTAATTTTTGCGTGAACTTTTTCTTCATTTAAGCAACTTGCAAATTCAAAATAAGATCCAAAAACTTAGTTACATCAATTATATGACATTTCTCATATAAGTACCTACTTACTCAAACTTCTCGTATATCTGTTGACATTGCAAGGCAAACCGGCCAGGACCTTGCCAGGATCAAGTACACCGACCCATTATAAAAACGTTGACTTCGCGCCACAGATTATAAACAGCTAGGTAGCGTGAACAGGTTAGGGTACAACTAACTCTACAAGGTTGGGAGCGAATGATGTTTACCAGGATTAACTTTGTCTGGAGTTCGTTTTTTGCGGCTGGGGGTTTGAAGCATGAATAAACTCACGTACGCACTTTGAAGATATGTGACATGCGACGTTTTAGTCATATTCAAATAGTTGATGAAGGGAAGCTGCTTTTAATTAAAATATTTGTTTGTAGTTTGTCAACATTGTAGTAGAAAGATAGATACACTTACCATCAGGTGAGATTGTGGAAAAAAATGAATTATCACCTAAACAAAACATTAACATATAGTATGTACATATACTTACATCAAAGAGCCTTGTGCAAATGATATACCTGTGGCCATGGACATGAAAGTCTAGGCTTGGTATATCTTTATCGCTATCTGGAATCTTATTACAGATCAAACAGGCCCATCTAACGCATCGGTCTCACTTAGGTTACTGCTTCTATATAAAGTAGGTATATCAATAGGGTAGATGGCTAAAAATATATAATAAATCCCTGTATTATTATTTTTTTTAATGTAAACGCAATTTTCCTTTTTTCTTGCAAATGAAAAATCAAGACGATACTGTGCATTGAAGTTCCGCTTGACGTTCGGCTCTCGGGCTATTTGTACTTAATTTCAACTCCAGAACTATGATGCTATATCTTGGCACTTTCTTGTTAAATTAATAAAGCGAAAAATAGGTATCGAGTATTTTTGGCCGGGCTAACAAATGAATTAAACGGAATATATAATAAACTAGCGGCCCGCCCCGGCGTCGCACGGGTATCAAATTTTCCCGGAATTTATTCGCATTTTTCTCGCCGTTAAAACCATCCTATCTCTCAAGTTGGATCGAACTGCACATGGTGTGCGAATTTTATTATAGTCTGTTACACGAGATTTATATAATATAAAGATAATACCTATGTTCTTATACAGTCATCATGCCTATTTTGATCTGGATTTGCATATTTGATAAAGATAAAAGATAAAAAACGTTTATTATGTCATAAGTTAAAAGTAAATTAAATATTCTATAGATGTTACATAGAGATTCCTAATGACATAAATGGTCACCAATCAGCATGTGCTATGACAGAACTAGGTCCTGTCATAGCGCTGGTCTTCCATGGTGACCAAAAATAGCGAGAAGCGGCTGCTGCGTTACTCGCAGAAACAGTAAACAATATTAGAAACAGTAAACAATATTAATTAAAAAAAACAACATAAATTATAAAAAACTTAAAAAACTAATTCAAAAATATTGTTAAACATCAAACTTAAACATACAATACAAAACAAACATACATTCAAAATTGAGATCCATTCCATCAATTTAAGATATTACAAGTGAATTTACAGTCTTTTAAAATAAAATCGAAGTACAGAACGGCTGGTTCTGTTGTTGTGAATCTAAAAGCATACTTTTCAACATTTTCTTAAACACATAAATAGATTAAGATTTTTTAAGTGGAGGTGGTAAATTATTCCAGCATTTCGTGGCTGAATATTTGTGCAGATACCCACCCAAAATAACAATTATTATCTCGAAAAATTGAGGTACAGTCAACATGTCAATGGATTAGGGTTCCAAAATTATATAAACACTAAATGTAGTCAAAAGTTAATGACAACTGTAATTTGTCAGAAGTAAGGTTACAAATAACGTGTCATAAGTAAGTGATCACATTTATTGACAATATACTTTTGACTTATTAAAACTTCATTAAGAACTGACTGACACTTTGGTATAACTTGTTACATGGCACGTCACACTTGAAGCTGTTTTGAAATGTTGATTTTGATCACCTACTTTTGCTGTTGACTGTACAACATTCTTCAAGCTGCAGAATACATACCAGATGAGTTCAATCCAAAGGTACTTCGAACCTAAAGAATCCCTGGCATTCAGTCAGCATCAGCATACTAACAAACTGCCTACATAAACCTACCTAGGTCGCACCTATAACACACTTCCATTCCATACAATACCGGTTCCATGAGCTCAGTGATGCGTTACATTGCGAAATGAACTCTATCACACAGGCCTTTGATCGACATTGTAAATCAGCCTCGGATGCGACGTGCCCAATCATACATTGACGTTGTACCCGTGTTGTATTCCTTTATCTCTTTGACTATGTTTAGTCCATTACTATCTAGAAACGGGTATTTAGCTTTAAGACTGCAGTGCATGATACGATTTCTAATGTGAAGAGATTAAGCCCTCGTTCTTCTCATTATTATGCTACGATAATAGTTGGGCATGTGATTGACGGAAACAAAGTGGAATGATTATTTGTTCAATATCCGAGAGCTGGTACTATATTTTGGGAAGTTATTTGAGGCAACCTGTTAAATAAGGATATATAAAATAAATGCAGTTTGAAATATTCTTATTTTATAACCAGTAAGTAAATAGTCTACTGCTGGACTACAGAAGTATTTACCTACATAGAGGAAAGAATATACTACTATTTACTCGCAGAACCATCAAACTAAATTTTATTTATCTTTCCATTATCATCAAAAGGCAATGAAGCGCGTTGATGTCTTTTGTAGTGTAAATTATCTAGTAAGTTTTGTTGTTTGTGTAGTTATTTTTATCTATTTGTACAAATGTTTAATAAGTTATCTCACTGAAGGCCTTCTTCACATCTCCAAGTAAAATTAGACAGTGGTTAAAATTTAGAGCTGTTTCGTTCCGTCACATGTGGCAAAGCGAGACAGCTCTTGATATAACAAAAAATATCCGTTGGCATGTACTTACTATTAACATGACTAACTAACCATTGCTTAGTTTACTCGAATGTTGTGAAATAATGAACCTGAAGTTTTAAACGTTTAATTTTTAAACAAAAATATTAAAAAAAATTTTTTTGTATCGATTTGATATTTTACTATTACCTTCCTGGGGGTCCCCAAAAGCTAGATAAAAAACATGACGTATCTAATACGACGGGAACTAACCTTTTTATTATTTACACTCGCCCCTGAGACTTTATATATATGAACAAAAATATTTACGAGGACTAGTATCGAGCTTAAAATTAATCAGGATCTTCCTTGTGATCTCTATAAGCTATGAAAAAAACATCAAACATGTACAGAGACGGGAACAACCCTTTTCACACCCTTACTTTGAAAATTTTAAAACTAACGTCCATAAAACATTTTTTTTTGTATCGATCTGATAACTCACCATAACCTTCCTAGGAGTGCCCACAAACAAGGAATAAAACATGTTACAGCTAAAGTGACGGGAACTACCCTTCGATAATCTCACCCCTACATGGAAGATTCAATATATTATATACTTATAGGACTAGTATCGATCTGAAAATTAATCAGGATCTTCCTTGTGATCTCTATAAGCTAGTAAAAAAACATCATACATCTAATACGACGGGAACTACGCTTTTCTAATACCCTCGTCTAATACGACGGGAAAAATGGTTGTTTCCGTCTAAGTACATGTCTGATTATTTTTCTCTAGCTGTAAGAGATCACGAAGAAGGTCTTGATAATTTTTCAGATCGATACTAGACCTTTAAGTACATAATATTTTGAATCTTACATGTAGGGGTGTGATTATCAAAAATGGTAGTTCCCGTCGTATTAGATGTATGATGATTTTTCCCTTGTATTAAGAGATCACGAGGAAGATTCTGATGAATTTTTAGATCGATACTAGTCCTCTAAGTATTAAAATTGAATTTAAATAGTAGGGGGTGTGATTATCGAAAAGGGTAGTTCCCGTCGTATTAGATGCATGATGATTTTTCCCTTGTATTAAGAGATCACGAGGAAGATCCTGATTAATTTTCAGATCGATACTAGTCCTCGTTAATATTTTTGTTCATATATATAAAGTCTCAGGGGCGAGTGTAAATAATAAAAAGGTTAGTTCCCGTCATGTTAGATGCGTCATGTTTTTTATCTAGCTTTTGGGGACCCCCAGGAAAGTAATAGTAAAATATCAAATCGATACAAAAATTTTTTTTTTAAATATTTTTGTTTAAAAATAAACGTTTAAAACTTCAGGTTCATGTGAAATAAGCCCTTTTATTAATTTAATTACCTACTTATAAATTATAATATATTTTTTTTCTTACTATTTTACAGTTTATCTTGAGTACTGGTCAAGAGGTATCATAAAGATTTTCTTGACCTTTCTCTTATATAATTTCCATCGACATTAACACAGACGATATCATCAAGCAAAGCTGCTGTTTAATTTGGCGAAGTGTCATCATGTTTTACTTCCTCATTCACTTCCTGATGTGAGCAGTCCAAAGATTATACGCGGAAGCAGTTGAGCGAAAGTCGACAGACAATGGGTGTGTTATAATTACCTAGTAGATGCCGAGATGTGTGAAAGTGACCGAAATTGACCATGGAACGAGTGTTCGAACGAAGACACAGAATCTAGGCCGATTAGTACACCTGTGAGTTTGGACACACGTAGTCTTAGAGCGCGTTGCGACCACAGATTTCGGAGCACGCTTTACGAGGGAAGTATCGATATCCTAGATATGCCATATTTAAATAAATTCGATAAGTAGGTATGAAAATAGGACATATACACCGAGGGCTCCCTTTAAAAAGTCATCCATTTTTAATACTAAAAAGCAAAACTGATAAAAAATTGCAAACTAGTGCAATCAGAGTGGTCACAGGTAGGTACTATCCGCGTGCAATATTACTTAAATTTTGATAAAATTGATCAAAACTTTTTGAGGAATTTTGTTATAAAGGAGCACCCTTAGTGCGGAGTAGGAGGAGTTTATTTTTATTGTGTACCTATTCGTAGTTGTAGCGTCAACAGAAATAACTACATCATCCCTAAAAAAATTCAAAATTTCAAACTCGTATCTGTCACGGTTCTTGAGATACATACAGCCTGGTGACAACAACCTCTCAGCAATATTGTCGCGTTTTATCTTTTGGGTACAGAACCCTAAAATAGTAAAAATTGTTGTTGATTATGATTAGCCATTGTCAAAAATAAATGTATGGTTGATTGGGTCTAAACATGTCTACATACAGGCATTGACTAGCAAGCTTGTATAAACAGATATCAAACCATCTTTTCCAACCATTGTAAGACTATCTCAGATAAACACTAGACTTTCATTAACTTTCCCATAGTAGTCGGCTGTCAAGTCGTCATCTGGTAAAAAGCGCGAGCGATGAACTCGGACTCGGGAGTTGAAAGAACGTCGCGCTTGGTCGATCAATCATAGATCAATGCTTGATACTACTGTTCTTGTTTATCTATTGTTGAATGAAGCTGATAGTTTGATAAGCTATTGTTTTGCGTCACATCTTTTTTTTTGCATGATAGGGCATGAAGACCTAGAAAATAGATGGCTTCACCGTGCTATATTCATCATCATCAACACCCTATTAAAGTTCCCACTGCTGGGACACAGGGACTTCCTCTTGACGAGAGAGATTAGGCCTTAATTCACCACGCTGGCCAAGTGCGGGTTGGTGAATGTCACATGTCTTTCAAAATCTTCAAAGTTCTCAGAACATGCCGGTTTCTTCACGATGTTTGCCTTCACCGTTAAAGCACGAGCGCACATACATTTTTCAAGAAGAAAAATCCAGAGGTGCGCGGTTACCGCATTACGGAACACAAAAGCCGCGATACTACAATACGTCTACTTCAGATAGTTATTGGTATAAATAAAGATAGTTCTATTTGACCATGGAATCCGTTTGACCTGTAGTTTCTCCAAATCATCGCAATCTGAACATTTTTGGGAACCGATTAGACGCTTGTTTATTATTTTCCTTAACATAATTATATTCAATGAAGCAGCATATTCGTTTGTTCAGATATTTCCTCAATAACATTGAATAGAAATGTAATTGGTGCAGTTTTTACTACACATTGTTATTCATTCTTACTAGGAAATACACGCCTTATATGTATAGATTCCGCTTTTTCCAGATCGATTTGTACACCAAGCTATTTATGTACTGCAAACCTGTGTATAATTTCTGAGATTTCTGAAGAAAGCAACATAAAAACTCCTGTACTACAACTTAATTACTAGTTCTAACATAACTAGTTGAGCGTAGTAAGAATACCAAGTTGTCCATCATGAAAGTGTGCTCTTTTAACTTAAAAACGGGTTCATTGTACCTCTTTAATTACTTCTCCCAATAACTAAGTAATCTGTTACTTATGTGATTAAAAAAAAAGGTGTGTGTGCTATTCACACACGATAGAAGTGAAACTTCAGTAAATCGACAAAAGAATGAGAAGAATAAAAAAAATAAATAAAAAAAATACTACTTATGCAAAAAGATTTTGTTCGGGCGGTCACCCATCCAAGTACTGGCGTCGCGCGCACGTTGCTTAACCTTGTAATGGCGTTTCATCCGGTTTCAAATCACAACGATTCGTATACGCATGGTTCTAAAGGCGTATGATGATTTCGATCTGGTCAACATTGTTACCGCAACGCCATTGGTCCTCATATGTTGCAAATTGTCTTTCTTCTAGGTCTTCATGCCCAATAGACCACATTGGTCAAATGAAGGATAAGCCTTCATTTGACCAAGAATAAAAAATAATCTATAACACCACAAAACAAGTTATTAACGGAAATTTAGAGACGACTATTATCAGTTTTTGCATTGGAACAAAATGCGTGAGAACTGCATTAATTCTCAGCTCCCGTACCTTGCTTCATCATCGTATTTATTCTTAACGGTGACGCAGCATTCCTATAGCTGTGCTCGACGCTTTACCTATTTTATCCTTATTGCTCTACTTCTGTGTCTTTGTTTTGAGAACCTTTTTGGAGTTTTGTTTTGTGCCAGACACAATCACTATTAATCGGTTTGGCCCTTTATCAAAATTTATGATCAAATTTACTCCAGACTTAATTTTTTCTAAAACCATAACTATTATGCGCATTGTTTAAAATAATTTACATATATACTATTTTCTTCTATCTATACTTATTATACAAACTACTTATGTCAACGCCGCGCCTGTCTATCCCTATGTTTGCGATAAACTAAAAAAGTACTCAACGGACCAATAGGTAGAGTGATTCAATAGGAAGGTTTTGCATCTGGCAAAGCTGGAACGGGTCAGCTAATAGCAATGTTAAGGCTTAAAGTCTGGTATCTAAAAGTTGTGAATTGGTTAATAGAGTCTGTTCGAAATTATGCCTCAAAATTTTATTGCTGATTTCACTAAGCTAACAATTTTAGAATCACCCCTATTTTGCGTACCTATTCGAAACTTATCTTTATCAAACCGTCCTTCAAAGAACCACTCCAAGAATGTGGTCCTAAATCCGGTTTCAATTCGTTTGGCCTTTGTATGCCGACAACACTGACCCGCTTCTAGTTCAGCTTACCGGAGGGGTGGCACTTGGCACTCTAATCGCATTTTAATAGGATTTCTCGTTTGTAAGTAAT
The DNA here is from genome assembly GCA_929108375.1 of Gymnoscelis rufifasciata. NCBI lineage: Eukaryota > Metazoa > Arthropoda > Insecta > Lepidoptera > Geometridae > Gymnoscelis > Gymnoscelis rufifasciata. The sequence goes on from OV815311.1 coordinate 12,660,410, forward strand.
TAACGTTATCGGTAATGAAGAACTCATTTGATTGCGCCATATAGAAGCAATAGGTATTTGGTAACAGAAACACTACTGGTTGGATAGTTACCTCAATAATTTGATGAGGAAGAGATGTAGGACTGACGGACTGACTGACGGATAATCAATCATTTATAAAAAACCAAAGAAAGTATTACATATTGAACGCAGTCTTTAGGACTATACCTCCTGTGCTAGTTAGAAACTGTGTATCAACTGTACAATGGATAAAGAATGTTATGTTCAAGAAAAGCAATAAAACATGAGCAACTTTGAGAACCTTTTTGCACTAAGAACCAAGTTCCATGCCACATACTAAATGTTAGAAAACAAAGGATCAGTATGTCCGGGATAATCTAAAAAAATACCTTGTGAATCTTTCATGCGGTTCAGCCATTAGTTAGTGATTGAGGATGGTTTAATAGTACGTAGGTACCTATGTACACCAAATTGGTACCCGTGAGAAGAGGTCTTGTATTGTTATTCCTTACTGCAAATTATTTTGAGTACCAGGCCATAATAGGCATGATGACTACATAAAAAACATTCTGTTAAGTCCGTATGATAGCCCCTCTAAAATACTACACAACTATTTATCGCTTTATCATTTTAAGAAGAAAGTGCCAAGATATAGAGCACCAAACCTCCGAAGTGGTGGCTTGTGATGCATAAATAGAATAGAATAAACTTTATTACATACCAGGAAAAAAAAAAATAATTCATTTAATTAAAAATTTATTAAATTTAGTGTAAATCGCTAGTAAGCGTTACGTCACGCAAACCTTCAATGCTGTATCGTTTCGATTTTTCGTTTGCAAGTAAACAGAAAAATAGGTGAACAATTTATGACATAAATGACAGACTTTTTTTTAAGTCTTCTACCCTATTGGCACCTGTGAAAAGAGGCCGGGAATTGTTACTTTCTGCTGCGAATTAATTTTAAGAACTAAACCATAATTGTACACATGAATTAACAATTTTAAATTCAGAATAATAATAAATGTATTCATTGTTCTAGACATACGCAGCTGAAAACTCTGCTGGCAACACAGCTATATTGGAGAACCTGAACAACAAGTACTACTTCTACACGCGGACACGAGGCCTCTTCAGGATCTGCTATCCTAAGGAGCGCCCGCCTACAGGTAAGAATAAATCCTACTTACTATTATAAAGGCGAAAGTTTGTATACCTTTAAAAGTAAAATGCATTATATATCCTACATTGCATTTTACTTACTATAGTGCATATAGAAACTGGTCTGTAACATTCAAACTTCATTCACCTCCTTAAATAATTTCCATGAACACTAAAACTACTCTGTACTATGTCTTTAATAAATGCATTAAATACATACACAAATAAACCTCTGTATGTCATAAAAACTTAAATATAAACATTAAATATTAAAAACCTACCCGCGTTGAACAAGAAAATACTGAACATCTGTATGTCTACATTAGACATTTCAGAGGTAGTCGAATGTAAAACAAGTGAACTTTACTGCAGAAGCGTCTGTCTGTCCGTCTCTCGATATGAAAGTCAATACTACAAAAACGAACATCTCTAATTACATCGATATCTAAGATCATATCGCTAAATACAGCTTACAAGCTAAGTTACCGTGTTTCACAAGTTAATAATTCCTGAAACGGGAACAAATGTTTATTTACGCTAATTGGTCATACAAGATCACACGGAGTTATTGGCGCGTTGAATTTCCGATCAACGTATAATCGTCCGTATTGTGTATTGATATGTCTCATTTTCTAATAATTTTGTTGTAAGATGTTATCGTTTTGATTGAGTAAAGAGTTATTTTAATTTACCGCGTGTTGTGGTCTGTACGGACCGGTCAGTAGACTAGTACGGTACAGTGGGATGTCTAACTGTATAAACAATCGTTTGATAGGAATGCAAACATTTTGAATCAGCTTCTCTTGTTCTTTGGACCGTAGAAAAATAAAATTATGATCTATTACGATAGTAGAAAAATAAAATGATCTACTTACTATGTATATGATATAAGATAAAAATGTATAAGATAAAATTATTTATTCCACACAAAATAAAACATAAATGCTTAAAACTATGTGACAAATGGTGGTCTTATTGCTTAAGAGCGATCTCTGCCAGGCAACCTTGTATGGATATGCTTATTGGAATATACAAGTGTGTAAATTATTAAAGAAATCAAATAAAATGATATATTTTTGTAAACTCTAGTTTTTTTTATGTATAAAATTCCTGTGGTGAAAAATATGTAATTTAAAGTTATATTGCAAGCGAACATGGCTGTTCCATCAGGTGTAATAGATTATTCTTGCATCCACTTGGCACTAATATTATACTTTCTACTTTGAATTTATAGCGATGTTATGCAGTTGAACAGATACTTAAAACTTTCGAATTCTCTTGGTGATTATTCGGAATTTTCCAACCAAGATTAAATTATCGGGAATAACTTATTTTTAAGCTTTATATCACGTGCATTCACGATGAAGGCAGATATCGTGAGGAAACCGACATGTTCTGAGTTTTTATGAAACTTCACTGAGATTGAAGGGCATGGGACATGGTGAAATAGGGCATTATCTTCCTCGTCAAGGGAGAAGTTCCTGTGTCCCATCAGTGGAAACGTAAAAATCAGGCTCAAAAATCCTAACCTACTTGAAAATCTTTATATGTTATTGGTTTTAAACGTCATTACTTTTTCTGTATTATTTTTACTTGCCCGCGAAAGTAGGTATTTCCTTAATAGTCCTATTAATAGTCATAATAGTCATTGATTGATAATATCAATTATAAGTCACAATATGGTTTTTAACGTTTCCCAATGCCACAACTTATTCAAAACAAAATAACTAATGTGATAATTATTATTAAATGTCAAAATCTGAAATACATTAACAATTGTAGCAACAAGAAATATAAAAAATGTCAATTTATCAGAATTACTATTAACAATGGATACGAATGTCAACAATGTATTATTTTAATCTTTGCCAAATAAATTGAAATAATGGGATAAATAATAATAATGTAAATTAGAAAAGGTAAATAGTTGCCTTGTTGAATTTTTATCAAACTAATGGAATATAATAATGAAACGATCAACTATTAGTTCCTTTCAACAAAACACGCAATTCTTTCGTCTTGACGATTTTTAGTATGTGTACTAAACATCTTAAATGCATAAGATTCAAGTGGGTATTTGAGTATCTCAGATGAAATATTCTTAAGATGGCCTTAAGAATATTCGTGATTGTAGGAACCTACAATGACCTTAAAGTGAAGAGAGGAGGTTGAGGCGGTACATCGATATCACAAGCAGGTTTCTACAATCGAATATTAACTCCAAGAATGGGTCAGCAACGGCATCTACCACTGCCGCTAGATTTTATGTTGACAGAAATATAAAATCTGCCGTTTCATGAAGGATCTGAATACCAGTATTCAGATCCTTCATGAAACTGCAGCAACTACTGTAGCTACATTTATACTTATTTTTTCGGATATTTTACTCTATAACATAGTTATATTAGTAAATTCAATATACGTATTAGGAAAATCAGTTTTCTTAATTTGCCTCCTTACAATTATTTTACAACAAAACATTTGATATTCTGTTTAGTCCATCTGTTTTACAATAAGTTAGTCACGTGAAATTAAAAATTATACATTACGAAGAGAACAAATAAGATATAGCGTAATTAATTTATATAATAAATGAAAATTTAAAATTTAAGAAAAACCCTGATTCCAATTTTTTATTTCTTTAAAAATAATTTGTAATGTGCACGCGTTGCTACATTTGATACCCCACTCGAGTGTATTTGCAGATTTTCGGTATTCTTTCCCCACTCTCACCCCCATAACTTTTAAACGGCACAACCGATTTTCATGAAACATGTCTAAGTACATTCGCGCTAAACTCACCTTTCATACAAAAAAACTAAATTAAAATCGCTCCATCCGTTCGGGAGCTATGATGTCCCAGACAGACAGACGGACAGACAGACAGACAGACACGTCAAACTTATAACACCCTTCTTTTTTGGTCGGGGGTTAAAAAATTAACAGGTATTATCCATAAAACGCAAAGTTAATGGCTAAAACTTAAATACCCGAGTAAGTAATATAATGTGCAATGCAATATCTGATTTCACTTCGCGCTCGCGTTGGTTAGTATAATACATGTTACTAATAATTATGTACATATTTATGCACGTAGAAAGTAACTTGGTGAAATTAGAGAGTTCAAAAAGGTGGAGTAACTTTACCAAATATTTACTTGTTATATCATTTACATTATGTATACACTAGTAAAAAAGTAAAGCATAATTTTAAATAGGACTAGGCCTCATTTTACTCGGCGGTATTTAATTTTACATTTATGATATGTAATTATCCACGGTAAAGAGTAGACTTTGTGTTATTTTGATATGTAAGCTATATAATTATGAAGTTTTAACAAAATCCATTCAGAAGTTTTTGCGTGCGTAACAAACACACTTACATCCTCACAAGCTTTCGTGTTTACAATATTAGTAGGATATACCATGTAGAATTATACTAAATTCTGGGGTGAGCAATTTGTTTAAGTTTATTTTTTGTAAGAAGATTATTTTCCCTTCAAAAAATTACCAACAACAGCTTTCGTATAGGTACCTACATTATTAAAATAATTACTTACCTAAACAATAAAAAAATACTTTAAAAAAATATATAGATATAAAGAGTATGCATACTTACGTTTTGAAAAACATTTAATCAGACAAATACTTGCAGCACTACGCGTCTCTGAGTCATAATCAGTATTGTTTGATTCACCTACTACGTAATGCTCTAGACACACGACGACACTGACACTCATCACAAATGTCGACACTAGTGTAGATTGCATTGCCACAACAACTGCAACTAAGTGTCGCGGCAGTGGACACACACAGACATTCGATGTATACATTGAGTGTCTAATGTAAAGTGTCGCCGTGTGTCCCGACCATAACTCTTCAAGTGTATGCATTCCTTGAACCGTATTGGTACGTCCTTAATATTTCCGCCCGTTCGAAAGTCGTTACCTTAATTAAATTTCAGATTCGGCCCGTACCGTAAGTGTTGTTTGTTTCTGTCAGGAGTCGCCAACTCGCCATATTAATAGGACGCGTTTCCCCTGGCAAGTATTGGGGCCAGTCCGACAGACAAAAGTCTAGGTCGAGTCAGAGAATGGCTTGAAACTCGTGTTCTGAATATTGATTTGATGATTTTGGCAGTTCATTTGAATTGTATGTGCTGTCATAGATTTCTTGTGCTTTTTTTTGGTTAAAGATTGAGATTTACGAAGATATAAATAAATATATTATTTAGATTTATAACGGGATATTTACCATGATTGATTGTCTTTCGAGTTTCCCGATATTTCGGCACAGTTACATGCGCCATGATCACGGTTAAACTGTTTAACGAGTTTAACCGTGATCATGGCGCATGTAACTGTGCCGAAATATCGGGAAACTCGAAAGACAATCAATCATGGTAAATATCCCGTTATAAATCTAAATAATATTGATAACCATGATAGTTTCAAAAGTTATATAAATAAATATTTCCGGATTACTATATCTTTTGTTACTACTTGGAATTGATAGATTTTTAAAAGCTTAGAGAATGCTGTATGCAGAATATATAACGATCACTTTTGCTAAATAACTGTTAAACTCTTGTCAAAGCCGTGTTACCTAATATTTTTGTGGCATGGCGGACAATCTTTCAACTTCAAGTAGAGACAAATCTTAATTGAGAAAAGGAAATTCCGTTATTTGAGATAATTACTCTTGTGACCCAACCCAAGTATAACCTACCTCACTCGAGTTAGTTTAAAACTGAAATTAGTCGATGCAATGAAGCAAATTTATACATAGATCAATGCAAGTCTCTAATAATAATTGTAATGTAAATTAAACAGTGCATAATCCAAGCTAATAAAACATTACTGTGACTAACGAGACAATGACATCGCAAAGGTCGTATAATTTGTAAGGGCCTTGACATCAACACTGTTTGAATTAACTGCGCTCTACGCCTATTGATTGAAGAATAGTAAGGGTTCTGATACAATGCATTGAAATTAGCAGTAAAATGAACTGAGTAAATAGAGATACGAAGAACGCGGGCTGACGTATCGTACTAAGTCCATCAACCATAGCCTATAGGATTAAAAAACGATTAAGCTTATTATACCTCTATAGAGGCTGGAAAGTTCTAGAATCGAGACTACAAATCGACACGTTCGACGTTCATGAAATAGATGGAAAGAAAATTCTTTAGTACACCAAAACTAGAATGTAGAGAATAGATGAATGCAGGGGGCTTCCAACCAAAATAACTTCGAATATTTGAGACCTCCAATTGCATGCATTATTGAGTTTTAAATAACATCACATTTACCCATAGACAATTAAAATAGCATTTTACTAACATAACTAAAATATTTTTTATAAACTTGTAATAATATTGGAAAGAGAAAAATACAGAAGTTTTGTGGGAATTAAGGAAAAAAATAAGTAAAACAATGCTGGTTGAATTTTTAGTTCACCTAACCATCATTTTACAATTGTATGAAATCGAGATACAAATAATTACGACGAAACCACAAGTTTACAAAATCATTTAACCTTTATCAATGAATTACCTTAAAAATTATTCGACACGGTTTACGCAATGTGTAAAACGAATTGTTTTGTAACCTTGATAATATAATAATACAGGTAGCAAAAACTCAACTAAATACTTGCTGGTTAGGTACTTACGTTTGTACGAAGTGTTTTTGCGGAGTAAGCTATTCTTATAGGTGACAAAAGATCTACAGTGGTCCATTGAAAACTGTGGAGCTCGCAAACATTAAGTATAGACAAATATATGTACCTTCTAGATCTTCATGTACCACCATCTTAGACCACATCGTCACTTTACATCAGGTGAGTTTGTGGTCAAATGAAGGCTTATCCAGAATAAAAAATAAAAAAATTAAAAATAAGAATCCATATAAATCGGTTAGGTAATCTCTTAAAATTGTAAGATTTTACTAAGATAATTGTTATTGCGTGCGACTACTATTTTGTAACTTTTTATTTCTCTTACTATTTTGTAACTTTTTCTCTGAGAAAGAATATGTTCACTTGTACCCAACATAGGTAGTTACGACAACCTTAGAGCGTTTACGGCAAGCGCGCGAGTTTCATACAAAAGCAAGCGTGACAGTGTGAAAAGTGTTGACGTACAGCATTTTAAAGTAGCCTTAATAAATGATGTCAATTTAGTTCTAATTTTTTTTATTCGTTAATATTTTTGAATTTATTGTCAGACCAAAATGGAGGTAACATGGTGAAAAACTCGTTTTATTTTCGTAATTGTAGTTTGAAAAATATTTTCTCGTGTACAATAACTAAATCATAAATTATTCTAAACTATTAGGTCCTTACATATGAAATTGGCGTTTTTCGTACTGGCCACTTTAATCACAAATTTCTCCTCTTTGGTAAGGAATTCCAAATTCAAATTTGTACAGCTATAGACTCATGTATTAGGTCCTTACATATGAAATTGGCGTTTTGTATGGGAGGAACAAAAAGTCGAATATTTTTTAATATAATATATTTAATTAATCAAAGTATGAACCATTATTTTCTATGCACTTTTGCCATCTTATAGGTAGTTCATTGATCCCTTTACTAAAAAAACCAGTCGGACGGGAATCAATAAAATCTTTGAAGGCGATTTGGACTGCCCCATCGGAGTTGAATTTTTTCCCTTGCAAGAAGTTATCCAAATTTCGAAAAAAATGGTAATCTGTTGGAGCAAGGTCCGGGGAGTACGGAGGATGTCTTAGACTTTCCAATTGAAGCTCTTCTAATTTAGTAGCCGTCTGTTGCGCAGTGTGTGGTCTAGCGTTGTCGTGAAGCAGCAGTGGCGTGGAGCGATTGACCAGCCTAGGTTGTTTAGCCGCTAGCTTTTCCATCATGGTTTGCAATTGCTGACAATAGACATCAGCCGTAATAGTCTGGCCAGATTTGAGAAAACTGTAATGAACAATACCGGCACTAGTCCACCAAACGCTTACAAGTAACTTTTTTGGGGTTAATTTTCGCTTGGGGCAGGATTTGGCTGGCTGGCCAGGATCCAACCATTGCGCTGAGCGCTTCCGATTATCGTAAAGAACCCATTTTTCATCACAGGTAATGATTCGGTTGAAATACCTTCATTATTGTGCCGGTTTAGTAATGTAACGCAGCAGTCGACGCGCGTTTGCCGGTTTGCTTCAGTCAATTCGTGAGGTACCCACCTTTCAAGCTTTTTAATCTTCCCAATTTGCTTCAAGTGAATTAAAACAGTTTTATCACTAACACCGCAGCCTGCAGCTAACTCGGACGTGGTTTGCGATGGATCCGCTTCCACAATAGCCTTCAACTCTTCATTATCAACTGGAGTCTCAGGCCGTCCACGGGGCTTGTTCTGCAAGTCGAAATTTCCAGAACGAAAACGTTGGAACCAAAAACGAACTGTGTTTTCTTTTGCAACACGACCGCCATACACATCATTCACCCTTCGAGTTGTTTCCGCAGCACTAGTGCCACGGCGGAACTCGTACTCGTAAATAATGCGATATTTTAAGTTTTCCATTTTGTAAAATGAGTGACGCAAACAGAAAAAAACAGAAGAAAAAAAACAAATGAATGACGATCATCGAAGCACAAATACATGAGTCTATAGCTGTACAAATTTGAATTTGGAATTCCTTACCAAAGAGGAGAAATTTGTGATTAAAGTGGCCAGTACGAAAAACGCCAATTTCATATGTAAGGACCTAATATTTGTGCTTCGATGATCGTCATTCATTTGTTTTTTTTCTTCTGTTTTTTTCTGTTTGCGTCACTCATTTTACAAAATGGAAAACTTAAAATATCGCATTATTTACGAGTACGAGTTCCGCCGTGGCACTAGTGCTGCGGAAACAACTCGAAGGGTGAATGATGTGTATGGCGGTCGTGTTGCAAAAGAAAACACAGTTTCTTTTTTGGTTCCAACGTTTTCGTTCTGGAAATTTCGACTTGCAGAACAAGCCCCGTGGACGGCCTGAGACTCAAGTTGATAATGAAGAGTTGAAGGCTATTGTGGAAGCGGATCCATCGCAAACCACGTCCGAGTTAGCTGCAGGCTGCGGTGTTAGTGATAAAACTGTTTTAATTCACTTGAAGCAAATTGGGAAGATTAAAAAGCTTGAAAGGTGGGTACCTCACGAATTGACTGAAGCAAACCGGCAAACGCGCGTCGACTGCTGCGTTACATTACTAAACCGGCACAATAATGAAGGTATTTTAAACCGAATCATTACCTGTGATGAAAAATGGGTTCTTTACGATAATCGGAAGCGCTCAGCGCAATGGTTGGATCCTGGCCAGCCAGCCAAATCCTGCCCCAAGCGAAAATTAACCCCAAAAAAGTTACTTGTAAGCGTTTGGTGGACTAGTGCCGGTATTGTTCATTACAGTTTTCTCAAATCTGGCCAGACTATTACGGCTGATGTCTATTGTCAGCAATTGCAAACCATGATGGAAAAGCTAGCGGCTAAACAACCTAGGCTGGTCAATCGCTCCACGCCACTGCTGCTTCACGACAACGCTAGACCACACACTGCGCAACAGACGGCTACTAAATTAGAAGAGCTTCAATTGGAAAGTCTAAGACATCCTCCGTACTCCCCGGACCTTGCTCCAACAGATTACCATTTTTTTCGAAATTTGGATAACTTCTTGCAAGGGAAAAAATTCAACTCCGATGGGGCAGTCCAAATCGCCTTCAAAGATTTTATTGATTCCCGTCCGACTGGTTTTTTTAGTAAAGGGATCAATGAACTACCTATAAGATGGCAAAAGTGCATAGAAAATAATGGTTCATACTTTGATTAATTAAATATATTATATTAAAAAATATTCGACTTTTTGTTCCTCCCATACAAAACGCCAATTTCATATGTAAGGACCTAATATATAAATTTTAAATAATTATGGTTTTTAACATTTTATGCAAGCGCCATGATCACGGAACCAACTCAGTTGTTTCCGTGATCATGGCGCTTGCAACAGCGTCGAAATATCGGAAAACTCAAAAACCGTCAAATCATGGTATGTAACCCGTTTTAAGTCATAATATTCTCAACTTTAATCCCAAGGTTTTTATCTATTGATTTTTCTTTTTTTTATTTATTTCTGTCAGTGTTTACATTGAATGTTTCGGAACTGATGCTTAAAGGGAATATAAATAAAACCTCTCTTATCTAATTCATAATTATCGACATCATAAACGACAACTTTTTTATGTTTGTAAAGTACAGTTTTGCGTAAAATAGTCGTAAACCCACTTAAACAAAATGCGCATTTTAAGGTTAACTAAAAAAACTGGTCATGGTCAATAAAATCATCGAAAGAAGACCAAGTTTCTTAACTTATTAAGTATGATGATAAAGTAGTGGTGTTTTATATAAGTACAGGTTGATCTAAATCGATGGTCGTTCTAAATTCTTTATTATAATCTATGAGGATAACTTTTCTCACTAATATGCAATCATAAAACCAATAGAAGGATCAATTAGACATACGTAACTTTCTCGATGATGTTGCACCAGAATCGATGGTCTTCGGTGTTCGTCAGGTGAAATCGTTGTGCCAGAAACCGAGTCTCGACCGGTCTTAGCAGGTCACGTGGTGCTCCGTTGGATTTCCTGATGAATGGAGTAGGGAGCATTATAAGTTTGCATCTTTGTAGGCCAATGGACATTCATCGTTTTATTCTTTCAAAATTGATAACTAAAGCGTTAGTCAATCTTAGACGAATGTTACTTGGGTTAATAAAGCTGTGTTGTTCTATTCGCCAAATTGCCACTGAGTTGAGAACAACTAACTCATTGTGAAAAATTTAAGCCAACTGTCAAGAAAATGTTATTTCCTTAATATATATTTAAAATGTAGTTTAATTAACTTTCAGTTGACCTGTCCATGTTTGCCCTGTGCTTCTAAGGAAATAAACATTTCGACTTTGTCTTTTGGCTTTAATATCAAAGTCATGTTATGTCAGTCATTACATTAAAAATAAAATGGTAAATAATTCCGGACTAATCACACAACCTAACCTCACCCCAAACTAAGCCGAGCTTGTACTATGGGTGTTAGGTGACTGATATACTACATAGATACATTATTTTTGTAAATATATTTATGATACATAGAAAACACCCAGACCCGACATAAGTTTGTACAGACTTTATTTTAAACAAATTTTTACGTAAATTTCCCTTAAAATCCTTAATTAATTGAACATGTGATTCCTTTAATGAGAAAGTTAGTGCTTTTTATCTTCATGCCGAAAGAATGATTTAACTTTCGACTGCCTTCGTTTCACGTAATCAAAATGATTAATGGATTTTTATATAACTCTTAATAACATATATCTGTGTTTTTTATTTTGTTCGGTACCTATTACTATCAATTAGAGTATAAATGTGAAAAGGTAAGACCGTAGAAATAACAGAAAGTTCGATTTCTGATTTAACGATACCTGTTTAATGATAAATATGTATTTTTAGATTGCGCAGAAGTCTTTTGGACTACTAGATCATAATCTCAGCGACACAAGTTGAGCCTCTTTTATTTTGTCTATCATACTTGGGCACAGAATACATAATAGTACAAGTTTTACAATATAAGTGACTTGGGTAAGTTGTCACAGAATCAATTGCAAAACTGATTTACGTGTGCAAATCAACATACATACACACACATAGCACATACGATTGGAAAACGAAAAACATACTTATTAAAAAAAACGGATAAGAAAAAAAACGTTTTTAAATTAAATTATTGTTAAACTTGAAAGTGTTGCCGAAACTGAATATAACATTATTATCATAGCTTTGAGAATTTGTAAATATTTTATGAAAAGTTCAAAACGATTTATTTACATGTGAAATTCAGCTTGGTTGACAGCTACCTACAAAGGTAACGCCTTATCATCTACTAGCGGCACGCCCCGGCTTTGCACGGGTAATTATTCAAAATTGTTTCAAAATTATTCGAAAGTTTCTCTCCGTAAAAACCATCCTTAAACTCCAACAAACATTTAAAAAAATAAATTGGCTAAATTGGTATAGGCGTTGTTTAGTTATGCGCTTAGCAACACATTTTGCGATTCATTTTTAACCCCCGACAAAAAAAGAGGGGTGTCATATGTTTGACGTGTCTATCTGTCTGGGACACCGAACGGATGAAGCGATTTCAACTTAGTTTTTTTTGTTTAATAGGTGAGTCTGGCGAGAGTGCTCTTAGATATGTTTCATGAACATCGGTTGTGCCGTTTAAAAATTGTGGGGGTTAGAGTGGGGAAGGAAAACCGAAAATCTGCAAAAATCTGGAGTGGGGTATCCAATGAAAGCACATTGCGTGCACATTACACATTATTATGGTGTTTTACTTTTAAGGAAATTGAAGGATTCTAATCGGGGGTTTTTCTTATATTTTAAATTTAGATTTATTATTTTTAAGAAGATTAAGGAAAGAGAAAACATACTATTGATTGCAATGCTCAAATTGGTGTAACCGACAACAAACATAAACTTGGTTCGGGTCAATTGGTGTAACGTTAGTTTTTTGAAGAAAGTTGGTTTTATATTGGTGTATGTGTGGTTATAATTTTTCGTTCAAGCTAAGAATTAGTGTAAGAGCAATGCTGGTTTGCCAAGATACATACACTAACTTAACCTTCTTTGGTCATAGGATAGGAATACAACAATTCGACTTATGTAAATGGTTCACATACCTAACTCAGTTACAACATAATTTCGACGGAAGTCTGTAAATTCACAGTTAAAATGTGTAGCGTAACTGTATTTTTTTAAAGCTAGAATTATATTATTATGCTATTCGAAAGAGCAGAAAAAAACTAAAAAAAACTGTATACTCAACTTATTTTACGTTTTTTGGTGGTTAGCCCAATTCAACCTGCAACCGACGATATGTACAATATCTATGCTATATGCTAGGGTTTAGTTCTGAAAATAACTTTTTGAATGGGATTAGTTACCTGTTAACGAATTATTAACTACTACCTAAGCGACAAAATATTATCAAGCGACAATTTCTTTATTTTACGCACACGACCATTCAGTAGGGAGCCGACCCCGCGCGGCAGATTATTTCGTGATCTTAACCCGTACCTCCGTGCCCGAGTGATGCTTGCCACTCCACAACGCATAGTTAGCTAAAAATTAACTCGTGATATCTTTTGAATGGAATGTCAGAATCTAATAATTCAAAAAGTTATATAAAGGTTTTAAAGCAATCTTACATAATAAATTATTTATTTTGTTAAGGATTTATACCAAGATACAAATAAAGAGCCTTTTCAAACAGTGGTATTTTATTTTTTTAATATAAAAAATCGCTTATTGTCACAAAACTATAATAGTTAGAGATATGATGTAACGACGTTTTTTGTAGATAATGATAAGTTCTACAAAGTTGTAATACATCACTTTGTTATTTATTCAATAGTTTTCGCAGCATTCGCGATTAAAGAAAGATTTTAGGTTTATTTTTAAAAAAAATCGCTTATTGTCACAAAACTATAATAGTTAGAGATATGATGTAACGACGTTTTTTGTAGATAATGATAAGTTCTACAAAGTTGTAATACATTACTTTCTTATATATTCAATAGTTTTCGCAGCATTCGCGATTAAAGAAAGATTTTAGGTTCTTTTTCTTCACCATGGGTTACATTATCGGAGTTTGGTAAGAAATCATATTATTTTTTAAAACTAAATATAGCCTATGTCACTCAGGGATAGTGTAGCTTTCGAATGGTGAAAGAATTTTTTAAATCGGTGCAGTAGTTTCAGAGCCTATTCGAGACAAACAAACAAACAAAAAATCAAACCTTTTCTCTTTATAATATTAGTATAGATTAATTAAAATCTTATAAACATATAACTTTAGCTATTAAATTACATTATGTAGTCGTCAGGATTCTCATCGTTAGCTTAACTGCATAAATAGCACTGTGAAACTATTTTTGCATGAAATTTTAGAGGGGATTGTATAATGGAGTTCTTATCGCTTCCAAAATATTTAGTAAATATCGGCTTAAAATTTATGTCACTTGGCCTTTAGAGTGATAAAATTTGACGTGTTTTAACGTGTCTCGTAATTAAACCGGTCTGTGGACACGATAATAATCTAGGTTTAGTAACAACGGTATACGGAAAAGTCGAAAACGGTAAACAAAAATTAAAATTTTATGAGAGGCGATCTATTTAAATTTCAAGTAAGTGAAATAGTAGTTTTTACGACTTCGTTTAGTTTCAGGTATTTTATCTAAGACATTATTTAAGACATTTGAATTCTAAAAATCTTCAGCTTAACATATGATCTGCTGAAGTTACAACAAGATTGAAAGATTTAGATTGATTGGCTTGATTTTATATATTAATTCAGAGTTTCTCTTACTTAACATATACATTAATAGTAATAATCTCAATTCGTAACAATTAAACTGGTAATTCATTGTAAATCACCATAAAACACAGATCAAATAATAATAACACATATAAACCAAGCAACAAAACATATTTACAACCTTTTATTGCTAAATTGCCAGTGATTATAAATCATTCATGTTCTCTTGTGCTTGCTTCGATGGATTGTCTACCATTATAAACTGAGAGCTGACACCAATTTTGGGGAAGGTATTTGAGGCAAGCTGAAATCTTGTCCTATGCATTTCTGGGACTTGGCAACATAATTATAAAAACAAATATATGTTGCCCCAAAAATATTTTCGACACAAAAAATATAAATTGTTAATCCCGCTACTCCAGAGCTTGTAAAGCCTGCATCGGCGTGTGTAGGTATATAAGATAGATATAGAACAAGTTAGTAGCCTGCCTCAAATACCGTACCAAAAATAGATGCCAGCTCTAGGATTATTACAACTGTATTAAAATGTCAAATACGACCCGAGGCCGACGCTGACTCGCCACCACGGATAATTGTTATTCGACTTATAATTATGAGACCTTGAAGAACAACACTATAAATAGTGCTTTGTCTTATTGTGCAGTTGGACAAATTGGTATGCTGTATTGTACCGTTATAAAACCACTCATTTTAAGTCTTAAATCTATAGTCAGTAAACCGTTATAGGTCGGTACAAATATCTGA
Organism: Gymnoscelis rufifasciata; assembly: GCA_929108375.1. NCBI lineage: Eukaryota > Metazoa > Arthropoda > Insecta > Lepidoptera > Geometridae > Gymnoscelis > Gymnoscelis rufifasciata. The sequence continues at coordinate 12,675,703 of OV815311.1, forward strand.
AAAAATAAATATGTTTATGTTAAGAAAATAATATTGTTTATTCTTGAAGCGTCGCGTGGTGCTATCTGTGATATAATGGATTTCCCCAGCAAAAACAGCCTTTGTGTTTATCCAGGTTATAAACTGTGTATACTCCGAGTTAATCTTAATTAAGTTCAGCTGTTTAAGCGTGACACATCATCAACAAAAATTTGAGTAAGATTTGGCTCTTGCAAGAAGACTCGACGGTAATAGATTAAAAACAAGCGCACAAACGCCTAATAGAAACCTCCATCGACCTTCTATTGTTTTTTTGTTCAATGATGCCTCAGAATGATTTCCTGCACAGACCACACCTATTTGTTATTAGCGATGCATCGTGAGCTAAATCCTCCAATGATGTCATCCAATATTCTTCTGAGCTTGCTCAAGATAACGATCCACGGGTTATCGGTGATACTTTCATTTTGGCAACCGGTTTAAAATGAGGCATCGAAACTTGTTTAAAGTCCATTCTTGCTAAATGATTTAGGAAACATGAAAATTCCTACGCAAATGCCAGGTTTTATTGGATGTTTTACATTATTTATTTGATCTCACGGTTGGTACTTATTTCATTTGTCAATAATTACGCGTTCAATTTAAAACAAATAATACTTGAGAACTATGATTACGGATGTTATGACGCTATAATAAGTGAATAATCTTAGACATGGATCACAACAGATTCATATTTTCCTATTTGGAATGTTTCGTTTATAAAGTTAATAGTAGGTACTTAAGGTACTCATAATTTAATGAGGATTTAGGATTATCTGCAAAAAAAGATAATACGGTCACCAATGCCGCATTATGACTTAAGTGATAAATGTTAACACATTGTTTTGCACATCTTTACTACAGTGACGAATGACAATGACTCAGTCACGACTAGGTCACGAGCACACTTGCTAATTACTAAACCCTAAGAAAACGAGTGAAAACTAATCGAGCACTCACGAACAAGTTGCCGATGAAGGAGAAAACTGTACTTAGCCAGTCGTTACTAATAGTAGTTTCGCAAACAGGCGAATCTAAGTCCATATCAGAGTTGTGTAAGTAGCAGCGGTGCGTGAAGGTACCTTCGGACATCCGCAATGGTAGTTGCTTCACAGCCTTACTGATAGCTGGTGTGATGACCTTTGATCTTACAGCGCATAGTAGATAACAGAATAGAGATAGGTGGGTTTGCAATAATGCTGTGGTGTGGCTACATTGGCCTATGCGAATTACCGCGATGTGTATGGCCTGCTACGTCATGGCAACGTGAAGTATTCTGGCGAATACAATGTTTGGCGTGTAATAATAATACTTCAGAATTGTATAGCACGCGAGGTGTTAAAAACCTTTATCGGCTAAAGTAGAGAAGAACATGACATAATTCGAGTAGACGATGAATTTAGCGCGACGACACGACGCGACAAGAATTTACGCCTGCTAATGTAGCCACAGCGTAATACGTTTTGAAAACGAAAAAACAACTTACTTAAATTTTCTGTCTGCCTTCATAATTATTCAGCACTACCCCCTGCTTATTTGATAGAACACGCCATTTTTGCCCGGCATAGTACGAGTATCGCAACCGGTTTGCCGACGCAAGTATTGCCCCCGCGCCCGCGTTAGATAGGTTATTACGCCTGTTATACAAACGCGCTGTAAATACTAATTTACTTCGTTATATTTTATGTAACTATTATAACATAAGGCCTATCTTTCATTTCTTACGCACCGCAGTTATTTTATAATTTCTACAATGGCTAATACTAGGTCAAAAAACCCTATCGAAACAAATGATTCCCAGCTGTTAATATTGCAAGCTAAAAGGGAAGCTATCTTTGAGTTAATTCAAAACATGTATGATTCTTCTTCGAATATAGACGTAAGTGCTTCGAATAAGGAATCTTTTCTCTCTGAATGTGCTAATATTGATAATTTACGCAGTGAATTCTTAAAATTACTGGACGACTATAATTTACAGTTATTAAAGGTCGATCCAACCGCCGTACCAGATTATAAATGTATGGTTGCATTTGAGCAACTATACAGCCGCATAAAAAGATTGTATGATAAGCATTCTGTTCCGTCAGCTGTTATCAATACAACACAACCTTCTGTTGTTTTTAATAAATTGCCGCATAGGTTGCCACCTATTGAGTTAATCACTTTCGCAGGAGATATAAGGAAATGGCCTATATTTTACTCTTGTTTTAAGACCGCTGTACATGAAAATCCATCCCTCACCGATGCTGAGAAATTATATTATTTAGTTGGTAGGTTGACGGGTAAGGCCGAGTCAGTGTGTATAGGTATAACGCACTGTCCAGAAAATTACGAACTCATTTGGCAAACGCTTGTTGACAAATATGAAGATAAGCGAATGGTAGCAACTTCTTATTTAAATCAGCTGTTCGATTTCTCGCCTATAAGCACCGCATCTACAGAGAGCTTTGATTTGTTTCATGAACAATTTATCAACACAGTCCGCGCATTGAATAACTTAAAGATAGAAAGATTAGATGAGTTAATTCTAGTTCACATAGCTTTAAGAAAATTAGATCGTAGTACTGTTTACGCTTTTGAGTTGAGTTTAGGGTCCGATATACCTACATTTTATACACTCGAGTCATTCATAAAAAATCGCGCGAAGGTGTTCGAGCGAACGAGCTCCGCCCCCGCCCCCGCAGCGGGTCCAGGCCCGCGTAAAGGTACTCCGCGAACTCTTACAAAGCAAATTAATAATAATTATAATAAAGGTGCACCGCAGCTACACGCTTACGTAAACACTTCACCCGCCGTTGCCGCCGCTGTTTCCGCGAATTCCGTGAATTCCCCAGATACCGCTGATAAATGTCTATGTACTAATATTGTTCATCATCATTTATTCAAATGCCCGCCGTTTCATAAAATGACCCCCATGGAACGTTTTAATTATGTTAAGGAAAATAATTCATGTATAAACTGCCTTAGCATAAAGCATAGGGTCGCTCTGTGTAAGTCAAACACGACTTGCCGCTCGTGTAAATCGCGACATCATAGTTTATTGCATTTCGGGTCGAGAATCGAACCCGCACGCCATCCAAGCGTCTCCCAGGCTGCGACCGTCGCGCCGCCCGCGCAGTCGTTATCTCAGCCTGGGCGCTCGGACGTATCGCTGTGCGCGACCTCCATCGCTGCATCAAACCTGCCCGCGTCTCACTCCCCAGTACGGAACGAGCAATGTACCACGGTTTTACTAGCTACCGCTCAGGTCGTTGTTTACGATACTGACGGAGTTAAACATTATATCAGAGCCTTGTTAGATAGCGCGTCACAGTCTCATTTCATTACGAAAGATACTTGTGACCTGTTAAATATAAAAGTAAATCATGCCGGGAGTACAATAATAAAAGGTTTTGGAGGAACGCAAAACACAATAAATTCTAGTTCAATTGGCTTAGATTTTTATTCTCGTTTTAATAAAAATATTAAGTTTAATATTTCGCCGCTTGTTGTCGATCGCATTACTGACTCATTACCGAGTGCAGTTATAGATAAGAGATCCTTATCGCATTTACACGGGTTACCGCTAGCCGACGAGTTGTTTGGAGAACCTGGTGAAATAAATATGTTATTAGGCGCTCCGCTGTTTGCGCATTTGTTATTACCAAACGTCGCGCCCGACTTTACTCGCACCCCGCATTATTTACGTACAGTATTAGGATGTGTCGTTATAGGTTCAGCGCCTACTTTATTTTCCCGCGAGGCTATGACCTGCTGTCTAGTGCAGGAGAATAGTCTAAAAAATGTACATGATCTCGTTCAGAAATTCTGGGAACTGGACGAGCTTCCTTCCGCTACCGCGCCAAGCGTTCTATGTTCCGCTGACATAGAATGTGAGGAATTTTATAAACATACTACAACCCGCGACCCCGCTTCCGGTAGATATACTGTAGGCCTACCGTTTAGTAAGGATGTTTTTTCTTTAGGCAAATCTCATGAAACCGCCCGACGACGCTTTCTGTGTCTCGAGAAGAAGTTAGAAGCTTCTTTAAGCCTAAGGTCCGCGTACGATGACGTCATTAGGGAATACTTGGATAAAAAATATATTTCACCCGCGCCTCCAGGTCTACCTAATGACTCATCGCCTATGTACGTTATACCGCACCACGGTGTTGTACGTAATGATAAGACGTCAACTCGTCTTGGAATAGTCCTACTTTCTAGGTTGTTGCGCACGGTGCTAGACAATTACTCAGATCAAATCCCAATACAAACATACGCGTTTACAGATTCCAAAGTAGCTTTGTATTGGATAAAAAGCTCACCGCATCGATGGCACACGTTTGTTGCCAACCGCGTGGTTCAGGTGACGGATAATATTCCGCCTGACCGCTTTTATCACGTCGCAGGCACAGAGAATCCCGCAGATTGTCTGTCGCGTGGCCTTACGCCACGAAAATTAATGTTACATCCACTTTGGATGCACGGACCCCCCTGGATCGCGCTCGATCCATGCCAGTGGCCCCTCCGCTCCCTCGATGGCCAGCCTATTGAGGAGATTCCTGATCAAAAGGTATTATCGCACGCTACGGTTTGTTTACCATCTAATGATTGCGTAATTTACAATCTCGCTTTACGCATTTCGTCGTGGACTAAACTAATGCGAATTCTTGTATATGTCTTTACGTTTGCTAAGTTATTGCAACGTAAAGGAACACCCGCAGTTACGGCTGACCAGCTTCAGTTTGTAGAGAATAAAATAATACTCGCCCTGCAAAGAAAATATTTTGCAGAAGAATTTAATAGCCTACAGAAAGATGAGTCGTGCTCACGCGCTATTAATAAATTAAGGCCGTTTATAGACGAAAACGGACTTATCCGAGTAGGTGGTCGTCTTGTTAATTCAGGCTTGAATTACACAAATATTCACCCGCTGATTTTACCGCGCAGTGACCATATTGTCAACTTGCTAATTGATTATTATCATTTAAAATACCTACACGCAGGTCCGGAATTATTAATGTCACTTCTTAGACAAAGGTTTTGGATTTTATCCGCTCGCCGCCTCGTGAGACAAAGATTCCACTTGTGCAATAAATGCTTTAAAGTAAATCCGCGTCCAACTTACCCGCTCATGTCAGACCTACCTGAAAGTCGCGCTCGCCAAGCTGTAAAAGCGTTCGCACAAACAGGCTGCGATTACGCAGGACCTATCGCTTACACCCCAGTACGCCGTCGTGGAGTGCATGCTGAAAAGGCCTACATATGTTTATTCACTTGTCTGACCACTAGGGCCGTGCATATTGAAGTCACAACCGACCTTAGTACGCCTAGTTTCATAGCCGCTCTTAAACGTTTCCTCGCACGTCGAGGCCCGGTCCAAGTAATGTACTCAGACAATGCAACGAACTTTAAAGGCGCTGATGCCTATTTACGCGACTTATATAAATTCTTAAATAATGAATACAGCGAAAGTTTTAAAAGAGAGTTGGCTGACAGCCGCATTAGTTGGTTCTTTATAACTCCTAAGTCACCTCATAAGGGAGGGGCTTGGGAAAGTATGATTAAGGTAGTAAAAACGCATCTGCGCCGAGTAATCGGTCAGCAGATTCTTTCATATGAAGAGCTTTGCACTGTACTCACACAAGTTGAGTGTTTACTTAATTCGCGGCCGCTAACAGTGCTAAGTTCCGACCCCGCTGAGCCTACCGCACTTACACCTAGTCATTTTTTACATACCGCGCCGTTGTATTCTTTGCCCGCGCCTAACGTAGAACCTGAAAGTATCAGTCTACTCCAAAGGCATTCGCTACTGGATAAATTAGTTCAGTCATTTTGGCAAAGGTGGAGGATGGAATATCTACACAGTCTGCAGGCTAGACAGAAGTGGAATACAATTTCCACGCCTATCACTCCGGGTACTATTGCAGTCGTGATAGAAGATAACGTGCCTAGTTTAGCCTGGCCATTAGCCATCGTAGAAAAGGTTCATCCCTCTAAGGACGGAGTTATCCGTACGTGTACTATTAGAACCGCGAAAGGGGCAGTGTTGCTTCGGCCAACCGTTCGCATATGCCCGCTACCGCAACAATAAACATTGTACATATATATATTTAAGCCTTAGTTTTAAGTTCTTACGGTTTATTTATCAATACACGTAACACCGCTTCATTTAAGTAATTTTCCCGCAGTTTTATATATTGTACCGCACATTATAATGATCCCGCATTCAGTTGTCTTTTTTCAACCGCTGTTACTTATAATGAGTTCAGAGATATTAGGCTCATCCTAGTCTCTGCCATTCCGCTAGGGATATTAGAAATTTCTAGTCTCACTTACGATTGTGTCTTTATGCTGACACATCAAGGGGGGGAGGAAATGGTAACGCCATCTATCCATAATCCTATCCAATTTCTCCTTTCCCTGACATAAGCGTGCTAGTGTCACTGTCAATGCGCTGGCGCGACAAGAAGAAGAAAAATGGCAACTGAAGAACAAGACTTGAACGTGGGCAGTCGCGTGGAGTAGACACTAATCGATAGCGTGATCGATTTTCATCTCCAATTTCCCGCCATATGGAACATTATAATTCCGCTGTTTGATTTCGCTGTTATATCATTGCGATCTTGGACGTAATATTTGGTCTTCTACCGCTCATTTTATGCGAGACGATATAGCCGTGTGTGGTGACAGTGTGGATGTGCTTGAGGGCGCCCTGAGTTGCTGGGCTGCCCCACCCCCGCAAGGAACGTGGAACCTGGCTGGAAGTCCTTCGCTTGCAGGTCAGTGCACGCTTTCCCTTCCATCCTTATTATTTTTACCCATCTGTTATTCCCCAAGGCGGCCCTGTGGTATCGAAGGCACAGGGTTCCCGCGCGTCTCCAGACTGCAACATATATATAAATATATACACCATTATGTCAGAAGAATGCCTGTGGTAGGATGTATCAAGCTGTTCCATACGCGGAAGCAGTTAAGTAGCGGTTGACCGCCACTGATGTTTATATTCAAGCATTATGTCACACTGTTGCGTTACTCGCTCCACAAACGTGTCGTTAGAGCTCATCTTTACTTAATAATTTACAACGATATAATACCTGGAAATGTGAAGTAGTTTTTTCTACTCCGTCAAATATGAGAAATATCGTTTGACGATTGACGTAGAATTAAAGTTGATTTGGCAGTATCTTACAGAATGCTGGAATTTGGTAATATCTGAATTGATTAACGAACATCGGGAATTATAAATATATTTGGAAACTTGAAGTATTTTCAAAGATTTTGACGAAACAATATTAATCGAAAATAAATAAATGCATGCAATCCATAATTTTTTTGACGGGCTACGGCTGATCTTAGAGACCTAAGACCACAAAAAATTGTAAGGATGTAGGTTATGATAATATGTATTATTATTACTAACATTGTTTTAAAGTAAATAATTAAATAAACGTATCATAAATAATCTTATTAAAGCTGTATAATTTACTAGCCACGGCCATGAACTTTTCGACAACCTACACTATGTTGGTACAAACATAATAATAGTCTATTTTATTAAAAGTTTATGTATGAAAAGATACTGCGAAATAAATTTCATAAAACTTATGGTCGCGTTATGCTCTTGGATAAGGTAGAGAGCTTTCTGGCTAATAAGTGGTTTTATGTTACACCCTGTATTAGGTTCCATTTGGAAATGGGGATTCATATTAAATATTGGAAATTAGGGTACTACATATAAATTTTTAACACACGGCGCCGGCGGTAAAACGCATCCTACGTTATTTCTGGAATCAAGCTTTCTCCTTGTGACTTCGCATTTATGTATTACTTGAGACACGATATTTATAGGGTAAGCTTGTTGCGCTATAAAATCCAAAATTTCAAGAAATTACGGGTGGAAAGTGTTTCCTAATGATAGTAGCCAATTTTTTATTGATAAAAATGATAAAAAGTCTCAATTAGTGGTAAAGAAGAGGCTAATGTAATGCCATATAATGCAATTCATATTCATTTGATAATTTCGTTAGCATCGTTCCGTTATTAATGGGAGTTGTACCGTTGCTGGCAAAAACAGCTGGCCGATGGCACACATATGGCCCAGGAAGTACCGTAATTTGGCTCGCAATCGGAATATGCAACAATGTGTTTGATGACCTGTCCACTTTGACGGCCTAGATGGCGCCAAGCTTGGCTGGTCAGGCTTCAACCGTATTTATATCAATTTATTAATCTAAAGTGCTTGTTTGTCCTTTTTACAATCTGTCAAAGTTATGTGAAACTGCGTTCAATATTTATCTAAAACTATTACATCTCTTAAATATCTGTTGAGTTCTGGATGTCTGGATACATCCAGGCATACGACTCAACATCAGGATGTTGCTTACAACCATAGCTCGAAATAGAATTCAAATATACTATAATGTTTTTTCAATATTTAATTGACACGATGAGTGTAAATATATATTTAAGTGGGGAAAACCAGGGCCCACCTAACTAACTAACTAACATTATTTTAATAAAAAAGTAGTCTATTTGTTTTCTATCATGATAAATTATTAGTAACTTTAGGCGATCCAATTTATTCTTAGTGGAAACAACTCTATGTTGAAGTTGTTATTTAGGTAGCATCACAAAGTTGCAATGTTATTATTGTCATCGTGTTTGTGTTTTGTCTATACTGTAGGGACACTACAGGGAAAATCCATTCTCAGCCGGATGTTACTCACTGTTTACGATAGGCTTCCCATTGTGTCAACCAATAGTTACAATGCTCAGAAGGCTTTCATTAATGCCCCGCGACATGGTGCTTGTCCATGATTAGGTATAGTCAAAGTCAAAACTTTTATTTCCTTATAAGCACAGGGCATACATGAAACTAATATGGACAGGTATATCTTATTAATATGGTAAACGAGAAGGGTTGCAAGGATTTGTGGATGTAGGTAAGTTAGTCTTTCACGCTTAAACGGATTTGATTGAAACTCTGATTGTAGACAAATTATACATGTTTCATAAGGCTTCTTTTCACTGTAAGGTAATCCATTATAACGAAAGTACTCGTAGTATTTTGAGTACAAAACGATTTAAGAACATGCCAATATCCAATTGTCATAATAACAACATTTTTGTAATAAATTATGACAAAGGAACAGATCATGCTTAAAATATCACGTTATTAATGTACTAATCCTTATCGAAATATCCAGATATGATTATAGTAAGCTAATGAGTAGTAGTTTTGGAATGCCTTCTATAAATATTTGCAAGACAATGCCTTCACCATTGAGCAATAGCGAAACCAATCAGGCAAATGCTTGCATACCGGTAATAGCTGGACTAACTGGTCTATTAAGCATACTTGTCTAAACCGATAACTGGATTTGGTTACAAAATTCTTGTACCTACTAAACTATTTGGAGTTTTAGCCCAATTTTAGTACAAATATAAGTTTCCTGTAAATATCTTTCCACTGTGTTTGTTGCCGCGGTTAAATAAATTGCCAGGGCTCCGCTTAAAAACTATTTCTTACTAACGAAAGCTATTTTCCCTCGGTAAAAATATCTGTGCGTTATTAGTATGAGATTTCTTTAAATTTGAGATTGGTAGGTAACTTTTTTTTAATTGAAAGACATTATATTATAGTTTTTTGAGATAACTAGAGTTTCTATTTGACAATTTAGAAAACACGTGCAAACAAATAGAATAGGTTTGTTTATTTTCTTATTGTTCTTGAATAAGACAGTAAAACAATACTGATTGTCTTCCTCTACAATCAAGTGGATGACAATCAAATCATTTACAGAAATAAATCAGAATTACCTATCATAGCTGACTAGGAAAGCTTCCTCGTCCTGCACACGATATGCCATATCGTTATATCGTGTGAAACGTGCGATCGTGATTCTATATCGTTAGTCTTACTTTGTGTCACGATTGAAGCATTGATGTGAGTAGATTTTCAATGTCCTTTAGTTTTGTTAAAACTTGAAATCAATTCATAATATCAATCGTATAAATGTCATAATGATCGTAGATACGAAGATGTATTTGATTCGGTGAATGGCAGATTTCGAAAGCGAGCTTAAATTACCTTTTCATTTTCTTGTGCACATAATTTTGCTTAGAACCCTTCGACTATAGAAGCTTTGGCCAATTATAATTAGTCAAGGGATTAAAGGGAGACCCTTTACCCTTGACTCAGGCTATAGAGATAGTGACCCAGGCCTACCTCACCAGCCCGAGGTGCCCTGACGAACAACTAAAATATTAAGCATAATGTATTAAGTGTATCAAAAGTAACTTCCTATTTTACATTCTCTTGTGCCCATGCGTTTTTGCTACGAATGCATGTAATCTAGAACGTTACGACGCGACGGCTTAAATCTGTATTATGAAACTGTTATACAATGAAATTACAAATGGGTGCAAGTTGAGATACAATATGTATAAAGTAGAAAAACACTTCGTCTTTATCTACTTAGTGCAATGTCTCTCGAAGATATTCTTATTATTATTATGTAAACCAACGAAAAGAGTTTCTTGAGCTGAGGTGTTAACATAGAGTGTAATTAATCTATCGGTTCGCTTAGGCATAAGTTCGATCTTTGTCATTCTCTGTTCATTCGTTCTCATCTAAATAAACGCTTCTTACCTACCTACTTGCACGCAAATGATTATGGCTAGATGTAGATATGGATTCAAACCTTTCAGTGTGGTAATAAATTGAGACATTATGAAGCTTCATAGTCATAAATATACTCAGAATCAGCGCCAGTACACGGTGTATTGTAAGTATAAGTACGTCTTGGATATTAGTAACAATAGCTTTCCCATGCCTATGCCGTCCTTTCGCAATCCTACGATTTACGCGTACTTACCATGAGATATTTACAAGAATAATCTGTTACTAACTTTCTGGGTATCTCTTATTCCTTCGCAAGGGATAAGAATCTATTCAGCCCCGTAAGTTGAACTTGGGAGGTCTGAGGTTTCTCAAGAACTGTGCTAAGTATTAGAAGTCAGTACTTAAGCTGAACACAAAACAGGCCCTGCCACTTTCGTCGCACCACTCCTCATTTATCTCAAACATTTGTCATTTGCAAACCCCGTAGGGTCACGATTTACATACCAAAGTGCTTGGTTCTATTCAAGCCTATATTCTCTCGAAAGTGACTTTGAAAGTTCGCAGCTATAAACAGCCTTATTTCCATGTATTAAGAGCTTTTGGTTCACTTTTTCTTGAAGCGTTGGAAAATTGTGAAAGTGAAACTGGCCACTCCGGCAATTAGTGGGAAAATCGTGTGGAAATGGCAATACTGGATCGCCATGTTACATTTTCTTTCCTGTCATTTTCCATTTAACTTGTTTCAGTTTTAAGCTTCGTGTTTTGCTTAGTAATCTATTGTTCACTGCATACGTTATTTTTTAGAAAACCATTTAATGTTACTGATTTACAAAAATATATTATAGTAATAGTTTCTCAAAACAACGCGTATTGTTCGTTAAACCTTAGATTTGTTTCTAAAATAACTAAAATATTACTTCTTGCTAGTTGGACTCATTTAAAGTTTATAAGAATCGGGAAAGGAGTTCTAATACTTTACCACTTAAGGTTCATCAAGAGACTTGTTACGAAAAAGCCTGTGTTAACCTCATCCGGCATTGTGGATAACGTTACCCGGAATAATAAATTACAAGACGTTACTTACGATAAAATCTATTTGTTATGCATAAATGAAATCTTGAGACAATCTAGTCTTGATTTAAATAGTTAGAGCAGAATTTATGTAACAACAATCTAGGAAGTTCCTCAACATTGTTGTAAAAATAATAAGATTGTTTAGCAATACCTGTAATAACCTGAGACTAAATGGTTATTGTATTTTATGTATTTTTATTAATCTGAAACAGTTGTCTTGGGATTGTGCATCTAAGCACTTTCCCATAAAACTGCTTGTTGTCTGTTATGCAATCTGATCTGATCAATTGTGCGGTGGAAATCTAATCTAGTTGTTGTTTTGTCGTTATTTTTATTACATTGAATAGGAAATGATTGAAACTTGTAGCAAGAGCATTGGTTTTATAAGTAAGATTGATTATTTACATTCTCTCTTATAGGTAAAGGTGTATGGTTGAAATGAGAAAGACTCATTTATATCGAGGACCGATACTCATTCTTTATTTTCATAGTCCTTTCTACTCTGCTTATTTATTTTATTCTTAAAATCGTTAAATGAATTTCAAACTTCATAATTCCATATTAATGAATACACGAAGATTAATACTCGTCAAATTATGAAGCTAATTCTTTGAATATTTTGAATAATACAAAATACTGAATCATTTTATTTAGCGCCAAATTTGACAGTATGACTGGTAGAGAATGCTTCTAGCATTAATTCCTGCTCTGTACATTGTTTTTTTTTATGCACAAAGTATAAATAAATATTTATAATATATAGAATATAATGTTGCAGTGTTATTGCGTTTATCCTAATGGTCATCAGAAACTTTCAGGTCGTAGAATCCAGTTAGTAAGGTCGATTGCAACATATCACGAAATTAATCAGTCGTTTCAAGGCTAGGTTTTATGCATACAGTACAATGGCTGATCACCCATTTGTATGAATAATATGAATATGCAACATTGTTCCACCTACACGACTGTGACAAAGATATGAAGCCTATGTGTGACAAATAGCGTATGCTTCTTGTTGTGAAATAGTTTATCCCATCAAAAACAATACTTGTCAAAAAAACCAAGTCGCGCAACTCAGTTGTTCTGCGGTAAAAAGTTGTGAGATCCAAGTAAATCCAAGTCTTCAAATTTCGTCTCAAAATTCTTTAATGTTTTATATAAATATATTAAGACTTGGCCATCACCTGAAAACACGTGTAAATTCAAGTATTTAGTGCGATGGCCAAGTCTCAATACATTTATATAAAACATTAAAGAATTTTGAGACGAAATTTGAAGACTTGGATTTACTTGGATCTCACAACTTTTTACCGCAGAACAACTGAGTTGCGCGACTTGGTTTTTTTGACAAGTATTGTTTTTGATGGGATCTCATTTCTTTTTGTATTTTGTAGACAGTTCCACTTTTTTCCTTTTCGGTACCTTCTACTTATTGTATATTATGTCCATATAATTTTCTTTTTGCCGGTCTAGATTGGATTTATTTATATTTTGCATTGTTATTTCTTTAGTACATATTTCGTATATACGTGGCGTTGCGACAGCGCCCTCTATACCGGTATTTTCTAGATTTTTTTTTGTTTTTCCTTGATTCATACACTAAACACTACTTATATTCCAAATTTGAAGCTTCTAGGTCTGCTAGAAGTGCCTTAGAATTTTGATGATCGGTGAGTCAATGAGTGACAAAATTAAGAAATTTGACCCGTTATAATTCTTAAAATACTGATTCAAATTAATTGAAATTTAAAATATACCGTGTCTTTACAATGCCTGCATGGTTACTGAAAATTTCAGTCTTCTAGTTTTATCCACAACGAAGTTACAGGGGGTCGAAAATGGCCTGAATTGCTTCAAAAAAGGTACGACAGCGCCCTCTATACCGGTTTTTCTAGATTTTTTAGTTTTTCCTTGATTCATACACCAATCACTACTTATATTCCAAATTTGAAGCTTCTAGGTCTGCTAGAAGTGCCTTAGAATTTTGATGATCGGTGAGTCAGTCAGTGAGTGACAAAATTACGAAATTTGACCCGTTATAATTCTTAAAATACTCGTTCAAATTGAATGAAATTTAAAACATACCGTGTCTTTACAATCCTGCATAGTTACTGAAAATTTCAGTCTTCTAGTTTTATCCACAACGAAGTTACAGGGGGTCGAAAATGGCCTGAATTGCTTCGAGAAAAGGATGGTACGGCCGTGCCGCTTTTTTGCTCGACTTGGTGGGGGCACTACCGTGCCCCCAGATAGTCGGGCAATCGTTCGCAGTATGTAGGTACTGTTTCATTTTGTGTTTATTTCAAAACAAGCTATTTTTCTATGCAATACTTGTATATTTTATAATTTATGCTACCATTTTAATTGAAAAAAACCATTGTAGGTATGTATTAATTCTTTGTTAGGTACTTTTTTTGTGTTTTGTTTTTGTGTCACGGCCTAGCGCCCCTTCTTATTTTCAAAAACTTGTGGTTTCAAATTTTGCCTTTAGCCCTTCTCAAACTTAAGAATGGCTGGGCCGGATTCACTTACACGATGACAGACATGTAAATCGTGTAAATTTTGTGTTGGTCTAAATTGGTAAGACATTAGATACATATATTATATTGCTCAGTCCACTAACTCCTTCAATCCTTTGAGCATGTTCAAATAACTGGCAAATGTATGATAATCATCAGATGAAGCCATCTGACCATTGAAAAACCGGGACTTTGGCGTCAAAACTACGCAACCCATTATAGTTTTTGATTTTCAATAATCTATGATCAAGAGCCGTGAAGGAATGCCACGAGTGTGACCCGCGCGATGCGTAGGCGCAGGTAGAAAGTGGACCGTCCTTGCTGTTCATTGCTCAGGCAGGTGGCGAGGCGCAACACAATGAGAAATGTAACGAGCAATTCGTGAGGATTAGAAGGGTGCTCAAGCATAACTTTATTTTTACGCTTAAGTTTCGACCGTATGCTATATTTATCTAATATAACTCTAGTTCTCTTATGAAATTAGCCAAGTGTTGATACAGTAACGTAAGATAGGAGTCTATCTGACAGTTGAAAAGTCGACGCAAACTAAGAATTTCCATAAAATTGCATTATTCGTTGTTGTTGAGTTTAAACAATAGTAACGCAGAATAACTCTCAGTGGGTAGGTAGGTACTAAATTCGTACCTCTTTATTGTTTCTGCTGTCTTGGTATCTGATATCTACTTTGCTGTTTATGGTTTGATTTTTACCTATTTGGAAATTATAGGAATTATCAGCAGACCTAGTAGTCGGATCATGTCTTTTCTGCTTACTCTACACAATAAGAAGTTCAGGCGAACTCACACCTATCTTTTTCTAATTGGATTTTGTTTTGTGGCAACAATAACCCTTTTGATCTGAGGTATGTAATTAATACATAATTTAAATTTGATATAAATTGTAAAATTCTAGTTCCAGTTAAATTCCAGAATATACCATACTTACCTAACTTACAAATTTTCTTTTAATATATGATGTTAAATACTTACCAACTGTTCCTAGTAATAAGATAGTTTATTTAAGTTACTTACCAACTGTTCCTAATAATAAGATAGTTTATTTAAGTAAATATAGTTTAGGATACATCTTAAGATGAAGTTGTAATGCCCCAACGGGGCTCATGTCAAGGAATTTAGAATGTTAACACCTTTAAATTAACCACATGATGCAACAAATAAATAAATAGTTACAGTTCAGATGCGGTAATAAAGTGATTGTTGACATTTCAGATATCCTCGTAAAATTATAACCGGTCGGACGTTCTCAGGAAAATAATAGGTATCGTGTATTTTGTTCGCTTGAAATATATGTAAGTATTTCAAGCGAACAAAATACACGACCAACAAAAAAACAATTTCATGACTTAAAATTAAACAAATTTAAATTTTAGCCTGTAATTATGTTTGTAAATAATATTATGCACATAATTAAAATATTTTAAGTGACTTTAAAAAGCCGTAAACTGAAACAGAACGGATCACAATCTGAAATCACTTTCAATCTGCAACGTGATTTTCCAGTGAAATCGAAATGCTACCATAAAACGTAATTTTTATCACCTCGTACATCCGTCACTTTCCTCACCAATTATCAGGTGTGTAGAATAACAGAGACAGACATACTTCTGTCTTGATGTTCTCTTATTGTGAGTGGCTTCATGAGAAACTGACAAGACAATGGGGTAATTTTGTTATTAAATCTTAATTGTTACCAGAATTATGTAGGTTTTTGGAATGCAATTATTTCTGAAGTAGAAAATTAAGTTATTCTACTTCTAGTTTATTGCAAGATGCTTTTCTATGAATCTATTGTTTATTTAACTCTTTATTTCCGGCCATAATAAACATTTCCTTTCGCCGTTAAATTCTATTTTGTAAAATACAATGGCATTGAAACTCATTGAAACTGTAGAGCATTGTGCCACCCACAACCTTCCTGGTTCAACGCATCTGAAGGAACAATAGGCGAGTCTTGATATTCTTATGATTAAAGGGCACGTTTGTTTTATCTACTAGATAATAGTATCAATGGTTTTGTACTCGCTTCTTAGAATATCTATACGAATAGAGAAATCGTGACCGCGGGCTTATTATTTCTGCTTCATCATACATTCTTGTACGCAATGTCGCACTATTTATTTGCTGATGACATATTTTTTTTTAGTATTGCTTAGCTAAACTGTATAAATTGTTTCCTGATAGCTATTGAAAATTAACACATTTTGATAAAAAAATCTTCAGAACATAGAGTTCTATTAAGGGGCTCCGATGTTTTTGTAAGAAGCCCGGCATACCTCGTTATCCGCCATTTTGAAAACACATATAAATCGACAGAATAAATACAATCAAAACGTGTTAATTAGCCAAATCTCTAACTTATACGTTTTCTGAGTTCTTGGGTCTAAAAAGTAAATCGTGTTTTTTTTCGAAATGGCGAATGAGTAGTCGGTGTAAAATGTTGGAAGCCCTATCTGAAATTCTGACTTTACCACCAGATCATGGAAAAATAGACGTCAAGTAGAGATATATTCTTATGAATACAAATAAAATATCTTAGGACCTTTTTCAAAACATCAGCAACAAACTAAGCAGTCTGTAAGTACTGTGTAACCTGCAAATGTATGTATGCAACCTTTTTCGAGAGTTGCATACATACGAATCAGTAAATGTTGTCACGGGATGCCAATTACGTCTATTATATCGTTAGCAATATAGCTAGTAGCACTCTACTATTCAGATAAGCCCACCGTCCTTGAAGACGGTTTCCATAACGTACCTATTACATTTCTTAAAACAGCTGACCTATAGAAACGAGGATAGTGGCCAACCTTCACACTTTCACCGCCATACAAACTTCATTTGCATGTAGCGTATTTCTAATTCTTGCATGTCGGCGGCTCCAATTCGAACTATGGTCAAGGTTCATTATCATCTATGCTAACTGTTAGTAGTCATGAACAAACCTTTTTCGACCGATATAAAGAAAATATGTAATATAATGATATCTTAATTGGAGGCGTTCCATATTTAAAAATGATAAATTTTATGTTTCTTGCTTCAGTTTCGTTCATGATTTAGATATTAGGGTAGAACACAAAAAAAAAAATATCGTTAAGTATTTAAATTTAAAAAAATGTTAACTGTATTTTTTCTTGTAAACGAAAAATCAATACGTTACAGTGTAATGAAGTTTCGCTAGACGGTTGTTCTTAATTTCGCAGTCAGAAGCGAAACCCTCACTCCGAAACTTTGATGCTCTACAACTTTGCTCTTTCCTATTAAATTGATAAAGCAATGAATAGGAGTCTAGTATTTTTGGACAGAGACGGACTACACAGAATATTAATTTTTTTATGTAGGTAGTCATCATGTCTATTCTATTTACATATGAAAGCGCTTGAACGCAAGTTGGTCTCATTGATATTTATTTAGTTATAATTGTCTTATCAGTTATATTATAAGCCTCTTTAGTTAAAATGCTGTAAAATCGTACCTAAGTACGATCAACACAACTTGAACTACAACATTCACTGACTATGCAGTAACATTGAACGCGGATGTATTCAAATGACTCAAAATATTGCAATTTCATATCCATTTTGACTAGGCGCCCAAACCTTTTAATTATGACGTCATTCGACTTACTCATTTACCCGTGCCTCTCAGATACCTGTATTTTTTATGTTTAACATCATTGTTCAAATCGCTCATTGTTTATGTTTCTTGTTGCAGTTGAGATCTACCTGTCCCCAGTGGAGACGCACTGTAGCAATGTGGACTACTTCATCCCAGACGAAAACAACGAGACGAAGGGATTCTCAGACGACGCTATGAACAGGTACGATCTTATAGTTAGGTAGAAATCTATATCTATATAGATTTAGCCTGTGTTCCGAGTGGCACCAACCCGAACTTGGCCAGCAGCGTGGTGAATAAAGCCAAATCTCTCTCGTCAAGGGAGAAGTTCCTATGTCCCAACAGTGGAAAAAAATAGGCGTGCTTATGCTATGCTGACTGGCGACTAGATTGTTTTTAGACAGTTTTGTCACACAGAGACAATTCTGTTGTTAGACTATTGTCGACAAGGTGCGCCTCAGGCAACTAAGGGCTTCGATAAACCGAACCCTTGAGAACTAATATAATAAGAAAACCAATATTGTAATAACAACAAAATTATAACTTGATAAAAGCTTGATTAAAACTTGCAAACTGTCAGGAAAAAGTTATTTCCTTGATTATTTAAATACTAAAATAATAATATAATTCACTTTGAGTTCTCCTGTTTATGCATGCCGTGTGCTTCTAAGGAAATAGGAGAAAAGCATTAGTCTGTGCAAAACTTGTATGTCTCCAGTGAGCGCACAGGCTTAAGGCCGATTAACGGATATAAGACACGCTTCAGTGAAAGGATTTCAAACGCTTATCTAGAGGGACAACCTTAACCCGAGCTGAGCTAACCGGCTCATGGAAGCAACTGCCGAACAACAAACAAGCGAGAACAGTAACATGACGCTGAAATATTCTATAATTATAAAATGTGAATGTAAGTTTGGTTGTTACGCTTTTACGCAAAAACTACTGAACCGATGAAATTTGGTACAGAGAATCTCTAGAGCCTGAGAAAGGACATAGGCTACTTTAAACCGCGGGAAAGTGTCATTCCGCGGTAAAAATAATTATAACGCGGGTAACACCGCGTGGCACTACTAGTATTCTATAATTACTCTTCTAAATAATATTTTTCGTCACTTAAGATCACATTTGCTCAATTCGTTTCGTGTTAACAGGATAATGTAATGTTCATTTTACCATAAAGTATAATTTCATATTCGTACATTTTGTTGCAAATAATTTAATTCACTATTTTCCTAGTCAGGTATTTTCTTATATATTTTATCCCCAGAAGTTAAATAGGATTCTTTACCAAGTAGAATTTAGCCCTTCGTTCTTCAAAACTAGGACATAAAAATGTGAGCATATTAGATAACAGTTTGAGGTCATGCTTATTGACGTAACTTTATGTTGTTCTAGATAAAGGGTCAGTGCACTCAATGTTTACGTACCTACAACTTAAATTACTTTCCTAAATTCTACAATAATTTTCTAAGCATGAGTAATGGGTATGTTAATTCAGAAAGTAAAGATTAAAATATGACTAGATAGATGATATGAAGAAAATGAATAAAAAATAATAATATAATGGAAGAAATTGCTTTAAGCAATAAGGCCGCCCATTACGCTTTGCAATACTATGAAATTTAATAAACTTAACGCCAGTTTGGCGTTTACTTTAATACAACTTAATTGTGATAGTAGTCCCTAAACATAAACTTTACTTTTGACATACTTTTAACCGACTTTGGAGGTTTTGTCTGTTCACGTCCGTAAGTGGTAACCCTCTGAATCCTTACACGTGACCTCCGGGTGGTGCTAAGAACAGTCTCTGGTGGTAGGCTTCGGCCGCGGCTTGTCACCACCTTCCGGGCTGGGCCAGTGCGTGAAGCGATTTTTTCGTGTTTCGTAATGTGGTCCGGAGAAGCCATCTTCTAGGCCTTCATGCTCCATCTTAGACCACATCGTCACTTTACATCAGGTGAGATTGTGGTCAAACGAAGGCTTATAAATAATAAAAAAAAAGACTTCAAAAAATAAAGGAGATTTCTCAGTTCGACCATTTGACGAGCGTTACATGTGATGGAAGTAACGAAGTGTTTGGTTCGCAAATTAAATTAAAAAACGAATAAAATTGACATAAATAAAAAAAAAATGTGTAGGTACGTTTTTGAAACACTAAAGATTACAAGACAATAAAACTGATAATTTTAAAGTCTAGTGCATATTATTATACCTTAGTAAGGCTTAGTAAAACAAGTACTTACCATAGGACAATGAGATCACGCATGGCATCATCTTACCTCGTCGCTGATAGAGCCTTATTTGAATAGATCTTAGATAAAACACTTAATCCTACTAGGATTATCTCAAACATTTTCTATTAGGGAGACGGCCCAAGGTTTCAAGGCATCATATCATGATATCATGTTTGATAAATGATGCATGAGAAAATGAGACTTTTGAAATATACAGCTGATCTTTTCTGTACTGCTCGGACATACAGTTATTTTTAAAAGTACCTCATTGGCATTGGGGCGCCATGAAGTATCTGGCTGCGCGTCTCCAGACAGTAATTTTGAAATGGATGGATACCCAACTCACGTGGCGATGGTTTGTTAATCCATCCTTTTCCAGATTAACTGCTTGGATGCGTTGGCGGCGACGTCCCCAATGTAGTATAAATAAGAAGGGCACTAAAAAAATCGACACTTCTACTACGGGACTAGCTTCTTTTTAAGCCAATTATAAAAAAATACTTTCGCGTTTATAATGTCCCTATATAATAGAGATACCTAAGTATAGATAAAACACCAAGGAATTGGTGCTTACAGAACATTCGTACACTGGTCCATCAGAGGAAATCAAACATGCTTCCCCTTCCACCGCAAGCCTTCGGCCACTGCACCACTGAGGCAATCAAACTGTATTTGTTTCAATACTAAGTACAAAACAATTATAATTTTAACCAGAAAACTCGCCACGCAATAAATATTTTTAGGATAAGGACAACGCATCAAAGGGCTTACGATTTTTTAAAGTAATAAACTGCACTTTGGTTGATTTTCTCTTATTTGTGTATAAAAAATAATTGTAAGACGAAACACAAGGGTTTCAGCATTTTTGCATGCCTAATCGTGCGCCATTTTGAAAAATAATAGTAAAATTGTGGTCTGCAATAAATACTTACAAACAAATATTGATAAGGAACTAAATCTCTAGCTTATACGGTTTCTCAGATATTAAGGTTTTAAAAGTACATAAAAATTGCCCCAGCACATTTAGTACATAACAAAACATAATTTCACAGTCAGCAATTAAACTTGTGAAAGCAAAGCAAAATGTGTAAGCATTTACTCTGTCGATTCACAATGTTTTATCATTCGCGGAATCATCTTTTTTTCAAAATGGCGGATTTGAAGGTATGCCAGGCTCTAAACAAAAAGGTCTGAACCCCATAAATGATTAAAGCATTGTCATTATACGATTATACTGGCACGCGTGAAGCACCAAAATTGAATTATTATTCCTTATAACATGCCTTGCATAAACAAATTATATAATTTTGAAAATAGCTTAAACCACCGCAATGAAACTGGCTCCCAAAAGCAAAAAAGCTGCTTTTTCCCACAGTGTTTTTTGGGGGTTATAACCAAAGCCCTTTACTTCCAGGCTACACATGGCGCGATCAACGGTAGCTCTGTTCATGGTGGCGTTCCTGACCCTCTTCATCGCCTTCTGGACCGGCGTGGTGGGCTGCTGGAAGCGCAGCCCTGGCAACATCACCGCTACCGCCATACTCATGTTGCTTACTTGTAAGTGTGGTATTTTCAGATTTTTGAAGTGAAACTTCTTTAGAATCGTGTGATTACAGACCGGATGCAACGGAAATACGTCAGGTAAGCCAATCTTAAACGCTAACAAGGTTAAGCAACTTTCCGGAACGCCAGTACTAGGGTGACCGCCCGAACAAAATCTTTTTGCACAGTATTATTTTTTGTTTTTTTTATTTATCTCATTCTTTTGTCGATTTACTGAAGTTTCACTTCTACCGTGTGTGAATCGCACACACACCTTTTTTTTTATTTTAGATATGTCGTTACTTTATGCCTTTTTATGTTTTTTTTATGCCGTTTTCATCAGCTGAGATTGTGGAATCTCACCTGATGTAAAATGACGATGTGGTTTAAGATGGGGCATGAGGACGTAGAAGGTAAATGGCTTCTCCGGAATATTTGTTTGAATTAAGAGTAATGCAAACAAATTGTAAATTATTAAATATAGGACATCCAACAAGGAAATTACTTATCAAGGACATCAAACATGGTCAATAGATACAGCTTAGTTAGTATTAAAATTGCGTGTCCCCTTATTAATACATAGAATATCCAGCATGAGTAATTTAGATGGTTGTGGCAAACAATAATATTAATAATAATGTAAAAGTTTAAATCTAATAACTCTCAACTGAAGTCTGATTGTGATAAACCTAATGTTATTTGCAGGTCTGTTAGCAGCCGGCGCTATGGCACTCTGGCATGGTGTCGAGTTCTACGAGAAAGAGAAAGTCGTCGGCGAGGAATTCTACCAGCAATGGCCTAATGTAAGGAACTTATTTATTAATATAATGTATACTCCACAAATGAACAATTTAGCAGATATAACAATTCGGAGAAACACTAGTTCTAAATCGCGATTGATAGTTTTCACAGATTTCAAATAAACTGATTCAACCAACGCTTAGTTAGTCTGTTATCTTTATAAGTGGTCACTTACCACGTAATTAAATTACTTAGCTAACCTTATTATTACATATTAACTCCAGGATAAAAAAATAAATGATCTATAGAACATAGCAGTCTTGCTGTAGCATCGTGGTTCGAGTGGAACAATATTGTCCAATTTCCCTATTGTAAATGAAAGAGCAAGCTTTGTATCCACATTGCAAACGAAGGAAGCCATCTTAAGTATTACTTAATTTCTATATCACTTTTGTATTTACCTAACATTGCCTAATCCTAACAGGTCCTAAAAGACAACTCATCGATATGGTACGACTGGTCGTACATACTTGCCTGGGTATCTGTAGGCGTGTCATTCGGTTCCTCAGTCCTCTTCTTTTCGACCGCCATCTGTCTGAGCAAGGAGAAGAACCGCGAGCAGCAGAATAACGTGCAATATATCATGCCAGGTTAGGCGGCCATCTTGTGTGCGCCATTTCGTGGATCGGCGCCATCTTGCTAAGGCTAACGCTTGGAGGAGGACTTTTGTACATTTTTCTTTTCAGGATTTAAGTCAACGTTTACTAAAGATTCGCCGTATTTACGTATTATAGCGCGAAGCTATTTATTTGTTTAACGCGCGAAACGCTGGTTTCAACACCCTGAGAACAGCTACAAACCTTGAGTGCTTTACAGTATTTATTTATACTGACATACTTATAGGTAACAAACTCATTGTTATTTGTAACATCAAAATTTAAACTATATTTTGTAATGTATTTAATAATAATATTACGTAACTATTTAGTCTATGTATTGTGATATTTGTGTATTTGAAAGTAACGTAAATTTTAAGAAATGTAAGTATTTCAAACTAACAAAAGCTTTTTCTTTCTTTTCATGTTTATTTGAAACTTGGCTACTGCGTTAACGGCGACTTGCGAATCGCGGTTATTAATATCTGGTTTATGCCACTGCTAATGCTTATAAATAACCCTAATTCTTGTACATACATATCTTATGATTTTTAATGGTAATCCCACTGACGCATATTTGCGTTCCTGTCCTTTTTAATGACGAAATAATATCTGTCCACTCGGCAATAAATGGGTTGATATCCAATGATCCAATCCCAAAACACTGTCCATACAATATGTTTAAATATTGCCCGTTCCTTTTCCAATAAATGGCAATAAACCAGATATTGCGTGATAACTCGCGAGTTTGGTACGACTGGTCTTACATCGTCGCGTGGTGCGGCGTCGGCCTGTCTCTAGTGTCCGCCATTTTGTTCTCGTCGGCGGCCATTTGCTTGCGCGGCGAGCGGGAGAGGGAAGAGGCGCTTAACATGCAGTACCTCATGCCGGGTAACGCTTTTCATACCACATTTTGATTTGCATTTGAGCTTGTGATAATGCCATAGCCACTAATGCAGATTATAATTAAGTTACGGCGCGATTGTCAACGTCTAAAGTTCCAAAATGTTTAGTTCTTGGTTTAGGAAATTCCAAGTTTCCACATGAAAAGGCCTTTTGTAAATATTTTCAATGTGAGCTTTTTGCATGGGGATTATGATTGATGTTTAATTTAAAGTCGTTACTTTAGTTGTAGTTAGTTTTGTGATAAATAAAAATAATGTGATTGTAAATTGTTTATAAACTTAATACCTACCTTAATACTGCATTAACGTCAGTCTGGATGCCTCTGCCTGTATTATCAATAAGCCTCAACAAATACAGGACGGATTTTTGAACGGTTTTCTAGTAGCATAAAATATTATCTACTGGGATATTAACCCTTCTACGCTGGTATAAAACAGCACAGATACATTCAAATATTACACTACATAATTAAAGATTTAAAATAATGCATTCAAAAATTCCACGATAGCATATTTCTTTTTATTTGCACAATTGTTATTTTTCTTTTAAAGTTCCAAACAATTTATTTACCTAGTATCTCTGTTTCTTATCTTTCACTGTACGAAATCTTTATTCGCGTAGACTATAACTTCTTTGAATTACATCACACCAATTCCTGGAACTAATAATTTCCCCATATTGCAGTGTACCCTCAGAAACAACAATACGCCTACGCCGGCTACCCGCCTCCACAGGCGTACCCCGCCGGGCCTTACTACCACGGCTCGCAGTACGGACCCTACAACTACTGAGCATGCGACCAGATGAGGTGACTACATACTATAATTATGTAATCTGTCTGTCTTTAATTTTTCATATCCACTTCTTCTTCAGTCTCTCCTATACACTCAGCGTTGCAAATAATGATCTTGATGACTGAACACATCCAAAGTCATCATAGGCAACATTGTACACTTGATTTCGTTAAGTTCTAATAATTATTATAATCACACACAGAAAATACAGCAAAAGACACAGACAAGACGTTCAATATTAAACAATAAATCATTATTTCCTGACAATCCACACAGCGCCATGGTACAACCTTGTGATGCGGTTACTAGATATAATTTTTATTATATGTAGGTTCACATAAAACACCCAGACCAAGAAAAAAGTGCCCGCAGAACACATACAAACACGGACGCCGCGGCTGGAATCGAACCATCAATCTTAAAAACGAATATTGTTACTTACTTTTTATTGTAACTTCCAGGGACCTCGTGGCGGCGTACTTCTCGAACGCGGCCGCCCCGCAGGCACCCGCGCGAAACTCCCCCCGAACGCAAACACCGACCGCATTCCAAACGTTCAACTCGCACAAGCGGGCCCGCAGCCGCCTGCCCGACCGCAAGCTCTACCGCCCCGTCAGGAAACACACCCTCTCTCGCATAGACGAGACTCCACGGGGCGCCAAGAGCATACAGAACTCCACAGACCTCGCATCAACAAGGCCCATTCTACGATCAAGATCTAATGTATCAGCTGATACTAGCAGAAGCGTACCCGTCTGCGATCAGAGCCAAGAAGTCGATATCATGGAGAGCGGTAGCCCGCAATACGCGGAACCCAAAACGGACTCCGCCTCGTCGTACGAAGACCGGCCGGCCTCTATGACCGACCTCCCCATCATGGTCCCCATAGACCCGGCCACCGGCGCGTATATCCCCTACCCGGAATACACGTTCTACCACGACGACGGATGCCAGTTGAACCGTTACAGAAATAAAAAGCTAAAGAAAATATCAGCAAAGAACAATCTATACTTAGCGTTCATGTACTAGTTAGCGCGGGTGTGTTGGTTATGAGTTTCGATAGCCGAAATGACGCCACACCCATACCTCAAAGCTAAACTGTTAATAATCACTGTTAATAAATGGGTGGCCCGAATCTGGTGAAAGGTAAACTTGCTAAACGCACGTTTTATTTGACCGGGGTTGGTTTGTAAGGACTCCAGGGATAATTTACTAGAAACTACCGCTCTATCATTTGATAAACATGGTGATCGTCACTGATTCTGTAGAAAAGTATTGCTAATTGTATTTAAAACAATTTGCAAGGTGACTTTTTTATCCGTTTTGCTTTAACATTGAACATAAATTGGAAAACTGGGATTTAATAAAAATAACGCAATAAGTATGATGATGTATCTAATCAAATATTTATTTTGGTTTTGTTATTATAATAATAGTATTTTTTTGAGTTTAAGCGTAGATTAGTAAAATCTCCCTGGGTATATTGTTAGGAAACATATCAAAGCATCACCCCCCGGTTTTGAGCACGGCTTTACGAAACTCTTAACACCGGCTTTGACTCGAATTTAAGAATATTGTACTTCGTGAGTATAAGGATTAACTCCGCCATAACATAACAACAAATATATAGGGATTATTATGTTATATAAACTATATAAGGGTGAATTGAACAAAGCTATATAAGTGCCTTCACATTAAAAAAATGCTCATTTTAGAACTATATCGATCAAACTATATGTACCTTTTATATACTTTAGACTTTTCTATACTTTAGACTTTTCTATACTGTAGCTCAATATTTTCTATACGTTTACATAATACAAAGAGAATGAGGGAAATATAATATATCTATGTACTGATATATTAGGAATATCTTTCATTCAATATATTTAAGAATATAGTTAAGTATGACTGACGATTACCGTCCTCAGTAGAATTAGATATTTCCATGATTTTGTTGTATTTAATTCTTAGTCAAATGTTGAGTTCACGTGAGGTAGGTAACCATGTTAGATTAAAATAATTAATTTAGATAATTTGATTCGAGACAATAAGGATTTAGGAATATTTTTCACGTGTATTTAAACTTTCGGAAATAAATATTGATTTAGATAAAAACTTGTTTTTTTTCCCTTACCGTTTCGTTTATGTAGCCATAATAATTAGTTACAAGTCTATTAAACCACTAGACCGTCACAGGAAGCTTTTATAATGAGAGAACATATCCGTTTTCGTCGATTATCGAGTGTTTTGACTGATTCCACACGAAATATGATTTCTGGAGTGGCGACGTGTGCGTTCGCCCAGCAAAAAGTATCGGCTTTTCAAGAATCTAATTATGCAGATATTTAGTGCCCTATGTCGTGTAAATGTGCCCAAAATTTTAAATTTGTGCCTCCATAGGCTGCAGAGTTATTTATGAAAAACAGTTTTTGCTGGACGAACGTTCGCCTATGGAGGCACAAATTTAAAATTACCAATACCATGTATACCTACATATCAGCGAGCAGTGAAAAATATTAAATAATTTATATAAAAAGTGAGAGCGTATGTTTTTTCACATTATTTTTCCAATTCCTTTGTTCGCAAAATGTTTTTAATTTTTATCGGACGGTAGTCCATAAACAATTTTTTTCTTGCAATTACAAAACGGTGTTACCGCCGTTTGCCGTTTTTGCCGTTCTGATCCTAAATCTGTATATGAATTATCCATAACATCATTATTTTGCATGTTTTGTATATCTACGAGATCTTACTGGGGAGTTACAAAACTATATTTGTAAGGTTATAAAATTTTTTATTTAAAAAAAATGTAATCCAATGTTATGAGTGTTTGAGATGATCTACCTCTATTTTATGGCCTTAGTCTATACTAATATTATAAAGCTGAAGAGTTTGTTTGTTTGTTTGTTTGTTTGAACGCGCTAATCTCAGAAACTACCTAGGTACTGGTTCGAATTGAATAATTCTTTTTGTGTTGGATAGTCGAGTTATCGAGGAATGCTATAGGCTATAATAACATCACGCTACGACCAATAGGAGCAAAGATATAGTGGTGAATGTGTAAAAAACGGGAGAAATTATTTCATCTTTGAAGCCTTCCGTTGCGTGCGCCGTGAAAACGGTTCAAGATACACAAAAAATATGTATGAAAGAATAATAGCTCTTTTAATGATCTAAAAAACAGTCCGCGATAGTATATGTCTATCTTTTAAGATTATCTCACAAAAACCGTTTTTATGGTACCTAAATTGGTCGAAATAATTTGTTTAAGTTGTATCAACATAATAATATTAATATTTATTCAAATAAATATGTTGTTTGTTAAGAGTACTTCATCCATTATAACGCGGGTAGCACCGCAGGGCACAGCTAGTATAAAATAAGTGGAGTAAGTAGCTCTGCTCTGGCCATAACGGCAACTCAAGAGTTGTCATTGCCGCTAACAAAATGAACATTATAATTCTATATCAGGTTCGTTTTATTGTAAAAAAATTTCGTTCGCGTCTTGATTTTGGATAGAAATGTAAGCTCTAATGCTGCCATTACGTTTTTTCTTAAAGATTAATAGAAACTTTGTACTCAAAATTACCCAGGCAAATAGTGTAAATATACTCGTAAGGCCAGAATCACAGAGTTTCAACAATATATCTGTTTACAAAAGCGGACGCTTTGATGAATCCATTATTTGTTCACAATACAGTGAACGATTATCTATATAAATAAAAATGAATTGTTGTTCGTTAGTCTGATTAAAACTCGAGAACGGCTGAACGGAGTTATCTTATCATAGTCTTGAAATGTTCGTGGAGGTCTAGTGAAGGTTTAAAAGGCAAGAAAAAATCTAATAATTGCCGGGAAACAAAATTGAATAAAAACCCGTGCGAAGCCGGGGCGGGACACTAGTAGGTAATATTCTGGACGATTCCAATCCCCGACTAACTGCAGCCACAAGTTTGAATTTGCAAGAGAGCAATTTTCTTATGTTAGTTATTTAATCTCACCTCTTACTACGTCTGGTATTATAACACAGTTGAGATAATGAGTTACTGAGGATGACTTGTATCATTCGCTCTGAGAACATCGCCTTAAACAGTGGCCCATATCAAACGTACTTCGCGAGCTTGTCATAATTCATAATACTAGCCGTAGCCTACCCTTGCATGTTCTTACCAAATTTCGATTTTCCTAAGACTCGTAACAATTATATACCTATGAAAACATTTATACATTGTCCCAAGTATCTCCATCTTCTCTAGTCATTTTAATACGAATCAAAAAAGATAAAAAATTGTGTTAAATTAGCAAAACATTCATCTGTTATATTTTATTTTGGTTTATTATTTTGGAATATGTTTGATACACAATGGATCAGATCAGACTCTTTAAAAAAGCAGACACAATGGTTGCTGCTGACAGTGTAATAAGTGTCCGATCAACGGTAGCTTCTTAAAGCTAGCGTGAATATCATGACCAATTTAATAAAAAAAAATGTGATATTGTCACAATGCAATTACTCATCCATCGGCTAAGAAAAATTACAATAGGCAAGTCATCGCTTCCTACCATTACTGAACCATTATTATCATATCACCATTCTTAGAATATTTTACAAGAAATGTTGAGAATAAAAACTTGTGTTAATATAACAGCGGTTACACAAATATTAAAATAAGCTGATAATTTATTTAATGAACTGCTTTATAAATTTAAAGAAATGTTATTTTGTAGCTTTCAAATATATAACATTTTAGTAACTTAAATAGTACTTTTACTGAATATATCATGAGTGTAATAGAAATCATTAAATAGATGAGCGCAAATAAGTTACAACATATTCTTATATAGACGAATTTAATATTTTCACCATGGCGCCTACAAGGTACTACACCTATAGATAGATAGATAGAAAATACTTTATTACACACCAAACAAAGAAATAATACAAAAATAAAATCAAAACTAAACCAAGAATGCGTAATGGGCGGTCGTATTGCTCAAAGCAATTTCTTTTAGACAACCGTGGATGGACCTACTTATGTTCCTATATACCTATGTGCACTCTAGGTACCGGTGGCGACACCAGGCGATAACAAACAACAAACACATCTCATTATAAAAGCCCCTTCTTTTTCCCAATAATCCTATCCATTCAAGGTTGTCTGGTAGAGATCGCTCTTTAGCGATAAGACCGCCATTTGTCGCATAGTCTTAAGTGCTTATTTTTAGTTTTGTGATTTTAATTATGTGTGCAATAAAGAATATTTATCTTATCTTATTTATCTTATCTGTGACGGTCTTGTAGTATAGCAGCGTTTTATCTGAAATAAAACGTATATTAAAATACTTACCTCACTGGAAGCTTTACTTTAATTTCTGCCTGGTGATAACTCTTGATCCAATGGAATCATAATGGCTAGCTCAATTTTACGTAGATAAAAAACTCTAAACTCGATGTCGCCACTCCAGAAAGGATATTTAGTGTTGAATCAGTTAAAAACATCGACGGAAACCGATATGCTCTCTCATTATAACAGCTTCCAGGTAAGAATTTTAATATACGTTTTATTTCAAGTAAAACGCTGCTAATAAAGTGCCTTAAAATAGAATGAAAAACTATTTAAAACAATACAAAATATATTTTATTTGTAAAAATATATGGCTTAAGTACTGGATGGATCATATCACACAATGGGCATACAATTTTATGGACGCAAAACACAAGTGTGAAAAAATATATACAGAAAAATCACACTATTTTCTTTAATAATGGACCCAGACAATAAAACATGTTTATAAGGCGTAGGTAAAACTTAACCCTAAATTACAAACAGTATTAAATATTAACGTAACGTTGACGTAATCAAATCAATTAAATTTCTTAAAATTTGACTCTGCGCTTTAAGCGTCTATTGGCCAGTGTCATGTTAAATAAAATAATATGGTGAAAAATATGTTACTCGTACTCAGTTGACTTTGTAATTGTGTCATACTTTAAAAGTTGACATAATATATAAAAAAACATAGTTTGTCAGCCGCTGCGAGTACATTCATTTTAGTGTTTTTATGTTATTCAAACAATTTGCTTTGAATTATATATTTTATTATACCTCGGTAAAATGTAAACATTATCGTCTGGGATCATTATTGTAGTTTATATGGCGGTGTCTATGATAGGTCCGGGATGCGACAGGGCCTGTTTCCTCTCTTGCACGGCTGTCACCAGTTTTCTGAAATAACATCATACATTTACTGCCGATTATTATAAACTATTACGTGATAAATACGCAACTCGGGAGAGTCTGCGATGCGAGAAATGTTTGTCTGAAAGATTGGAGGTTCTGTTCACGTCCGTAAGTGGTTACCCTCTGAATCCTTACACGTGACCTCCGGGTGGTGCTAAGAACAGTCTCTGGTGGTAGGCTTCGGCCGCGGCTTGTCACCACCCTCCGGGCTGGGCCAGTGCGTGAAGCGATTTTCTCGTGTTTCGTAATGTGGCCCGGAGAAGCCATCTTCTAGGCCTTCATGCTCCATCTTAGACCACATCGGCACTTTACATCAGGTGAGATTGTGGTCAAATGAAGGCTTATCAAAAATAAAAAAAAAACTTAAAAACTTTCGCCCGTATACCGGGCAAAAGTTTTACGTGACAACGACTTTGAGTGGTAAAATAATTTTAATGTGAATATTCATTCATAAGGATGAAATAATAGTAACAATTTTAAACATTTATTTATACAAAGAATTATATTTAAAACATTAATTTATACAAAGAATCTCGCACTGAATTTCATATTAACAAAATTTTATTTTTACCTTTACAACATACATACGTATTGATACGTACGGACGCGTGCCTTTCACTTTTTATGTCTGTCTCTCTCGCTCTTAGGCGGGCTAACCATGCCCGAGTGGAAGGGACGCGTGCCTCTCACTCGCTCTCATTGTGAGCGCATAACGTGAGCGGAGCGTAACGCAGTTTCTTGAAGTGTCGCCCGGCAAACCAATTTATAAGACGTTGCCACGTCAAAAAAAATAAATAATTGTATTGTAGTACCTGTACGGGCCGAGCGGCAGATGCAGCGACTTCATGTCGCTCTCCGTGAGCAGCATCAGCGCGTCCAGGTCGATCTGCTCCTCCTTGAACCGGGCGGCGTACTGCGCCAGCCCCCACGCGGCGAGGAAGCGCTCCAGGGACGCGTAGCCTGACTCCTCCGCCTCGTTCTCTTCGTCTGATGTTATTGTTGAGCTTTCTGGAAAGGTAGTAACGACATGGTGTTATAAATCTATATAAATAAAAATGAATTGTTGTTCGTTAGTCCGATTAAAACTCGAGAACGGCTGGGCCGATTGAGCTGATTTTGGTTTTAAAATGGTTGTCGTAGGTTGTCGTATGGTGGGTAGGTCTAAACGGTGAGCAAATAAGGAAAAATTGCCGGGAACTTTTTGTACCCGTGCCGTGACGCCGGGGCGGGCCACTAGTCTAACTTAAATCTAAATTTAAAATTTAAGAAAAAAACCCACGATTTCAATGCCTTCATTTCCTTTAATGTAAAACAAAATAATATTATGTAATGTGGACTCGATGCGCTTTCATTTGATACCCCACACTAGTATAATTGAAGATTTTCTGTTTTCCTTCCCCACTCTCACCCCCATAACTTTTAAACGGCTCAAGCGATTTTTATGAAACATGTCTAAGAACACCCAACCCAAACTCACCTTTCATACAAAAAAAAACGAAATTGAAATCGCTCCATCCGTTCGCGAGCTATGATGGAACAGACAGACAGACAGATACGTCAAACTTATAACACCCCTCTTTTTTGGTCGGGGGCTAAAAAATAAATAAATATTTACGGACTACTCACACAGCATCACCTAACCCCAAACTAAGCAGAGCTTGTACTATGGGTGTTAGGTGACTGATATACTACATAGATAGATATTTTTTTTTTGTAAATACATACATATGATACATAGAAAACACCCATACACGATTTATAGTGAATTGCATGTTTCAACGCCGATGTTAATATTTGATATAGTAATTTATACTTGTGATTGATTTCATCTGTATGTTTGAATGTTCGCAATGATCTCAAAAACTCTGACGGATTTTTATAAGATTTTTAAGCAATAAATTGAGTAACCAAGAAGTAAGTTTGTATTTTTAGCTTGCGGCGTTTGTTGTTTGTTTTTAATGGATTTTCTTACAGTAAAAGTACACTGCGTTACTCAGTTACCAGTGAATTTATTTATTTATTTACTTATTACATACCAGATTGTGCGGAAGTCCACTCGGCAGGTTGGTAGGTGTGCCGCGCGGCGAGCGAGCCGGCCGACCCGATGGAGACCTCCTCGCCCGGCGCGCCCGGCATGGCGCCTAAGGTAGCCGTGATAGAACGCCTTAAACAAAATATCTTAAGGTTAATAAATAAATAACAATAAAATAAAAAGCCTTTTATTGTCCTTTAACTTAATTTTAACATTTAAATTTAAAAAATATACAGGAATATTAAGTTAAGGTTCCTTTCGGGTAAAGGCCTCCTCCAAGCTTTTCCACTTATCTCTGTCTTAACTTAAGCTTTTCAAGCCAGTGTGTTGCCGTAATTTTTTTTTATTTCTTCGGCTCACCTTTCTTGAGGGCGGCCTCTAGCTCTCTTCCCTGTTGGGCCAGACCATGCAGTAGCTTTCTGTTCTATCTTAAGGTTATACTAGATCATTTTATGTGTTGTAACATTCTAGTGAATGATCGATGCTCTGGATCGTAGTCCAAATTGAAATTTTGCCGGTATTGTCAACTCGAGCTTACTTTAAGTGGCCATTATTACGCTGTTCGGCGTAATGTTCACTGCGAGTGTGCGTTAAAATAGGTATTCTGTTTTTATCTTTAGTCTGTCTTATAATAATAATAATCATTTATTTCAGGCATCTAAGGCCCATATAAACATATACCTTATAGACTAACATACATAAAAATATAAATCTAAATAACTAGATTAATTTAATAATAAAGTGCCAAGATTTAGAGCACCAACTCTCCGATGTGGGAGCATTTGACTTATAAATTTAGTACAAATCGCAAGAAAGCGTTACCTCACTCGAAACTTCAATACAGTGCATTAAAGTTTCGTGTGAGGATTTGATTTAAAGTTTGCGATTTTTTTAATAATATGAATGACGGACTTCTAATTTTTTTAATCATACACCCTATTGTATGATGGATTTTATTAAGCTACTAGCGGGCCGCCCCGGCGTCGCACGGGTATAAAATTTTCCCGGAAATTATTCGAGTTTTTCTCGCCGTAAAAACCATCCTATCCCTCAATTTGGATCGAACTGCACATGGTGTGCGAATTTTATTATAATCGGTTAAGTGGTTTAGGAGTCCATTGAGGACAAACATTGTGACATGAGATTTATATATATTAAGATTTTTTATGTTGTCTCTGTGAAGCATTTGTTTGGTAATCTTAAAGAACCTACCTGAAAGCCACGCTGCCAAAACCGGGCCTGTCGAAGATGCTCGCTGGTTCTTGCAAGAGCACCTCCTGCCCTATGCCGCTGTCTTCCACGATTGCCGCGCCGAAGTCTGGTTGGCTTGCCGACCTGAAATAAATATATTCACATGTCTCAATTTTTAACAACTCGTAAATTTCGTGTCTAAGTCAAAGTCAAAACGTTTATTTCCTTAGAAGCACATGGCCCACATGGACAGGTCAACTTAAAATTAAAATTAATAAAACTAAATTATGTTATGTTTATTATATATTATTTTAGCAAATATAGGTAATTTATATGAAAATTCTGTCTGACTTGTATGTACACGCTATCCATATTTTCAGCATTACAGTTCTCCATACCCTAAGGTTTGCTGTAAGAAAACTCTAATAGGGTTAAGCTCGCCTTTGTACATGACCTATGTTTTTAACTAATATTTGTATATGTTTCTGTGTGCAATAAAGAATTTAAGAATTTAAATTGTTTAATTAAACAAAAAATATCAAGGATATAACATTGTCTTGACAGTTCGCTTCAATGTTTTATACTGAGTTGAGAAGCGAATAGAACAACACAGTTTTCTCAGTTATTACAATTTTGTAGTTATTACAATTTTGTAGTTATTACAATTTTTGAGTTCTTACTTATACCTAACTATTATAAGTTTAACATTTACAATAAATAAGTGTAATCTTTGATGCCTCAATAAGCCTCAGTAGTTAAATAGGCGATGGTCCGCTTGCCGCACAAGAGGTATCTAGTGAGTCTTGTTCTCGCAGATGGGTTAGTGTATGCTATAATAAGTAAATAAGTGTACACTGCATCTCTACCAACTCTTATTTGTTTCAAATTTCTTCATCACCACAGGTTTGCTATAAGAAAACTCTTATAGGGTTAAGCTCTGACCATTGTTACTAAACCTTAATGTATCCTTTTTGTGTACAATAAATAATTTATGAATAAATTGGAAATATAAGGTAATATTAGCTAGCAAAAAAATAACATATAAATAGTTAACATAACATTATGAAACAACAACAGACTATCTTCAACAGCTTGTCGGCATCAAATCAAATCAATCATTTATTTGCCAAATACATTTCCAAGCTCAGATTGTCCCTTTTGCCTAAAGTTATTTTGAAAAAATAACGTCCAAAAAGACGCTTACCGTGTCGGATTGTTATCAAACAAAAGGCCTATAATATTGCTAAAGTACCTGGTTAGCTGTGGTTTGTGTGTATCCTTGGTCTCGGCGAAGATGTCGGCCACGGTGCCCCGCGCTTGTGGGCCCGTCCCGAACGTGCCCACGTACATGACTTTTGAGTTTGCCTCACCTATGATACTGACAATACTCTTTAAGATTGTATAATTACCTGGTTAGTTGAGGTTTCAGTGTATCCTTGGTCTCCGCGAAGATGTCCGCCACGGTGCCCCGCGCTTGTGGGCCCGTCCCGAACGTGCCCACGTACATGACTTTTGAGTTTGCCTCACCTATGATACTGACAATACTCTTTAAGATTGTATAATTACCTGGTTAGTTGAGGTTTCAGTGTATCCTTGGTCTCCGCGAAGATGTCCGCCACGGTGCCCCGCGCTTGTGGGCCCGTCCCGAACGTGCCCACGTACATGACTTTTGAGTTTGCCTCACCTATGATACTGACAATACTCTTTAAGATTGTATAATTACCTGGTTAGTTGAGGTTTCAGTGTATCCTTGGTCTCCGCGAAGATGTCGGCCACGGTGCCCCGCGCTTGTGGGCCCGTCCCGAACGTGCCCACGTACATGACTTTTGAGTTTGCCTCACCTATGATACTGACAATACTCTTTAAGATTGTATAATTACCTGGTTAGTTGAGGTTTCAGTGTATCCTTGGTCTCCGCGAAGATGTCCGCCACGGTGCCCCGCGCTTGTGGGCCCGTCCCGAACGTGCCCACGTACATGACTTTTGAGTTTGCCTCACCTATGATACTGACAATACTCTTTAAGATTGTATAATTACCTGGTTAGTTGAGGTTTCAGTGTATCCTTGGTCTCCGCGAAGATGTCGGCCACGGTGCCCCGCGCTTGTGGGCCCGTCCCGAACGTGCCCACGTACATGACTTGTAAGTTTACCTCACCTATGATACTGACAATACTCTTTAAGATTGTATAATTACCTGGTTAGTTGAGGTTTCAGTGTATCCTTGGTCTCCGCGAAGATGTCCGCCACGGTGCCCCGCGCTTGTGGGCCCGTCCCGAACGTGCCCACGTACATGACTTCGGAGTCGCGCCGCAGCCCACTTAGAGAGGTTATGGAGCGACGGCCGGTCGTTTCTACCTCACCCACCTATAAAATAAATAAATATTCCCGTACAATCCACACAACAACGTCGAGCCATCTGATATCTAATATATAATTTTAATTCTCGTGTGTGTTTGTAATCTAACTCCTACGAAACGGGTCGATCAATTTTCGACATCCGAAGCATGCATATCGGCCGCGGTGGAGAATCGGTTCGGACAACATCTATTTTTCGTCCCCTAAATGTTTAGAGAACTCCTAATTTTTTTGGATATTCTTTTATGATACAGGATATAAAAATACATACAACCAACATTTTCATCCCTCTACGATCAACTCCGAACGAACTAGTGATACGAAGTTCACCGGGTCAGCTAATACTTTATATAATAGTCGTACGTGTACAGATGTTTTTTTTTTAATAATAGGTACATATAAACAGGACTTGGAGTGGTCTAGGACCAAGGAGAAAGTGCTTGCAGAACATGTAAACACTTGCCCCCTCGACGGGAATCGAACCCGCTACCTGTGGCGCCGCCAGCGCACCTTCGCCCACAGCGCCACTGAGATGTCACTTAGAAAGTAACGGGTAATTTTTGGAGTTTACTCTTTAAGAAACGATTTGAGTTATAAGGCCCGGTACGGAAATTTTATGAGGAGTAAAATCAAGTGTAACCCGAAAAGTTGAGGCGTTACGTAGAAAGAGACAAACATTATATATCTGTAGGATTGAACGTGTAAAAGAATGAGTTGGACTACATTACACAGCGTATCTATAAATGTCCAAAGTGAAAGAAATCAATCATCCTAAAATTGGATTTGTATAAATTGAACACAATTATTATTATTTTTTTTACCTTAAAATCAGGGGTAGTGTTGGTATTTCGTCCGATCGTGTTGTTTCTGAGCTTGCTGGCCAGTGCCTTCTTGTAGACAGCTCCGTGTCCTCTCGCGCCCGAGTTCACAGTGCCGACTAACGCGCTGTAGGTTGGCCTAGGCGCAGCCTCCTCTAGTAGGTTACCTGAAACATATAAGCCTTCATTTGACCACAATCTCACCTGATGTAAAGTGACGATGTGGTCTTAGATGGAGCATGAAGGCCTAGAAGATGGCTTCTCCGGGCCACATTACGAAACACGAAAAAATCGCTTCACGCACCGGCCCAGCCCGGAGGGTGGTGACAAGCCGCGGCCGAAGCCTACCACCAGAGACTGTTCTTAGCACCACCCGGAGGTCACATGTTAGGATTCAGAGGGTTACCACTTACGGACGTAAACAGACAAAACCTCCACTATATTATACTATATTAAGGTATTTATATGTTATTATGAGCGAGGTTTTCCTAAAACGGTATTTTTTTACTTAAAAGATAACCTCAAACACTTAGTCAAATGTTAAATTGAGTTATGAAATAAAGATTTTGTATTTTGTATTATAAAGGAATTAGAAGCAAAAAGATACAAATATTTAATCTCTTTGTGTAGGAGGGTGGTTAATTGATAACATATTCCTTCACAGTTTGCAATGGATATTAAGATTATTTATTGGTTTGGCCGAGGCATCTCTCTGTTGCGCTTATTAGTTTTAATTAAGTTTAGTAAATTCAATAATAAGATGGTTTGTTGTTAGTGTTTAGATGTGTGATTGTTAATTGAGTCTTGATAAACCTGACACAGGCTTGAAGAAACTATAAGTCAGTGTGAAAGTGTACTTTATATATTTTTTTAATATGTAATATTATTCTCTTTGCAGTGTTGGCTAATTGGGAGGACACTCGACTTCCATTCCGAAGGTCGTGGGTTCAAACCCCGCCACGCACCTCTGGATTTTTCTTTTTGAGACATTTATATGCGCTTAAACACGTGCTTTAACTTAACGGTGACAAACATCGTGAGGAAACCGGCATGTTCTGAGAACTTTGTTTTTGTTTTGTTTGAAAAGAAGAGTTGGAAGGACATGCAACATTCACCATTCAACATTGTGACACGAGATTTATATCATCATCATCATCACCCTATTAACGTTCCCACTGCTGGGACACAGGGACTTCTCTCTTGACGAGAGAGATTAGGCCTTAATTCACCACGCTGGCCAAGTGCGGGTTGGTGAATGTAATGAGATTTATATAAATTAAGATCGGTCCTTGCCCGTGGTCCACCTACATAGTACACCTGGTTGTACCAGGGGTATTTTTTTCTTTCCGTAGTCCACCTCAAGATAACTGGGTGTTCCAGGGGAATTTTATTCTTTCCATGGTCCACCTATGTACATGGTTTTAAAAATGTATTGCCCGTGGTCCACCTAGAGAATACAAACTAAAGCATGTGATTTTTAAGATTCTAAAAACAAGTAAGTATATTCAGAGTAAATGATGAGTGGCAAACAAACCGAGTAGGTCGTTTCTTTCAAATTGACTATTTGGAAACGACTACAAAGAGTAGAAGTGCACAGGAAAGGAGTTTGACAGCTGTCAAATTGACACTTACTGTCAGATGTGACAGAAACTGTCAAAATCCAAGGTAATCATGGAAAACCAAAGATCCTAGCATCCTACGTTCCGTATAGATGGATCGTTTTAAAGCTGAAATTTGACTCTGTTTCGACTTCTTACTATTAGGGATAATGCCATATGCAAGGATAGGTATATTTTTTCAGGTCATACTTGAAGCACAAATGTGGTCAGTTTTATTCAAGTTTCATTTGTGTCATCTAAATTCAACTAGGGATTTGAAGGGACGCCTAAGCCCAAGCTGGGCCCAAACAAACAAAAACCATAATATAAAATATGACCACATTGTCATTCAGGTTGACATTGACGCTGGGTTTGTCGACATTTTCTTTCACATAGGCAATTGTCATTAGAAAGAAAGAAAGGAGTTACAGTTTTTTGTTCAATTTTTTACACTACATACCCTACGGAACGTAGGATGCTAGGATCTTTGAGGAAAACAGACTGTTTCGGTCAAAATTGACAAATTGATAGATGTCGAAATTAAAACGACCTTCCTTGAAAACTACTGGTGCATCGGACAGAAACTGTCAGTTTGACAGCTGTCATCGAAAATGCAGATTTTGTTCTAATAATTGAGCTATGATTTGAAAGTCTTTAGTTTTTGAGATACGACTGTTTTAGTTTTGACATCTACTGTCAATTCAATATTCATTGATAATTTTGACCGAAACAGTCTGTTTTCCATGAATAGTTATGAAAAACAGACTGTTTCGGTCACCGCATCGCACGCGGCGGGCAGCGCTGCGCCAATTTCCGGACAAAAATTGCACGTCTCTGAAACGAGGCCTACGACTAGTCAGGCATGCACGTGAGATGCGATGCTCTCATGATACCTACTAGCGGTTAGTGCAGCTATGGGGAAAAATATGTGTTGATTAGATGATTCAAACACAAGAATATAAAATAACATCTTTACTTGTTTGTTAACATTGAAAGAAAAAAAAACTTAAAACGTACTCGCAAACTGAAAATGTAAAGTGTAATTTTCTTAACGCAATTATTCCAACGCCACTCCTGTCGAAATTTCTTTGTTAATTAATTGCATTTGCACAAATAGTATGTCATCATCGTAATCTATATAAATCCTTTTCCTTTGTTTTAAAAATGAATTGCTTTCAAGTGCCTTTAGCACTGTTAGCAGGCGTGTGACAGTGACTTCATTTTTCCTTATTTTTTTACCTAATTGTGAGTGGTAAGATTCTGTTATGTTGTTCGTGCGATGTCTCTGACCAAACACGCATAAAATGTCAATGAAGTTCTTTGTCATCCAAAAGCTGTCAATGTATTTTAAAAACTTTTCCATTTTTGGTTTATGTAAGCTTTCCATTTTTATATACTCTCGACCTTCTAGAATGCATTCTTTTGGTAAAAGTGGCAAAGACGAAATAAGCCCAGTCAATCTTTTTTCTGTTTTACTTTTAAGGCTTAATTTTTTGGACTTTTTCCATATTGCCTTACACCAGTGATAATAACATCCAAGTAGCTTGACTCCTGGAAATACTTCTTGTGCAGCATTTATAGCGGCTATCTCATAGTCGCAGTGTAGTTGAGATGGTTTAAAACCGGGTACCTGTGCCTTAATTAATTCAAATACAATTTTATACGTATCTTGCTTTTTATTAGGCATTAACGCGTAAATCAATGGCACGGTTTTTGTTGCGGTTATAGTACTTCCCACATCGCCATGAATAGAATACAATTGATAAAATGGCGATGGACATGTATCGAAAGTAGCATCGGCGAAGTATTCGTCAACTTCTGAAAGTTTTTCTCTATTGACTTGAGAACAAAAAACTATTATGCGTGATCCATCATGATTATTATAATAATCAGCTAGTATAAAATCAGTAAACTTAGACGGCACACAAACTTCATTGAAGCTTTTATAACAATATTTTTTGATACCTAATGATTTATTCCTGACGGTATACAAACTATGCTGGCAGCTACTTAATGACGGTACATTGGCTACCATATCCAAAGTACTTGTTTGAATTTTTGACACCATTTCATTATACAGTTTGGGTACCGGATCAATGCCATCTTTGACGCTGTCCTTTAGTCGTTCCAATTCTCTTGCATTAAGGTTCTTTGCTAAATTGGGCGAGCAAGAGTGGTCTCTACCCTTTATCATACGATTGTCCTAAAAAAAAGGTTTATGTATAAAATTATACCCGAGGTAGTTGATTTATGATCATCTTCGTACATAAAAAAATTACCTCTAGCACATATAATTATAATACTATACTAGTAGTACCTCTAGGGTAGGTACGCCAAGAGAAACTGAATACCTACTATGCGTACCTATTTCAAATGTTTGTTGCGGCAACAAGGATTGTAATTCGGTTTACTTCGATCCAACTGATGGTGATAGATGTGATTTAATTTTTTTGACTTTGTCATAGGTACCTACCTACCGTAATTGTTGATAAATATTAAATAAATACACACCTTGATGATTACATTTCCTCTGCAATTATCTTTTTTTTAAGTGGAACATCGCCACAAACTTGAGTCATTTTTAAAATCTTTTACTTTGTAAAATTGGAAACCTTTACAAAGGAGGACGGTACCTCCTTTTCTTTTAATAAATGTAACATCTTCGCAATTCATTTTCCGTCGTTATATTTAAAAAATACGAAATATATAGGTACACGAAATAATAAAACAGAAAATAATTTATCATTCACAATGACGTATGATATACATTGTCTGTCAGTACAAAAAGAGGGAAAAAATTAGTAAAAAGTTTGTATGCCCAAAATACAGGTGGACCACGGAATGAAAAAAATGCCCCTGGTACAGCCAGGTGAACTAAGGTGGACCATGGAAAGAAAAATTTTCCCTTGGAACACCCAGTTATCTTGAGGTGGACCACGGAAAGAAAAAAATACCCCTGGTACAACCAGGTGTACTATGTAGGTGGACCACGGGCAAGGACCGATTAAGATTATTATTACCTGAGCTAGAAGACCTGGTCATCTTCTGTTTGAGCGCCATCAGCACGTTGCTGGGGCGGTGCGGCATGGCCGACACCTCCTCCGTGTAGCCCTGCTCCCACTCCTTGGCTAGCTTCTTCAGCTCCTTCTCGGCTAGCAGCTCCGCCTTGCTTTGCCTCTTCTGGTACTGCTTGTGGGACTTCTCGTAATCTTTCTTCGCTTTCTCTTTGAGGGATTTGGATTTTTTTCTGGAAATACGAAATAGTTGGGCAGTTCCAACAGATGAAATTACGTTATTTTTCCCAACTGACCTTAAGGACCTTAGAGACCTTAGTTATAGACTCGGCTACAGTAAAGTGTTGGGCTAAATATAGGGCCTAATATTGTCAGACTCCACTCAGAAGTAGATTAAGACGGAACCTTGGATTACACACTTATAAGGTCTATTATCTCTAACTTGTAATTTGTCTCCAGTTTAGCAATTACCTGGTCTAGTGACCATCAACATCCAACGCAATTACATTGGCTCAGAAGTTAATGAACAAAGGCTCTAAATACGAGAATTGAGAGTTAGACTCTCTCTCTAATTAGATAAACATAAAGTCTAAAATCTCTTACTTGTCATTATTCTCCAGTTTAGCAGTCGCCTGGTCTAAATACCGCAGAATATCGTCCCTGCCATTGATAGCTGCTAGTTCCTGCGCAGTGTGTCCATCTACATCCATAGCGAAGACATTAGCTCCGAAGTTGATGAGGAAAGTGACGCACTCCTTGTGCCCTCTGGCGGCGGCGAGGTGCAGCGCTGTGTTGCCGAAGTAATCGGCTTTGTCTGGTTCACCACTGGGAATAAG
This sequence comes from Gymnoscelis rufifasciata, assembly GCA_929108375.1. Taxonomy (NCBI): domain Eukaryota; kingdom Metazoa; phylum Arthropoda; class Insecta; order Lepidoptera; family Geometridae; genus Gymnoscelis; species Gymnoscelis rufifasciata. The sequence goes on from OV815311.1 coordinate 12,718,517, forward strand.
GATAAACGTACAAAAAATACAAAAATACTAGTTGACCCGACAGACGTTGTCCTGTCCCTCGTCTCAAAAAACAATATCCAGTTGACCGTATTGTGAATCTAAACCATTCCCAGATCCCCTTGAACACACACAAAAAATTTCATCAAAATCGGTCCAATTGAGAGAAGTTCAGTGACATACACACTCACAGAAGAATTATATATATAAAGATTTATTTATCAACTCACACATTACAATTTCACTTAGCAGCGGTCCCCGCGCGAGGCAAGCCTGTATTGCGGGAGACCTGTTACAAATTGGAATTAACCGGGTATAGAAAAAGTGTACGTTAGTTATCACTAAGTGGATCTCTACTTCTTTAGAATAAAAAAAATAATGTTTTGAAAATATTGCTATTGGAGGTTTTGTCTGTTCACGTCCGTAAGTGGTAACCCTCTGAATCCTTACACGTGACCTCCGGGTGGTGCTAAGAACAGTCTCTGGTGGGAGGCTTCGGCCGCGGCTTGTCACCACCCTCCGGGCTAGGCCAGTGCGTGAAGCGATTTTTTCGTCTTTCGTAATGTGGCCCGGAGAAGCCATCTACCTTCTAGGTCTTCATGTCCCATCTTAGACCACATCGTCACTTTACATCAGGTGAGATTGTGGTCATATGAAGGCTTAACCAGCATAAAAAAAAATGCTATTAAACAGAGTTACCTACAGCCATGTTTGAAAAGCGAAAAAATAAAAATTACGTATAATTAGTTCCAACTACGTGTCTGTCACAACAGTTCCTTAATTTTTACACTGTTGTAGGCCTTTTGAACTTTGTTACATAAAAGCTGGTTGTTGCGTAGCATTCCAACTTTCTCTGCTATAATTCTACAATGTCACGGAATCCAAAGTACGTGATACCTATGAACAACGCTGTGGTAAAGTACCATTTAATTATTGCTTACTTGACTATTTAGATTACGATAAGATAATAGACATAAGTTATAATGTGAGAGTTTTTTAGAGTCATGTTATTGACTGGAGATGGAGTGCAATTAAATTAACTCTTTGATGATATATATTACGGCGTTACCAGTGTTTTTGGATTCTCCCGCGGTTAAAAGCCTGTAGTCTTCCTGGATAAATAGGCTATCTCACACTGAAATAATTGTAGAAATCGGACCAGTAATTCCTGAGATTAGCATTCAAACAAACTCATCAGCTTTATAATATTAATATCATCATCATCATCACCCTATTAACGTTCCCACTGCTGGGACACAGGGACTTCTCTCTTGGCGAGAGAGATTAGGCCTTAATTCACCACGCTGGCCAAGTGCGGGTTTGTGAATGTCACATGTCCTTCAAACTCTTTAAAGTTCTCAGAACATGCCGGTTTCCTCACGATGCTTGCCTTCACCGTTAAAGCACGTCTTTAAAGCGCACATAAATTTCTCAAGAAGAAAGATCCAGAGGTGCGTGGCGGGGTTTGAACCCACGACCTTCGGAATGAAAGTCGAGTGTCCGCTCCCACTTAGCCAACACGGCAATTATATAGTAATTTATTATTCTATGGTATAGATATATAAAAAAAAACACTTTTCAGCGCAGGAAGCAAAATTTAAACAAAACGACGCAACAAGAACCTCGTCCATATAAATTGGCAAGTAATTTCTAATACATTACATACGATTACAATTTATTACCTATTTTATGAAACAAATAAACAGTTTGCCACCCATAAAGATTAAATTGGTAAGCACCTAATCGTTTATATCGGCATCCTTTCAAAGTTTAGGTAAGTAACTGATAAAGAAATACAATAAATTATGTCAGAAGGTATTGCTTATTCGCCATCATTCTCATCATCATCATCACCTGGATCTATCAAAACGCCTTTAAAAAAAAAGGTGTATGTGCGATTCACACACGATAGAAGTGAAACTTCAGTAAATCGACAAAAGATGAATTAAAAAAAAATACTGTGCAAAAAGAAATTGTTCGGGCGGTCACCCATCCAAGTACTGGCGTCGCGCAACGTCGCTTAACCTTGTTAGAGAAAGAGAAACATTTATTGACACATCACAACACAAAATACAATAAAACAAAGAAAAACAACAAATTCTTGACACATAATTTTGTGATGTGTCAAAAGGCCCCGTCGCAGCATAATGCAACCCCACACTTAGAGCGCGGAGGTGCGCTAATTTTCATACGTTTGTTTTGTTAGCGTTTAAGATTGGCTTACCTGTCGTTTTTTCCGTTGCATCCTGTTTGAAATCACAACGATTCTAAAGAAGTTTCACTTCAATAATATATACCTTCGCCCACCGCGCCATTGTAATTGAAGCTGTCAGTAAGGAGCTGTTAAAAATAATTGAAAGAAACCAACCCTCTCCCGCAAAGAAGGCGGAGCGCGTCGATGTGGCCCTCGAACGCCGCCCAGAGCGTGGGGGTCATCCCCGACTCGTCCTTGTTGTTGCATTCTTTTCGCGTCGCCTCTCGCAGCACTTCCAGCAGCCCATCCTTGGCTGCTCTGCAAATAATCATTAATTACTTACATATATTACTAGACGACCCCATGTGGTATAAAAATAAATAAATAATTCCGGACAATCTACACAACAACATCTAGCCCCGTGGTAAGCTCTAAGCTTGTGTTACGGGTCGGCGGGAATCGAACCCGCTACCTCTTGCGCCGCAATCGGGTATAAGGTCAGGAAGAAAAAATATTGAAAGGAAAGGAAGAAAGAATGTAAAATATTTATTAACCGACTTCAAAAAAAAGGAGGTTTCTCAATTCGACCGTAATTTTTTTTTTTTTTTTGTATGTCCGCGGATAACTTTTTCGTTTATGAACCGATTTTGATTATTCTTTTTTTGTTGGAAAGGGAGTATCCCAAGGGTGGTCCCATGGTAAGGAAACCTGGATCTGGTGGTGGAACCCTGAAGAAATTGAGGGAAACTCTTGAAAAAATTGTAGTTCCGACTTGTGTGTTCCTTAATATTATTCAATATAATAAATTTTAAAGCCCTTTTATTAATAAGGGTCTGGTGTTGATCTGATGATGGAGGAAAAGGCGGTCGAGGGAACTCCTCAACGATTTACAGCAAGTTTGGGCTTAACTTATATTACTGAGACCGTTCATCTAAATGGGTTTTGACTGATATTAGGGGTCTGATGATGAAAATGAAGGACAGTCAAAGGAACTCTGTATGGTATATTTTAGTAGAGTAATCACTCAAAATCGTGAAATAAAACTTTCTTGCCAAAAATTAAACCAACTTCAAAAGGGAAACTGAAAAGTAAAAAATAAATTAACTTTAGAAATCATTTCGACATTATAAGTGATAATTAAAAGAAACATAAACAATTAAATAATTACGAATTAAATAATTTTGAGGTCTATTTAAAAAAAATATATTATATTACATTTTATATTTCGAATTAACATTTGCACGGCTACTTGTAGGCTGAATACATTGACTTTTTACTTTTTAAGATCCGACATGTATTAATAATTTTGTATTCTTGCAAATAAAACATTTCATTTTATTTCATTTCACATTATACATTAGGCCGCCCATTGATTCACAATTTCTGTACATTTTTATCTTTTTGTGTGTGTTATTATTTTGTGTTCATTAAGAGTATTGTATTGTATTATACAGTAGGTAATCACAAAATAACTTGGTACATTGCCTGTGTGGAACAAAAGGTTTTGCCTCATCTTTATGTTGCTACGATGCACGATGCATAGCAACGCTGTTACTCACTTGATATTGCTGGATTACTGATACGGCGACATGGTAAGCTCTAAGCTAGGGATTTCAGATTTCATATTGAATTCTATGCATATCAGATGCATGAAAACACTCAGACCACGGAATAAGAGCTTGCAGGGCATACAAACACTGACCTCGGCGGGAATCGAACCCGCTAACTCATCTGCCGTAATCAGACCTTCGTCTACAGCGCCACTGGGGCAGCGATGCGATAGTATAGCCCTCACCGTCGGTTTCGATAACGGTTAGGCTACAGAAACTAACAAGCTCCCTGCTTAGATTGAGCTCGGTTTACTGGATGTTGTGTGTTTTTTGGAGTTTATCTACTCCCTAAGAAACAATTTGAGTTATAAGGCCCGGTACGGAAATTTTATGAGGAGTAAAATCAAGTGTAACACGAAAAGTTGAGGCGTTACGTAGAAAGAGACAATATATATATCTGTAGGATTGAACGTGTAAAAAAATGAGATGGAATACATTACACAGCGTATCTCATTCTCGGGGTCTCTTTGCGCGATACTTCATAGTCTCACTGTATTTTCTATCTATCTATCTATCTAACAGCCTGTTTACACCCACTGCTGAGTAAAGTATAGTCTCACTGTATTTTATTTATATTATTTTGTACGCTTTATTGAAGTAATGTAAATAATCCGAATAATTACAGATATATGTTTGTTTCTCTTATCATTTTAGCAGATGCGTTCATTTACCCTTTTTTCTATTCGATATATTTCATAATTATCGTTCGTAAGAAATAAACTCCAATCGTGCGTCGTAGCTGACACACACACACTTTTTTTTATGTTATCATCATGAATCAGACTTGCATAAGCCACTGGCAAAGAGCTGGCTGCCTTTCGTCTGCGGCTTTGCAAGCGTTATAAAGTAAATTTAAGTTAAGTTTTGATAGGAAATTTTAACCAATCTAAGAAATAGCATTCATTGTTCATTGTCAAGTAAGCTTTTTTTTAAAGGGAAATCAACAGCTTAGTATTTCACTATAAACTAACCTAGAAGCAACAGATAGCTTATTAAAGACTAGCAGCCCGCCCCGGCGTCGCACGGGTAAAAAAAAATCCCGGTAATTTTTAAAGTTTTTTGTTGAAATTAAGTTATGTCAAAGACAATTTTATTCACATTGAAGTACTCTTAACCAACAGCATATTTATTTGAATAAAGATTAATATTATTATGTTGATACAACTTAAAGAAATTATTTCGACCAAATTAGGTACCTACCATAAAAACGGTTTTTGTGAGTTAATCTTAAAAGATAGACATATACTATCGCGGACTGTTTTTTAGATCATTAAAAGAGCTATTATTCTTTAATACATATTTTTTGTGTATCTTGAACCGTTTTCACGGCGCACGCAACGGAAGGCTTCAAAGATGAAATAATTTCTCCCGTTTTTAACACATTTACCACTATTTCTTTGCTCCTATTGGTCGTAGCGTGATGTTATATAGCCTATAGCCTTCCTCGATAACTGGACTATCCAACACAAAAATAATTATTCAATTCGAACCAGTAGTTTCGGAGATTAGCGCAATAAATGGAAGTAAATAGATCTAAACAGATAATTTATCAAGTCTGAAATAAAATAGTATAACTAATAATAGACAGTAACTTTTTATTAAGGGCGAAATTTATTATAGGTATATCAGATGTTTATGAATTAACTAATCTATCTTCTTCTTTATAAATAAAAATGAATTGTTGTTCGTTAGTCTGATTAAAACTCGAGAACGGCTGAACTGATTTATCTTATCTTAGTCTTGAAATGTTCGTGGAGGTCTAGGGAAGGTTTAAAAGTCGAGAATAAATCGAATAATTGCCGGGATATTAATTTTGAATAATAACCCGTGCGAAGCCGGGGCGGGCCGCAAGTAGAAAATAAAAATATTTTAAAACAAAAATAGTCTCGAGTCAAAAATATGTATGATGGAGCAAATCAATATAACGAAATTGTGAACTGGTTTTAGTAAACGTAGGTAGGTATTCCTAAGGTTGTCTGGAAGCAATAAGGTCGCTCATTACGCATTTTGTGTTTAGCTTTATGCCCCTTTTGTATTACTTAGTCCCTTTAGTTTTAAATCTTGGTGTAACAAAGAGTTATAATATTATATTTTATACTAGCGTCCCGCCCCGGCGTCGCACGGGTAAAAAAGTTCCCGGCAATTTTTCCTTATTTGCTCACCGTTTAGACCTACCCTGGACTACGACAAACATTTTAAAACCAAAATCAGCTCAATCGGCCCAGCCGTTCTCGAGTTTTAATCAGACTAACGAACAACAGTTCATTTTTATTTATATAGATTGTTACTGTTCAATTTTCAATGGTTTATTTTAGCAAAGTTTTAAAGCAAATTATGTATGCATAGAGACTGTGGGACGAAAATGTGTGGTCGGTTTGTAGATCAAATCGGACAGAACCTGAGAAAACTAGAATGTGATACCTCCCATAGTTCAGTTTTAATGACAAGCTGCGATTATAATTAACATCGTTAATCAAGCATGGAGTTGTGACGTAATTCCACTCTCAGCTTTCATTTTCCCTCAAATTAAGTATGGCACTTTCTGAATAACAGACACACCCAAAACTCAGAAAGTTCCATAAATTATACTCTTGTTGGAAAATTCTTTGTATTTAATGTAGGTACTATATCTGTTTTTGAAAATTCATTACCCAGCAGTGGGAACGTTAATAAGGTGGTAATTAATACTACCACCCTATTAACGTTCTCACTGCTTGGTCACAGGGACTCTCTTTACGGCAGAGATTAGGCCTGACTTCACCACGCTGGCCACGTGCGGGTTGGTGATTAGTACAAGTGGGTTTGAAAATTATTTTTTGTAAATGTGTGCTGGCAGTGCTATTCTCAACACCATGACGGGCGGCACTGAAAACCAGCGCTGTGCATAAGCTTTTTAACCCCCGACCAAAAAAAAGGGGTGTTATAAGTTTGACGTGTCTGTCTGTCTGTCTGGGACATCCTAGCTCCCGAACGGATGGAGCGATTTTGATTTCGTTTTTTTTTGTATGAAAGGTGAGTTTAGCCTGTGTGTTCTTAGACATGTTTCATGAAAATCGGTTGTCACGTTCAAAAGTTATGGGGGTTATAGTTATGGGAGTGGGGAAGGAAAACCGAAAATCTGCAAATATACTCGAGTGGGGTATCAAATGAAAGAGCATCGCGTGCACATTACAAAATATTATGGTGTTTTACTTTTAAGGAAATGAAAGCATTGAAATCGAAGGTTTTTCTTAAATTTTAAAATTAGATTTATTGTAATAATGTTCTCTGTAATATTTTGTACACAAATAATTCTTTCTTTTCTGTCTATACTTGAGTAGATAACTTGTTTATTTTTTAAAGTAGTTGAAATATCGATGGAGTTCTCAAAATTAGTCATTGTAACACGAATACAGTCTCGATTGTTTTTATATCATTAACAAGTATCATCATTAAAGATAAATGAATTTAATCACCTGCTTATCAGAGATGACGTGTGTTATGACAATCAATAAAACAAGTACAATTGAACGCTTCGTGACACCAGACAGGTTGACAATTGGCACTAATTTATTGCTTATTGAATAAGATTAATAAAATCGTTGTTAAGTGTTTTCATACATGGCTACCAAAGTAATATAATATTAAAATAAATTTGATAACTTTGAGGTGGAATATAACTACACCTGGGGCTCCGTGTCTGTCCACGGAGCCGCATATTTTATTCACATTTTGCAATGAAATTATTTATAAATAAGTTAAAAAAAGACGTATAAAGTTGGGGCGGTCATCATTCCGAGCACCACGCTTAAATTTATGAAAACGCTTGTTGGGAGCTTTCTTATATATTTATTTGTGTGTTTAAGTATTTTTTAAGAGATATACATAATCTCTCAAAATTTAAACTCTATCTATCACGGTTCTTGAGATACAACCGGCCAAGTCTAGTGACAGACAGACTACAAAGTCTCAGTAATGGGGTCCCGTTTTACTCTTTGGGTACGGAACCCTAAAAACTTGAGATAGGTGCATCCTAAAAAAATTAAAGGAGGAGATATAAATAAAAATACAAAGAATAATATCATGTTAAACTATTATGAAATTGAAAGTTGCCCAAGAAACCTATTTTAGCAGCTAACTTTTTATGTCCTCTTTTTTTTTTGCTAGATTAACCTTCATTTGGCCAGAATCTCACCTGATGTAAAGTGACGATGTGGTTTAAGATGGGGCATGAAGACCTAGAAGGTAGATGGCTTTTCCGGACCACATTACGAAACACAAAAAAATCGCTTCACGCACTGGCCAGGCCCGGAGTGTGGTGACAAGCCGCGGCCGAAGCCTACCACCAGAGACTGTTCTTAGCACCACCCGGAGGCTCTTTAAGCACATTTAAATATGTGTTTTGTATAAAAATTGTTTTTCTTAATGGGGTTTGCTAAGTTATTATCACGGTAATACTATAATGATTCTCTATCAATGCAATTGTAACCATACAGACAGCTATGTCTTACCTACATAACAAGTCTCATACAGTTTTCATGCAAACTATGCCATTGTAATCTTCATTCGCAGAATTCAATGTGTGTGGTTTCAATAATTTATTATTTTACAAGATTGGATTATGCCATTACGATAAAGAGTTTGTTATCGATGATAAAATTCTTATACATATATATATTTTTTAACAATACTTATTTCCGTGAAGATTATTATTAAAACACACATACCTAACAATTTTTTATCAACAAATCATAATTGTTGAGAGTGAGAGTTGAGGCTAGATGTTGTAGTTGTTTGGATTGTCTGGAAATATTTATTTATTAATGTAAAAGAACGAGGGATAAAGATATAGCAAAAATGATAAACTCAGTATAATACAGTGCAGGACATAATATCGATATAGAATAGAGAAAGCGAATTGGCAAACTCAGCGTCGGAGATCCACCAACAAAATTAATAGAAGGATGCATGAGATGAGTCCAGCAGTGCATTTCCAACGTGTGAAATCACAATGTCTCAATAGCAAAACATGGCTATAGTTTCTAATACTATAACAAGGGTTTCTGCATAAATTTCGCCAACGACAGAGCTCTACAATAATAATAAATAATTTATTTTCCCTCACAAAACATAACAGTACTCATGCAGTAACCTTAATCTGTGTTACTATGAATTAACATACATACTTAAATATCTATTTTGTGAGAGATTAGTGTCAATGGTAGACTTAGAGCCTATAACTGGTCACCAGGTCCCACTCCACGGATTCAAAATGTGTACTTTATTTTGTGGGTCCTCCCACAAAGTACCTTCTAAATACTTATAAAAAATCTTCTACCTAGTTACGGAAATCGTATAAATTTCATGCACCCATGCTTTTACATTCTAGGGCATTCACTTAAATCTATAAAAGCTAGTTTTGGCTAGGCTAGAAGGAAGACTCTTGAGCGACATGACAGTTTAAGCGCTCAGTTCCGTTTCCAGTATTCGCCGGCAGTTAAACCAGTTAGAAGAAACCATGTAGGTGATTAATACCTTGATTATTTTTAATTATTTCCTACGCATTCATGTATGCAGAGGCGTGCGCCTAGCCGTTTAATTACACAGGTAATTGTATTGGAGACAATCGTGTGACAAATCTACAGCAATGCACATTGTTTATTTTTATAGTATTTCTTGTGAAATGAAGAGGTTACAATAGATAGTTTGAAGGGGTATTGTTTGATGGGCAAGGATGTTGAGAATGTAAACAAATCTAGGGCATTCTTGGATGTCATACTACATGCTAATCTGCTAGATTGAGATTTCTCACAAAAAGTCGACGTTACGTTCTTCGATATGTAACGAACCTTTTGCGACTTCGGCGAATTGTAGGAAGAGTGTAAACGCTGTTTGACTTTGTAACTGAATTTTGTTCTAATGTTAAAATATTTATGTATGTATGTCTTTCATATTAAGAATTTTAGATGTCTAGTAATACAAGCTTTAGAGCTTACCACGGGGCTAGATTTGTGTGGGCTGTACGGAAATATTTATTATTATTTATTTATCTATTTATCATGTCGGAAGAGTGTAAAGGCTGTTTGACTATCAATACTTAGGACTGATAAATCATTAATAAATTAATTTAAAATCACAAATTAAAGGCGTCTGCTCTGAGCCGTTTGCCGGCTATGACAGCCCTGTTACAACCATTAATTACAAGTCTTATACTTAATATTTGCTATGAAATAATATTTCACAATAATTTACAAAGTGCGTTGAATTCTTCAATCTGACAGAATTAATCGTAGGATTGTAGATACAATGGCTGCAACGGATTTCGCAACTAGATTAGATTTTCCAGCAATTGATTTGTTTTGAATTTCCAATTCGCATTCGACTGATTTGAATAAATCGAATGCCAGGCGGAAATTCCAAGAATTGGAGAGCGAAACATTCCAGTTCTACTTGATTTTTATTTAGTCTAAACTTTGAACTAACTTAGTCGAGCTGATCTAAAACCATAACCAATCCACATTTTATGCATCAGATAAATGTCATTGACCTTAGGCGAGTAGGTTCTCTATTTCCGTCACCAGGGTAACAGGACAGTGACCAAACATATCGATGGCTGATAACATTCATCGTAGGCTTTATTCCAACGACATAGAGGTTCAATGCTTGCGCCCTTTGAAAGGGTGCAGGCAACCGTGAAGGTGGTGGAACGGAACCGCGAAATGGTGATTAGTGGTTTTGAATATGGAACGGTTTTGTGTAAATTTTGCTATTTCAACGTTCTTAAACCTTTCTACGGTATAGTCGGTACCTATATGTACCTATGTCTATGGTAGGTATGGGTTTTCAAGATGTGCTTCAGTATTTCAATTCATTTACAGCAACATATTTATCCTGGGCTTCTTATCTACTTACTATCTGCTAAAAAGTGTTGGTAGACATCGAAATCGTAATTCTTTACGTTTCGTAAAGAATTACGATTTCGATTTCATGACGAGCAGTTTTTTTATACCTTGCTTGTTTAATGTAAATTTAATAAGTACACCCAAGCTTCAACATCCTAGGTCACCTAGGTTTGTTTAATAATTAATGCTTGCATAAAACTGAAATAAATAATGCTAACTTCAAAAAGTTTTATTTTTTCAATGTTATTCCACAGTAGGTATCACAAAACATCGGAAACAATAATTGAGTGAATCTGTAGTGTAGATCAACCACCAAGCAAGTTTTTTTATTTTTTTTTAAAAGCTGATTGTTTCAGACTAATACTTTAAAAGGTGCGCTGAGTTTTGATTGAGTAGGTACGTAGATATAGAACTTATTATCAAAATATGTAATCTTATCACGAAATTTTAAAAGCAGGGCTATATTTCAAGAACATAACATTATTTATAATAGGAATTAGGTAATTACTTACTTGTGAAACCTGTCTGTGGTCATTTTCAGTATTTAGACTTGGAGAACAGTTGAATCCACTAAAATTAACAAACTAAAGTAGAAAGCATCGAAGTTTATTCAACTCATATTCGTAGTTTATAAATTAGGCAGCCGGAATTCGCAGAGAAAGTTTATAAAATCCGTCACACTTTGCACAACAAGATATTAAATGACTGAATATTAATTCGATACGTTTCAATTCCGATAGTAAACAACAGAAGCTTGTAAAACTTTAATTGAAATTTCTTACAAAACAAAATATTTTGTAAAGTACACAACAACTGCACACCTGACGTCCACACAGGTGCAAAAACACTACTACATAACACACACTAACAAAAGTATTTCAAGTTGCTTGTTGTGCTGATAGTGAAACGTTCAGCAATTGGTCGGCTCAAGCTGCATACGTGTGACTGTGAACGTGTGTGTATCATACTTGACAGTTCGCCATAGACTATAAATGAATGAATGAATAAAGACCAATGAACAGAACACCGCCATCTATTGAACAATAGCAAAATTAGCAAAATGTTAGCCGTACACTTCTGACATCTAGTGGCTAAAAGTCTAACTAAGTAGTTAAGTAATTCAGCAACAGATGTCAAAAACAAACACAAAAATAGTTTTAATTCTACTCTCATGGCTTGAACTTATGTTTTTATGGATTTCACAGGTATTATCATAGTTTAAAATTGGTATATATTTTTTTAATACATTTATGTACCAAACAGAAATATAATTATACGATCCTTGTAAGACAAAACAACGTTTTTTTTTTTTTTATTATGATCGAAAAGCCTTCATTTGACCACAATCTCACCTGATGTAAAGTGACGATGTGGTCTAAGATGGAGCATGAAGGCCTAGAAGATCGCTTCTCCGGGCCACATTACGAAACACGAAAAAATCGATTCACGCACTGGCCCAGCCCGGAGGGTGGTGACAAGCCGCGGCCGAAGCCTACCACCAGAGACTGTTCTTAGCACCACCCGGAGGTCACGTGTAAGGATTCAGAGGGTTACCACTTACGGACGTGAACAGACAAAACCTCCAAAACAACGTCCTCCTTACAAGTTAATCAAGGGATACTCCCCCGGGGTTGTGATGCACTAGTAAAAATAAAACTATACTAATGTTGATGTAAATTTTATTTCAATTGGCTAATTGTAAATCATTTTTAATTATATTTCAAGAATGTAAGCGTTTTTTGGAGTTTACTCCTTAAGAAACGATTTGAGTTATAAGGCCCGGTACGGAAATTTTATGAGGAGTAAAATCAAAAAGTGTAACACGAAAAGTTGAGGCGTTACGTAGAAAGAGACAAACATATATACCTTTAGGTTTGAACGTGTAAAAGAATGAGATGGAATACATTACACAGCGTATCTCATTCTCGGGGTCTCCTCTTTGCGCGATACTTCGTAGTTGAGACTACGAAGTATCGCGCAAAGAGGTATTGCTGTATTTTATTTATATTTTTTTGTTACATACTTTATGTAATACGCTTTATTGAAGTAATATAAATTATCCGAATAATTACAGATTATGTTTGTTTCTGTTATCATTTTAGCAGATGCGTTTATTTACCCTTTTTTTCTATTCGATATATATCATAATTATAGTTCGTAAGGAGTAAACTCCAATCGTGCGTCGTAGCTGACACACACACATTTATTTTTTTGTACGTGTATAATTTGTGTTGTTTGTTAGTTTGTTATAATTTGAGTAACTTGCCTTCTTTTCGAAAAAAACCTATGTGGATTTTTTCCCCACATCAGCATATGCACCCCTATAATGTATGTACATACGTTCCCACTGCTGAGACACAGAGACTTCTCTGTTGACGAGAGGATAAGGCCTTAATTCACCACGATGGTCAAAACCGACGTTTAGATTATTTTAAAAAATTGTCTACGTTTTTGAAGTGAAACTTCTTTAGAATCGTTGTGATTTCAGACCGGATGCAATGGAAATACGTCAGGTAAGCCAATCTTAAACGCTAACTAGGTTAAGCAACTTTCCGGAACGCCAGTACTTGGATGGGTGACCGCCCGAACAAAATCTTTTAGCACAGTACTTTTTTTTATTCATCTCATTCTTTTGTCGATTTACTGAAGTTTTACTTCTACCGTGTGTGAATCGCACACATACCTTTTTCTTTTATATTTTTTCTTGCGAACAAAAAATCTAACTTTACATTGCTTTGAAGTTATACGTGAGAAGTTTCGTGCGATTTGTTCTAAATGTCTCTATATCTTGGAACAAAAAGCGATGGTGTCCATTATTTTTGGACGGTTTTACAGATGGACTTATTTGAACACTTCAATGTCTTTATCACCGTAAACAGGCAAAATTGTTTCTTGCCCTTAAAACCTCATCTTACTCTACCATAAACACCCAACAGCTCTACTATAACCAGAGACAACTTTATTATCTGTGATAGAAACAAAACTATCCACTTACCAACACAGCTCCAATATTTGCTATCCATTAATTTAATGGCATTATCTTATAATGTGTTTTGCATGTAGCCGTCAAGTAGTTAGATATACAAGCGCGCCGCGCGGATTACCTCGGATTACAATCTATGACTGATTTATTAGCACTTGTCGCTAATAGTAATATTTTGAAATGGTGATAGCGATCGAGTGCTAGATTGCGTCTAATGGACTTTTTTCATATTCGATAATGTATTTTATCGGAGTAAAATGTAGTTAATTAGGTGAGTATGGGTTTTTATTAAATTACCTACTTTTTTAAGGCTGTATATTTTTTTAAATACAGATAAATTTAATTCTATTGGTTTGCCGTGATATATATATTTATGTGAAATAACTGGCATTTAAATATTACTCAGCTATCATGAGTCTATGCCGTAATTTAAGGATGTTTAAATTCCAATTATTGCATTGATATTGACAAAGTATAAGTAGTTGAATATATAACGGGTAATGTGGCTGTTGATTGTTATTTTTAAGTAAGTGTCTAAGTATTGGTGTCCAATAAAGAATCCATCGATCTAAAGCATTTTAATATTATTTTATTAATACGTGTGATACAAAATTAATAATAAAAGTGTCAATTTTAATTTTATTATTCAAATTTCATTCACTAAATCATGAGATAAATTATGAACAGTGATCGATTATTATTAATAATATTAAATCGTATAGTAATAATAGGTGAACACAAAGATTATCTAGGTACCTAGTCACAGAATAAAAAAAATATGTCACGTATTTATTATAAACTGAAAACAAGACTTTTGTTAGACGAAATAAAACCCGACTGCGTTTATATTTTTTAAGAAAATATCTTGGAGCCAAAAATCGGACGTTATGGTTTTTTTTTTGTTCTGCTATACCTATAAACCCAGTGTAAATACAAATCTAACGACACCTCTCAAGCAAATATCCATCGAGCCGTTCAAATTCCAAAGCGTACTAAACAATCATACATCGATAAAACATAACAGTGCAGTACAAAAATAAGCCTCCATCTGGAGCAGCTCGATAAAACGAGTGAACATTTTTTATTCACGGGCAACAACCGTATTTTTTTTTCTCGTTTGTCGTCAGTCGGGAACAACTGGGAATAAGCTAAAATTTGGTACCACTTCTCGGATTATATGTTAGTACCTATTTTGTAGATACCTACTACCTAGATCTAAAGTCTGTTGTCTTGTGTTAAATATTCTTGTGAAACATCTTTTTTTCTTTGTCATAAAGCGTCAAAAGTTATAAAAAAATACGCGACAGTCGTTAACGGTGTGAACACGATCAACAAGAAAACAAAAAACTTGTATAACACTCTCATATTAGCAACACTCGTAAATACGTCGCATAATTAGCTCCAAACGTTCTCGAGAAATCCACATGTAGCGTAATACCGCCATAATCCTGGCACGAGATTGCTTTACTCAACAATATATCTTTTTTTATGTCCGTTTATCGCCCGATAATATTATAATCATATCACGACAATAATGGCAAATAAAATCAACCTCCCCTTATCATTTTTACATATTTCGCTAGCAAAAATGATTCATACATCAAATTATTTATTGGATTAAAAATTGCTGATTTGACTTCATATCGTTCAGCCATTGCCGAAGAAAATAAGCGTTCGTAAACAGAACGTATACAAATTGGGTGAAGTTCGGCGCGCGCGGGAAAGCAATATGTTTTTATTTCTTTTTAATTTCCGGTTCGTTTTAATGGCGTCGAAATCAATATAATGGTGAAGCGTGCAGCGCCATTTTCGCATTTTGTGGTTTTGCTCATTTAGCTTCAGTGGACGTGTGGATCGTTGTATATTGGCTACTTACGCTAATGAGCGCTGTCGATGCCTCTCGCCAGCAAAGAAATAATGGCCAGTTTTTATATCATTTTATTATACTGTATAAAACGTTAACTAGACGATATTGACTTTGTTCTTATCATAATGCGTTTCTTTGTAGCGGCTGGTAATAAATCAGGCATGTATTTACGTCAGAAGATGATAAAATATTTATTTACTCGTTTTGTATCTCGTTAATAATTATTGTAGCTAATTAAATTGGTGTAGGTACGATTTTTTATAAGAAATTGACTAAGTAGATACGTAGATCTAAAAATCAAAATTCAAAATTTAAGAAAAACTCCCGAGTCCAATGCCTTAATTTCCTTAAAAGTAAAACACCATAATATTTTGTAATGTGCACGCGATGCTCTTTCATTTGATACCCCACTCGAGTATATTTGCAGATTTTTGGTTTTCCTTCCCCACATAACTTTTTAACGGCTCAACCGATTTTCATGAAACATTTCTAACACCACCCGGGCCAAACTCACCTTTCATACAAAAAAAAAAGATTAACTCACAAAAACCGTTTTTATGGTTCCTAATTTGGTCGAAACAATTTGTTTAAGTTGTATCAACATAATGATATTAATCTTTATTCAAATAAATATGTTGTTGGTTAAGAGTACTTCATCCATTATAACGCGGGTAGCACCGCAGGGCACAGCTAGTACGACATAAATGTCTAATTTACGCAGTTTTAAGCCAGACAAAAAATGCGACAAGGAAGCCATGTAAATTATTAAGAATAGGGAGATCTTTTTAAAATTCCGTTCAGTTGCCGCCGATCTATCGGGTGGTTGCGCGCGGCAGACATCTTGTTTTTTACCGTGCACCGATTTAGGAGCACTTTATTTAAGGGTGTGAATATTTACTAAGTTAGGTTTGGCAAAGATATAGACTTTAGAGGTATGGTTATCATCATCCCCCCTATTTACGTTCCCACTGCTGGGCCACAGGGACTTCTCTATTGATGAGAGAGATTAGGCTTTAATTTACTACACTAGCCAAGTGCGGGTTGGTGGATGTCACATGTTCTTCAATCATTTCCAAGTTCTCAGAACATGCCGGTTTCTCGATGTTTCTCGATGATTTGCCTTCACTGTTATTGCACGTGTCTATATCATCTTATATATAAAATTTCCATGTCACAATGTTAGTTACCGAACTCCTCCGAAACGGCTTAATCGATTATTATGAAATTTTATATGCGTATTCAGTAGGTCAAGAATCGGCTACTATCTATTTATCATTTTGCAAAACAACGTTTGCTGGGGTCAGCTAGTTTCAATACATATTTTTTCATGAAGAATCCAGGGGTGCGCGGCCCGTTGTTCGAACCCACCTTCTGTGTGGTTAAACTGTTGACCCTCATGACATGGTCAGTGGCTATGAAGAAACGGGAGAATTTAAAATTATAAGAACACAATTTTTTGTTGTTTTTACTTATTTCCTTGATAGTTTAGAACTTTTCTTCTAGATAGGTAAATCGTGTTATTTCGTTAATTTCAAAATATTAAATGGTCATGGTCCCACAGTTATTTATATTTTTATTTAAGGTGAGGTACCTACGCCATTTTATGTGTGTATAAAAATTTACTAAAACTGTACTAATGTAGGTATGTAAATCCTAACTAAAATTATCCGGGCTGGGCCAGTGCGTGAAGCGATTTTTTTCGTGTTTCGTAATGTGGTCCGGAGAAGCCATCTTCTAGGCCTTCATGCTTCATCTTAGACCACATCATAACTTTATATCATGTGAGATTGTGGTCAAATGAAGGCTTATCAATAATAAAAAAAATAAAAAATGCTGAAGTAACTGTAATCACGTCTTAACCCGTTTTTATAAAAAAAACGGCTATGCAGTATTTCTATGCATACGAAGTCACGGTTTACAGCTAGTACCTATAATATATAAAAATGAACTTAACTATATTAATTACAAATATATATATTGAGATTATTATAATAGCTCACTTAAACTTTTGCAAATACTCGTATCACCCCCGATGAGTGTTCAAATGGGCTAACACCATTTATGAATCCAAGCCACTTAGGTGAGCGAAGCCGGGTCATTTCCGAGTGACACGTGCTGGGCCGTTTCCGCCACTTACCTCTGTTTGTAGTGGCAACACTGACAATCGGTGTACCTTACCATAGAGTGGATTTCTCAAAAAAAAAACATGTCCTTTAAATTTTCGTAAATAGAAATAATAAATATTAATAATATAATATTAATAATATAATATTAGTAATATTAATTTATCCAGTCTGCGTTGTACTCGTGGTTCGAGTTCAAATAAAGTCGAAGCGACGCACAAACGCTTACGAAGCACTTACAAACGTGTAATTGGAATTTTATTACTTGATTAGATTTTAAAGACCAAAATAAATAAATAAATATTTCCGGACAATCCACACAACGACATCTAGCCCCGTGGTAAGCTCTAAGCATGTATATCGGGTACTAGACATCTGTTTTTCTTAATAATAATAGGCATACATATATAGATATATTTTTTAAACTGATTTCACATAGTTTAACGTCTTCCGCTAAAGTCGTCAGTTCTTTAAGTTGGGAAACATTAAAAACTATCTTTTCCCAACTACCATTGCCAACTACTTGCCATTAAGGCATCTCATTACCTAAGCTTGCCTCCCATCAGCCCACAATTCTTATGCAATCAATTCTCCTAATTTAACAAGACAGCAAACCTCCTTTTCTTTGTCACCATCTTAACGACTTATATAACTGCATAAAAACAGACAAATCCATTAATCATATGTCATTCGATGTCCCAGAAATGACTATTGCTAATGAACCCATCAATAAGCTCGAAATAAACTGAAAAAAAGCGATAACATCATCATTACAGCTTAATTGACTGAAGCAGTTAACGCCTTCAGAGTTTGCTAGGAAACTCCGCTTGGTGGTGTTACTATCGACCGGAAGTTGGCAGGAAATGGGCACTAATGGCGGCCGCACCGGAAGAGAGGCCATTACGACGCTAGTGCTGCTCAAATAATTACTTTGCATTGTGTGCGAAAAGGTGATGGATATTTAATATTATTAGCTAAAATAAGGTAAAATATATCTTACATGAATAGCATACAATATGTTTTTTTAGTGGCCCATAGGATTGCTCGTATGGACATAACAATGACATTATTACAACCGCCGTTTAATAAATATTTCAGGATAAATATTTCAAAGAGTTTAATTAACTAATAAATATAATATGTGCCCATAAATTTTGTTTTATTTGATAGATTTTCTACAAGCAACCAGTGCCCAATAATTTTAAAATTACAATTGAGAATAACTTACCACTTCTCACAACCTACCACCTACCTACATAATATATCTAAAGTTAACGAATGTAAGGATAAAGGGACGTGCAAGTAGATTTTCCAATTTAGAACTCGTTACTGGCGGGAAAAGATACTTTTCACTTGAACAGAGGATTTATCGCGGAACTTTGGACAGATGGAAATTGTCAGTGCCAGTTATTTATAGTCTATGGACTGAATGAACTGCGAAATGCACACATAGAATCTTTGTGGAATCTTCGGTAGGTATTTTGTTTCATCAACATCAATAGAGATATTTCGGAGACGCAGAATGGCAAGGCTTTTTCACCTTATAATTTTACTAGCTGTGCCCCGCGGTGTTACCCGCGTTATAATGGATGTTCCCGCGGAATGACTTTTTCCCGCGGTAAAAAGTAGCCTATGTTATTTTTCAGGCTCTAGAGATTTTGTGTACCAAATTTCATTTAAATCGGTTCAGTACTTTTTACGTGAAAGAGTAACAAACATCCATACATCCATACTTACAAACTTTCGCCTTTATAATAGTAGTAGGATTT
This sequence comes from Gymnoscelis rufifasciata, assembly GCA_929108375.1. Taxonomy (NCBI): domain Eukaryota; kingdom Metazoa; phylum Arthropoda; class Insecta; order Lepidoptera; family Geometridae; genus Gymnoscelis; species Gymnoscelis rufifasciata. The sequence goes on from OV815311.1 coordinate 12,737,941, forward strand.
AACTTGACAGTGGAAAACTTAAGCGCTATAACGCACAGTCCAATTTTAAGGAAATGAATTGAATTGAGATATATTGACAAACCACCGCGCCATATATGAATTTATATATATTTTTTATTATATAGGATTAGGAATACTTATTTCTTGTAATGTTAGCAAAAATTATCCAGTTATAAGTTACCATTAGCTATTTTTCTAGAAGTTACCATTTGCTATAAATTGGAATTGATTGTGATTCCACACCGTTTCAGCTTCCACTAACAAACTAAATTGGCAACACTAATGGGTTCCATAATTACAAAATTCTATCCATATTACAGAGTCTAGGTTCCTTAAACCATATAGTTTAGTACATGAAGCAGTTAGCCTAAGTAGGGTAATTTTACTGCAAACGCCATCAACAGACAGCTTCTCAAACAAAGAGGCAATCACGAAGCGCCCGCCATTGTTCGAAAATCCCAAGTACCCGCAAAATGTGTTAATGCGAAACACGAGACCGCAAGTCACAGATTAAAAAATCCAGGATAATAAAGAACTTATCGGCTGTGAGATCTGACACTGCCTAGCGAATGAAAAAAAATAAAAAAGGCGGGAATTTGATTCATAATGGCAACATGGCGGCACTGATTGCGATCTGAAAGGGAGATAGCGTAGGGTGGTTACTTTGTCTTGTGTTTGATTACTGTTGTCGTTTCTAGTAATTATTTGATGACAATGTGTTGTGTGATGTTAGTACAATCATTTCGCATCAAGTTTTATAGCCCCTTTATTCGTAAAGTTATTGTGTACGTATACGTTTATGTATGCAATTATAATTAATTTGGCATTCGTTTGTTTTTAATAAAAGACATAACAAGGTACTAGATATTTATAAAAATGAGTCCAAAATAGTCGCCATTACTCTGATAATTTTAAAGTCTACTTAATTACCTTTTTTAAGTTTTCTTGTTTTTTAATTTTAGTTTTATTGCTTTATTAGGTAAGTTTAAGTGTAGGGAGATTAATCTGTTTTGAATGAGTTCGGTTTAAAGATCTTTTATAAAAAAATACAATTGATAAGGAGTATTCTAAATTAACAATTAGCTTAAAACTATGAAATGGAAGTCGAACAAAATATTATATAAAAATATTTGGTTTTTATTTTCATTCTAATGTTTCTTTATTTGAAGTAATCAAGCGATCACTATGATTTTATTGTATTTTTTTAAATTGGGCATTTATAAAAATATTTCACTTTTTATTTTACATGTAAAGCAGTACGTTTTATAAAAAACATTCTTAGGTAAATATATAAGATTTTGCGCATGAAAGTGGTAAAACTATACATATTTTTTTGTATGTCATCGGTTGAAATTACTATGCGCCTGAAGTTGATTTGAATAAAGCTACGATAAAGTAGTTAAGTTTGTTGCTGTGGCACCAAAGTTACTTTATACAGGTACTAGTGGGCGCTACCGTCTTCCCTTACTTCAAACACATAGAACTTGCATACAAAATTCCAACCCCATTTCACCCCTTATTAGTCAAGTTTCGTATAATCCGTGCTTAGCGGACGTCAACACCATAAATGAAACTTAAATTTGCAGTTTCTAGGTGTAAGTGTTTTTGAGATTGCGTGATTAATCAGTTAGTAGTGAAAAATTGGTTTAGCTTTTATAATGCAGGGTGTCCCACGGCCATTGCCATTTATAGGGAAAGTACCTACCTTAAATATTAAAAACTATATGGTTTTTTACTTGGTTTGAAATAGTTTTTTAAAATTTTGATTGCGAAGTAAAAGGCACATAAAACATTTCGCAAAAAAGTTAATACCTTCTTTTAAACTTTTTATTAATTTTATTTTAAATTTAAACTTTATATTGTAAATTTTATCGAATTTCTGAATTTTTTGTTCCTTACCGAAAGTACCTTATTGAAGCCGCATATATAGATAAATAGTTTTTAGTTTTTCTGCAGTCCATCCAAAGGTTGTCTGGAAGAGATCACTTTTAGTGATAAGGCCGCCCATTGTTACACTATAATTTCATGTATTTTAGTTCTTAAGCATTGTTCTGTTGTATTATATTTTTTTGTGTTTCATTAAAGAGTAATCTATTGTACTTTTATGGTAGGTCAGACATCTACGTCTTTGAGTGCTTACCCGTTCGACCCAAGATTTTTCTACCCAATAGGTATTTTGCTCCGTTCAACCCAAAACAATAGATTCAAGTTACCCGTTCTACCCACACCTACTTATTCCTAATTTCTATTGTTTGAATTCAAATAAATGTCATAGTGAAATACTAAAGAAGCAGGGTCATTCATTACATTAGACAAAAAATCGCCACGGCGTTGCCCGTGTTTTTGGATTATCTCGTGGGATCATATATCCAAAATCAGCAACTACTAATAAATTGAAAATTAATTAAAAAAACATTGTCCAGCGAACAAAATTGTGAATCTAAACCATTCCCAGATCCCCTTGAACACACACAAAAAAATTCATCAAAATCGGTCCAGTAGTTTGAGAGAAGTTCAGTGACATACACACTCACAGAAGAATTATATATATAAAGATATACAAATTACGGTGTCTGTACTATTTAGAATACACTGTGACTCAGATTTTTGCTTTGGGTAGAACGGGGCATATGTTTTGGGTTGAAGGGGTAAAAATATTATTGGGTAGAAAAATCATGGGTTGAACGGGTAAGCACTCACGTCTTTAGTTCAAATCATAGTTGGTAATCATAAAATGAATTGCCTTCCCATGAAGATAAAGCTTCACATTATTTAAATCGTCCGAAAACTGCACATCTAGGCTTCATGTTTTCCCGCGAAACCCATCAACCTGAACCCGTCCAATAAAACTACAACAGTAAAAGCACGAAAAGGTCCTGCTCTCCAAATGTAAATCCGACGAATCGCACCAAATTGGTCAAAGGGTAAGGGCGTGAAATCAAGTCTATTTGCCGAATACGACGCGGTGTGACAGCTCCGACCATCGACAAAGATACAGCTACCCGCACGCCACCAAACTACTTTTTATCTCCAAGCCACACGGTCCAAAATAAACTAACGCCTGTCTATCAAAGTGTAAAGGTTTTTGTGGGTATTTGAACACAATACAAAGTGTAATAAAGTAAACTGGCCTCAATAATTTTTATTGTAAGAAGGGTCCTGGAATTATCATTTAGATGGGGCGGTGGGCAATATGGCGCGAATTTGGAGTTGAAGGCCCAAAAAAGCCGACGCGACAATTGAGTTACGGTTAGGGATGGCTTTTCTACAGGGATTTTGGGGATTTTTGTAATCGCACTTATTTTATGGTGTGGGGACTTATTTATTTATGAGCTGGTCAAGTACAAGGTGGAGAGTTTAGATTGGGATACTTACTATTAGCAGGGCAACTAGCTTACAAGGTATTTAATTTAATGATACAGTAGTCAAATCTTACGAGATGCTTGCGAGTAATATATGAAAATCGTAAACGGCTTACCGTTTACGATAGACCGTCGAGACCGTAGTTTTACTCTATGGTGATTGTGTGGATTTAAGTTAAATTAGACGATTAATCTCTACGCTAAGTGGGTACGTAACATAGTTATTTGAGTACACCTTAGTGATTCAGTCAGTCGAGTAGGTAAGCATGGCAGTTGCGCTTAAATCGACACGGTCACATTAAGGGCGCCGTAAAAGTATAAAACTTTAAAGTAAGTAAAATAAAGGCTCATGTTAAATTTGGGTGGTACATGGCTACCATTTTATCGCCTCTACATAGGCATGTAACATAACATAAGTGGTAAAAATAATAACCTTAAAAATTATTTGGGATAAAAACTAAGTTTTTTGAAGGTTTATTTTTTATCTGGAGGTTAAGAAAACGAATCGGTTTATTCGTTACACTGGCACCGTTCTGCCCACTCCACCAAATAATAAAAAAATAAAGAGGAGGTATAGGTACCTACAGCAAAAAATTACATCACAACAAACAAGAACCGTTCCGTTTTACATAAAACTATTTGCGCCTCCACGCAATCAAATCGGAGCGTAATCGCCGAGCCCCGAAACAAAATGGAATGCTATCGCGAAAGATCAAAATAACATTTGTACCGGAATCATTTATCAGAACAGATTCTCTTTCCATTTGCACCCTGCGCCCCGCCCGCGCCCCTTCCCCGGCCTATCCTGTGATTCTATTGTGTGGCGGATTGTATAGGAATTTGCGATTTGGACATTTTACAAAATTTATGAAGCCTACCGCCATTCCTGTCAATGGAAACTAACTAGTTGGGCTGCAGCGTCTTCTTGAAACCCGCCAGCTAAGCGTGGTGAATATACCCAAAACATATTTATTACTAAGTCGTGGTTGATCCTTATTAATATACTAGCTGATCCCAGCAAACGCTGTTTTGCAAAATGAAAATAATGAAAAATAGATAGTAACCGATTCTCAGACGTACTGAATATGCATATAAAATTTCATAATAAACAGTTAAGCCGTTTCGGACTCCAGTAGACATTCTATGGCTGCACAGAGTCATCTCTCTGTTCCAACGGTTAACGTCAACAATAGATTATCATATCAAATAAAATAAGGTCTCTGGACATATCAGTTAATGGATTTTGAAATAAAAATGTTTACGCGCGACTTCATCTCCCTGTTCAGCGATAGAATGTCTACTGGAGTTGATCCTTATTAATATATAAACTATTTATCTTATATATAAAATTCACAGTGTTAGTAACCATACTCCTCCGAAATGGCTTAACCGATTTTTACCAAATTTCATATGCGTAGGTACTCAGTAGGGCTGAAAATCGGCTACTATCTATTTTTCATTTTGCAAAACAACTTTTGCTAGTATTTGTATAGATAAAGGTGGAATAATCATAAGCTCCACTTCTGAACAAAGATTTCTCCATAGTTTTACTGAAAAACGCTGTCGCCTATAACATCGACCACCCTATCACTAATGCGTTCCAAGGGAATTACATCTTTGCGGGATGTCATTAATACTCGTTGACGCGTATCGGATTAAAATTTAATGTTTGTATTAAGCATGTCATGAATGCGAGAACTTGCGTACTGGGCCTTAAACTGTACCTCATGTCATTAACTTGTCATTCAATTTAAACATACATTTGAAGGGTAGGTTTAAAAAGGCATTTCGGTAGATCGAATGTTGAGCACCATTTCGACCGGAAGAACTGGAAATCAGAGGAAGGAAGCGACGAGCTACTTGTGAACTTTTTTGAATTATAAGAAACTAGTAGCCTAGCCCGTTTCAGCTATGCCTTAATGCAAAAATCTTTTTTTTTTCTTTGCTTATTTTAGTTATTGCTATAAACCGCATAAATATTCACTTAGTAGTTTTTGAGCTTAGATAGATCGCTTATTGCGATCATAAAGACATACAGAGCGACAGATGTGGCTGGGAACTGCTGGTAGTATATTTGTCACTTAAAAATACGAAATAATTAAAAATAATTACTTAGGAAATTTATAAATTGCGGATCTTATTATTTTCCAGTCTATCTATATAATTTACTCAAAATTAGATGTAGAACAATTAAATAGAACTGAATAATTTAATTAAACATTTTTATTCGTAAAGGTGCCACTAAAAATAAATATTAAAGCTACCCTAAAACTAATTATACTCGCCACTTAGTACTGACTTTTATCTATTATTCTCATAACAAACACTACACAATAAATATCAAAGCGCAAAGTGCCATTTCTGAGTGAGGTTGTAATATTTTGTTAATTGTAAAATTAAGGCAGGTCAGGTTGGTCTCCCTGAAACAGAAATATATCATATTACGATCATCATTATAATATAAAATATAATCAATGTTTATTTTACATGTCCGCACGCGGTCAGGAGCTCTTGGAGCTGAAAACATACTTTGCCGATATTACGCGACCGAAGTTCAGCGGCTGATTTTCGGTTACGACGTATTGGGCTGATACGAGACACTATACGAGCGCCGAACTTAAAGCAGAACAAAGCGCAACTTCTGTCACGTCATTTTCAGTGTCTCGAGCGCTGTTGTGAAGTTAATTTGGATCCGAACGAACCGAACTTCGGTCGCGTCGTATAAATCCCCCAACGCAGCATCAGGTGATTTGAATTATTTGCTCGTATCTTTCGAATGGCCAAACTGATTTCCATAGAAATTGCTGTTTCGTAAAGAATAAGTTTTTAACCTTTCTATTTTGCTACGAATAAGTATGAATGACACCCCGTTTTGCGTCAAGGGTTAATTTTTCAAAAATTATATTCTTATTGCACACAGTAACAAATAGAAATCTTAGTTATAACATCGGTCATGTACAAAGGCGAGCTTAACCATATAAGGGTTTTCCTTAGTAAATCATAATACAAGGTTTCACGTACCCATGAATGGGCGACCCAAGCTAAAACTTCGTTCGATAGTCGTGGGCCCACGAGTGGGTCCATCTGGGCTATGTAGACGGTCGACCAACTATGACAGATAGTTTTTAAATGTATTATTAATTTATTAATCAAGGCAAGCAAACAGCACACATAACATACACTTAACCTAAACAGCTTCATCAGACTATATTATTATATGAGTGTAAATAATTGTGTGTTTTATTTCTTTATATGTGAAAACTTTTAAATGGCCTTCAGTGTGCACATAGTGTGTATCTATTTTGTTTAAATTACATACTAGCTAGCTATAAGTTTACTAAAATCTTAAAATATATAACAGGCATGCACACACATTACAGATTGACCAACAACGGCTTGGAAAAGGTAAATAAACGAATTTACTAATTCTAGTTTAATTTAAAATTTTCTAGTAAAATTATCAAGAAACTAATATACTATCATCAAAATCAAGCATGTTTCCTATTTTTCATAAAAATAAAGATGCTGATGCTATTTTCATGCCACCTCTATGTGTCGACTCTCAAAGGGAAATAAACGAAGTAGTAAAATGTGTACATAAATTAGCAAATAGCAAATTCTTGACTAATATTTTATTTTTAAATTTTATGCAGAAAAAATTAAGACACATCCGCAACCTTTGCGCACAGGATTAGAACCTGCATCTCGGGGCGCTATCCCGGAGTTTAGAGAGAGCTAGTTTAACCTACAAAGTGAGGTTTATCACTTATTAAAAATCATTAAAATTTTATTTTATATGTTTGTAGAGTGAATTTAGAAATATATTTAAGTTAGCGCTGGTGCTATTAGTTTAGATTAAGTAACGAAGAGCGTTTAAACTTCTACATACATTCAAATAACTTGTTCAAAGTGGTGAAACAAAAAATTACTAATCCGCTTGAGGCGCAGGAGGTTGCGGGTTCGATTCCCGCCGGGGGACCAGATTTTGTACGATCTACAATTTCTGGTTTCGGGTCTGGGTGTTTTCTATGTATCATATGTATGTATTTACAAAAAAAAAATGTATATGTATTAGTATATCAGTCACCTAACACCCATAGTACAAGCTCTGCTTAGTTTGGGGTTAGGTGATGCTGTGTGAGTAGTCCGGAAATATTTATTTATTTATTTTATTTATTTAATAAAAATAGTTTGTAAGAAAAAGTAAAAATATAACTTACAAAATCCACATACTAAACGCTGTTAACATGATGCAGCATCGGATTATTCTGAAATAATATTTCACTTAAAAATAAAGTTTTACAATATTTTACCTACCAGTTGAAAAACAAGGCATTATTGAATTAACTAATGAGTTAGTTCATTCTTACATAATACTAGCGGTCCGCCCCCGCTTCGCACCTAGTTGAACGTATTGCGAATCTACTCAATCTGACCATTGTCGAACCCACTTAAACACTTACAAAAAATTTCATCAAAATCGGCCGGAGTTCAGTGACTATAACACACGTATAGAAGATGCTATATATATAAAGATAGTAAGGTACAGGAGTACAGATTATATAGAAAATACAAGACCAATTTTTATTTATAACATGTAAGCTTTAATGTAAAAAAACATCAAATCCTGAACGGAAACCCTGGACGCAGAAAAAATATTCAAAAGTAACATACAAAAAAAATTACTTGAAGCTTGAGATTTTTACTTTAATTTATTAACCCCCGACCAAAAAATAGGGGTGTTATAAGTTTGACGTGTCTGTCTGTCTGTCTGTGTGTCTGTCTGTCTGTGTGTCTGTCTGTCTGTCTGATGCACCATAGCTCCCGAACGGATGGAGCAATTTCAATTTAGTTTTTTTGGTATGAAAGGTGAGTTTGGCGCGAGTGTTCTTAGACATGTTTCATGAAAATCGGTTGTGCCGTTTAAAAGTTCTGCGGGTGAGAGTGGGTAAGGAAAACCGATTTCATTTGATACCCTACACTAGTATATCTGCAAATATACTAGTGTAGGGTATCAAATGAAATCGCATCGCGTCCACATTACATAATATTATGTTGTTTTACGTTTAAGGAAATTATGGCATTGGAATCGGGGGTTTTTCTTAAATTTTAAATTTAGATTAATTTAAAAATGTTATAATGCGTGAAGATCAAATCATGCCCTGCAGGACAAAGGCCTGTCTCAAAGATCTCCAGTTATTTTGGATGCAAGCGGCCTGCATTCACCTTGAACCCGCAGCCTTCAACAAGTCATCCGTCCATCTAGTAGGTGGACGTCCTACGCTGCGCTTGCCGATTCGTGGCAAGTTGAAAGCTTTTCGGCCTTGATTTCGGATAAAAATATTTAAAAATGAAAAGACTCGGGATAAAGGTTCTGAGATGATATTTACCCATTATTCTTGGTCCTTTGCACCAGACAGGGTCCGAGGAGGAAGATGCCTCCGAAGACTCCGGTGAGGATGTAGAGCGGGAAGTAGTGGGTCATGTGTTCTTCAGCTAGAGGTGTCAGTACTCCTGGATAGAAGAACATGGAACCATAAAAAATATTGGTAAGCACTGGGAATCGACACAGCAACATCTACATTTTTGGAGGTTTTGTCTGTTCACGTTCGTAAGTGGTAACCCTCTGAATCCTTACACGTGACCTCCGGGTGGTGCTAAGAACAGTCTCTGGTGGTAGGCTTCGGCCGCGGCTTGTCACCGCCCTCCGGGCTGGGCCAGTGTGTGAAGCGATTTTTTCGTGTTTTGTAATGTGGCCCGGAGAAGCCATACCTTCTAGGTCTTCATGTCCCATCTTAGACCACATCGTCACTTTACATCAGGTGAGATTGTGGTCAAATGAAGGCTTATCATTCATAAACAAATAAATAAAAAAAAATTACTAAAGTGGTAAACTGTCAGCTTGTGTTAAGGTAACTGGATTTCGGACAATAAATAATTATTTATTTATTATACGAAGAAAACACCTTGACATAGGCGATATAACCAAGTCATTTTTAATTCGTTACCATAATTTTACGCCGCACTTAGCCAGCGTGTTGAATTAAGACCTAATCTCTCTCACCAAAAGAGAATTCCCAGTGTCCCAGCAGTGGGAATGGAAATAGAGGTGCTTATGATCATTTTATCCTTAAAATGACCACCTACTTCTTGAAATCGGTCTACCTCAAGTGTTTAGTTGCCAATTTGTCAATAATGCATGTCGGGGTAAGGTTTCTTCCCGCGGTTTTTGGTTAAACGGGTTGTATCGTTGGCTGAATGCTATGATTATGCGATAGTTAAGCGAATCTTTATGTAATGAGATGAATAACACTGTAACACTTTATTTATATTTATACAAGTGTTACATGTATTGTTCATTATTATATATTATTACTAGCGGCCCGCCCCGGCGTCGCACGGGTATAAAATTTTCCCGGAAATTATTAGATTCTTTCTCGCCGTAAAAACCATCCTATCTCTCAAGTTGGATCGAACTGCACATGGTGTGCGAATTTTATTATAATCGGTTAAGTGGTTTAGGAGTCCATTGAGGACAAACATTGTGACACGAGATTTATATATATATTATTATAATAATCTCATATATCCATAGATAGATAACTCTTTATTGTACATTACAATAAAATAATACAAATAGTAACAAGACAAAACAAATACATCGGAGTACAAAGGGAAAATAGAATAACAAAGGTATATAACTATACCTGGGTCCGCAGAGGGTTCTTCGTCCCAGATAGGCATACTCAAACTTATAAAAAGTGTGAGTGAAAATAAAATGATCTTATAAAATGTGTGAGACTATAAAGGCAACCACGCAAACTATGCGTATGCGTAGTGCAATCTTTTCTTATATAGATTTGTTTTCTTGTAAATTGTTTTCAGTTTTTTATTCTGAGCTAATTCTGAGGATATTTTTTTGGTTATGTTGTGCCAAGAATCTCTGCAGATAACAGATGTCAGTCGTATCAAAGAAGATTACATATAAATGTCTCTTCCTTATTGATTTGATTATTATACTCTCTGGTCTCTACACCTCTATAATACAGATGTGTAGGAGGTACGTGCGTTAAACAGTGCGTTTGTATTATACACTTAAAACTTTAAATAGGTCTAAATCACTTTTTTTATTAAATTAAGTTCATCTATACTAATATATAAAGCTGAAGAGTTTGTTTGTTGTTTGAACGCGCTAATCTCCGAAACTACTGGTTCGAATTGAATAATTCTTTTTGTGTTGGATAGTCCAGTTATCGAGGAAGGCTATAGGTTATATAACATTACGCTACGACCAATAGGAGCAAAGATATAGTGGTAAATGTGTAAAAAACGGGAGAAATTGTTCATCTTTAAAGCCTTCCTTAAAGAAAACGGTTCAAGATACATAAAAAATATGTATTAAAGAATAATAGCTCTTTTAATGATCTATAAAACAGTCCGCAATAGTATATGTCTATCTTTTAAGATTAACTCACAATAACCGTTTTTATGGTACCTAATTTGGTCGAAATAATTTGTTTAAGTTGTATCAACATAATAATATTAATCTTTATTCAAATAAATATGTTGTTGGTTAAGAGTACTTCATCCACTATAACGCGGGTAGCACCGCAGGACACAGCTAGTAAGTAATATATCCGTAAACACAATTTTGATTAATTGGCATCATAGATTTGCTAATATTGTATGACATAATATTATATATGACACGAGTTTTTCTGCGTGCGTGTGCGAAAATCTTTATTATTTTATGTTACTGTTTTGTAAGAGGTGAGTGGTCTTACAATTTGTCATATTTATAATTTACTTTGAAATATACTAATAAATAAGATCCAAAGAGTCATAGACTACGCTACGGCAACGCCAATGGCAGAGTCCCAGCCGGCAATTAAATAAAAAATAAGATATTTAAGTTTTATTTCTAAAATCAGCGTAGTAGAGAGAAGTTGAGTTTGCAAAATGTGAGGAACGGCAAATATGCTCAAATTGGTTTAGCTAAGACAACAGACACAATAAAAAAACATGTTGTTACCCCACCTCCTTCCTTTGAACTCGCGAACGAATGAACTGATTCTGAAAAACGTTTTCTTAGGTTTCATAAAACTCGGTTAAGCCATTAGAAATATTTTAGATATAATAATGATTTTTTTTATTTCACTACATCCGTTCGCGAATAAAAGAGAGACGGGGTGGGGGGAGGGAAAACCAATAAAAACTGTTGAAATCTTACAACTGCTTTTTACGTGACTTAGCTAAACGAATTTGTGCATATTAGCTTACGAAAAGTGATGGCCCATCACTTTTCGTAAGCTGAACTTCTGTGAGCGCCTACTCTCTAAATTCAATGAATAAATCTTAACAATCTCCTCAAGAGTTATATTTTTTATATACTGACGAAAAGGACGCATCTAAATTTTATTCGCTATCATTTTCTAAGATATCTCAAAAGCTCGGGTTACTTCCTTCATAATAATAATGACAAACTCTAACCTGGTTAGTCATAGCCTGCCCTTTACGTCTCGTTACTCTAATTATAACCGTACATCGATCCCGAGGCTCGATCGATGCGCGAGCGCGTAATGACTCAATTACTCGCTTAGCGGGGGCGTGGCTCTGTACTGTATGTCTTCATTACAAAAGTGAGCTGGATGGTGTGGAGGTGGCTTTGTGATTTGTAGTTATATTTGGCCTTTGTTCCGTGCCTTTGTCTTGGTTTGTCACTAAATGTTTATTTCCTTACCCTAATTTTAATTTTATAGTATTTAGAAATTATTTACTGTGATTGTATTGTAAGTTATTTTAAGTTAGTGTAGTATGTGTACAAGCCTGAATAAAACAATAAATATTTTCAGACAATTCACACAACAACATCTAGCCCCGTGGTAAGATTGTGTTACGGGTACTAGATATCTGATATACTTAATATACTAGTCATACATATATAATAGATATTTTTTATTATACATATTAAACACCCAGACCAACTAGAAAATGCTTGCAGAACATACAAACACTTTTACCCTCGGCGGGAATTGAACCCGCTACCTCTAGCGCCGCAAGCGGACCCTCGCCCACCGCGTCACTGAAGCAGTCGAAGATGACTCAAGAGAAGTCACTGAAGATGCTTCACTGATAATTTTAAGTGTTAATATTATTTTCTAATGTAAGTGAAATGTTTTCTTATAAGAAATAAATATATCTAAAACCTCAATATTTCTAAAGCTATACATGTTGGCCGAGCGCGATGGCCAATACCAGCGAATATACAGTATATTGGCATTGTTTTGCCATTGCTCGGTGTCGCTTGGTTAGCTTAGTAAAGCCAACGTTTATAGTAAACATACTTTGCGTAGCTTGCAACAATTTTCGGTCGGAGCGCTGTTAAAATTTCAGCACAAATCAAAGGCGCTCGCGCTCATTCGGCCAGTAGCACTTGCCTTGTATTAATTTGCCTAAGCTCCACCAACATGTATTGCAGGCTGAAACCACAAAAACAAACTCGTCTTAAAATATGAGTTTGTTTTTGTGGTTTAGTGTGATATTATGAGGGTCTATTGGATCGATATTGACAATTATTTCATTATTGTTTAGCACATTTATAGAAAACCACCATTTCATCCATAAACTATCCACGAAGCGAAAATTGTGTAAAGTAAAACGAACTCGTTTTCAAGGAAATTGTTTGATATGTATTTAATTCGAAATATAACCCAGCTTAAGATTATTTCGATTAAAATCATAAAGTTTATTAGATTTACTGTTAAAGAAAGAAAGTTGAAAGAAAGAACGAAAGAAAACACATTTTTTAGGACACATCAAAATAACAATAAAAACATTTAAAACACAGTATCCCAAAAAGGCCGGCATATTTATGCAATGACAAAAAACGCCGATCTTCCGTTGAAACCCTTTCAAGTTAAAAAGCCGTCTCCACTGTGCCCCAGCACCTAGGAAGAGCTCATAGGATGTTATCTGTACATCCATTGGTACTGGGAATCGGCGGATTTATTGGAAGATGGCCACTTATCTGTATAGCGTGATATCTCGGGAATAACCTGCGGGGTCATGAATTGATTTTTAAGTTTCTTTATTGAGAAAATGGATGGGATTATTATTTTTGAGACACGATTGTAATTAGGATGTTTTGATGTAGTACAGATTAAATCTTTGAGTTGGATTGAACTTTCTTGAACTTAGTTGACTTCATACGAGGGAAAAGAGGAGCTACAAATAGAAAAAAAGTCACGTTGGGAGGTAAATCGTTATCAGACTCGGAATGCGCAGCAGAGTTCGCACGTTTTTTCCACTCAGTGTACGGGCAGCAGGCAGCAGACTTAGATGTCGAAAGCGCGGGGGCCACAAGTCAAGCCAGCGCCTCGAGAGTGCATGTGCCCATACTGACGCTCAACGAAGTGAACGCTGCACTCACGAAGTTGAAACCAAAACGCTCTGCGGGTCCTGATGGTTTCCCAGCCTATATAATAAGAGACTGTCGTATGGTGCTGGCGCAACCGCTTTTGCACATCTTTAACCGTTGCTTAGATGAGTCTTGCTTTCCAAATCGGTGGAAAGTAACACGGGTGATTCCGATACCAAAAACCAGTTCTGGATCGGAAGTAACGGAATTTAGGCCGGTTGCCATTCTATCAACAGCAGCGAAGGTGTTTGAATCGGCCATTCAACGGTGTGTGCAAGGACAAATATCAGCTCGATTAACGGACGCCCAGCACGGTTTTCGCCCGATGCGCAGCACTTCTAGTAACTTACTCAGTGCACTGAGTTATATACTCCCGCATGTCGACGCAGGGGTGCAAGTTGATGCCGCCTATTTCGATTTCAAAAAAGCATTCGATCTGGTCGATAATGACATTCTGCTGGAGAAATTGGCGAGTGTCGGTTGCACCACAAAATTGCTTCGATTCTTCTGTAGCTACATGAAGGATCGGCAACAGTATGTTGATTACGCGGGATACAAATCAGAGCCTTACTACACTAGAACGGGGGTGAGCCAGGGCAGTAATTTGGGGCCTTTGGAGTTTTTAATTTTAATAAACGACCTACCAGAAGTAGTCCAGCACGCCAAATGCTTGCTGTTTGCGGACGACCTAAAACTTCTTTTAGCTATTGAAAGCCAAAAGGATTGTGAGCGACTTCAGCAAGATATAAATCGAGTAATGGAATGGAGCATCCAAAATAAGCTCCAGTTCAACATAAATAAATGTCTAACGGTGTCGTTCGGTAAAGCTAAAACTCCACTCCATTATAAGTATTTGCTGAGTGGTTCACAACTAAAAAGAGTGCAGTCGGTACGTGACCTAGGGGTGCTAATGGACAATGAGCTTAACTTCAGGGAGCACATAATCAGTATCTGTAAGAAAGCTTTCAGAACTCTGGGTTTCGTTCTTCGACAAACTGATGCATTCATTAATATGAATGCTGTAAGAGCTCTGTACGACGCATTGGTGAGGAGTCACTTAGAGTTCAACGGTCAAGTATGGGCTCCGCATGAGGCAAAATACAAAATGATGGTTGAAAAAATACAAAACAAATTCACCAGGTGTCTTTACAAAAAGCTCTATGGTGTGTATCCGTTTTACCCCCTCACGTACCCAACCTTATTCGTACTAGGGATGGTGGGTTACAACAAGCTAGAAGTGAGAAGAGAAGCGGCGCTTGCTATGTACCTGGTGAAGATACTGAGGGGATTGATCTTCAACCAAGATATCCTAGAGGTGTTGAGGTTCAATGTACCAGATGAGTATGGTAGGCGGCGGAGAAAGCCTTCTCTGTTTGTTGTACCGCGGGGGAGAACCAACCTTATGAAGCATGCTCCTCTGACGCGCAGCATTCGCACGCTAAATGTGCTAACAGAGACCGTAGATCTTTTTTATTCTTGCCAAAACGAAGTCGCAAAAGCTATGATGTATATATTGTGTTATGTAAAATATTAGGGTGATTGATTTAAATGTGAATTTTGAATGTTTTAATGTGTTATTGATTTTTTTATTTTATTTTATTTTTATATACCTACTTTGGTTACTTTTATTAAATTTCATTAATTTATTTCTTATGTACGTGAGTAATCATAAAAATTGAATGAAATTAATAATAATAATATGTATATGTATTATAAATTTATAATGTAAATTGAGTTCTCTGTTGCATTGGGAAACATCCTGTAACGACAGAGTAACAATTGTTGTTGAATAAATAAATAAATAAATAAATAAATAAATGTTGGCTTGATTTAGATATTATAACTTGGCTTGATTATGAAATCTAAAGCTTAGACACGTGATATCGTAATAACTTAGTACATGTTTAGTATGAATTAAATGAAATATGTTCTAAGTTAAAATGTTATAATATAGGAAATAAGATGAATATTGCCAAATTGTACTAAAAAAAAATATCCAGGAAAAAAATACCTATATATTTATATTTCCAGAAAACCCACAAAACAAAATCTATCCCCGTGGTAAGCTAACCTTGTGTTACGGGTCCAAGACATGCGATGAACTTAATATACTTACTACTTAATATACTTAGACTTGCATACGTCAAAATATATATTCTTGTACATATTAAATACCCAGACCAAGGGTAAAGTGCTTGCAGAACATACAAACACTTCATCCCTCGATGGGAATCGAACCTGCTACCTCTTGCGCCGCATGCGGACCATAGCCCACCGCGCCACCTCGGCAGTAGCAGCTTTTTTTTTGTTTACAGCTTAAATTACAGCGAAATTGGCGGAAATTATAATTAAGTATATTTGCCATACACTTACAAACGCCTTTAAATGATAAGGCTGCCTATTGAACTACATGTGTAGTTATGGTTTTGTTTTGGTACATACATATTATATGTAAATTATTTAAAACATTATACAATTTAAAAAATGGTGCCAGTTATTGCAAAAAAGTTGATAGATCACGCTTTTGACTTCCTTTACCCCAAGCGCGATGAAATTCAAGATGGTGGCAAGGGTTTTGACAGCTGTCACTTTGACAACACGGGTCAAGCTTCCGTCTTCGGCTTCAATTTCCGGTGGGCGTTCCTCGATTCGAATTTAATTTAGGAACGTATCAATCATCCCGTACTAGTTTGTAGCCATTTTGAAGATAGGTAAGTCTTGGAGAATTAAAAACATTTCAATATTATTACATAATATTACAGACTTGGGACAGAGTTTGCAATAGTATTTATTTTTTGTTTAGACTAGTTCTACACCGCCTTGCTCGTGTTTTTGGTAAAAAAAACCAGTCAGTCAACACAACAACATCTAGCCCCGTGGTAAGCCCTAAGCTTGTGTTACGGGTACTAGACATCTGATATACTTAATATAAAACCATAAATACATTGATATTTTTACTGTCGCACTTAAAATATTTATATTTTGAAGGAAATTAATAATATCTGAATAAAATAGTTCGTAGTTTTAATTGAATACTTTACTTGGGCTTGTTTCAACATCTTCAAGTAAAATTATCAATGGTTGGATATTGGCTATTTTACCCGGAGATTGTCAACTGGCCGTAAATGTTGCTAATTAACGGCTAATTTGAATTGAAAAGATTAATAGAAAAATACCTAATAGCTATCCTTATAAATATCGATCTGATTAATGTATTGACAATATGACGTTTGAATAATCCATAAACTTGTGAACTATAAACTAAAATTGAAATGGTATGCCATTTTTGGATAAATTGACAGGGCAATTGTCAGTTCGGGTCAAAAAGGTTACATAGAGGCGCGGCTTGAAAACTTTACCCTAATCCGAACGAAAATGGTTAATAGATATCATTTTACTATAATAATAAATAATAATAAGTTTTCTCTTGTGGTAGGCTTCGGCCGCGGCTTGTCACTACCCTTCGGGCTGGGCAAGTGCGTGAAACGATTTTTACGTGTTTCGTAATCTTAGACCACATCGTCACTTTACATATCAGGTGAGATTGTGGTCAAATGAAGGCTTATCTAGCATAAAAGCAAAATAAGTCATATATTTCAGGCATTAGAGGCCCATACAATACACTTTACAGAATGCCATACATACAATATAAATCTTAAATATTAGAACCACAGTTATACACTTAATACTGTTATTCCTGCAATATGCAAATTATTAGAGGATATACTGACAAGATCCACTCACAAACTGGCTGAAAACAAACGAAAAATTATTTGAATAAAGAATGGAAACGGCATTGCGGGAATATACGCGATGCTCAGTGCTGCCAACGGAATAAAAATAAATCAAGTGTGATTTATTCTTGCTGCGAGGTTGCATGCATGTTCCGGACCGTTGCAGCCTGCAATGTATGATCACATGTGAATAGATACAAATTTAAAAAGAACTATGTCTTTGTAAATTTCAGAATTCCGGTTGAACTGGGTATGCTCTGGGTGGTCTATATAATATATTTTTTTAAGCTCAACCCAAGCTTTTTTTTAACTCGAACCTCACTTTGCTGAATGCGTAGTGGGTTCTGTCATACTCCATAATGCTGGTAGCGCCCAGTGACGAAATACAAGTGAATTAAATAAACTTAGTTGGAGTGTAATTTTGACATTTACCTAAGCATTTCTGCGGAAAATGTCTAAAAAAGGGCTTAATAGTCATATTAAGAATATTAATAAATAAGTATATTCTTATCCTCTTATTCACCAAAATTTTTGAGAAAATAATAAAAAATGTCAAAGCATAAGTAGATACAAGCGGGGTCATAAATAAAATTACACACACACACACACACTGACACAATTTAATAATACATTTTCGCAGATAAAATAAATATAGACTTTTTTATAGCGAAGATATGTTTCTTATATTTGTCGGATTTTAGTATGTAGTTAACTGTGTTATCACTGGATATTCCTCCATTTAATTTAATTATGTAACTTCTCATCATTATTTCAGCTGTATGACTCCCACAGTTGGACAAAGGCCACTCATGGCTCATGGCTACTCGTTTTACCGAATTTAATCTTTTAAGAGCTTTTTATAGTGTCATCGAAGATTTTTTTGTTTTTTTTACACTTCATACTGATATTCCTGCATTAAGCATATCAGAGGATATACCAACAAGATCCACTCACAAACTGGCTGAAAACAAACGAAAAATAATTTGAATAAAGAATGGAAACGGCTCATGGCTACTCGTTTCATCGGATTTAATCTTTTAAGAGCTTTTTATAGAGTCATTGAAGTTTTTTTTTGTTTTTTTTTATCAGAGATAGATCTATGCTTGTCCACAATCTCACCTGATGGTAAGTGTCGATGTGGACGAGGATGGATCACAAAGATCTGGAAGGTACCTATTCACTCTTGTCTTGAAAACACTCAGCTTGTAGTTATTAGGAAATACAGCAGCAGGGAGCGAATTCCAGACCCTTTGCCGTGCGAATTATTAAGGTGGATGAGAATCGCTTATTATTATTTAATACTTAAAGATAATAATAATATGGACTCGGCGTGTTTTGTCGAGAAGTTTCTCTCTCTGAATCTCTGTATTGATATATTTAACAGTAGGTAGTTTTATAGTTCCCTTTTATAATCTATTTTAAAAATATAATTTTAAATTGTTGACAATTAAATAAAGAGAATAATAATATTAAGTTCAGGTGACTATTTAAGACAACAAGAGATATTTTTTTTAAGAAAGAATTATATTTTATAAACCCTGGTTCATTCATAGATATAATGATTATGTGAGATCCAGTTAACAAATTCAATTCATTTCGTATTTCAATCAATTATGAGTTATGGTCATCCCATACTGGAGCTATAGAATTTTCCTTTGGAAATGTGTAAATTAAAAAATGTGTCAGAATTTAAACATATTTAATTAAAATCTTTTTGACAATTGTATATAACCCTCGTTTATATACTAAGCCTTAACCGCCTAAAGTTTTTTTTTATTTACGCTGATTTGACAAATAAACATAAATAGTAAACATGAGATAATTGTAAAACGAATTTTTAAAACATGTTGTATGAGTGTTCTATTAAATATACTATTACTTTTATAGTTTTACTTTAAAAATTATCTTAAACACAATATTCCTCACAAAATTTAGCGATGGTAGTAACCCAAATATTATTTCGGATTTTACCGCGGTAAGAGTAGTAAGAGATAATAGTCTTATATATAATTCCTTCCTTCGACTCGAGAGATATATTATACATCATATATGTTAATAATGTTTGTCACTGATTAAAAACTTAAGTATATTCATAATATCTTATAATATAACTCTTTATAACATACCAAGATAGGCTCCTGAAATACAGTTTTTACTAGTTCGGGAGCCTATGGGTCTATATCTTTGTTTAAACATTTGATTAGGTCAATAAAGAAATTTTTACTTTACTTTTACTTTAAGATAAAACAATACAAAAAGGGACTTAATGCTAACTAAAAAATGCGTAATGGTGCGTAATATATATTAATTTGTATTTAGCCTATAATAAATTGTTAGCAATTACAGTAGTAATAATTGATTAGATGTATTCAGAGATTATTTGAGGACTCTCGAGTCGAAGGAAAGAATTCGTCCTTCCTTCGACTCGAGAGATATTTTCTCGTAACCATATACGATATTCGTATTTTCTTCACTAAACTTCGTGGAATATTTACGTACCTACTGCGAAATATCTGACACGCAAATAACTCTATGGAAAGTCAGATTGATAAGACAGACCTTATGGATAAAGATGTGAGATATCCTAAGATCTACCAGCCTCAGGCGCAGGCATGAAATCCTAAATAGTACAGCGCAGAGATGATTTGTGGCCGATAACGCGCTAGATTTATCGTTTCTGAGGTAATGCACTGGGAATTGCGAGCCATTGTCACAAACTATGGTTATACTGAAAGGTACTTTGTGTTTTGTATTATACGCTGAGGGTTAAAATAGTTAAACTTCGGCCAAATATGTGCGACAAAAGCGAAGTACAAAGCGAAAGCGTCTACCGCGCAGCGAACTCTACCCATTATTTTACACACCTACGCAACCAAACAGCGCGACTTTTTAGGTAAAAATGTCCCGCGTTACAGGAGCTCTCGTGCCGCATCCTGCTTCCCGCGTTGTTGACGCATACTTTTGGCCGACGCTTTAGAATACGTTACAATACTGTTGCTTTTGAAAACTATGTGATATTTCATTTTAAAAAAGATATCAGAAGAAGACGACAAGATGTAAAAGGAGATTTACGAATTAATTAAATTCTTATTTAGGAACTTTATCAGAATATGAGACCAATGAGTTTCTTAGATTTAAAATTCTAAATTATCTGACAGCCGCTTGTAACAAGGTATTTTATTTTGTCTTGTGTCTCAGCTAAACAAATTTAAGCAAATCGTCCCAGAAGTTCGTCACATTTTGCAATATCACTTCCTTTAAGGCCTGCTCGTCATATAAAAATCTTACACAATAGGTGTTGAAAAAATTGTTCGCGTTTGTTGATTATTATCACACTACAGGTCAAAGCCCTAACGAAGGCAAAGGACAACAGTGCTTTGTCCCATTCTGCGAAAATAAAAGCCCAGCTGTAAACATTTCTAGTGCAAAGTTAATTATTTATCAAACCTATCACGACGTTTCAAATTGAGCAACATACCGACAAAGAGCTAGATGACCGAATCGTCCCAAATACAGTAGATAACCTTACACTTTTATAAAGTCGGTTAAAATTCAACCTCATTTAATTCGACGATATTAATTTTCAATAAACATGGTATCGGCGCGGCGTCTTGAAGAAGAAACGGTAATTTATTAGGCGTTGTTCTCGATAACCTTTACAATTATCAGACAAAAACATGAAAAATTCTGCCGCTGGTGTAATCTCGGCGTCTATTTTAATAACTTTTGATAAAACCATTGGTATCTTCTTTAAATTTGGACAAAGAAGACATAACCTTCTTTGTTGGACTGGGCTATGTCTGGGCATATTTTTCGCATACGAGAAGTTTCGAGCAAAATTAGTCCTGTTGTCTGTTTAGTGAGACAGTGAGCAAAGATGAGATTTTTACATAAATCTCCAGGCTACTGAGCATGTCAATCAATCAGTCAATAATATATTAAAAAACAAAAAAGTATTAAATAATTAACATCAAAAACAAAACAATTTTTTATTTTGAATTCAATCGCAGACGAAATTAAATTAAAAAGAAATCACCTTCGCAGCATCAGTTCAAAATTATTATTATCAATTAATTGTCATTTAACCATTATTAAACCTCACTTGAAGTGGAGTGAATGTTTACAAATATACCCTATTTGTAAACATTCACTCCTGTCCTTCAAATGGCTAAACAGATTTCCATATAACTTGCTGATTCGTGACGTAAACGTTATAAGCTTTTATTTGGTATTCAACACGGGTATATTTGTATATTCCTTATTTTTCATTGCCTCTTTAACCCCATAAATCTTTAATTTCTTTATCCTTCAACTAAATTCAATCTTCCTTCACAATCAATCACTCAAGAACAAGAAATAGAATATAATAAAAACATGTTATAATTAGGTGACAGATATTGTGATAACATTTGTTCTACAATATACATGATGTCATATTTTGTGATAAGAGCTTGTTACTGCTTCTTGGTGTTAATACAACACATCCATAATATCAATAATAATAATAATTTTCGGGACTACTCACACAGCATCGCCTAACCCCAAACTAAGCAGAGCTTGTACTATGGGTGTTAGGTGACTGATATAGATAGAATAGATATATAGATAATATCTTTAATGCACACCAATGCTTACGAACTTAATATATTAGGTCCTTACATATGAAATTGGCGTTTTTCGTACTGGCCACTTTAATCACAAATTTCTCCTCTTTGGTAAGGAATTCCAAATTCAAATTTGTACAGCTATAGACTCATGTATTTGTGCTTCGATGATCGTCATTCATTTGTTTTTTTTCTTCTGTTTTTTTCTGTTTGCGTCACTCATTTTACAAAATGGAAAACTTAAAATATCGCATTATTTACGAGTACGAGTTCCGCCGTGGCACTAGTGCTGCGGAAACAACTCGAAGGGTGAATGATGTGTATGGCGGTCGTGTTGCAAAAGAAAACACAGTTCGTTTTTGGTTCCAACGTTTTCGTTCTGGAAATTTCGACTTGCAGAACAAGCCCCGTGGACGGCCTGAGACTCAAGTTGATAATGAAGAGTTGAAGGCTATTGTGGAAGCGGATCCATCGCAAACCACGTCCGAGTTAGCTGCAGGCTGCGGTGTTAGTGATAAAACTGTTTTAATTCACTTGAAGCAAATTGGGAAGATTAAAAAGCTTGAAAGGTGGGTACCTCACGAATTGACTGAAGCAAACCGGCAAACGCGCGTCGACTGCTGCGTTACATTACTAAACCGGCACAATAATGAAGGTATTTTAAACCGAATCATTACCTGTGATGAAAAATGGGTTCTTTACGATAATCGGAAGCGCTCAGCGCAATGGTTGGATCCTGGCCAGCCAGCCAAATCCTGCCCCAAGCGAAAATTAACCCCAAAAAAGTTACTTGTAAGCGTTTGGTGGACTAGTGCCGGTATTGTTCATTACAGTTTTCTCAAATCTGGCCAGACTATTACGGCTGATGTCTATTGTCAGCAATTGCAAACCATGATGGAAAAGCTAGCGGCTAAACAACCTAGGCTGGTCAATCGCTCCACGCCACTGCTGCTTCACGACAACGCTAGACCACACACTGCGCAACAGACGGCTACTAAATTAGAAGAGCTTCAATTGGAAAGTCTAAGACATCCTCCGTACTCCCCGGACCTTGCTCCAACAGATTAACATTTTTTTCGAAATTTGGATAACTTCTTGCAAGGGAAAAAATTCAACTCCGATGGGGCAGTCCAAATCGCCTTCAAAGATTTTATTGATTCCCGTCCGACTGGTTTTTTTAGTAAAGGGATCAATGAACTACCTATAAGATGGCAAAAGTGCATAGAAAATAATGGTTCATACTTTGATTAATTAAATATATTATATTAAAAAAATGTTCGACTTTTTGTTCCTCCCATACAAAACGCCAATTTCATATGTAAGGACCTAATATTATAAAGACAGATAATACTACATAGATATTTTTTTTTTGTTAATACATGCATATGCTACATAGACAAACACCCAGACCCGAAACCAGAAATTGTAGAAAATCTGGTCCCCCGGCGGGAATCGAAACCGCAACCTCCTGCGCCTCAGGCGGACCTTCGTCCACCGAGTCACAGATGTCGTCAATATTCATACATCAATATCATTTAATGTATCTAGGTATTTAAGTAGGTATAGAGGTACATTGTTGGCAATTCACAACATGCTGAAACTTAAAGCTAACTATCTAAGTTAATACTAAAATGACTTAGTGTCGTAACCATCAATCTTCTGTCTTTTTAGTCATATGACGTCATCTTAGTTAAATTTAGGCATGTTGTGAATTGCCACCAATGTATAGGTACTATTTCCTTTTATACATATTTATTAAGATAGTTTTAGTTGTATAGGAAGTTCTGTTTAATTAATTCAGTGCGCATCGGTATACTAGGACAAGCACTCATCATCATCACCTATTAACGTTCCCACTGCTGGGACACAGGGACTTCTCTCTTGATGAGAGAGATTAGGCCTTAATTCACCACGCTGGCCAAGTGCGGGTTGGTGAATGTCACATGTCCTTCAAACTCTTTTAAAGTTCTCAGAACATGCTGGTTTCCTCACGATGTTTGCCTTCACCGTTAAAGCACGTGTTTAAAGCGCACATAAATTTCTCAAGAAGAAAAATCCAGAGGTGCGTGGCGGGGTTTGAACCCATGACCTTCGGAATGAAAGTCGAGTGTCCTCCCACTTAGCCAACACGGCTTACAGCCAACACGGCTTACTCGGACAAGCACTCGGACTGTATATATTACTCTTGTCTCCTAAAGATAATTAATTTTATATCTTATCTAAATTTCAAAAATAAAACATAGAATAAATGCATTTTTCAATATCATTCATAATTGCATTAAATATTTTGATGAGTATTTTAATGATATGGACAGCTAATTCATAAAATCCAAAATTAAATATACTCAATATGAAAGACATACTTTAGACCAAGGAGAAAGTTCTTGTTAAACATACTAACACTAGCCCTCGTCGGGAATCGAACCCGCTACCTCTTGCCCCTCAAACGGAGCTTAGCCCACCGAGCCAATGAGGCAGTCAAATTATAATAAACAAATTTAATTAAAAAAAAACAATAGTATATTGTATACGATTTTTTAAACCATAAAGGTAAACTTCTAACTAGGCCAACCGATTACCAATAGCTCCGTCGCAAATAACTACCATATATCAGGCACATAGGTAGGTTAAAGTTACAATGGCCCCATAATTCAGAGAATTGCTGAAATGCGGAGCAGAATTGCCCATAAAGATGATTCATTTGTACCTACTCCCATAGTTTTATATTATTACGGATATATATTTTACGGAAGAAGAGTTTGCGTTCTGAATTGTTCTGGATCTATGGCTCTAATATCCGTGTTTGGTGAATGTAGAGATGTGTAGCTATTTTGGCCATAGAGACGATGTTATTAGTAAACGTTTTCGTTTTGTGTTCACTTGCTTGGCTTTCAGTTATTTCGATTAGAGGAGTCTGCATCCACCGTGAACCTTCATTATTTTTTAACGACATTCTTTTAATTTACTATTAATATTTTATTATTAGTTTAAATGTATGTGTAAGCAAAATAAATAAATTAACCAGCGGTCTCTACCAAGTCCATCCAGCAGATCGATATCCTAAGCTACGCTTGCCGATTTTTTAATCTGAAATGTCAAAAATGCCAAAAATGTGACATGCGAACATAAAGATTACTGGATGGTCAACTCACTAATTTATGATCCCTTCCATTATGAGGGGAACATAGGCTGTTGACATCCCACAACCAAAAATGATGTGGTATGCATACACCCTTGACTAGTATATAATTCTACTATCTCTACTAAAAAGTACTGAAAAGCAGTTAGTAAAGTTCCAGTCCGGTGAAAATAGTATTTTGGCTGGGTGCTTTAAGGAGGAAACAATTTACTCACTTTAGTAAGTAGTACCGCGGTCGAGAAAATTCTTGGATTAACATAGGCCATGTTTACGTCCCAAGTGTAAAATGACCCCACGTATAATTCTACAACTAACCTAAGAAACTTCTCGACCGCGGTACTAACTAGCTCAACTGAGTGTTATTGCCCTTTACGCAGCACCCAGCCAAAATGTTCTTTTCACAGTCAAAAATACTGTAAAAGCCGTTAGTAAAGTTTCCAGTCCATTATTTCCGAGCTATCACTGTGTACGTATAAATCCACAGGCGTGTGTCCCGGGGCGTTTTTGATCCCGTGTTAAGTTATGTCTCCCTCGCGACTCTTACTGACGTACGAGGCGCTGTTTCGATGGTAAGTTATGGTTCGGAGCTTAATTTCTTGCCTTGTCCAAGAGCGCTTATTCAGATTTAAGTTATGGTTTTATTAAATTGCTGGGTAATAAAATAAGACTAATGAATTAATGTTGTTTCAGGTTTGATTAGCAGATTGTAACTTGTTAAGTTAAGAGTTTATGGTGGCGGATTTGGTGTTTATCAGCATCTTTTTGGCTTATGGACGTTCACTACTAACATAAGCCTTATTGATTTTCAAGGCAGAACCTGCATTTATTATGAACACCGTGTCTCGGGTCAATATTCTTTGAAGTAAGAAAGAAAGTAAAATATTTAGTTGTGTTCAAAAATATAACAGAAAACATTATTAAATTAAACTTAGATTATAGTACATAAATGGGTCGACACTCACTTTGGATGTGATCTTAGACCAGGTGATCTTGTGGTTTATCTATCTAGCATAAAAAATATATTGAATTAAGGATCATCTTAAATCCTCAAAACCCAAAACAGTAATTTTCCAAAATAATAATGAGAATCTTCTATGGATTTAAAAAAGTAATTAGATTTTTCTCTTGATCTTGCAAATGAAAAAGTAAGACTTTACAGTGGGTTATGCCATATTCAACCCATTCCATCTCATCCCATTTCTCAAATCAACCTAAAATGTTATTCCAAACTCAACCTATGACATAAATGTATTATTTTTTCTCACTTCAACCCAAAGAAGAACACATACTCAACCCGAAGAAAATATCCCAGAAAAAGTAAGGATAGCTAAGTAACGCCTAATATTTAGGAGAAATTATTGTTATGAAAGTGAAGCCTTGAAGTTTCGCGTGACGAAATAAAATGTTAAATTAAGTTATGAAATAAAGATTTTGTATTTTTTTTTTCTTTTTTGAAATGCTTTCGAGCAAATTGTACTAAATGGATACGTCACAAGCCCCCACTCCGGAACTGTGGTGCTCTATATCTTGGCACTTTCTTATTAAATTGATAAAGCTAAAGATTTCACAGAAAATCAATTGTTGAAATAGTCATAATGCCTATTCTATTATAGCGTAGGTAAATAAAAAATGTTTGGGTTGAACACTTACCTTAATTTTTCATAGAGAAGACATCAACGAATTCGACGTAAATTATCATTAATTCAGCCTTTGGTCGTCGACTATCGAACAACGGCTTGTTGATTAAAATCAGGTTTGCGTTTTGAGGTAACAGTTTGCCAATGCTCGCCATGCTTGGCATGCTTGGCAAGCGAAGCATTAGGAGTTAAGTTCTACGAAGACGCTGCTACCCATGTTCAGGTAAATGACTCTTGGTTCTTGTAGGTTTTTTATGTTCACGTCCGTAAGTGATAACCTCTGAATCCTTACACGTGACCTCCGGGTGGTGCTAAGAACAGGTTCTGGTGGTAGGCTTCTGCCGCGGCTTGTCACCACCCTCCGGGCTGGACCGGAGTGATTATTCGTGTTTCGCAATGTGGCCCGTACATCTACCTTCTAGGTCTTCATGCCCCATCTTAGACCAAATCGTCACTTTTCATCAAGTGAGATTGTGGTCAAATGAAGCCTTTTCTAACATAAAATAAAAGGTACTTAATATTAAGTATTTTACATAAAAATGTACAATGTGACTTGTATCTGTGTGATTATTAAAATAAATGAACATGTAAAACAATTTAAATATGAAATTACGTACGCTACCGGTATCGCGGCAAACCGACTTAAATTGTATAAAACAATTCCATTCACAGCTGTTATTATCTATTGCAACTAAGTTAAAGTTAAAAGCCCTAAGATAAAGTCATCTTATGTGTCCCAAAAACGGATGTGTCCGACACTTGCAAATTGCCGACAGCTATCGAGCGGATGCAGCAACAAACAGACCGATAACCCATCGCTAACCTATTGCAACACCATTATCTCTAAGCAACAATTCCTTTGACATCTGCGCATACGCATGGACGGTGTTATGCAATAATTATTAATGAAAAAGGAATCGTTTTGTAGTTGTTATTTAAGTAGGTGTGTAATTTTTGGGCTTAATGCGAGCTTATTATTAATATAGCTATATAATTACGGCGTTATAAGTGAACTCACTCGTAGAAAATATAAAATGCTGGCCAATTATCAACTTAATACAGTTGTTGTTAAAAGGTTTTTGACATATCACAGATTGACAAAAGATTGAAAGAGACCAAAGACACATTCGATTAAAATTAGGTACAGTTCCAATGGACGCAAACCGCTACCAATATTCCGAAGAGGGCAGGAAAGAAACAAGTCGAAAGTTTCAAGGACACGAATCTCCATATATTATTTATCCATCCGGACAAACCGACTTCCTGAAAACCACTTAACCTCTCAAAGAAAATTATAGAGTAGGAAATATTCCTTGGCACTTTATTGCGCACCCAATCCGAACTTTAATTGGACAATAAAACAGTTCTGTATCATGAATTGTGCAGTGATAATTCAATGTTAATTATTATTTGAACTCATTGAATACTGGCCGCTATCGCGATTCGACAGGGCCGGTTCACGTTAACCTAAATGTTGAATTACCTACTTGATTACATGTTTTATTGAATGGGCGATAGTAGGGCTGCTTGACAAGCGTCTAGAAGGTACTTGTGTTGAATTCTATTGTCTTATTTACGAAGTTGGAACTAATGCTTAACAAGCACTTGAATTACCTATTGAAACTAGTACCTATTAAAATGTAGTTCAAAAATGTTATGGATGGATTTGATTTGGCATTGATGAGTCTTGGAAATACTATTATTCACAATATTCTAGTGCAAATTCAAAGTCAAAACACTTATTTCCAGAAATACACAGGGTATGCTTAGAAATATCAAACAAAACTTAGTGATAATTTTGTAATTAATAATTAAATCTATATGTAAATTAAGCATTAAACTTAATTAAAAAGTTTATCATGGAAATAAAAATGTCTTGACAGTTCGCTTCAATTTTTACCACTAATGTTGAGAAGTTAATAGAATTACACAGTTTAATCTATTTTATGTATTTTTATATAATTCAATTTATTATTAATTCATATAGCTTTATTATAAAAAAAACAATCACAGAAATTCCCTTACTGTCTCGGACACACTGCTCTAATACGTGTAAAAATTCAGTAAACAACCATAAAACATGTTTTTAACTAACCAAGACAAAACACAATAAAGTGCATTCACGGCTACTAGTGTGTATAGTAATTTACATTAAATTACCTGAAGCATTAAAACAATAAACAACAAAGTTCAGGCTGAATACATTGACATAAACATTAGGTACTTAATATCTGACATGTATTAATTAATTATTTTGTATTCTCACTATTAAACAATTTTTTTCATTTCATAAAACCTACTGCCCAGTTAGCTAGGGACGTAAACACAGTAATTTCATTCAAACACGACATTTTTAAATTTGAATGCGTAACATTGATTAAAATTGAAATGTGCTAAAATAACTCCGAACGGAGGCGTGGTCGGTGTCGGCTATATAAATACTACTCCTATTATCTGTACCTACAGGTGCAAAGTGATTAAAAGCGAAGGTTTATAAATTACTTTCCATTTGCCGAGCCCTGGAGCCGTGAAATAACTCAGGCAATTTAACAGGAGTTCATAAAAAACCGCAATAAAAGAGATGGAATATTTTCATTAGCAGTCCAAGTGTTAATAATGAAATAACATTCTATAAGACAATTGCTTGCGCCTGCGTAAGGTGATACCTGTTGAGAAGGTTGCTACGTCAAATTGTACACTATTATTTAATTTTAGAATTTTATCAGTATTTTAACTGGTACACAACTTTATTTTTAGTTTAGATAATATGTTAAATTGTTAACGAGGTAAATCACTATTTGTTTAGTATTTTCTTTTGTATTATGAATTAACCCGGAGCAAGATGAAAAATTAAAAATCATCATTTATTTTTTTTGTACAATACAAGATTTATACGTCAATTAAATCTATTTAATAATAAAATTAATTTAGTAAAATGTTTTAATGATTTATGTTTTAATAAATTAGTAATATGTCGAAATAGAATAAAATTATTTCAACATAAATTAGTAAAATAATAAAAATAATCTCCTGTACCAATGCTTAAGCCAACTCTACTCAATATCAAGGGACAATTTTGGAGGTTTTGTCTGTTCACGTCCGTAAGTGGTAACCCTCTGAATCCTTACACGTGACTCTGGTGGTAGGCTTCGGCCGCGGCTTCGTGTTTCGTAATGTGGTCCGGAGAAGCCATACCTTCTAGGTCTTCATGTCCCATCTTAGACCACATCGTCACTTTAGATCAGTTGATATTGTGGTCAATTGAAGGCTTATCGAAAATTAAAAAAAAAAAAAACATCCAAATTGATTCAGTGGTTTGAGCGTGAAGATGTAACTGACAGGGAAGTGTTTCTCCTGTTTTTTTTTTTTGGCTGAGTGAAGGGAATTATGTACACTCCTTACTATGTACTCCTTAGGAGCACTCCTTTGAGAAAATAAGAATAATTTGTATTATTAAATGGTGTAGAGTTTAGTTAAACTTGATAAAGTCAAGAATTACTGAACCCATAATTTTTTGTCTTTTATATTATATCCCATTTATCTGGGAAATGGAAGAAAAGCAAATGTTATGTCGACCCCACATAGTATGCGACAAGAGCATGAGGATGATGATTATTATATCCCATTTATTCAGGGTTTATGCTATATTTTAGCGCGAAAAATACTAAAACTAAAAGCTAAAAACTCCATAAGACACATTTGACAGCATTGACATAAAGGGAAAATCTATTTATAATCCACTCTTAAAAGTTGACATTACTCAGATTTTTTGCAGATTAAATTGTCAAGTGGCAACACTTTCACAAGCGGTTACACGTACAAAGGAACTTAATAAACATCTCTCGATTAATTCCTGCCAAAACATAACACCTTCATTCCGTTTTAATAATTTAAAGACTTTATTAGTTCTTGTTTTATTTATAGTTCACACTTCGTTATGCGGTTGGTTCTTCTGGGAATGTCAGTGAATGATACATTTATTTGCCATTTTAAAATAACTGTTTACAGAAAAGTACCGGTTTAGTATTTGGATAGATCTTGGGGTGGGTTAGAAGAGTATTTAATAGAGCTAAGTCGCTGATTATAAAAAAAAATGTACTCTGTTCTTAGATTGTATATGTATGTCTTATCCTACTGTTTGGCAACTGAAATTTGGTCGGTAGTTTTTTTATAGGGTTTAGACGTTCGCAAAAAACGATGTTCCTATAAGAGTGTAAGACATCCTTCATGAACGACGTTCACGAAATTCCACCCCTAAGAAGGTAAGCGGGGGGTGAAAGTTTGTATGAAAGATAGGTCTTTCATACAAACTTTCACCCCCGATTTTGAAGTAAGAAAAACATATTTGGCAAGTATATTCCATTCCTCCTCCGCGCGTCGATTTCCTCATTACTGAGGGTCGTGACACTCTATTTGTGGCATGATCTTCATTCGGACTGTAGCTCGCCACTTGTTCCTCTCCTTGGCTGAGTGAAGGGCATCATGTAGATTGGTGGCCAAGGTTGCTCGGACCTGGTCCTTCCACCTCACGGGGTTACATCCTCTTGGTCGTTTGCCGTCCACCTTCCCAGTAACCATAAGTTGTTCGAGGTTGTGCCCTTCTTTCCTGGCGATGTGACCGAAGAACTCAAGTACTCTTCGCAGGCAAACAGAAGAAAGGCGGGTCTGTATGAAAGTACTATGTATTTGACAAAATAGACTTGAAATGTAAAATGTAAATTATAGATGGTGTGGAGATGTACTACTAATGTTGCATTATAAGCCTATTCTTTTACAGTTTGTGTTAAAATCAGGTACGTAATAGATAAATAACAAACTCCACGAATACGAAGTCGTTGGCGCCCACTATATACTGATAAATTAAAGATCACCTAATTACAAACTTATTGAATATAATACAATCTCAATCTCATGTACAAAGATAATTTGTATTAAATTAAGATCTTTTCAAATTCATCCCCTATTTTCTACATTGTTCATTATTTTCCTGTTTAGCCATGTTTTTGTTATTTGTGGCCGTTTGTTAATTAATTATAGTTTGATTAATGATTGCACGTTGTTTGTTAGCTAAAGAGCAAGTTGATTGTCCAGTCCTCACCTCCAAGTATGTTTGTCGGTTTATACTACTACTGATCAAAGTCAAAGTCAAAACGTTTATTTCCTTAGAAGCCTATACTTACATGGACAGGTCAACTTAAATCTAATTTAAATAAAAACTAAGAATAATCAAGGAAATAACATAGTCTTGACAGTTCGCTTCAATTTTTTACACTGAGTTGAGAAGCGAATAGAACAACTCAGCTTCCATCTCTTATGTTGTTATTATAACAATATTGGTGTACAACATGGTTATCAAAATAGACCTACGCGGGATACAGTATTGTATACAACTTGAGCTGGCATAAAATTTGTATATCTATTTCGAGCCATATAGTATGTGGAAAAGAGTAAAAGATGGGCATTGGCGTATGCCAAAAGATTTTGAATGGACATTGAAGATCGTAGAATGAACCACCTGTGACGGACAGATGGCTTAACCCCGAATTCACCATGGGCTATAAACGCGATCAGATCAGGCTTAACTTGTTTTAACGCCTAACTGAGATCAAATTGTCATTTATTGACATTTTTCAATGATTGAACTTGGTTCATTTAAACTCGATTTGTTGCATAAAATGGCGAAATTAGGGCTTAGATAAAGGCTGCAGGTTTATGGAGTAATATTTGAGGTCAGATTAATACCTGCAGTGGACGTCTAATATCTTAAATTATAATCATAATACCGGCGGTCCAATAACACCAGATAAGTTTATTTTTAAGCTAGATAAGCCTCATTTGACCACAATCTCACCTGGTGTAAAGTGACGATGTGGTCTAAGATGGGGCATGAAGACCTATAAGGTAGATGGCTTCTCCGGGCCACTTTACAAAACACGAAAAAATAGTTTCACGCACTGGCCTAACCCGAGGGTGGTGACAAGCCGCGGCCGAAGCCTACAACCAGAGACTCTTTTTAGGGCGTGAACAGAAAAAACCTCCAAATTTTAATAATTTATTAATAACGCCACTTTTACGTCCTGTGCTAGTAAGTAACTGTATTACTGTATTACAGACAAATCCCCGCCTTCATAAATATATTTCACTTTTTATGTTAGGCTTGTAGAAGGTTAGTAGGTACGTTTGATAAAAAAAGGTTTTTCATAAACCTGAAGTAGTCCTAACTTTGTTTAATAATAGTTCAATCAAAGTTGACACCCTTGTTGTTTATCGCTATAATATTGGCAAAATGCGGCATAATTAGGAAAATTGTGTGTTTTAGCTTATACAGTTTTATACGCCAGAAATACGTTTTTATTAGCGTTCGAGGGTTGACATAGAAAGAAAGAAAGAGAGAAAAAAAAATAACAGAGAACATTATTATTCAAAAGCCTA
Organism: Gymnoscelis rufifasciata; assembly: GCA_929108375.1. Taxonomy (NCBI): domain Eukaryota; kingdom Metazoa; phylum Arthropoda; class Insecta; order Lepidoptera; family Geometridae; genus Gymnoscelis; species Gymnoscelis rufifasciata. The sequence continues at coordinate 12,771,266 of OV815311.1, forward strand.
TGAGTATAAACTTAGATTATTTACAAAAAAGGGTTGACACTCAGTATGTGCTGTGTCTACTCGAATGTAGACACAGCGCTGGTTTTCAGTGGCGTCTGGGTGTATATAAAACTTATATATAAAATTCACCTGTTAGTTACGATTATTATGAAATTTTATATGAATATTCAGTAGGTCTGAGAATCGGCTACTAACTATTTTTCATTTTGCAAAACAACATTTGCTAGTAGTTCAGCTTGTATAATACATAAATTAGAAGTAACTGTAATGACTACAGTAACTATGTTGCACGTTATGTTCAGATAGAATTGCTATCTGCGTTCCAGTAAACTTTAAATCTAGTCTGGCCTAAGACCTAAGCATTCATGTTTCCGTTCTATTGACTCACATTTGATCCTTTATCTCATATCAGTTCATTCATATAACTGTTATTGACGTTGAATAATTTTGACTACTACGAGTATTGCAATGAAGTGTGATTGACAAACGGAAATGACTTCATTGTACCGCCATCTGGTGAAGAATATCAAATAATCTAGATGTAAATAAACTATGCAATAGATAAAGTAGTATAGAATTACTGAGACTTAGGCTGTTTCTGCTAACCCATTTTTAACTTTTAACCACCAACGCAAAATGCTGTGTTAAAATTATAAGTTTAACGTGTGTATAGGTATGTCCATCTGTCTGTGGCAACGTAGTTCCCAACCAACGCAAAAACAGATTTCGATTCTGTTTCTTTTGTTTGAAGGATAGGTTACCGGAGAGTGTTCTTAGCTATGTTCAAAAAATCGGTTTACATTTCAAAGATATGAGAAGTTAAAGTGGAAATCAATAATCTAATGTTTATTAATATACCCCAAAATAAAACTATTATATGCCACGATACAAATTTTATGAAAATCGGTTTTGTTTTTTTTTTTAGTTGGTGTTTCTGTGTACACTAAAAAAACTATGAATTAAAATTAAGACAATCTATTATTAAACTACCATCAGTTCAGTTATCTTGGCCTGCGTAGTGTACTTCACTACGCAGTCCAGCTCTAATCTCTCTCAGAGAAATCCCTAGTTGTGAAAGTTAATTTTAAATTGCTATTTTAATTTTATAAATAAAATAGCTTGTAAACAAGCAATTGCTGATAAATTAGATGTAAAAGACCTAATAGCAACAGAAATAAACATATTAACGTATAATTTACAATCTCGTTCGTTCATGTCGAATATTTCATACATTATAAATGAGTGCGTCGTGTTTATTGTTTATCTATTAGTGTTTAATTACTTGTATCACTTTGTTTATGCTAAGTTAATTTTCCAATCGTGTTTATCAGCCAATAAAGTTGTCAACATTATCGAGGTATTTGTGTCTTCGAGTGCATGATAATAATTATGTACAAAGTTGTTGTAAAATTATCTTAATAATTTTTCAGAGATAAACCTGAATTGATTACATTTGTAGAAAAGAAGAAGAGGTTGAGGAAGAGGGAGTCTTTATCTCTTTTTTTGCATAAAATTTAAAAATAGTTTAACGAGCAAATTGAGGTTTATCACTTATTAAAAATCATTAAAGAAGAAGAGGTGTTCTAAAATCTATAAAAACGATTTTTTGGACAAAATTACAATAATTTTGGAAACTTCTTAATGACATTTGACTGAATGAAATTAATCTGGTGTAGAATGTAGAGTCACCTACATTTGTTTGTGAGATTCGGGACGATCAGTATTTTAAATCAATTTCAACAAATGGAAAGGTCTATTGGACAGTGACCAAACGTATCGTTTTCAAGATACTTTGGACTGAAATGTTTTGAAACAGGTTTTTAAATCAATATTTCATATTTTTGATGGATAGAGGACAGTTATTATTTGAAAAAAATAATACCTTACATTTAAAAATTTTTGTTTTCTTAATACTGTGGACTTATAAACTTATAAATTACAATCACATTATTTTCGAAATCTTTAGGTAACTATCATATAACAAATTTTATATCAAAAAAATGTCATTTCCTCTTTGAATTTTCAATAAGTGGGTATTTATCACTTTATTAATAGTTTGCCCATTACGTATTCTAGGTTTAGTTTTGATTTTATTATTGTATTGTGGCTTTTTCTAGTATAAAAAAAATATCTAATTTCTATTGTTCAGTTCATACTGAGATTACTCCTTACAACTACAAAAATTCATTAAAGAAAGTTCCGTGCTGTTGTTAATAGTATATTTACTTCATTATCAGTCATTGTCACTAAAAATATTTGAAATCCACTTAGAAAAAGATTACAGAAGTGAACGTATTTAAGTACGGAACGTCTGTTGTTAAACCTAAACTTTACGTTACTATTTAATTTCTAGAGACATTTTATTAAGAATCAATGTGTTATTTTTTAATAATTTATCCCTAAAATAATTTAAACTACTAAAACTCTACGTGTCCGTAAATATTATGTAAGATTTTGTGGCCACCTTACTCTCATAAGGACCAGCATCCGCCTACTCCCCATGACGTCTGTTTATTAATTAATAGTTAATAAAACCAATGAAAAGTGTTCACAAATCAGCTCGGGATGACTTACCAACTTGTCATTGTCAATAGGGACACTCCCCTTGGTGACTGATAAGTGGGGTGATTGTGTAAATAATTAGTTTTTTTATTGCATTAACTAGCGAGATTTTAACTAAAACCTAAAAAATTTTACATTAGTTAAATAATTTGTGGCCTCCTTCTGCTTTGAAGTCGGTGATCTTAAATTATAATTTAAGGCTTAAAACTAACGAGTTGGAAAGCTATACCTAAAGTACTAAAGAAGCTGTAATAAAGAAAATAAATATTAAAAAAATGGAAAATGTTTACTGTCTACAAGCCTATTAAGTGAGAATTGTCTTTACGGATATTTAAATCGATATATATCTTATACGGTCCCTCAGATCGAAAAATGTTGAAAGAAAACTAATCATTGTATTTTAAATACTTTTTCAACGATAACCCTCATGACATAGTTTATTGGCTTTATTTTTTTTTATTTTTACAAAAAGGCGTCCAGTAGTCGCCATATTGAATTTTCACTGACGCCATGTCTTTAGTAACACTAGCTGGACTAAGAAGAATTAAATAATATAAAAGGAACAGATTGACTGATAAACACACTACCACTCCTTTGCGTAGCTTAGTGTTGTAATATGTGCTAGAAACTAAAGTAGGTGATTTCTCAGTTATATTAGAAAGAAACTTTTTGTCACGCACTTTTACCCGAGTTAAATGTTTATTACCGCCGAGAAATCGTAATACCATACCCGAGTTAAGTTAATACACGTTTTATTTAAATCAGTACCACAAAGGTACTCTCTACGTGGTACCACGTAGAGCGTCCACCAAGTAAATAGACGTGGGTTCATGTTGGAAGCAACCGAAATAACTATTGTTTAAGGCATATACACGATGTAACACGGTCGACGGATTAACAAAACTTGAGAGATAGGTGACCTAAATACATACCGATTTAACCCCATTTAATTATTATGTTCGACGCTTTTTATAGTTTTGGAGATATTTAGTTTTGCTATTTTTTTATATCATTGACTTGGTTTACAAAAACATACTTGGAGAAAAAAATCCATACTAGAGCTGTGATTTTTGGGTCATACATAGCTGAATAATGGCCGGAACTTACACAATTTTTTTTCCTAACTAAACGACTTCCTTATATCAATGGTCCCAGTTTTTCTAAAATACTATACACGGTGTACGTGTATAAACTATACAAGTCAAGTCTTGCACTGGATGTTTTGCGACTGATAATGCAGATGAATAGCTGCATTGCACATTTCTAGTGAAACCGTATACTCTTAATTCTATATTGTCTATTATCTCTACTTAAGTTTTTACTAAATACGCCATTCTAGTCACTCACAGTTCCACCTGATTCAAACAAATTGTAACAACAAAATGTTTTGTATTTTTTCTCCTTCATCGATAGGAATGCGCGTCACTAATCGGACGAAGGTATCGATAAAAAACCAACGGAAACGATCGAGCCATATCAAATGAGAATGGCCTTAGAAATTGAATAAGTCGATATCACCAAAGCTGGAATTGAAAGACGATTGACTGAAAAAAATATTCGATCGATTCGAATCAACGGTTAGCTATGGAAAATCGAACGTTAGGGACGGGATAGTGTTCTATCGATGTCATTTTTATTTGTTGATATTTTGTAGGAATTTCTTAAGAATTAAATGAAATAAAAATGTTACATTTAAACGTTTTCATATTCTGTATTGTAATATTGAACAATTGTGTACCTACATATGTTATGCAGTAGATACATCTATTTTATTAGCAAAAAAACAGTTTTTTGAAGTCCATTTTTTGTTTTTTTTTTCATATTTAAAATTCAGGCTTACTGAAACTTTTTAAGGCTATATGTGTACTCTTTATAAATAATTATTGAAACGAGACATGAAAATTATATTACCAGGTACAAAAAATACCAGATAGATCGATATCGATCAAACACTATACTAAAACGGAATGACAGTCGGAAACGGTAGCCGGTTCCCAGCGGGAGGGCGGGGCACGGCAGCCATCTTTATTTTATTATTTTTTATCCCTTGTTTATCCAGTCAGAGACGTCATGGCTCACTGGCCGGCAATCAATAATGCCGAAACCACTAGAGTTAAACACTTTACGGGTTGACGCCACGTTGGGAAATTAAAACGAAAAAATCAATCTATTTTGTTAGGGCAATGCTCGATTCGCGTAATCTGGATTTTGTTCGCGGTTGACCAGAATTAAAACAAAATACTCATGACAAGGTGTGACTGTTAAAATTAGATGTTTGAATGTTTACTCCGGTAATTCGGAAAAAAACACATGCTTTAACGGTGCCGTGAGGAAACCAACATATTTTGAGAGCTTTAAGGAGTTTGACGGACATACGACATTCACAAACCGCACTTGGCCAGCGTGGTGATTTACGGCCTAATCTCTCGTAAAGGGAGAAATCAAACAAGAATAGCATGTAGAAGACATGGCCTATGGGCCCGAAAAGTACTCGAATAGCCAAGGATCGTCATAGGGCATCCACTTATTAGATGGGTGGATGAATTTACACAGAACAATACATTAGGTAAAAGATGCGGAGAATACAGCATAGGCTATTCCCAACCGAAAAGTTCTACAGCTGAAATAGGGATGATACGTTCGATTTTTAACCCCCGACCAAATAAGAGGGGTGTTATAAGTTTGACGTGTCTGTCTGTCTGTCTGTCTGGGACATCAAAGCTCCCGTCGGATGGAGCGATTTCAATGTTTTTTCTATGAAAGGTGAGTTTAGTTTGGGTGTTCTTAGACATGAAAATCGGTTGAGCCGTTTAAAAGTTATGGGGGTGAGAGTGGGGAAGGAAAACCGAAAATCTGCAAATATACTCGAGCATCGCGTGCCCTAACCCTAAATTTAGATTTTTATACCAACAAATAAGAAAACACAAATTAAGAATCTATTTTAACTAATAATCCGAAATAGTAATTAGCATTTAAATCTTAAATCGAATATCCAAACTACTGTATTAACTTGCCAATACACAATCACTTTACCAATAATCTTCAAATAATTTGCCTAACAAATAGTTTCAAACGATTATTAGCAAAAGCGCAATCTAATTTACCGCCAGCCGGTAGCTGGGGAGCAGGGAGCCAAAAACCTAATAGAGAATTATAACAAACACCGCTCGGTGGCAATTTCACACTTTATTAATGCAAGTATTACGGCTAATTCCATCGGTTGACACGTGCCGAATTTGCTGTTCCCATAAACCCCGGTCTCCCCTCGCAGAACACACTCACGCGACTTCAAACTTTAACCCTCACTGATTAAGTCGAATATCATATCACTCGATTTCGCGCAAATCACGGTATGAATCAAATTATTATGTGCTCTAAACCAAAGTGAAAAGATATATTATAGAATAGAGAACACGAGAGCGGTACAGTTGTGCACGAAATCGAGTTAGTTTCCCTCCAATTTTTGACAGATACGCGCGCGATTCATAGATAAAGAGCACTATTCCGCGGACCATAGATCACAGAGTAATGCGGTCACGCTCTATGGTATTAAGTGTCAGTTATCATCTCCACGGAGCTTACGAAAGTTACGTATTTTTATGCGCGCTCCCCTTGTTATAATAACAACATAGAGTGAGGTTTACTCGGATTGAATACGGTATTATAATGAAATGATTCATATTTAAGTGAGTCCTCCCCTTCGGCTTTGTAATTTGATGTGTCGGGGATCGGAAGCAATGTTTCTTATTAAAGTGCTGTTATGACGGCATTTTTATTGTATTGTGCAAATCTTTTTTTATTGCTTGGATTTTGTGCGTAGTGAAATTTTGATTGAGATTTCAAATTAGGTTTTTTTTTATGATTTTTCAGAAATTTTGATTAAAATCAGTGTTGACATGATTTTTTTATACGTTAGAAATGAAAAAGGTTTGTTTATTTTATTACAGCTGAGGCGAGGTTTTTGGTTGGTTACACAGAAAAACGGTAAAATCCCGGAATGCCTACAGGATAATTTTTATGTTTCAATTCTTGAAAATTTATTTTATAATAACGAACTAACCTACTATATTTTTGTAGGCACTCCTTTTTTATGAGTATTTTTGAAGTGAAACTTCTTTAGAATCGTTGTGATTTCAGACCGGATGCAACGGAAATACGTCAGGTAAGCCAATCTTAAACGCTAACAAGGTTAAGCAACTTTCCGGAACGCCAGTACTTGGATGGGTGACCGCCCGAACAAAATCTTTTTGCACAGTATTTTTTTTTATTCATCTTATTCTTTTGTCGATTTACTGAAGTGTCACTTCTACCGTGTGTGAATCGCAGACACACCTTTTTTTAAGGTGTGATTTTTTTGGTTGGTATGAACTCTAAGTCTAAGAGTTAATTTATGACCACTATTGTAGAATTTCTATGCATGGTGACTTTTATGTTTTTTGTACACAATATGTATATTAATTTGTGACTTTCCATTATATTGACCATTGCGTGAAATATTGACTAATTATAACAATCGAGTCTATTAAATTATGTGGAAATTAGAAATTAAGCCAAACGAATGCCATTTCTTAAGCAAATATATTTTGACAGCCCCTGAGAAAGCAAACAATCTCCCACTATTCCCATGCATAATCCAGAGGATATAACCGGAGATAACGCGATAACTGCCCCGTAATAGTCCCGTATCTATAATGTGTATGTAATGGCCGGCCACGCGACGCGCGCGCGCCCGATGTTTGTCTACTGGGATTAGCACTCTGACGGCGACTGTACATCTTTTAATTACTGATTGATCCTTTTGATATGTTTGTGGATTTGGGCGTTGTGGTCGTTTATGGGAATATTTTTGGATGTAGGAATGCTTTGAGTAACGGTCGAGGAACTAGGAAAATCTTATTTCAAATAATTATACATTAAATAATCGCGACCCGCCCCCTTGTATAAACTTCGCACGGCTGCGAATTAAACATAACAAAATATATTTGAAAATGATTAATAACACATATTTTGTAAATTTTAAATATTTAGCCTATATAAATCTAAATTTAAAATTCCTCACCTCACTTTTGTATGAAAACAAAAAAAACTAAATTGAAATCGCTCCATCCGTTCGGGAGCTATGGTGCCACAGACAGACAGACAGACACACAGACAGACAGACACGTCAAACTTATAACACCCTCTTTTTTGGTCGGGGGTTAATAAATTAGATTATAAGGGTCTAGGGATACCTGCTCTTCATTTAAGCAAGATTTTCTAGTTTCTACTCTAAATGAAAAAAAAAGAAAAATTGCACAGTTCCTTCATTTGAGAAAAACACGGTTGTTCTTTATGTTTCCTTCAAAACTTCAAACTCAAGCACAAAGTTGAAAATAGAACTACATAAGGTGTATTCCATATGCCCAAGTTCATTCTCACAACTCGGCTACACTGAAGTAGCCAAGTAGAGTCCACATGCCCTAGTCAATTCTCTACATATGGCTACACTGTATCGTAGACAAGTACAGGGAATACGGCCCCGTAAACTGAGCTGGCTCAGCAGTGCTATTCAATTCTGTTTTATGTGTTCACTAGTGTTTCAGAAGCGGAGCGACTAGCAGAGCGGTTAGTTTATACTTTAAGCAGATTAACATCGCACACTCTAACTGGAAAGAGTTCTATAGTCTTAAATCTGAAATAAATTCATATTATTTATATTAGACCCCATGTTTCATAGTAAAATATTGTCCTTATGACCTACACAGTTGATATCTAAATAGAAATAATGTTGATATAATTTTTCAAGAAGGTTTCATTTCCAATCAAAGTACAAGTCATATTTTTCAATCTGTGAATGCAATTATTCATTTTGCTACAATCGATGATGTGGTTTCTTAGGACAAATCTTCCTATTTATTATATTTTCAGACCTGCCCATGGTTACTGAAAGTTTTGATACACGCAGTCCGTCACCATGAAGGCACGTCACAGACAAGGGCTCACCGACATGCGAAATGCCACGGCCACAAATTAAGGGTTAAGAGAGCAGTATTTGATGATGTTATTGATGTGTTTAAGAAGAAGATGTTGTTGACTCGTTTTCCTTGATTGGAGTTTAAGGACCCTAGATGCTTCTACGGATATTGTAAATATATATTTTTCCCTGTGTAATTATTTTACTAACCTACATTTAGGACTGTAATATAGAATATTACAATGTATAAGACTTCCCATACAATACTTCAACGTACCGTCCTAACACTTTGTCTGCTGATACAATAGATACCTACTTCCACGTAGGGTACGCTCCGCTTATCGCTCAGTTCATAGCAATTCAGTGGTCAGTACAATACAGTCTTGCTGAGGCATGCTCTACATAGAGATGGCTTGTTGGCGCGAGGTGACACTTTGTCTGATGGACGAAGTCTGCTGATACAAAACAAACTACAAACAAAGGTGAAGAAAATACAACAATTGATGTTTGTTTGAGATCTTTCTTTGTGAATCAAGGATTTGGATCAACTTGAACGCAAAATAACGCTGTTGTGACAAGTCACACCTACTCAATCTTTACAATCGGCGTTATTCTAAAGCGTCCATACAGATTGCTAGGCAGCGATATCCGAATTTAGTATGATTTCTGGGATTAGGTGTGGGTATCTAAGTAAGGTACCTGGATAGCCTAGTTTCAGTTAATACAATTTACCGACATAGGCGAATTAATAAAGTCAATCGATATCTTCTTGATGTACTTTAGATTATATTTTTATATTTCTTGAAATTTTTATGCAATTATGGAAAAAGAATATCGTATGGCAGACCAAAATAATATTTTGTTTAAGATTAAGGGCTATCAATCAGTCGACAAATAAAATAAATTAAATTCAAAAGCGCTTTTATATTTTTTATTCCAATTTATTCCAAAAACGATAAAATCGAAAAACGACTGTGTACAACTATGTCAAGGGTCAAGTGTTTGTATGTTCTGCAAGCACTGGTTTAACCATCAAATATATATGTTTTTAATAATTTATATTAAAATAGTTTAACCTAAGAAGTCAGGCTTATCATTATAACACTTATTAAAAACCATTAAGATTTTGTATTAGGTCTGGGTGTTTAATATCTATTATAAAAAAAATCTACGTATGCTTGTATGTCTATTATTTTAAAGTATATCAGATATCTAGTACCCGTAACACAAGCTTAGAGCTTACCACAGGGCTAGATGTTGTTGTGTGAAATGTCTGGAAATATTTATTTATTTATTTATTATCACGCAGTCGTCATGGCAGAAGTAAATGACAATGCTGATTAAATTAAATTTTGTTTGATAAATAAATAAATCGTCCCCACAACACGTTACAGTCATAAAATTTAACATTAATCCCATTAACAAAAATAAAACAAAACCATACCATTACTCGCGATTTTCCTTAACGTCTATAAGCGTTTAATATTTCACAAAAGCCGTCCGTTTCCCATTCGCAATGAATAAAGTGATGTGGCGGCTGTAAAAATCCGGCCAACCATTCAATTTACAAGTAATTGCTACATTGTAACAAAGCACTGTTCATTCTGCATACTATAAAAATAACGGTTGCATTTTCCCGCCCGTCTTTTATACGTGGAAATAACTTTTTGTGCCTGACTGACTTACGCAGTGAAATTTCATGTTTGTCGCTTGGTGTCGGAGTTTTCGGGGAATATTGTCTTCTTTGTATAGCTAAAATCTTTAATAAACAAAATAAGGGTAAAATAGATATACTTTACTGTTTTTTAATTTTATGCAGAAAAAATTAACACATCCGTTACCGTACTTTACTGTTAACTAAAAAATATTACTGTGCAATAATTGTAAATGTTAAGTAAATTCCGCTACTTCCTCGTTCTCCTACTAATATCTCCTACTGGTAGGAGCACTGGGACACCCATGTCCTTATGCTAAATTCATAACATGCGGACATTTAGTCTGTGTTGAATTAATAAATTAATTAAAAAACAATCTTAACACAATTTTGATAATACTTAAGAACTTACACTCTGTAAAAGAGGGCCAAAATGATAAATCATTGTTGTTTAGAAATCTGTCTTTACTTATTATAAATTTAAGTCTTACGCCGCGATAAATACCTGTCTTTAAGTTTTCGAAAAAAACAAAAACTACTAAACGGATTCTTATGCGGTTTTATTGCTATAGATAGAGTGATACAAGAAGAACGTTTTTGCATTCGTGTAAAACTAGAAGGGGCCAGATAGTACTTATTATAAATTAAAGTCCCCGAGGCGTCTGTCTGACTATATTCGAGATAATACTCAAAAACTACTAAACGGATTTTTATGTTTAGTTTACAGCAATAAGTGATCAAGAGAGAGGTTTTCGTGTCTGTGCTAAGACGGAAAAGACCAGCTAGTGATATAATACGTATGTGAAACAATAAAAGTTATTCTGTAATACTTGCAAGGTCTTGATAAGCCTATAAGTAGATGCCGTAAGAACTCATTTTATTTCATTTTAAACGGTTATTGCCAAGTTATTATCTTCGGTAAACAACAAAAACTTACGAAACTTCAAAATATCAACGATATATTAGAATAGAATAGAATAGAAAATACTTTATTACACACCAGATAAACAATGCAATAAGAAATTAAAGCTAAACCTAGAATGATCCGATCCTCATAATTTGTCAACTGGAACTTTATTTTAAATAATAAATCTATTTAAGAAGAATAGAAATCCAAAATAGGTAAAAGAAAGAAACAATTTCAAACAGAATCACCGACAATCACCTATCTCAAAAAAATAATAGCAGCATTTGAGCGTGTATCGTAATAAAAATGAGCAAAACGTCCGATATTCCCGTAATATCGGGCGGCCCGGGGGCGATGAAAAATAAATAAAACAGAGGCTGCGAGGGAAAAATGAAAAGGCACTTAGTGTTGTTCCCCTACCTCCCCTTCAAACTACAAACTGCGCGGTTTGATGACGCTTTACCGTGCTTTATGAGGGAGGTTGGGTTTATGGCGAAAATGCTACTTTGTTTCCATTCTTATACCTGCCTATGTAAGGTTATTTACACTTATCATTTTTGCCCTAAACCCACTTTACATGTTATAAGGTCATTAAAATATAAAATAAAAATAAGTATTTCCGGACAATCCACACAACAACATCTAGCACCGTGGTAAGCTCTAAAGCTTGTGTTACGGGTACTAGACATCTGATATACTTAATACAATAGACATACATACATAGATATTTTTATACCAAGGAGAAAATGATTGCAGAACGTACAAACCCCTCGACGGGAATCGAACCCGCTACCTCTTGCGCTGCAAGCGGACTGTCGGTCGCCTACCGCGCTGGGACTGAGACACTGAGACAGTCAAAAGTCAGAGGTATTTAAACTAGGAAATTATTTTATTTAAACTAGCGTTGCCCTTCTTTCAAGAATTTCGCGCGGTTCAAAGCCCAGCATAGCCTAGCCAATAGCCTTCCTCGATAAATATCTATCTATCTGACAGTTGAAGAATTATTAAAAATAAAATCAGTAGTTCACGATATAAACGCCTTCAAACAAAGAAAGACAATCACAACAAATATAAATCTGCTTCAGTGGCGCGGTGGGCGAGGGTCCGCTTGCGGCGCAAGAGGTAGCGGGTTCGATTCCCGCCGAGGCTGAAAGTGTTTGTATGTTCTGCAAGCACGATCTCCTTGGTCTGGGTGTTTAATATGTATAATAAAAAATATCTATATATGTATGACTATTATATTAAGTATATCAGATGTCTAGTACCCGTAACACAAGCTTAGAGCTTAACACGGAGCTAGATGATGTTGTGTGAAATGTCTGGAAATATTTATTTATTTATTTATTTATTTATAAATCTTAAGGATTTTTTATAGGTGATAAACCTCACTTTGCAGGTTAAACTATATTTAAATATTATGCAGAATAAATATATATATATCGTTTCCATAAAATCTGAATTGCAATTTCAGCTATGGAAGTAGAATAGTCCTTTGATTTTCTACGAGAAGTGGTTAGTCGGGGCTTCACTCGATATTACAGAAAAATTTCGACCTATCACGTAATGACGCGTTGGTGTAATTGGTAGCACGTCGGGGCGCTATCCCGGAGTTGCAGATTCGAAACCTGTGTGCGATGGTTACGGATGTGTTTCAAACATATATACTTTCCAACTTTATACTATTAGTATAGATACTGTTTATTTTAATAAAATGGTTAGTTCAAGAGAATAGAATAAAAATAAAATACAGAAACAAAATAATAAACATAGGTACAACACTAATTAAAAACATGACATTTATAGCACTAAGCAATACAACATACATACAAACACAAAGAGGCCATCCAAATACTGTGGCAATATTCAACGAGATACTACCAATTTCTGGAATTGAATTTACTATTTATGCTGTCGTTTAAGGTTGGGCCAAAAAGTCTATAGGCGAGTTAAAACAAATGTTCTGTATGAATGTTACATAACATGAGTTGTAAATTTCCATGAAGCTGAAACTACGCTTTCAATGACCACCTCAGAAAAATAACTTTTATCTGAGATCTCAACACTTCATTTAGTTTTGGCTATGACTAAAACCAAAGCAATGTTGTACAAGACACCCCGGTTTCACCATTAGTTATAAACGCGATCAGATCAAGCTAAACACGTTTCACCGCCTAACTGAGACTAAATTGACATTCAATTGTCATTTTTCAATGGTTGAAATTGGTAGATTATATAACTAAATTTTTAGCATTAAATGGTGAAATTAGGAATAGAATAGAATAGAAAATTCTTTATTACATATGTTATACAAAAATACAAAATTATTAAAACTAAAATTAAACCTACCTTACCTATTAAATTATAAGGGTTCAATTCCAACATAATAATAATGTGGATTTTGATACAGTAAGTATACGACCATAAATTGTGTAAATAAATAAATTATAATATTATGTTATCCTAATAACTACATTATGTAATCTATTTTCTTAAAGTCCGTTTGACAAATCGGTGGTCTGTATAGACGTCACAGGAAAATAAAACGTATCGTAAATTATTTTTTTTAGTAAAAATACATCAACAAACGCAAAATCATCAACGGCGGTATGGCGCTCTCATAAAAACATATGTTTTTAGCATAGGTATTACTACCTAAGCGCGCTGTAATGCCGGACCTTAATATGTTGTACAAGAGAACATCCACCCACCCGTAGGTATAGGTACCTATCAAAAAACATATTCTACTACCCAGTTATGTATTACTTTGTAGGTATATTTCTACCTAAAGGTACAAAGACATTTTCCCTCCCGAGTGTAGCCATCTTTTTTGCGAGTTTTCCTCATAAAATACGAGCGTTAATGACGTCAGGCGCGCCACGCCATAAGTCATGATTTCTCTTGATTTCCACGGAAATATATTTTCACTGGTCCCTTTTACTTTTGCTGAAGGATGTATTTATGGGGAAGGTAGATGGATTTATTATCTAACAGTAAACATAATACATTCAGGCACGATAAAGATCGGTTTTTCTCTTTGATGCACACATTAAAAAGTATTCGATAACGACTAATGATTGCTAGCATTGCAGCTTATATAGATTAAGCCGCAAAATATATATTTACAAGAAAGCAATTTTGCAGGTAAGTAAATACTATGTCAATATTTCAGATTGCGTGAACATTATTATTTATTTATTTAATATTATAATGAAATGAAAGCTTCCAGAAAATTCGATTCACTCTCCAAAACATCTGGACTAAAATCAAGGACATCATTTTTAACCTACGCCATTTATAGAAAATAGTATTGAAATCATTTTTTAGGAGCCACCATATTCTCATAGAGTTAGAATATACCACATTAACGGAATGATATCTGAACGGTTGCGAAACTAAAATATTACAACAAAGACAGAGATAGTAAACAGTTGTAACATTATGAATGTATTATCAAGTACACGATCTCTTTGTGCCTTTCATCAATTCAATTTAAATAGTGACAATAAACCACTGCTCAACCCTTGACTCCTTCTTTTCTACCCTTGTGACACAGAGCTAACGAAGTGGCTGAATCAGTCTTACTGCATCTACCGCGTTAACTTTAAGTTTAGCTTTATTAACTTTCCCTGACCTGTAATTGAAATAGTTTTATTCACGCTATAGTTTTAACAATGTGGATGGCTGAAAAAAATAATAAAATTATGTTAGCACATATAACTAATATTTGGCTGCGTGCGAGTAAGTTTAATTAATTAAATATATCTTGTGAGATTAGGGTTTCAATATTCTATCACAAATCATTATGTGTTAGTAAAAATTGCATATTGTATGTCAGACATACAATATGTCATAAGGGAAATAAGACATTAGAAGGGAAATATAAGATGTCATAGTTCTTAAATATCATGATAACATTAAGTACCTTGAAATGCTCATATTTATATTCACGCATTCTTTAAGACTTTACCTCCTGTGCTAGTTAGAAACTGTTAAAGCAAGGTAATGCCCCGCAAACCACGACACACAACCAGCTATGTAACAGGAATGAGCTGTGGCAGAATCTGACAAACTGTGGCCAGATGTGGCAATAATAACAAAATGTACAACATATCGATTGCGCTGAATGTAGCGAGATAAGCTAAACTATTCATAGAATTAAATTGTTTTGGTTCACTAAATCTTTTCATAGATTTTTTAGGATATCATAGTAAAAATGATCGTATTTTAGGATAGAGTTTAGTTTAAAAATATTTTACTTTTAATTGGTTTCGTTTATAATAAAAAAATAAATAAATATTTCCGGACAATCCACACAACAACATCTAGACCCCTGGATATTTAGGTTAGCATCTGAAGCAGGAAAATATATAGCAATTTTTATTAAAGAAGATGTAGTTATAAAATATAGTATTGTATAGTTTTACTCTATCAAGGTAGAATATAATTATTATTGAGACTTGTGCCACAATGGTTATCTGTGTGCTATAAAAGATTCTAGTCTGTCAAGATATTCATTTTTTTTATTTTTT
Source organism: Gymnoscelis rufifasciata (assembly GCA_929108375.1). NCBI lineage: Eukaryota > Metazoa > Arthropoda > Insecta > Lepidoptera > Geometridae > Gymnoscelis > Gymnoscelis rufifasciata. The sequence continues at coordinate 12,786,871 of OV815311.1, forward strand.
ATGAAACTTCTAAAATAAATATGCTACAAGAATATTACGATCTAGCCATTATAGAGGCTAATTATTGATGTATTTTATAAATAAAATTATCAAATAATAAAGTTTTATATATTACTAATGGTAGGTACTCTCTAATGTCTGCATTTTTTTAAATAAAACTCGTGTTTACCAGTTTACCTGCAACTAGCCATGACTGTTAGGTGCAATTTCATAGTGCCGTGAGCGACATTAATTTCATGTTGTGTGTAGATTATACTCTTGATGTTTTACATAATTAAATCAATTTAATTTGTTTTGTTTAATTTTTATTATATCAATATTGTGTGTTTGAATTATGTAATTAATATGTTTTGTTGTTAATTGAATTTAAATTGTGTGCCTAATTTTTATTAATTTAATCGTGGAATTTAATGGGCTCTATTGAATAAGGTTTAACCTGTAATGATAGAGCTCCATGTATTTGAAATAAAGAAATAAATTTATGTGTAACCCTTTTCTTAAATCCCTCCATGTATTACTGAAAACTGCATTAAACTCCATTGAGTAGTTTAATCAAACGGCCTATATCGCCATCTCCGTGAAAAAAAGGCAAAGGTTAAAATATAAAGATATCTCTGTCAGTTGGTCACTGACAGTTGTCAGTTGATTTGAGAATTCAATGTTTTAATCATAGGCTATGTTAGCAGGATATTTTCACAATCTCCCTTAGCGTAAGTACCTACATTACAGTCAGTAGAATCAACTTAATTTTATAGTAGGTGTGTAACGATTTTCTTATTTCTAGAAACCCTTAGATCATTCAACAAAATTATAAAAAAAAACTTATTGATACAATAAAATACCATAAATATTACCTATACGCTGCAGTGTATCCATTCCGATACTGAAACAAAAAAGAAATAAAACCAAAACACAAATAAAATCCTCGATCCAATGTCTAGTCAACTTGCAGTCTATAGATAGTTTGGAGACAAAGTTTTGACCCCAAGACCCCATCCCCTGACAGATGCGCTAGTTAAAGATTACGACCCGTTTGGGAGGGGGTCTCCTGGGCCCGTTGGAGCTGGGGTCGTTATCGCTGCTGTGATTAGATTCCCTGATTGTTATTGATTTGTTTGAATTAATACGAATGAGGTTACGTGATGGAAATATTGCGGTGTGGAGATATATTTCTAATTATTTTTTTATACAAAAGTTGAAGTTTCGAAGCTATTAAATAGAAATGAAATGACGTTCGACGTGTTCTTTTTGATTATTCTTTCGTCGTGACGTAGTTTTGTTGTCGTTGTTGGAAAATGAAATAATCATGTAAATTATCGACTAATTACTGTCCAAAGCTAGGAGGACAATTCTCAGTCTTTCGATATTTTTCAAAAGCGGATATTTTGTGCAAAATTACAAGTTCGTGATTTTTAATATCATGTCGATCAAAAATAGCTCAACTTCAAAAAATAGGAAAACTTACTTCTGTTATGACATAATATCAATTAATTCGTTATATTATAACGTTATTTTTCTCACTGTTAGGATAAACGCCTCTTGTTTTGGCTTGCATGTTTACGTTTATCAAAACTCCACAAAGCACACAACAACACAAACAAATCGCACGAAGGCAGAGAACTACCCTCTGTTCTGTCATTAAACAGTAATTATTTTGTATAAATGTGACATTCGAAATACTATGTCGAGGTCCTTAGTCGTGTTACAAATAACGGGAGCGTTTTTGAGATATAGCTATATCAGCTATTTATTATATATATATACTATATTTGGAACTTTTTTCGACAAATTTCAAATTTTTTAATAAATACTAACAATTTTATATAGTTTAGAACTATCCCTACCGGTAGGGAAGAATGGATTTTTTTTCCATCTAAGTAGACATAGGGTATTGAATATTTGCCAATACTCTCCACGAATGGCTATATTAATATTGCTTGGTAGTATATGGTGATGATGGGTTCCATAAAAGAAAGCTGCCCATCTTCTGGTCATAAAATTTGTGGAAATAAACAAGCCTTTTCTAAAGCGATTTTCGAAGCGATTTCTGAAGCGATACTTTGGAGCCATAATATCAATATGTATAAAAGAATAGCTGTAGATTACCTTATCAATTTATGGCTTAGAGCCATAAAACCTTATCCCATTCGAAACTTTTATGAGTGACAGCTGTCATACAGCTCTTTCAAAGATAACAGGTTTTCGGGCGTTATGTCATCTGTCAAAGCAACTTGACACATGTTTCAATTAATGTTATCAGTTTATCTCTATGATGTCGCATCGGTGTCAATTATGTTCGGACTGCAGTTTGATTCAAATGATTGTAGAGTCTTATTGTATTGGGTTATTGTAAAGGTAAAAAATAATTTAAATGATTTACGAAAGTTAATATTACAAGAATGAAATATCGTGTTTATATTTAGTTTGAGAACTTTTTGACCTGAACACTGAAAATTCGACGATGGATTAAAATAAAAACCTTTCTACAAGTACATTGTACAAATAATGCTAAAATTTACCTAATAGATATATTTCCAGAATTCTGGGAAGACTGATAGCAAACGGCTTTTTATATAAACCGATTGGGGGAGGTCTTTGCCCAGAAATAACAAAAACTAATAATTTATTAAAGATTTTTTTAAGTTTATCTGAGACAGTAACATTACAAATAATATTAACCTTCTTTATATAAATGTTAAAAAAGTAATGAAATCTCTTTCTAATGTAATTTTCCTACTCATTATTTCTATACGATGTCACTGATGAGGTGATGAGCTAAATGGCTGAATGCTTTGGACATCCCCGCCTTAACGGAAAGTAAAGATGTCTCAATAATAATTTAGCAATTTATGTCATATTTATTGAGAAGCGTAAATATAACTGTTTATACCTCCACAATATAAATGACGATGTCTTGTTAAAATATGAAACAACACGAGCGCTAATGCCGGCCGGTTAGACAAACTCAAATAATTAGGTATGTGCCACTCGGGCGCGAGATTCCCTCATTTGCCGCCGAGAAAGACGTATTCTGGAATATTTTTATCTCCCGACCGAAAACAAGGGGTATAAGTTGTGTCTGTCTATCTGTCTGTATGTTCGTTTGTCAGTGGCTAATAGCCCCGAATGGATAAAGCCACATAACAAGATTTATACGATTTTTTTATTTATGGGAATAAAAGTTTTACAGTCGGGGTTTTTATTAAATTCAGAATATTCAATATTTTTTTATAATAACACTTATTTTGAAAAAATTCGAATGGGGAGGTCAACCGACTCCGTATGTAAGGCAATATGGCGCTAGTCGTCTGTCTTTCTCTCACGCATAGGGGTAAGGCATGCAGGCTCAGATTTTCTTACTCTAACCCAGCGCGAGCAATATTTCGCACAGATAAGACGGACTCTCACTTTACTAGCAAAATCCAGACTTAGTGAGCATCTAGGTATGTCCTAAAGGAACCACCAGGAAAAATTTTAGACTCCTATCACTTGTATTTTCTGAGATTTTGTGATAAAGTGGTCTTTTAGTAGTGTATTCAAAGAACTACAAACTTTTATAAAAATAAGGTATTATTTAGAATCATTTACTGACTCTTATCTTAATAAGTAGGTATCCATTAGGGATTTGACCCATGTCTAGAGTGCTGCACCACTGTCCACGCCCGACTGATGACATGCCCAGAAACCTTTCAGTATTTATATTATAACAAAGATCTAGATGTGATCGACTCTTTCTTTATTAGATTGATACGTGTAGACCAGCTCCTCCCGCGATCTCATCCTGGGCCTTTCTCAAAAATTAAATTTAGCTCGCTCTCTTTATAAAATAAATGAAACAAACCATCCACAGAATAAGTCAGAATAAGTCCACTGGAGCTCTGCCATCCCCCTGGAAGGCGGGTGGGGGTAGCTATTAAGCCAAGCCAAAACTAATTTAAATTAAATCCTAGTGAATTACCCGACGAGGAAATTGTCGAGCGTACCCCCGATGCTCTCGGAAATGTACAGGCGGGCGCAAAACGTATGTGCTTATTCAATTTATTAGTATTTTATGTATGTATTTAATTTAATATTAACGGGTGGGCACTTTTTGACTGTAATAACCGGAAAATATGGACATTGTTGGCATGCTGATTTTGATATAGACTAAAACTGATGAATCTCTATCACAGAGGTTATCTAAGACAAAATAAATTAGTTTGTAAGCCAAAAATCGACTACTGATTTTCAAGAACAAATGCTGTGCTCACCTTTAATTAGAATATGTATCATAGTATAATAATGTGTGTATTAATTACTTTAAAGTGTTTGTTATATATTCTGTTGGTGTAGCCTATTTTAATAAATAAATAAATAAATAAGAATGTAAGTAGATTAGGTACTTCGGTTTATTTGAAATTTTGAACTAGACGTAGACTAACTACTTCATATACTTCAGGCCGGTTATTTTTGTACTTTAATAAATATTATTTACAAGACTATCCTTTAGTTTACGCAACAATGATATTCATATCTTTTTAAATTATCATGGTTATTAACATATTCAAACTTGATACTGGTAACATAACATGATTGGACAGTTTTTGAGTTTTCCGATATTTTATCGCTTTTGCAAGCGCCATGATCACGGCATTAACTGACCGTCAAATCATGGTTACCCGTTTCAAGTTTCAATATGAAGATCATTCAATCATAATCTGAGCGAAACACTTGTGTCTTGAACAGTACCATCTATATTGCTTGCGGGCGGTACCCGGTCTCGAGGCGCGCCGTTACATGTACCATTTGAATATTATCTCCCCCCACAGGGTGGCCCCCAGTTTAGACGTAACTGAGACCTCAGCGCCTTAATTAATGCAAATTTCAGCGCTAACAAGATTATGAAGCCTTCTGACTCCGGTTAAGGGCCTTGTAGTTTTGTACCTTAAGTGGTTGTATTTGTTGAAGCAGTTTTGTACGCGACTGTCTTTATGGGTGTTTGGAGGTGAGTTGGGAGTTTCAGGTTTATGTAGTGGTTGTTGGCTTGTTCTAAGCGTGCCACGTGACGCCTTGCATCTGATCTTTGTTAAGATTGTTATAAATATGGGAGTTATTTGAATGTTAGGTAGTAAGCACTTCGACTCTTAAACTGATAAAATGAATGTGTTTTTGTTGTTGTTTTTAGCTGTATGTGACGGCGTAAGGTTATATATATATTTTTTTTTCTTCATGTAGCTGTTTTACCGCCCTTTATAAATTGGCTGCACAATTAAAACAGAATAGTTTAAATGCTATTTCAATTTAAGTTTTGCAGTCCTCTTAGTAATTTTTAAGACTAGCACAGTCATACAAGCATAACGTTGTAATGTTGATGTCCGGAATTCAAGTTACTTAAGTACGTCAAAATTTAACAAAGACTTCGTCCTCTCACGAGTAGGTAAATCACAAAGTACCCAAGGTTTTCTTTATTTACAAACGGTATATTAGTTAAATGCAAAAACTTTATTTTATCGCTATGGCTTCGGCTAAATGAAACCTACGTAAAAACAATGCCTCAAAAAGTACCGCTTATTGGTCGGTTAGGATTAAGTGTGCAAAGAGCCATAGTAAAGCAATAATAATAATAATTCTTTATTGCTCACACAATTATAACACAGACATAACAATAATATTCTTAACACTATGCGACAATTGGCGGTCTTATCGCTCAAGAGCGATCTCTACCAGACAACCTTGAATGGATAGGATCATTAAGACATTAAAGGGACATTAAAGTATGGGTTGCGAACAGCGCAAAGCTTAAAATACAAACAGATTATTTTAAATCTTCAACAAATGAGATCGAAATCTTTTGTCATTATCAAATAACACTTTTAATTTCCTGTCAACCTTAACCCGTCAACGTAATATTGATAACAGTATCGCAAGATGGATGGTTGCCACGCGCAGTACCAATTGATTTAAAAAGAATGGATTTGATTGATGACGTCAGAAGTGACGTCACGCCCCAACTACTTAGAACGGGTTGAGTTGAGCGAAATTATATTTTTTTGCTTTTTAGTTCGGGTTCAATGGTTCTGGTCATTTGTTGTGAAATGGGTAGAATAATAATGTTGTTGTAGTATGAAATAGTCTTGTTCTTTCGGGGAATATGACGAATATTTTCCCTTACTTTTTCTACTACTTACTTACTTACTTTCCCTTGCTTTATTTCCGTTTAACCTGGTTTTGTAATACGTGCCTTAGCAGGTACTTTCTATACTGGTAGGTAGGTAAGTACTATCTATCACAATGTCTAGTACCTGAAATAGCAGCAAGCAACAGAAATTATAAAAAATGTTTTTGTTTTAATTAATTTAGTTGTAAAAAATCACATTGTATTTTCTACCAACTTATCTTTCATCCAGCTTGACAAATGTAGGTATGTAGGTAATTTTTTTTTATTAATTACTCACTAAAATATTAATAAATTAATTATATTGCGAGACATCCAAATCTAAGTCACTTGGTATAACATTGAACTGGAATTTTTTTATGCATAGTAATTAGGTTTAATCATTGTAGGTATTAATAATGATATATTAACGTATCCAATTTACCAGAACAATATCAAGAAACATGTTCTTATAACAGGCACTCATCGGGAATCAAATCTACCTTTTCACCCAATACGCTACAAAATACAAAACTATATTAAAAAGAAAAGTTAAATAACTCACCACCAAAACACAGCAACGCAAAATTTAAACCACGGACAATACCGACAAAAAAGCTCGCCATTCATTGCATCACGCCGCCGTAAGCCAGACCTAATGAGAAGAAACGGCCAGCACGTGCATAGCCGGCTCAATATCCCCCGAGCGAGACCAATATATATCACATCTGTAGACGGAAAGAGAAGGACGATAACCTCAAGACGTGAAATCTGTAAATTGATGATAGATGCCCTGAAGTGCGCTGGAATACGAAGATATTCTTATTCATTTTGGTTTTTGCGAGAACATGTGGGGAATTTACTTCCGGTCGGTTGGACTTTTTTGTTTTCTTTAGTTTTTGTTATAAGTATATTGATAGGCGAATAATTTATTGTTTAAATTAAATCTGTTAAGTATTATTTTATCTAAATCCTTGTTCATTTATTTTAAAACAGCTTCGATTACCTTAAAATGATATCCATACCATATTTTTAACATTACGATATGCTCAGATTATTTTTCAGTTTTAAGCAGTTTTTAAATAAAAACTGTTTTTGAAAAATAATATTTTTATATAAAAACTGCTTTTGAAAAATAATCTTTTTATATAAAAACTGCTTTTGAAAAATAATCTTTGCCTACTCTGAGCATATCGTAATGTTGATTCATTTGTTGTGACTTATGTTTGATTGTTCTTGTACTTTATGTTCCAGTTTAGATAATTGTGCTATGGTAGTGAAAGTTGTTTCTAAAAAATATTTTAATTTCCAAAAAACGGGACTCCTAGCCACGTCATGTCTGTCAGTTATCCTGAGACAAAATTTTGACATTAATTTTACAAAGTGAGTGAATTCTTCTGATAAAAAAGTTTATTTTTACGTCTCATGGGAACTATAAAAAGTATATTAATACAAAACACTTATAGATTTTCACCTAATAGATTTTTTAGAATTGAAAATGCTAAAAGAGGAGGAACAATTTTAATGGGCCTCCAGTCAGCGCGCACTAATTAATCCTAACCTTCACTAATTACCATGAGTAAACAGACCTGAGTCTTATATTTTAAATTAGCTAGTAAATCTACTGGCCTTAATTAGCTAGTACTGGGAGTAGCCTTATTTCAAAGTCTTAGCTTGCCTGGTAGAATTACATCTCCAGCAATAATACTGTTATTTCTCTCGAGTATATTTCCTGTTCTTTATTGTTATTTTACCTAATATGGTACTATGGGAAAGAATAGAAATTTACATAACCTGGTTGACTTCCATAATTAAAAAAAAAAATTCTCTTTCTTAACCTATATTTCACCATTGGCATGAACTCGAGGTTAGCTAGACTCGTTATAACGCTCATTAAAATGTAATTTTTGAATAAATTAACTCGATTTTTCGCATAAAATAGTGAAATTGGGGCTTAGTTGTCAGTTGAAAAGTATAGAAAAATCTATCTTAATTATTAAAGTTTACCCCTATATATTTTAGATCACAAACAAGTCTTATAATACCTCAGTACATACTTAATTTTTCGACCAAAATGTCTCATAGATATTGCTCTAGTATATTATATACAACATGTCACTTTAGTGGGAGAGGAAGCGCCAAAAACTCGCTAGCATTTTTAAATTCTAAAAATTATTTTTTTAAGATTTTCAATGAAATAAATATTTACCTATAAAGTCCTGTTTAAGTCGTATTGTTTTGTGTTTTTAAATGCCTCCTTGGCAATCCATACCAACAACCAACTGACAGCTCATAATGACGTTTTCGCGACCATGATAGGTTCCGACCATCTATAGCATGCCATCGGAAGCGACCACCACAAAGCCAATCTGAAGGGCTGCTATTCCGATGATACCTACGTAAGTTCGGTCAGACAACCGGCTTCCACAAGATCCATTTTCAATTTACACCAACCAAGGCCATAGACAATCGGTTGGTGGTCGGAACCGACCGTGTATTTGCCGTTTTATGCAACTGTGGGTCTAAAGCTGCTTTTTTCAATTTAATATTTAATTCGATATTTGATAAACAAGAAAAGAAAATAATCCAAAGTCAACTCAAATATTATAATTGATTTTAATATACCTACCAACAACGGACCGACATCAAGTTTTAACAACCTAGTTCTTATAGTTTCGGAAAAAGTGGCTGTGACATCGGACGGACAGACAGACCGACATGACGAATCTATAACGTATATATCTATCTACGGGTTCTGTTTATTTAATTTTTTGGTTACGGAACCCAAAAAAAGCGACGCTGCTCTAAGTTATTGAAATAAATACGAAAAACCATACGATGTGAAATTAAAATCAAATAAAATAAATATTTCCTTGATAAGCTCTAAGTTTCTGTTACGGGTAATAAACATTTGATATACCTACTTAATATCATAGACATACATATTCAGATATCTTTCATTATATCTTATATATAAAATTCTCGTGTCACAATATTCATTCCCGTACTCCTCCGAAACGGCTTGCCCGATGAGATTTTTTGAGCATATTGAGTAGGTCTGAGAATCGGCCAACACCTATTTTTCATTTTGCAAAAAAAACGTTTGCTGGGGTCAGCTAGTAGGTATACATATAATAAACACCCAGATTAAGGAGAAAGTCATTGCAGAACATACAAACACTAAGGCCCTCGGTGGGAATCGAACCCGCTACCTCTTGCGCCGCAAGCGGACCCTCGCCCACCGCGCCACTGGAAGTCGATAATTATTAGTTTCAGTGTTTAAGTATTTATCTTTCATCTAATACGAAAGTTTTGTTCAAGTTCAAAAGACCCATAACTTTTATAATACGAAACGTAAGCTCAACATTGTTTTTTCTATAGATTAGATTTTTTATATACCTGGGTCTGGACCTATGCCTCTACCTATCAAAAACTATCGATGTAACGAAATAAACAAGAAGAAGATGAAAGTTCGCAGACACTAAAAAATCTAAGAACATTTAATATTATATTTTATCTCTAACTCCATACCAGTCGTGTGTATATTATCTTTAACTCATTAAATGTTCACTAAGCTCCTTAGACCTACCCAATAATAATATAATTATATGAATTTAAATATTAGTTGTATTAAATGTGTTAGTATTACTTAATAATTAAGAGTTAAGTAACTGTGAAGGTAAACATCGTGAGGAAACCAGCATGTTCTGATAACTTAAAAAAGACTTGACTTTGACTTTAGAAGTCCCTGTGTCCCAGCAGTAGGAACGTTAATGGGGTAATGATGATGATTTTGTATTAATTAAACGTTAACTTAAAAAAAAAACATTTATGTTTTTAATTAAGACGACGCCAAGTACCTATCTAAGTACAATAACTTCTTGCTAGATAACAATCCTCATTCAGAATTTAATTAAAGAATTGAACACCCCAATAAAAAATTCAAGTTAAAAATGCCAAGTGGAAAACAAAGAACTTCAAACGAAACCTACAAACTCTCATTAAGCGAGCTCTAATTAAAAAGTAATTAAATTCGCGAGAGAAAAAGAGACCACGACATTTAACTGATACTAATAAGATCGTCAAACAATTACGAGCGGGTAATCCTCGGCGCGGGTGCGAGGGAGAGGGTGCGGCGCTCTCCCTTGCACACACCACACTCTCTATTTAACTTTTAATTTATACTCATTCCTTTATATCTTTTATTGCTTCGCCCATCGCGACTCCTAATGCGCTCGAGGTGCTGCTCGCACTAATTAAATTCATGCAACACTAAGCTTTCCCGACACCCTCGCCGGGGTGGCCCCGCCCCTCCCGCGCCGGCCAATCAGCGCGCTCCGCGGCATTTCCTCAAGCCAGGGGCGGAGCGAGGACAGTCAGTGCGAGATTCCTGATAGAGCTGTCATGTCGCGTCCGAGCGCTCGTTACGCTCTCTTGACATATTTTATTATTATTTATGTCAATTATATTATTACTTTTTTTTGTTTAATGGAATAAGGAATTGGTTGTGAAATTGATTGCCTTTCAGTCGCTTATGATTCATCACTGTCAAAAATATCCGAGACGTGTTAATTTTGTATGATTGATTGTTGGGAAGTCATTAGAGGCGATTGGAGAAAGACCGAGATGTAATCTAGTTTTACGCAAGAGGCAGTATTGTAGACTAATAACGCGCGGGCTCGTCTCTTGTCTAGCGTAAATTAGATGTTGATTGCTCATCGCCAGCCTTCACCTGTCCCGCATAATTTATAATGATATCTCTATAGATATCATTATTATAGAATAAACATTATGTATTTCTATTATTATTTGAATGAAATTTATAATTGACTTTTTTTCTATAGACGCAGCATTATTGTATTCCAATTTTGCATCAATTCAAAAATAGGCGAAAGAAACTAAATACCTAATGACAGAATTTTCAAAACAATAACATCTTAAAATAAATGGGATACCCCATTTATTAAAAACTGTATTAAAATGCTAGTAAAATAAATAAATTAATTTTTAAATTGAATTCTGTATGTTATATTATAATTACTAACCCTAATTTTAATTTTAATTTTAGATACTAACTAAACTATGGATAATTACTGTCTGAAATAAATGAATTTTATTTATTTTATTTTTATTTATAAAATTTATACATCCTAGATAGTTTAACCAACACGTGCTTGTAAAAGCTATGCCTTAGAATTAATATAATGTTTAACATTTAAACACAATATTTCACAATAACATGTTAGCGAGCGCTTCCATAAAGGCTATCTATACATTTGCGGTGAAATTTCATAACATAAGTTCTTACAGAATCCCGCATGTATCTCTGTGGCAACACGCCATGCGGCTAAAAAAGATTATGACAACCCCACGCGCTCCACCACTAGAACGTAAAACTTATAAATCCTATGTTTAACCAACGACCGAGCCATAATAAACGCTATCAACGAACGAATAAAGCTGATTCTAATTCACCGCCAACCACCGTCTACGCTGTCGTTAATTCAATGTATGCCTGCCCTTAATTTATTACCCGTTATTCAATACAGGTCTCTAACTTTAAAGCATAAGGTTTGAAAGCGTTTAGCAGCGGCGCGCGATGTACTGTCGGAGGAATAAATCTATAATATGAAGGAGGCGGGGAATTAATTTGTGCGTGGGTAGGGGTAAGGGGGAGGTGGCCCCGCCCCGGCGCGCCGCGCCATCAGTGCCGGGCCTGGCGGCCGACTGCAGCGCACACCCGCGGACCGTGCCCGCAATAAAAACAACGAAACATTCACAGATTAAAAAAAAAGTGTTGTGTTATTTTTGAATTTGGAAGTGAGTTGACTTTTGACACTGGCAGTTGAGAATGCGATTGGCGAGCGAAGGGTAGTGTTGTGCGTAGTCGATAGTCAAGATATCTAGAGAGGTCGGAGCCGGCGGCGTCGGCATGGTGCTGGAGGGCGGGTTGCCGGCGCCGCTGCAGCTGTACGCGGCGGCGGCGGCCCAGCTGGCGCCCCGGCCGAGCTGGCCGCCGTTCCTGCCGTTCTTCGGCGTGCCGCCGCCGTTCCTGACGAGGCCGCGGCTGGCGCACCCCATGCCGTCGCGCGCGCCGCACGGACCGCCCAGCGAAGATTCTAATGAAGACGGCGGTAGCAGTAAAGGTAAATAAATTAAATTTAACAAAATTTGGCGTTTTTAAAATAAACATAATTAATTAACCTGAAAATCATAAGTCGCCTAGTAAATGCTATTTTTTTGAATTCTTAAGTCATATTTATTGTCCTAATTTATTTAAGTTATACCTTGAAACCTGTTGGTTTTAGGCACACAAAAATAAGAAAAAGTGCACATAAATCTTTTATTAGTGAGTAAATTACAGTAAGGTTATGTTACCTTTAGGTAGGTATCCAAGTAGCTTCAAAATAAAATCAATCTGAAATGATTGATTAATTGATTTCCAAATAGTTCCTATTTCGCCTAAAAAAATTGGGAAGAAAAATCCTATCCTACTTATATTATAAACGCAAAAGTTTGTGAGAATATAAATAAATGTGTAATAGTGTTTGTTGCTCATTCACGCAAAAACTACTGGATGGATTTTGATGAAACTTCACAATAATATTGCTTAACATATTATCCCATAGTCAACTTTAAACCTCGGTAAAATACCGATTTCGCGGTCTAATACAATTATTACGAGTAAATCCCGATTTAAATCAAATTTGGCATGAACATAGCTGTTTTCCCAGTGAAGGACAAAAGCTATTTTTTACCGCAGGAAAAATATAATTACACGGGCAAAAGCCTCGGGCGGGCAGCTAGTACATTTCAACTCTACTTTTATGAACATTACAACATCTAAGCCACTTCAACAGATAGGTAATTATATTGAACACGCCGCGTAGGTGCGTTTGGTGCTGAAACATTAAAATTAATTTCTACATCAAGAATATTATCATTTAATGTTAGAAACATAAATATCGAGTGTTACTTTATTTACTTTGTTGAATGGATTGAATATCAATAAAATTTTATGAGTCAAATAATTGAGTCTACAGACATTTTAGCTGTAATTAAAGACTAACATAATATCTACTTTTAGATATTGATAAGTCAGTTAGTACTCGACTGCAATTATTTATTACCTAAAACGATAAAAATTTCGAAAAATAATTTTGAATAATGAAATTTAGTACTGTCATTTATCAATATTGTATTAAATCAGTATTCACTCACATAAAATAGGCATATTTTGTAAATACATATATTTAATTAAACTCGTATTTTTAGGTACTCAATTATGCCAAATAAAATATTTATTATAACCTTTGAGGTTTTCATAAAAACTTACTAAACATTAAAATTTATTAACAAAATTTTAATGTTTAGTAAGTTTTTATGCAGAATAATTTATTTCTATTGATTAGATATTTATTTATAGGAAATAAATATGTACCAACTGTCTTCACAGACTAACAGTCCACAAAATTATTTGAATCTTATTAGAATCGGCCTGAAAAGTATTTTATAAGATTATAGCTCTGATACCTATAAGGTATTTTATAATTTTTTATACACATGATTATAATTTATCTCAAACAACACTTTGTTGGATATTTAGATGCTTAGTTAACTAGTCAATTAAAAAAAAAATAAACAACTTTAAAAAGAAATTTGTAATTCGGTGCTAACTTGGGCCGCGGACATTGGCAATACACGCCGATTAAGAACCTTTTCCTTTAATAAGTTGATTAATCTGAAAAATGCCCAAAAACATTTAACAAAAAAAAACAAATTGACTGTAGACCAAATTTGGTATTAAATGAGGACATTTTAATACAAGAACTAGGCTCTTAAACCGATTGTTATAAATTTAATGGGACCAACATGCAAAAAAAAACCTGTTATTTAAGAATTGAGAATTTAAATTTTTCTTTAAAAGTCTGTTTAAAATAATTAACGAAATATACATTTCAACAATGTAACTTTCGTTTCATTTACTTAGTAAAATAAGGAAAGGAATTAAGGAAAAAAACTATTATAATTGCTAATATATATATAGATACTGAAATAACGAAAAAATATACCTAGAGTAATTTACAGAAATGCCTGATCTGAGAACTTTAAACAGTTTGAAGGACATTTGACATTCACCAACCCGCACTTGGCCAGTGTCGTGAATTAAGGCTTTATCTCTCTCGCCAAGTGAGAAGTCCTTATGTCCCAGAAACAGGAACATTGATAGTGCAATGATGATGAATTTACAGAATGTGTAGCTCTACATAAATATACGATTATTTAGTAGGTATGTCTTTTTTTACAATTTCTAATCCAGAACTAACCTTGCCTTATGGGTAAGTAACTGATACATAAATAGATATTTCTCTTAAAACTACTAATCAAGGGTAGCACTAGCAACATTTTTAATTACAAAAAAAACAATAATTTATGGTAAACAACCCCTTATAAGTCAAAATAAGTAATTACTGTGTAGTTGTAATTTTTGTATAATTAAGTAATAGATTTTAATTATAAAAAACCTTAGCCACACAAAGCAATGCAAAAGGCTCCCCGGTGGGAAACAAACCTGCAATGTCCTACGCCTCCGACGGATCTGAACGAAAGTCGTTTATTACATAATATACTTATTAAAAAAAAGCTACAACCTATTTCAATTATAATATAATAAAACAAATATAACGCCGTGTTGAAATTAGTCGATAAAATTAATTTAATAAAAAAACCGCTTACACTCAAAATACGTTTAAAGTACGCGAATAGGCGTAGTTTCTTTATTGATGAGGTACAGAACTTTAAATTACGTATTAATATATAAATATGTATCTGACAACTGTGTCAAAACTCTAGTTTTTATGTAGAGTATTTTTTTCAAACTTGTTATAAGTACTATACTATAATATTTTTATATACTATATTTTTTATTGTCAAAAATAAAGCCTATTCGATATCTTAAAGGAACAAGAATACTCCTCGCGGTCAATCTTCCAAAGTCTCCTTGACCTCAGAAGATTAAAAATATCATTCGTATAATGGAATAAATAATAGATACACATTCCCGCTCACACTTATCCTCTAGGCATAACATATTGCTTTTATAATATTAAGGCATTATTCCCGAAATATGTTCGGGCTCGTTTGAATAAATTTTGTATTAATAAAAAAGTAAACGTCGAGCAAGGTGCTAAGAGGGTAACGAGCGTAATCCAAATGTAAGTTATTAGTTGTGGCGAGAGTTGGCTGGGAGAGGATGGCCGGAAGCGACCGGCTATTTTAATTAAAGATAAAGATAAGATAAATATTCTTTATCACTCACATAATTAAAAAAAAACAAAAAAAAGCAGTTAAGACTATGTGATGTCTTATCGCTAAAGAGCGATCTCTACCAGACAACCTTAAATTGATACGATTATTGGAATTTTTAATTTTGATAAAGATTAATGATAAAAAACGTTTATTATGTCATTTACATTAAAACACGTATTACAACAATATGCAAGAACAGACAAGCATTAAAATGACAACCAGACCAAAAAAAAATCGGCCGGTTATTATAAAATGTAGAGGACGTCTTTTAAGAGATTGTATTTTATTAGAAAAAACATTCGGTATATTTTCTGTAATAAACTTTACAATTAGTCTAGAACAGTTTTGGATTCCTATGCATATTCATTTTAATTTATTTCATAACAATTATTGTACAAATTGTGTTAAAAATGTCTTCAATCGATGTCTTAATCGGAAAATAAATCAAAAAAATATATATAAATAAATAATCATTAAAAGCATGTAAAAATTATAACAATAAGCTAATGGGTACATGTTAATTTGATATGATATGAATGAAATATAAGTACTCCATGTATCTCGTTATCTCTAACATGCATACCAACCGCCATTTTGTAAACAGAACTCCGAAGTCTCAAGATAAAAGCAGATTTGCTTAGTTGAAGCTTCTCTGACATTTGTATTACTTTTTGTATGCTCTGCTTTGATAAATAAATGATTTAATTATTATTTTATTTATTATATACTTTCCTTTATGTATCCATTAATTAATTACATGTAAAATAAGGCTGTTAAATTTTATTAACAATTAAATTGTTGTCCACTTATTAAAAATTAATTATTACATTACAATAAATAAGTTTCTAATTTAAGATTCTATATCTACAACAACACACTACAATATACCAAATATATATTATAGTTGTTGAACTGATTACCTATATCTCAGACTATGAACAAAGTAGATATACTAATAATATAAATTATTGTACAATTTAAAAGAAAAGTCCGGCATTTTGTTTCCCATCCCTAGCGCGGCTCGCGGCTCGCCTGCCTCCTGCTGCGCGGTCCCGCGCTCTCGATGTCGATACCAGATTTTTATCGAATCTTTTGTCGGCACTAGAGCTAAGGTGTTACTCATGAAATTAGGATGTTAAATGTTTTGTGGATGACGCATAGTCCAGCATTGAGCTTTGTATTTTTTTTATGATTGGATAATAGAAATATCAATTGGATTTTTGGGGACCGTAATAAATTATGAAGATGATAATGTGTGAAATTATTTAAATACATTTTTTGTGACGGGCCGCAGGTAGATTAGGAGATGCTGGAGACAAGTTTGTTTTTTGGAAATATGAGTGTTTCAAGTAATTAGGATGTTTTCGGTTATAGAACTTAAGCTCTTTTCTTTTTGTTCGCTATACCAATACTTGGGAAAGATGTCTAATTAAATAGGTGAAGTACATAAGTAAGTACTAAGTTTAACAGACTCACAATCTTTAAATGTAATATGTTGGTTGTAAACACAAATGGAGCAAAAGTTAAACGTTCTGATTAAAGAGTTGCTTGTTTTGAGAAAATCTACTAAAAAGGTACATAAAATCTTTATAACGAAGATATATTTAGAATAAATAATCATAAGATGACCCCAGTTTTCGTACCCTTAGCGGCTTATACATCAAAGCCCCGCGGTGTAACCCGCGTTTAATGGATTTACCCGCGGTATCACATATTTTAACGCGGTAATATATCTAAAAAATAAAAAAGTAAACCTTTAGAGAATCTGTGTATCAAATTTCTTTCACATATTAACTTTTACATTATGTACATACATACTTTTCTTTCATATTCATTTTTTGTGTACCTATTAGCTGTTAGTTTTCCTTGTAATAAATAAATAAATCGGTTCAGTAGATCCAGAGTTGTAAGGGGTTGTAATCCCTAACAACGTCACAATCATTCTCACCATTTTTTATGCTAAATAAGTCTTCATTTGACCACAATCTCACCTGATGTAAAGTGATGATGTGGTCTAAGATGGGACTTGAAGACCTAGAAGGTAAACACGAAATAATCACACACGTTCTCCATCAACACCCTATTAACGTTCCCACTGTTGGGACACAGGGACTTCTGTTTTGAAGAGAGAGATAAGGCCTTAATAAACCACGCTGGCCAAGTGCGGGTCAATGAAAGTCACATGTCTTTCAAACTCTTAAAAGTGCTCAGAACATGCCCGTTTCCTCACGATGTTTGCCTTCACAAACTTTACCTCTTTATTATATTAGTATCTTTCCTTCACATTCTCAGTACCTAAGTACCTACTAACCACAATCTAAAAGAGGTTAATAAACATACAGATTTAACTGCAAATAGGTAATTACAAACATTAATAAATTTTCTGTGAATTGCTTTACAACTAATTAAATCAGCGATGAATTAATATATCTTGTTTGGTTATTGTTATCATATCACTATGCTCGTTCATGTCATGTGTATAATTAACTATTTGTCATACACATTCTGCATCTTATTATTGCAATATAAGTTGTTCATCTACTTGTGATTAGGTCGTTGTCATATATAAAAATGGCAATAAATATTGTACATTAATTTGAGACAGTGGCGCGACTTTTGCGCGAGGCCATGTTCTGTGTATTTTTGATCCCCGACAAAAAAAGGGGTGTTTTAAGTTTTGCGTCTGTCTGTCTGTATGTCTGATGTGTCATAGTTCATTCACCCCTTTAAAAGTTATGAGTATAAAAGCGGCGAAGGAAAACCGAAAATCTGCAAATATACTCGAGTGGGGTCTCAAATGACAGCCCATTACATAATAGTATGACTTTTTACTTTTTACATGCCGGTCGTTGTTTAACAGTAGTTTAAAAAATACATGTATCACTTTTGCTGTTAAACGCGTGTCTAAGCCGCGTTAATGTTTTTGTGGTAATATGGTTTTCGTTTGAATAATCCAGAAATATTATTGCTATAAACAAAATCTAAACCAGCTAAAAACCGAATAATTACATCTGCCTATAAAATCACCGATGTAACAAAACTTCCCGCCCACAAAACAAACACAAACACACCCAAACAAGCAATAATAAACAAAGCTAAGTGGCGCAATAAACAGAAATCAGAACTAGTCAAAAGTACATCAATAACGGGTGGAGGGTGGCTACCCCTTGCCAGTCAAATGAACTAGTCGAGATTATAACAAAAAGTAAGGGAATAAACTCAATGTTTTTTGGGTTGTTTTATGAACAAAAGCCGTGTAGGCTAAAATTCTATTTATAATTTTATAAGAATAAGACACATTTATTTCGGACCACGGTAAATATAAAAACATACATAATAATTAAAAAATACAATATAAACAAATACCTACAGACACTTAAATTCAGTAAAATGAAACAAACTTTAAAGAAAATCTATCTATCTATATAAATAAAAATGAATTGTTGTTCGTAAGTCTGATTAAAACTCGAGAACGGCTGAACAGATTTATCTTATCTTAGTCTTGAAATGTTCGTGGAGGTCTAGGGAATGTTTAAAAGGCGAGATAAAATCGAATAATTGCCGGGAACTTTTTTTCCCCGTGCGACGCCGGAGCGGGCCGCTAGTAAGAAATAAAAACGATGGTGCGAAAAAGGTCGTCACTCAGCATTTGCTATAATTACCTATGAAGGTTGTTATAGAGCTGGTCTTCCGTGAAGTCCTGCAGAAGTGAGTGATAGTTGAAGTTGACATAAACAAAACTATTTACTAAAAGATTATTGGTTAAACACCAATATAATGTGATTGGCAAAATGGCATTCAACTGAGTAACATCTTTTTCACTTTATAATTTTATTTAACTCGACACTGGCAAATTGTCGCTTCAAGCGCAATGTCCAATTACAAGAAACTGAACTGAACCAATATAATGTTTTAAAATTGACTGGTAGGTACTAACTAGAATTAATTACTAATAGGTACTACACATTAAAAAGACCGGAAAGATTAGGTACCGGCAATAACAGTTACGAGACAACTATTAAATACAATAAATATTTGTAAGTAATAAACTATAATGTCAACGCGCCATTAAATTTTAGCATTTTACTTGAAAAATACTAAACATTCTTATAACACTAAGTTCAAATTTTTTTAACAAAATTACGTATATAAAGTTTAATAGATTTTTCGCGGGAATAACGTATATCCCCGTGGTAAAATGTACGCCTTTAGATTTTCACGATAAGATAAATGTAGATTTTTTTAATTGGTTGTGTAGATCTAGGAACATGTAGTAGGTACGGATGAAATTAAAAAAAAATTAAATACGCACAAAGGTTTTAATATTTTTTTACACAAAAAAGGGCGCAACCGCTACATGTACAGGTTGTAACAAAAGTTTCGGTCATTATGGGAAGTCTGTAAATATGATAGGTACATAGTAAAATTTGTTCATAGGAACCATATAATGGAATTAAAAATAAAAACTTTGCTTGAAATTAAACCCAGACTTTTGAATAATAAAAAGCACTATTTTTTATTTTGATATCGATTGATATCGATAAGCACAACATTTTACTATGAAACATGATCACGAAAATAAAAAAAATGTTTTTTTTTTGCTTAAATATTTTATTTGTTTTAAATGAACACATGAATTTATTTTATTTTTATAAATAATACTTCCTAAGAACAACTCTTCCTACGCCCAATATTTACAGACCTTCCCATAAGTATGTCCAAAACATTTGCTACACCCTGTAGCAAAATATATGACACATTATGAACATTATGTCACCTCAAAGTTTCCCTTAACAATTATTTCACTCAAGTCAAAAAGACAGTTTAACCATTCCCTTCACCCACAGCTTCGAGATTATGTAAAAAACATTTCTTTCAAGCCTCAAAAATCAACGGAGCCAAACAGTCCTATTTTTGCAATTACCCAGAAAAACGTTTCAATTAAAACTGTTTCGATGTTAAAAGCAAAAAACGTGTAATTTATAAAGGCAGTGACTTCATTACTGCTTCTGTAGCCAGCTGTGCAAAAGTCAACTCAGAAATAAACTCTATGGGGTGCGTACGCGCAGACGATAAGCGATTCGCTTAGCGATTTTGTGGTATGCAAAATATGATATTAACTGAGGTAGTGACATTGACGACCTCTGTGGCTCGGTGGGCGAAGGTCCGCCTGAGGCGAGGAGGTTGCGGGTTCGATTCCTGCCGCGGGACCAGATTTAATACGATCTACAATTTCTGGTTTCTGGTCTGGGTGTTTACAATGTACTATATAATATACCTATAATACATCTATAATGCACATATTATATACATATATCAAATGCATTTACAAAAAAAAATATTTATGCAGTATATCAATCAACTAACACCCATAGTACAAGCTCTGATTAGTTTGGGGTAAGGTGATGCTGTGTGATTAGTCCGGAAATATTTATTTATTGGTGGTAAATGTAATGAAATCTTTACTAGAAATCCTGCTTTTAATTATTGTCAAACAGTGACATAGATGCAAATATTTTAAAAATACAGAAATGTATCGTAACCTACATTAAAATGCATAATAATAAATAGCTCCACGTAAAATGCTTCTTATTTGATTTTCGGCACATATTATGTCTTACATAGGTACCTACTTAAAAGGTTTTTGCGTTTTTGTCGAATACAGTGTTCTTGCCTACATCGAGCTGCCTGGCACTTTTAGTGAAGGGTGTGTTACACCGATTCTAAATGTGCCTACGAATGACTATTTTGTATGCACAGATAATTTTGAAAACTTTCTCAACTTACATAAATATGAAACAAAAGAATTGAGACATTTTGCCCGCTTTAAGCGCATACAATACTATGCCGATTCTTACTGCCTATATCAATTACGTTTTATGTTTATCAGATACCAATTTAACGCCGACTTTCTATCGATATCATTTTCAACATCTAGCCCCATGGTAAGCACTAAGCCTGTGTTACGGGTACTAGACATCTGATGAACTTTATATAATATTTTTATAATACATATTAAAAACCGAGACCAAAGTGAAAGACCATTTGAAGTGAATATTATGTATACATTAATAAACCACCTATGGAAAAACGTTAACATTCAAATCAATGCATCTAACAAAAAATATTCTTACCAAATATTTTATCGTTATCTGTCAAATGTTGTGGCTAGATCGTAATATTGTTGTAGCATCTTTATTTGAGAAGCTTCATAAAAAAAAAAAAAACCGTCAAATGTTAATTACAACATGTTGTAATTAATCTCCAACAGTCGTAAGTGGCAACTCGTGGTAGGGCCACATAACAGATCTTGTTCAATACATCTAACCAAAAATAGTCTAACCAAATGTCACAATTATAATACCATAACAGATCTTGTTTATCTTTGCCACGGTAGCGTAACTCCTACGTATCTCCAACCGCGCACCCTCCAAGGGCGTATAGGGAAATGACCCTTGAAATTGGCTCGCTGGCTCACACCTTGCACTGAGTAATAGCCCTTATTACGGCTCTTTTCGGCCTTTTGTCACTCGTCTGTAATCAGCTTGTTTCGAGGTTTTCAAGACTCACGGTTTTTTTTTTGGCTCGGTAAACGCTACTCATTATAATAGATTAAGCTGTTACAAGGCTTAATTATCATTGTATCGACGGTTCTTGGTAAATATGGACATCGGTTAAACGAAATTTATAATTATATCCAGTAATGCGTTTCTGTTTCTGTGTCGATAGTAAGATAAAATGCACTTTCGTCCATTACGTTTTGTAATTTTTCACTCCATCCACTGTTGTCTTCAAAAAATTGCTTTAGGCAATAAGACCGCTCATTACATTACGCAATATAGGTTTAGTTTTAATTTTATTGTTTCTTTGTTTGGTGTGTGTAATAAAGTATTATCTGTCTATCTAATTTCGCGGGAAAATCCGATATAACGCGTTTGACACCGCGGGACAATACTAGTATTCTATTTTTAAAACACACATTGTCATACAAATGTCAATTTTGATAGCTTCCGAAAGTAAACACAGCCGCCATGACGAAATGTGGCGTGGCTCTAGAGCATGCATTTGTCAAATTCGACACGCATTTTGGGGATCCGTAAACTGGTGATTCAAAGTTTTTGTTCGCGTGATTACAAGCTGTGTTAATAAGGATTCTAATGCTGAGCATTTTCACAGGTCTGTGCTAGATTGTTATGTAAACAGACGATTAAGTTGAACATTTACAAACGTTGTTAGAGTCTATTTTGTTGAAATATTCTTTAGAGGCATTGAGGCGTTTGAAAAAAACACAGTACTCGTTAAAAGCTGTCAGAGAGCTATTGACGAATTGTCAAAATCTGACTGAATAAAAGATCTCAAAGAGAGAGAGAGAGATAAAGTGTAAGGATTCAGAGATACCACTTACGGACGTGAACAGACAAAACCTCAAGTCACACAAAAACGTCAATTAAGAGCTTTATTTAATACGTCCAAATTTGGAATAATATGACATACGTACATTTGATATTATTATAAAAACTACAACCAACTAAAATGAGATCAAGACGGCATACATTACAATACATTTCCTCTTGCGGCATCTTCAATGGAGCAAGGATAATTCCTAATGCAACATACGGAACCCATCTTTCTATGACGTAACCAACCTAACCTCAATGTGTGCGAATCGCTTGTACCCTTAGAAATTGGTCACAGGAGACGACCTGATTTCGCGCCAATATGTCCTGCAGTTTAGGAGTTTATTGGGTTCAAGCTATTGATAGTCCTCGAGGGTCTAAGATAAACAGCATGAAATTTGATAGGCCTGAAATAGCTGGATTTCGACTTTAGTGGTGGTATAGCTGTTTCATTACAGCTGCGGTTGATGGCGCCTCGGTAATCGTGGACATGATTATGGAATGAGGTCAACAGTGTAGAACATATTAATTAGACTTATCAACAAATGGTAGAGTTTCACAGAAGCTGTATGAAAGTACCTACTGCTAATTAAATTTAATTAAGTACTTTTGTGTGGGTGCAAAACTTACCATATATTTATATTTAACTTATACATGATTAAATGCCGAAAAAATTCATAATTAAAAATGTAATTGATAAAAAGCCGTGTTGGCTAAGTGGGAGGACACTCGACGACCTTCATTCCGAAGGTCGTGGAATTATACCCCGCCACGCACCTCTAGATTTTTCTGCTTGAGAAATTTATCTGCGCTTTAAGCACGTGCTTTAACGGTGAAGGCAAACATCGTGAGGAAACCGGTATGTTTGAGAACTTCATTTACCAACCCGCACTTGGCCAGCGTGGTGAATTAAGGCCTTATCTCTCCAGCCAATAGATATATCTCTGTGTCCCAGCAGTGGGAACGTTAATAGGATGATGATGATGATGATTTTAAAGTAGTATTTAGTTTTGTTTTGTCATAAGGCCCAGTTATATTAAAATAATGATTTTAATATTCACATCAAACTTCATTTTGTTTACAATCTGGTTTGTCCTGTCGATGACGATGTTATTAAATCAATGAGCCCATTTCATACTTATCGAATTTGTTTAGTTTCTTTTTGCAGCACCAACGCAGACTTGAGGTAGCACCTTCTCTGCCTTCCCTCCACTCCTTCGACGAGGTATTATAAAATCAGGCGTATCATATTTTTTAAACAATTAGATTAAAAAAATATTATTATTGATGAAAGATCAAAGTTTTGATATGCAGATTTTAAGCCACCGACTTGTTTAACAAAAAAAGTTTTCTTGAACAAAAAAAGTTTTTTTAGTCGTATGTACCAATAGTTTACCCACATACGTCCATACCTAATGAATAATATAGTATCAAATAAGCTTAGCAAATGAAAAATTACCAATTTAATGCATTCGTTTCTATAAATCGAGACGAATCGATGGCCCCTAAGTTATTTCATGGGACAATTAAAAAAAAACGTCACTCACGTTTTTTTGCAACGGAAAAAACAAACAACTAATTTTATGCTTCGCATAAATTAATTATGTGTTCCTACCCTCATTTTTTTTGTTTGTCGTATTGATAGAGTTGTAGTGAGAAAATACAGGAATAAAAAAAGTATTTAAGTTGACCTGGCTATAAGCCCTGTGCTTCTAAGGAAATAAAAGTCTTGACATTGACTTTGTTTTAAATTAAAAAAAAAAAGGTGTGTGTGCGATTCACACACGATAGAAGTGAAACTTCAGTAAATCGACGAAAGAATAATAAGAAGAATAAAAAAAAAGTGTGTGTGTGTCAGCTACGACGCACGATTGGAGTCTACTACTTATGAACTATAATTATGATATTATATCGAATAGAAAAAAAGGGTAAATGAACGCATCTGCTAAAATGATAAGAGAAACAAACATATATCTGTAATTATTCGGATTATTTATATTACTTCAATAAAGCGTATTACATAAAGTATGTTACAAAATAATATAAATAAAATACAGCAATACCTGCGCGATACTTCGTAGTCTCAACTACGAAGTATCGCGCAAAGAAATTTAAATAAAGCATTGTATTTGTTTCTTACATCATTTCCGTTTCATCTTTTTGCATCCGGTTTGAAATCACTACGATTCTATAGAAGTTTCACTTCAAAAATTACATAATATGTAATTTTTTTTAATGAAATAAAAAAAATTACATATTATGTAATGAAATAAAAAAAATTACATATAATAAAAAAAAATGCATATTATGCATTTTTGGATGAAACAAGCAAATTTAACCACTTTATGTTTGTCATTTGAAGTTCTCTGAATTATGGTAGGTAATATTTTTACTATAGTATTTTAATTAATCACCGCTACTTTCAAGTGAAGTAAGGTGAAGGAGTTTGAAACAATCACGTGTTTTCAAATGTTAGCAAATATTGTTTGCTTATGTTAGAAGATAACTTATATCCCATCAATAATTAATGTCTAAATGAATGATTGCCTAAAAAGTTATTTACTTAAAAAATTTCATAAAGACCCAGAAGGTACTTTCAACTAACTCCAAGTGTATTCCAAAACAATTACAATAAAAACTCACTTAATCAAAAAATAAAACCATTGACATGGGAAAAATCAAAACCCAGTCTTAACAGGATTACTCGCATTATCCAAACAAACACACAAAGCCCTGTTGAATCCTAAACATATTGCTAATCTGTACGCGTGGGCCCTCCGGGACCGCACCATAACTAACCCTATTAAAAAGTGGTCCGAGAGCCCCTGTTTGTCTGTAATGTAGCATAAAATTAACCCGTGCGTTACGCTCCACGCGCCCGATGTTTTAAGTAGACGATTTTTGGTTAGGGGTCTTGGGGACCGTTAGGATTTCGGGTATTTTGTGTTTGATGGGCAGGGGCGGGTTAATATTTTGATTGTGGGATTATGATGCTATTTGTAAAAGTTGAGGATATGATATGTAATAATATTAAAATAGGAAACATGCCATGAAAATAGGGTAGATGACTAAAATATAATAATAAATAAACTACTCCGTCATTTAGATTACGAGTACTTAAAAAATTGTAATCATATTTTTTTCTTTTGACGACCTCCGTGGCTCGGTGGGCGTAGGTCCGCCTGAGGCGCAGGAGGTTGCGGGTTCGATTCCCGCCGCGGGACCAGATTTTGTACGATCTACAATTTCTGGTTTCGGTCTGGGTATTTTCTATGTATCAAATGTATGTATTTTACAAAAAAAAATATCTATGTAGTATATCAGTCGCCTTAACACCCATAGTACAAGCTCTGCTTAGTTTGGGGTTAGGTGATGCTGTGTGTGTGTGTGTGTGTGTGTTTCTTGAAGTTTCGCGTGACGTAATGCTTTCGGGCAAAATGAACTAAATGGTTACGTCATAAGCCCCACTCCGGAACTTCGATGCTCTATATCTTGGCACTTCCTTGTTAAAGTGATAAAGCAAATAATAGATAGATATCCAGTATTTTTGGACGGGCTAAGCAAACGGACTATACAGACTACCTATTTTTTATATGTAGTCATCATGCCTATTAAAGAAGTTATGATAAATTAGTACCTTTGGTGAGCAAGGTGGAGTTTCCTTATGAATGATTCAACGTGGAACAGGTCTGTGAAACAGGCTAGTTTAAAAGGCAGGTTTAAAATTATGAATTGAGAAGTCATAAATGGGGCCAATTTGTATGTTATAAAAATCATCACTACGTAATGAATAGATATAGACTGCTATAAATGCTTTTTGCAGCTTTTAATTAATAATTGATTTTTATATTGTCATTGATGATGATGATAAGTTTGAATGACATAAGAACATTGTATAAAATTGTTTTTCCTTTTTAAATGTAATTTGACGCAAACCCAATTCGCAGTGCATGTATATCGACGTAAGATGTAACAATTTACCTATATCTGTATAAATGTACATGACAAATAAATAAATAAATAAACTTAACTATATTTTAAGAATGAAAATCTTCCATTGCTTTTCTGTGCATCTCTTTGTGACACAAACAAGTATCCTCTAACGACAGACAAATTATATAAAAAATAATGATAGATAGACCTTATCATTATGTAGAGCACTTTAAAACTCAGTAGGTCTGACCTTTGCTATTAACAACTAGGTATGTATGTACTATTGATGTAGTATGTACAAAACTATTTGGACGGAAAACGCAATACTTACAATCAATACAACTTAAATCCGAAATAGATATTATTTATATAACGCAATTTAACATCTACCTAACAGCATAGCTAGCACGATCCTCGTCGGTAATAGTTTTTTTTATGCTAGATAAGCCATCTTTTGACTACAATCTCACCTGATGTAAAGTGACGATGTGGTCTAAGATGGGGCATGAAGACCTAGAAGGTAGATGGTTTCTCGAAACAATCGTACTAAAACAAACACCGCAGTCCATATCTTAGTATGATGAATTAGTCAAACTTGCTGTCTGAACGTATCCGTATAATATGAGGCGTCTAATTGGCTCTGTGGTCGAAGGTAACAACAAACAGTCGGTCGGGGGTTAAGAAATGAGGTTTATAACTTTTTTTTAATCAGATGTTTATAAGTATTAGTATAGTTTCTGAATGTAGACTTTTTGGAAAGTAACTGCCACACGCTGGGTTAAAAAGTGAGTTTTATCACTTATTAAAAATCATTAAGATTATGACTTAAAACGGGTAACATACCATGATTTGCTGGTTTTTGAGTTTTCCGATATTTCGACGCTGTTGCAAGCGCCTCGATCACGGAAACAACTTTGTATCATGGTATGTTACCCGTTTTAAGCCATATTATTGTTAAAAAATAATTAATCTTAATGTTTATAGTTTATTAATATTGACTTTTTGACAGGATCCTTGTCCCTTCCAGTTACACACGTAGGGCCGGGATCCGTATTCGTCGGTGCGGTGATTCCTGACGTATCGCTCCCTTGAGTGCTCTTACGCATTGTTCTGTAATAAGGGCAATAGATTATATCCAGGATTCCCTTTCCAACTTCAAATTTTATTACATTGTTTCTGTGTTATTTAAAATAGTTTAGTTGTTCTTTTAAATTAAATAAATGGTAAAACGTTTTATTTGAATGTGCTTTCAAAATGAACAAACATAGATTTCATAAGGACCGGTCTAGTAATTATTTATTTACAACATGTAACATTAACTTTTTTACTTCACAGAAATTTACATTCAAGATGGCATATATGGCATAGGAAACTAAAAATAATTAAACCATTAATTCAATAACCATAACAAATTTGAGACAAATACACAGGTAAATTTTAAAAGGTATGTGTTTCACATCTGAGTATTTTATTGAGTAGGGAATATTTATCATTCGTCTTTGGTATAGGTAGGTATATGAAAAGTTTGTTTTAACATAGCTTCCAAACTAAAAACAGCTCCAACTACGGAGTTGTTGCCATACGTATTATTTACATCATTGTCAAGATAAGAAAGCATAATTATCCATCAACATAGATTGGTCTTTTGGCTTATTTTTGTCAGCCAGTAATTGAAAATTTCGTCGTCTAACCATTGCTATGCAATGCAATTATTTTTTATTTAATGCAATTGTCACAAGGAATAGGCAAGTCCCTAGAATATTCGTAAAAGGTAAATCTTTCGAATTTCAAATCATTCACGAATTCGAGATCTTGAATTGCGCCAAATCAACATCAAATTTTGAATTAGAATTTCGAAATTCTCTTCAGAGCTCATTTCATCATTCTGAGAATCCTACCTTATTTGTTTTTTTTAAGTAAAGGCTAATTTGAGTTCAATCACACCATGTCATCAACCATCAATAAATAACACTTCAATGCCGTTTGAAGGGCGCTTACCAACCACTCCACAATAACACATTCGCCTATCCCCATTGAAATATGACTCCCTAGAGACGCACAGATAATGTACAACTTGCAAAAATACCGTTATGTCTGTGGAAAACATAACTTTTGACAGGACGATTTGTGGGCAAAGATTATTTGAAATTATTGCTAGTTTCCTGAAAAAGTTGAGTGTTGCTATCTTCAATATGTAGGTTTTTCTTAGATAGGCAATAGAGAGTAGTATCTAATATAATACATAGTTTTTTTTGGATTAGTGTTAAATAAACACTCGGTTCCAAAAATAATAGGTCAGTCAAATAATTAAATGTCTCCAGAACTGTAAAAGTTAGATGAAAGGCGATGAAAATAAAATACCATTTTTCCTTTAACAATAGAAACCTAATTTGAAAATCTACTTTGCAAACACTTAATTAAATAAATTTCAGGATATGAATACAATTCATTTTAATTATTTTAGACATCATGTTTCGTAGTCAAATTTTGTGCTTACAAAACCGCTATCTACAAAAAGTGCTTTTCTTTCAATCAAAAGTCCGGGTTTGATTTTAAGTATAGTACAATATTTTTAAGAATGAATAGATATTCATTTTGCTAAAATAGATGACATGGTTTCTAAGAACAAATCTTAAATTGTCAGACCTTCCCATACTGACCGAAAGTTACCCTTAGATTACACCCTATATAAAAACTTTAGTTTTTTTGTTTCAATAAATTCCATTGTCTAAGGTCTATAATCCTATATATAATCTAGAATATCTGCTTTATTACCGTAAGTTTCATAAAAACATACTAGTTATAACTGGGATATCCCAGTCAGTGCCCATACGTTAAAAGGTATTTATCAAGATGTGTATTATTATTTGCGAGTTTAGCCCACGATCATGCCCAGCTTTCAGGCTAAGTACAACTTGGCTAGTGGCAACAAGACGGCGCGTGACCACTTGGGAATAATCCCCTTATAATTACGCTGCGGTCTGAATGGACTTCACAGATGTTCGTGTTTTGACTGACATTTTCAACACATTAAAAATAAATTGGAGAATTTTTGTATCTGTGGTTTGGACGGCACAAGCAAAATGAAGAAAATGTCAAAGTCAGAATGCGATGAAAATATGGTAGCAATAGTCCCATGGTAATAGGCAAGGCACGTCCCTAGAATATTCGTAAAACGTAAATCGTTCGTTATTAAAATCATTCTAGAATTCGAGAACTTGATTTTCTCAAAATCAACTTTAAATTTTGAATTTGAATTTAGAAATTTTCTGTTAGCAAAGCTACTTCAAAAATTGAATTTGGAAATTCTCTATGTGCGCTCATGCCATGTTTCTGATAATCCTACCACATTTTGATTTCGAAACATCTTTTGATAGATTCGAAGTTGATATACTGTGTTTCATGAAACAAATAAATAATTTATGTATGTCACGATATATAACGGTATATTATCTTCGAATCCGTCAAAGATGTTTAGATTAGGTGAGTAATAAAGTTATTTGTATATTTAATACATTGGCCGGCGTGGCAAAGCAATCCGACCTATTAAAATACAAAAAACTAGTGGTATTAAAATTGTTATTATTACCTACATTCTGTTCCAATAAAAAGTGGATGTAGTTTATTTAAATTTCTTATGATTTACTATCAAATTAAATAGCTCATACAGTAATCTGAGGAATATAGTTAAAAAAAAATTACATTATAATTTGTAGTTGTCAATTTTTTCAAACAATTTTATAGCTATGTATATAGAGGCCTATACTTTTCTTGAGAACTTCATTGGCTACATATATTATTATTCGTCGTTTTATAAGAAATAAAAAGATTTATCAATACACAAAAGTTTAACAATATCCAAAACTAATAATTAAATCTACCTCGAACCTACGTAAAATTAAAAATATTAATTTTGCATTATTATTGGGTATAGGTACACATTGGGTACACATAATATACTATTTAAGCATGTGACCCTAAAAATAATGGCACAAAACCGAAAAAATCACTATAGTCCTTAAGTCCCATGACCCTAATATAATCCACACAATTATGATATTAAATTATTATTACACCTGTATTATCGGCGGCATAAAATTGACTTTTATAACTATATTAATGCATAGCAGGCTCAATTTATCATGTTTCAATCAAAAAGGCTTCGGGCGCCATTGGGCCGTGGAATAAAATCATTTTCTATTCAGATTCTTCAAAAGATTAAACCAGGCTACTTATTACGATAGAATGTTTAATAAAATATTCCAATTCCTAAATTGTATGTTAAAATAACGTCGTGGGATTTAATTTGATTTTGATCTACTAGTTTATGTCTTATAAGAGTTATAAACATGAGTTTTCTAGCGACATGGCTCGCTTTGTTGATTTTCCCTCGGGATTTTTCGGAGGTGAAAGGTGTCTAAGTTTATCTTAATAACCACCAATAAGTCACCTAATATGTCAGAATGAAATTTTGTAGATCGTCCGAAATCTGCCTTTGTAATAGTCAGCCCAATATTTAAAGAGCTACTCCCAATAATCCTTGCACAACAAACAAAGACATGACCCGTGGGCGGGAACCGAACCCTACCTCTTGCGCCAAAAGCGGGCTTTCTCTCACCGGGCCACAGAGGCAGTCACATTATTAAATATAACATTTGAAGTCGGAAGATTTTAATCAAAATTTAATTTTTAATACTAATTTATTTTCACAATAAATTAAACATGGAATACCTAGTTGACCAGAATTGTTAAAACTTAATCCGTTTTTATGGTTCTGAGGAATCTTGTCAGTTGAAAAAAGCGTTTCGCGACACATAAGGAATTCAATTATGCTGTGGAGTCGTAATGTAGTTCGCAGAATCAGCTAATGAAGCCACTTTCGACAAGGCAGGCCAGAGCTGGACTCGGAAGGTACGAAACAATATTATTTCTTAAAATATATCCGACACAAAAGTTCAGAAGATTATAAATAAAATTTTCCATTACCTATGCATACCAATTCTATAATTATAAGATTAGTATAAGAGTATAAGAAATTAATTTTATAGCCTGAGTTTTTCTTTTTTGTAAACTTTTTTGCAACTTGTATGTAAACCGTAAAAGTTGCAAAAAAAGTTAAGTCCGGTGAGTTATTATAAAAATGAAGAAATAAATATTTTGGCTTTTTTACACCGATAAACAGATTAATAAAATAGCACGGACCTAACATTTTTATTATGAATACATCACAACCTTCAAATTTTCAGTATTCTTATTGTATATGTTAAAATGCATCAACAATAAGAACGTTTTCATCATCATCATTTCACGTAGGACGCCCATCCCTGGACAGAGGCCTTCCTCTAAGATTTCCACTTATTTCGGTGAGAAATTTTATTTTT
Organism: Gymnoscelis rufifasciata; assembly: GCA_929108375.1. Lineage (NCBI taxonomy): Eukaryota > Metazoa > Arthropoda > Insecta > Lepidoptera > Geometridae > Gymnoscelis > Gymnoscelis rufifasciata. The sequence continues at coordinate 12,819,024 of OV815311.1, forward strand.
TATTTATTTAAGGAATATAATTACATGGTCTTAACAGTAAGATGCACAAACCAAGAACGACAATGATACTTAATCTCCCACTTCTCCCATCCCATCCAAGATATTATCATTAAACAGATATAAATTCCAAACACAAATAAAATATACCTACTTTTACACATTATGGAAATTAATACGATCAACAAAAGTTTATAATTATTACAATGAAATATACAGATAATTAAAACTCTTACAAAAAACATATATCCCTAGTTATAGCCTCTTTGAACTGAAGAAGCGGCTTGCACCGAGAAGCCGCATAAGTCATCCGTCCATCTAGTAGGTGGATGTCCTACGCTCCTGAAAACGTTTTAGTTACTACAATATAAGACATTAACTAGTTTAAATAATTCATAATCAGGCAAAAAACAGACTTTGATATGACTATAATGAAGCGTAAAGTAGAGCAAACAACATTAACAAAATCACCAAACCGTGCCCAGTCCGCCCCTGGAAAGCGTGTCCGTCCTCGCAGCAGGTACATATTTAGGTTAAAATTATATCTTTATTATTGCCAGTGATTTTGGAAATTAATTTCGGAGGTTCGGGCCCAAATTATAGCAAGCTCACTGCGCTTCGATCGTTTTTATAGTTGGGCCTTTCGGGCCTTTCGGTGTTTTCGGGCCTTTCGGTCCATTTTGCGGAGTTTTGGTATTTTTACCTTGGAATATTTGTTTAATAAGGACATTAAGTGGGTGTGGCTGGACGTGAGTGAATGGGGTTGTGGTTGTTCTCATTTATATAATGTCTCTATAAGAATTTGACTTCTCTGAAATAATGCACGTGAGAATCGTCCAGTGAAAAATATCGTCAAAGTACAGGGAAAAAAAAACTGTACTTAGTTAAATAAACCATTTTCTCATGAAGCAAAATTATGAAAAGTGATGACCTAACAGGGATTGTTGGAGGAAGGCCTTTGCCCAGCAGACGGACAATATAAAGAAAAAAAATAACAGTTTACCAATATTTTTCAATGAAGATAATATATTCAATTCAAACACGTCTAGTTTGAATCGATAGTAAAATAATTATAAGATTGTTATTGAATGTCATATTAGTTTTGATCTATTTTTTTTAAATGACTAAAAGAATAAGTCCTAAAATATATAACCTAAAATTATTAAGTTACTTTATTAATTTTAGTTTTTTAATAGCAAATAAACATTTGTTTGTCCACAATCTCACCTAATACCAAGTTTTGATGTGCACGGATATGCATATCAAAGATATAGAATGTAGATATTTCATTCTTATGCTCTTCGAATTGAATATAATCCAGTTGTGTGTTAATTGAAAGGTTGTTCAAAAGTAATAGCTGCACCACAGTTACAAACAGCTTAAAGGCACTTAAAACAGTTCATAATTGGTATAAATTGGATGTAGATCATACAACATTGTGGTCATAACCAGAGAGTGGCTGCGTTTCCAGATCAACTTATAATTTAATAACCGAAGGTAAAGCCAACACCGAGAAATAAGTCATTCATCACCGTCCCCATATTCGCGAGGACTCCATAATCGAACCGTCAATTTAATCAAATTAACCAATTACCTCCTTACGCAAACCGCAATTTCGTTCGCGTAAAGTAAACTATTTTTATCGCTTTCGAGAATCTCCCTTCTCTTTCACACGTGGCCGGTGAAATTGGTTATTATAGGCTGTCCTCTTTACACGTTATCAATTTTCGAAGTAAATTCGACTCTGATTTCGAATATCGATTTATGAGTCAATGTGACAGTGTGTAGAGTCGATTTTCGTGTGAATGGATGAGATTGTCGAAGGTAGAGTCGGGCCTCATATTTTCTGTGTGAATTGCAAAAATTATCTTAAGTTAGTACTTTTTGGTGATTACAGCGGTATTTTATGTATTCGTTCGCCTTTCTGCTCGGAGCCTGACAATTGATTCTGGGAATAATAAAGTTTTATGGGGATGGTGTGTTTTGATTGGTCACACCCGGTATGGCGAATGGAGAATTATCTGCAGTGCAAATTGTTGCACTGAAGTCACCGCAAGTGTCGCGCAAGGCAGACGTTATTGGGAGTATGTTCTACAAATAGAGCCTTTGTTGACGGTTTTCTAAATATTTGCAAAAATGGCGTGTGCATTACGCTGAAAATTAGCAGAACATTAAATTATTTTTTTTCGTATTTCTGTGAGTCGAGATCTTGCCTGCTGTTAATTATCCCTGCCTTCTTTAGATGTTTAAGAAAACTGAGTTTTCATCTTTTAATAATTGTGTCAACAAGGCTTATTAAATATATTTTTTACACACACAAACCTTAAATCAGTTCGCATATAAAAAGTCAAAGTCAAAACGTTTATTTCCTTAGACGCACAGGGCATACATGGACAGGTCAACTTAAAGTTAATTTAAATGAGTTAGTTTAAATTTAAATAATAAGTCTTGACACTTCGCTTAAATTTTTTACACTGAGTTGAGAAGCGAATAGAACAACCCAGCTTTCATCTCCTAATATCATAATATTATCATATCAATAGGATATTCATCCTATAATTCATAATGTGGTCCGGAAAAGCCATATACCTTCTAGATGCCCCATCTTAGACCACATAGTCACTTTACATCAGGTGAGATTGTGGTCAAAAGAATGCTCAACCAGCATAAAAAAAATATATATTTATTTATTTTCTAGAGAGGATCAAACATGAAATAAGTATACAGATAGTTACTGCAGGCTTACACCTGTAGATTATAAGCCTAATGAATGGACTCGATAGTCAATTTGTATTCTGGATACCTCATTACGTAAATGTGAACAGGCCACACTGAGCCTGTGTGAGGCTGATTATTAACACGAACAAAAAACGTGTTCATCTTTTTATAAATTACGTAAATGATTTTACAGAAGTATTTTTTATTTAAAACTCGCACTTGAACAAAATAGACCACCCGGAGGTCACGTGTAAGGTTTCAGAGGGTTACCACTTACGGACGTGAACAGACAAAACCTCCAACATGACATGTATGTCAAATTGCTTACAATTATTAATTTTGTTTAGGAGGTTTTGTCTGTTCACGTCCGTAAGTGGTAACCCTCTGAATCCTTACACGTGACCTCCGGGTGGTGCTAAGAACAGTCTCTGGTGGTAGGCTTCGGCCGCGGCTTGTCACCACCCTCCGGGCTGGGCCAGTGCGTGAAGCGATTTTTTCGTGTTTCGTAATGTGGTCCGGAGAAGCCATCTTCTAGGTCTTCATGTCCCATCTTAGACCACATCGTCACTTTACATCAGGTGAGATTGTGATCAAATGAAGGCTTATCAATTATAAAAAAAAAAAAAAAAAAAAATGTTAATTAATTGAAATACTAAAATACATCAATATGACAGTTTATAGCCCTGACTACATAGAGAGACATTATGAAAGTCCACTATTCCAGCACTCCTATGCTAGTATAATAACTGTAGTACTAGTTTTAATTTTTGTTTTGTATAAAAAAAACGTTTATCTTTTAGAAGCCCGTAATCTTGTTAGCTACCCCAAAAATATAATGACAAAGTTAAACAATACAATACGCTGCAAAATAAATAAGTACTCGAATTACAATAACATAAAGATAAGTTCACACTGTAAGAATTAGTAAAGAATTTATAATGATTTTGCATAGTATTTATAATAATTATATCTACAGGTTACGATAAAGTGAGTGGCAACATCGTATAGTAGCCATACCGCAAGTTGTCACTTACGACTGTTGGAGATTACAACATGTTGTAATCCCATGCATTTGACAGATTCTTAACTAATTAAAATGTTATCTCTACCTGTCAAATGTAAAAACATCACAAACGGTATGGAATGTGGGATAACAGCATCTTGTAATCTCCAACAGTCGCAAGTGGCAACTCGTGGTAGGACTACAGTTCAAGTATTGTTTAACAAGTGTGTTGTCATGGCAACGCTCCTATCCCTTCATTACTGAGTACCCGTGTACAATCATCAAAGCCATACACTTGTAGTACAACATTGTTACATTTGTAAAGTAGTGCTCATAGACATGACAAAATCTCAATTAAAGATTCACACTTGATTATTATAAACCAACTAGCTTTCCGCCCGTGGCATTGCCCGGGTAATAATGGATTTTACCGCGTTTAAAAAGTAGGTTTTGTCCTTTACCGGGAAAACAGTTGTGTCCGTGCCAAATGTAATTTTGGTTTGTCATGTTAAAAAGTGTTTTTCCCGCAAAATGTGGTATTGTAAAAATTGTAACGGTAAAAAGTAGTCTATGTGTTATACTGGCATGTAAGCTATATAAATATGAACTTTCACCAAAATCCATCCAGTGGTTTTGCGAGAAAGAGCAAGAAACACAATATTAATACTTACTTCACAAACTTATAACTTACAACAATTTATTAGAAAAAAAAACAATATATTATATGTATGTATAAATGTTTGTCTTAATTCGTCCAATTTCTTATCTAGTAAATCAGAGTAAGAATTTACTACAATTTAACTTAATCATTTTGCTTACAACAGCGTCGAAATAAAAATCGGAAAACAAAAAGTATCAAGACTTAGAATGTGACATTTTAAGTCTTAAAACTGTTAAATATATTAAAAAGGGATTTTTTGTATTTTACACCGAGAAACTAAACTAAAAATAAAAGAATTCGTAAATTAAAATACTTAGTCTAAAATAAACGGACTAAATGTTCTAAGTTGCTCTGAAAGGTCACAGACAAAGATCAATCTATAAATGATACGCTCAGTTATTAAAGATCAGAAATCGCATGAATTCGCAAATAATTTAGATACATTGATTTATAATAGTGAGTGAAGCCCATATCAATTTCTCTCCCCACTCTATAAAGACAATCAACAATAAAGATTTTAATCTGCGAAAATGGAACTATAACTCAAAATAATTCGTACGAAGCTGCTTTACTGCTTGTAATAGAAATAAAAAAGATAGGATTTATTTAGATAGAATTCACATGAATAAATTTGGTTAAAAAGAAAATGTTTAACCTTAATGTTCTACCTAGTTTTATAAATTTTCTACGTTGTTAGATTAAAATATTGCACTCCGTTTTGTGTACCGCACGAATAATAAATTAATTGTTGTTTATGAGTGCAAAGCTTTTTATCAGCGCGCTCACATTTGATGATTGAGTCTGCGTAGGATTCTAAAATTTAGAATTTAGAATCATGTGCGTTTGCAAGGGAATCAAAAGATCACAGGGTGGAAAATCTTTACACTCAAGTAATTTTTGATCCCACCTCAGCGAGGATTTGTCCAAATGCAAGATTTTATAATAAACAAACATAGCGTAAACAATCTTATGCACATATAACTTATAACCATGGAAAAAACACTAAATGCATGGGGCGGCCATACGCCTCAGAGCGATGAGGCCTAAGCGATATCTTCCAGGCCTACAACCCTACAACCCTAGTAACTTTTGCCAAGTATGACAAAGTTAAAAATTTATAATTTAATAAAAAAATTAATTAATTTTAAATAATAATAAACAGATATAATTTATTGGGTAGACGTCCTAGGCTGAGCTTGCCGGTTCATGGCCCCAACGGTCACCTGTCCTACGTGCTCACGGCCCGCCTACTGCCACTCTAACGAACTAACCCGCTCGGTAATCCGTTCATTTTTACAACTACTAACATAAATCTATCTACTTAAAAACAAAGGGTGCACCTAATCAAATGCACAAACACACCACATTGTCCAGAAACATCATAAAATAATCATAAAGATCAAAAATAGCAGATTACGTGGATTTATTAACCATTGTACCCGCAAATAGATACTTACTAATTCCTCCCTCCCGTGTTTCCCCCTTTAGTGACATTATAACCAGAGACTAAATTAAAGCGCGCCGGAACTGTTGTCTGTGGGCCCAAGGCGGTCGTTTGTTTTAATACAATAACTGCACCCGTCTCGCTTCCTCCCAGATTTATTTCTATACACCTCTCACTCTAATGCAGTAACTCTGCGATTCCTCTTAAGGCGACAGCGTAGCGCATCCGTCAAAATAATAAGACTATTCCACTTCGTTAGTGGTCATAGACAATCATTCATGTTTTATCTCAGTGAATAGATTTAGCAAGGCTGGTTTTACGAACCAGTCAATTCGAATCAATTATTTAAATATTACGAGTAGTTTATACATTTGATGTAGGTTTTGCGATAAAAATCAAATGCTGCGGTCGTTTATTTTATTTTATCACACGGTGAGCTGTAATTAAATCGTGTAAAAAGCTAATTTACGAAATTATCAAACTCACAAAACAACGATACATTGAACGCAACAGAAGCGTACCTCTTAATCACTTCTAATTTATTTAGTCCCTCTGAGGACCGAGCTCGTAATTTATTGCCATCCCTTTCGTACCCCTAAAGCAGAGCGGCGCAACCGTCTCACTCTCCCGGGACCATTTTTAATTAAAATCACCGGGAGAAAATTAGAAATTATATTCTATTTTCAAAAACTTGCTCTGACGGTTTGTTCGAGATTATCTGTTTTTTATGAGTCTCTGGTTGCGGCTTTGTTTCAATGGCGGCGAGTCCTCGCTTGAGCGAGAGTTTTACGCAGGTAGAGTTGCGAATAATTTACCGGTTTTTTTTTATTATAATGCAATTTTAAATTTAACTTTTTTAATTATCATGGTTTTAAACAATATTAAAAAAAACGTGTTTTAACCCTACTTATTTATGAATAGGGCAATAGATATTAGGTATATGTATACTATGTATAAATATAACAAACTATTAACTAAGTACAGTGTAGGGCTCACTAAACAGTTAGCGAGAATATTTAATCTAAGTATTATTTATATACTTTTTATTTAAGATTATATGCAAACTTATAAAATAAATTACAATATTCTGTATTCAACATAATACTTTTTGGCCATTCAAATTTAACGCGAGTTGGGTAAACCACTAAATTTATAAGCGGGAAAAAATTATAAGAGATTCCCGTCATGAAACCAATATATTAAACAAATATTTTAATATTTTGTAGAAATACTTCGGAAAAATGACTTTAAGTATAATTATTACTATAATTATTCCGATTGAGTTTACATTTTTAGAGATATATAGATACTATACCGACATCGATATATCGACATCTACCTACATATACTCCAAAACAGACCTAAGTCTAAGTTACAAAACACAGTTCTATCCGACTTTGTACCTCCCGGTTTTTCCCATCCCTAGCCATGTCTTTTACGATAATGTCTTATTCATTTCAATCTCGTGATTGGGCTGGGTCCAAGTTTATTAATTCTAGAAATCGCTGAGTTGATTTATCTGTTTTAGTGTGAAGTTTAATCGTTTTGGAGGTAGATGTGTGAACCTACTGTATATTGATTATTTTGTTAATCAAGTTTTATGAGTCGAGACTCACGAAAGCGGATATTTTCGACTAGGTTTTAAAGGTAATAGGAATACCGGTAGAGAATTCTTCTAGCATTAAGTCCTTCTCTGTACATTTTTTTTTTGTGAACAAAGTATAAATGAATACCTACGTACCTTACGTTTCGCTTATTTAAGTTGTTATTTAATTAACGAATGAAATATTTTTACTTGTGTCTTTTTGGAGCTTTTTTGACTACTTTTTTTTTTTTATTGTACTGGCGGCTAAACACTTAATGTACACATTACGTACCTACCTAACTAGTTGAACGGCACTAAAAAAGTATTTAATTTATCACAAACACAAACAAATAATAATAATTAAATTACAAACAAAACAAGAGTTTTGTTTGTAATACGTAGATATATAATAATAAAAATCAATTTGCGAACATTATGTTTGAAAAATTAATTTAAAAGATCATTATTGAAAAAAACAGCCTCGTTCTCAGTTGGCCTCGGTGACGATGTGAAATACTTTATACTTATATCCTTTTATATACTTTTTATACTAATTTCACTATTAATACATCTATTATATAAAATAGCAGTAACTAGTAGTAATGGATTTTCCTGCGGTATCATATATTTTCCCGCATTAAAAAGTCTTTCTCACTTCTCAAGCTTTACCTCTATAGAAAATCGGTGTACCAAATTTGATTTAAAACGGCAAATCCAGACATTCTCACAATCTCACAAACTTTACGTCTTTATAATATTAGTGTAAGTTAACGCACCATCTCAGCAATAATTATTGTATATCTTGTCAAAAACAAAAATAATAACAATTACATATATTCAAATTGTCAGAACCTCTTTTGAAGTAAAAAAGGACCTTCAATTTGCAAACCTCCTTTTTTGAAAAAAGAAAACATAGACTCCCTTCTTTTACCTTCCATTTTTAAATTTAAAAAGACCATCATCACCAAGAACAGACTTCTTCTCAGGCGGTGTCGGTGATGACGACGGCGACAGTGGAAAACGGCGCCGCTCAAGAACCAACTTCAACTCCTGGCAGCTGGAGGAACTGGAGCGTGCCTTTCTGGCTTCCCACTACCCTGACGTCTTCATGCGAGAGGCCCTGGCGATGAGACTCGACCTCAAAGAGAGCAGAGTGGCTGTAAGTACAGTTAATGTACGTATTTTTATAGAACATTATATTGTTAGCTTGCATGTCGCTAATTCCTGCATGAAACACTAGCTTTCTATCCTGCGGCATTGGATTTTCCCGGGGTAATAGTGGCATTAGTCACTTCTTGTATCACAAAGATAACAATTTTTTTAGAGAATTGAATGATCTACAACTTTGTCTAACCTTATAATAATTTTCCTTCCTTAATTTTCGATCTTGGATTAAAAAAATCGCTGATTGATGGGACTTTTGATATTTCACTGATTATGGTGTAAGTACTCAATGTATCTACCAATGTACAGCTCTATGCAATTTTTTCTCGGCAAATCTTTATTTATTCTCGAGTATTTTATTATGGTACTAGTGGCCCGCCCCAGCTTCGCACGGGTTTTTATACAATTTTTTTCCCGGCAATTATTCGATTTTTTCTCGCCTTTAGGGAAGGTTCCCTAGACCTCCACGAACATTTCAAGACTATGATAAGATAAATCCGTTCAGCCGTTCTCGAGTTTTAATCAGACTAACGAACAACAATTCATTTTTATTTATATAATATAGATTATGTTACAACTCCCTTCCATTTTGTAATTTTTTTCTCCATCCATGATTGTTTTACGCGTACGTGTTGGTCTGTCAATAAAACCGCCTATTACGCATTCTAGGTTTAGTTTTTATTTTCTTATTGCAATGTTTTTTGTTTGGTGTAATAAAGAATTTTCTATCTACCTATAATCTACACTGGAGTTGATATCTAGTACATTTGAACATTCTCGTAGATAAACGGAGGTTAAACATTGATTGCTTAGTTCTAACGCGTTTCCTGTTCCAGCTTATTTTGTCAAAAAGTTTATATTAAATTACAATAAAAAATAATTTAAGCTGCAATATGCATCTATTTTCTGTAAAGTTAAATTATACTGTTAGCTAAACTGGCTAAAATGTAACTTCTAGACCGATAATAATACTATCCGTATCCGAACATAAAGAGCGAACAGAAGCCGAGTAGCCTACAGTTAACATATATATTCCAGAGTAAAGTTTAGGGTATTTATGAGTACCATCAAAGGGAACACTTGAAACTGTCTAAGCACCATAACTAAACGTTACCAACGGTCGGAGGTAATTGCTTAGTCCTAAAGCGTTTCCTGTTCCAGCTTATTTTGAAATGTTTAATGATCTGTTAAAGTTTTCGAATAAAACGCTTTGGTCAGACATAATTGCGGTGAAGGCGAATATGGTTTTGCTCTGTGCGTTATTTTATTTGAGTTTGACTTAGCTTAGTTTATTTTACTGACACCTATTTTTGTTATGCATTGTGTATTTAGACAGAGTTGTAACCGTGTTAAGTGAATCTTTTTTAAGATTGATATAAGTTTTTGTTGATACACGGGTCTAAATATTTATTAAGTTCCTATCTCTTTATTTATTAAACTTACATTATAATAATTCGACAATCAAGTTGTTGCAGTTTCTATCCTGGCAACATTATTTTTAAAGCACATTTAAGCATCTACCTACCTACCTATCAACAGTAGTTTTTGAATTTGAGTTTAAGTTAGACAAAGACACGTTAGAAAGGCACTTGATAGAGACTGCTGGAAGGAATTGGGGGAGGCTTTTGCTCAGCAGTAGAAAGCAATTGGCTTACAAAAAAAAGTTGAAAGTTATGTTTAAAGAAACGTGATTTGCTATACGTAAATCCCTTTTTATGAGATAAAATTATTTTCATTTTGTATTATAAATATATATAATATTAAAAAGAAGCGCATGTTTTACGTTTGTGAAGAAATTAAAGTGCTCTATTTTTATCATAAATGTGTGTGTTAATTTTAGTTCAATGTTAAGTGAACGCTTCACGGTTAAATGTCTTCATTTCCTTACGTAGTAATTTATTATTCTATGCTCTGGCTAAATCAAAGGAGTTGGTGATTGGAGTTGGTAGAAATAAAATAATGGATAATGGAGTATCCAATCGAAGGTCCATACACCTTCAATTTGATACCACAGAATCCACAGATTATATAATATTATTACTCATTGTTAACACTTTTTTTTATTGCATGAGTATAACGGAACCCTAGGTATGGTATGGGTCTAATCTCACATTTATCTAATTATTTTTAAACAATAGTTAAATTTAATTATAATAGCGTTTGCTGAAGTTTTCCAAACCTTTCATTCCTTTAGGAAAGATTAAAAAATATAAAACTGATACTGTATTAATTTTAGAATAAATACACAGTTTCATATACTGAAAAACCGCAAAACATCATACCGTCTGCATGTAACTAAATATTACAAAAATACTCGGACGTTTTCCTTCCAATATAAATGAGGGAACATTTCCCTTATTTTTCGGGAACCTTCGGGATAAGCGGCCATTGGGGACGGAAACTTATATACCAATCTTGCTTTTCACTTGGGTCGAACTACATTGGAAAATGTACTTTATGACAAAGAGTTAAGATTCAATCGCTTTCGCTAAATAGATAGACAAAATCTTGGTATATACCTTGGATAAGATCATTTTGTGTTTAGATTAAAATATCTTAGGAGAACGAGAAAATCAATTTTTAGTTTTTTTTCAGTTTTTCGTGGTAAAAATGTATCAATGAAACTTTTTAAGACTTAATAAAACGATTATTATCTGCAATTTGTCAGCGCAAATGAATCAGACTTGCTGCGGAATCATACAACGATTAGTTGGATTTCTTCATCGAATAAGAGACTCAATAGACTAATAGATTAAAAAAAAATTAAACTATTTACGGACAATCCACACAACAACCCGTTGGTAAGCTCTAAGCTAGTGTTACGGGTACTGCACATCTGATATACTTAATATTATACATACATAGACATCTGATTTAATTAGGTAGGTTTTTAATGTTACAAAACACCCAGCTAATGTAGTTTAAATAAATGTCTACGAAATAAACATCGCGAGTTTTGAAAGGAGCATCAATTTGTTACTGGGATCAAATTTATTGTATATTCAGTATTAACTCTTAAACATAGGGTAGGTTTACAAAATCTTTATAATTACTTACTTAGGCGAAGTATATTTTTATTTTTATATAGCTGCAGTATTATATGAATAATTTCCTTAGGTGTCATGTATACTTTAATTTTAGACTTAAAACGTTTTACTATGCTAATTTAATTATGTTAAACGTTTTGCTACTTGTTAGTTAAATAAACAATTTATAAAAATATTATGCCATAAACGCGGTGAAATAGGAATAAATTTACCCACGTCAGTTGGATCAGAAAGGTCAAATACCATTAAAACTTTAGCGGTCGCTTTAAAATCAGGCTTACTGTGGTAACTCATTGATTAAACTGTAATTGATACTACAATAGTTTTCTTACCGCGATAATTATAATAGACAACACAAGCAGAAGTTATCAGACAATTTCAGAAACAAAGAGCTCTGTCTTCATAAATACGTGAGATAATAAGTTAATCCATGTCTATAATCAGTACTAACTTCTATTGTACCGACGTTTATCGAAAATCTCGCTCGAGACGGAATCCTACCGCTCCTAATAGTTGGTATAAATCAAAAGATTGCAATCTCCGCGCACCCCTGGGACGCGAGAGAGACGGCACGATTGAATAGCATAGATTTAAATGGGCGGGTCAGATAAGGATGGCTGCAGATCCCGTGGCTCCGACCTCGCAGGCTCGCAGGGACGTCACAATTCGATTACAGTTCTATAAAGTTAAAGTGACTTGTTTGCCTCTGTAAAGTGGATTTTTTCCTTTGATTTCTCTATTTTCTTTCGCTCGGGTGTTTTATATGGCGGACCGGGCCGCAATCGTTTTTCTTTATTGCCAGTTATAATGTCACTGAACGTTAATGCTTTTCTATTAGGGGGCTTTGGTCCTGTCATATGAATCTTCATTGTTTTTAATAACATAACCGAAAGCAGTGCTGTTTTAGTATTTGAATTATAATGCGTTAGGATATGAATCATGATAAACGGGCTATAACATAACATTGAAGACATTAAACGGCTATTACTTCCACAAAGTGGCGTACTCTAATCTAATTTCATCCCCGGCCGACGAAAACTCCTCGAAACCGCGAAGTATCGACTTCATTTTAAAATTCATAGCATAAAATTTACATTTATATGCCAATTTCATTCCCTAACAGGGCGGCGGGCACGCACACATCAGTATTCCGCACACATCGAATTCACCCCAAAAGAAAAAAATCTTACATTCCCGCTGAACAAGAAAAAAGAATGGTGCGAGGTTTAAATATGGAACACTAAATGGAACGCTTAGGCGACAAAATGCGGATAGAATATAAAATTTAAGGAGTGCTCGGCATCCCTATCGCTCTTGTGTTTTCTGTATCTGTTTTCTCGCTCGGAGGGTGATATGGGCGCCGGAGGCTTAGTGGTAAAAGATAGACACGAAGCCTACTCGCAGGGCCGCCCCGAGCCTTGAATTATCGCATATGAATAATGTCTGCTTCAAACAAGATTTACTTCGCCATGGTGTGGGATAATGTGATTACTTGCTAATGAGGAAGGTGTTCTGTACAGCAATTTTAAAGGTCTCATTTTAAATGTTTTGTTCCTAAAAAAAAATCTAAAGTTTTTATCAAGTTTGGCAAAATATCCATTTACACAATTAAGTTGCGGCCTATTTACTAAAAAACACTATACCTCTATACGTTATGTTACTCGTCTTAACAGCAGTCTTAATTCTCAATATCTTAACAGAAGTAGATGTAGAAAATCATGAAAATTTAAAAGTTAATAACTCTTTTATCTATAAACAAAAAAATTACAAACTGAAACAAAGTTTAGATAGGAAACAAAGTGGCAACCCTATAAAAGTGCTCAAAACTGAAATTCAGCATTTTAGAGATGATTTTACGTCGTCGATACTTGTAAATTAAGTGTTTAAAACAATATCAACTAAGAATAACTTACGCAATAATAATAGTCTTGTAAATCATTTACTGAAAAAATAATTATACATCCATAGCCTTGATATAAAATAAATGCATATTTAAATAATATTTTCGTAATTTTCACAAGAGTTTATCTTCAGAGGAATAAAACTTTTTACGCAGGACTATTTTATAAATCGACAGACACACGACAGCATTACCGAGTTACTTGAGGGCGTCTTATTTACCGAAATAAAGGGGAGACGGCAATTGCAGCCCCGGGATTTTCACAAATGTTCTCTTGGCTTCGTTGAATCGCGTTAGGGTGTTTGCGAGAAATAAATCCACTCTAATTCTCTGAAAATCTCGTTTTCAAGAAACACGTTGTTTTATAAACATAATAAACAAACCCATACTATCGATAATAAATAACTTTTAGGTTCTCACTCGGTTTTAGTACTTAAAGTATCATCGGCCCCGCTTTGACTCATAGAATCTAAGCTAACTTACTCTTTCATTACTCAGCGATAAAACCGTTCCAGGCTCGATAAATTACTAAGATAAAACATCTCATTTATTTAATGAAAGCCATACAAAACCATACAAACATCTCATAGTATGAAAACCTTATTAACCCTGAAACATCTCATTCCATTATATTACCTGGGATATTTGCCTTATGTCTATACTTCAATCTAGATGGAGTCGTAACCGACGTCACTTGATATTTACGCGGATAAAGATAGTCCAACGTTCGCTTTAATTTACCTTCCCTTTCTACCTTCTAATCGAAATACATTGATTAAGGAATAGAAACCGTACGGGAACTTAATGGTCATTGGTTGGTTCGTTTGTGGAATAGGGTAGACGCTTACTGGAGAATGCTACATTTTATTCACTAAGCTATGGAGAAACCAACATATTATATGCTGGGCCATCAATGGCAAAGAAACTTCGGATGAATTTATATTTTATGGATATTAAAATTATCAATGACAAAAAGATGACTACATCGACTTTGGGAATGCTGATTGAGGTAGTATTTATTTGAAACAGTTAACTTATTTACTTTTTCGAAGTAGGTAATTATATATGAAACATTGTTATTCTAGATAGATACTCTAAGGCTTCTCAACATCAATGTTTAAATAATTTAAGCCAACTGTCAAGCCAATCTTATTTCCATGATTTGCTTTTTAGTTTCTTCGTTAATTTAATTCAACACTTATTTTTATTATCTTTAAGTTTTTTTTGACGTTTCAAAGCATACCCTGTGTATTTATGGATATATTTTTACTGACTTTGACATTTCTGGACTAGGTTTTAAGCAATTCGACATCAGAGCTTATTAGTATAAGTTAAGTATGTATTTATCACCTAGCCTGATAGGTTATTTCATAAATACATACATATGATAAGTTTTATAGAAAAATAATCAGATCTATTATGTAAAAATATATTTTTTACACTTAAATTAAATGGAGGTTTACTGAAACAGCCGTACTTAAGTTAAATAGTACTTAAGTCGGTGACACTTAAACTTTGATGTTTAGCCAAAATCAATGCCTAAGTTAAAAATAGCACCAATAAAAAATAACTTCACCAATTAATTAGTTTCATCCAATTCCAGTGGCAGCCCTACAAGCCCACTAGTAACCACCGCCCTAATGAGGCACCCCTACCCCACTCTCCCCTACCATTAATTCACATCGGCTGTTTCTTTATTTTCTGTGCCTAACTTAATTACGTAGAAGCTGGGTCCGTATATCAGGCGGACTTATGTCTTTCTAGGTTAAAGGCTTTATGGCTAAGGCTTCACTTTATTGTGAGGCTAGAGGATCTCGACCTGAGAGAATTATAGAATATAATAAAGAGAGTAGCGACTTGCCCTCTTTTCGTACGGATGCAAATATCTATGTTAATAATTTATTTACTCACGTTTGTATAAGTGCTTAGAAGTCGAGTTCCGCTAGAGCGATTTTTATGGTTTACATCTTTTGGATTTGAGTTCGTTTCGAATAAGAATCGAATAAGATAATTCAAGATATTTACTTAAAAGAAAATAAATATAAATAAATGAATTATGTGTCTACCTACTGTTTTGAGTTTAATAGAAGTTTAAGTCCACGGGAAAAATCTCGAGCGGTTATACATATAAACCTTGTCCTTAAATCATTATATCTATGGCTGAACACTGTTGTACGGTACAGCAATGTTCTGCCAACAACAACAACTTGTACCTCTGTGTTGTCTGTTAAAATGTCATGACTAATGTGCACCACCGCGCGCCCGCTCAAGGCTCTACGAAATAAAACATATGAAACTATTATGGGTATTCACATTATTTTGATTCATTTTATTCTGATTAGTCCGTATGTTAGTCCGTTCAAAAATATTGCATCCATATTTTTTACTTTATCAATTTAATAAGAAAGCACAAAGTGTTAAAGAAAACATGAAAGTTCCGGAGTGGCGACTTGTGACTGCGAAATTTAGTGCAAATCACACGAAAGCATTACATTTTGACTTTAACGTGTTGATTTTTCGTTTGCAAGAAAAAATAAATGATACGGTTACAATTTTTTATGTAATCTATATTTTAAATTTTTAGTTATCTACCCTTTTGTTAGATTTTTATTGAGATTTCGTTAAAATTCTCCAGCACATACATGCATACATGTTTGATAAAGTATTTCAAGTAAGAGCCTGCACTGCGCACGCGTCCGCACATCAAATTAGCATGTAAACGCTCGCTCTAACTTTATGTCTCAATCCAAATATAGGGCGAGACCTTTTGACAAGCGGAGCGGTTAGTACTAAATATTATGATTATAGCCTACAGGTGGATCATAAAGTCATGTTGTTTGGTGCCAATTGTGTGTTCTTAAATAATTAACAATATTAAAATCAACCAGCTTGTACCTAGTTTAATTTTTTTATGTATATAAATTATCATTTAATGGGACCCGTTTGTAAGCAACATCTTTTGTATAAAGAATAATTAAAATAAATTCTCGGATAAAGTTCCGTTGTTATAAACATAAAAATATGCGCCGAATTGAGTATATTAATTTTATTGAGGTATTGAATTACAAACGATAAAGTTATCTAAATTATTCTTATTTTATATTGATGCAACTATCTGCCATTAAAAACACTTCAAGCCGGCCGCACCGTTACAAAGATTAACACGTACGATTTACGCAAATTTTTTTTTGGTACATATACTGAAAAAAAAAATTATGTACTTTAGTAATAAGCGATTATTTTATTGTTGCAAAACAGACACACCAATTTCATTAAACTCTAAATATATATAGTTTATCTCGATTATCCCTCAGAGAAACGAAACGAAAAACGTATAAGCTTATAAGATGTGTCTATATCTGTGTGTCTATCACAGCATTTATACCCCGTTCTCGCTCATGGTCTCATGGCTCGTGGTCTTCGCGAAAACGCCCTGTGATGCTCCGTAGGCGCTTTGCGTTAAAAAATAAAGCAGCATTTTTATAACAAGGAAGATGTGGTTTATGATGGAGCCACATTATCAGCGTGTATGTATTTCCAAAAAAACTTATTACAAATCTGTCCCGGTAAATAAGGTCCTATAGATATCTGATCTATGGATTATCCAGAAAAAAAAGGCAAAAAAATACCATAATATTTTATTTTTACAAATAATAACTAAAATTTTATTTATAACTAAAAATACCTTGACTATCTCTGAATGAACGCATCTCATAAGATGTTATATCTCGACGCTTATCACAGCATCCATCTCCCGTTCACGGATCAGGCTCTCGCATGTTCATCTTTTTGTAGACGATGTAAGTGTTTAATCGCTGGATCGTGGGCTTCGCGAAAACGCCCACTGGTGTACGTGGGCGTTTTTGCATTAGAAAATATAGCAGCATTTTGTATCTAGCCAGTTTTGATAGTACAAATCTATGAATCAATCAAAGATGGAATGGGACATTTAGCGGGTGTGATAAGTGAAAGAACAAATATTTTGTATTTGCAATACGTCTTTTAAAAAGTTTGTATGTGTTTGTATGTTATGTTATTTACATCTAATTTTGATTGTAAACAGCAGTTACAAATAATTGTTTTGCAGTAAATTACAATTCTGCAATTAATACTTTTTTTAGGTTATTACAACAGTTTTTAACAAAATATCTAATTCCTGTGAAAAACATCTTTATAGTTAATAATAGATCTTCTGGCATAGACGGGTCATGATTAATAAAAGTCGGTATGCTACTATGCCAAAAGTAATAAAATGAGGCATCGTGCGATTATTTGTATGGAAATTTCAACTGTTTGAAATTTGACAGTTATAGCATGTTACATACTTCAAGTGGAAACAAAAAAAAATGACTTAGTGCTAAAGTTGGCATATCGTTACTAAGCCCTACAGGTGCTACTACGTGCTAGCGACCCGCGACAATATACATATATTAACTCTTTGAATGAAATGTGTACGTATTTCAGCTGAAAGACTCGATTTAATTCAATTAGGAAGTGACTTAATCGAATTTTATACTTACATGTAATGATATTCTGACCGACGTGACAATAAGATAAAAGGCGTTTTATTTGAAAAAGCTATAAATTAATAGATCGTAGATTAAGTTTATTTTTGGAGTTTACTCCTTAAGAAACGATTTGAGTTATAAGGCCCGGTATGGAAATTTTATGGGGAGTAAAATCAAGTGTTAACAAAAGTTGAGGCGTTACGTAGAAAGAGACAAACATATATATCTGAAGAATTCAACGTCTAAAAGAATGAGATGGAATACCGTCGAAACGTCACGTTCGAAATAAGAACTTTAACGCATTTTGATTGGTTGTTTGTTGTGTCTCTGGAATGCGAGTTACCATTTTTGACATTCGAATACGCGTTCGAAAAAGTATTCGTCTAGCATTCACTTAGAACTTCTCAGTGAGTAGAGGTGAGAGTGCAAAGTCAGTGAAAGTTATTCAGTAAAATCATCAATATTTACAAAAAATTTTGGCAGGACGTTTCTTTTTCACTTGGATATCGTCTTACAAAGATAGCTTTTACGTTTTTGTGCAGGGAACTAAAACAATTGACCAATTAATGGTCCTCTCAACGCGTTTCATTGAAACATATATTAAGTACCTTCTGTTATTTACTAATTAAAATATAGAAGCTATAGTTTCGACACCTAATTAATTAATTCTTTGCAGTATTAAGGAATGATATTAGAATTCAAAGTGAAATAAATCAATCATCCTAAAATTGTATTTGTATAAATTGAACACAATTATTATTATTTTGTAACATACTTTATGTAATACGCTTTATTGAAGTAATATAAACAATCCGAATAATTACAGATATATGTTTGTTTCTCTTATCATTTTAGCAGATGCGTTCATGTACCCTTTTTTCTATTCGATGTACATATATCATAATATCGTTCGTAAGTAGTAAACTCCAATCGTGCGTCGTAGCTGACACACACACACACTTTTTTATTTGAAGAGTAGACTGTAAGTTTGTATGTAAACAACGACGGTGATATGACCTACCCCTATTTTAACAAGAAAGGAAATAAAAAAAATCACACCAGCCAATAACCACCTATGTCCTCCCCAGGTATGGTTCCAGAACCGTCGAGCGAAGTGGCGCAAGAAGGAACACACCAAGAAAGGACCGGGCCGGCCAGCGCACAACGCACACCCCCAATCCTGCTCCGGGGAACCCATCCCCCCGCATGAGCTCAGGGCTCGCGAGAGGTGAGGAACTTGCAGCATAGAACTTCATGTAGTTGTTAATTTCGTCAAAAGAATGTAAGCTGTGTTGGTTCAGTTGGGAGTGCACTAAGATTACGTCCCGAAGGTCGCGGGATCGAAATCTACTGTGAATCTGCATATTTTTCTGCTCATGAATTTATTCTGGGCATTCAAGGTACAGTGAATAATATTAAGGAAATGGATTTTTAGAAAAACATGACTAGAGTACGAAGGTCATCATTGAGCACCATAATTAGTCTCTAATAATTACTTGCGTTTTTGTATTCCAGTAGGCAGTAGACTGTAATGTACAACTACACACTTTTCATGAAAGAAATACTTTTCATAAAAAAGGTACCTACTACTTAAGAAATACCTAATTAGAAAATAAAAGCAAACTCAATGTTGAGGGCAAGTCGCCTGTATGTAATAAGACAGGTTTTTAAACGTTCCCGATTCTAATAAAATAAGGTTCTATACTAATTTTGCCCTATTTTTTTACCAGGGCGAGAAGAAGAAAGAAGCTGGCAAAAGCTCTCGACCGCCAAGCGAGAAAGCTGCGAGCCAAGGGCATCGCTGTCGACCTGGAAGCGCTGAAAATAGAATACCTAGCGCAGCACCGGAACAGCGGGATGTACTCCGATTCCGACGGAGACGGAGAAGGCGAGGAGTGCATGATCGATGTAGTCGGAGGGGATTCCTCCCACTCAGGTCCTGAAGACTTCTCAATGACAGGGAGACTCCGAGCGCCCTCTGGAGCAGACGGCATCAACAACTCTGACAGTTCCACCTCCGACGCACACTCCGGCCGACACTTCAGCCCCACCCCTGACCCTCAGACATCATTCTTCCAACAATTCGGAGCCGCGAGCGCGAACTTTGAGAAATTCGACTTCGACTCAGGCAGAGCTGTCTCCTTGGACCTCAGCGGAGGACGAAACACGGAACAGGACCTGTCGAAACGAGGGGAGAGGAAACACAACCCGTTCAGCATAGAGTCTCTGCTTAACACGTGAAAGTGACTAGTGACTTAGAACGCATAGAGTTGGGACATTACTACTGTGTAGTGAAAAACCTTATCATTTTAACCGTTAGAGAACGAAAGCTTATCTTTAATGTGAATAACGTCCATGGTTATGCATGCTGAGTATAATTTTATGTCTCTAGTAAAGTGAACATGCGTCTCATTTTACTAACATAGGTGTGTTTATATCGTATGAATCATTTGTACAGTGATGTGTTTATTGTTCATAAATATGGTTTCACGACGTTTCGCGGCACGATTATGGCATGTCACCATGTGTTGATGCGATCATAATGAACATTTATGTTGTCACCGTGAGAGAAACTTGCTGAATAATTTTGAATAAATATTTTCTCTTTAATGAGAATCCTTCAGGTTTTTTTATAATATATACTGATGTACTAGAACCTAGACCACTATTTTGTGCAGTCCGCTAGTGAATCGAATACGATCGAACGGTCATTTGGCATAGAAAAATGGTTAGGACAGGAACTGGGTTTGACGTTTGACATTTACATACAAAATGAAACTTTTAGGTACTTACGCCCATATTCGATCTATTAGAAAATGCTAGAAATATGATATACTGAAACAATTTTTTTTGTCAATTCTTGTAATAGAGTAAGATTTTTGTATTTTAATTTTCATTTTGAGGCATTTGTGTTGGAAATGGGCAATATGATCGTGTTTTCCTGTAGTAGTGTTCAACTCTTTAATAATGTTCCTTTGCTTGACGCAGCTTAAGACTTGACACCTTACATATCCAGTGTGTATATATTTATAATAGGTTCGTGTATAGTTTAGTGTAAATAACTGTATTTATTTCAGATCTTGTTTGGATTCGGGGCAATAATTATAAATTGTTGTATTTTAATTTATTGAGATTTTATTGTTTGTATGTTAAAATATTATATTTTTACATCTGTATTGTTTGGGATCAAATGATTAATTAATCTTTAGGTCTCATTGCCATTACTTGTAATTTATTTAATTGAAACTACCATATATTTTTTTAATGCAATATAGGTGCACAGGTAGAACATAAACTTAACGATATCGCAGTTTAGATTTTAATAATAAAGTTGTCCTCCTAATAGATATGCAATAAAATGGCAAAGAACTACAAACTTAATTATACAAGCGAAGTACAAAACTGTCCACATTAGTAGGCAAAATACCGTATAGTAGTTTAGCCACACGCGTAATTGTGACATCAGCACAACGTCGTTATTAAAACGTCGCGTTACGACAATAAAACTAGAAAAACAACAGTTATCACATGAATTATAGTTGCAGCTACCGTTTTTAACGCAACCGTTTATTAATGACGAATTATTTCACACTAGCCGTTTAGCCCAAGTCGTGTCATTATGGATAAATATAAATGGTTCACTTTTGTTACTTTTTGTTGTACAACAAATTTAATTTGAATTTATAATACTCTAAACGGATGTAGCTTTTATACCTCACTTCGACGCCATATCACCGGAGCATTTGCAACAACTGTAAAATATCAAAAATAAATGTATATTTTATATAGGTTCTTTAAAACAAGACTAGACAAAATCGACCGATTATTCAATACGTTGTATTAAATAAAAGAAAATTGCAAAAAAAAACTTAAAGGACGTCAATCTATCTTATCTATCGAAATATATATTCATTTGGCTGAAAATAATGAATTTCCAGAAAAATAAACATTTAAAAAAAAAATTACTTATATATACTTTTTTGTCCCCTTCTCTAGTGAGATAAATTGGCTTTTAATTTCATGTCGAGCAACGTACAAAATTACATTATAATACAATTTAAATTCAATTTGAATGAAACTTGCAACTATAATAATAATGGTCAATGCTTTCAAAATAAAATGGTAAAGTTCAGAACAATGCATAATTTTAAAACATTAAAATATTTTCAAGAAACTTAATGCGAGCATAATAATCATTATTAATAAACGCTTAAAGCCAAACGGCCGATAAGAGCCAATTAGCAAAACAAAATGGCGACCAGTTTATTGCCGCTGAAATGTAATCTTTATTTTTTCGCAATAAGGCTGTTAGTGGCACCAACTTCACAACAATACTAAAGCGATTTGATACGCGGTATTGTCTCGAGTCGCTGACACGTGAAATTATTGAATTGTCCTTGATTTATGGATTCTTATAGATTTGTTATCATCTAACATGGATTCATATTCCCTCAGACACTATTATTTGGCACTTAGTGCTCACCAAAATACGTTCACACGTTAGCCACTTAGCCGGTTTTGGCCCTCAGCTAATCTGTTAACCATTCAAACGTCCAGCCGCGTTTGCCACCAATTACAATTTTAAAATAAAATCCTATACATACAACATTAACGAACATTGAGAAGGAGCTAACAATCTTTATCATTATTTTTAAACGCAGACTCGATAGAAATATTAAAATAAATCGACTTAACTACTTAAATACATGATCCACGTAATTGCATGATCAGAGAATAATCTGTAAGTAGGCACAGTTTAATAAGACGTACACTACACGACCAGCAGATGGAAATACATTGACTAAAAACGTATCGTGTCGTACGGCACGGTGCCGACGCGGTGCGTTTGACGCACGTCGGTCGTTCCGACGGCGACGTTCGTTTGTTTTCACTAAAAGTCCGTACGCCATGAACGCGTAAATCGAATGCACACCCAATATATAAAGAACATCACTTGTATAAAAAATCGGGAATATATGTCATTTAACCTTAAAAGAAGGAGCAACATTAGGATTAACATGTTTTTTTTTATTCTGTAATAAGTATTTATTTGTATTCTTCATCTATTTTTTTATAAATATCTAAAATATTTATATGCGACGTAAAGAATCAAAAGAGCATAAATTAACACAATTGTTTTTATTTTCAATTACCTGTAAATGGTTAAAATAACACTAACCCCTATATTGTAAATTTTAGTAGTCTGAATTTAAAGTTAGGTACAAATATTCATAAGTAATTTATAAATTATAATTATATATAAGGTGATACATTGTAAATGAATATAACATTATGTAAGATGTAAAAAGTTAGGTATGTTATGTGAGTAATTTATTGAATCAAAATATAACACATATAAATACACATTTAAGATTTTCTTTTAAGCCCATTCCTTATGCAAATAAGTTTTGAGACAAGTCCAACAGGTCATATTCGCTAGAGAAGAGTTTTGCAGACGAAGCATTGTCGATTATGAGCGCGGATTACACAGACAACTTGGAAGCGTGCGTTGAACCTAATCGTGCATAAATAAAAGCTTAGCTTTTATATGAATAAAAAAAATATATTTCCGGACAATCCACACAACAACATCTAGCCCGTGGTAAGCTCTAAGCTTGTGTTAAGGGTACTAGACATCGGATATGATACCTACTTATTATAATAGACATACATTATGTATAGATTTTTTACTATAAGTACATATTAAACACCCAGACCAAGAAGAAACTGATTGCAGAACATACAAGCACTTGAGCCCTCGCATTATAAAACCATCTATTACTGGCGCAGAAGTTCAGATGCGAAATATGTCGTTAAACAAGAGCTTATAATTCAATAACCATGCAACATCTGCAAAACTGAGGCCGGAATTCATAGTCACAAATAATCGTTGATTACTTTCAACCGATGATTACATCTGTAATTCCTTGATTATTTGTGACTATGAATTCCGTCTTCAAACCGCGACTCGACGAGCACTCCGTCTTGTCCAGGCAAAATGTTTAAGAGATAAAAGTATCTTGATTACACCATGGGAAATAGCATTTTCTGTGACTACAACTGCCAACAATTTCATCATTTCAGACATAGGACGTCAGCTGGAAAAAATACTCGCTATTAGGTTGCTAATTATTTACTATAATTGGAATAAAAAAATCAATATTCATATTTGGCATCGGTAAAATAATGAAAAGCCGTGGGAAAGGAAAAGGAAAAAAGTGCGAACACAATGGACTTTCATTCCGAAGGTCGTGGGTATACCCCGCCACGCACCTTAGGATTTTTCTTCATGAAAATTGTATATGCGTTTTAAAACACGTGCTGTAACGGTGAAGGCAAACATCGTGAGGAAAATTGAGGGAACGATAATAGGTGATGATGATGAAAATAATGTTGCCCCCTCTCTGCCCGTGGGCGGCGTAGAACCCAGCGAAGGGAAAATTACCAGAAAATGCTCTAAAACTAAACATAAGCTACTATTTTATTCAATTCTAGAGCTATTACTAATTATTCCAACCAAAAGTATACCATTTAAAAATTACACGGCCAAATTAATAAGTACCTATTTTGTTTCAAGGATTCAGGTCAAGAGTGAATGGTACCTTCTAGATCTTAGTGATCCATCCTCGTCCACGTCGACACGACACTTAGGTACCATCAAGTGAGATTGTGGACAAGCAAAGATCTATCGTATAGAAAAAATATAAATTCCCATTGTCAAAGGCTCTATCACACGTTATTAACATAATTATCTTCATTTGACAGTTGCTTAGATGATATCAGATGATTGGAAAATCGACCCATAATATCTCTAAGCATATAAACCTAGTTATTTTCTTTCTTATTATTTTGTCGATTTTCTATTCTGTTAGCAAACTCCTCAACGGAGCTACCTTACTGTTTGATAGCTAGTTTTTTCAAATACTAGTTAAGAATATAAATGAGAAGATAAAGAGGAATCCGACCTCAAAATTGTAACCAATATTATAATATCTAATAAAGATAAAACTTTTTAAATGGCTTCCATAGAAAAAGAAATAAAAACATCTGATTACCTATATTTTTTAATTATCTGTTACGGAAGTTCACACACTTTGAATATAGATAAGCCTTATACAATAGATACATAGGTAGGTATACATTTTTCTTATAGCTAAACTACAACTTTAGTCCCACTATAGTGCAATTTGATACCATTACAACACAAGTTTAGTATTGAATAATCTAGATAAATATTAAAACAAAAAACCCGATACCAGATCTTTAGTTCCATAAACGTAAAAAGTAATGCTATTTTGTAATGTGCACGTGATGCGCTTTCATTTAAGAATATATTTCCAGATTCAGTTGGGCAGCTATGATGTGCGAGACAGACAGACACGTCAAATTTATGACACTTCTCTTTTTGTCAGATGTTAAATTTTTTTTTTATATTAATAAGACTTCATTTGACCACAATCTCACCTGATGTAAAGCGATGATATGGTCTAAGATGGAGCATGAAGGCCTAGAAGATGGCTTCTCCGGACCACATTACGAAACACGAAAAAATCGCTTCACGCACTGGCCCAGCCCGGAGGGTGGTGACAAGCCGCGGCCGAAGCTTACCACCAGAGACTGTTCTTAGCACCACCCGGAGGTCACGTGTAAGGATTCAGAGGGTTACCACTTACGGACGTGAACAGACAAAACCTCCAATAATGTTAAAAAATAATTTCTCTCGCCAATTGCATATAATTTGAGTCTGTAAAATAAGCCCATGACTAAACGCAAGCGCACATGACCATAAACAATTCAATATGTGCAAATTATTCGGTCAACTTCCCGCCAAAACACCGACTTTGACACAAGAGCCGCGTGTTATATCGGCTTTGGCATGCTGTGAAAAGTTTATTTCTGACAGAATGGCCTAAATACTTTTAAATTTGCCTGCAGCAATGAAATTAAAGTTAATTTAAGAGTTTAAGAATAGTGACAGGAATAAGTACAATAAGTTAAGAAGTTTAAAAAGCCTTGTTGGCTAAGTAGGGGCACACTCAACTTACATTCCGAAGGTCGTGGGTAGAAACCCCCCCCAGGCACCTCTGGATTTTTCGTCTCGAAAATTTTATGTACAAAAAAAAACGTGCTTTAACGTTGAAGGCAAGCCGGCATGTACTGAGATCTTTGACGAGTTTGAAGGACATGTGACATTCACCAACCCGCACTTCGCCCCTTGGTGAATTAAAGCCTATTCTCTCTGATCAAGACAGAAGTCCCTGTGCCCAGGAGTGGAAACGTAAATACGGGTAATTATGATAAAAAGTTGTGCTGAATTGAAGCTTGTATTGCAGCTTTTAATGAAAAAAAAAAGTATTTCTGACGATATACAAGGTGTAACAAATTATATTATATATAGAAAACCACTTAGCAACATCTAGGCCCGTGGTAAGCTCCAAGCCATTCGAGTAAAACAAAACATCGAAACCGAAGAAAACGTGTTTGCTGATTCCTAAGTTCTTTTCCCTCAAATTATCAGGAATAAGTTCAAAATTCAAATGCGTTTCTATGAGTTTTGTTTAAAAATTTACACAAACCGCATATAAACCTACGCCCTAACTCTTAAACATTATTAATTCAATGATTATGACAGAAAGCGGACAATTTGAAGTAATAGTGATTAGGGCCGGTCCACACTTACGTGAATAAATCGACAATAATAGCAGAAACCGCCGGCCGACGACGGTACTTAGCCACTCGAAACGACTCCATCAGTCTATATGATTGATGGACAACGTTAAATTGACGTAAGGTGTTCTACGGAATATTCTAGAATCATCCAATTTACACTTGAGCATTTCTGTAGAATGTAACACTCTTGTGAATGCTCGGGTAACATGGCGTTGTATTTGTGCTGTTTGCTGAAGTGACCTACGTGAATTTATTTATTAACCGCTGACAAAAAGGGGGGCGTTGTGTTTGTGCTGTTTGCTGAAGTGACCTACGTGAATTTATTTATTAACCGCTGACAAAAAAGGGGTGTTATAAATTTGACGTGTCTGTCCGTCTGTTTGTCTGTCTCTGGGTCTGTCTGTCTTTAAAAATAGAACTATTTCGCTCATTCACATGGGACAAAGCAAGATAGCTCTAAAATATCTACCTAACATCTAACCTACTAACTACTATTATCTAACTATTATTATTACCATTACACGTATTATTGACATAACTACCATTGCTCAGTTTACTTGCATTTTGTGAAATAAGACCTCTGTTTATTATTTTTAAATCAGGATATAACAATAGTCTTGTACTAAGTTACGTAAAACTTCTTTGTTTCCTAATGAATGAATGAATGAACAGTTCAACTGTTCATTCATTCATTCGTCGACATTTTTCATTAAAAAAAACAACATTAACATTCGTTACCAGCATAAGTTACTACTTAAAGTACTATTTATTACGAATATTATTTGTTTCCAAAACGAAGGTAGCATTTAAACTCCACCGGACTATATTATTAAACAAATTAACATTTTGATGTCTTGTTCACAATTCACTAATCATGATCTTAGCTATCATTTCCATAGACAATTATTTTTAATAGAGTTAGTGCCCCATTAAATCTGTAGAGCGTAAAATAAATAAAAAAAACCTCTTATTTGTTATCAAATCATAGAAGAAACCGGAGCATTAACTTAAGGAAGTTATGTAGAAAGTACAGTCGAAGGTAATAGTCATAGCAATATTTTCAAAGGTTTTAAAGCAAAATTTTAAATTAAGATTATTGCATATAAGATCACATTTTTATTTAAATAACAAAACATTTTGTCCAGTTTATTAAAAAGCATAGACTTTGCCTCATTCTTTTTCGATGAAGTTCTTTTTGCATAATAACTTTTTAATATTTATAACTTTTAACAGTCATTTCATTACACACACACAATGGTTTAAAATAAAATAAAAATCACATGAATCTTACAAAAGTCAATGTCAAAATGTTTATTGCTTTAAAGCACGGGGAATAAATCCATCTTAAAGTATATATAACTAAATTTAAAATGTAATAAAAAAAATATATATATTAAGGAAATAACATTGACTGAAGCTGCAGAGTAGGCTATATAGATAGTTCATAAATAGGCTAATATGAAAAAAAATAAAGCATATCTTCTATAAAACAGTTAAAAAAATAAACCTGCTTGTGGTGGTTTCAAGCTGCTACCGACCGAAGTCAGTGGAAGTCTTTGAGGGAGGCCTATGTGGACGTCCGACGGCTGATGATGATGATGAATGATCAGTCGCCAGATAACTTTGTATTAAGTTGACTTTGACTCGAACTGTACCGGCATGAATTACAATGTAATTACTGCGTATGCAAATTAAGACATTAATTTCCAAATGATTCAATTCAAATGAATTTGAGGCGAGTTTTCATTTAATCCCACTATCTCACAGATCTAACTATTCTTTTGTAGGAAACATGTTACTATTTATGTACCATTTGGCTTTTAATTTGATTGGGGTGGGTTAAAAGAGTATAATTTTGGGGCCCGTCATTTATTTTATGGGGAATGGAGGCATTTATATTTTCAAAGTTACACTGCGGTTAGAAATAAAATAGCCCCACTACGTAACTTTTTTCAACTTGGAATACGTTATGTTACGTAGTGGGGTTATTATACATATATGTATAGTGGGTTAAATAGGTATAGTAGGAAGTGTTGTGTCTCTGGAATTATATTGAGGGTTTTTATGTATTAACAAGTAGATTTTTAACAAAAAACAACCGACTTTAAGTTTGGAATATTAAGAATTACTAGCCGTGAATCGCGGTGTGGCCCGTGATATAATTTATTTTCTCGAAATGAGGATATATTTTAATATAACATTTAATAATTTTGTGTAAAATTTATCACACCACCCAAAATGCAATGCAGTCAAAATAATAAAAAAAAAACATAAAACCAAATTGCACAGATAATTTTGAAACATTGTCAACTTATATAAATATGAAACAATAATAATGAGATATTTTGACCACTTTGCGCTATACAATATTATGATCACAAAAAAAATCCCAAGGCGATTGCCCTGGCGTGGTGTGAACCCAGGACCTTCGGAATTAATGTCAAGAGAGCTTCCACTTAGCAAACACGGCTTTTTTTGAAATTCTCTAATGTATCACTAAAAAGTAGGTATACCCGTAGTAATAATTTCCTCAGAAAGTAGGAAATGTATTGTATTCTAAAATCAAAATAATAGCAATATTACACTCACTCAAAGAGTCATTAGTCCCAATTTTCTTTCCTCTAATAGTTCAGAAGCTTAGGTATAGGCCCTTTAGATCTGATATGAGGGTTTACACAGCCTGTGTTCCCATGTTACATTAAGGACACTATAGATTTGAGCAAATAATTTATTTTACAGTCAACTGGCTACAAAATCTTATCCTAATAATCATACTAATATTATAAATGCGTTGTTAAGCTTTCACGCGAAAACTACTGAACCGATTTAAATGAAACTTGGTACACAGAATCTCTAGAGCCTGAAAAATAACATAGGCTACTTTTTACTGCGGGAAAACGTCATTCCGCGGGAAAATCCATTATAACGCGGGTAACGCCGCGGGGCACAGCTAGTAGTTCATACAATAATAGTAAGTACTTTGAAAACTCACTTCTACGCTAAGGTGCATTAAGCTATTCATTCGGCTAACGGTAATATTAAGTGAAAAACAGGAAGACCCCTTGCAGGGACCTAAATACATACCAACAACATTAATTTTCTTCTTGAATCAGTTTAATTTAATTTGTATTGAAATTTGTTGAATAAGATATCTAAGCTAAAACAAAGTACAAGCGACTTTATTTACAAACCGGCCTCAACAAAACAGGAGGCTGTTTTTCATATTTGATACATCAGTCTTTTTTCGTGAACTGATTGTGATGATTTTTTTTATTTTCAAATGCCTAATATTATTTACATTGGACAACCTCAATATTATAAAATAAAATATCTTTACTTTAATCTTTTAAACAGTTTAGTATTGATAGTAATTAGGTAATACAAGAGAACCTTTATGCCTAATTCGTGCAAAATCCGGATGGGGTCGCTAGCTAACTATAATATTATAGAAGCAATACAAAACACTTTATTGTACAGTAAAACAAATCAATAATCACATATGAGGAAAAAGTACAAATTATTTAACGCTCTTAAGCGATAAGACCGCCCCCTTATCGCTTAAGAGCGATAGTTTCCAGGCAACCTAAGAATTTATGAATAAACATAAAAATAAAAAAATAAATATATAATATTTGTCATATTTACCGCGTAGCCACAAACTTGTGGTTATTCCAAACGACTAGTATTACGTCTTAGATCAGATAAGGCGACTTCCCATCGCTGGGAAGCAGGGAGGGCGTCCCGCAATTATAAAGAAATTAGCCTAAAATTCTACCTTCAATGGGCATAAATTGATATAATAAAAAGTAGTATGGTTAACGCTGACTTTGTTAGGGTTGCTACACGTTAAACTTTAACAAAAATCAAACGAGTTTTGAAAACGTTCTGAAAACTTTAAAGAGTTTGATGGACATGTGACATTCACCAACCCGCACTTGGCCAAAGGCCTAATCTCTCTCACCAAGTGAGAAGTCCCAGTGTCCCCAGCAGTGGGAACGTTAATAGGGTGAATAGGTGAAACGAGTTTGTGTATTTTAGATTTTAATTGATGTCCCTATAATTAAGAGTACACTCGACTTTAATATTTCGGAATTTTCTGAAACTTTTTTTTGAGAACTGATGCTTGCATGTGGATTGCAAAATAATAAGAAGCAAAAATGTTTATAAATAGTTAGTTTGTTACTTATTTATTTAAAAGCTGAAATGCTTCCGTTGCAAATTCATAAAGATTTGTTTAGACGTCCTCGAGTTAGTTCTCAAAAAATCTGCACTTGGAACATAACAAGTCCGTGTTTTTTTTTAATTTCAGCTAAGGATTTATTTTACAATTTTACGATAACTGTATTTTTTTTTAATTGAGTTCATCTATTTTAACTGGGTTTTGTTTTGTCACACTTATAGACTAGTTCTTAATTAAAGTTTAAAATAAATGAATACAACCTAAATATTACGCTTACAGTCATTGTGTTTGTTACCTCAGACATTTGAGGACAATGTGACGTTCAAATGAATAAAAATATTCAATAGCGTGCCAAAGAAATTTGCTGTACCGACAATATTTTCATAAATTTGTTAGTCAGTAATAACACAGGATTGTGAGTATTGTGTTACATAAAACAACTTTTCTTATGTTCTATAAACAAAGGTTTCAAACGGTGACAACCCTAAGCTAAGGTGTCGCCCAATAATTAAGTGATTACGTCGGTACGCGTGTCCAAGGCGCGATTTGTATCAATGCGCGACCATTAGAGCTGGGCCTTCGCCCTTCGTCCAAATATAATGAAATGGTTCATTTTATGTCCTTTCATTTGACTGGACCATAGTCCATTCGACTCTAATGGTCCGACCATTTGAGTCCAATGGACTATGGTCCAAACAGATACTCATAAGTCTAAACAGATCCATAGGAATGTTTAACTGAATTATGACTTAGCTTTTGCGTAGCTTTTGGTAATTAATCTTTGTTGTGTGTTTGCGATCTAAGAGGTAGCGGATTCGATTCCCGCCAAGAAATCTGTGCTTAGTAAACATATATTAATAATCAGTATCCGGACAATCCACACAGCAACATCTAGCACCGTCGTAAGCTCTTAAGCTTGTGTTACGGGTATAGACATGTGTGGATTGTCAGGAAATATTTATTTATTTTTTATATTTATTTATTTTACTATACATTTTTAATACCTAGGAAGGAGAAAGTGATTGCAGAACATAAAATCACTTGAAGGCGGACCGTCGTCAACCGTCGCGCCACGACAGTTAATAATAGTAGGTACCTATGTACTCGTATAATATAATATTACGCTCTCAAATTCAAATTCAAATTCAATTAATATTTAATAAATCTATAATGTGCACACCTATAAACAAAAATACAAAATTATTAATAGAAAATAATAAATAAATGTCCTTCTCGAAAAATAAATCTAGTATGCGTAATGGGCGGTCTTATTGCTTAAAGCAATTTCTTCCAGACAACCTTTGTATGGAAATACTTTAATTCAGGAAGGTAATAAGGTACCTATATCAGATGTTGTTTATTTAATCACCTATTAACGTTCTCTTGACGAGAGAGATTAAGGCCTTAACTCACCACGCTGGCCAAGTACGGGTGCATATCTCATGTCCTTCAAACTCTGCAAAGTTCTCAGAACATGCCGGTTTCCTCGTGGTGTTTGCCTTCACCGATAAAGTACGTGTGTTAAAGCTCACATAAATTTTATTCGGAAGAAAATCCAGAGGTGTGTTGCGGGGTTTGAACCCACGACCTTCGTAATTAAAATCGAGTGTGTGTAATTCAATGAGTGACCTCGGCTTTCGCCGTTCGTCCGAATACTCAATTCAATACACAAGTCTTAGGAATTAATTCAATTAATGTTAAACTTTTGTAAAAACAAACCAACTTGACAAATAAAAAATAGGGGTTGATCGTAGAAGTGTAAAATTTTTGGGTTGTGTATATTTTTCTACTCTGTATCATAAAGTAATTAAAATTTATTTATTCAACAACAACTATTGTTACTCTATCGTTACAGGATGTTTCCCAATGCAATAGAGTAACTCAATTAATATTATTAATTTCATTCAATTGAAAAGATTATTCATAAACATAAGAAATTAATTAGTGAAATTAAAATAGATAAAAGTAAACTAAGTATATAAAACTGAAATAAAAAAAATAAAAAAAATCTTAAACACATTAAAAAATAAAAAAAAAATCACAAATCATTAACTCCATCACACTAATATTTTACATAACACAATATATGATACATCATAGCTTTTGCGACTTCGTTTTGGCAAGAATAAAAAAGATCTACGGTCTCTGTTAACACATAAAATATATATATATCCAAAAAAAATTTGTAGTGGACCACCCTAAGCATGGAAAATAGATGTTGTCCGATTCTCCACCCTGGCCGATATGCATGCTTCGGATGACGAAAATCGGTCGAGCCATTTCGGAGGCGTTAGATTACAAACACCGTGGCACGAGTATTTTATATAGGTACATACTAGCTGACCCCAGCAAACGTTGTTTTGCAAAATGAGAAAATTTATAGTAGCCGATTCTCAGACCTACTGAATATGCATAATATAAAATTTCATAACAATCGGTTAAGCCGTTTCGTGGTAACTAACACTGGGTCAGGTGAATTTTACTTAAAAGAAGATATATGATGATTAGGACTAGCTAATTCTTGATTCTTGTGTATTTTCTACTGTTGAGTATACATTTTTACAGAATAAGATATAGGCATCCTAATCCAATGTATTATCCATCTGCACTTCAAATTTCATCCAAATCGGTTCAGCAAGTCAAGTATCTCCATATTTAATGGATATATTGCTTTATCAATTCTGCAATTGTACAAATTGCAGTATTGACGATAAAGCGATATAATAATAGATTTTAGAATAGATCCAATCAAAGAGTATTTAATTATTCCAGGACGCCGTTTTATACAACCTCGAATCAAGAAACTCCTTTCAATAATTAAAAACTATTTTATTACTAATCTGTGCGTACAGAACAGCGACAACATGTGTGCAACATTACTGGAGTTATAGGTTGGAATATTGTACTATTCCAAATTCAAAATGCGCTTCATCAATGGAATATTTTTTTTCTGTAAAGAATGGTATCATTCTTTATGCGTGTTCTATTTTCAAACATGAGTTTTTTTTCCATTTCCCTCTTTTTTTTGATGATAACGCTGATTGTAGCCTATCCTAATCCAAGAGACAAGCAATTTTGAGACAAATCAGTTCATTCGTTTTGCTTCGAAGAAACAACAAACATCCAAACTTTCACAATTAAGATTTCGACGCAAGAGCCTGCCTAAGGATCTTTATGATCAGAAAGTACTTTATCCAAATTATATCTGGTAGGTCTTTTAAGAGTTGATGCTTTTAGATTAGGTACGTTTAGTTTGCATGCGAGTAGGCCTAGGAAATTTCTGAAATTTCATATTTTAAATTGGAATATCTTAAGTGCAGTAACAAAGAAGATAACTTGTAAGCCCCATAATTATATAAATTCCATCAAAAAAAATGAGCAATGGATAATAATTTTGCAGTCATGATGAACTAAACTAAGTTGTTGTTTTTAAAAAGCGTTGTATTTATCAATCACTGCAAAAAAATAAACTTATTTTAATTTGGCTTTCGACCAGACTTCAAAGAGAGAAAATAAAATGTTTCGTGAAATAAAACAAGTCGTTCCATGTTTGAAATTAAAATAAACAACAAACAAAAACAAAATAACTGCACAAAAAAGGCAACTCGAAAAAGGCATAAATAAATTCCATTTTTAAATTAAAATGAGCAATGGAAAACAATTTGAGGTGGCGTGCGCCGCGGCGGCAGTTGACGCCTTTGCTAGCACGCTATGGTGTGCCACTGACTTAATAACTTCATAAAAATACCAACATAATCGTTTCTTAAAATGGAACTTGAATATAAGTAGGCATAACCATGTCTACGGAACAGGGGATCATTATGAGTATGAAATTTAAGATTTTTCCACATTAGGTGCTCATTTTATTTCTCTTACAAGCATCACCTGTGATACGTACATTCACTCCTATCATTCACACATTCACCATTCACAAAAAAAATATATTCAAATAATTTTTACTTCTTTTTGTAGACTTAGTTAACTATTTAAAAATCTTATTCTGTTTATTTAGCCAATTAGGTAATGAATTGAAGACCGAACTAAATTTGAAATGATTAAAAAAAATATATATATTTTCGGACAATCCACACAACATCTACCCCCGTGGTAAACCTTGTGTTACTTGTACTAGACATCTGATATACATAATATAATAAACATAAATATTTTAAATTATACATATTAAATACCGAGAACGTGCTTGCAGAACATACAAAAACTTGACCTTAGCGGGAATCGAACCCACTACCTCCTGCGCCGCAAGCGGACCTTCGCCCACCAGTCAGGTGAGTGAAATTAAACCTTTAAAACTTAAAAGCCAACCCCAACATTTGTCAAAAACTTCAACATTACCTTTTGTTGTTTTATAGGTATATCTAAAACTTAGAATTGAATATTTTCCATCCAAAAGGTTGTCTGGAAGGAATTGCTTTAAGCAATAAGACCGCGCATTACGTATGCTAGGTTTAATTTTACTCATCATTTTGAATTTTTGGTTATTGGTGTGTGTAATAATGAATTTTCTATCTATCTATCTATAAAACTTAATTACTTATGTATAACTTTTTATGAACAAAGATCATCAACGACCAACGTCCATTTCATAAGCTTTCAATCAAAAAAGCTTTTAATTTCGATATCCCATTGTCATGTAAAAAATTACTTTATTTCCTAATTTATTCACCCTAGCCATGATTTAGCTATAAACCATTAATATTTATTCAGATTTTATCTGTTTTATTGTTCGCTATTAACAAAATCCAAACATTACGGGAAAAGGAACGTATTTCAGGCCACGCCTTTCACAATAACCTTTAAACTATTAAGACATTATGGCTGTAAAAGCACAGGGTTGTATTAAGGGAGTTAGTAATAATAATAAATATTTCCGGACAAATCACACAACATCACCTAACCTAAACTAAGCAGAGCTTGTACTATGGGTTAGGTAACTAATATACCTACTACATAGATTCCTTTTTTGTGTTCAGGCATCAACATTTTTGCTCCTACATACCTGCTATAAGTATGCCTAGACGTATACCTAGTGTCCTACCTACTTAGTGTCCTATGTGTTCGATGTTTTGTTTTGTTTTTCATGTAGGTAATATTCGTTAATAGTGTTTCACAAATATTTTTTTCTTTTTATTATTGAGTGTAGATACTTATTGTGTTTGTTAATTGTGGATGAATAAACGAATTCTCTCGCAACTGCTAAATCTTACAAATTTTATGCTATCATAGTTACTCAAATGGACAAAATGTTTAGTTTTTCATAGTTTTCCTGATTATTTCTACATATAGACATGATTGTATGTATCCAAATCGCTGATCGGAAACTCACATTACTTTTATTTTAAACTTAAAGTGTATAGAAGTAAAAAAATTGTTCACTTGTGTTGCCAGAGGTAGCTCGATTCCCGCCGTGATGTTTTTTTGTGTGCATATACTTTTCCCTTGGACTAGTCGTTTAATACGTATAATAAAAAATGGTATATGATTTTATATTAAATTTAACAGATATATATCACATTATAAGATATCATTTAACATTACCCGAAACACAAGCTTAGATAATGGATTGTCAGGCAATATGAATGTATGAATTATTTATTCATTTATTATCTCTAAAATCTTTATATTTTAATGAAAATTCTTTAGGTAGATTACACATCGTATCAATGAAGCCATAGTTCAATAAACATAAATCTCAGGTCAGTGCCACTGCTCGTGTTGCGACAGTCTTAAAACCTCCCTGTAATCTTTCACTGAAAGCGACCCATAGGTTATTACTAAAATAAAAGCTATAAGTTAATGAGAATTTCCTACAGGAAATTATAACTGGTATTAATGAACCTGACGTTTTTTATTATGATGCCTACTTGTATTAAATTATTTTGGCATTAGTTCATAAATAATATGAAAATGGTTAGTTTTATTTTATTTTTCTTGCACGTAATTGGAGTGGAGTCGTTGCATTATCACCCGATTTATACTTCTAATGGTTAGTAGACCTACCTCACTCTCACCTAGGTGGATGATGGCGAGTATAGATCAAAAAGGTCTTCTTCTCTTTATCCTTTTTGGTAGATCGGTCGTGGATAGACGATATTCGCCTCACAACAGTGCGACATTTCTCTCTGTTGGAGATCATCGTGCTGCAGGCATTTAAGAGTCCCTGTGTGTTGATAGGCCCTTTGTCAGAAATGTTCCGTCCACCTCATGGGAGACTTTCCAAGTTCTGGTCTTGTGCCCTCTGTTTTTCCTTGAACGACAAGACGTTCGATGCGCTGATTGTCGCGTCGAGAGACGTGTCCGAAGAATGTGAGTATGCGCTGGACTACTGAGAATAGGCGCTGCTCAATGCCGAGTTTTTTTGAGTATTTAAATTAATCTAAAAGGTGTAAACGATTTCATTTCATTTCATAACGATACTTATTCACTCTTGTCTTGAAGATACCCAGGTGTTAAAAACAAAGCATCTATCTCCCTAATGCGTGAAAAAATTCCTAAGAAGGAGTCTGAAAGCCATCGGTGCTCCTATTTCCTCACCTAGGGTACGGAATGGCAAAATCTTAATCAGTCCTCATTTTATACGAAGTACAGACTGAGCTGTGATCAGTTTGGAATACGTTCTTTTCTGATATCTACCACCTGAGTTTCGTCAAAACTTGTCAATAAGTGCCTTCTAGAACTTACGATCTAGTTAAATTTCATCAGCTGATTTGTCCATTGGAAGACGGATAATTATTAAAAGGCTGTGGCGAAGACATACCTAGTTTCACACGATGCGTTTGTAACCATTCTGATGAGCATAGCCAACGAATCCGTCCGTATCTTAGAAAGACATCAGGCACTCATGAGGCAGTCTACCTCTCACACTAACGATACTATAATATATAATAATATTACAACAATACTAACAAGGAATGTGTCTTAAAATAATCTAAATAGCG
The DNA here is from genome assembly GCA_929108375.1 of Gymnoscelis rufifasciata. Taxonomy (NCBI): domain Eukaryota; kingdom Metazoa; phylum Arthropoda; class Insecta; order Lepidoptera; family Geometridae; genus Gymnoscelis; species Gymnoscelis rufifasciata. The sequence continues at coordinate 12,856,857 of OV815311.1, forward strand.
CAACAGCCAATTTCCCTGCCATCTAGTTTGCAAAGCATGCTACCAACGAGCTTGCCCTAGTTTCACAAATTTCCAATGAAATATGCGAAGCCAATAACTTTCACGTGTGCATGTAAAATGTCCCGAAATGATAAGTTCCACGTGCATGTAAAAATGTCCCAAATTATTAGTGTCGTTCCATGTATCGTTCACGAAACGCCATCGACGTAACAAGAAGCAATTTTTCACAATTTCCATTCTTTTCCTCAACGCTACACGAGGGACTCCATGGTTTGAGTAAGATTTGGGATAGAATATGCTGCTTAACAAAACAGAGAAAAGTTATAACAAAATCAATCAACGACTTGCTTGGGAACTGACCGACTCTTGAAAATTTAAATTAAATTAACATTCAAGGAACTTCAACAATCATCAAAATCCGTTTACAAAATATTAAATAGTTTCAGTTTAGCTGCCATATCTTGGAATAGAGGCATTATGACTACAAAAAAAATAAGTACTCTCTCTAGGTCTTTAGCTGAACACTTTTTTTAAAGTAAGTAGTGACATCACTTGATGAAGAAACTCCGCAGTTGTAAAACTTTTGTAACTTCATCGTACTACCATGTAACTATAACACTATCTTTGTACACTGATTAATAAATTACTTTTTACTTTTTTACTTTAGTAAGAAAGATAATCAAAGTTCCGAAGGGTGGGCTTGTAACATATAAATTATGAACAAATCGCCCGAGACCCTTACGTCACTCGAAACTTAAAGGCGCAGTAGTCTTTATTTGCTAAGGTTTCTTGTTTTACTGAGGGAAAGTACGTTACCTCGCGGGAAAATACATAAAAAGTAGCCTGAAAAAGTCCGTTCATCATCAATACCCTATTAACGTTCCCACTGCTTGGACACAGGGAATTCTCTCTTGGTGAGAGAGATTAGGCTTTGATTCACCACGCTGGCCAATTGCGGGTTGGTGAATGTCGCGCGTTCTTCAAACTTTTCTAAGTTCTCAGAACATGCCGGTATCGGAAGAAAAATCCAGAGGTAAGTGGCGTGGTTTGAAGCTTCGTTTCGACCTTCGGAGAGTCGAGTGTGAAAGCCAGTGACAGTCAACACGGTACTACTGTATATCCACAGTGTTTATGATCCATGGTCACCCACAGGTGCACCTGCGGAATAATAGAAGCACATCCGGTTTGGGACACGACAGGCCATTTTCACTTGTTTCTAATGAAAATTGCTTTATTTCGTTTTTACGAGTAAATTACTGAATAAGGGTGGGTATGTGTTTATGCTTTTCATGAAACTTCACTTATTTATATTTTTAAATAATTACACAGGAAGTTTCCGTGGTTGCGTTGAAGCCATGAAATTAATCAGCTATGGAAAATTAACTATAAGATTTCTTTTAAATAAAATAGCGTAAAAACCCACAAATAAATAATTATGCTTTAATAGAAACAAATAGATGAATTTAGATAAGCACACTATTGTATTAGGCGAAGCCTGTAAAAATAGTTGTAAGTTTTGGAAATAAATAAATACCTCTAAATGTGGATAAACTAGTCAGCACTTTGTAGAAGTAGATATAACGCCAAGTTAACTAAGTTAATAATAATGATAGTCATTTACTAATAACAATTGTTACAATAAAGTAGCAGTAGTACATGTGTGTAACGATTTAAGCAAGAAATACGTTTTATAATCTAAGTATAGACAAATAGAAAATATCAATCATCAGTTACGATTATTATTTGTTATACATAGGATAACAAATAATAATCGTAACTGATATCGTATCGTGGTAAACATCTTTTCAAGTCTTTTTAAACAAATGTCAAAAAAAAATAGGCTTAAAAAACGACTAGTTTGAAATAAATAAACATAATATATGTAGCTTTTCACGCTTGGGCCGTGCCCGAATTTTGAATTCAACAGCGGGAATAATAATTATTATTATTCTATTATTTCAGATAACATTATGTAAAACTCATTCATCCAGGCAGGTACTCGAACAATATACCATGCGTTTGTATCAAGGCTACTTTTATTACAGGATATTAAAATTATAGATTAAACATTGAAACTTTCACAATAAACAATAATTTTTAAGTCTACGCACAACAACCGACATCCGCTGATAACGCTTGCCAACCTCGAATTCCCGCCGCTCGCCATTCGGTCGCTTCGTTCGCGCGAAGCTTTGAGACATTTTTGAGTAAAGCAACTTCTGAAATGATTGGATGTTTGAATTAAGAACGCTAACAATTAAATCCCTATATAAATTAAAAACACACAAAACTTAAAATTAATCATAATAATTAAACATTCATAGATAAGATATAGATTAATATAATGTAATTCCCTCTGTAAAATGTCTAACTGTAGGATGTTTCGCTAAAAAGGCTTGATAACCAGTGAACCAGACTCGACATACAGGCTCTAGTAGTTTCTGAAATGAATTCCTTCAAGCAAGCAAACGTAGTGATACTTTTCACATAGGTACTTATTTATTTTCCAAAAATCTGTGTTTAAAAATATTTCAATCAATTTCTTACTATAGGACCAATAATTAAAATAAATGGCGTTATACATACACATACATCACACCAAGTAAAACAAATTATAGTATTACAGAACCGACAAGTAATTGCTCAAATTCACTTCCAATACCAAATTGTATCTAACGATTCCCACCGTGTAATCAATGGCGTATCGAGTGGAATCAATTATCCGACACAGTCGGTACAATTATCAATCATACGAACGCCCACTATAATAAGACACCGCCTAATCATGTCGTGGTCATATGGAATTGAGGACATGAAGTGATTTAGGTACATGAAATTTCCTTATATCTTTGTCTATAGATTCACGGTGGACGAAGGTTGTTTCCAAACGCAACATTACTGGTTTATGAGAGGTTTTGTTCAGTTGCTGACATTCTACGGTTGAAACGACATGAAATGAAATGTATTTATTTGCCAAAAGTATGCTACAATAATAGATGTTTAGTTTCATATAAAGTTTCACATACTTTACCAGTAAAATGGCTGTTAATGTTATAATGCTTACACAACACAATTTAAATTAATTGAATTATTATTATTTACGATGTCAAAGTTAGCCGTTACACTGCGATATTTTCATTTACAGATATTGTTATCTGAACTTATCTTACAGAAATTATTAATGAGCTATCTATTCAAGCTTAGGGCTTACCACGGGGCTAAATGTTGTTGTGTGTATTGTACGGAAATATTTATTTATTTATTTTATTTATTAATATTGATGTCAATGTGTCTTTCTATGTCAGCCGCTGCCTCGGAGCAGTAACTATGCGATATCGTCATAATGAATAACAAAGATTATATAATAAAAGTTCCGGATTTACCGAGAGATAAAACATTTTGTTGCCCCTACAGGATGGGAAAAATCCATGGGCTATGGAGGGAAAATACTTTAAATCCTTAAGGAATCTAACTTTAAAAAATCGTTCCTAGATCTCATCCAACCAATCCAGAGGATTAGTTATACGTCATACGCTACGCATTATATTCCACGTGCTGGCCTAGCAGACACCGTCTCCATAGCTCTCAGAACGACCCAGATCCTGAGGCAGGCATGGAGCGATGTAAAGCGAAGCTACGTATATATAAGAGAATTTCCTAATTTAATAATGTTAACCCTACCTACCTTTTTAAGCCTGCAGGTTGCATGTCACAGGTCTGGGTGCTTTCTTATTGTCGAGCAGAACGCAACCAAAACAAAAGCTTCGAGCTGTAAACTGCCTTATTAATTATTAAAATAGTGCGATTTGACTGCGCACAAAGCGCGGCACCAAGCATAGAAAGCTAAGTCAGTGACACAGTGAGAGCCACAACAGTGGTTGCGTGCTGCGCCCCGCTTGCCGCCAATTTGCACGTCGCGCGGCCAATCGCACAATTTACTTGTCAAACCAACCTCCTCGCCATTACCCCAGCCCGTACAATCCAGCCGCTGCACTACTCTACCGATTATCCAGCAGCCGAAAAAAAAATCTATGCGAAACCGACCCACCGACCGAGCTTGGCATTTTGACAGGAAAATTGAGATTTTTAGCACAAGTAACACTCAAGATAAACCCAAGTAATATTCAGTAAATAATAAAACATTAAGACCCTTTTTATTTAGCCTGTAAGTGAGTCATTAAGCCTTCAAGTTGAAGATCCTTAAACGAAATGATGGAAAGGGAATGTACTCGGTATTATTTATTATTTAAGAACGGACTGGCGCTTTATGGGCAAAACTAATTGGTAAAGGCTTAAACTATTACCTCGCTTAAAGCGCCCTGCTATGGTGCGTTCGCTGAATTGCTCCAGACACGAACATTATTAAGACATTCGCCGCCTTAACGTGTCGGCCGCCGCACCGCTACCTCATTATAAATTAATTTAGACACACAAATACCTAGCACCGGCACACGTGATTCACGAAACAAAAGCAAAAAGCCAAAGTCCAATTTGGAACACAAGAGCGGATCAACGCTCGAAATGAAAGCAATACCCGGGCACGTAGGAGTGTATGTGAACAAGATACGGGCGTACCAATTTGCCCACCATCACATTCAATCACCTCTAGCTAACGACCGGCCGCAAAAAACACGACAGACTCTCAGGAAGTCGGCCAACAATAAAAAAACAAATAACCCGAGTAAATTAAGTTATAACCTAAAACACGTATGAAGCCATCATCCCAACGGTGTAATCATATTAACGACTACAAAAGGAGCGGCAAAAAACATAAAAATTAGAGGATCGAGAAATGTGGGCCAAACAAAAACGTAACGTATCGCCTAATTATAGCTGTTGGATGAAAAAACAATTTTATGTTCGCTGGGCAGGCGCACACGAGGTGCCTTTATGGGGCCTGATTATAGCCTCGCACCACTAAACCGATATATTTAGAGGAATGATAAAAATAATGTGCAATGCCCATGAATTTCTGTTTATGTAAGTATACGATTTAGTAGCAAAATCGTCTTAATGGTGATACTTATTGTTTTGAGCCGCGTTAAGCTACTTATGTAACATATTAAAAAAAATTAACAGCATATATATACATAATATGTACTCGTATGTACAAATTGTTATGGAAATTTACCTGGGTACTTTATAATCATTTTGTTTGAATTATTTCGTATTTCGTTTATGAGTAACGATATGTTTACCCTATACACTAAAACACAAGATCTCTCTTCATTTTTGTTTATTTGAAATTTTAATAAAATCTCTGCGTCGCCGCGACTTTAGAAACGACCCGTGTTGATCGACTCTCGACCAAATCCTTTATTATTTCGACCTGTATATTTTTATTTTGTTCTTCCACGATTATTATTTATGAATTATTATTATTTGAGAATTTATTATTAGCTTCGGGAGAATGCGCGTCCTTTTTCAATTTGCCAGAAGGTGCCGGATCACAGGTATGGGATTAGTTTTTTTTCTTTTTCTCGTAAATTTTTGTAAGTTAATTAAATTGTTTCCGAAATGATACAAATGATGCGGGAGATGATTTAATTATCTTTAAATCTTCATGTTTTTATAACAATTATATTATGATCAGCTAACTTAAATGAGATCTTTGGATGGTTTTTATAAAATGGATTTATTTTGAAATGATGAAATCCAAATTAGTCTTATACTTTTAGAACTTAGAAATAAGTCTATTTATAGGTAAGTACAGGAATATTTGTTGAGTTTTGATAGGGGAAACATGGGTTAATATAAGTAAGTCATAATAGATTTTTTTTTATTATAGCAGCTGTTTAACAGTTCTTTAGTTCATCGTCATTACAATAAATCACTTTATCTCTGTCTTAATTGCCAAAAAATACTGAATAAATGAAAATCAGCCCAGTAGTTTTTGAGAATATTACGAACTCACACAGGCATCAGAAAACTTTAATATATAAAATGTAGACATTCCTTCAAAAAATAATGTATTTTAACAAAATTATTATTAAAATTTAAATTTATTACTCTACATGTAAAAATCTATGCATAAATCAATCTCTGCTTAACACAACACCTACCACTATAGAACTGTCAAAACTGCAGTCGCTATTTAGCCGACAAACTGCTCGGGGCAGTTTATCGACCGGCTATTTATAAGGCGGGCAGTTTATAAGCAGTAACAATGTGTGCAGTATCTGAACTGCAATTACTCAAATACACACCTCTAGACAAGATATATTAAATATTTTACTCTGGAGGTGATTAAATGTTTTGTAATATATAGGTTCAGTTGTATGAGTTGTATTATGTAGTATGTGTAATTATGTGGTTTGGTTTGCGTTGATGAAGTTGAGACAATATCTGATAAATAGGTTGGTAGAGTATAATTATTTTCTATTCTATTATAAACGTACACAAATATCATAGTTAGTAACAAGGACAAACAAACTTAACAAAGATTTTATTGAATATAAGTTTAGCTCGAATAATTGGGTAAGTACCTGTTTAAGGTACGTATTATTATATTAACAACGACTTGTGTAACGTTAAAATTCAAAAAATTACATTTGTAAATGAGTATCAAAATCATTATAATTTAATATATATAAATAAAAATGAATTGTTGTTCGATAGTCTGATTAAAACGCGAGAACGGCTGGGCCGATTGAGCTAATTTTGGTTTTAAAATGTTTGTAGTCCAGGGTAGGTCTAAACGGTGAGCAAATAATGAAAAATTCCGGGAACTCTTTCTTCCCGTGCGACACCGGGGCGGGCTGCTAGTAAAATATATATATTTAATTAAAAGCGCAGACGCAGACTTATAATTATAAATGCGAAAGTAGCTCTGCCTGTCTGTATGTTACTCCTTCACAAAAAAACTACTGATTTTAATCAAATTTTGTACACAGATTATCTAGAGTCTGAGAAAGGTCATAGTATTTTTATTGCGGGAAAATCCATAATAACCACAACTGGTAGTTCATAAATGGCCGATGTTAATATTAAAATCGATTTTATGAATCAACACAATGTTTTACTGCTATAAAATAAAGCGATTAGGTTTATAATGTTTGCTTAGGGTGCTCCAACGAAGCGTGATGGATTGAAAAGGTTTTTTTGTCTAAATTGACCGTTTATTGAGCATATTGATGGACGCGGTCAAACGCTGATAGATATTGCCAATATCCGGATACAGGACATTATATTTTTGACAGAAAACGGAAATCAGCGGACAGTTTCTATAAATTTTATACTCAGATCGTATTTTTACTTATAGCTATATAACTAGCATTCTTCTATTGACATTTGTACTATTTTATTAATTTTATTGACATTTTGTTAAATGATTTTGTTGCATTCCAATAAAATAGGCACAGCAACACTTTGGGGGACCAGGTTCTGGTCAACGATGGTTTTGTAAAGGTTTGGTTCATAAACGTGAGGCGAGCATACAGACTAAGATACTCACAGTTTAAATATCCAGGACTGCCTACTCCGCCTTACATTGACAACACTTTCCTTTGTTAGCACAACACACACGATACTTTTCACAATCTGGCCAGGCTATTTTGTATTGGATTTTGATAGTATTATAGATTTTGCGGTGCGCGCGCGCGGTTCGCGTGAGATCGAGATCTGATTCCTTCTTCTTGTCTTCTTGTCGCTGCTAGCGCGCTCCTGTCTCTTGACATATTTTATATAACCTGTGCACGTCGTTCATGACGTTTCGATGCCTGATTTGTCGATACACGATGAATGAACCAAAATAATAGAGAGTGGGAAATTTGAATTTAGAACTACAATTTAATGGAAACGAAACAGTTTTCATTTATTGTTTGACTTTGTTAAGGTTTTAATTTTGTTGATTGAGTTATAATTTTATTTTATTGTGATTATGTATTATAGTATAATTTAATACATAATATAAGAAATGACATGTAACAATTGTTATGAATAAATACTATTTTAGTTGTTTTATGGATTATAGCGTTGTTAGATAGCGTTCCTCGAGAAATATGCGAACTAGCAGTAAAATAATAATTTATAAAAGTAGTTCCTGCAATTAGAGCGTTCAAACAAACAAACAAACTCTTCAGCTTTATAATATTAGTGATAATAGTATAGATTAAAGTCCTCCGATACGTATGTCTGTCACCATGTTCACAATAAACTCAAAAAATACTGAACGCACAATAAACTGCAGCTTTTAAAAACCGCATAAAGTTCTTTATGCGGTTTTTAAAAGCTACAGTTATCAAATCAAGGGGAACGTTTTTGTATCCAAGTAAAGCCAGAACGAGCCAGCTAGTCATTAATCTGAAATAGAGAAATGTATTTTACAGTCTAAGATCAAGTTACAGTTAAAAACTCAATGGAAATAGTTTAAAAGATGCGCAGCAACCAATATTAACCAGTAAACGTGCGCGCGCAACGCCCCGCCATTTGTATTCAGCCGAATCCTGCGCCGATCGATGGGAAAGCGCGAAATTAAATAATTTATTATCCGGCATTCCACTTTAGTCTTAGCTTATGAGCCGATAAATAGCTGCCCGCGGTTCGCTTGGATTATTATGCGATAAACGATAAGTGGTGATAGATTTGCAAAACATTGTATTACTGTTGAAAAAAATTTAGATTAAGAACGGGGTATGTACTTACCATCATTGTACAATTTTCGATTTATAACTAGCTGACCCCAGAAAACGTTGTTTTGCAAAATGAAAAATAGATGTCCGATTCTCAGACCTACTCAATATGCTCACAAAATTTCATGAGAATAGGTCAAGCCGTTTCGGAGGAGTATGGCAACGAAAACTGTGACACGAGAATTTTATATATTAGAAGATATTGTTAAGGATGAATACCAAGGTACAAAAAAGGTATAAAGAGCCTTTTCAAGCTGTGGTATTTTAATAAATTTTTTTTATATAAAAAATCGCTTCTTGTCACAAAACTATAATAGTTGGAGATATGATGTTACGACGTTTTTTGTATATAATGCTAAGTTCTCCACTTACTATAAATTGTAATACATCACTTTGTTATATAATCAATAGTTTTCGCAGCATTAGCGATTAAAGAAAGTTTTTAGTTTTATTTTTCACCTTGGGTTACATTATCGGAGGTTTGGTAACGAATCTTTTTTTTTAACTAAATATAGCCTATGGCACTCAGGGATTGTGTAGCTTTCGAATGGTGAAAGATTTTTTTAAATCGGTGCAGTAGTTTCAGAGCCTATTCGAGTCAAACAAACAAACAAAAAATCAAACCTTTCCTCTTTATAATATTATATATATATATATATATATAATATTATATATATATAATATTATAACAGCTAGCTATATATATTATATTATACTAGCTTTATACCCGCGGCTTCGCCCGCAGTGGTTTTTTTTTATAAAATGTTTCCTATGTTACTTCTAAAACCTTCAAGAGTATATGTGCAAAGTTTCATGATGATCGTTTAAGTAGTTTTCGCGTGAAAGCGTAACAAACAAACTTACATTCGCATTTATAATATTAAAGTATATTATTAGGATAGTGTGCGATTTTAACAATCTATAGATAATTTGCTGGTGGTATTAGGCTTGATTTTATTTTTTATGAGAAATATTTGAAATATTGAAAGGAAAGAGAATTGTGAAAGATAGAACGATTCTGCTGTTTATACGAGGAGTGAGCCCCACTAACCTGGTACTCGCTGCTGCAGGCAACACGTCCGACCAAGGCGCAACAGGTATCTCCTGGATCCAGCTGGATGGATGGCTGTTTTGGATATCACACACAGAGCACAGCAGAAGTTCACAGATTTTAGATAGAACGTCTATCTGACAACTTAATACGATTAACACTCCGGGAAGAATATTGTCTTCACACGTCGGCGCACAAGGCGGTTGTCTTACGCCATTTTGCCTCTTTCCCAAATCAGTGTTGCTTCTACCTCATATTTTTTAGCAGAATCGAACATACCCCTCACCGAAATCAATATGATTGATTTCCGTAAATAAAATAAGAAGTATGAAATAATAATGAGGATAGGATAAAAAGAGATAAAAGATATTTATAGCTTACGAAGCTATAGCGAAAATAAATAAGGATTGGTATAATATTGTAGGTACATGGTACATTACATAAAGAAAAATAAATAAAATTTGCAGCTTAAGTTAAATCATAATTAAATCTGAACATTTCATTATTAATTTGCATAGGGTAACGGACAAACTTTATTAGTAGGCCTCTGAATTAAGCCATTTTTCGTTCGTAACGTTAAAACGCGATTAACGTTATGTAAATATTCTATTAATAAGCGGACTGTATGACATTTAGGTAACAGTACAGGGTGCTTAGTAGCATATGGTAGGTCGGATTGCACAATACGACCCCCCACCCTGATGTATTTGTGAATATCTACAAATGCAGATAATTTTCGCAGAGAAGGTACGAATTTATTCTTTTCCAACAAAGAAATTTCGTTGAAAAAATGATTTTTTTGTATCACGCGAATGATTTATAATCATGTGCTATCCTCAGTTCGGAGGATTTGAGAGGGCCACATGACCTAAGAGAATTTTGTGATTTTAAATTATGAATAAATCGATGACAGTAGGCCATGATTCGTTGCAATCGATTGAACGATGAGAATTTATTGAAAGTCGGTTCTAGGTCATTCTGAGAAACCATATCTTTCTCATTGATAGAATTTAAAACGAAAGTGTCGCAGTTAGATTTCATGTCTAGAATTTTAGAATCATTCTTCACAAAATAGGTCTTTATAGGCCAATTTACTTGATCAAGGTATAACCAATCTGGGCCTTGAACCCACATCTTAGCGCCCTCAACAAAGTGACCTGGCATCGCACCGCGCGACCCAACATCGGCAGCATTGTCTTCACTCCTCACGTGAAACCAACAATTTGGCGGGACTACAGAAGTGATTTGACTAACACGGTTAGCCACAAAAGTCTTTAATTTATACGGTGGTGTTTGAAGCCACGCTAAAACATTATTCGAGTCTCCCAAGGCAATAATCGGAAGAATATTTTTTTTTAAGATTTGTAAGACAAAATTAACTGGCTTAGACAGCAGTAAGGCAGATTCTAGTTCAAGTCTAGGAATAGACAAAATCGGATTTAACGAAGCCACCCTTGATTTACTGGTCAAAAACCTTACCTTCACGTGACCTTGTTTATCTACACTCCGTAGGTATACACAGGCTGCATATCCACGGGACGATGCATCACAAAACGCTATGAGTTGTACCTCCGTGAAGTCAGTAATTAAAACGTGCCGCTCAATTCGCAACGTACCTAACAATGGCAACTCGTCTATAAATCGGTTCCAATGAGATGTCAGTTCAGATGGTAACGGATCATCCCAGCCTAGGCCAAGTTTCCAAAGATCTTGCATGATACATTTTGCGACAAAGGTACATGGTGAGATAAAACCTACGGGGTCAAATATACTTGCGAGTAATTTTAAAACCGAGCGCTTTGTTTGTTTTTTGTCTGTTAAATTATAGTTAAACGAGAATGAGTCACACTGGGGTAACCATGTTAAACCTAAAACCTTAAGGGATGACGATAACGTATCGTCGCGAAAGTCAATCGACGTAACTTGATCTGATTGTATTCTAGTTAGCAGTTCAGAACAATTACTTGCCCATTTTCTTAAATCGAACCCACCACTTTTAAGTAGCGATATTAAATCATCTTGCAACGTGCAAGCTTCTTCCTGAGTCTGACAGGACCAAAGGACATCATCAACATAGAAACCATTTTTAAGAACTTCCGCTGCCTTTATTCGCGGCTTCACAACCTGAGGCTGTGTGTTCACCGACGGCTGCTCAGCACGAGCGAGCTCGTCCGACGCCAACTGATGTAAAGTACGTACCGCAACGAAGGGCGCGCTACGAAGACCGTAAGTATTTCGTGTCATTTCGTAAGTATGTACAGGTTCCGTCTCGTCATTCCGCCACAAAATGTGTTGGTACTTCCGTTCAGCAGGAGCGATAAGTACCGCGCGATACATTTTTGAAATGTCAGCAGTAAAGCAGACACTATATAAACGAAAGTTAATAATTATTTTTAAAATGTCTTGATGTAGCTTTCTGCCGGTTAAGAGTGTATCGTTCAATGAGGTACCGGAAGTAGTTTTGGCTGACCCATCATAAACTACGCGAAGGGGTGTGGTAGTGCTTGACGGACGTAGTACACAGTGGTGCGGAATATAATACGCAGAGGGTTCTGTACCTAAATAAAGTTGCATATGGCCGAGAGCTTCATATTCGTTCATGAAATCCACGTAGGCTTTTTTGAGGTCCGGGGACCGAGAGAGACGGCGTTCGACTTGAAGAAGTCGCTTGAAGGCTGTATCGTACGATTCACCTAGTGGTTCATGCTCAGGATTAATTAATATTGGAGATACATACCTACCATATTCATCTCGGTAATGTTCACCTACATAAATGTTTTCCGCTAATTCATCTAACGGATCTATTGGAATTTCGCACGGCGAAGCTTCCACTTCCCAAAAACGTTTGAGTGTATCATTTAATGAATTTAATTCCTTTGTGTACGACACAAGGGATGTTGTAGACGCTACAACATGACAATTGCTAGAGGATAGAATCTCTAGTCTTCCCGTCACGACATAACCAAACACACTACTTAGTGCCACAGGCATGTCGGGACTAATCACGAATTTTTTCCCATCGAAAATATACGGAAATATATCACCAGCTAAAATAATATCGATTGGCGATTTTTTGTAAAAACCCGGGTCAGCTAACTGCAAGTTTTTATATTCATTGACTACCTCGGTAGGTATATTAACCGTAGGTAAGTCAGAAGTCAAGCGAGATAAAATAACAGCGTTAATTTGAAAATGCGAATTTTCGCAGTTGCGAGACTTTATCGTGCATGAAACCATGCCATTGTTTTTTACATGTTCACCTCCTAGGCCAAAAATATTAAACGGACATTTTTTAGACATAAGTCCTAATCTTTGAAAGCAATCGTAAGTGATAAAGTTCGATTGTGCACCAGAATCAATTAGAATGCGGCAGTGTTGGGGTTTGCCGTACGAATCTAAAATGTTGACAACAGCTGTTCCTAAAATAACTGCATAGTTATGCGTAGATGCGACATGATTATTACTGATAACACCGGGCGACTGAGGCACAGTCGGCGGTGTAGTGCTTGTGGCGGGCGCAGAATAAGAAACCGGTTTTAGCGCGTTATCACTGGGATGCAATAATACATGGTGCGACTGATTACAAACATAGCATTTAAATTCACTCTTACAATTTTGCGACGCGTGATTTGTTTTGAGACAATTCTGGCACAACTTTAATTCATTAGCACGGCTAATGCGTTGATCGTTGGTCAGTTTACGAAACTGATCACAACGGAAAATCATGTGATTTCCACCACAATGCTTACACGACATTTTTGCGTTTGAAGAGGAAGCAGATGCATGAGTGTAACTGTTTTTATTTTGCTTAGAAACAGGTTGTTTTTTATTATTAATTGGCTGTGCATTTGAACTTGAAAAGGACGTTGAATGGTTGAGAACTTTAATGTGATTTTGAACGAACGTTATTAAATCGTCGAAAGTAGGTATGGTGTTTTGATCTAATTTTTGTTCAAAACATTTACGAGTGGATGGATCCAATGATCGTAAGGCAATATGACATAATATGTAGCTACTTAGGTCTTCTATATTCAGGGTTTGAATAGCTTTGTATGAATGGTCAAAGTTTTCGATAAACGAGTTTAAATTATCAGAAGATTCCCTTTCCAGCGGCGCAAAGTTTAACATTTTGTCTAAATACCTACCGATCAACATTCTATTGTCTTGATATTTATCAAGCAGACTTTTCCAAACGAGATCATAGTATTTCGCAGAAATTGGCAAACTTTTAACAATATTTAATGCTTGACCTTTTGTACACGAAAGTAGATAGTGAAATTTATCTATTTTCGGAATGGTTTTCTGATCATGAACGAGGGAGCAGAATGTCTCGAAAAAGGTATTAAATTGTTCAATATCACCATCAAATGAAAACAATTCCAATTTTGGAAGTCGTGGCCGAGAATCAACAGTACGAGTTTCAGTTTTAGGTAGCGGAGCCTTAGATTCATATTTTGATGCATACAATTTGAGTCGAAAATACAAATCATCAAAACAATTCAATTCATGCTGGCGTAGCTTTGAATTAGGGTCATTTGCTAGTTCCTTCTCAAGAATTTCAAAAACAATATTTTCAAACGAACTGCGCAATTGGTCAATGTCCTCAACGTGCATCAAAAATATTTCTATTGCCGAAGAATTCGATAAATCATTCGTCAGCTCATACGCAGTTTGCAATTTACTGAAGTATCGCTGTTTTTTATTGATTAGAATAGTTAACTCGCTACTGTGAACCGAGTCATCATCATCTTTGCCTTTGGTCGGAGGCGCCATATTGTAAAATTAACTACGCAGTAACGTTGGCAAAGTTATCCAAAAAAATCTCATAAAATATTGAATATTTTTATGCAAATTAATAATCAATGCACGACAAATAATGATTTATAATGATATTTAATTTTATTTTAACTGTAAGTTTACGAGATTACGAGCTGTTAGCAACAAATATAATGGGTTAACGAGGGAAATAATAAATATGTTCTAAGAATGAAATAAAAGTTATTTCGATAGATAAGGGTTTGTAAAGAACGTCTTTACTCAATAAAGGCAAGCTACGAGCTTGTTTATACTGTAACAACTTTCTGACACGGTCGGAAAGAGGAAGTATTGTACCTACAGAACGTCTGAAGGAATTTACGCTAACTACGAGCTAGCTATAAAGTTACCTATCTAGCACGGCTAGATTAGGACTACGAGACTTAGGCCTAATACCAATCCGGTAACGAAGTGACCACTTAGATTGTGCGATTTTAACAATCTATAGATAATTTGCTGGTGGTATTAGGCTTGATTTTATTTTTTATGAGAAATATTTGAAATATTGAAAGGAAAGAGAATTGTGAAAGATAGAACGATTCTGCTGTTTATACGAGGAGTGAGCCCCACTAACCTGGTACTCGCTGCTGCAGGCAACACGTCCGACCAAGGCGCAACAGGTATCTCCTGGATCCAGCTGGATGGATGGCTGTTTTGGATATCACACACAGAGCACAGCAGAAGTTCACAGATTTTAGATAGAACGTCTATCTGACAACTTAATACGATTAACACTCCGGGAAGAATATTGTCTTCACACGTCGGCGCACAAGGCGGTTGTCTTACGCCATTTTGCCTCTTTCCCAAATCAGTGTTGCTTCTACCTCATATTTTTTAGCAGAATCGAACAGATAGTATAGATGATAATTAATATTTCCAGACAATCCACACAACGACATCTAGTTACTAAGGTCTACCTTTGTAAAGATATTAGAATTTAGTTGTAGAAAACAATAAATAAATTCATTAATTCATCTATCGCTCGAAAAGGAAAACAGCTTTCATGTAAATTCAGTCGAAATGTAAAAATAAACAAACTTTTTCAACCATTCAGTGTAATGCGTACTAAAGTACCACAATCAGAGGTGTACATCAAAATAAGGCTCACTTTAATAGTTTAACAACGGTTATAAGCGTTACACCGCTATAACGTTAAAATAACTGTCCAGTAATAACAATTTCACTGAAAAATAACATGCTTCTGTTATACTGAAACAAGCTTATTTGAAAGCGAAGTTGATGCGACTTTTAATCGTTGGGTTGTTACATGAAATTGCTTTGAACAATATGAATGACCGCATGACGAATTATTACCTATTTAATTTAATCGAATGCTTTTTTTTATTTGAGTGTGTACATCAAATAAATATTAGTGTGATCATATATATTTCTTAATTGTAACCCATATTTTGGTTAGCACAGTCATTGAAACGAGTATTGGATACTTTTACTTATTTCTCATGTCGCTTTTACAAGAAATAATAAAAACAGATAACAAAATAAATAAAACTCCGTTACAACAATCGTGATTTTTAATAATAACAATATAACCCCATAATACACTTCAGCATAATACAATACAAAAAGGAACTTAAAGCTATAATACCTACAAATGCGTAATAAGTGACCTTATTGCTTCCAGACAGCCTTTAGCTGGAGAGGAAAGTGCACAGCAAATAACTGGACGGTGCGGTGACATAAAAAAAACATAATAATTAGTAATAATAATACTAATATTTTATTAAGGTAATCGCTTACTTAGTCAGTAGGTGACCGCTCCTAATGCATGCATTTGTATCTAAAAAAATTGTTAGACTTATTTTCGTTTTCTTTAGACGAAAAGTGTATAAACTGCATGCGGAACCTAATCCCGAAATTTATCAATTATTTTCTATCAAAAATATTTTTATTTAAAGCCATATTTTACTGCCAGACTTCTTTTTTTTAATAGAGATTTAGGGATTTTTAAAGTCAGAGTCACATTTATAAAAGCTTCTAGAGTAGTCAAAATAATCTGTAAAACATAAAACCAGTTAAAATCATCATAATCATATTGTATCAGTGGTCAAAAATAATCGGTTCAATGTTTTTCAACTTATTTTTACTACTCTAAGCACTTTTAACAATTTGAAGCTGACTGTATCTTATGAGGATGTATCTATTTTATTACAACTATTCAATTGCACGAAGCTATATTTTCCTATAAAGTTCAGATTTAAGACTAACTACTGTGGTTGCAATGAAGAATCAGTCTATGGTTTATGGAAAGCCAAACATGTCAAAAAATCCAGAGGTTTGAACCCACGATCTTCGGAATGAAATTCAAGCGTGCTGTCACTTAGCCATTTTTAATTTGATATAAACTTATTAGGTAATTCAAAATCAACTTCAAAAAAAGCCGTGTAGCCGTGGCTAAGTGGCAGAATTTCATTTAAGTCTACAACCACATGCAGAACAAACTATGTACGCCCATATTATATAATTTGATCACTACATAATATCCTTTAACTAATGAGAGATATAAAACATTAAATATTTAATAGATAGACAAAAATACAGTGTTCTCTACTAGATCGTGTGGTATAATGGCTATTACCCAGCGCTTGAACCCGCGATACCATCGTACGAGGTCACACAATAACATGCCAAGAAACGCCTTTATGTAATTGGCAAATGCGCAGCGTAAAGAGGAAAAGACGTTAAACCTCTGGACAGTGGCATAATACAGATAACAAGCTAAAGTTAAAAAAAAATTATAACCTGACGAATACTTAACCGTTTTTTGGAATTTTTACTGTCTATAAATAAAATGGAAAAAAAAATAAAAAAATAAAAAAAAATAAAAAAGATAAAAAAAAAATAATGTCTATATTAAATAATGCCTTTTTGAGTGAAAATGGTTGTTACGCAACTTTAAATCTAAATAGATCCTAAACCGTCAGTCAGATTAAAAAATGTTAAAAGAAAACTAATCATTATTTTTAAATACCTATTCAACGCCCACATGACATAGTTTGTTGACTTTATTTTTACAAAATGGCGACTAGTATTTGCCATGCTGACTCGCCGTACTAAGAGGAATCGATTGAAGTTGTGAATCATAGAAATCAGCCCATACGTTTTTTTTCTGTATAGTGGGACAAAGGAACATACATCATATCATACTAATATTATAAATGCGAATGTAAGTTTGTTTGTTACGCTTTCACGCAAAAACTACTTAACCGATCATCATGAAACTTTGCACATATACTCTTGAAGGTATTAGAAGTAACATAGGATACATTTTATTAAAATAAAAAAAAAATACGAAAAAAATAATTACCCGTGCGAAGCCGGGGCGTGCCGCTATTACATACATAAACTGTACCGTATATTACCGCTTCTTTGCGTATTAGATTAACTACTAGAACCTTATGTATTTGTGTGAGTAAATTTTTTGCATTAACTTCGGATCGATGAGGCATGGAATTGGATAAGGGCCTAATTATTTAAGTGCTTCAATTAAACCACCTAACTCTGCTTCTAAATTTAGAAACGAATAATTTTAATGAACCGTGGACAAGAATACATTTTGTTTTGTTTTTTTTTTCTATTTTTTATTATAATTCAAACTTAATTTTTTTTATTGTATAGGTACATGCTTAGACTGAGACAAACATTTATTTGCTGCTCACACAATACAAAAACATTTAGGTACCTATAAATTATTCACAGGTAAAAAGAAAACATAAATATTCCAAGTAAATATAAAAAAAAAATTAAATAAACGTTAACATACTTATTAATTTGACAAGAGATAATTAAAAAACGAGAATTATATCTTTGACCCGTTTTTTTTACCCCTATGCAAAAAGAGGGGTGTTACTCGCATAACGTGTCTGTCTGTCTGAGGCATCATAGCTCCCGAACGAATGAAGAGATTTCAATTTAGTTTTTATTTTGTATAAAAGGGAACTTTTGCGCGTGTGTTCCTAGACAACCAAATTTCAAACGACAGCTTTCATATACTAAAGAATCTTCAAAATAAACTGAAAGTTTTGAGATAAAAAAAATTAAAATACAAACTGAATAGAGAATCTCCTCCTATTTGGAGGTCGCTTAAAAATAGTTAAAAGAAAAACTAGCAACTTAAATAATTTTCTTGTCTTTAACTCACATTAAACTTGAGGTCAGCTTTAAATGGCAGAAAAAAAACCGTCCACTTACATCATCATCATCATCACCCTATTAACGTTCCCACTGCTGGGACACAGGGACTTCTCTGTAGGCGAGAGAGATTAGGCCTTAATTCACCCCGCTGACCAAATGCGGGTTGGTGAATAACACCATGTCCTTCAAACTCTTTAAAGTTCTCAGAACATGCCGGTTTCCTCACGATGATTGCCTTCACCGTTATAGCACGTGTTTAAAACTTACACAAATGTCACAAGAAGAAAAATCCAGAGGGACGTGGCGGGGTTTGAACCCACGACCTTCGGAATGGAACTCGAGTGTCCTCCCACTTAGCCAACAGGGCTTACAGTGAAATAATTGCCTTGTATTGTCCCTTATCCCACATTAGGCACGAGTGGGTCAGCACAATGTGTTTTTTCCCTAAATTTCCCTGTCACTTCTTTTTACAAAATGTCATCCTTCACACTGTTTAATGAACTTAAAAATTACTTTCTTTTTCTTTTTTTTTATGTGCCTGTGGTGTCCCACTGCAGGGCAAAGGCCTCCCTACCTTCCTTCCAGACGTCTCTATCACCTGTTGAAGTTGACCAATCCATAAGGTTTTTAAAAATTACTTAAATAAAAAAAATATAATTAAATAAACCCTCGACTTAAATATAGCAAAAATGCGTCCAGAGAGTTCACCCTCCGCCATTGTGCATGGAGGCGTGGGTTTTTCACGATTTGCACCAAGCGTGTGTTCACCCATATAATACATCACTTTATAATAATTAGCGCTTCTTATTAATTAAATGGATGCCGCCAGCGATCTCCGCAGATCGCGAAATGATACATTAAATGTATGAGAATTAACAACGGACCTGTGAAACGAATTCTCGTTTATTTTTTGTTGTGACGCGGAACGGAACGGCGGCGCGGCGTGAGGTGATGTAAGGAACTGTACTTACAGTGTTGCCGTAAGGGAATGTCAGTTTGTCGTTACCATCAATACTAATGTTATAAATATTCATATTCATTTATTCGTTGTAAAATGTTAAATGCTAAAGTGACTCTGTCTGTCAGTGTCTCTTTAGCGCAGAAACGACTGAACCGATTTAAATTGAATACAAATACAAAAACACTTTATTGTACACACAGGGATATAAAATACAACACACGTAGAAAAACAAAAGTACAATGGGCGGCCTTATCGCTTAGATACAAGATACAAATCATTTATTTATTTTATTTCCATTGTTTGGTTTACAAAACTTAGACACGTCAAAATAAAAGCGATCTCTTCGAGGCAACCTTTGGATGGAAAAGAACTTAGATTAAATTTAGAAGGCAGGGGTGTAAAATATGAAATAAAACAATTTAGATTATAATGACTCCACATACCAATATAAATATACGCTCACATACATACATAGGTAAATATATAAATATAATACAATTGAATTTGGCACAGGGATTCTCTAGAACTGGGAAAGGACATATTTTATGGTACTTTTTACAGCTGGAAAATCCATTATAACGCTGGTAACATTCACTACTAGTTATGTATAATTATAAATACTTACGGTTATAGGTTTTGGGTCAATTTGTATAAGACAAGTACAAGTAGGTATGACAAGTGCAGTGGTCTTCGGCTGAACTGATACTGATAATAAAACTGATTTTGGATTATTTTTAAAATTAGCTGTGTCTTGCAGTGTTTACAGGGTTCTACAGAAGTGTAGAGCAAGATGTTTGCCCGTTGAAGTTTAAATATAGCAGACAGCAAAAATATGGGATTTTTTTTGTTGACGGTACAAAAATATAAACACATTTAGGACATAAATAAGTACATCTGAATAAAAAAAACCTCATACAGAAAATTCTTAAGACTTTTAACTTCTGAAATTTAAAATCTACAGTAGAAAGTTTTCAAACAGATTTCATATGTGGAAATGATTTTATTAAAACATTGTTATTTATATACTAAATTATATTAATTTTTTTATTGATTTGCTTAGAAATATTATGCAGTTGAGTTGCGTTACAAGTTCGTAAACACAATTTTTATCAAAATTTATCTTTTTTATCATCTCCAAAGACATTTACCTAATTTTCTAATCTTATAAAATATACATGCCTCTTTGGTAATAAAACAAAATGTTCAAAATAAGCCGACGAAGTCATCTCAATAAACAAGTTTCCAATATCATTAATACTCGATTCAATCGAATCGTCATATTAATGTGATGTCTGTCATTACATCACTAAATTTATATATATAAAAATTTTCCTTGACACTTTTGTAGGGATGACCCTTGAGTTATGGAATTTTAGTTTTTTTCGTGTCAATATTTGAATGAGGTTTTAAAATTATTGCTTCATTATGAGACTTAAAATATTATGGCGGTCGTTAAATAAGTTTGAGTTATTTTAATAAATGGTTGAAATAAAAATTTGTTGACTGTCATTTTTGATGATTACTTACTCGTATGTCGATATGGGATTCTATGAAAATACTTAATAAGATAATTCATATTTTTAATTAAAAGGCTAGAGGATATCATAATAATTATGATGATGTTTCACTTTCTATTGAGGGTACATAAAAGGTAAGTATGAGCTAATTTTGATTGGTTAAAATACCTAAAGAAATAAGAATGTACAGTAGGCGTCGGTAACTAGTAACCTCCTTGCAGCAGCAGTGGTTTGTATGCAGAATGGGTTACCAGAGAGTCTCATACAGTTTTTTTTTTTCTAAATTTCTTAAAAAATAAGAGCAATAATTATAATTATCATTTAATTTGTAGAATGTCCACAACCATTCATTATCTAGCTGTTGTGGTTTAAAGGGATCTGTACCAACATGATACCGCGGCCTTAAGCGAATCATGCAACTATCGTATTTGTTACCTGACTTGTAACCTTTGCTATATTTTTTTTTTTTATTTATTTATATTTTTATATTTTTCCAGAAAATACACTCAACAACATCTAGCCCCCTGGTAAGCTCTAAGCTTGTGCTACGGGTACTAGATATCTGATATACTTCATATAATAGTTATACATGTATAGATATTTTTATTATACACATTAAACACCCAGACCAAGGAGAAAGTGCTTGCAGAACATACAAACACTTTCACCCTCGGCGGGAATCGAACCCGCTACCTCTTGCGCCGCAAGCGGACCCTCGCCTGCTGCGCCACTGAAGCAGTCAGTTGTTATGAATAAAGAAACTTGAAACTTGTGGACCGTCTAATCCAATATGTTCAACTATCAACTATCAACCAGTTGAACAAACGTCCTAAATTGTCAAAATGCAGCTTCCATTAGTTACATAAACTTTCGACAATTTTTTTAAGGCGTCTCGTTGTCCGCCATCCCTGTAGGAACGTCTTTCATGTGAAGCAATCGAAGTTAATTGTTAATTAATTACCAACGTCTGTGAAGTTATCATTGGCAATTTCAATTAAGAAAATTAAAAGTAGTGGACTTACAATGCGTATCCAGAGATCAAATAAATAAAGATATTCTCGCTAAGGACACTATGGCGCGCACTCTAAATTTCATCTCTACACTTTGTCAAATTTAGTAGACATTTATTCGGCCATTTCCCGAGCGGTATATCGTTTATAGTAAAAACGGATATAATAACAATCAGCTGATATCATTCAGTATTATTTTAAATTAAATTATGTAAATGAATGTTCCGTGCTCACATAAACAACCAGGTATATAATGAGCCGTAAATTATAAATTCAATTAACTGGAATCACTTAATTACGTTTTGTGGAAGCACGCAAAAATGTCATTCTGTTTTAAAATGGAATTAGGAAGAAAATATTCAGTTTTTTTTTGAAGAAACATAATTAGGTTTGGCATAATTTTAGCATAACATAGCAGCTTACTACATGACATTTTGCTTTTTACACTTACCTACCATTGTTTTTCATAACGATTACATGATTACAAAAGCATTTCTAATATATAAAATTTCCATGTTGCAATGTTAGTTACCATACTCCTCCGAAAGGCTTTACCATTTTATATATTCGCAGTAGGTCTGAGAATCGGCTACTATCTATTTTCATTTTGCAAAACAACGTTTGCTGGGCTCAGCTAGTTGATGTATAAAAAGCATATAAAAGAAACGTACCTCATTTTAGATTTTCCAAATGGCTCATTTCATTACGGGTCGCCTTCGGATCGCTTGTGGAGCGTATTTTAAGATCGCATGTTTTCAAAACTGGATCAGTCTCACACGCTCCTTGATCTTGGATCGCGGATCATAAGATCACCAGAGTTCCAAAGGGATCGTCCGGTGTGATATAAATAAATTGAATTTAATTAAATTGAATTGAAATGACAAAGGAGGATAAAGACCACAGCCCAACCAACCAACGACCAACGCACATTGGAGGATCTCTCAGCGTGGGTTATAGTTTAATACCTCTTTTATTTTGAGGAAAACCTATGTCCAGCTGTGATATCCCATGACTGAAATGATGAATGATGAAACCTTTGTTGCGTCCTTGTATATACACAGCATTTTATATGTTATTTGGTAGGTTAAAAAACCCAAAAATAGGCCTATATAGCTACGTAACTATACAGATACAGAATCGTGTTAAAATATAACTATTGTAATAATCCTATAAATATATGTTAAACCGGTAAAAAATTCAAACATTTCTGGGTGTGGCCAACCTCGAACTATAATTTATGCCATAAAATTAATACACATCGATAAGTGAAACTTAACAAGATTTAAGCTTGCGTTAATTGGTTTTGCCATGTTTAAATTATTTTGAGATACGGCCTGCAATTTTAATATTTAAGCAGTTAATAACTTGATTTGTGTCAAGCAAATTAACTATTCAAGTTCATATTGAAATAAGATGTCGAAGACAAGCGACTGCGAAGTTTATTGCTTAATAAAAAAAATTTAACTATTAAACTTTTTTAAATTTTATGCAGACTAAGATTAACACGCATTCATGACCTTCTCACGTAGGATTCGAACCTGCAAGTCCGGGAAAGCCGGATGTCTTTCTTAAACTTTGTTAATAATATCATTCGAATTTCATCGTAATTAGTTGTAGGTACGAGTATTATGTTGTACTTAGACCACCCTTAATATACTATCATCTGGTATATGGTATACTTAAATCACCTGAGTGTGTTCACCTAGGTGCATCAAAAACACTTTTTAACCCCCGACCAAAAAAGAGGGGTGTTATAAGTTTGACGTGTCTGTCTGTCTGTCTGTGTGTCTGTCTGTCTGGGACATCATAGGTCCCGAACGGATGAAGTGATTTCAATATAGTTTTTTTTTTATAAAACGTGAGTTTGGCGTGGGTATTCTTAGACATTTTTATGAAAATCGGTCGAGCCGTTTAAAAGTTATGGGGCAGAGAGTGGGGAAGGAAAACCGAAAATCTTTAAAGTTCTCAGAACATGCCGGTTTCCTCACGATGATTGCCTTCACCGTTATAGCACGTGTTTAAAACTTACACAAATGTCACAAGAAGAAAAATCCAGAGGGACGTGGCGGGGTTTGAACCCACGACCTTCGGAATGGAACTCGAGTGTCCTCCCACTTAGCCAACAGGGCTTACAGTGAAATAATTGCCTTGTATTGTCCCTTATCCCACATTAGGCACGAGTGGGTCAGCACAATGTGTTTTTTCCCTAAATTTCCCTGTCACTTCTTTTTACAAAATGTCATCCTTCACACTGTTTAATGAACTTAAAAATTACTTTCTTTTTCTTTTTTTTTATGTGCCTGTGGTGTCCCACTGCAGGGCAAAGGCCTCCCTACCTTCCTTCCAGACGTCTCTATCACCTGTTGAAGTTGACCAATCCATAAGGTTTTTAAAAATTACTTAAATAAAAAAAATATAATTAAATAAACCCTCGACTTAAATATAGCAAAAATGCGTCCAGAGAGTTCACCCTCCGCCATTGTGCATGGAGGCGTGGGTTTTTCACGATTTGCACCAAGCGTGTGTTCACCCATATAATACATCACTTTATAATAATTAGCGCTTCTTATTAATTAAATGGATGCCGCCAGCGATCTCCGCAGATCGCGAAATGATACATTAAATGTATGAGAATTAACAACGGACCTGTGAAACGAATTCTCGTTTATTTTTTGTTGTGACGCGGAACGGAACGGCGGCGCGGCGTGAGGTGATGTAAGGAACTGTACTTACAGTGTTGCCGTAAGGGAATGTCAGTTTGTCGTTACCATCAATACTAATGTTATAAATATTCATATTCATTTATTCGTTGTAAAATGTTAAATGCTAAAGTGACTCTGTCTGTCAGTGTCTCTTTAGCGCAGAAACGACTGAACCGATTTAAATTGAATACAAATACAAAAACACTTTATTGTACACACAGGGATATAAAATACAACACACGTAGAAAAACAAAAGTACAATGGGCGGCCTTATCGCTTAGATACAAGATACAAATCATTTATTTATTTTATTTCCATTGTTTGGTTTACAAAACTTAGACACGTCAAAATAAAAGCGATCTCTTCGAGGCAACCTTTGGATGGAAAAGAACTTAGATTAAATTTAGAAGGCAGGGGTGTAAAATATGAAATAAAACAATTTAGATTATAATGACTCCACATACCAATATAAATATACGCTCACATACATACATAGGTAAATATATAAATATAATACAATTGAATTTGGCACAGGGATTCTCTAGAACTGGGAAAGGACATATTTTATGGTACTTTTTACAGCTGGAAAATCCATTATAACGCTGGTAACATTCACTACTAGTTATGTATAATTATAAATACTTACGGTTATAGGTTTTGGGTCAATTTGTATAAGACAAGTACAAGTAGGTATGACAAGTGCAGTGGTCTTCGGCTGAACTGATACTGATAATAAAACTGATTTTGGATTATTTTTAAAATTAGCTGTGTCTTGCAGTGTTTACAGGGTTCTACAGAAGTGTAGAGCAAGATGTTTGCCCGTTGAAGTTTAAATATAGCAGACAGCAAAAATATGGGATTTTTTTTGTTGACGGTACAAAAATATAAACACATTTAGGACATAAATAAGTACATCTGAATAAAAAAAACCTCATACAGAAAATTCTTAAGACTTTTAACTTCTGAAATTTAAAATCTACAGTAGAAAGTTTTCAAACAGATTTCATATGTGGAAATGATTTTATTAAAACATTGTTATTTATATACTAAATTATATTAATTTTTTTTATTGATTTGCTTAGAAATATTATGCAGTTGAGTTGCGTTACAAGTTCGTAAACACAATTTTTATCAAAATTTATCTTTTTTATCATCTCCAAAGACATTTACCTAATTTTCTAATCTTATAAAATATACATGCCTCTTTGGTAATAAAACAAAATGTTCAAAATAAGCCGACGAAGTCATCTCAATAAACAAGTTTCCAATATCATTAATACTCGATTCAATCGAATCGTCATATTAATGTGATGTCTGTCATTACATCACTAAATTTATATATGGGTGAATCAACTATTTTACCCACACTTTGCTGTCCCCGACCATTTTATAAAAAAATACGCTAATTCGTTATATATACACACATATTGAGTATAGCTATGGTATCTAAGATAATTAGGCACAACGGTAAACTAGGATACGTTCTCTAAAATGTATAATTTCCATGAAAATTTGTGGTAACTCAGTGCACATAAAATTTTCACCATACAAAATATTCCTGTCCAAAGACCACATTGACCATGTGAACTTTCATTTTAAATGAATTTAAACTTCTAACATTCAGTTAATTCTTAGTACATAATAAGAACAATAAGTAATAGTTTATCGTGTGCATATAATAATAGAGATGGACCAAATCATTTTTTCGTAAAAAAATCTCTTAACTGTGTCCCTTACTAAATTGATTTTACCTTCGTATGCTGAGTTACACTTGTAAATTCCACCCGAAAACACATAGATGGTGCTATTTGCCGTAGGTACCTTCGTTTGTGTTTGCTTTTGCTCGCATGGCGCGGCGGTGTCCTTTGATACTGCTGTCGAGCCGCCAGTCCGCGGAGAACGTTTGCAGGGAGTGCGTGTCTTTTTGTGTCGTCTACTGAGTGACCGCGATTTCTCGATGTAAGTTTAATATTTATTGATTATAATCAGATGTTTTGAAGTACTTATCATATGTTTTCGATTAAAGTTTATTTTTAATACCCTACTCAAATTATAATGTGCTCTTTTCATAAAAATATGCCGATTGTCTGCTGAGTTACTTGTATACTGAGTTACATTGGTGGTAACTCCAAAGACATTCTTGGTAACTCCTAAGACATCCACGGATACTGATATGATACTAGCTTGTAACATATAGTAAAATGGACTCTATTTCAACAATTATTAAAACCGACGTACGTTACAAACGTAACTATTTACCTATAAATGTCAGATAGATTGATGATATGAAATGTAGACAACAAATTTTTTTATGAATGATGATATCGTTGATTATTTTTGTTTGATACACTCTAAATTAATATCATTATTTTAGAAATTACTAAAAAGGTTCAAAACTTTATATTTATATCGTTTTATTATTTTTTTTCGCCGGATTTATTTTTATTGTACATTGACTTAGTTTAATTATATGACTGCTTATAGTTAATAGTAACCTACTTAAATATAAATATAATAAATATTTGCAGAAATATTGATTGTCCTGAAATGGTTCGACTAACGGCCGGCGGCTGAAAAACAAAGAAGATACAGGGAGAGACTTAAAAAGAACCCTGAAAAATACGAAGTGGCTAAAAAAAGCAGCGTGAGCACTACCACAAAGTTAAACGGCTCGCAAAAGACTTAACACCAAAAGAGAAAAAGCAAGAAACATCATCTGGATAAAGAGAATACATAAAGAAAAGGAAGAATTTACAATCGGTCTTGGAGGCAACACCACATAGTTAATGCCTACATTGAATCACCACCAGTATCTCCAGCATCAATAGCACCCCGAGAACGCGGAAGAAAGAAAGTATGAAAAGATAGAAGTAAGGTGTACAGAGAGAACAAAAAATTACTAGAAGAAAACAATAACTTGAAAAAGAACTGTGAGAAGAACAGGAAACAAAATAAAAGAAAGGGAATCTAAGGATCAGAAAGAGAAACAAAAGTATAAGATATTGACAAATTCCATCAAAAAGCGATATGAAAGAGTTAAGAGCCATAAGGACAGGCAAGAACAGCAATGCCAGACCTCAACTCAAGGCAATCTAAAGGCATATTAAACCTTAATAGAACGGACCTTCGAGTCCTGATAGGAACTATCACAGGACACATCACCCTCAACAAACATCTCTATAGCATAGGATCCATGGACAGTCACTCTGGCAGAGGATGCCTTAACAAAGACGAAACAGCTGCCCACGTCATCCTGGAATGCGAGGGAGTAACAGCACAGTGACGTGAAATCCTTAAGAACCCAAGGTCACTCCGAGAAGCCTGCGAAGACAGCAGGAAACTTCTGCGCTTTTGGTCGGAGTTGGGCTGGTTACAGGTCGGAGTCTAAGTTCGGAAAATCAGGCCCCCCCTCCTAACCTAACCTACCGTTATACCAATAGTTTGATAATGTGTCTCAGGCGTTACCCAAATTTGTCTCTGGAGTTACTAAGTGTCCCCATTATAAACATTTTATTTCCGATCATAATATACTATATTTTGTCCATTACCTTTTTAATTTACGACAACTTTATTCTAACAATTGGCGAGCTTTTATTAATAATTCATTTCAATTCGTAATGATTATGTATTAAGTTTTACTAAGAAATAGCTGTAATTCTTTGTCTAAAAGGTAACGAAAGAGACCAATGACTGTTAGTTTTGTACCTAAATTTAAGAATAATACGAAGACTGATTTCACCAAAATATTTAATTATGCATGCAAGAATAAATAAACAAAAATTTAAAAAGTTTTGGTGTTTAATTTACCATTTATGTAACATTGAATGCATGTAACTCAGGTGACAGTTTTTGACAGTGTGACTTGTAGTTTTCTAAAAAAACTGCCTAAAATATGAATGAACGTCGCTGCCCTTTTAGGTTATTTAAGTAGTTGATATTTCTAACAACTTTAATAAAATATAATAACGAAATGTTAATGTTTTTTTTTTTCAAAATAATATTTCTGACCTGTCTTTAGTGTGGGTAAAATAGTTGATTCACCCATATATAAAAATTTTCCTTGACACTTTTGTAGGGATGACCCTTGAGTTATGGAATTTTAGTTTTTTTCGTGTCAATATTTGAATGAGGTTTTAAAATTATTGCTTCATTATGAGACTTAAAATATTATGGCGGTCGTTAAATAAGTTTGAGTTATTTTAATAAATGGTTGAAATAAAAATTTGTTGACTGTCATTTTTGATGATTACTATCAAATTTTTATCAAAATTTATCACTACTCGTATGTCGATATGGGATTCTATGAAAATACTTAATAAGATAATTCATATTTTTAATTAAAAGGCTAGAGGATATCATAATAATTATGATGATGTTTCACTTTCTATTGAGGGTACATAAAAGGTAAGTATGAGCTAATTTTGATTGGTTAAAATACCTAAAGAAATAAGAATGTACAGTAGGCGTCGGTAACTAGTAACCTCCTTGCAGCAGCAGTGGTTTGTATGCAGAATGGGTTACCAGAGAGTCTCATACAGTTTTTTTTTTTCTAAATTTCTTAAAAAATAAGAGCAATAATTATAATTATCATTTAATTTGTAGAATGTCCACAACCATTCATTATCTAG
This sequence comes from Gymnoscelis rufifasciata, assembly GCA_929108375.1. Taxonomy (NCBI): domain Eukaryota; kingdom Metazoa; phylum Arthropoda; class Insecta; order Lepidoptera; family Geometridae; genus Gymnoscelis; species Gymnoscelis rufifasciata. The sequence continues at coordinate 12,886,323 of OV815311.1, forward strand.
CTGTTGTGGTTTAAAGGGATCTGTACCAACATGATACCGCGGCCTTAAGCGAATCATGCAACTATCGTATTTGTTACCTGACTTGTAACCTTTGCTATATATTTTTTTTTTTATTTATTTATATTTTTATATTTTTCCAGAAAATACACTCAACAACATCTAGCCCCCTGGTAAGCTCTAAGCTTGTGCTACGGGTACTAGATATCTGATATACTTCATATAATAGTTATACATGTATAGATATTTTTATTATACACATTAAACACCCAGACCAAGGAGAAAGTGCTTGCAGAACATACAAACACTTTCACCCTCGGCGGGAATCGAACCCGCTACCTCTTGCGCCGCAAGCGGACCCTCGCCTGCTGCGCCACTGAAGCAGTCAGTTGTTATGAATAAAGAAACTTGAAACTTGTGGACCGTCTAATCCAATATGTTCAACTATCAACTATCAACCAGTTGAACAAACGTCCTAAATTGTCAAAATGCAGCTTCCATTAGTTACATAAACTTTCGACAATTTTTTTAAGGCGTCTCGTTGTCCGCCATCCCTGTAGGAACGTCTTTCATGTGAAGCAATCGAAGTTAATTGTTAATTAATTACCAACGTCTGTGAAGTTATCATTGGCAATTTCAATTAAGAAAATTAAAAGTAGTGGACTTACAATGCGTATCCAGAGATCAAATAAATAAAGATATTCTCGCTAAGGACACTATGGCGCGCACTCTAAATTTCATCTCTACACTTTGTCAAATTTAGTAGACATTTATTCGGCCATTTCCCGAGCGGTATATCGTTTATAGTAAAAACGGATATAATAACAATCAGCTGATATCATTCAGTATTATTTTAAATTAAATTATGTAAATGAATGTTCCGTGCTCACATAAACAACCAGGTATATAATGAGCCGTAAATTATAAATTCAATTAACTGGAATCACTTAATTACGTTTTGTGGAAGCACGCAAAAATGTCATTCTGTTTTAAAATGGAATTAGGAAGAAAATATTCAGTTTTTTTTTGAAGAAACATAATTAGGTTTGGCATAATTTTAGCATAACATAGCAGCTTACTACATGACATTTTGCTTTTTACACTTACCTACCATTGTTTTTCATAACGATTACATGATTACAAAAGCATTTCTAATATATAAAATTTCCATGTTGCAATGTTAGTTACCATACTCCTCCGAAAGGCTTTACCATTTTATATATTCGCAGTAGGTCTGAGAATCGGCTACTATCTATTTTCATTTTGCAAAACAACGTTTGCTGGGCTCAGCTAGTTGATGTATAAAAAGCATATAAAAGAAACGTACCTCATTTTAGATTTTCCAAATGGCTCATTTCATTACGGGTCGCCTTCGGATCGCTTGTGGAGCGTATTTTAAGATCGCATGTTTTCAAAACTGGATCAGTCTCACACGCTCCTTGATCTTGGATCGCGGATCATAAGATCACCAGAGTTCCAAAGGGATCGTCCGGTGTGATATAAATAAATTGAATTTAATTAAATTGAATTGAAATGACAAAGGAGGATAAAGACCACAGCCCAACCAACCAACGACCAACGCACATTGGAGGATCTCTCAGCGTGGGTTATAGTTTAATACCTCTTTTATTTTGAGGAAAACCTATGTCCAGCTGTGATATCCCATGACTGAAATGATGAATGATGAAACCTTTGTTGCGTCCTTGTATATACACAGCATTTTATATGTTATTTGGTAGGTTAAAAAACCCAAAAATAGGCCTATATAGCTACGTAACTATACAGATACAGAATCGTGTTAAAATATAACTATTGTAATAATCCTATAAATATATGTTAAACCGGTAAAAAATTCAAACATTTCTGGGTGTGGCCAACCTCGAACTATAATTTATGCCATAAAATTAATACACATCGATAAGTGAAACTTAACAAGATTTAAGCTTGCGTTAATTGGTTTTGCCATGTTTAAATTATTTTGAGATACGGCCTGCAATTTTAATATTTAAGCAGTTAATAACTTGATTTGTGTCAAGCAAATTAACTATTCAAGTTCATATTGAAATAAGATGTCGAAGACAAGCGACTGCGAAGTTTATTGCTTAATAAAAAAAAAATAACTATTAAACTTTTTTAAATTTTATGCAGACTAAGATTAACACGCATTCATGACCTTCTCACGTAGGATTCGAACCTGCAAGTCCGGGAAAGCCGGATGTCTTTCTTAAACTTTGTTAATAATATCATTCGAATTTCATCGTAATTAGTTGTAGGTACGAGTATTATGTTGTACTTAGACCACCCTTAATATACTATCATCTGGTATATGGTATACTTAAATCACCTGAGTGTGTTCACCTAGGTGCATCAAAAACACTTTTTAACCCCCGACCAAAAAAGAGGGGTGTTATAAGTTTGACGTGTCTGTCTGTCTGTCTGTGTGTCTGTCTGTCTGGGACATCATAGGTCCCGAACGGATGAAGTGATTTCAATATAGTTTTTTTTTTATAAAACGTGAGTTTGGCGTGGGTATTCTTAGACATTTTTATGAAAATCGGTCGAGCCGTTTAAAAGTTATGGGGGAGAGAGTGGGGAAGGAAAACCGAAAATCTGCAAATATACTCGAGTGGGGTATCAAATGAAAGCGCATCGCGTGCTCATTACTAAATACTTGTTTTACTTTTATGGAAATTAGGGCATTAGAATCGGGGGTTTTTCTTAAATTTTAAATTTAGATTTTAAATCATTAATAGTAGAGAGAGAGCAAAATTTGTATAAAGCCGCGGAGAAACCATCTTCTAGGTCTTCATGTCCCATCTTAGACCACATCGTCACTTTACATCAGGTGAGATTGTAGTCAAATGAAGGCTTATACAGCATAAAAAAAAAAACTTTACACGGAACCCTAAGTGTTATGAGTCAATTTCATACCAAATTATAAAATTTACTCAAACAATCACGAACATAAAGAAAGACGCGACGATAATATCACTGTTCTTTTACAGCTGTTAAAAGTTATTTTGATACGAATTCCCCAAAACACTTAAACAGCCACGCCATTGTTCAAAATAAACGCGAAACAATCAAAACAGCACAAGAAAATGTCTGACAGTATTAATTACACATTCGTGGTATAACCCGGCCGAGTTGGAATTAACCCATCACACAACAGGATTATTATTTAGCCGGGTAATAATGGAGTCATCAGTTGGCTTGACAGCTTCACACCTTGGTTGGAGCGAATTGACTCTCTTTATAATGCTCTGACGAAGATCTTTTATCAAGGGATGCGGCATTTATGACTGGCCGAGGATAGAAAAAAAATCGTTATCAAGCGTGATTTTAAACTAATAATCTAAAATAACAAAAAACGAAACTAAAACCTTATTTATTTATTTAAGCCCTTTATTCCAAATAATGATATCAAAATTATTAATACAGCAACACATCTACCTTCTAGGTATTCATGCTATAAATTAGACCACATCGTCACTTAACATGAGGTGAAATTGTGGTCAACTGAAGACTAACATAAAAAAAAGCAAATGCCACAATCACAAACAATAACGTATCACATCACTTCACTCATTTTAATCATTTCAGTCAAACGCACTCGATATTTGCAAAAATGCGGGTTCTCTTCGCCACTTTAATCCCCATAACTTTTAAACAGCTCAACAGACTTTCATGAAAAATGGCTAAGAACACTCGCGCAATAAATCTAAATTTAAAATTTAAGAAAAACCCCCGATGCCAATAATGCTTTCATTTCCTTAAATGTAAAACAACATAATATTATGTAATGTGGACGGGATGCGCTTTCATTTGATACCCCACACTAGTATATTTGCAGATTTTCTGTTTTCCTTCCCCACTCTCACCCCCATAACTTTTAAACGGCTCAACCGATTTTCATGAAACATGTCTAAGAACACCCGGGCCAAACTCACCTTTCATACAAAAAAAAACTAAATTGAAATCGCTCCATCCGTTCGGGAGCTATGATGCCACAGACAGACAGACAGACAGACAGACAGACACGTCAAACTTATTTTTTTTTTAAGAATACGAATAATTATCGGCAACAAACTTTTAATAAAAACCCGTGCGAAGCCGGGGCGTACCGCTAGTAATAAATAAAAAAGCACAGAATGCTTTCTGATCTGACAGTTTTCGCTTTTTAAAACATCAAAAGTTAGATCAGAATGGTAACATTAAAAAATTATAGCAAAATTTACGAGTTAAAACTTCCGCTGCGACACAATATATACCGTATCTTCACCTTCATAACTCAATGGATTGACTCTCTTTATTAAACTCAGTTTTTTTTTCATTGAGACCTCATGGTTTACGACCTGCTTTGTGCGCCCGCGCCGGCGAGCTTAATCGTGAGGTGCTAACCAGACAATGATGTACGAAGACAATATTAAATTATTATGTTTGATAGTCGATTTTTAATAGTCACTGATCGAGAAAACCTGTAACTTTCTGTATCTATATGTGTTTTGTATTATTGTGTTCGGATAGGCGGGTTCTGTAAGTTTTCCTTTTATAAATAAATAGATACCAAAATACAAACAGAGGTACTTTGAAACCAGGTATGAGATATCAATAGATATTATTTTTCATACCAATTTAAACTGAAATGTGAGAGAAACATTCAGGGTCAATACTTTGATTTCGAAATATGTTTATTTAATCTATAAAATACGATATATAGCTATAAGATACTATATCGAAATGGTTTAAAACGTGAATATGTATTATATGTATAAGTCTTAATTATAATAAAACGCTTATATACCTATATCGTATAATATGGTAATGGGTGAAGATTTCCTAGCAGTCCTAGCACAGGTATATTATTTACTTAAAAGGAGACTCAATACAACAGAATGGTAAACCTTATGATAAATTTACTGTAATAAAACTTTTTTTTATAGGGTTATATAATATAGTTATAGAGGTAGATAAAGCCTTCTCCACACATTACCATATCCTGGCAGGATTGAGGACCGGCTAATCGGTCCGATTGTGTGATTCAATAAGATGGACCTATCTCGGATCTCCAATCATTACATCATATTGTGATATCTCTGTTAGGTGCCGTCTATCAATACTCATAATATCATTGTTAATATTTATTAACGGTTCATTTGTTGTCTAGAATAGCGTTTTTTTTTGTATAGCGGTTTGGTTTTTTTATGCTATACAAGCCTTCATTTGACCACAATCTCACCTGATGTAAAGTGACTATGTGGTCTAAGATGGGGCATGAAGACCTAGAAGATAGATTGGTTATAAAATATAAAAGCTACACTCTTTTCTTCTTCTTCGACGACCTCTGTGGCTCGGTGGGCAAACGTCCGCTTGAGGCGCAGGAGGTTGCGGGTTCGATTCCCGCCGGGGGACCAGATTTTGTACGATCTACAATTTCTGGTTTCGGGTCTGGGTGTTTTCTATGTATCATATGTATGCATTTACAAAAAAAAAATGTATCTATGTAGTTTAACAGTCACCTAACATCCATAGTACAAGCTCTGCTTAGTTTGGGGTTAGGTGATGCTGTGTGAGTAGTCCGGAAATATTTATTTATTTATTTATTATTTTATGAACTACATAAGATAGGAGTGGTATTAAATTGATCAGATCTCGTAGAGAACTCCAAGATTGCCGTATCGCTTCTCAAATAATAGTCATTTATAGTCATTTATAAAATTATACGCCACAATTATCTACAGCTGGTTTTTCGTACTAACACAATCAAGTTAGAAGTCAAATAAATCAACAAAATTAGAAATGGCAGAATAATTTTTTCCAATGTCAAATTAAAAAATAATCAATTTCAATTATTTATTTCAAATAATCCATAGCTTACTTACAGGGGCTTTCGTGAAGTAATCTTAAAATGTGAATTTAAAATCTCTATCTCTTGAAAATACTCCTTGACATGTTAAGATACTAAATGTACTTACCTCTAAATTTGGGCTTACAAGAAGTATAGTCAGCGTAAAATTTATCGACTTAAACGGTTTGCATGCTACCTACGATAGCTTTGTTTGCATAAATCATTTGGAGCACTTAGTCAGCTTAGATAAATATAACACAATAGATTTGAGATATTTTGACCACTTTGGGCGCATACAATATTATGCTGACCATAACTGCTGCTTAGGTATATCAATTAGGTTTTATGATTCTGAATATTTTGACAACTCTAGACGCTTATATAAATTTAACTAGTTTAACTAAACATGCTCAAATGGTGATGAAGATACTTATTACAAAACTACAACAAAACCTAAACAAATCATGAAAACCAAATTAAACTTTTAGTAAATTAAGTAATTAAACTAAGAAAATAGAACCAAATTATACTAAATTACATCTCACTAGTCATTTTAATTACCCTCTGCTATTGTATCTTCATTTTAATTAAATTAATTACAATGTATCTGTGTAGTTATCATTTTTGTTGCGTGAATTGGGCGGGCTCTAGGCAGCCAATGGGAAGGCCGCTTTGACACCTTGAAGACAGATGCGTTGTTTTAAAATAGAACGCCTTGTTATTTTTTACTCCGAGAGTACTGTCATCTTAGTTGCTTCCTATGCCTACTTTTTTTTAATTCTCAAGCTAATCGGCAGGCTAAAGTCTCTTGACCGTACAGCCTCGTGATCTGTATAGAAGATACTAGGCGATAGATTAAGATTCCTTTTTTAAATTTTGTTATATAAATGTTTTCATAATAAAATATTTTTCTATAACAGTATTTCATGACAGACCGCATATGTATATTATTTTTTATAAGCCGGTGATGCCCATTGGCAGGTCAAAAGCCTTCCTACCTTCCCTCTACAAAATTCTCATTTATAATTAGTCATTTTATAAAAATAGCTTTTATTTTGTTTCACCTGGATGTTTAGACAGACAATACAGGCATAATCAGGTAAACTGGACACCGTTCCGATGGAACTGAAATCTTGCTTGCGTTGTATCGAGTCACTTGTAATAAGCTCTGACACATAGCTCTCCTGAAGGAACTCCGTTATAAAGACGCAGCTTTTCATGGATTCAGATGGCGTTTTATGGATTTTCCCGGGGGACGACGTATTTGCCCGCAGATAAATAGGCTATGCAACAGTGAAATAATTATTCAAATCGCACCAGTAGTTATTGAGATTAGCACGTTCAAACAAACAAACAAACCTATCAGCTTTACAATTGACATATTCACACCGAGATTGGGTTATATTCGTTTCTACACGTAAGTTGTCAAAATAGTATTAAGACGACTTTTTAGTTCTAGCTTCTACTTTTTTTATGCTGGATTAGCCTTCATTTGACAACAATCTCACCTGATGTAAAGTGACGATGTGGTGTAAGATGGGACATGAAGACCGAGAAGCAAGAATGGCTTCTCCGGGCCACATTACGAAACACGAAAAAATAGCTTCACGCAATCAGCCCAGCCCGGAGGATGTTGACAAGCCGCGGCCGAAGCCTACCACCAGAGACTGTTCTCAGCACCACCCGGAAGTCACCTGTAAGGATTCAGAGGATTACCACTTACGGGCGTGAACAGACAAAACCTCCAAAACTACTACTACTACCTAGTACCTAACAAAGCTAATATTTTACCTTGTTAAAGAAAAAAGCCTCATTGTATAGTACTCTCTTTGCCCCTCCCCAGGAAGGGGTATGCGGCATCTTTGATTCCGAGGTGCTAATAACGAGGCGCCCCGCCGCGCGCGCCCCGCTGGGCCCAGAATGTCGGTGTTGCCACCTTGCGCACAAAAAATGAATTAAATCTTAATTTGGACGTATTTATATGATGTTTAATTTTGGGGTACATATTAGCTGAGCTTTGATATTTAAAATAGTGTGTAAAATGTTGTATTTTAATAAGAAACTACTTTGAGTGTTGGCCAATTTAATACAATTTGCATCAAATGTTGAAAATGTTTTTTTGTAGATTTACCTATTATCACTCTCAAAACAAATTATAAAAGAACTCGAAAATTGTATTAACTACAAAATTGTAAAAACTGATTAAGCTGTGCTGTTCTATTCACTTCAGTAAAAAAATGAAGTGAACTGTCAGAACCAAAGTTATTTTCTTGATATTTTTTATTAAAACAAAAATTGTTTTAAAAAATATAAAGTTGACCTGTTCATGTATGCTCTGTGCTTCTGAGGAAAAAAAAATTATGACTTTGACTTAAATAATAGTTTTTATGCTCATATATTTGTAATTTGCTAGAATATACTAACGTACATTATGTACATAACATATATGGTATTATGTAGAGACAAATAAAATACATGCTATAAAAAAATATTACACTTTTACTTTTATACGCGTAGTTACAAGATGCGTAACAAAATCTAAAATAATCAGTACCAATGCTATTTTAAACAAAACATCAAATAACAAGTTTTATCGTATCGCGAATTATTATTACTTAAATAATAAATTATTTGTAAAACTATAAAATCCTACGTTCGAACTCCGTAACATCCTAATTACCACATCAGCATTGATTTACTCGGGGCGTCGGTCGTTAATCAAAGTAAGTGCTATGTACCGTGTTTGTGATTATCTGTATAGACGCCGCTGCATAGCTCTCTTTTATGTTCCATGTATAGAGAGATGGCATGATGTGAAACAAGATAATTAACTATTTTAAATTTTACGCAGAAAAAGGTTAAGACACATCCGGAACATTCGGACACAGGATTCGAACCTGCATCTTTACACGTGACCTCCGGGTGGTGGTGGTGCTCGGTGGGGGTGGGCCAGTGCGTGAAAAGATTTTTTCGTGTTTCGTAAAAAGGTTAAGACACATCCTGAACATTCGGACACAGGATTCAAACCTGCATCTTTACACGTGACCTCCGGGTGGTGGTGGTGCTCGGTCGGGCTGGGCCAGTGCGTGAAAGTATTTTTTCGTACTAATGAAACACCCAAACTAGGAAAAAGTACTTGGCATTGGTTGAATCGGCGTTACTACGCATGCGTAATCGGATTCTTTGTCACCACGCTCAAAGTGTAACTTGAATTATTATCAAAGAAAATACTGCATAAATAAATTAAATATAAAAATATAATTGCATACATTGATAAAAAATGCATGCAATAGCTTTACCGCGGTGTTTAGTGTTGAACTGAAATAGATATCCACATATCTATTTCAGTTCAACACCTAATGATGTAAAACAATAGATAAGAAAATAGACATACGGTACACGAATCTCCATATTACATAAGTTGAAATTCACTTGTTAATATAGGTTTAAGGACTATTTTATGCGAAGACATGACCACGCATGGGTCTTAATTCATTCTCGTTTTATATCTACACATTCATGTTTTTTAACCTGCGACAAAAAAGAGAGACGTTATAAGTTTGATGTGTCTGTCTGACTGGGACATCATAGCTCCCGAACGGATGGAGCAGTTACTATGTAGTTTTTTTTGTATGTAAGGTGAGTTTCGCGCGAGTGTTCTAAGACAATGCTTGATGAAAATCGGTTGACCCGTATAAAAGTTATGAGGGTAAAGTGGGGAAGGAAAACCGAAAATCTAATCTACAAATATACTCGAGTGGGAAAAATCTCTCAAATGAAAGCGCATCACGTGCACATTACAATAGTTAGTAATAGATGGTAATAGTATGACTTTTACTTAATAATTAACTAAAGTTCTGGAATCGGGTTTTTATTTTTATTTTATATTTAGATTATTTATTTTATTCATTTAGGTTTACCAACAAAGGAAACATACACATCTCTTATAATATAACAAATTATAACAAAAGTATTGTTATTGGACAAGTGCTAACTCAATTATCATTATTAGTAATCACACTATACATTAATATATTAACCAATATATTAACTTATTGTATATCGCATAATGTAAATTATCATGGTTTTTAACAATTTTATGATTTAAAACGGATAACATACCATACATACAATTCAGTTGTTTCCGTGATCATGGCGCTTGCAACAGCCAGCGTCGAAATATCGGAAAACTCAAAAACCGTCAAATCATGGTATGTTACCCGTTTTAAATCATAATATCGCATAATTTCAACATATTGTGCGTTCAAAAATTCAGCTCAATCGATAACCAGAAATGGTAAAGTAACTTATAAGGTTCGATTACAGACACACAACGGAACAGGATAAAATTAAATAAAAATGTTTGATAAAAAGATTACATTTAAGTAGTTGTTTAGTAATTTTATAGAAGAAGATTACTCTATATTCATGTTACAAAAACTCTATCCTACCTATTAATATTATAAACCTGAAAGTTTATGAGGGTGTAAGTAAATAAGTGTATTTGTTGCTCTTTCACGAAAACCTACTGCATGGATTTTGATAGAACTTCACAATAATTTAGCTTACATTTCAGACAAACACATGGGCTATTTTGCTATACTGCTTTTCGAGTGAAAATATAGTTATATATTTATTTTATTTATTTATTTGCTCACATGTACATATACCTATATCTGTATAAATATACAGATATAGGTAAATTGTTACATCTTAAGTCGATATGTACATGCACCCCGGAGGGGCACTGCAAATTGGGTTTGCGTCAAATTACATTAAAAACAAGAAAAAACAATTTTATACAATATTCTTATGTCATTAAAACTTATCATCATCATCAATGTCAATATAAAAATCAATTATTAATTAAAATTAAATGATAAATAAAAATATATACAAACCGATAGTCAGTTGTAAACGTCCTACTACCTACCTACCTACTTAAGCATATAAGTTTTATATTTAGTATTTATGATTGTCTGTAAGGTATATGTATATATGGGCCTGAGATGTCTGAAATAGATGATTTATTATTATTATTCTTATGTCAATTTATCACTAAGGAATTCGTCAACGCAATAATAACAGTTATTCCGAGCAATGCCCGATTTGAATCTAATTCGGCATGGACATCTGTTTTGCCTAACATAAGCTACTTTTTACGCAAAGCTGCGGGCCAGGCAGCTAGTATGTAATAAATACTATACAGGGTGTAACAAAAGCTTCGGTCAGAATGGGAAGGTTTGAAAATACTCGTATAAGTCCCAAAACTTCCTATATCTTATATTTTCAGACCTTCCCATACTCACCGAAACTTTTGTTACTCCCTGTTAATATTAACAAGACTGAACCCTGAAATCATTGAATCAAGTAATTCCAAGGTGCAATCGCAATAAAATGCACCCAGCACTATTTCGTACATTGTAATACAAATTGTTTTCTTGACGACATGTCTAAACACGGCTCCATTGATTGAGCCATCACAGACGCCATTTCAGCAGACCTGCTATTCCCACAAATATATCCTGACCCCCCACTAAAAGACCACAGCCTCTACTACCCAACACTTAAGTTCAAAGTCGAACAAGCTTGTCTAACAGAGGTACAATCTTATGGTGGTTTTCGTTGAAGTATGTTGCAGTAACTCAAATGTACAGCCGAGCACTATTATTTGCTGCGGTTTCTACAATGTATGCTGTTTTTTAGGATTCCGTAGACGAATGGCAAAAAACGGAACCCTTTTAGATTCGTCATGTCTGTCTGTCCGTCTATATGACACAGTCACTTTTTTCCGAAACTATAATAATAACCTCAACAACTTCTACAATCACTAGAATCCATAGATCTACCCAAACATACATTTACGCTACTACAGAAATCAGTCATTCTTAATACGTGTAGAATAGTTAGAAAATTCCAGCAAACAGATATATCCGAAATGTGTCAATTCGAAAGTAGACACAATACACAAGTATGATGTGCACTTGGCTTAGGCCCGTGCCCTTCATGGAAATACCGGTTATTCTAAAACTGAGTTGATAAAATCATAAACCCTTAATAATAATAATCATTTATTTCAGGCATCTAAGGCCCATATAAACATACTTATACCTTATATACTAACATACATAAAAATATAAATCTTATAAACTAAAGTGTCAAAATCGTGGATCATCTGTTACGGCGGTGTCGCCTTGCAGTGTAGGCGACCGATGTACCGTCTAAACTTGACGAATAATTACCTAATATATTGTTGAAACTTAGTTAAGTAGATGTTTTCTGTGAACCGCATAAATATTTTCACAGCAAGTGAGAAGTGTTTTAATAAGTAATCTTTACTTGATACGTAATCAACCGCAATTTACCTTTGACCTTAACCCTAAGGTACTTGGAAGGGTGAAAGCTCTGACTGCAACATTTAGCACTTTTTTGTATGTACTTTTCTTAATTTCAGTGTTTTTTTATAACAGTAAGTGTACCTTACTATTGAAATACAAGGAACCCTATGAGACCATCTCATACTTTTCAAGTTTATTTTATTTAAAATGAAAAGTATTCGTCTTCAGAGTTCTGGGCATAAGAAGTTATTGTTTTAAGTGTCTTGCGCACAATAGGGTATGAAACACCTTTGTCTTTTCCTGGTATGTACATTCAACAGCAAAAGTGATCAAAATCAACGTTTCAAAACGTTTCATCTAGAGTGACGTGCCAGATGTAACAAGTTGTACCAAAGTTTCAATATCAAATTAAATTTTAATTTGTTAAAAGAAAGTGAACATAATAACACCAAGGATCAAACTAAATTTGAGCATTTAATTATGTCACCTAAATAATTATAATAATAAACAATAAATCATTTTTATTTGAGGCATCTAAGGCCCATAAACATTATACCTTACAGACTACATACATAAAAATATAAATCTTATAAATTAAAGTGTATGTAATTAATATGTATGTTATGTGTTTTAAATAGCCGTGTTGGCTAAGTGGGAGCACACTCGACTTTCATTCCGAAGGTCGTGGGTTCAACCCCGCCACGCACCTCTGGATTTTTCTTCTTGAAAAATATATGTGCGCTTAAAAAAACACTTGCTTTAACGGTGAAGGCAAACATCGTGAGGAAACCGGCATGTTCTGAGAACATTAACGAGAAGACATGTGACATTCACCAACCCGCATTTGGCCAGCGTGGTGAGTTATGGCCTAATCTCTCTCGCCTAGAGAGAAGTCACTGTGTCGCAGCAGTGGGAACGTTAATAGTGTGATAATGATGATGATGACTTATGTCACGTTATTTGTTCCGTTACTTTTAACAAACTACATTAGTCCGTAACTTAATTTACTGTATATATTATTTTGGGACACTATTTCATAAGTTTATTTTGGTGTTGACTGTACCGATGGACATGTCATGGTATCGGTTTTCTTAACATAACGCAAGTTTGAGGTAAAGTGATATGGAATTTTCTAGAACAAAGGTATTTGTAGAGGCTGGAACTTGGAGATTGGTTGGTTTCTTAAATAAAAGTTTCTACCACGTCGAAAACTTCAACGATTATTGAGATTCTGATACACATATTATTATCAAAGAACAAAAATTTTATTATAATAAAAAACCATAAAAAAATCAGTAACTCATATATTGTAGCATAAAGATAAATGTAATTAAGTATAGGTTAGTTTTAGATTTAGCATTAGATATTAGGTATTTATAATATATAAACCACCGTCCATAAGATTTGTAATTTTTTATCTCCATCCACGGTTGTCTGGAAGAAATTGCTTTAAGCAATAAGACCGCCCATTTCACATTCTAGGTTTAGTTCTAATTGCTTATTGTATTATTTCCTTAGACGCAAGGGCATATAATAATATGAAGGGTTAACTTATAGATAACAAATATATATTTTTTTAATAATAATAGAAAGTATTAATAATTTTGTCATCCATCATAATTATAATATCGCTACAAATAAATACAATCATAAGGAGTTAATTTTATACTATTTTTTATTTATTTAGGTACTCTTTTATTTCAGACTTTACATCAATATTTTGAACAAATAAAATAAAATTACATAACTAGTTTAATAAATTATTACAAATACATATTTAAGCACATAATCTCAAATAGCAACATGAAGATACATTTGAATAACTTTATGCGTAAATATTAATTCAAAATTGTACAAATTAAATCAACTCAAGTAACAACAAAAAACAAAAAAGTAGTTAACAATGTCTATTTAATGGTTGAGATAACATTCAAGATTGAGCGGAGTATTTCATAAAGTTGTTGTTTCTATGAGTAGCAGGGAAGAAATGGCGTACCAAATCCTTAAAAATACATGGTATCAAAGCATATGTTTATGCTTTACAAGACAAGAGAGGCTTTTACTAAAACAATACATTTCGTATCTCTAATTTACAGTAATTTGGTAATAGATCCTTTACTTAGCTTTTCTTAAACCTATTTATCTTCCTACTGCACAAACACTGGAACACAGGGACTTTTCTCATGACGAGAGAGTTTCATTGATATTCACCATAAAAGATTGAAAGACAAGTGATCACCATCCCGCACTTGTCAGGATGGTAAATGTCACTTGTCCCTCATACTCTCTTCAAAGTTCTCAGAACTAAACTAACATTGACGAAGTCGCGGGGTACCTAACAGTTATTTATTATATACTAGCTGGACCATTCCGGCTTTGCCCGGAGACTAAAACCTTCATCTTGAAACACCTATTTCTAAAAACCACAGAAAGAGCCGTTCAGTAGTTCTTGAGTTTATCACGAACATACAGACAAGCGCGAGGACTTTAATTTATAATATAGATTTATTTATATAGATTGATACTCAATTCAGCCGGTTATTTTTATTAAATGTTATATTAGGTATTAGGAGCCACGGGTTTAATCCTTCTTTTAAAAAAAAAAGATTTGGCCAAATTGGTCCAGGCGTTGTTGACTGCTCTCGCCAACACATTTGTGTATCATTTTTATAATATAGATATTCAAAATATGAAATCGACAGTTGTCAACAAGTGATTATTCCAACTTTAATGAGATTTAAATCTACCCTCATTCGTACGATAATAACTTTAAGAATGTTTCGGCTCATTTGTAAGTTGGACGTCCACTGCGAGACATGGAGTCTTGATTGAGTGATCGTATAAACACGATGAAGACATCAAATTGAAAACCATCAACAGTTATCACTCGATACCACTGTAACTGGATTCCAGTAACTCAACTATTAAATTTTGATTTATGGCCATGGATAGTAAGTACCTATGTAAGAACCACAGAAATTTAAATAATGAGATATGTTATAACGTGTTAAGTATTAAAAGTAAATGTTCACGTTACCATAAAAATATTTTACTTATCATCATCATCATCATCATCTCTGCCGTAAGACGTCCACTGCTGGACATAGGCCTCCCTCAAAGATCTCCAGTGGTCTCGGCTGGCAGCGGCCTGCATCCACCGTGAACCCGCAGCCTTCACCAGATCGACCGTCCATCTAGTTGGTGGACGTCCTACGCTGCGCTTGCCGATCCGTGGTCTCCATTCGAGAACCTTTCGGCCCCAACGACCATCTGTTCTTCGTGCTATGTGGCCTGCCCACTGCCACTTCAAAGAACTAATCCGTTTGGCTATGTCTGTGACCCGCGTTCTTCTACGAATCTCCTCATTTCTGATTCGATCCCGATCGATTCGATTCGATCTGATTGATCGATTTTACTTATATATAAGTTCAAAGATATTTATATCTTTTAAAAACTACAACAGTTCAATTACAATGAGAAAACGCATATTTTCACTTATTCCTCTGGATATATCATGATATATACCAGGATGAGATGACGGGGCGAACTGGATACTCACCTAAGCACGTGGCCTAGTGTCACAGCGTTTAATCACGAAAAGTGGAAGAAGTATTTATTTATTTTATTTTATTTTATTCGGAAAACAAACAGTTAAAATTCCTTATCTAAATACACATATTAATAGCTACTAACCATTTATATGTTTTCGCATATTGAACCTAAATAACACACGAAAACTTTCAAATATCAAAATTAACAATAACTTTAAACTTAACAATTACTAAAAATAAATACAAAGAGAACAAAAATGATAATGAAATAAATGAAGATTGAATTTGGCAAAATGTATATAAACTAAAAGAAAAAAACAAACAAATTACAAAGAATTAAACCACCGACTAGCCAAAACATTCTTGACCTTGTAAGAAGGCTTTGTGTTAAACAAGTCTAGGTCCGAAATGTCGGCCTGAGCATTGAAAGATGACATAGCTCTACAGAAAAATGAGTTTTGTCTATAATTAGTGTGACTAGATGGTGTGTCTAAACAAATGGGTATATGGAGGCCTTTGCCCTGCAGTGGGGCAGTATGGGCTGAATAATAATAATATATATCAGACTTACAGAAGGTTAATAGAACATTTAATAAAATATTTATTCATAAATTAGAGCTAAATCTTTTTAATAACAGGTCAATAAAAGCTTTTCATCCTTCTTTATCTGTGAAGGCTCAAAATAAGGCATAACTAGGCTTATTGTGTGTTTAGGTTAGTTTGAACCTAAAAGTGGGGTTTATCACTTTGTAAAAGCATAAAGGTTTACTAGGAACAGTTAAAATAAGAAGCACCTCCTACTTGCGTTGCAATACCACACATACACTCTACTTTGTCAGTAATGTGGCTTTTATTACCTTGATATATTGCCTGTACAAATCGTGATTACACTAGTGGAATTGTCGTTTCAACAAAACACTGTATTAAAAAAATGAATAATGACTTCTTTGCCGACAACGTCATTACCTCGCGCGGTCACTGGATTGCCACAAGATTTCTATCTCGTACATTCTTCCTTCTCCTCAAATTGAACCTTAATCCCTTGGAATAAAAGCTGGGATATCTGAAAAGGCGGTTTCAAGGTATTCATAGGATTGTAGATTTTACGACCGGGACTGGAAAGGTATTTTTCCTCTGTGGTTTGGTGGTGTTGAGTTGATTGTAGCGTGGCGAATGGGATTGACAAGAAGGTTATTATTATCACATTTTTACTTAGTATGTGTGCATTTACATATAATTTGGTGTGATTTGTAGAAACGCTTAGATTGGTTTCTTGTGCACTTTCATGTGTGTTGTTATGTAAAATTACATTCAATTTGATGTGCTTTCTTTTTTTATATATAAATAAAAATATTCCTTACAGACTAACATACGTAAAAATATAGTATTTATGTATATGCGTTATCTTCAGGCAAGTGGTGGTGATAATAGAGATATTCAAAACTTGCAATACGACAACCGGGCCCTAAGAGCCGGTTAGAACGGGCCCAGTCTACTAAAGAGTGCAAAAAACTGTGCAAAAAATAAGCTTTCCAAATACAAGTGCAAAGTTAATGAGATTTAAAAGGCATGTGATAATTTAGTAAAAGTCTTAATTTTGACTAAAATATAATTAATCTTTCACAAGGTGTGTTTACGAAAAAATCTAGAGATTTTATAATTACACTCACAATTCACAATATAAGATAAATTACTAAAAAAAAAAAAATGACAAAGAACAGAATTACACCTCATACAACCATAATGCTACAGGTACTTTCGGTGGTAAATAAATCAGAAATGCTATAAAACTGAAAATATTCATGCAAATAAATACAAATGTGTCCATTTCGATTTATTTTTGATCTCAGCCACTGGCCATTTCTTAAGTAAAACCATATTCTTCTACAAATTTACCTTTGGCGTTTATAACAGAGTACAAACCTTCCAAAAACACTTTCATTCTACTCAAAACGTCAACTTGACAAAGCATTCTCAAAGCGAATTCGATCAATGGTCCTCAGAAACGCCCACCCCATTCTCTCTGGTCTGCGCTCTACGTTCTACCATAATCCCAGGTTAGTTGTAAAAAAATAATCGTAATGATCATAAAACACTGTAAACACTGCCTTCAGAATAACATGTCTTATTTAGCTGTCAATCGCATTTCGGCCTGCGCAGACAGCAGATGCGAATACAGTCGTAACTCAGGATACAAGTGGTAAGCCTGAATGAAGAGTGGAATGGGGGTTCCGTAACGTAATAACTTTTGGATGATAAAAGGAAAAAGAATGAGAGTTCCGTAAAATTAAAGAAAGAAAAATATTTATTACACAAAAGCTTATAATTAAATCATTAATTAATAACAATATCTAAAACTAATAATGAAATCTTATACCTACGTGAAAATTAAATTAAATAAGTGGGAAAATATTGGCAGGGCAGAAAGGGCAGGTTTTATTAAGTATTTTATCATGGACGGTATCACATAATTATATACCTAATTGTAAAACTAAACTAACATGTAAAATCAATGTGTTTTTGAAGGAGTGAGAGCTGCGAGCTCCAAGTACCAAGCGTCAGTTCAGTTGAAAGTGAAATATGCAACAACCGGGAATATAATGTCCCATCCGTCACCACGGGCAACTAACGCCATTTTTTTCTCGTTTGTCGCCAGAGGGAACGGGTATGCTGGTAACAACTGGGAATAAGCGGTAAGGAGTACGTACGAGTAATAAAAATAAAGAAAATCTCGTAGCGGAAAACGGTAGTGAAGGGAATACCTTGTCGCGAAGAGGTGACATGTGAAGCGATGTCTGAAAGAAGGTAGCACATATCAGTAACATTCTCTGAAACAAAAATCCACTGAAGGCTCGAGAACCTTACCGATATAGACCGACCGACCTAGTTATAATTTATTTACAATAGTTTCTTTTGTTTAAGCAATTGATATTTTTTAAGTCAGAAAGTATCGTTAAATGAAGTTGTGTCATAACAACATGTCATGGCAACATGTTTTTTCAATTTTATTTGGAGTCTCAGGTAAACGGATTTGAGCATATTGCCGGTCCTCACAATTTATCATAGATGCTTAACAACTTTTAGCGCCTTATTAAAAGAATAAGGAAAATTAATGTATAAAAATATCTTGCTGTCAATCATTATAAAACAGTATATAAGTTTATTTCCCTCTGTGTGTTTACTTAGGGTTTTTTTAACGTCCTCAATGTATTTTTATGCGGTTTAAAGGAAATTTAGGTGGACGGTTTAATCTACATCCGTATAAATCGGGGCTGATCACCACCACTAATAATAAATATAGACAAACTAATTTCCGCCGTATCCCACGGAACTCTAAAAGCGTTGGTGAGTCGGCGCGAGAAAGGCATGCATTAAATTATTATGATTTATGTGAGGTTCATAATTATATGAGGACTAACGAACAAACCTAATGGTCGGTTCTCGGATTTGGCATTATCGGATATTGCAGGGATTCACACCTTTTGTTTTGGGACATAAGGATATATATACTTTTACTATGTAAGATAAGAGATAAGGGATAGTAATAAGTGGGGAGAACGTTACATTGGACAAGGATGGTGAGCAATGGTCTAAAAAATATATCAAGTAGTGAACGTTGTATGGCTGAAAAGAGACATTGTAAGATAAGTGTTATATTTTAGAGTGACTGAAACCCTTTAATAGTTAAAGAATTATTAATAAACAGTAACTATTATAAACAATGTATTCCGTGTCTGGACTAAAAAAGTTTTGCCACAGCTTTAAGCTGCTCTAAGGAATACCCGGGTCTTCTGGCAAAACCCAAAGATAATAAAAATCACTTGGGTGGGTAAGTGTGGAAACGGAACCAAAACGGGTCTGTCATATAAACATTATCTTAAAAAATAAGGTTGGTTATATGTTAATAAGAACAAATTAAACCCAAAACTTTTATTTTCTTAACTCTGGTTCATATTAAAATTAATGTTCGTTTTGACAGTGTAACAGCGACTAGTAAAACTACAGACTGTGATGGCCAAAATCAATATAAAAAAAATGGTTATCAGAAAAATAAGGATACAAAAAGATTTCATCCACTTCACGCCAACCAAAGCCAGCCCGAATAGTAAATATAAATCAAAAAATAAATAAAAGCGACAATCAATAACGTGTTAAAATATTTAAATATGTTAATTCGTACCTAAGCTTTAAATTATCGTGGGCTGAGGCAGTTAAGTGTTTGGATACACGGTAGGCTTCGTCGGACCCGTCGGTATATAAAAATACTAATGTTCGCTTACTAGGGGAAGGTCGGATTTCAGCGCTAGGGTTCGCTTGTGATAGTTTGGTTCCCGCTGATCTATTGTTGTATATATGTTCTGGTGTGTTTGCCTATATAAGTTTGATTAACGCCTAGTGCTCGATGCGTCCCTTTTTGATGCTGCTGTGTGAATTTTCCGGCAATATTCATGTATCTATTAGTATTGAATTAGATATCCATAAACCTGGTGTATTGATGGTAACGTATACTGCGATACGGCCTGAACACTCTTGAAGAAACTGTTTTCGTTTTTCAACATTATATCAATAACTAGCGACCCGCCCCGGCTTCGCACGGGTGCAATGCTGATACTAAATAAAAAAATATATATAAAGTAAATGACAAAAAAAAAGTTATTGTGGGTTATCCATGAGGGGTAGACATATACCATCACGGACTTTTCTGTAGACCTTTTCAATGTGTACAATAATTAGTACAATAGTTTGATAAAACTCGTAGGGTTCAGCCCGCGCTTGCAATGTACGCGGAAAAAATGAAATTATTTACGACATCACATTAGAAACCTCAAAAATAACAGTACTTCTCTACTATTTAATGGATGTTATTATACATATAAACCTTCCTCTTGAATCACTCTATCTATTAAAAAAACCGCATCAAAAGCCGTTGCGTAGTTTCAAAGATTTAAGCATACAAAGGGACATAGGGACAGAGAAAGCGACTTTGTTTTATACTATGTAGTGATAACCTACAAACTTTGTATAAAAAATATTCAGCAGTGTATGTACTTCAAAAAGTGGCACTGGTTAAAGTTAAAAGTACTTTGTAGGCGTATATTTGAATTAATGTTAACTAACAGGCTGGATAGGGCTCCTCTTTTTTAGAACAGAACGTCATAATAGTCGACGGTTAAACATAACATTTTCACAAGTTATGTAAAACCTATTATACAAACGAATAACGAGATTAATTAAACTGACGGCATCAAGGCATTGGGCCTTTACGAATATAGATGCATTCAATCTAGCTTCTGATAACCAAATAAGGTTATCAGTTTTATCAATGCAAATATTATGTCCATATAAAAATATTAATAAAATTTATTTAGACTGTCTCAAGCCTTGATAAATACAGGCTGATAAAAAGTGATATAATGTGCAAATGTTTTGTCCATTTAAAAATATAAGTAAAATTAATATTTAATGGAAATTAAAAAGCATTGTAGAAAGTATATCGCCAACCATGTACAAGCATGTGCCGTAAGATTTACAGCCTATAACCGAAACTTGGACAAGTTATATTCGTGTTCGAATTAATACTGATCTATTCAATTCAAGTGTAATCGTAAATAACGGAGGAAAACAAATGTTTAACGAAACTAAAATAGGGTAGATTGTAAGAACAGGTGCATAGAAACTTTCAGAACTAAACATATTTTGTGTAAACATAGAAATGTCAATATATTATCAGTGTCATCTATATTAGGACAAAAAAAATTGACTTGAAAATTTGAATCAAATTGTTACAAGATTTATGGTTGCTACATGAAAAAATGGCGTTCAACTGAGTAAGATCTTTTTCACTTTAGAATTTTATTTTACTTTATACTGGCAAACTTACGCTTCAAGCGCATAGTCCAATTAAAAAAATATGAATTGTATTGATTTATATTAAATATTATTTGAACCGAAATGACTAACACATTTAAAAATATGAACGATTTTTATTAGATACTAGTGGCCCGCCCCGGCTTCACACGGGTTTTTATTCAATTTTTTTTCCAAAATTGTGAATCTAAACCATTCCTTGATCCCCTTGAACACACACAAAAAAATTCATCAAAATCGGTCCTGTCGTTTGAGAGAAGTTCAGTGGCATACACACTCACAGAAGAATTATATATGTATATATAAAGATTATGATTAAATTTCTAATATTTTCGTCCTTGATCGCGTGATTCAAAACGCTCCTTTTCAAAATGGCGTTGGTTGCCGGATTGTGACGTAACTGAGTAGTACAAAACTCTAATCTGCCCTACACCGTTTATAGCTTTTCAGACACGCGTGCCATCTTGGAAGCAATGAAATTTTAATTTAATGCATTGTTTTTTTTACCGAAATATAAATGTGGTATGTTTATAATGTAATAAGGAAACAATTAAATGGTTTTCCAAAATTTGTCGACAAGTAGACTAATAGAAATAGCTTCTTCGGTCTGTTTACCATCTTTTGAAGTTTTGCGAGGATTTTAATGTAGTTTTCAGCAATGGATAGAATTATTAAAAAGGACGGTACTAATGTAAATTTGTATTTGTAATGTTGTGCGCAGTCGGAGTAGGTCGCTATTTTGTAATAAAAAAAAAGCCTCCGAAACACAAGGTATCGTGTTTTTCTTTCAAGACTAGTTATTATTAAAGGTATATTTTTTAACATTTACCATGCCTTTGTGGCAAAAAGTTCTTGCTTCGCGGATATTTTAGATATTGGACCAGTTTTACCATCTAGGGGTAAAAAAGACAATGGATAAATAAACAAAAGATAAATCTTTTTGTCCTGACACTGACAGTTGTCAGTTGACTGGATAGCGTAATAAAATCACTGACTAAGTTTACTCGCAGATTGTAAAACAGGCCCTTACTATGTTAATTTCGCAAATATTTATAATAAGTCTTTTAAGCTAACACCTATTAGTAAAAAGGACAAAATGACTTTGGTTTTTTGTTGTTTAATTTAGAAAATTATACTGAAAAAATATTTTGTCATGGATTTAATCATGATTGCTTTTGAGAATCATGTATTTATAGACTGATACCCTCCTAGCAGTCAAACAAGACTTTTTTCAACGGTATGTAGAAAATACCTTATAATATAACTGAAAGACTTACCATAACCATAAAACCTTAATACCAAAGTTTAGAAACCATGTTTTATCTGTTTTCAATCATTTAATTTACTACGAAACATACCCATTATTGTTAAATAAATGATGCTAGTTGCCGCGATAGAA
The DNA here is from genome assembly GCA_929108375.1 of Gymnoscelis rufifasciata. NCBI lineage: Eukaryota > Metazoa > Arthropoda > Insecta > Lepidoptera > Geometridae > Gymnoscelis > Gymnoscelis rufifasciata. Next base: position 12,909,324 of record OV815311.1, read on the forward strand.
TCATCCGAACCTAATCAGGCGATTCTCGTTTAATTTACAGTAAATCACATTATATTATCCAATTTAATTACGTATTTTTGATACTGAAATAATTACAGACACGATTTTTGGTCGCGCTATTAATTATGTAATAAAATTTAATAACGATTCGAGAGAAATTATGTGGAAGCACCTATGTTCCAGGTTTTTACTTATTCAGGGCCATTATTACTGCTAATTAACAATAAATGACCGAGTGAAGGCTGCGGGCTCACCGTGGATGCAGGTCGCTGACAGCAGAAATTACTGGAAATGTTTGAGGGATGCCTTTGTCGAGCAGAGGACATCCTACGGCTGGTATGGGCTGGCGGGATGGCATAAGGGATTTAAAATAAATACAATTTTATCTTACCCTTTTCTTGGAGGAACACCGAAACAAAAGCGTTTGATTCATCGTAAGTACAAATTACCATCAAATGTTAAAAGGCATTTTGTACTTCCACAGTAACAATTTCACAACTAACGCTTGTTTGAAAAGTAAACAAAGTCAATGCCCTATTACTGTTAAAAATACTTTTTTATATAAAATAGAAATACAACAACACGTAAAAAACAATTGTACCATGTACGGCCTTACCTTAAGAGCGATCTCTGCCAGGCAACCCAATAATATCACACAAAACCATCATAACATGCGACAAAAAGTCGCGTCTTTAAAAAACTCCAGCTTACCGATATTGTCAAATAACGAAGACAAATCGCTACGTGTTCGGCTCATTAGCGGGGCGCGTTAAAATTCATAATGAGCCTATCGAATATTCAATTAATTAATAATGTTCATCGATTCCCGTTTACGATGCGTTTTTTAATCTCACGCTCGCCTCTACGATCTAATGATATCGATATATGAACTTCAAAAATATACATAATAATCAAATTAATCGTACAAATAAAAATGCATTGAGATAATATGACAACTTTGGTTATCTTTAGTTCGTTTTAATTTGATCTGTGTCAGTTACAATAACAATTGGACATTATGAAAACTACGAAATCCATGTACATTATATTTCAAGTGGCTGGCGATTAATTTAACTTGACTATAGACAGACAAATATTAACAGATATAGTGCTACGCATTACGTACGCTTTTTTAAATACTGTTTTTTTTTTTTAATTATTGTGATGATGGGTTAAAGCGTAGTTCAGTTCTAACCTCTAACTCAATTCCCACAGTAGGCATACCAATACAATACAATACTCTTTATTGAACACAACATAATAAAACACAAAAAAAAGATAAAAATGTACAAAAATTGAGAATCTATCGATCTAGCGATCTCTTCCAGGCAACCTTGGGAAGGACACAAATCATAAAGCACGAATAAGACGAGAGTAGCAAATTATACTGGAGATACGAGTATTAATAAATTAAATACCGAAGGGTCAAGTGTTTGTATGTTCTGCAAGCACTTTCTCCATGGTTTGGGTGCTTAATATGTATAATAAAAAATATCTCTGTATGTATGTATATTATATTAAGCATATCTGTTGTCTAGTACCCGTAACACAAGCTAAGAGCTTACCACGGGGCTAGATGTTGTTGTGTGGATTGTCCGGAAATATTTATTTATTTATACAGATTAAATACAATATTACAGGATTTTAGCTATAATATACCTACATGAAAATTATAAATAAATAAATAATATAAAACACTTTTAATTACATACATATCAGAAAAAAAAACCAAATACTTACATACCAACATCAGATTAAACTCAATAGCTCACCACACACAAAATATAAAACAAATAGGATAGATGAAAAAAATGACAGGATGGTATAAATCATTGTACCCGTATTCATTATTTTTTCAGTGCTGTAATTTGAGCAATTGGTACTAAATGTTGACGTCATAGGCATCTTGGCAGTTTCTTAATAAATTGAATGATGAAGCGAAAAATAAGCGTCCACTATTTTTGAACGGACGAAACAGAATCCCTATATTTTACGTAGTCATAATTCCTACAAACTAAATAGAAGTCAAACCGATGATAAGGCTGGAGAACGGGTTTATCACTATGAGCGATTTCCTATAGTCCTTTTCTCTTTAAGGTTTATGACATTATGGACCACGTGCGAGATTCAATCTCTCACTAAATTCTGATCAAAGCGACAGTAGCATCGACGGACACGCGATATTACAATAAACATAGCTTATACTAGCACATTAACTTATCTATTCTTTAGAATACAATATATTATACAACTACGCTTCGATGTCTCTGTGATTATCTGTGTTTTGTTATTTTAATGAGACATTTATGTTTTGATTATCACTGGACTTAGATTTTACGAATCTTAATTGTGAGTATTTTATCTTATCGCTGTGTCAATAATTGACACCACCGCACCCTTAATTTTTTTTGTATATTTAGCAGTTTTGTACTACAGTCAAAAAACCTATACATATATGAAAACGGAAATCTATGTCTATAGATATTTAAATAAACTGTGGGTCTTTGTCATTTCATTTCTAACATTTTTTTTTTTTGTTAATTATTGATAAGCCTTCATTTGACCACAATCTCACCTGATGTAAAGTGACGATGTGGTCTAAGATGGAGCATGAAGGCCTAGAAGATGGCTTCTCCGGGCCACATTACGAAACACGAAAAAATCGCTTCACGCACTGGCCCAGCCCGGAGGGTGGTGACAACATATTTAGGGCTGGCTTATTCGGGCGAGTTAGGCATGTAGCGCCGTTCGCAATACTGCGCGGGTACGCAACGATATTGTATATAAATAACAATAATATTCACACAACAACATCTAGCCCCGTGGTAAGCTGTAAGCTTGTGTTACGGGTACTAGATATCTGATATACTTAATATAATAGGCATACATTTATTGATATTTTTTTATTATATATATTAAGCACCCGACCAAGGAGAAATTGCTTGCAAAACATATAAACACTATATCACCCTCAGCGGGAATCGAACCCGCTACCTCTTGCGCCGCAAGCGGACTCTCGCCCACCGCGCCACTGAAGCAGTCATAACGAGACCAAATTAATCTCATTCAATGACATTTAAGTAAATTATTTTAACCATCCCTATCTTTAACATTCACTTGACCTAAATCTAATAAAGAAATTATCACAGTATTTTTTGTGATAACTCTTAAATAGGACATACATATTATTACTACATTATTACATATTATATATCATATTAATATTATTCTTTTGTATCGAGTTTCGAGCTTTATCTTTACAAAACAATTTCCTTCGTCCGTTTAACGGAATCACAACAGATGTTCTTAATCGGACCATTTTGTTTTTTTTTAACATATTTCGTTAACACCTAAATTGCTTGTCACGGTTGAAAACAAAACGAATTTTGACAGTCACGATGATAAAGTTTGTTATTTTATTGTCTATATTAAACGGCTATCGGTGTTTTAAATAGAACTATCATTTTTGTGTATAAGATTTTTTTTACTTATTTAACAATTTATTTATAGCTGTTGAACACCCATTCAAAAATACCTCGTTATGACCGAAAACGGAGCAGGGATGAAGATATTATTGAGTATTAATGGCTTAATTCAAATTGCAATAAAAAAAAATCGGCAGTAATCTACAGATTGAATATCGGTGTTATAGTTTTGCGTTAAAGTTTTAATATATAATATATTTGACGTTTTACCCCCTTATCTTTATTTATACAAATCTTCTGTACGTGTATTAATCGTTGAACTCGTCCTAAATGGCTGGTCCGTTTTTGATTAAATTTATTGTGTGTTTATGTGGGTTCGAGTTTTCTTTTTATGTTAGATAAGCCTTCATTTGAACACAATCACACCTGATGTACCGTAAAGTGACGATGTGGTCTAAGATGGAGCATGAAGACCTAGATGGCTTCTCCGGGCCACATTACGAAACACGAAAAAATCGCTTCACGCACTGGCCCAGCCCGGAGGGTGGTGACAAGCCGCGGCCGAAGCCTACCACCAGAGACTGTTCTTAGCACCACTCGGAGGTCACGTGTAAGGATTCAAGGGGTTGCCACCTACGGACGGAGAATGGTTTAGATTCACAATACGGTCAACGAGGTGCGAAGCCGGGGCGGACCGCTAGTTTTCTTATATAATTGACACGTTACAGATTGCAAAGTGATGGAGCAACTTGCTTCTCGACTTTTTTTAATTATAAATATTAAGTATTTTTTATTCATCATCAACACCCTTTTAATGTTCCCACTGCTGGGACACAGGGACTTCTCTCTTGACGAGGGAGATTAGGCCTTAATTCACCACGCTGGCTAAGTGCGGGTTGGTAAATGTCACATGCCCATCACACTCTTTTAAAGTTCTCAGAACAGAAAAATCCAGAGGTGCGTGGCGGGGTTTGAACCCACGACCTTCGGAATGAAAGTCGAGTGTCCTCCCACTTAGCCAACACGGCTTTTTTCACGGCTTGTTTTGTTAATCGAGTTAAATTTATCAAACTGTTGGTAGCTTATGTAACGTGACTATTATTACACTTACAAATTCTTAAATAATTTCCTTCGAAAGCCGAACGCAGATCGCATATAAATTATGAGACTTGTCATCTTTTTAAGCCTTATTATAGTGTTGCACCCATTCCGATGACATTTAGTTATGTTGTTATAAAAAATACATTTTGATTAATTGTTGACTATTCTTCATTTTTAAAGCCGTAGGCGAAGGGGCATATGCAAATGAAATTTAACCATGCAATTTTTTAAATACTTATACGGTGTTTGTATTTTTTAGTTATAGATATATTAGTATCTTCATTCTGAGATAAGCTAAAAATAAATAAAATAAAATTAATTAAATAAGAAATGATTTTAACTTTTCAGATTTTATAAAATAATACTTAGTTTTTAGACTTGAAACGGGTGCTCTTCAAGCATATTCATATTTTATCATTCGGTGAAACTTATCTAAACTATGAAACAGAAATGCCTAAAAGTAAATATAATTAAATCTATATTTTGGAACATCTTCCCCAATCTCTAAAAAGAGCTTGTACCATATGCGATAGGTCAAAAACCAAAGTCATTAAGGCATTCAACACGTGACACCTAATTCCTAAAAAGGAATTAATTAGAAATCTTTTTCACTTTATAATTTTATTTAACTTGACACTGGCAAACTGAAGCTTCAAGCGCAGAGTGCAATTATTATAAGAAATTGGAATTGATATAAAATTTTGACAGGAGCTGTATTAAAAAAAAAAATTGCCATGTCGATTGAAATTAAGATGTCTTATATATTGAATTGCCAAATTAAGCGGTTACCGTTTACGTTTAAAGCTTAAACTAATTATAAACTAACATAAACGAATGAGGGGTCAAGTGTTTGTATGTTCTGCAATCACTTTCTACTTACTTGATCTGGGTGTTTTATGTGTACGTATGTCTATTATACGTAACTAAGTATATCAGATGTCTAGTACCCGTAACACAAGCTTAGAGCTTACCACGGGGCTAGATGTTGTTGTGTGTATTGTCCGGTAATTTTTCATTATTTATTACTGTCAATACATATTTACATATTTTGCTGTTCTTAGCTTTGACATTTTATTAACACGTACCATTTGAAACTTTTAAATAAATAAAAATGTAACAGTAAAGAGAAACTACATATAATTTTACCACAATAAACATTATACCCGTTAAAAATACATAAAAAATTTAAATCTAATTCCAATAAGGCATTGATATATGATCTTGTTGTTGAAACTTGAAATTCTAATAGGTAAGTAAAAGTTACAAAGCTATAAAAAAGCTAATTCAGGTAATGGACAAAGATGTGTTTAATCTTTAATTCGTAAAATAAACGTTTACCGCCAATTCACACCAAAGTAAGTGTTATTTATGAGTTCGTTTTCCCAAAATCCTTTAATAAAAACATAATAAAAATTGTAAAAACTGCTACACTAATCCTATTTTAATTGAGATATCATTTTGATCCTTGAATCTGTATTGGAACTTTCTAGGATTACGTCTAAAAAATATGCAATAGTTATTTATTCGAAGTTTGCTGCTTATTTTATTACCTCTATTGACATTTTATGGCTTTTAGGCTTAACCATAAAATTAATCCGTTATAATTTATTATTTTCTGGTAGGTAGTGGAATAATTTTTTGCTAAAAGTACTTAAATATTAACGTCATTGAACTGAGGGGATTAGTGATTTTTTTGTAAAAATAATTTCTTAAAAGAAAAAAAATTTCAACCTATCAACTACCTACATAACGGTTAAGAATAATAGAATCAAAACCAAACTATAGCACCAAGTTTCCTATATAGGTGAAGCGATATATTTCAAATTAATTGTTAATTGCATATTTACATATTATATAAAATAAGACTTACATGCCTCCGTCTCGGTAAGAGTGTTTTTGATAGAGCTTAAATGTAGCATTTAGTCATTTCATCACTGCGGTGGGATGATCCCCTCGCGAACGCACAGGATTCTAATTTTGAATTGTTTAAATTTAAGAATGCAAGCACATCATTCTTCCGCTTTAAAATTGAGCACGAGGTTAAAAAACAACTTTGCACTCTTGTATAACACAGAACTATTCGTTGTCTGTGAATTTGGAAATGCTTTGCATGCCTGTTATTTGCACAAATGTCATATCACAAGGATGCTGTGTTGGCTTGCCTTATAAATACATAAAAAAGGTCTTATATAATATGGATTGAACCCTAAAAGGTCATTGCATAATAATATTCGAGTAGGCACCTATGTTCTAGTAAAGAACCTTTCAATAACACGGTACTTATTGTAACCTGTGTTGATTTAATTATTACTTTGTCCCTCATATTCAGACGTTCACAAATCTTAACCTACCAAAAAGTAGGTACCAACAATCTGAAAGAAGATTGATGACCCCATTCGCCAAAAAAAATAAGAAGGTTTCATTGTAACTAAACTCTTTGGTAAAGTAAAAGTACAATAGGTCGGTAAATAAATCAAAATAGAAAACAAGATATTTTCCACCTCCCCAGCCAGAACGGATAATTGAGCTATATAATTTGACACCTCACGGACTGAATAGCCAATTATTAATATGGGCCCTTGATTAATTGTGATATCAGCATTTAATTTTCGTGTTAACACGCCGCTGCGTCGGCCGCCATTGTACCTCCCGCCTTTTGTGCCCCATGACGTTTCAATTTTGAATAAATTAAATTTCGAACGCTTCATTTTTTAGAATCTTTTTATGTTCGAAATGAGCTCGTGGCCAGTGTTATTTATTGTATTTTTAAACTGAGAACCGCAATTTGTTTGTTTTTGTTTTCACTGTGATTTGAGGATTGTTGTAGTATACAAAAACCTCTACGATGGTGTATCAATAGGACTGATGTAAAATTTTGGGGAAATTGATATTCAACGATTAAATAATTAAATTAACGCTTGTTTGGAGGAGGGCGACGAGATTCGTCACAGTTTTAACCATTGTTACATTAATTAATTTTTACCTAAAGTTACTTTATTGTTGACACTGTTTTCAATATTTATGTCAAAGTTGGGAGCGTTGTAGTATTACTTTCAACGACGTAATTTTTTATGACGAATTTGGAAAAAATATTTATAAATTAATTAGTGGACTTAAATTTTGGACCTAATAGGCTTTAGACTAGTTCACTCATTGGGTTTATAAGAACATCCTAAATCGTAACAAGTTTGGATGTAAACTTGAGTACAAAAATACATATTTGTGTATACATTTTATTGATATTATTATGATGTTTTAAACGCTTTATACTCGTACGCGTTAGATTAACAACAGTTCCTGTTGAAAATACTAATAGCTATTGTATATTATAAAACTTTATATTACATAAAATGTTACAAGCAGCAACAATATAACAGCGTACGAGTATAAAACGTTTAAAACACCATAATAATATCAATAAAAAGTTACCATATAACAGTTAATATCATTTAGCTACCGACCAATGAGCAGATACAATTATCTCTTTTATGGCGCCAATTTAGAAGATGGCTGCCCTTTACAAATTTGAAAATCCGGGCGTGCCATTTGAACCAATGAGTTTGGTCAAACTAATTTTATTGAATTTTTTTTTATATATAAAGTAGAAGCGAAGTAGATATTTTATTGGAAGAACAGTTTAATAAGTTTACCTATATCAGTATGTTAATATCCACTTATTGATTTCATATTATATTGCGTTTAAATAAACTTTAATAATAAATCTAAATTTAAAATTTAAGAAAAACCCCCGATTCCAATGCCTTAATTTCCTTAAATGTAAAACAACATAATGTTATGTAATGTGGACGCGATGCGTTATCATTTGATACCCCACACTAGTATATATGCAGATTTTCGGTTTTGCTTCCCCACTCTCACCCCCATTACTTTTAAACGGCCCAACCGATTTTCATGAAACATGTCTAAGAACACTCGCGTAAGACTCACCTTTCATACAAAAAAAACTAAATTGAAATCGCTCCATCCGTTCGGGAGCTATGGTGACACAGACAAACTGACAGACAGACAGACAGACAGACAGACACGTCAAATTTATAACACCCCTCTTTTTTTGTCAAGGGTTAAAAACAAGTTAAACTTTATCACCACAGACTGAAATTAAGAAAAAATATATATCACTAGACTGCGACTTAACATATTTGGGATATTTTACAGTCTCTATGCCTATTAAGTATTATCATCACCCTAATAACGTTCCTACTGCTGAAACACAGGAATATTTCTCTTGGCGGTAGAGATTAGGCCTTAATTCAACACGCTGACCAAGTGCGGGTTTGTGCATGTCACATGTCCTTCAAACTCTTTAAAGTTCTCAGAACATGATGTTTGCCTTCACCGTTAAAGGACGTGTTTTAAAAAAAAAGAATTTATCACTTCAATAATCGCTATTATTTTTTTTTACTGGAATGGTAAATAATCTCTTGATCATGTGATAAAAAAATACTTGTGGTAAAGGCCTATTCAGGTGTTAAAACGCCTCGCGTGCGCCAAGAAATTATAAATGAATTAGTTTTTTTACATATAAGAGCTATGTTGAGTGGGTAGTGTGTAACGGGCTTTAATATCTGCAAGTATATTATAATTACTTCGCGTATTTATAATCCTTATTAATATTATAATTACACGAAAGTTTAAAAGTATTATTAATGGTTGCTGTTCTTTCGAGCTCGAACAGCTGAAGCGATCTAAAGGAAACTCGAAATAGTGATAAGATTGAGGGCTTTTTTACAAAATCCGAGTAAACTAAGCAACGCAACGGTTAGTTATGTCCTCAAGTCCTCCTTATGATAGTGAAATAGTGAAACAGGCCCTTAGTTATCTGGGGGCACGGCAGTGCCCCCACCAAGTCGAGCAAAAAAGCGGCACGGCCGTACCATCCTTTTCTCGAAGCAATTCAGGCCATTTTCGACCCCCTGTAACTTCGTTGTGGATAAAACTAGAAGACTGAAATTTTCAGTAACCATGCAGGATTGTAAAGGCACGGTATATTTCAAATTTCATTCAATTTGAACCAGTATTTTATGAATTATAATGGGTCAAATTTCGTAATTTTGTCACTCACTCACTGACTGACTGACTGACTCACCGATCATCAAAATTCTAAGGCACTTCTAGCAGACCTAGAAGCTTCAAATTTGGAATACAAGTAGTATTTGGTGTATGAATCAAGGAAAAACTAAAAAATCTTAGAAAAAACCGGTATAGAGGGCGCTGTCGTACCTTTTCTCGAAGCAATTCAGGCCATTTTCGACCCCCTGTAACTTCGATGTGGATAAACTAGAAGACTGAAATTTTCAGTAACCATGCAGGCATTGTAAAGACACGGTATATTTCAAATTTCATTCAATTTGAACCAGTATTTTAAGAATTATAACGGGTTAAATTTCTTAATTTTGTCACTCATTGACTCATCGATCATCAAAATTCTAAGGCACTTCTAGCAGACCTAGAAGCTTCAAATTTGGAATATAAGTAGTGTTTGGTGTATGAATCAAGGAAAAACTAAAAATCTAGAAAAGACCGGTATAGAGGGCGCTGTCGCAACGCCACGTATATACGAAATATGTACATAAGTAATAACAATGCGAAATATAAATAAATCCAATCTAGACCGGCAAAAAGAAAATTATATGGACATATATACAATAAGTAGAAGGTACCGAAAAGGAAAAAAGTAGAACTGTCTACAAAATACAAAAAGAAATGAGATCCCATCAAAAACAATACTTGTCAAAAAAAACAAGTCGCGCAACTCAGTTGTTCTGCGGTAAAAAGTTGTGAGATCCAAGTAAATCCAAGTCTTCAAATTTCGTCTCAAAATTCTTTAATGTTTTATATAAATATATTGAGACTTGGCCATCGCACTAAATAATTGAATTTACACGTGTTTTCAGGCGATTGAATTAACACGTGTTTTCAGGCGATGGCCAAGTCTTAATATATTAATATTATATAAAACATTAAAGAATTTTGAGACGAAATTTGAAGACTTGGATTTACTTGGATCTCACAACTTTTTACCGCAGAACAACTGAGTTGCGCGACTTAGTTTTTTTGACAAGTATTGTTTTTGATGGGATAAGATTTTTCAATTGTGTGTTTACATAATACGTAAAAAAAAATGTTATCTCTAGATACTAATATGTATAATAAAGTTGAAGAGTTTGTTAGTTTGATTGTTTGTTTGTTAGAACGAGCCAATCTCAGAACTACTGGTCCGATTTTAATAATTCTATCAGTAGCCTATAAGTAAAGAAAATATGTTTTTTAACTATGTAGACAATTATAAACTACAAAAAATTGTTTGCTGGGGAAAGCCCCCCCCCCCCCCCCCCATATTTTCCATAACTCCCGATCTGCGGCCACTTCTTGCCAACATTAACAAACATAAAAACGGTCGACAGATCTACGAAAGCTGGGAGCTAGGTGACCTAAATACCTATCGATTTAACTATATTCCCCGATTTTTTTATTATTTTGGATATTCAACTTATTTAGTTTTATTTTGTATCGCGGACTTGGTTCATCAAACCTGATATTTTGAGAAAAAACTTCATGCAAACATGAGTCGTGATTTTTTATTTTTGTGTTTGTAACATACAGCTTTCGTTGGGCCGTCGACAGTGTTGCACCGTGTAGGTATACATATAATAAGCAGCTATTTATGTCAGAGTCTTTAGAGCAAAAAATTAGGTGTAGGTACAGTCAAAACTACAAGTCAATCTGTCAAATCAATTCCTTTCACGCAATGGGCTCATTAAAGTTGAATTAAGCTATTTGTGTAACTGTCCGTGAGAACACCTCGATCTCATGATTACGGTGACCATGATTTCGGATTTACGTCAAATCGAAAGCGCTTGTCTTAAGTACATATATTCCCATAAGTATCCAAAGTAGGTACCTACGAATTTTGTCGACAGACGATTTGGATAAACAAAATGGTCGATAAGTAGATTAACAAGATTATCTTATTTCTCTGGGGCATTAGAACGATTTGTGTTTAGTTTATAGGTATATTTGTTTAAGTGTCGATAACAGTAGCAAAAAGCTTGTAAAGGTGATGATCGAGATCATCAAGAGGCTCGCTGTAACAGAACAATGATGATTTTCGCAGTCTAATTTTACATAATACTGTATAATTCCTTACAAAATCTAAATTTAAAATTTAAGAAAAGCCCCCGAATCCAATACCCTTATTTCCTTAAAAGTAAAATACCATAATATTGTGTAATGTACACGTGATGCGCTTTCATTTGATACCCCACTCGAGTATATTTGCAGATTTTCGGTTTTCCTTCCCCACTCTAACCCCCATAACTTCATAACTTTTAAACGGCACAACCGATTTTCATGAAACATTTCTAAGAACCAGACTCACCTTTCATACAAAAAAATTAAATAAAAATCGGTCCATCCGTTCGGGAGCTATGATGTCCCAGACAGACAGGCAGACAGATACGTCAACCTAGCTAACCTAACCTATAACACCCCTCTTTTTTTTGTCGGGGGTTAAATATATATACATAGCCGCCTTATATATTTCTATACATTAAAAAACATCATATTTATAAAGTTAAGCGACGTTGCGCGAGGTCAGTACGTAGATGGGTGACCGCTTGAACTGCATCTTTTTGAACATCATTATTTTTAATTTATTTGTGTTTTTTGTATTGCAAAATGGGTATAAACTGTACACGGAACCGGAAGGTGTAGTATGAGACATCTAATCAAATAAATTTATGCAAGTGACCGTTACAGTTGCAAGCATTTATGTAAGCATAGGCTTCTAAGGAAATAAACGTTTTGACTTTGACTTTGTACGTTAGTTTAGAATGTATACTAGATATCATTTCTTTATTGCACATCAATGCTTACAGACTTAAAAATAAGAATCAATTTTCAATGCGGCAGTCTTATCGCTAGAAGCGATCTCTTTCAGGCAACCTTTGGATAAATAGGATCTGCTAGGAACACCAAAGACTACTACTAAGACTATACTAGCTGTTAGTTTCCCCAAAATGTTGTAAAAAATATAAATAAATATAAATACACATGTCATCTTTCACACAGTTCAACAAACATTACACAATACAAAACAGTTAACTATCCAATAACCTCAAAAGCCATTGTCACCGCGTGTTCTTCAGCGTGAATCGCGTTCCCATATTAATTTGATGTTCCTGTGACAGGCAGTAATGTGCCACGATTTGTCGCGCCGACTGTACGTACTTGTGCGCGCATTGTTAAACTGTTGCTGATATCGGAACTTAAAAAGATTAATTGCTTTGAGGCTTTCATGTGTCACCTCCTTTAGATCCTGAGAATCTTCAGCTCAACCTACATGTCAGCCGAGATATATAACTATAAATATATTATGACATAAAAAAATGCTTCTATGTGACATTAGTGTTGACTTTTCTTTTTTAATTATGACAATACATATTAATTTCACACTAAATTGCTATTAATTTTATTATTTTGCTAGATTATAATTAATTACAATTTACAGAACAAATATAAAACTAAAAGTGTAATATATATATAATAGTGTCATAATGGGCGGTCTTGTCGCTAAATTTCTCATTAATTTATTTTTTAAACTTTATCCTAAACCTTATACGGGGATAAGGGTTACGGATACGTCTTAATCTTCTTCTGCTTAAAATATAAAAATAGTTATTAAGTCTAGTAAATAACCTATACTGAATTTAGTTGTATTATTATTTAAGTTTGTATCATTTGTACAAAAAAATGTCTCTTATTTTGTTTCACATTTCTTTATAACCACAGGCTTGCTGTAAGAAAACTCTTATAGGGTTAAGCTCGCCTTTGTACATGACCATTGTAACTAAACCTTCATATATCCTTTCTGTGTACAAAGAATTTATGAAAGTGACTTGCAAACATGACTTTTTAATAAATTTTCCAATAATATATGACTATCTGAGCCGAATTATGGCCAATGTATAATAAGTATATTTGCATTATCTTCCTATCGGTCGATGTCGCTCACCTAGTTAGCCGGAGTAAACAATATTATGACATTTTGTTTCTCTGATTAAGTATTCACTTTGACACTTAATTTTATTTATTATTTTTATAAAATACATTGTGTATTGTTATACTTAATTATTTGGTTGTCATTTTATTGTTTTTTATTATTGCATGTTTAAAATTATAAAAATTACAGATTTATTGCGGGGCCAGTTTTGTACGATCTACAATTTATTTCGGGTCTGGGTGTTTTCTATGTATTATATTTATGTATTTACAAAAAAAATTTATCTATGTAGTATATCAGTCACCTAACACCCATAGTACAAGCTCTGCTTAGATTGGGGTTAGGTGATGCTGTGTGATTAGTCCGGAAATATTTATTTATAGATAAATATTTTTTTATAATTTCATATACGTCGTAAGGCAGGATTCAGTGACACTAATATAATATAATTCTAAGAACCTTGTACCAAGCTGAAATCTTATGAATAAAAAAATATTTCCGGACAATCCACACCAGCACAGTAGTAAGCTCTAAGCTTGTGTTACGGGTAATAGACATCTGATATACTTAATATAATAGACATACATATATAGATATTTTTTATTATACATATTAAACACCTCAAAATTTAGATTATGATAAAGTCCAGCGGCAACGTGTATAAACACATTTTGCGTTGCTTGTCACAACTTAGCCGTACTTCAAAGCGCTGTCGGTGTTTCTGCACAAATCAAAGGCGCGCACTCGGCCAATAGTGTCCACATGTTTGTCAGCGCGCCATTACGCGGTTGGCGTTGGTCGTGCCAAACATGTAGGCTGTAGCACTCGCGTTGGCCTAAGCTCGACCAACATATATTACAGCTTCATTGGTACCTTCTGATGAAGAGATTATACTTGAATATACCATTATTGTCATCATTTCTGCCGTAGGCCGTACACTATACATGGCCATGAATTTTACAGTTATTCGGGTGGAAGCGACCTGCATCTACGTGTCCTACGTAACGCCTTTGGAGGTTTTGGCTGTTCACGTCCGTAAGTGGTAACCCTCTGAATCCTTACACGTGACCTCCGGGTGGTGCTAAGAACAGTCTCTGGTGGTAGGCTTCGGCCGCAGCTTGTCACCACCCTCCGGGCTGGGCCAGTGCGTGAAGCGATTTTTTCGTGTTTCGTAATGTGGCCCGGAGAAGCCACCTTCTGGGTCTTCATGCTCCATCTTAGACCACATCGTCACTTTACATCAGGTGAGATTGTGGTCAAATGAAGGCTTATCAACCATAAAAAAAAAAAAAAGCCTTCTTAACTTCTCAGCTCCAACGGCCATTAGTTCTTCTACGTTTGTTCTATAACCTGCCCATTGCCACTTTATCAAACTAATTCTTATAGCTATATCTTGGATCTCGTAAAGAAACGCTGAGCATAGCCATTCTCATAACTCGCTACCGTCGACTCTGAACCTATATTTAAAACCTGTAAGTGAAGGATCCATATAAATCATCAGCATCACTGACAACACACTGTTTAAAGACTTCCGTCTTCGGGAACTAAGATATTTTGGACGAAAAGATGTTTTTCTTATGCTCGATAAGCCTTCATTTAACCTGATGTAAAGTGACGATGTGGTCTAAGATGGGACATGAAGACCTAGAAGGTAGATGATGGCTTCTCCGGACCACATTACGAAACACGAAAAAATCGCTTCACGCACTGACCCAGCCCGGAGGGCTGATAAGCCGGTGACAAGCCGCGGCCGAAGCCACCAGAGACTGTTCTTAGCACCACCCGGAGGTCACGTGTAAGGATTCAGAGGGTTACCACTTACGGACGTGAACAGACAAAACCTCGACGTTGCGAAGAATCCCGAACGCTGCCCGTTAGAGAGTTGAGATTCGGCCCACAGTAAGTGTATCTTCATCCGTAAGAAGTCCACCGCAGTTTACAGGTCACAATGAGGGGATTAGCCAAATACTCGCCACGCGTGGCAGGCGGGTACGCGACCGCAGTATTGCCAAGTGTTGGGGATAAAACTGTCAGTAAATACTAGATAGCCAAAGTGGGTGTGGCCAAGTTTGTTAGCACATCGTAAAGGACATCAATGGAAGATCAGCTTCTATGCGCTTGCGCACAATACCCATTGTTTCATTCGACGCCTACTTGGTGCACTGCTCGTTTGACATAATGTACCTATGTTTAGATGGAAAAATGCTATACGATATAGGTACGTACGACATAAGTAGACACTTACCAAGTTTTCTGTGTCTGTGTTGTTCAGTGTCTCGAGCGCTGTTGTGACGTTGATTTGGTTGATTGTACTGATTGGAAACATATGTAGTTAATGAGGTGCTTTTATAAGGCTTTTAATTAAAGTTATTTTATATTATATTAGTTTAAATAAAAATAGTTATATAAATTAATGTATAATTTATATAACTACAAAAAATCTACTGTTTGGAACATGACCGTGGTTCGGAGATGCACAAATAGATCCTGCAGTGGAAGAACAAAATTATCAGAAAATCCTATTAATAAATTTAGAAAAATTTTTAAGCATTTGTTTTACCAGCAATGTTGATAATCACGTCCTCCTTACCGTTTTTAAAAACAAAGTTATTGGACTTGTTTTTGCAATAAAAATTACGTGCGCCTATTAACCTAAAATATTTTTTGCTTTAACTAATACAGAGGTTTTCGAAACCCGTTATCTTGACTCGATAAAAATACTTACACTTTTTCGTTTCTGCTATCCTGGTACCAGATATTGATGTTGCTGTTCAAATACAAATATGAATGTTATTTTTCCTTTTTTATTAATAAAGATGCTGTGCTTAGGGATTATGATCAGTCCAAGTGGTCAAATAAACAATAATAATTTTTTGGCTGACTATACAGAATAAAAAGTAGAGGCGAACTTATATTTACGTTTATATTTCGATTTCGATTTAAATTTTTGCCACAAAAAATTAACAATAACCCAAACCAAATATCGTTTGCATATAATATAATGTGCTTTACAGAATAAGTTGGCGTTTAATTTACGTCCAACCGTAAAGTTCGGCTGTATTACGCAACGTAACTTCGGAATAGTGTATCATCAGTAATTCAAACAGCATTGCACGCTTAATGAGGCCGAATTTCGGTCGCGTAATTTCGACATATTGTGTTTACATACTAACATTTCTTCCATTTTCTTCTGTCAGCTGTCATCTCTACACTTTCTCACCATTTTGTTATTTTATAAGAACTAAAAGCTTAAACTTGTTCTCATGCCCTTTAAAATTATATCAACAGGATTCAAGTCACAATCCATCATTAAAAAGCACTAATAATTAGCCGTACACTTACTTCACCGTAATTAAAGCAATTATATTATTATTATGAAGCTCATATTACACCATTGAAGGCGTCAATACTCCCATATGGCTCGTTTATGTGAGGCAGTGCACTGGAACTAAACACTTGGGCTGAAATCTACCCATAAGGAAGTAATAAAATAATAAATAATGTAATAATTGCGAAAGTATTCAATCAATAATCTTGAATTTGTTCAATTTCTTTACTCGTTAAGAAAAAAACACACTTTACTAATTACTTTGTACTCCAATGTTACTTACTTTTATCACTGAATATTGTCTGTACAATAAAGTGTTATTTATCATTATATTCCTAGGTAGGCGCATATAGTCGGCTGAACGGGGAAGAACATAGATTACGTTTCTTCTGTAAAAACATTCCGAAAGAAAACAGACTCTACAAATTCTCGCTTGTAAAGTTCCAATACCTGAAATTACTAATATGATTTGAAAAAGTATTTAACGCTACCCGTACTTTACTATGGCTCTTTGCACACCTCCACGACCATAAAGAGAGACGTCGCGTTGTGTCGCGTAAGTTTCGTCAAAGTCTTCTGATGAATTGGATTACAAGTAGACATAGGTCTATAGCGCGTTCGAGCATGCCAGTAAAATCAAATAACCTTCTACTAGCCTGCCAGCTACTATCCAGTTCAATCAAACACAATCAGGTATATTATTAAAATGATTATGAACACGAAGTAATCTCTGCGGCAATTAAAACGTAGTTAGGATCAGCCTCGCGCCTCGGATGAGTTTAATAGAAATGTTCATGTTGGAGTGATGGTCATTAGAGTAATGTGTCAGGTTTGTGAAAGTCCTGTTAAGGAGATTTAGCTTTAATTTTTATATTTAAGATATTTATCTAACGTAGGTAATTATGTCGATCGTTAAATCGAATCGATCAAGTTATCTGTTTTAGGATATGGGAATAATACAATAAGACATTTACATGTTTACAGTGTTGTACGAGAAATCTATAAATAAATAAATAATTATTTCAAGACCAATCACACAGCATCATCTAACCCCAAACTAAGCAAAGCTTGTACTATGTGTGTTAGGTGACTGATATACTACATAGATAATCTTTTTTATAAATACATAATCATGCATAGAAAACACCCAAAACCTGAAATTACCCACAGATGTCGTCGAAGGTCTGAATCTTTTTTCGTGAGGTAATATCTATTTTCCAATAAAATGTTGTTACAGGTAGAAAATTGAGACTTACAAGATATAATTACTTATTGGAAAACTAGTTAAGAATGGAACTGTATCATTATTTAAGATTTGTGAAATCAAACTATGGATATAAATAATTTTGTATCTTGAAGAATAAGTATTTTTCTATTTCAAGTGAAATAGAAAATAATTTATGTAACATGCATACGATTCATGAATTCCAAAGGTGGACACATGCTCTAAGAGCATGGATACCAGAAGCACGTCGCAAAAGCGGTGGCGAGGCAATCTCCAAGACTTCTGGGAAAGCATAACAAATTTCTCTTGATAGAGATTGTTGGAAAGATCTGGGTGAGGCCTTTTCCCAGCAATTTAAGCAGTTGTTTATTTTTGACCTTCCCAAGGTATTGGGTAACAAGTCATGGAAATTATTGATGTTGAATTTTAAATTTGAAGTGGAACAAAACGGCAATAAATTATGGCTTGCAACTTTCGTCAACAACACAACGGTTCAATACGGTATACTTTATCTTGAAAATACCTCTTCATTGCTTCCGTACACAATAACTATGACTCCATCATAGACGTGTTTCTCGTTCTTGTTACAGTTGGAAACCGCCGCCGGCGCAAACGCTTCAAACTAGACAGTAAACAGTCAGAATGATCACTTTAAGAAAAATTGGGATTAGCCAATTGCTGCGTATTGACTGGCCGAGAAGCATCGGCGAGACAAACTTCTGAGGCATAGGCTCGGAGACGGCCTCGCGAGGCTGCCCGGTCATTCTGTATGCGGTTTCTTGTGTTTCAGTCGATTTGAGTATACACGGTGTTTCCTTATATGGAATATACTGCGGAAAGGGGGTGAAGGGCACGCACCAGGCTAACATATTTTGTTCTACAACATATCGATCTGAAAGCCCATTTGTCGAAAAAAAATCTTAAAAGTGTAAAGTGTAATCTATAGATTATCAATTTTTTCGTGAATGATAGCCAATAACTAATATTTTTTATTTTAATTGGATACCTTGAGAGGTGATAACTAAAGTAAAACCTATCTTATTTAGTATCAATAAATAATAACTAAATAAACAAAGGGTCAATATTTTTATTAAATTTTTTTAACAACTTCCAGGCGTTAAAAATTTTGATTCAACTGATATCAGTCTAAACATGACCTAAAGATTAGTTTAGGCTAAAAAAAATAAGATTTTTTTCGAAAAAAGGCCACCAAATCGAGAAGTTGTAGAACAAAATATGTTCGCCTGGTGCGTGCCCTTCGCCCCCTTTCCACAGTATATACGATAAAGGAAACACCTTGTATAATCAGATTTAGGCAAAAAAAAACAAAACAAATCAACGCGAAACTTCAATGTACGGTATTGTCTTAATTTGATTTTATGTTAAGGAAAAAGAAAAAATAATGTATTTTTTTTTAAGAACATAATCTAAAAGATGGATTAATTATTTTTTAGTCATCTACCCTATTGTTTTCTAGATAGCCCAAGAGCAACCTCTGTGCACTAGATTTATATCACCTTCCAACCTCATCATCAGGTCAGGTCTAACGCTAACTAAAAGGAGTCCATTTAATGACTCAAGAAGACAGTTTAAGAGAGGAAAGTAGGTGCTTAAATATGCACCCGTACTAAGCCGGGCGGGCCACCTAGTGTTGGATGAAAAGTTTCACTAGTCCATTACCATTCCTTCTGCAGCACCATACACTGTTGTTCAGGCATTTAGCTCAATTTGAGGGTAATACACAAGACGGGCTACTTGATCGATGCTAATGTCTTTTATTGATATAGCCGCATTAGTTCTCGGGCAAATTGCGATAATGTCGGAGCACTCTATTGCAGAGTTATAAGATAATGCAAGCGCCGGTTTACGCACTTCAAATCATAGGTACCTATAGGTTTTTGTTGTTTAAGACTTGTAGGTTGGTGTAGTACCAGTAAATAGAATGCGGAAGACAAAAATAATCGAAGATTTAGAATGTAGAGATATAAATAAATAGGTAGGTGGATAGATGTTGCTCAGTTCCACGTTGACAGGCTCTTACTTCTGGTTGACCAGTAGACGCATTCTGTAAACTCATTTCGATCCTTACTAAGCTGAATTCGCGGTGAGTTTAAAGTTTTGTATTCTGTAAAACTCCATAGCGCCTGCAGCGCCTCAGTGACGAGCGTTCGAAGTGAGCTCGGTCACTTGAGTGATTTCGAGTTCGGATTAGATTTTTTACAGAATGCGTCTGCTGGACTGATGTTATGCTCATGTTATAATAGCTCCATAATATATGACACGTATTTTTTTTGTAAATGTTATATTTGTTATAGTTACTTATATATAAGAACTTCAAAATTGTAAAATATTTTAAAATATAAAAAACTAGCTTTTACCCGCGGCTTCGCCCGCAGTGGTTTTTATTTTTTTAATGAAAAGTATCCTATGTTACTTCTAATACCTTCAAGAGTATATGTGCAAAGTTTCATGATGATCGGTTAAGTAGTTTTTGCGTGAAAGCGTAAAACAAACTTACATTCGCATTTTTAATATTAGTATGATATTTCTAGACTTAAGTTTAGGTTGACCTGTACATGTATGCCCTGTTCTTCTGGAAATAAACGTATTGACTTTAACTTTGAATTGGACTTTGGTAATCTAAAAAAAACTGTCCACTGTCTCGAAACATCTTTATCTACACCTATTCTATTCTAATCTTCTTCATCATCATCAGGATTGTATAGTTAACTGCTGGATGTTTCAGGCTAGTTTCCCTTATTGAAGTTTTGGTAGGTACCTATATCACGTTGTTAACTTTATTAGAGAAATAATTACTTATCATGTTACAGGTCTTATTTTAGGGCAAATGCAAAATAAAAAAGTTTTAACTTCCAAGATAAATAGATCGTGTAAGTATTAGAAAATTACCTACGTTGAAATGAGGTTTTTGAGAAATCGATTCTGAAAATAATAAGTGTTCTGATAAGAGCCCTAAGTCAGGTAGCCATTTCATATTTATGCATGTAGGTTGTTTTATTGGAAGCTGATATTTAGGTATACAACCCAGGGTTAACGACCGAACGATAACAGCCTAAACCTAAGCAACCATTACTTAATCTGTGGCCTAAGCCTCCACCTATCCCAGTCTACCCCGTTCGTAATTTGGCAGGCCACCAGCGTCCGTCTCTCTCTCTCTAATTGGTTGTTCGAGCCTCTGAATCCAATTAGTGCGAGAGCGTACGTGAATTTATTACGCAGCTCTTGTTTAGTTTGTTGGTGTTTTAAATTGAAACGTAGTGCGTAACGCGCGGCGGGATAATGAACATGACTGCTCTGGGAACGTTTTCACTTCTGTAACGCTTGTTGTAGGAGGTAGCTACAGGTAGGGAGGGATATTATATTCTTTAAAAGTGTGGAATCATCATCTAACCTGGAAAGTAAGTACCTAAGCTCCAAATTGAAAGGAAACGAAGATTGAGATTATTATTTTTCCATAGGTACCAGTATGTTACCAAACATTTATCTCAAAGTAATGGTTGGTATTTGAATTATTATTATTGCATTTAGAATTATCACAGTAGGGGGACGATGGGGGAATTACGGACGCGGGGTAAATACGGACTAACATATATCTACTCCATCCCTGCCCCCCGCGTCCAGCTAATGCGATCACGCGTTTTGTTCAGCCATCTTTAGTGCTCACCAAACACTGCTAACAGACTGCTGTGAACACGTTTCAAGGTAAATGAAATTTTATATTTTTTGTGATTCAGATGTAATATTCGTATTTACTATTTTAAGTGTTATTCAAAAAGACTAAGTGTCAGTTAAAAAGCCATATTTTCAATCGATTGAGATGTTAATGACGAGTAAATAGTACAACCGTTGGGCTTGATAAATTTTGATAACCTAAAAATTTTGATGTTTTACTTTTTCTAACTAGTTTGGGTCAATTGCGGACAAATGGCCTGGGGTAAATACGGACGTCCGTAATTACCCCATTATTTATCAAAATATATTTATTTTATATTATTTTTGTAATTGCTCCATTATTGATAATAGTTCTTTGTTCCAGATGCCTCGAAAATATATTAAGAAAAAAGTAGCAGCTTACTCCATTGAAACTTTACAAAGAGCTGTGCTAGAAATTAAAGAGAAAAAGACTCCTTTTAGACAGGGGTTTAGTGGGTGACTTTAGAGAAGCTGGTGTAAATCAAAATAAAAGCAAGTCAATCATGTCCATCTCCCTTAGTACTACTTAGTAATATAGTGCAGGTACCAACTTTAAAAACTACTCGTACATCACGACTAGTTAAAAAAGACATTCTATTATTTTCACCAGCACACCGGAAAAAGCAAACCTAGAACAAAAAGAACAAAAGAAAATAGAAAGAATCTGAAACAAGAATAGACTAAAACTACAAATAAGAAACCAAAAAACACCAAACAAAACGACCAAGGCTTATGAAACTTAAACAATTTTGAATGCGCTAAAGAAAATAACCCTAAAGGTTGGGGCCGAAAGGTTTCTCGAATGGAGACCACGGATCGGCAAGCGCAGCGTAGGACGTCCACCAACTAGATGGACGGACGATCTGGTGAAGGCTGCGGGCTCACGGTGGATGCAGGCCGCTGCCAGCCGAAACCACTGGAGATCTTTGAGGGAGGCCTATGTCCAGCAGTGGACCTCTTACGGCTGAGATGATGATGATGATGATGAAAGAAAATAATGAATATTTCTGCATTTATTGCCAAAAAAAGTACTGTGATCCGCCCGCAGAAGACTGGATTATGTGTTCCAAATGCAACAATTGGGCACATGAGAATTGCAGTGCTGGGTCTTCTTCAAGAGGCTTCGTTTATGAATTCTGCAAATGAAATGAGACTTCGTCCGTAAATACCCCATGTTGTCCGCAATTAACCCAGCACTGGTCCGTATTTACCCCTCGAGCTAAGGGTAATTACGGACATTAATGTTTTTGTTTTTCATTAAAATTTAATACATGCCGATTGATCTCATATAATTATTAATATTGATTTGATAGGTAAATAACTATAGTTTAAAAATTAATAAAGACAGGCTGATTATTATTAATAGTTTGAGTTTTATTTGTGATTCTGCTTAAGCGTCCGCAATTCCCCCACCTTCCCCTAATTTGTCACATTTTATCGCATTTTTGAAGTGAAACTTCTATAGAATCGTAGTGATTTCAAACCGGATGCAAAAAGATGAAACGGAAATGGTAAGAGACACAAATACAATGCTTTATTTAAATTTAGTCTCAACTACGAAGTATCGCACAAAGAGGTATTGCTGTATTTTATTTATATTATTTTGTAACATAGGTACTTTATGTAATACGCTTTATTGAAGTAATATAAATAATCCGAATAATTACAGCAGATATGATGTTTGTTTCTCTTATCATTTTAGCAGATGCGTTCATTTACCCTTTTTTTCTATTCGATATATATCATAATAATTATAGTTCGTAAGTAGTAGACTCCAATCGTGCGTCGTAGCTGACACACATTTACTTTTTTTTTTTTATTTAGTATATTATGTATAGTATAATATTTTTTATTCTTCTTATTCTTTCGTCGATTTACTGAAGTTTCACTTCTATCGTGTGTGAATCGCACACACACCTTTTTTTTTATTAAAATATGACTACTGATTTAATTCAGTTTAAATAAATTTCATGGTTCGCAGTGACATCCAGCGTTGAGTAGCGGTACAAACAACAGGAAGATAATTAGCGTCAGTAGTGACATCTATCTGCATTTGTTATGAAAGCAAGCATTTTTGCCAGTATTGCTAGAAAAAGCGCCTATTGTATTATCTCGCAAACTTTTGACTAAGAAATTTTGCTAAACATCTAATGATTTTTGACCGATTAACTTTAATACTGACCTATATTATGCTATATGTTAATGTTAGGACAGTTTTTAATTATTTCTGTAGCTTAATGTATTTATGGTATACCTAATTATTATTTTATGTAATATTATATGCTAATAATATTGCATGGTCTTTAGGGCATAATACATTGAAACTTTAAATATGTAACGACAATGTATCGTTACATATTCAAAGTTTCAATGTATTATGCCCTAAAGACCATGCAATATTATTAGCATACCTTTTATCAGTATTTTCATGCAATATTCTATTCTATTCAAAGATATTCCTCACAACCACACAAAAAGATTTAAAAATTAATCGCAATTTCGTCATACTTTACTGGCAGCACTCTGAATTTGGTTCATTCATGATATTTCATTCAATATTATAACGTCACGTCAAGTCAAGTCAAATCGAATCATTCATTCATCATGTTAATGAAATGAAACGCATGCAGTGTGACCATATGTGGCAGGATCCTGCCTTTTTGGCAGGTTTAGCCCTTTATTTTACTCACTGGCACTTTTGTTTGACGTTTTAGAAATCTGGCAGTATTTGGCAGTATTAGCAATTTAGGCTGACAGATTTGGCAGTATAGCTGCTACAGCCCACAAAATGAGTAGGAATTTTAAAATGCCTATGGCAACACTGGTAATGCAAAGACCTTTGGTTCGGGGATTTCTTAAAATCTTATATCTTTGGTTTGGGGTGCCATTGGTAAAATTCGAAATTCAAATGGAGACTTAAAATACGTTAATGTTTATAATTTTGTAAAAGGTTTGTTGTGTTTGCCAATGTCGAATGCTGCTTGTGAAAGGATATTCTCGCAAATCAACCTCATAAAAACAAAAACGTGGAATAGATTTTATTAATAAACATGTCGCCTCTATTTTACATGTTATACGGGGCATTAGTCAATAATGGTGACTGCGTTTCATTCCGGCCAACTAAAGAAATTATTAAACAAATGACAAAAGCGATGTATAAAGAAAGTGATCAAGAAGAATATGATGCTAATACGAATGTATAATTTAATTCAGTTCCCTTTTAGACTCTAAGATCAATTATTTTAAATAAAACTACAAAAAATAATGTGTCTATTTATTTTAATTATATTGGCATTATTTTGGCATTTTGTGCTTTCGATTTTGGCAGGATTTGTCAGTTTTCGTGCCTAAGTGGGGCAGGATCTCTAATTTAAAGTTGGTCACACTGAACGCATGTGTGTTGTGGTGTGGAGTGGTGCCCGCCGGAAAATTCGAAAAACTTTTATCAACCAAAACTATACAAATAATTTGGATCTGTTGGATTCATCTGAAATATCTGCTCAAAATTTGTTCATTTATAAAGGCAATCAATATTTTCTTGTTTCCTAACAAAATGTGCAACATTTTATGAAAGTTAACTTTCGCTAAACCTTTCATCCTACCTTTCAATTCGAAACCAAAATGTAAGTCTCAAAATATAATTTAACTGTAAATATCAGACTCCGTTACTCACATTTTAGTTGTCTAAAATTATTTGCATGTTACAATTATGAAAATTTGATTTTATTTCCGCTGTTTACAATCATTTATTTTCAAAATGGTATCTGTTGTTTTTCTAGGAGTTTCGTGGACCTAGCTACCTTGACTTTACACCGCCGGCATGAATTAGAAAATCGAATTCATGTACTTGAAGAAAAATGTGACCGGGCTATCACAGATATAAAAAATATAAAAATGAAGGTATTTCTACATACTTTATTCTTGCAGCCACACTGCAATATAATTTTCGCATCAATAATTAACCCACCCTAATAATAGAAATTAAATGATTATCTTCATCTCCGTTTGATCCATATTAGGTATTTCAAATGCTGTACATTTAGTTTTCATAATTTTTCATTTTAAATAATAATAAAATGTTTATAAATTAATAAATAAAAACTTATATATATAACTATAAACTTATGTCGTATGTAAAAAGTAATATTAATAATATTTATTGTGAACATTCCATCACATTCAACTGTAATCCGATTGTGTCTGCGTGGAATCTGCTATTTCATCACTATTAATTTTGCTTTACAAGCATATCAGGTGTCATACTGTAACTCAATTTTTATTACACTTTAGCACTCATTATAAGCTGAAGATGTTCGTTGAGTGCCTATAATTGGCAATGCAATGGCTTATAGTTATATAAAATAAATACTGAGAAACCTGTAAAAAACAATTACTCATCATCATAATCCTCCCCTTATCCCACACTATGTGGGGACAGCACAACAGGTGTTTTTCTTCCATTTAACTCTAACACCCATCATCTCAACACTCACTCCTTTCTTACACATATCTTCTTTCACACAGTCCATCCATCTTTTATTTGGCCTCCCTCTTCCCACATTAATATCTAACACTTTAACAATTACTGTAAAACAATATATTTCACCTGAACTCATGTTCAGTTTCAGTTGGTTGCTCATCCAACCAACTCAGCACAAATCAACATCCAATCAATTTAATATCTCTCACGATCCTTAGTGATGTGTACTTAACAGGATGTGTACTAAACAGTATTTAGGTATTAATTTTTCTTATTAAATAAACACTCTTGTATGGAGTTGGGAGAGGTCTTTGTACAAAAACAGGACCCAACTTGAAAAACAAAAAAAAAATTATAAATATTGTTTATTTTACAGGCAAAAACTTTTGTGAACCATCTGAACTGTGAGCCTTCGGAGCTGAAGGAGCACTTCCTCAGTGTGATGCAAAAACTGGATGAATATATGTACCTGATCACTGACTTCAACCTGGCTATGTCACAAACTGGTCAGTAACAAACAACCAATACTATCCTGTGCAACATGATGTATCCTATCTCTATGCTGATAACATAGGGCTTCGCATTGACCATTGTCAGTTATATTTTGCACTAGCAGTGCCCAGCGGTGTTATCCACATTATAATTAGTTTTCCGCAGAACTACATTTTGTCCTAAGGTTAAAAGTAGCCTGTCCTAAATCAATGACTAACCCATCACCATACCAAATTTTAGGTTAGTTGGTTTAGCCAACAAGCAGACACACACATACATACACTTTCTCTATTAGGTATAATATTATTATTTTGTATAAGCAACAACATAATGCTTATCTCATACCAGGCTCCCTGAATTTAAAAGCTAGAATAATTGTATTTTTTACTAGAACTGGTTCTTGCTGGTAACCAATGACTGAGGATGGTGGCCCGTTTCCAAAAAGAAGTATTTTCGTACTACATGCTAATATAAAATACTTTATAAATAAATAAATATTCTGGACAATCCACACAACAACATCTAGCCCCGTGGTAAGCTCTTAGCTTGTGATATGGGTACTAGAAATCTGATATTCTTAATATAATAGACATACATATATCGATATTTTTTATTATACATATTAAATACCCAGACCAAGGAGAAAGTGCTTGCAGAACATACAAACACTTGACCCTCGGCGGGAATCGAACCTGCTACCTCTTGCGGCGCAAGCGGACCCTCGCCTACCGCACCACTGAGGCAGTCAAACTACTTTGTACTACTATATACAATATGTAGTTTGTATAGATTATGATCAAAAATATAATTACCACTAAAAACGAGAAATTCCTCCAAAGCTAAAATTCTATCAGAAATTTATTTCTTGAATAAAGGTCAAATGTACTTAACAAAACCTCACTCAAAGAACATTATAGGAAGAAATTAACTTTTAAATATTTCAACATAATAACAATTCAATATTTTGCGAAACTAAAAAAAACAACATTCTGGGAAAGTAAACTTATTGTTATTCAACCTGGATTTTTCAGTTGTCAGATGGGGACAGTTAAACAATCCTGTTTATTTAATCGACAGGTGACTGCAGCAGCATTGACACTCCCGTCCAAGACTTCCAAGGCCTCCCTCCATCCCTAAGTCCTTTTAACCTAATGGACGCGCTCACTGAACCTCGCCCGACCGCGTCCACCGTGTGCCAGAACTTCTGCCCTCAACCGAAGCCGAGCCCAGTCCGTTCGCTGAAAGGCGAACAGAAGCTGATAGTGTTCTCGAGTTCCTCATCAGCTGAGAGTGTGAAGAAGAGGTCGGAGAAGGAGATACAATGTGAGGTGGTGGAGGAGTTCAAGAAGTTGAGTGTTGAGGGTTAGTTTATAACTACTAGCGATCCACCCGCTCGCAATAATATAGAATAGAATATACTTTATTACACACCAAATGAACAATACAATATGAAATTAAAACTAAACCTAGAATGCGTAATGGGCGGTCTTATTGCTAAAAGCAATTTCTTCCAGACAACCGTGGATGGAGAGAAAAAAGATTACATATTTTATGGACGGATGGAACGAATATATTTTGCAATGTGATATGTTACCGCGGTAAAAAGGGCCCTATGTGGTCTACTGATATGTAAGCCATATTTCTGTGAAGTTTCATCAAAATCCCTTCAGTTGTTTGCGAAAGAGCAACAAACACACTTTCATCCTCACAAACTTTCCACCGATGATAAATAACATTATAGTAGACAAAAGTATAAAGAACTGTTTTTATTTATGCATATCAATAGGCGTATCTGCAGAGTGAGGGCATCTCGTGGGCGTCGTCAATTCAATTCAGAAATAAAACGCGCGTTACCATAGATTCAAATGAATTTTTACATCTTGAACCTCACAAGGAGTGAGTTCACCACACGAGGCGATGTATTGCCCTCATACTTGTGCTTACTTCCGATGATATTTTTTTTCTTTTATACTATTGGATTATTGTTAAATATAACTCTTGATTGCAAAGTTACAGAAATGATAATAAAAAATTGTCCGAATTGTCCATACATCCACATTCATTAACAATAATCATCATGGTTTTAAAGTTAATTAAACCTTTTCAGATAGCAAAGAGCAAGAGATTCCAGTAGAGACCTCACAGTCTCCGGGTGTAGATATGGGTTTCAAGGAATGCTGCATATCAGCTGCACAAACTGTTTTGGAGGTATTCACTTATTTTACCTTACTATTTTAGTCACTAATAAAATAATATAATATATTACTAAGCAAAGTTTACTGTGACGTAGAGGTAGACCAACAACCAAAGGAAAGCATTTTGGAAAAACTACTCATTCACCATTTGGAGAAAAAAAACGTATTTTTGCGGCCAGTAATAAAACGCGTGTCAATTGACACAGTAATTGTTTGTAACACAAAATGTTTAGAAACCAATCCTGTCACTAAAATGGTTTCCGAAATATTTTAATTTTATCTAAAGAGTACAAAGATCTAGTCCTGTCCATATCGAAAAAACTAAATGTTTATGGTCATTGATGTAACTCATAACAATTGATACGGTAAATCAAATGTCGAAACCCATTTGAAATATTTAATCCGCATATCAAAATAAACAAAAAAAGCAAAGCTATATGTGCAATGAAAATTTACTGTTGAATTAGCACTGTAAAGAACTGAAACACATTTATTTTCAGATTGACCATGAATACCCGGCAACCATAATGTCAGTTGAAGGTAGCAATTTCTCTATCATCACCGATGATCTCACCGAAGTTACCAGGTATAATATTGATTGATTATAAAGAGCCCATTACATTGTTACCCTTCCGTCCATCCGCAGCCCGTTTTAGCCCACTGCTGGAGTTTCTGCCATCCACCACGGTCCTGTGCACAGACATTCATATCTTATCTTTTTCTTTTATGTATTATTATTATTTTGTTTTATTAGTTCTTGGTTTGTGACATTCTTTATTTATGATTGTTTTTTATTTTGTGATAAGTTTTAATTTGACAATTTATAATGATTTTGAATTTATGTAACAAACTTTTGACATTCTTCCTTATTGCATTGGGGTTTTTGCTGTAAAAATAGGGTAAGATAGATAAATAAATAAATTACTACCTAGATAACGCAAGTATCACGATTTGTTTTAGTATTTGTTGTGTAAGCAGAAACATAAATACATCATACATTATGAACTCTCTACCTATCCCGGTTCTTAAGATACAGCCTGGTAACTGACAGACCGACAGACAATGAAGACTCAATAAACCCCGTTCTACCTTTTGGGTATACCTTAAAAAATAGCAGAACTCTCGTGCTACGTTGTCAGCGTATCATTAAAGTTATAAATATAAATAATAATAGCAATAATAATAAATCATTATTATTAATTGCAGGTTCATGACAGACATGACCGACTTCTACACTCACAACCAGACGAGCCTCAGCGTAGCGGCGTTAGCGGAAATGACGTACTGTGCCTACAGCGATGACGGATTCTACTATAGGGCTATGTTTCTCGAGAAACCGAAGGTATTTAAAAACGGCTGTATCAAAGCCTTATGCGTTTTTTTGGAGTTTACTCCTTAAGAAACGATTTGAGTTATAAGGCCCGGTACGGAAGTTTTATGAGGAGTAAAATCAAGTGTAACACGAAAAGTTGAGGCGTTACGTAGAAAGAGACAAACATATATATATGTAGGATTGAACGTGTAAAAGAATGAGATGGAATACATTACACAGCGTATCTCATTCTCGGGCTCTTTGCGCGATACTTCGTAGTCTCACTGTATTTTATTTATATTATTCTGAAACGTACTTTATGTAATACGCTTTATTGAAGTAATATAAATAATCCGAATAATTACAGATATATGTTTGTTTCTCATATCATTTTAGCAGATGCGTTCATTTACCCTTTTTTTCTATTCGATATATATCATAATTAACGTTCGTAAGGAGTAAACTCGAATCGTGCGTCGTAGCTGACACACACACACTTTTTTTATTTTTACTTTCCCGTGGAAACAACTTAATATGTTTGTACACAAATAAATAATTTTCTTTCTTTGTTTTTATTCAACCGTTATTGGACCGAGTTAGCACTAAATATGGCTTATGAATAACTAACGTTCTATTTACCTAATATATGTCTGATATTCAAGTGAAATATTTATTATAAATAGGGGGGTGAATGTTTGTCTTTAAATGAATTGTATGAAATGTTTAAGTTAAGTTAGGCTAGACAGCATTTACTGATCTGTTAATTTCAAAATTAATCTCCACGAATAGGCTTTGTTTAATATAGGAGATTGCTGGTTAATGACTGTAATTTAACTGAAATTTTTCTGTTAATTATTTTTTTTTATTAAACCCATTTCTTATGTCCTCAGGGAGATCTAGACAAGGTGAATCTGTACGTGGTAGACACAGGCGAGATTCGTTCCGCCCCTCTCAAGAACATACAGCCGTTGTACAAGCAGTTCTGCAGGTGCCCGCCTTACGCACGCTTCTGCCATCTAGCGGGGGTATGTGAATTTATAAATACATACTAATAGTATCAATGGGAAAGTGTAGGTATGTGGTTGTTGGTCTGTCAATCTTTCATCATCATCATCACCCTATTGACGTTCCCACTGCTGGGACACAGGGACTTCTCTCTTGACGAGAGAGATTAGGCCTTAATTCACCACGCTTGCCAAGTGCGGGTTGATGAATGTCACATGTCCTTCAAACTCTGAAATGAAAGTTCGAAACTAAGCCAACACCTTTCAACTTTCAGTCTCGGCGGCGGTTTCGGCGGTCAGTCTTTCTTTTTTTTATATATATATAATTTTATTCAATGTTTTATCTGTGTTCAACAACAAAATGTGGGCAACCATGAGTAAATTCACCACCAGTGGCGCGTTTTTTAACCCCCGAGAAAAAAGAGGGGTGATATAAATTTGACGTGTCTGTCTGTCTGTCTGGGACATCATAGCTCCCGAACGGATGGAGCTATTTTAATTCAGTTTTTTTTTATGAAAGGTAAGTTTAGCGTGAGTGTAGACATGGATGCATGTATGATGAAAATCGATTGATCCGTTTGAAAGCTATGAGGGTAAAAGTGGGTAAGGAAAACCTGAAATCTGGAAATATGTATACTCGAGTGGGGTCTCAAATTAAATCGCATCACGTGCACATTACAAAATAGTATGACTTTTTACTTTTAAGGGAACAAAAGTTCTGGAATCAGGGTTTTTTTTTAATTATAATTTTGAACTGAAACTGAAATCTAAATTGTTTATAATCATGATTAAATATGTTGCAGTTGGATCTGCAGAGCTTCAGGAGTGACACGCTGCTTAACGCATTTATGAAGAACTATGCAAACATGCAATGCACTGTTCTAGTCGACGATAAGTAAGTTGGAATAAAACATAACTTATCCGAGTCCAATTTCACGGATATTTCTTTATAAAATTTTGACTACTTGTTGACCTGACTTATTGATAAGTATGTTACATATCAAATGATGCTTAAACAAGGAATTACTGTCTATCGGATTCGGTATTAATTAAAATACTAGACGTCAAATACGACGGAGATGTTTCTTTATATTTAAATAGCTTTACATCCACGGCGTTGACCGTGTTTTTTTTATTTAATAGCATCCAATAGACTTCCTAAACAAATAGGCTAACTAAAAAGGAAAGAAGTCAAGTCTCGACGGTTTTTTTATTATTATTATAAAACTAGATAATTTGAAATCGGACCAGTACTTCCAGATATTAGCGCGTTCAAACAAACAAACAAAGTCAAAGTCAAAACATGGACAGGTCAACTTAAAATTAATAAAACTAAATTGTTTAAACAAAAAATATCAAGGAAATAACATTGTCTTGACAGTTCGCTACAATGTTTTATACTGAGTTGAGAAGCGAATAGAACAACACAGCTTTATCAGTTATTAAAATTTCGTAGTTATTATAATTTTAGAGTTCTTATTTATAGGTAACTATTATAAATTTAACATTATAACTTTTTAAATTATTATGGTTTTTAACAATATTATGATTTAAAACGGGTAACAAACCATCGTGTCGTGATCGAGTTGCGTTCGAGAATGAAAGAAGTGGTAGTAGCACTAGTGAGTGTCAACCTCGCAATAAAAGACTCAGAAAGAGGGTAGACCGGTTCGTTTGTGAATAACCGTCTGCCCAAATCGCAAAGACAATGACACTTCAGTTGTTTACGTGATCATGGCGCTTGCAACAGCGTCGAAATATCGGAAAACTCAAAAACCGTCAAATCATGGTATGTTACCCGGTTTAAATCATAATAAAGTTTAACATTTAAACTAACAAACAAACTCTTCGGCGTTATAACTTATAATATAAGTGTAGAATAAAAATACCTTTCGTTTCATTGCCTCCTGTACCTAAATGGCTTGATGGATTATGAATATAATTTATGAGGTATCGTAAGAGAGTAGTGTCAATGGATACATGTTATCTCGAAAGACCTACAGGATATAGTCCCAATCGGGTTATATTCTTTAATTATAAATAATGCTTGTTTATTTCCAGTACCTCAGAATCTCTTGGAGTGTACGTGATTCTACCGTCTGGCTCGACTCTGAATGAACTATTAGTGAAACAGAATCTAGTTTCGCCAAGTAAGAATTCTCACCAACTTTTATATACAAGTTATTATTCAAATTATATCAAAATCAAATCTCCAAATGTACCTATGTATAATAGGCTAGATTAGTACAGTATGCGTCTCTAACTGGTAGCCCTCTTGCAGTAGTAGTTTCTATGCAAAAGGGGTTACCAGTTAGCGACACATACTGTACATACAAAAATTAGAATTTTAAAATAAAAAAATTAAATCGTTTATTTCAGACATACAAGTCCATATTATAGAAATTAAAAAATATACACAGAGAGTTTATTTTAAATGAGAGTAAAATGTGCAGCGACCGATTAGTTAAGGAAATAAGTACCCTCACTAATCACCCTCTGCACAAGACACCTCCATAGTGGAGAATACATATTTTCTCCGACGCTAATCAAGATGCTGTTACGACTGTCCCGCAAAATTAGGCTAAAATAGGCTTTATAGTGCGTCTGTCCAAAAATACAGGGAACCTATTAATCAATCAATCAATCATTTATTAAAATTAAAAACAAAAAAAAAAGTTACATAATTAATGCAGTCTTTAGGGCTTTATCTCCTATTATTTTATGCTATTTAGAAACAAGAGCTAAAAAAGCAGCTGAGTCGCTGGTTTTCAGTGTCGCCGCTTTAAACTTTAAACACTGATTATAAGATGAAAAAAAAATGGTTTTCTCTCTATGAATAATAACACAATCTCTAGAGCTTACCATGGTGCTAGATGTTGTCGTGTGGATTGTTGAAATATTAATTTATTTACGTTTCCAGTTGACAAGCCAGCGCGGTCGCTAAAGCCAGAAGACATAGCGCCCGCGCCGGCCCGCAGCGACGCAGCCCCGCCCGGCCCGCCAGCCCCGCCCGGCCCGCCAGCCCCGCCCGGCCCGCCCGGCCCGCCCGGCCCGCCCGGGCCCCGCTGGGACCTCGCCGACGACCTGCACTGTCCCGAATACGACGACCCCGTTCTTGCTGTCACCGTAAGAATATTAACTTGAACCTATGGACTTAATTCACATGAACAAGTACACTAAGCAATCTTTAGTTATGAATAAGGGCCTCTTTCACCATTTTACAGTAAAATTAGAGAATGATTAAAATTTATTTTATTTTATTCAGAAAACAAACAGTTTTACTTACTAAATAAGTCACAATACAAACGTAACTCAGAACCATTTACATATTTTACATGATTCCACATAGCGTGACAAAAAAAAAACAAATCACTTTTTATAGCTAAATTTTAAAATATCTAGAGAGTAATAAAAACGTAGAAATGAGAAAACAAATAATAAGTGAAAAAGAAAAACAAAATTGTCTGAAAAATAAATGACTAACAATTAACAGAATCAAACCAGCGTTTTGTCAATAAGCTACTACTTTGCTGGCTTTTGAAAATATAGAGCTGTTTCGCTCACTCACTTTCGACAAAGGGAGATAACTCTCTTTGTCCGTCTTTATTGATTTTCCGTCGGGAACAATATTTCATGGGTAAAAATCCTATTAGCGTAATGGTATATAGCCTTACTCGATATATGGGCTATAAAACACTGAAACGATTTTTCAATTCGGACCAGTACACACACAATTAAGCGCCTTCAAGCAAACAATAAAACCAACTTTTGAGCTAAAACCTTTTAAATTGGTAAAAAATGCAACAAGAAATATAATTTTATACCCTGATGCTTTTTAATATTACATATTTTATAGGGATACCACAATCGGGACGAAGCTGATATCTGCAAGCATTACAAAGGTCCTCCGGAGACAACCTGTTTCAAGGGATCTCGGTGCACCAAGAAACATATCCTCCATCACCCAGGTAAAGATAACTCTGACTGTTAGATTCACTGCTTCATTAGCTACATCATATATTTTATATCATTATAAGAATAATCTCAATTTAAAATTTAAAAAAAAAAACGATTCTGAAACCTTTTAAAAATCTTATCTACCATGTCATCAGTCAGTGGCAGAAAATTTGAGATCAAGCAAAAGATAACATTTGCTAAACCTTTCTGTTTATAGATGGGTGGACCTTGGACCAGGTGCCGATATTGGCCAAGTGCGAGTCCGTCCCGTTGCCCGCGCCCGGCAATTGCGTCAAAGTGCTCGTGACAGCTGTCTGTCACTTCGACAGGGTCTACGTGCAGCTCGTAGAGGATAAACAAGAAGGTTAGTTAGTTTGTAGGGTGGACCATGGATCAGGTTCCGATATTGGATTCACTTTTCACATTTCGTAGCCGGCTTAGCTAGATGTGTATTTTTTGGGTTGGCTCTTGGAAAGAAAATCTTTTTAGCGTCGTTTGTAATCGTCACTGTCATGTGCGTAGAGAACTGCAAACGCTGCGGCACCTTTGCAATAAATAAACAGTAATAATATAAATAAATAATGTCAGGCTACTAGGGATGGTAAATCCAAGCGACAAAAAATAACGATATAATGAACGAAAATGCGAACGCGGCGTCGATTCAACCGCACTCGAGCGCGTCCGCTTGAAGTATGAGCGAAGCGACCAGATAAATTTATTACCTACTTATCTTTAAGCACCTATGATTATTTTATTTAGTTTTTTTGTATTTTATTATGACGTGTCTAAGTTTAGTAAAACCAAACAATTGAAAAAAATGATTTTGTATCTTGTAGTCCAACACTCAAATCTTCTTTCACGAAAACTGACTAGTCCTTGTTAGGAAAAGTGTCTTGGGTTCTTTTTCTCAATATACATATTATTCTTTTTAGACGAAATACCAGAATTCGGCCTTGTTCTCCCGCCAAGAACACTGGAATCCTTGCGACGGGATATGAACAGTCCAGCTACTATTCAGGCTTACAAGAGATTAACGGTAAGAATATTGTAACCATAACTTCAAATATTTCTGTCATTTGCAAATATTTCACTAAAACACTATTATTATTTTATTTATCTAGCAGCACTCGGCAATGTGATAATCGTCTAATATTTATTTATTACTTGACAAGCCTGACTTTTGAGCCATTATAAAGGATACAGGTCGGTGAATTCACAGGATCTTCATAATATTAACCCTCCATTTCTGTTCCATTTCTGGACATACAAACAACCACTTGACTCCCCGGTGGGAATCAAACATCTTACGCCGCAATTAGACACAGTGCATAAGCACCCATTACGTTCACACTGCTGGGACACAGGAACTTGGACTCTGAATCCTTACACGTGACCTCCGGGTGGTGCTCAGTCTCTGGTAGGCTTTCGGCCGCAGCTAGTCACCACCCTCCGGGCTGGGCCAGTGCGTGAAGCGATTTTTTCGTGTTTCGTAATGTGGCCCGGAGAAGCCTTCTACTTTCTAGGTCTTCATGCCCCATCTTAGACCACATCGTCACTTTACATCAGGTGAGATTGTGGTCAAATGAAGGCTTATCCAGCATAAAAAAATACTTATAAAAAACTTTTATCTTGACGTGAGAGATTATTTCGTAATTCACCACGCTGCGCTGGCAAATGCGGCTAATTTCGGTAATTGATTGTCACAGTCCTTCAAACTCTGCAAAGTTCTCAGAAAATTCCGGTTTCTTAACAGTGTTTGCCGTCACCGTTTAAGCATTTGTTTAAAGCGTACATAAGTTTTCTAGAAGAAAAATCCAGAGATTCTTGGCGGGGTTTGAAGTTTGAACCCACGGGATTAAAGACGACGGTGCTCTCACTTAGCCAACACGACCTTTATTTAAATAGGTATATATATATATAATAATCTTTAATATAATTTTAGATAACCCCAGCGCCAGGAGAAATGGTAGCGGCCATGTATACTGACAATTGGTGGTACCGCGCGCGGGTGCGGACCGTCACACGCGCCGATCAATGTGTCGAGGTAACCTATTGAGCACTATTCACTCTACCATTTATTACCATCGACATTTGGTGTATGTCGGATAAGTTAATGAGAGAAATAATGTGGGTTGAAATTCAACAATTTAAATAGCTGACTAAATTCCGACAAAACGGTTCGTTTCGTTCGTTCGGTTCGGATCTCTCTCAAAATACAAAGCGATTCAACCATCATAACCCACCACGCTGGCGCTGGTGCAAGTTGGTGGGTACGCCAGAGCCTCGTACGCTGTAACCACTGAGGTTGGCTTCGATCTCTGGGATGATATTTGAAACCCCATATTTCTCATTAATGATAATAATAACAAATATTGCCGGACAATCCTAAAAACAACATCTAGCCCCGTCGTAAGATCTAAGCTTGTGTTACGGGTACTAGATATCTGATATACATAATAATAACATACATACATATACAGTTTTTTTATATACATATTAAACACGGAGACCAAGGGGAAAGAGCTTGCAGAACATACAAACTCTTTAAAATAAAATGAAATGCAGAAATGTGAGCTTCGGTTCTTTTATCGTGCGGGTTCCAACACAACATCTGTCGACGTTCCTGAATGAGCAGTTTTGGGCGCAAGGGGTCAAGTTTCGACGGTTCATCGCTCGCCTACACTGCAAGGCGACACCGCCGTAACAGATGATCCACGATGCTGACACTTTAGTTTATAAGATTTATATGTTTATGTATGTTAGTCTATAAGGTATATGTTTATATGGGCCTTAGATGCCTTAAATAAATGATTTATTATATTATTATTATTTAACCCTCGGCGGGGATCGTACACTGCGCCACTGAGGCAGTCAACAATAAATAATATATCTATCTATCTACCATACTAAAGGTCTTCTCTAAGTATGTATTAAGTCATTGTATGTGTAAGACTTCTACACTCCGTGCTAGTTAACAAACTGTGTTACGGCAGAGTAGGATCATCGCCGGCAGTGACCAGCGTAAGTTGATACCTACATGAATAAAAAAAGGTGTGTGTGCGATTCACACACGATAGAAGTGAAACTTCAGTAAATCCACGAAAGAATAAGAAGAATAAAAAAAAAGTGTGTGTGTGTCAGCTACGACGCACGATTGGAGTACTACTTACGAACTATAATTATGATATATATCGAATAGAAAAAAAGGGTAAATGAACGCATCTGCTAAAACGATAGACAACAAACATATATCTGTAATTATTCGGATTATTTATATTACTTCAATAAAGCGTATTACATAAAGTATGTTACAAAATAATATAAATAAAATACAGCAATACCTCTTTGCGCGATACTTCGTAGTCTCAACTACGAAGTATCGCGCAAAGAAATTTAAATAAAGCATTGTATTTGTGTCTCTTACCATTTCCGTTTCATCTTTTTGCATCCGGTTTGAAATCACTACGATTCTATAGAAGTTTCACTTCAATAATATTGTAATATTCCCAGGTGATGTACGTGGACTACGGCACCGTGCTCTGGGTGAAAGAGGACCAGATCCGCGCGCTGGAGCCCCGCTTCCTCTCGCTGCCGATGCAAGCCGTGCAGTGCGCGCTCGCGGGCGTGCTGCAGAGCGGCGACTCGGCGCAGTGGGCGCGCGCCAAGCGCACCCTCGCGGAAATGGTGCTGGACAGGGAGCTGCTAGCGCACGTCATGTGAGTTCTGCAAGAGTACTGTATAGCTGTGATACAGTGGTTTTGCTTTTGAAGCTATTTGTAATGACTAAGCAAAGAGCATCGAACATCGTTGGCATACCTCACCTCACCTACTCGACCGACATTTAGAAAAAAATGTGATTCGGCGGCCAGTGATGAAACTCATGTCAATCGACAGAGTAAATGATTACAAACAAAAAGTGTTTTATGATCAAATCTCCTAAGTGACACGGTTTCTGAGTTATTTGGGTCTAAAAACTTTAGAAAATCTGTTCCTGAGCTTTGTTCTCCTTTACTTTATTTTTCTTTTTTCTGACCCTAATATCTCAGAAACCGTACCACTTAGGAGACTTGATCATAGAACACTTTTTGTTTGTAATCATTTACTCTGTCGGTTGACCTTAGTTTCATCACTGGCCGCCGAATCACGTTTATTCAAAATGGCGGACTACTAGGTATGCCAGGGTCCATACAAAAATGTTCGAACCCTTTTGATTTAAATATACATGTATTACAAATTTACAAGCACCATATGTATTAAAAAGCTTAATTAAAAGAAAAACAGGTTCATGTTAGCTTGTAGATCCGTGTGTATCCGTACAGATAAATCGTGCGTCTGCTGGATCGATTCATTTGATTTTACATTAAGACTTCCTCTGAAATGTGAAGAATTACGTTAACGGCTTCTTAGAAGAGCAAACAATTTGAACGAATAAATTTCATATATTTGGGACATTATTTTTAGGTTGGTATAAAATAAAATGTATATATACAAGAATTCCCAAAATAAGGCGGTACGAAGTTCGCCGTGTCAGCTACTATTTTAATACTTTTCTACCATAGTAAAGGTCTTTCTATAAGTATGTATTAAGTCATTGTAAGTGTTTATCCCAATAATTTATGTTTATATTGTTTTCTAAAATTATTCCTTTGTCTGTGATGCAATATAAAAAATAAACTATGTTCCACTAACTGACAGTATGAATTATCCCCAGATAAGCGATTAAGGTAAAAATGTTGAGAATGTAAACTCTCAAAATAATAAGTGGGTATATGGAGCAGTGGGCCCAGGGCCAAAATGATCAATGCTGATGATTGGCGAATCTTTGTTACAGAGCGCGCGAGTTCGACGAGATAATTGTAGAGCTGGTGAGCTTCGAGGATGAAGAGGAGACCC
Organism: Gymnoscelis rufifasciata; assembly: GCA_929108375.1. Lineage (NCBI taxonomy): Eukaryota > Metazoa > Arthropoda > Insecta > Lepidoptera > Geometridae > Gymnoscelis > Gymnoscelis rufifasciata. The sequence continues at coordinate 12,949,472 of OV815311.1, forward strand.
AGGCCGTCAGCGTCGCCGAGAAACTGGCTGAGCTCGGCTTAGTGGAACTATGCGACTACTCCGTGGCTAGCGATGCGGGCGTCACTCAGAAACTAGTCGTACCATGACGGTATACAGGGGCTATAACTTTTGTTTGACATAAAATCAAGAAAAAAACAATATGGGCCTTCCCCCTTTGATATTTCGTGATTTTTTTAAGTAGAATTTTAGTAAGATACACGTATATTTACAAAATTGTCGCGCGATTTCTTGTGACTGCTGCCTTTCTGTCTAAAACTTTTCTAAATATCATGGCTCTTAATTTCAAATTAAAATAAGCTTATATTTTATACCTGTATTTTAAGATAATATAAACAATTAAGATTCCTTGTTATAGATACAAAAATACTCGTGATGTTGGGTGGGAGGGCTTAATAAAACCACATATCTCCAGCATTTTAGAACCCCCCCTGTTCTAAAAAATACTTAAAATAGGATAACATTAATAATATACCGGCTGTATATTAAAGGTTTTTTTAGACAGGCGGTCAAACTATTATTTTTTGTTGTTCGAAACGCGTATCCTCTCTGTCTGAAAGATTCCTGAGTCAAACTCGTAATCTTTGTAGGCAAAGATCGTCGGTCGCGACGAAAATTTGGCAGAATAACCGGTCGTTTGTGGAAATTACCCCATGATGTAAGCGCGGACCCGTCTTGATTCTCTCGCTCTCGCTCGTGGAGGCTGACCCTTAGATGTTAATCTAAGTGATTACTTTTAATGTCGTAATATTTTAAACAAGCATGTTCTGAGACGTTTGTAGGATAATCAACATATTATTGTTCATAAAATATGTATTAAAACATTATTACTCATGTCAAATCTTACTTGCATAATAGTTAATAAATCTAGGTGAAGAAAAGATCTTTATTTTTATAGGGATTTCTATATCGCTCGGTAAGACGTAGTTTACTTGTACAGCAATTTAATTCTAGTATTATTGTTATCTTGCTCTATGTCTTGTTTAGAAAAAAAAAATATCAAAATAAGTCAGAATGACTCTCAATCCCAATTGGTGGAATGTGATTTTTTTTCACATGTAAATAATTATTATAAGTACAATTTATTTTTTCGCGTTAATGTTGCTAATATGACTAAAGAGATATTGTTTTGATAAATTACGTAATATAAGCTGATTAAATATGTTTATTTATTTAGTGCTGTGAGTAAAGTACGGGTTAAAAACCTCGCATTAAGTTTTTGCTTCATTTCATTATGTACTAAATACATACTATTATTTTTTAAACATATCAAAGTCTGGTAAATCTAGACCAGGCCCCTATTTCACCACGCCGACAATTGTCAATGACATATGTCGGGTGACAATTGTCAAGCGACAGGTGACATATTACAATTTTATAAAATATTTTCTATAGAAATACTGACAATTACATACAAAAACGACTGGTATTCTGTTACAATTGTGTAGATGACAATAGTGTTGTAAAAAAAAATATATTATTTCAAGTCGACATATTTGTAGAATTGTCGGTGAATCTTGACATGAGATTGAAGCTGTGTCGGATTTTCGTGACAAATTGTTGTGTTTTATGATCTGCGTAGTTCAAAATTGTCTGCCGTGCGAGTAGTAGTGACGTAGTAAATTCATTAGGTACTAATATTGTAGGCTACATAAACTAAATTTTTTTATGTTGCAACTACTGTGATTTTTTTTTCCTTTATGAACGGGAATATTAAATAACATAATGTCAAGTACGCTAACAGTGGTTGTAGACCGTATTTGACCGACATAACTGGACATTTTCGCTATATAAATGAAAATATGATTCAGATTGTATTTAAATTTTATCGGTTCTGAGAAAGAATGAAGCATGCTCAATATAAAACTTTTTTTCCAAAAATTAAACCAACTTCAAACGAGAAACTGAAAAGTACAAAATAAATTAACTTTACAAATCATTTCGACATTATAAGTGATAATTAAAAGAAGCATAAACAATAAAATAATTAAGTATTTAATAATTTTGAAGTCGGTGCCAAGTAAAACAATAACTAGATATAATATAGGTACATAACATCAATCTTTTTCACAACTCAAGTCATAAGGTATTTATTAGTAGGATATTAACTCTAAATATCAGTCCATTCGCGGTATATCCGCGCACGCATTTCTATTTGGGTCCTAAATGCTGTTAATTAGTATGTTATTTTGACATACCTATCTATTGATATTGTGTATAGTGTAGGTAAAAATGTATTTGTTACTGCATTCAGTTTTTTGTAGTATTTACTTGGCACCGACCTCAAAATTATTAAATACTAAAGTTAATTTATTTTGTACTTTTCAGTTTCTCGTTTGAAGTTGGTTTAATTTTTGGAAAAAAAGTTTTATTTCACGATTTTTAGTGATTACTCTACTAAAATATACCTTATAGAGTTCCTTTGACTGTCCTTTATTTTCATCATCAGACCCCTAATATCAGTCAAAACCCGTTTAGATGAACGGTCTCAGTAATATAAGTTAATCAAGCCCAAACACAAAGTACTTGCTGTAAATCGTTGAGGAGTTCCCTCGACCGCCTTTCCCTCCATCATCAGATCAACAACAGACCCTCATTAATAAAACGGTTTTAAAATTCATTATATTGAATAATATTAAGTAACACACAAGTCGGAAAGACAATATTTTCAAGAGTTTCCCTCAGTTTCTTCAGGATTCCACCACCAGATCCAGGTTTCCTTACAATGGGACCTTGGGATACTCCCTTTCCAACAAAAAAATAATAATCAAAATCGGTTCATAACCGACAAAGTTATCCGAGGACATACATAAAAAAAATATATATATATATATACGGTCGTATTGAGAAACCTCCTTTTTTTTGAAGTCGGTTAACAAAAGCGAGTCAACTTTTGTGTTCGTGAATTCGTCGGTGTGTTCGGTATGTAAATAAATAAATTAATGGTTTGGTCAATTACTCAAAAAGTCCACCATTTTTAGTTATTTATCATACCAATTATTAATTTATCTCGTTAGCACTTATAATTGAGTTTTGATGATTAATTTAATTATTATTTATCCTCAAGAGCAAAACTTAGGATTCAATAATTATCCGCACAAATGTAAAAAGTTTTTGGCGATATGTCATCACTTAAAAAATTTGATGGCCCCATAGTCTTTTGATGACTACATGAAATAGGATCGATTGGGATAGAAGTAATATTTTTGCTACTTGAGCACTTCAGCATTTATCCAGCTGACTGTAACTTTTTTTCAAAATGTGTAAATACAGTGCAGAATTGTTTAAAATATGGATATCTCCTTACACTTTATCCTATTAACTATCACGGGTAATGCATTAACCTTATAGTCCGGTCTCAAAAATCCAACCTGTATACCATAATTTACCCAGTAACTTTATTATTTGTTACATTTTTGCCTTTGCTAAGCCGTGACAATTCTTTTTTGACAATTGTCGCGCCTGTCAGCGTGGTGAAATCTACAACTCTACATATGTCAAATTTTATGACAATTGTCGCACCTGTCGCCGTGGTGAAATAGGGGCCAGGGGTTGGGATTCGTACAATGGACTGAGAGTGAAATCCATTTTGGTGCAAGAGAATTGTGAATGTTTATTTTTGTGATATTTTTTTACTACTAAGTCAGTTTTGTACCTACTAGAGTTTATGTTAATACCCAATGACTACATACTGAGGATAGTATTAAAATATGCTTCTACAACAAACTTATAAATTAGTTTCTGTACAATGTGGCCTGAGACATAATTAAATACCTAATTATAACACCATCTTGAATTATTATTAAATAGTAAGACAAAAGATTTTACCAATAGTAAATGGGCATTAAGGAATTAACTACATTTATATCTCGGCGTCCTTCAAGGATTTGCAGAAAGTTCACCGAGAACAGTTTGTTGAGAACAATCAGCTTAAAATACATTTTACATTCAACCAACTTTCCGCATACAATCTTAAAGAAGCTTGTGTCAAATCTTACTTAAGTACTGTTAGTATTTTGTATTCATTATAGTAAAACCATTTCGGATTTTAATAAAACTACAAATTCAGATTTAATATTTTATTTCATATTATTCAAGCATCCCTAAATAGCATTCAGATTCATATCACAAATCAATAAAAAAAACCCCACTAAGGCACTTCCTCTCACCATGAAAATAACACAGTTTATGTATTCTTGACCTCTTTGGTTTAAGAATAAGATTGCTACTATAATAACTTAATTAAATACTGATACAAAAAATGAGTCAACCTGCTTTTTGTGCCTGATTTTTCCAGCTCCTGTAATGGTGAAGACATCTTTTCTATAGGGGTTATAAAACATAACATTACATGAAATTAATTTGAAATACAAATTAAAAACTACATAATAATTAAAACTATAAATAACTAATACTAGTTATCTCAAGCTTTAACAATAATCACACTCTTATAATAATTACTAATTAGAAATCTAGGTTATTCTATAATGATTAAATACATTGAACACTCCAGGCAAGGATAAAATCCATACTATGCTTAATGCATGCTACAATCCTATTTAATGTTTTAATAACATAGGAGTAAAGTGACTAGATTGGCGTTTTATAACAAGCTAACAGGCAAAATGGTAGTGTATAAATTTATTTAACTATCAGAAACGAATAGCTTTGGCAATTCTGATTCCAAACGAATGACTCTCACTATAGATGTCAATCTCCAGTTATCATATGGGTTAGACTTCTTGGGTGTGTATGATTCAGGTGGTATAAATGTGCTGTGGTAAGAGATCAACTCATGTGATTGGTCACCATCGAGATCTGCTATCATGAGTGACTTCTCCTGGTATTCCAAGTCTGGTTGACAAAGAGGCAACGGTGCATGAGTATCCACTGGACCCCTAGCACAAATCTGCACAATATCAGTCTGACTAACATTCACATTGTGAGTCTGTAGTCTATCAAAAGACACAAGCACTATTCTCTCTGATATGTCATGTGCTGTGAACTCTGGATATTTTATGAAAGAAGAGATTGAAGCTACATTGATTGATGGGCGGTAGTTGAATACATCATAGTTATTTTTTGGGCTTTGGTTTTGTATGTTGTTGTATCTTACTTCATCAACTTTTAGTGCACCCTTTGCCAGATGTGCACTGTTCCACTGTCATAATTTCAGCACAAATCCTCTTATAGAATTTGCAAAGGAAAATGAGCTTGGTCTCATAGCATAGACATGATTAGCAGCATACTCCCAACTGACATTGGTGGTGCCATTTCTTTCCAATATCAGCTTCAAGTTGACTCTGCATGAATTAGGGCACTCTCCTGAATTTTCTACTATAAGTTTTCCAGGTCCATTTGTGAATAGCTCCCTTGTGTTGCCTATATTCTTTTTGAGGCTTTGATTGAGTCGCTTTGATACAGGTATTGATGACTGTGTGTGGTTTACAGTCTGATCTAGTTTTGATAGTTTTCTGTACAACATTGGGTATGTAATCTGCCTTACAGCTTCAGAAGTGCCATTTTTGCAAATGTATGTAATCATTTCTGATTCAGTTAAGAGTTTGACAGATAAACAGTCTTCCACAGTCATAGGCTCTCCTATTATGTTTCCTGTCAGTCCAGATATAATAATCAGAGAATTATGGTTAGTGCTTGGGAGGACTGTGACTACTGTCAGAAGATCATTAACCTTATCCTTATCCATATCCTTCATGACTATTGGGAAGTCTATTGCAACTATGTTACTAAAGACTTTCCCCTGTTTATGGATATACCAATAGTAAGTTCCTGACAGAGGGTTCAAAGCTGCCAAAAGCCCTTCTGACCCAGATACAATACAGTCTTTTAGTCTATCACGGTTGACATCTATCAAGTGACAGTTGATTTCTGTTGGAATTCTGCTCTCTCGGGTGTACCAGCCAACCTTACCAGAGTTTCCAACGATGAGGAGCACACCATTTACATTTTCACTGGACTTGTCTTCCTGTTTCATATGATTGCCTCGGTATATGAATATGAGATTCTTAGTATTAGGTATGGCTCCTTCTACAACTTGCACAGCGCCAGAGAGTTCGATTTCATCATAGGGCAGTTCCCAGCTCGTTGTTTTGTCTTGCCACTCGCCGATAGCGCAACTGCCGACCTCAGAGCAGGGTATACCCCAAAGAAATATCACGACAGTGAATACGCAGATGAGTATCGAAGCGATGAAGGCACAACGCCGTGGAAATGACATTTTGTTAGACATATCTGACTGCAGAAAACTTACATTATCCATTGTGCTTTCAACTGTATTCATATTAGTATTGAACTCGTCAATGTCGCTAATACTGTAGTTTTTGGATGAATGCAAACCACTATTGAAATCCAGGTTGTTGCAGCTGTCAGTAGCTTTGATTGTTGCATTTTCTAACTTTTGATCATCTTCGGATTCGGAATCAGAGAGTATTTGTTTCAGAGGTGCATAAATGCCTCCGTTTCCGTTTGTAGACATGGTTAGCACTTAGTATTGCCTCTTACATGGTAAATCGACTTAGTTTTACAGAAAACGAACTATTTTTATGCTTTCCTAATGAAATAGGTAGAGAATTAATCCAAAATTTTGTTTGGAAATAATAGCTCGAGTTAAAAAATCAATAAACACCGATCAATCGATCTGTCTTCTGTTCTGTTTGTCACCTACCATTGGCAATGACAGCAATCTAGCAACTATGCAAGCGCGATGCCAATCAATAATCGTATCTTTCTATGTCGTATCAGGATAAAAGAAGAAGAAGAATTCGTATCCTGAGAACTTTAAAACTAAAGTAAGTCTGTAAATGGAAGTTAATGTTTTTTTTAATGAAAGCTGATGCTTTTGTAAGTTGATTCTTTTAAACTACTCGTAATGTAAAAAAATATAATACATAAAAAAAAACACTTATTACTTTACAAATATGGAATCCAAACGGCAAAAACCGTTAAAGGTTACGTAATCGATCTTTATCGTAGATTATTCTTCTTATCATGCAAAATTTTGCTTGGACCATTTAAGTTTACTAGAAATACCATTAAGCCTTATAGACTTACGTGATTTACTGAATACGTGTTGTATTTGAAAGAAAAAATATTTTTACTACCGTCCCAAAAAAAAATACACCCGTACAAAGGAATTGGAAAAAAAATTTAAAAACTTACACTATAGCTCTGTACACTTACACTCTAACTTTTAATATTTTTCACTGTTCGTGTATAAACGTAATCAGATGCAACAGTGCACATGTTGCCTCACGGGAAAAAGACGCCAATTTTATTTAAAACATTAACATTTTAAAACTTGCCGACCTCGTCGCCACTCCAGACCGGTATTATGTTGTATCATTATAAAACAATCAACCATCGACGGAAACGAAAACGGCTATCTGATTATAAAACCTTCCAGCTAGGTAAGTAAACTGCTATTTAATCTATTATTTTGCAGCAGTAATTCATAGTAAACAGGAACGAACTGAATGGGGTTCATACATCACCCTTGAACATTTTGTATGAGGATTTTTGAAGTGAAACTTCTTTCTAATCGTTGTGATTTGAAATCGGATGCAACGGAAATGGAAATAAGATTGGCTTACCTGTCGGTTAGCAAATCTTAAACGCTAACAAGGTTAAGCAACTTTGCGAGAAGCCAGTAGGTACTTGGATGGGTGACCGCCCGAACAAAATCTTTTTGCATAGTATTTTTTTTTTGTTTTTTTTTGTTCTTCTCATTCTTTTGTCGATTTACTGAAGTTTAACTTCTATCATGTGTGAATCGCACACACACCTTTTTTTTATTTTATTTCTCATTAAATTTTTTCATGGTCTGGTTGTAAATAGTTAACAAAAATCTAAAAAAAATCATAAATTGAAATCGGTCAGCTGTTGTTCAATTAAGTACAAGTGTCGCAACGCACCCGACTTTGTTTTATAAAAAACTAGCAGTCCCCGTGGCGTGGTGTTAACTCAGTAAAAATGGATTTTCCCGCCGCGCCGTAAAAGTAGCCTATGTCTTATCTCAGTCTCTATAGAATCTGTGTACAAAATTTTATTTAAATCGGTTCAGTATTGCGTGTAAGAGGGACAGACAGAGTCACTCACTTTCTCATCTATAATATTAAGATGGATAGAAGACAGTTAAGAATTCGTCGAGCAGATCTCGAGTTATATTCAACAATCCACATATTTCATAAGTCGGTTATTTTTAATGTTACCTTTTAACGCGAAACTAATGTATAATTTATTTGGCAAACGTTATCAATGCAACTTGGTCAATGCATCTCTTATTTGCTAGTTGAGCATTTTTTCCCAAAATTAAATACGTAGTCTTGGGTCAATTAAATTACTGTTAAGACATTTTAATAGTCATACGTAATTTATTATTCTATGGTCAATACGGTCATACATACATAGGCATCTTTTATCATACCTACTTACTCATTTTTCCTCAATCTCAACTAATAGTTACAGCGATTTTTAACTCATTTGCGATTATTATTGAGAAGTGTTAAAATATAATCCAAGCTATGAATGCTATGATAGTTTTAAATATGCTTAAGAGGGTATATCTGTGCTTAAAAGTTCTAGTCTACATCGTACAAGGGTCTTACTCAGTATTGGAATCCCTCACAAAGTAGGTTCTTTGGGAACCCCTTTTGAATCTATACTAATATTATAAAGCTGAAGAGTTTGTTTGTTTGATTGTTTGTTTGTTTGTTTGTTTGTTTGTTTGAACGCGCTAATCTCCAAAACTACTGGTTCGAATTGAATAATTCTTTTTGTGTTGGATAGTCCAGTTATCGAGGAAGGCTATAGGCTATATAACATCACGCTACGACCAATAGGAGCAAAGATATAGTGGTAAATGTGTAAAAAACGGGAGAAATTGTTCATCTTTGAAGCCGTTCCGTTCCGTTGCGTTCGCCGTGAAAACGGTTCAAGATACACAAAAAATATGTATTAAAGAATAATAGCTCTTTTAATTATCTAAAAAACAGTCTGCGATAGTATATGTCTATCTTTTAAGATAAACTCACAAAAACCGTTTTTATGGTACCTAATTTGGTCGAAATAATTTGTTTAAGTTGTATCAACATAATAATATTAATCTTTATTCAAATAAATATGTTGTTGGTTAAGAGTACTTCATCCATTATAACGCGGGTAGCACCGCAGGGCACAGCTAGTCAATGATATTCCTCGCCTGTGCTCGTTTGAGGTAGGCAAGTACCTATTTAATCAATCGATCAAATCACTGCATTCATGTGTGTACACTTGGTCTTAAAATTAATAGTGTTAACAACATGAGCCCAGACAGGGCATGGCAATATTAGAACCTTATATTAGATATGTACCTACATATTTGAATCTGAATCTTATTCTAATTATTTAATTTAGGTAGGTATGTTCTCTTCAAGTGGGCATAATTATAAAATTAATGAATGGTACTTTTTGAAAAAATGTCTTGATTGAATAGGCTCATTCTCACATGATCATCACGTGATTAATTAAACTTGATTTGCCAGCTGTGCGTTCGTGGTACCGACGCTTTTGTATGAAAACGTTTTAACGGACGTCAAACGCACCGCTGGCTGCGCCTGCGCCGTAGACATATGATTTGAAACGCACAAATTGAAAGCGCCCTTAGAGATTTGTCGCCTGAGTTTGTTACTTTCATAATGTAGCACTTTTTGCAATAAAGCGAGGTTATACCTTCACTGAATAAAATACAAATTTAAAGGAGAATGTATATTTCTTGTATATAAATGAATTGCAGTTCTGTTCATTAGTCTACAAACTTTACGCGATATAGGTATTATGTCAAACTTATAATTGGTGTTTTACTTACATATATGGTTTATTTCGCATTAAATAAACATTCTAGATAACATAATAATAAATTTACCATTTTGAGGCTGACTAACTGACATGTTTCTCATAAATACCCTTAATACTAACTCAAGTTATACAATTATTTTGAGATTTCTCAAGTACCTACTTAAATTTAGAAAGTTATTGTTTCATTGATCATCAGTGATCTTTTTATTCTTACAACCCGTAGGCAAAAATTTAATGAACTAAAACTGGTTCTAACAAAAAAAAAATTTGGTTGGTTGGTTAAAAATATTGATTCAATAACTTTCATTAATATTCAGCTATACATATATGTATTATATATACCTTGATTCTAATAAATACCACTGCATGGCAAGGACCATTCCTTTATTCACCCTAAGACCAATTCGCTAAATAAATAATTATTTACAAGTTCAGCCTCAAAAACCCACCTATTGAATTATATTCAAGTTTCAATGGCACTAACTAAGATTCTACATTGTGCCAATCCGCTGAAGATTTATACAGACCAAACAAATAGGAACAAAGAAAACATCATAACTTAACCTTAGCCGAGAATAAATTAAATAGTTCTATGATTAATGTGATGTTATAGTCAATGGACAAGATTAGGCATTAGTGAACAGTTTCCTTAATAATATCAGCGGAGACCGCAGCTCCGAGACAGGAATGCTGATGTTACACAAAATGTAAATTATTCCACATTTAGAGATTCCATATATTATAGGCAGTAATAAAAATTATACATCTGATGATACTTGGAAGCGCAGGGTTATTAACATTTGGTTAGACTGGTCTTCGATTTTGTAACAAGACATTAGTCAACTATAAAAATAACAGACAAAACACATGAAAGTCCTAGTAACAGCCTTTATATCAGGAGAAATGAAATCTTAAGGTAAAATGTATACTAATCAGCATTCCTGCAGGACCGCGGTAGCACAGGACAAATAACACAACGCAAGCATTAAACAGATATATAAATAGAAAATTCAAGGAATCAGTCTTGCGTTACATGTATATACAAACAGAATAATCAAATCTGCATTCAAATTTCACTAAATACCATAGTTGAGTCCCATTCAAATACTTATAAATAATACAGATTAATTAATTTATAAATAAGATAAGGATCCGGCCCTCTGTAGTAAATTTTCTAGATATTTTTGTACAATAATGCAATGGAATACTATCTAAGTATAGCACGCTTGGATCCGGAGCACTAAAAATTATTAGAGTCAAGAATACTATAGGAACTCGGTCATAACATATTTCCTACTGCTCTTCGTTAGATCCATTGTCAATGCTTTACTGTGAACTCTTACTATGTACTCCTGAACTAGTGCCTTGTTATCTGCCTTGTTACAAAACGATAACACAATTTTTTTTTATTTTCAATATAGCAAGATACAAGTTCAGAAATAAAGCAACAGCACCATAATCTAATACTAAATCGAGTATGGATATTCACCGAGATAGTCTATAAGTGGCGAGGGAAGTGGCAACAGCCTGTGTTTTGGCGCACACCTGAGCTTCGGCGTATGCGGGTTGGAGTCTAATGCCTTGTGTGTCGCTAGCCGTGCTGCGTGCATGAGGCTCGGTGGTGATTTCCTCATGGGGTTCTTGAGCAGGACAGGGGAGTGCGGACAACCTTCCCGGTCGACCCAGACGGTGCCGGCGGAGTTTTTGACCCCTATCCGGGTGTAGTATTGCACGAGCTCTAGCACGCAGCGAAATCTTGGCATGTACTGCGCTAGGGGTACGTCGCAGTCTAACCTGGAAAGATGGAGATTGTTTTTAGACAGTGGTTTTGGTAAGTTTTGATTTAACTTCTTTAAAGTAGTAATATTTTTGGAAGAAATCGTTCTGGTCTGTGGAGGTGATAACAATTGGTTAATTTTATAATTTGTATGAAGGTAATTTTAAGTCTTCGTAAATGTTTCGATAAAAAACAATAAACATATTAACACAATCTTAAATCAAATTAACAAATAACGTAAGTTAATTGAATCATCAACTGACCAATTCAGTAGCAGATTAGCAATATCTTATACCATTGTCAAAGCGCGAAGTACCTACATTGTTCCCCGAGCATTACTCAGAAACGTAACTCGAAACATTGGACTGTCGTGATTCATACAAAGGCCCGTGTATAAAATAAAAATACAAGGAATCGGTGATATGCATTCGTTTAATGGGGTTTCCACTAATTCTACATTATTCAATAACAATAGCAAATACGCGGAACTTATCTAAGTAGGTTGTAACATGTATGTTGTAGGTAACATGGAAATAGAGTTGTAACTGGAATTCTTGTAAAATAGAAATTCAAAGAGACATTTATGCATTGCGGTTATAAATTATAGCATAAAAACTTAAACATACAAATACCTATTTACAGATAAGAAAGCAATTCCATTTAACAAGAGCGCGTTTTGAAGGAGTTATGCATATAAATAAGCATTGTATCAACATTTAATTTTATATGCTTTAGGAAGGAGGCAGCGTCTTATTATTTATTTAAGTATTGAATAATTATAAATTTTAAGAGTGTATCTAGTGGTTACAATAAATTAGCTTATCTCAGATACTCCTAGACCGTTTTATTTTTAATTATTTCATTGTATAGAGAAAGAAATATTCATGACGAAACAGCTGATCTGTTTTTATGTCATTCAACATTATAAATATCATAATGTAATGACGTATATTATCAGTCATTATAAATAAGATAAAGCTTAGTTTATATAAGAACCTAAACATAGATAGCATGAGGCACCGTATGCAAATCTAAATTAGTTTCTCCATTAATACTTTCACAGAAAAGCACTCAATCAAGCTAAATGGGGCATGCCTAAAATACCATAATGATAGGTTCGAAGAAAAGTAAAACTTACAGTATCATTAAAGCCAGGAATAGTCGGTTCAAAGCGGTATACAGTGAATCACACCTCACGATTCGTGTAAAATGACGCGCATTCGTTGACGCAATACATTTCACTTCATTGCGTGGGAGATTCGACAATAATACTTCAAAATACTTAACTGTGTTGCAAATTATTATAAATAGACGTCTGTCGTGGCAATAGGTCAAGATAATAGCTAATTCATATTTATTACTGCGATGTTTCTTCCGAAGGCTAAGCTTAAGCTGTTAGGTTTGGACAATAATATATTTAATATATGTTTTTCATCACAAAATTGGATTAAAATTGGAAGTTGAACTAAGTATTATACTAAAGCCTTTTTCACCAACTCCGATTATATTAGACATTGGTTAACATATAGAGCTATTTCGTTCAATCACACACACACATCGCATGTGACAAAGCAAGATAAAAATATTTCAGTTTAAGTTTCATATATTGGTATTTGCGCTTGAAGCGACAATTTGCCAGTGTCGAGTTAAATAAAATGATAAAGTAAAAAATATGTTATTCAGTTGAACGCCATTTTCAGGTGAAAACTAATAATGTGAAAAATATTTCTACCTAGCGACTTTTTACGAATTCTACTAAGAACATAGATGGTTTGACAACTTGGCCTGTGTCAATTGGACAAAGCGTCGTATTTTTTGTGATCAGAAAGAAGTAACCATACTTTTTTACCTAAAACCCAGAAAATTACGACTCGGACATAGGCTACATTATACGTTACCTAGGTAAGGTAATTTAAATTAGTCACAGGTAATTTTGTTAAAATGATGATTAGTTACTACTGCTTATTAGTTCGTTTATCTAGCCTATTGTTTATCATACAGCCTGAGATACAGGATTACGCTAGTTAATGTATTCCATACATGTTTAAAATGATTTAAACCTATTGTTATAAGAGAGATATAGTAAGAGATTTATATAAATATTTGAATAAAAACATTAACTTATTTATGCGACATTTTGGTCAAATAAACGCAAAATCTCCCTTAATAATATGTAGTAAGAAATGGTTTCCTTACCTAAAGAATCCCTGTTCGAAATGCAACCGCACAGATGTTGGCCCCTTCTCAGTCTGCACTGTGAGGGAGAACATGAAGTTTCTATCACCGCTATTCCGAATAATGAAGGCGCCGACCCCAGCGTCTTTTAGGAGGTTACGGCCAGCCTGGAAAGAAAGATAAAATTTATGAGTATTTTATAGCAATTTAATGTTGTTAGCGAGGGAGAGAGAGAGAGAGAGAGAGAGAGAGAGAGAGAGATGTGGGTTGCAACCTGATTGCAAAATGAGAGTAACCACGAGAGACGTTGAAGCGCAAGTGCCAAATGCATTTTTATATTTACGGGAGTTTTTTCTTAATGAAAATTACATAATTAAATTATGATTGACGTGTCCGTCTATGAACAGCTAAGGACTTCAATCTACAGGGACACACTGACCCGCAATCATTCAACCCTTTAAACTAGTTTAATTAAACTTGTCTAGTAAGTAAGGGTTATGGATGACAATTGAACCTATACGCAGTTGTGACGATGATGATGTCAATGCTTTTTCTATGAACTCACTGCCCATGGAAAGTATCTATAGTAAATGTATAAGTTTAATTCAATAAATGTACGTATGGAATAACCTTTGTTGAGATTGAGAAGTAAAACACAAGAAGAATATTTCTAGCTGCACGTAGCAGGAAGGAATTTTGATTGAGCAAGGTCAAGATTTCTCTCAGTAACCAGTTTATGACTAACACTAGGATTTCCTTATATTAACCTTCTCATAATAATGAATAATAAATGATAAAAACACTCTATACCTATAGAAATCTCTACTAGTAAATTTTATGTTCTAGATGTATTAAAGAGATTTCTCTTTTAGTTATTTTGGCTATATGAATTTACTGAGGGGTGAATAAAGTCAAAGTCGTAACGTTAAAATTTAATATGAACTCTAATCTATCGTTTGGGAATGGAAAAATGGCGTTAAACTGAGTAAGATCTTTTTACTTTATAATTTTATTTAACTCGACACTGGCAAATTGTCGCTTGAAGCGCAAAGTCCAATTACAAGAAACTTAACTGAACTGCAGTTGAAGGTAGTAAAAAAATAATGAGATACATTTTGACCGTTATTTTTAATGACTAGTTAATCCGCGTCACGGTTTGTCTGGATTTTATAGTTGTTAATAAAGTAATTATCTATGGCAAGCCTAGCCTTTTCTCAAAAAGTCTTTAAAACACAAAAAAAATATAGGTACATTTGACAAGCAGATATTAATCAAACAAAACATCTACCCATTTAATATGTTTTATTCATCAATATCTTTAATATATTATTGACTTTATTGTTGTTTCCATAATAACTAGAACAAATTCTTTATAGCCGTTGCAAGCATTAACAATTGTAATAGCTTAAGGAAATGGTCTCTTTGATTTATTAATAAAATTCCTCTGTGGGAAACTCTGTAATTCTTCAATTACCTGTTACGAAACTAATGATTTAATGGTATTACAATATTATGCAGCTATGACGCCATCGATTCTACGAAGGCATGAATTATAAAATTATGGATACAGTAATAAGGGGAAAGGAATAATGATAAGTTATGACTTCATTTGAATATCTATAATATAGATTTAATTAGCCCCTGAGTGTCCATGACAGTGAGATTAAATTATTTTCTCGTGTTGGAAAGCAGTTTATTTAATTTTAGTGTAAAATTTATTTGAGGTCTCTAGATTGAAAATATATGTAAAATATGTAAATCATATGTAGGTAGCCTCTATAACATGCTCATGTGTGTCTTAGAAAGAATGTAGTTTAGGCACTTGGTTATAGATAAAATTGTTTTTACTAATCAAACCTTAATAAAAATTAATAATAAACATACCTGCCAGTCCATACCGCCATAATACCAGCCTGATAGCCTCAATGCCCGCAGCGTCTCTGCCAGCCTGTTATAAGGCTCATCATTATATGGGATCAGAGGTAAAGGTATTGACGGTGTGGTGTATGGAGGCAAGTACGGCTGTATCGTGAAGGGAGGGGGTGTGCCGGGGGAGATGCATTTGCTGCCGGTGAGTGACACCCGCAGTTCGTGCCGGCAGTTGGGGCAGCACGAGGACCAGCTGCCAAGTGGGACACCCACTTCCACACACGCATCTGGAAACAACGAAAGTATATTTAGATTTATAATGGGAGATTTACCCTCGGTTTTTTCGGTTGGCATGGTATGGACATATTATGAGAAGGGATGAATGTCATGTGACGAAAATAATGTTAGATATGTGTGTTGATGGATATGTGGGAAGAGGTAGGCCAAAGATAAGATGGATGGACTGTGTGAAGGATGACATGTGTAAGAAAGGAGTGAGTGTTGAGATGACGAGTGACAGAGGAAAATGGAAGGAAAAAACATGTTGTGCCGACCCCACGTGATGTGGGATAAGGACAAGAGAATGATGATGATTTACCCTGATTGAAAGTATTGATAACCATGATAGTTTCAAAAGTTATATATTTAGATTATGTCAGAAACTTTGTTTTTGTCAACACACCCTATTTTAAGAAATTTAAGTGCAGATCACATTTAGCATCTAGAAGGAGAATGTCTTTATAAAGTGACAGTGGGTTTGCTAACATAGAACCAACAAAATAGCTAATCCTTTATATAATATACTAAATAATACTGCATAAGTATAACCATTATTCTATCATTATGACCTAGAATTTAATGTAAACAAAAAGATAATAAAACTCATATTCCATGTAAAATAATAAATTACAAGTACAGTTATTTGTATAGCTGTCATTTCCAGTAACAATATCAGAATTCAACATAAATGGGCCATATCTGCCTGATAGAATTACAAGAAAGGCAAATGAACAGAAGATAAGCTGATTAATTACATTGGACCATTTTAAATTAATAAATTTAGTTATTGTTGGTTATGACGATGCCATTAACATTTTTTTTAAGCACAGTAAAATATGTTATAATTTTGCAACAAAGTAATAGGTACTGAAAAGTTTTGAAAATTTGAGAAAAATAATTTAGCACATAGTAGGTACCTACTTCACATACATATGAAAAACCATAATGTACCTTGTTTAATAGGGTATAGCAAATTAAAATCTTACATGTAAATTAATTTAATAACAAACATTGTTTACCCTATACTCTAGGGGCAAATAATTATATTTTTATAGAACTAATATGTGATATATTGTAAATGCAAAAATAATTTGAGAATTATTTAGTAAGTCCATTTTTATCGGCGATTACTTCACTGACTCCGAATTTCTAGTAAGAAATTCGGAATTTCTAGTAAGAAATTCGGAATTTCTAGTAAGAAATTCGGAATTTCTAGTAAGAAATTCGGAATTTCTAGTAAGAAATTCGGAGGAAAAACAAACCTTAAAAAGACAACTTACTCTGGGACGGTATTCTATCTGTAAGAGTAATTTTACAGACATGAGGGTTTTTGATACGGTTCTGCAGTTCTAGCACAGGAATTCATCGCAACTTTTTATTAACAAAATGCATTAGAATTATCATTCAACAAAAACAACAATCAGAACACATTCATTAGGTATTACTAATCCGCAAATATTGATTTATTGGTAATTGTAAGGATGAGCTAAAGATCTGCAATAGCCTACAAACGATAAGTAGTTACGCACAATTAATTAAATATGATTGTTAGCTCGGTCAAAACAGAGATTTCTTAGAATTTTACATTGGAAAATGCATGTTTTGGCCGATCTAACAAAACAAACACCCCAATTCTGGGATACCTAACTGACACTGACATGACATATTGACAGATATTGTAGACTGGACTAATCTAATTTAATGATAATATTGCCATTCACGGACGCCATCTAATAAAAGAAGAAGAAATGATAATATTAGAGCTATTATAGGTACTTGGATGATATAAAATAATGTACTCGACGTAATTTAATCTTAGCTTTAACCACTGTTGCTTGATAAATTGATGATCAATGCAGCAACATTGATATAGCTACGATCGTAAGAGCCTGCGATATAGTCGCATTTGCGCGCTCTGTTGCATTCCAGACGAACCACACCGTTCGAGACACGCTATGTGTTCAACCAACACGACCTTGTACAAAGCAAAGGAAACGTTTTGTTTATTTATTTACACCAACTTCCTAGCCTGTACCTAAATTCTTCATTCTTTATTTAATTCTTGGACGCGAAAATCATCAGAAGAAAAGTATTCGCAGCGGCCGGCGCCCATAAACAGGTGTAGAATGCGCAAGATACAAGATAGATACAAAATTATTTATTTCCATAGTTTGATTTTACAAAACTTAGACACGGCGCTTAAATTTAACGTAGACTATGTAGAGCCATAGCTAAGTTGATGTTATTTCATAGTGAGTTGGGTAGAGTCATTTCATAAACTGAACTATTGCCTAACCTGCGGCTCGGGTGCGCAGGTGTTCAATTCGCTTATGAGCGTGCCATGAGCCATAGCTATAGTATTATAGAGTACCAGTACCTACATAGAGTCGAGTTCCGAGTAGTTACGGCCACGCGATTTAATTTGGAATTCTCGGAAATGCGTACCTGGCTCGCAGCTTTCGTAACCATCTGCCGATTGCCGCCAACTGCCTCCTGTCTCTCATTGGATTGCATAAATCTGTCCCCGCAGCTGTTGAGCGTTTAATACTCTTGAATTCTCCATTCAATTATCGCGACAAATTATTTTTTTATTATAAATAAAAGTGTCGTAGGAAGGTGTATAATATGTTTCTTAATGATCAACAAAAAAATCAAAGTATTAACGACAACCAACCACTAAAACGTAGTGATTATATACTCTCTGCCAACCACGATGTTATTTAAGAAAAAGAAAAATCCTTTGTCTGTATTAGTTCTTAGTACTATTGCAGTTTTTATTATTAACGTAGAGTAACTCAACGAATTAAATCTTATTATACGAAGCAAAAATGTGTGTAACTACAAACTATTTCCGTTCTTCAACATATTTTAAAATTAAAAACCCGGTGTTTTTCAATTGTGAACTAAATGCCGGGCGAGTGCCAAGCGGTATTTATAAGCTTAATTTTATGGTCGTTTAGCTATGTAATTATAGTTTCTTAGAACGAATGTATTGTTGGCTGAATAAGTGGAACTATTTGTCTCAGTGATCAAGGTTTTAGGAAATGCGTCATAAAAACAAAGTATTTTACGGAAAGCACACTGTTGCTTTCGGATTACGGTAAGTTAGAGATAAAGAAAACTCTTTTTGATTATCTAAGGATGTCTAACCAAGTTACTATTTATCTTCTATAATATAAAAATTATTCGCAAAATGTGTTGGTAAACGCAGAACTCAACTACAACAACGCCTGGACCAATATTTCTTTAAAATGTTCGTAAATATCCAAGGTTGGATAGTACGGCGAGAAAAAATGGAATAATTGCCGGAATTTTGAATAATTACCCGTGCGAAGCCAGGCGATTTTGATTTTAACAGGGTACCTGGAGTAACAATTACGCTCAAAAACTTAAACTCAAAGACTTTAGAACATACATACCCACGGGGTGTTTGTCATCTCACTGAGAGGTTCTCGAAACTGTTGAATGACGGTGCCTTTCCCGGAATAACTTTCTGTCTCTCAGTCACGCGTGACATGAGCTTGTATCTTAAAAGGCATCAAATGTGTAAATGGAAAGATATTATATTATATATTTATATATATTGTTCGAGATACTGTTTTTGTGTAAGCAACCAGGTCGCTATAAATAGGCATGACGATTACATAAAAAAAAAAGTTTCCGTTTAGTTCGTCTGTTATCCCGTCCAAAAATACTGGACACATATTTTTTTTGCTTTATCAATTTAATAAGAAAGTGCCATGATATAGAGCATTATGCCCGCTTTCCACTGCGAGCGGAACGGACCCATTACAGTACCCAGTCACATAAGAGGTTATATTAGCGAGTTGAGCGAGTTCAGTTTTCGTTTTCAGTGGAAGGCGTAATAAATTATTTTTTAAAACTCTTTCTTAGTGGAAGGGCAAAACTATTTATCATTTCAAACTACGTTCCGGTTGACTATTTCTCGCTCATTTCACTTACGCAGTGGAAAGCGGGCGTTAATGTTCCTGAGTGGAGGCTTGTGACGTAGTGCGAGTAATTTTTTTTATTAATGTAAATAACTTGCCGCACTTGGCCAGCGTGGTGAATTAAGGCCTAATATCTTTCGTCAAGAGAGATGTCCCTGTGTCCCAGAAGTGGGAACATTAATAGGGTGATGATGATGATGAATGTAAATGATGTACTTACTTATTATTGTTTTTTATTCATCTATCCTATTTATTCTATGCTTACCTCAAATTGTGAAAAGGTCTAGTGAGAAATCGGTATGACAATTCTTGAATAAATATTTTATCATAAACAGAGAGAACTATAAATAGACACTGAATAGCAAATTACTACGGTCGGTATAGGAAACACCCTCAGAATAGTCGTTCAGGGAAACTGAATGTATTTTCTTAGATCTATAAATAATTTATAAAGACTGCCGATCTGACCAGGTGTGAATGGTTTTTCTAAGATAATAAACAGTGTTACGGGGTGCTACTTCTTAAAGTACCGCTCCACATTTACTGCTCCATATAAGCAATGAGCATAGTAAATGGAATTATTGATAACTTTATCATAATTTGCACATTCATCAGTTTTAACGGAAAGAACAGTTTAAGAGAGATTGAATTGCTTTTTTATTTAATTTACGAGTGTAGTGGAATGTGGCTGTTAGCCGGGCCGCTGCCCATCGAGAAGTTAATTTTACGCCGTGGGTTATTTTGCTGTTGAATTTATAATTTTTACACAATAGTTAGTTTTTTTAGACATAGACAATAGTTGTAGACATTTACAACTACAACTTCAACCTTTCATACTTCAAAAATAGAGTAAGAATGAAACAGCGCATAGTTATATTGCAATGTAAACTTTTACATGATAATTATAAATTATGTAATACGCAATTAACTTGCTGACAGTGGATCTAGCACGTGTGAAATGACTAATTTCTCATTACTGATTGCATTACACATTCTAGTAACACCTTATCATTTATCTGCGCTTGAGTCATTGCGAAGCCGGTGTTTCCTATCCTACTGTCTGTCTTGGTATTGTGACACCACATACCTATTATATACATATATTTAGATATTATTTTTAATTCACTACCTCACCTCTTAACTAAGGTACCTTGGTCAAAAAAATATATATTAACGCGGCTGGTCCAAATTGTATGGATGTAAATAAATCTATCTTTCTCTGAAAACAGCATTAATATCTGTTGAAAAGCTTAGGAATGGAAGCAAAGAAAATACGTTAGTTTATGCCAATAGAACACTTAAAATGTAAAAAGTTATTGAATTTGTGACTTAAGGATTCCTATGTACAATATATCAACAAAAAATGTATTGAGACACAAAAATAAAATTATCACCTAAGGTCATATAGATATCTCAATGACAGATTACTCCGAATAAAAACGGCAAAATATACTTTTAACCTGTTCCGAGAATTGGAGAGGTCCGGTCGACGACAGATTACGTAGCTTGCTATACATATATGAATATACTATAGCACAGATTGGGTAATAATGTGAAGGCATCACGCAATGACTACACCCACACTGCCGCAGCACGAGATTCCGATTTCATCATCCCACTACTTCGCCTAATAATGTCATTCAGACAATTTTGTGAATATTTTGACACTATACGTCAGTACCAGTAGGTAGGAATACCTTAGTTTCAAGTGCTAATGAGTCACCACTCTTCGGACATCCCGCTACATTGATAAATCACAAGGCACGTAAGCGGATTTATGCCTTATTGTCTTGCCTTCTAGGTCCATTAAAATCTAAAGACAAACCAATATGCATATTTGATGGTATATCTAAATGATTGATAATGTTGCAATTGCCAATGATGTTAGATGACTAAAAAAAATATTAGTCGGTTATTTAGCCACTCAATAATGGTACAGGTATTTTTTATTTTTTCTTGTAAAAATCAAGACGCGATGCAGTGCAGTGCAGTTACGCTTTCATGCGATTTCGTTTAAATTTATGGGTGACAAGCCCACTCCGGAACTATGCTCTATTATCTTGGCAAAGGAAGTTGAGTATGCAAAATATGAGGACCGTGTTCAATGCATAGTTTTGAACTCAGAAAAGCATACCTACAGATAATGATTCTGGATGTTACCAAGAGGTTTGTTGGTCCAGTTATTTTTGACTTATCACCATAAATCATTCAAATGACTAAGAGATTTTCGTAAATCTTGCTGTATCGTATGTCTAAGTTATGAACTTTCATTTGATACACAACACATAACACATAGTTAGAGTTAGGTTGGCTTTTTCATATCCATGAAAGAATGTCAATGAAAAATCGAATGTTTCACTCCTCATATAATTTTTATTATATTATTTGCCGGTAGGCACTCACATTATGCGTAGGTTAGGTACTCAAACTCCTTAATAGTCCCATGTAATAGGTAGGTAATTTAAGATTCGGTACCGTACTTTGATGAATCGATATTTTTAAAACTTAATTTCCGGTTTAACTTTTTTGATAAGTTAATTCTACACCTATAGAGCTACTCGTGTTTATCAGTTCTTTATTAAATAAACACAAGATTATTATCTGTTATAAATAAAATTAGTCATTGCATTGCTAGAATACCATTCCGTTCAAATACCTTTCCGGATAATATCAAAATTGTGGTAATCATAGGAACCACAATTTTGTCGTCAAATAGTTATTCCAGTTAACCTAACATTTTAATTATTAGGTTAGGCGTGAATACACCGTTGATTAATATTGAGCAAATGAATGAGCTGTGCTCAGATTTTAATTCGAAATACCCCCTGGTATTTCGAAATGAAATACCAGGTTCGATGATTCGAGGTTTTCGATGATTTCAGAATGATATTCCCTGAATATCATTCTATTTATAGTAGTAAACCTTTTTTAAATTACCATGGATTTTAACAACATGACCTAAAACAAATGAAGTTACGTCCGTAATCACAGCGCTTGCATCAGCGTAGAAATATAGATAAACTCAAAAACCGTAAAATCATGGTGTGTTACTCATTTAAGTCATGATATTAACCCTAGAAAGATAATCTTATTTAGACCTACGACAAAGATAATCATACGTTTTTGAGACGTATTTGAACTTACACATGCCTATTGGACGAATTGCCTTTTAAAAAAACGATTTACAAGTGATTATTTAATTAGTTTAGGGTTTTCTATTACAAATAAAACAAAAAAATAGTTTCATAATTACAATATAATTAAAAAAAATATAACGAAAGTTTGTAGACATCTTACAAATGAACTAAAAAATACCAAGTCTTTCTTTATTGAGTAATTATGTTAAGTTTTTTTTAAATCATTTTTTTTCCCCTTAATATTAAGGATTAATTACTAATCAACAGTTTTATATACACAATCAACAAGTTTTAAGCCTACATCACAATTAGATACAGCCTTTACATACACCATTTTTGTGTTCTCCACAAATGGGTTTGTTGCATTTTATGACATGTCATTTTCGACATTCTTCGTATTTTTGATGGACAATACGCACAATATCTCTTTTTTTTAATAACTGGTTCTTCGTTACTTTGTAAATTATCAGTTATAGGTAGCAACTCTTGGATATTTACACGAAAATGTCTTTTAAGAGTAGGCGCTTCCAGCCTTTTCTCCATCCAAGGTGATGTGAGTTCTGTGCTCAGCTTTTTCATATACTCGACTGCGACTCAGTGGTTTATATTTGTTTGCCAACATATAATGACACTATATGACATTAGATATACTCAACAGGCCATAAAATATTGCCACCTGTAGGTATTTCTCGAACATGACATATTCGAGCACATTTGATCAAATGAGTCGTTTCCACTTTTGTTTGATTGTAATACATTATAATTTCCGGTTTACCTGTACTTTAATTGATTGTACCTGTTTCGTCACAAGATTATAATAAATAAACCATTTTTGATGGTTTTGGTTTGTATGACACAAGAGTCAAGAGCCGGTCATAGCAAAACATCGAAGATCCAACTGGAAGGAATTTCATCTTCACTGTCGTCTAATATTCGTCCAATTTCATTATAATTAAGAGCATGTCATCCAGCCATAGCCAAAATGTACCAAATTTACCTAAAACATAAAAATAATCAATAAATATGGTGAACAATTACTTCAGGGTACGAAGCTCAAAGTTACACAAAGGATAATCATACGTCTTACGAACGTACACCACCCCTATATCTACGTAATTATTGTACTTACCGGAAAGACACGGCCGTTTCACGTAAGCTCTGTACGGCGACTGGGATAACTAAGAAGGACAGCGCGCTCTGTTGCTAAATAAAAAAGAGATAGCAATTTTTGTGTCAGGCTTGCGTCTCAAAGACGTAGATTATCTTTCTAGGGTTAATAAAGCCTGCGCCTTTAGCCCCATTTTATATACATTCTAAGGATATTATCACTTCATGTGCTATATATCCCTCTTTACATAATCTTTACGGATACATTTAGTTAATTTTGCTAAATTAAGCATAACGTCATCGCCCGAAATTTCAATGCTTCAAATTCCTATTAGATATCGTCTTGATTTGTCGATTGCTAAAAATATGGGTAAAATGTTGTAAGCAATATACCTAATGACAGACTAATTATTATTTTTTGTCATCTTCCCCTTAGTTAGTGGAAACTCCATCATGTCAATCAAAAGATCAATGGAGCAGCAAGCTGCGATATAGCGGTGGCCAGTTTGCTTAAAGAAACCGATGCAAATTGCACAGATAATAAAACCGTGAGCGACCGTTAGGCCAATCAGATGTAGGCTGTATTTAACTGTTACTAAATTATGTTGATCGCATATCTATTTATGGTAGGTTTAATACTGCCGACTTTTATTAATAACTAGGCATAGAATTTTATTCTATGCAACTAGGTATATGTAGTACATACTCTTCACATTATAAATTATGTAAAACCTACCTACTTACTTTATTTTTTAATAAATGAGTACCTAGGTAATTGAAATATACATAAGATGAGTCATATTTAACTTTAATTCTTTACTACTCCTAGGTAGGCTAGACAAACATCTGGCTGGATTGGATTAGAAGGTGCCTATCTACCAATGTTTTTTTTATCTTTTGTCTTTATCATCCAGCTATAAATAAAACTGTTTGCATTATAATTTTACTTTTGAATTAAGAAACAACGTTACCTTTCCCGGTTTTTATTTTAGGAATCGAACATGGCGTCTGTGACAGACTGACAGGTGTGTAATATCGGTATAATTAACTCGTCTATTCTAGAAATAGCCTAGCTTAGCACCTGACGCATGCAAGTGACCTTGTTAGGGAGTAAACAGAGAACTGGTAGTGACAAAGTTATCGCTGCCACAATTTCTGTCCGTTATTCTTGCGTAGGCCAATTATGTACATAGTTTAGTGGTATTTCTTATTTTTATTGTTTCTTGAAACCGCAACAGTTTCACAGAACAATAAATTGACGCTAAAATAAGCGTTTGTTGTTTGATCTATTGCAGGGCTACATTCTACGTAAAAACTGTAAAAGGTGCTCGATTTATATTTACAGCGATTTTTTCGTGTTTCGTAATGTGGCCCGGAGAAGCCATCTTCTAGGCCTTCATTCTCCATCTTAGACCACATCGTCACTTTACATCAGGTGAGATTGTGGTCAAATGAAGGCTTATCAATAATAAAAAAAAAAAAAAAAAAAAAAAAAACAGAACAGCAGTGCGCTGTAACAAAATCTTACCGATTGATAAAAATGTCATACAGAGAGGAGTGCGAGTTGCAGTTTACGAACCCTTCCTGATATGACACGTACCTACGCCAAAACATGGCATCTTTTATCGTCCTTGATACGTACCCGTACTTACTTACTAAATTTATACTACGTATGACAGAAGGTACCTAACAATCAATGAATTTAGAAGGTACCCACAAATACAGGCAAGCAAAAATCATCTCTATCTACAATAAATACTCGTACTGTTATTTCGTAGCTATGGTGGTTAACTTTCCTCTATATCACTAGTCACGGTTAAACTATAATTAACATCGCCTTTAATTGCGTGTAGTATATATGTATCGGCTTTACATTTATGTTACGGTACTTTACATACTCGTAACTCTCCTATGGAATTATTTAGAATCAGGCGTACAATGTTAACCACAGTTATATCTATTGAAATTATTTAATGAAGTCATAATGTCAATGTCTGTCTACCCTGACTTAGTGGAGGAGGTAGGTAGGTACCTAATACCACTATAGGTAGTTAGGTACCTAACAACCTACTACAAGAAAAATAAAACTAATCAACTATTTTTATTTTTGGCATTTGCTGAACCAGCGCTAATGATTAAGTACCTAATTGCCTACGAGTAAGTATATTTAAAAGTTAGCATCTAATAAATTTTATTGACAAACTGATAGTTTTTAAAATCATAATAATATGATTTTCATGTAACATGATTTAATTGTCATTTCTAATGGCATGATAGCGTTGTCACTCTTCCATGATAAGCTTTAAAAATCTATTAGTTTCAAAAGGAAATGGCAGACAATCTAAAATCGTATTAAGTAAGTACATTATTTCATATTCGAGACCAACAAACCAATTCCCGCCATCTCGATTTCCGAGAAAGCAATGAAAGCCAATATTCAAGGAATCGTCGTTACCACTCAAGCCGTGAGCGGGACGGATAGCGAATATCGGTACGAATTCCGGGAAAGGGGGGGTAGGGGGATTGAAATGTATTGGATTTGCCTTTGTCCTTCCTAACTAGGTACTTCAATAAAGAAACATTAATATTATCGTGATAGGATTGTTGGAATTTTGATATTTGAAAAAGTTAGCTAGCCAATGGTAACTATTAGAATACATAGGTATAGTAATATTTGGTGTATTTGTATTAGGTACCTATGTGGTATGGTATGTTTCACTATCGGTCGCATTTTGTAGAAAGTAATTTTGGAGGAAAACGGAAGAAAAACATAATAGGTATGACAATAAATCAAAGTTGAAGGAATAGGTATCAAGTCGATGAAAAAATAATTCTTAGTTTTCGATCGTATACTTTGCAAAATTATACTTAACTACCTACCTATAGTCATTATATTTCATTCATCAAAGGACGTGTTCCATCAATACTTTTTAAAATTGTCCCTAAATAATCTGGTTTAGGTACAATTATTATTGATGATAACATTGATAACGTAAGAAAATATGAACAAGTTTTAAAAACAATGGAGTTAAGATTCCTTATTTAAGACACACAAGACAAATCTTTTAAACTCTGTGAAATAACCAAGAACACGAAAACTAACCTAACGTAAACTTTGAGTTGAGTTGAGTTCGTGGAACTTGCGCACGCTCATGTAAACAGGCGCCAGCGCCATCTGATAACTATCACAGGCATTTCTACTGAAACCTGTTTAGGGAGCTATTCATTGACCAGAGTTGGAGACGTTACAGAAAACTCTCAAATTCTTGTAATATCTTTCTCTAGACGTTTGGTTCTAATATAGGTAAGTTTTTCTGTGAATCGAAATTATTTATAACGATTTTATATTCTTGCGAAGTCGCGACTGCCAGAATTGTAGTTATTGACCTCAATAAAGCGCTAATGGCAAATGAATTCCGACAAGACTTTGGCAATAACCGTTTCGTTTCAAAGAGTTTAGCGGCAACCTTCACGTTTTCTGAGAACTACGACGAGCGGTCGCTCCGCGCGCGTTCCCGGAACGAAACGTCGACCCGCAGTTTCGATTTTTAAAATAGACACGTTCCGTTATTCACCACGGGCTATGGGCTCAGATTTATGGAACGCTCAATTAGATTGTGTAATCTACTGTCACTATTTTATCCACGGCCAACTCGTTTCCGAGTGAAAGGGGTTCCCTTAGCATGTGGAGCGGGTTATCGACTTACAAACTTTTCTCTTTGATGCTCGGGGAACTGAGAGCAAGGTATCTACGCACGCCGCATTAAAATAGAAAGTCTGAATTCTGTGATCTATTAATACACAGAGGTGGGAGTCATTCTATTCTTGTTATTGTTTTAAAACGTTGAAAGGCAATAACATTCCTGCGATTGTGTGTTTTAGTAAACATAATATAAAAGTGCCTAATGATAATGTCTCTATTCTACCAAAGATCAATGAATGTCTGAGACGTCATCAATCTAAAGTACAAACGTATAGGTATCATGACGTAAGTATCGGTCAGCGTCAGCGTACGCTTCATACCTATCAACTTGCGTATAAATACTCACTATAGAGGTGACCCAATCGTTTGCTTATTAACTTATTAATTAATTCTAGTTGATATCCAGTTTATCAAGCAGGTACATGACCTTTCTCAGTAACGTACTTTGAACATTATTTTAATACAACTACTTCAACAACAAAAGGGTTTATTACAATATTAGCATTCAATTCAGGTAAAATTCAGCGAAACTAAAAAACCGATGCCGACAGACCAGCAAAACAAAACCCCTATACAAAATTCTAAATTAACCAGCAAAACTAAACTGCAATTTGAACCTTGCAGTACTTGAGAATAGAGGTGGAATTTAAATAAACCGTTGGATCTGATCAAAGCTGTATTTCAAGTAGTTCATTAGACGAAGCCATCCTCGCTCAGTGTCTACCATTGAAATTGAAACTAGCTCTTTCTGGGAAGATGACGAGCGCTTCATAGCTTTAAGCTTTAAATACTTCGGATCCTTACGGGACTCCCACAGGGGAAGCGAATCGATAAGTTTATCGTCTGTCCATGAGGTGGTCCGGCCACCATCATTACAGCATATCGGCACGCCAAAATGACTGTTTAGTAGATGAGAAGATTCACAAGAAATGTATTATGTTATGTTCTTCAATAGGTACAACAGTTATCTGCACCTTCCACCTTCCAGTAGATACTGACTTTACCTGACAACAAAAGGATACCAAGAGATCGCAAATTGAGTATTCACAAGTCTGACACGGCATGAAATACCAAGTATTGAGCTCGTATTTGCCAATAGTAGCATTCCCATTGCGTGACCTGCCTACGTTTCTATGAAGCTTGCGTTATTGATTCCATGAAAACTGGTTAGCGACTCAGGACGGCTAGAAGGAAATTGACTTGATGAGAACAATGAATCTGCGGCTGACAACAGACTCTCGGATGAACCGCACGATGGATGAGTCAACAGCGTTCCTCGGCCCAGGGCCAGAGCAATTAAAAAAAATATTATAGAGTTACAGGTCCTTCCCCGAACAATAACCCGCATACAAATTTTGAAATGAGACAATGCAAAAAACAAATAAAAATTATATGGTTATACATAATGCTGGCGATTTCTCATAACAACCCTGAGTCGGAGGCTTCCAAGGATTAATTACGAGTTCCGAGTAGGGCCGCCACCGGGCCATTCGATTCTCGGTAAACTCCAATCGAAAAACGAGCAAAAACGGACGCGGCGCGTTCTGAGAAGACGCATACCTGCGCTTGCGCACCATCCCACCTTGTTCCGCCCGCGACCGCTTGAGAAACGACACATTTTCCTAGTACTATTCTCTAGAGAATTTTCCCTTTATTATTATCGGTATCCGGCACGTAGAACAATATTTTCTCATAATAAAATCAAGTTTATTTTTGTCCTCCATAATTCTGTGTTAGGTAATGAAACAAACTAATAACACATCGAATCGGATTCTCGGTATTGTTACATTTCATTTCAGTAAAATAATGGGTATTGTGTTCAAACAATATAATAGGTAATTCTAGGAAGAATATCCATATAAACTACGGACAAACTAATGTATTTTGCGTATAAGTACCATCTACGTTCTCCATTGTGGCAATTTGTTTTAAGTACCGAGAGATATAACAACAGTCACATATATTACATATTATGTAAAGATTATTATCATTATTATTATTAACTTGGGTTAATTATATAATGCTTAGGCTCAGCATCAGGTATCAGGATCGTATGCTTACGACTGGGGATTAAGAGTGCAAGATGAAAAATCTAAAACTATAGATTATTTGTTTATTTTCAGAACCTGACATCTGAATATATGTGGAACAATACCAGCCCAAAAACTCTAGTCGTGAAACAATTTGGATCTTTCACACATTGGATAAATTGATTTCGAGGTTCAAAAGATGATGATGAAAGAGTTTCTAAGAACAAACAACAATAGGTTTCTAGCCTTAAAAGTGAGTTGAAAAAATATGATTGTGTCCATAATAGTACGCGGTAACTGGTGAACAATAGCACTGCCAACAATCCCTTTAGCTGAATCGATTCGTTATCGAGTCCTAAGAATCAGCATGATGCCTATTGTCTGAAATCACACGGATTTCTCAAAGTTTATAATCAAACACTAGATAGAGGCCTTCTTTATGGAATTTATATGGAAAATAATTATAATTGTATTGTTTTCCATGAACGCGCTATAATTTAGATAATTTAAGTAGGTACATAAATTAATATTCGTATGTAAGACGTGAATTCTCAAAACCCATACCTAAAAGATACTATATCAGTAGCCTGATTTTCTTTTTAGAACTTCTGCTAAGTCTAGGTTATCTTATCCTTTCACAGATAACGCGTGTTCCAAGTATTCGATAGTTTATTTCTGAATCCTTTCGTCTTAACTTACTAAAATTAAGCAGCTTATTTTCTTCGAATTTTATTGGTATTTATATGATCATCAAGGCTCCCTACTGTGGCATCAATTAACTTGTTGTTTCTTTTTTTAGTCTCCTTTTTTATTGACTTCCATTGCTACCAATCAATTTGCTGTTCATGTTTATTATTTATGGTCTGCATCCTGATTCATTGTTTCATCATTGAAAGTGTGTTCAAAAATAATTAAGACATTTGTAAAATAGTTATTATTGTTGTTTTCCAAACGGTGTGGCGTGATCATGCGATATTTTTCCATTTCTGATAAGTGAACATCGTCATTCAACGCTACACTTTGCATAAAACACTTACAACAGCTTATTAGCATATTTTTTGCATTTAAAATACTTCCTATTCATTCATTCCGTATCACAATCGGCCATAAACTTATAAATAACTCTTATCTACGCATAAAAAATCTGTTTGCAAGTTTACACACCTGTTACAGGCTTGTACGAATTCATCAAAATGCCCTTTGGGTTGCGGCGTGCCCCTGATACATATCCAGAATTTTGCAAATAAGTGTATGTAGGATGATCGTAGAAGAGACAATTTGAGTGAATCCTGAAGTACCTACCTATACGATAAAGCTGAAATATTTCGCAATGCAGACCATGCTTTGTCATTTGTCCATGTTTTGAGCGCATTCCAGCAAGTAATAGCCGTTACGCGTGTGATACAATGAGATGGACAGTCGGTCGGTCGTCAAATAACTAGGTACTGGAGCTGTGACGCCATCCAATAATTACCTACAGCTTATCATTCGCAACGCAATGACCCCGCTGTGGAATGATAAAGATAACAGCTGGCTGGCGCCGCTGCTACTTGTTATTTTTTCCTTGCATGCACGTGTTCAGCAGTCGTAAACAATTTCTAATTATACAAATATACAAACAACTCCTTCAAGTTCTCACCTGGCAGTTTGACCACCATTGGAGGTGTGGTGGGTTTATTGGGATCCAATGTAAACGCCTTAAAATACAACTGAACACGGAAACACAACGTTCACTTGTAATTGCTTAGGTATATTTCCTCAAAACCACTTTACGGCCGTTTCGTTTCTCGGTAAAACTCTTTATAAGCAGTTTCTGAGAAGCCGACCGCACTGGAGAAATTAATTTGCAGAAATTGCCGTCCGCTGCGTCGAGGGGACGCTTTCTAAACGCGCACATACAATTTCACTTGTGTTTATCACAGATAACGATATCGTAGGTGAAAGTTCGGCTCGCGCCGCGGACCGTCCGTCGTGGTGCGTGGTTGGGTTGCGACTGGCGGTGGCCGCACACGCGCGAGTGGGGGGGGCGCGCTGCCCGCCTGCCTTGCCTTCTGCCGCTTCCCAGAACAGCCAGCCTTGCTGCTTCCACGAAACACCTAACTCAAGCCATTGTCACTCATTTATAAAAGTTATGTTGTGTACGCAAGTTGACCTTCCGTGACCGAGCCGCGTTTCTAGCTATCTATCAATCAAATTAAAGTCCGCCCCTTCTATGGCTAACGTTGGAAAGTTCATTCACATTGTGTTCTATTTTTTGTGGTGAGGTGCATTAACGCTATCATAGATGGTCCAAGCCAATAGCTAATCTTAGAACTCATGGCATATTGATGTAGGTGCATAGTAGGTCTATGTCCTTTTTCTTAGCGTAAATAATAATGTTAAACATATTACCTGTATTTTTCATCATCATTTAGGTATTAATACCAGAGAGTTGATATTCTATGATGCACGAAAAATATTTTCATGCCTCCTCAGTTAAATACCTATAATATCATTTTTATAACCAAACTTCTTTGAGGTAATTTTCGTAAACCTTGTACCATTTTAAAATGTTTAAAATAATAAATATTTATGTTTTTATTTACACTTAAACATAATTTATAAAAATAAACAGCTAGGTACTTAATTACATTACTACAAAATGCATATGTAGCATAACTGCAATCTAGACTAGATTGAAATCGTGCAAATGGTAGGTACCCTAGAAGGACTCCTTTGTTGAATAGGTACTCTCATGTGTATGTAAATTTTTGAATAACGATTTATTTACAACGTATGTAACCTACGTCATAAGATTCCTTGTCTATGGTGCTAGTTAGAAAGACGCAAATATAAATATCAGGGTCATACACAAGTATATTTTTAATAAAAAATTACCGACTTTCAGTTTGAAATTTATGAATTAGACATAGAAATTGAACTAACGAACTAATTAATAGTTTACATGAATGAAACTAAATAAATTAAACTGTTATTTTATTTAAAACTACGTATTAGCATAGGTTCTTCTGAAAAAATGAAATGAATGACATACCTGCTTGAAGAACAATTTAAATTGTATTCTTAACTGTAAATTAATTCAATTTTATGAAATTAAATTAACAGTAATGCTACCGATTCGTACCTGTCCTAAAACAACTACCTACTTATTTAGGAAAGTATATTCTAAAATAAAGTAATGTTTAAATTCTTTAGAATGAGCTATCAAAAGGATTTAAAGTAGTTTTAATCCAGAGCCCATTTTTTTCACCCTCATAAACTTTTATCATAACATTGATTTATACTTAATGATAATTTTATGACAGTTTTCATAATTATATAAATTTGAAAATTACAAAATTTATTCAGAATAGTTTTTTTCCTCATAAAACTTAAACTCATTGAGTAGGTATTGTTAACATTTAAGCAATACAAATAGTTTCGACATGGACAAAAAAAACATATCTCCTACATAATAAAAAATATTTATTGATTTTTAAACCAACAGCTGTCTATGTCTATGAAACTACTGTGATAAAAAAAATGGTACTTATCGTGAAATAAACACCGATCAATCGTCGCATCACAACGGCGCAAAAAATTCTTATAGGTACCTAAAGATTATAACTATTATTAGAAACCAAGTATTCTACTTCCATACAAATCCAACAAACATTCAAGCACAAGCCAATGCTATAGAAAACAATCCAACATCTGTCCACTCGAAGTTCCAGGAAGCTCACAATGTCACAAATCTTTTATATCGTTTTTGCATCTGCTCCGAGTTGAGATGATTTATCACTATTATTCTCCATCCCCTGGTGCTACCGTGTCTGAGGCATGAGGTTGGTTCATCGTTGATTTCATCATTTTAATTATAATCGGTGAGAGTATTGCTTAGTTTTTGTTGCCTCACGTGGAAGATATGCCGCGAGAATTGTTTGTGTCTCAATTCTCAATTAGCGACCGAGTGGCGCGGTTGGTGTAGGTCCGCTGTTTGTATGTTTTACAAGCACTTCCTCCTTGGTCTGGTTGTTCTAAATATATAATAAAAATACTTAAATAATGTATTACTATTATATTAGGTATATCAGATGTTGTCTAGTACCCGAAACACAAGCTTAGTGCTTACCACGGGGCTAGCTGTTGTATGCTTGTCAGGAAACATTTAAAAATAAAACATTTAGTAACGTATAAATTTGGCATTAGGTATGTAGGTATCTCCGAGTAACAGTAAGTATCCTATTATTTCTAATAGAGAAGTAAGCTATCCTTGAAGCTATCCAACTAAAAAAATATTTATTAAATCCTTTCAATAGTTTAAGAGATTTCCCCTTCGCTACTACCTCACAAATGTATTTCTTAATAAGTACGTATAGTACAGAGACTCTCAGACAAAAAATTGGACTACTGTTGATTAAACAGTTTACCAAATGCCTAAGTAGCAGTAATAAAAAAAAACAAGTACCTATTCATATACATATTCATGTACGGTATGTAATAACTTAATAAGTATGATGATACCACTTATCCTAACCATATAAAAAAAACTCTCCACACAACGCTCTCTTTACAAGAAACAATATCACCAGACACAAACAATAGTAGATTTCTACATTAATAATCAATAGATAATCGCTTTTCGTCGAAAAACGCGGGTGACATGACATGCGCGCCGCTTCTGCGAACGGTACACACGGGCGCACAAGTCTCGTTACTTGCTTCGCAGAAACTTTCCACTGGATTTTGAAATGTTACATTTATTTTATATTTTGTAGGATTCATATTTTTAATTTCTGCGAAATTTTGTAAAGGAGGTTGATTTGCTTTCTAAAAATGAATATCTCAAATTTTTTTCATCTGTATAATCTGACGGAGAACTTTCTATAATACTTAATCATCTTTTTAAAAAAAGTTTAAATTAAAACAAAAATAAGATAAAATCCATAGCCAAAAATCTATATTGGTGTATTAACAAGTACATAGGTATAAATATTTTTTCAAAATTTAAAAGTAATATTCTGTAAGTAAATGATATAGTAGTTTTGCCCCTTCCGTCTTTTATGATTTATTCCAGTTCAGCCAAAGGTGGTCTGGTAGAGATCACTTTTAGTGATAAGGCCGCCCATTGTGACACTATTATATGTAAGTATATAAATTTTTTTGTTTTGTAAATTTTTGTTCAATAAACTGTATTGTATTGTAAATAATGTTTATTTTCAATTATTTTAAATGAATGTGCATACACACTGCTTTAGCTAAATATGTGCTACATATGTAAATGGTATATACATAGTTAAACTGGCAGTTAAGGAATATATTTTTAAAATTATCATGTTGTGTAAACGGATGAACTGAAAAGATTAGGTAAGTACATTATTTACTTTTTAACTCCCGACTATAAAAGAGGGGTGTTATAAGTTTGACGTGTCTGTCTATCTAGTTTGACAACTAGTTCCAGCAACGCTAAAAATATTCAACCCTTAAAACGTAAGCATCTCTTTTTATTTCGCAACATTTCTAGAACACAGAATTCCTCGGTAATCTAATTACGATTGCGTTATATTTTTAACTTCTTTTAAGATGGAAGAACGCAGCTAGTTCTAAAAATGTACGCACTTTATTTCATATCCATAACTAAAGCTAAAAATATAGATACAACCTTTTAATAAAACCATCTCTTTTATTTAGCAACATTCCTAGAACACAGAATTCCTCGGTAATCTAATTACGTTTGCGTTATGTTTTGCGTCATTTTACGGCTGAGCGCTGCTCGCGTGACTGACCTATATCCTCCAATTAACTTCTGCCGTTGACTGTACTTCACACATGACAGTGCAGATGCTTCACATATGGCGGTAGTTCATCTTGTATGTTTTTAGACGAAGTGGTTTTGGTTCATTGGGTGACGACTATTAGTTCCGTGGCGCCTCAATATAAAATATTACATGTCGTAAATGATACTGCAATGTTATACTTTTTATGTTATTGGAAAGGTATTAAATGGTGTTTCAGTTCTGTATAAACCGAGAGTGCCTCAAAATAATAAAGTTAATGAACCAAGTTTTATCAATCTATTAGTTTAGGTCAGTTTAAGCCAATGAAGTTATACATACCTACATATGTATAGGTAGGCAATTTAACTTAGGTACCTACTTCAACTTTACTAGGTATATTTAATGATTTTAGGTTCTGTTTCGATTTCTCAAATCACATGTGACAAAGCTATATCAAACCATTGAGACGTATTTATTGTCATATCTAACCATTGCGTAGTTTACTCGGATTATGTGAAATAAGCCATATTCTTAATGATCCATTCTCAGCAAATTTAAATGGGTAAGTAATAAACAAAAAACTTAAAAAAATCACAGATAAAACAGCAATGAAAAATCCGTCGAATTATGAACCTTCGTGGTGTTTTGTAGACAGATAAAATTAGTTGATTCAGGTCAGATCACAGCTAGACTCATATAAAATTACCCATCGTCATACCGTCTAGTTGTTATTTCGTATCGCAGACTACATTTACGATAGGTAGGTATAATTTAATATTCCTCGCACGGTTCGTTCTAAGAAGAATTTTACAGATGGCACGCATACTCTCGAGCACAAAAGTGTTTCGAATTTTCCTACGGTACTACCAATTTATGCGCGGTATTTTGTGTTCAAAGGACTATCATTATTTTGTAGCATGTCGTAGAAATTTTACCAATAAGTAGCGGATAGCGGATTAGTTTTGTTTTACTGAAACCGGGCAGTGCTATAATAATGTAGGTAGTTAAATCTCCAATTTAGTAGATTGGATACTTTAATCATGTTTTGATATACAAAGATCGCTATGAACAAAGTATAGTTCTCCTGTTCGTCTAAAGATCGACTATAACCTTGATAACCATAACATTTCTAAGTATTTTTTGTACCTACACATAGGTATTGTATGTATGCAAGCATCCATGCGTAACTATTATTTATTTTTATTTTGAAATCACATATACCCTGAAAAATACTGTACCTACACTACTTTGTGTAAATTTTAAGAATATTCAAAAATTCAATTATGTAGTTGCAAAATAAAGTTGCATCCAACTGTACCATTCAGTTAACGTTTTAACTGGAACTTTAAATCAGGTCAATTATTTTAACGAACGCATTGTTCGAGGTATATGTCCATTAGGCGGGTTTACACCGAACGATTCGTATTGGATCTACGTTCCGGGATCACAGAGCGTGGATCGGGGATCGTGTAAGACTGATCCAGTTTTGGAAAACTGAGATCCTAAAATACTCCAAATGATCCCTAGGCGATACGTGATTATCCATTTACGCCTACACCTATATATAAAAAGTAATATGTAATATGGGACCCGTAAGTATTTAATTTCCATATAAAGATATGAGACGGCTACTTTGCGAAACGACCATGGTGTGGTGAACTGATCGCGCGATCAGTCCACCCACACTGTCTGTCCACACTGCGTGCGCCACACTACTGAGTCACCATCAGGAGGGTCGCAGGTTCCACGTATGCTTGGATCGCACGCGGCACGTCCACACCGCCTGCACATCTAGAGCGGTGATCTCGGAGCGCGGTGGATTGTCTGGTGAGAGTTTCAAAACAGTTTTAATAGATAAAGAAGCTAGGAAAGAAAATATAATCACTACGTTTAGCTAAGTATTCTTCGTAGAAAAGAGTTCCTTGATCTAAGGTTTTATACAAAAGGAGGCTTGCTACCTCCGCGGAAATGGAACACCTGAAGTTTTTACGCGGACTTTGGATAGGTAAACCGCCGCGGAGGCAGACAGACATCTATGTTATAAAAAAACCCCGATTTCATAACTTTAGTTCCCATAAAAGTAAATTTAAAAAATCATACTATTCTGTAATGTGCACGTGATGCGCTTTCATTTGAGACCCCGCCACTTTTACCCGCACTTGGCCAGCGGGTGGTAATCTCTCTCGTCAAGAGAGAAGTCCCTGTGTCCCAGCAGTGGGAACGTTAATAGGGTGATGATGATTCCCCACTTTAACCTTCTGAACTTTTAAACGGGTCAATCGCGATTTTCATCAAACATGTCGAAGAACACTCGCGAAACTCACCTTTATTTTAATAATCTCGTTTTTAATTAGATATTTTTTTTTGTACAAAATATTTCAATCAATTTTATTTAGAAACGTACAGAACAGAATTAATTGCAACTAATGTACAAAACGTACCCACCTACCGGCCCCTAAGCAAGCTACCGAAAGCGCGTCCGCCTTATAATGAAGTTTCCCTCGGTAAAAAGCAGCTTTTGTCCTTTAAACTATTGCGAAGTATCATCCAAATTCCTTTAGTAGTTTATGCGTGAAAGAACAACACACTTGCATACACTCTTACTTCCTCATAAACTTCGCATCTATAATTAGTAGGATTAGTAGGATGGAGAGTGGCTCACTCGCTTTTTCAGTGCATATTCAATTCAACCGAAGCATAAAACAGAAACATGTCTATTCTCATAAGCGCATTAAATGGAACATCCATTTATCGTTTCCCCGAACCTATAACAGCGATATACGGCGCAGAATTCTCAAAAAAACTAATTGCTGACTTTTTACCGAATTACCTAGAAGTAACTTGTACCAGGGCAATTTGTTTCTTACGAGTTGTAATTATGTTTCAATTAAACCCACATTAACGAAATGGCCGTTTCACTTGTCATAGGACATTGCACAATAATTCTTAGTAGCAGCGTAGCAGTATCATAGACACGATACACCTTAGAGTTCCGAGAATGTTTTTTTGTGTCACTGTGCCGCGTCTAGTTACAACATTATATTTTTCTAAGTATAGTCGCTTATTTCATCATGGTTTTAGGAAGGTATGAAGTAGCTGGAATCCTGTGATTAGGTATTAGCATAGGTAATAACTACTTAATTAGCTATGAAACGCATTGATAGATCACGCATTGTGGCTATAGGATACCTACTGAGCGTTTAGGATCATTGTGTACCTGTAACAATGTCACAGATAGTATTACCAGTCCTCATTAATAAGAACACAGTATACTTAGTCAAAAGTAACAAATTTTTTTCCAGTCAGCGATGCGCGCGCGAGGTCACAATTGAGGCATAATGTAACATATTTGCGCCACCTGTGGCAGTAAATTTGGCAGAAAATAGTCCGTTCCTACATCTAGTCTACCGTATCTCGTTTATGCACCGTATAGGATACGATAAGTCGACTCATGTTAGTTTATGTGTTTGATGTATTATATATATATTATATATAGGCATAATGTAACATATTTGCGCCACTGTGTCAGTAAATTTGGCAGAAAATAGTCCGTTCCTACATCTAGTCTACCGTATCTCGTTTATGCACCGTATAGGATACGATAAGTCGACTCATGTTAGTTTATGTGTTTGATGTATTATATATATATTATATATAGGCATAATGTAACATATTTGCGCCACTGTGTCAGTAAATTTGGCAGAAAATAGTCCGTTCCTACATCTAGTCTACCGTATCTCGTTTATGCACCGTATAGGATACGATAAGTCGACTCATGTTAGTTTATGTGTTTGATGTATTATATATATATTATATATAGGCATAATGTAACATATTTGCGCCACTGTGTCAGTAAATTTGGCAGAAAATAGTCCGTTCCTACATCTAGTCTACCGTATCTCGTTTATGCACCGTATAGGATACGATAAGTCGACTCATGTTAGTCTATGTGTTTGATGTATTAAAACTAAGTATATTCATTTTTTATTTATTTGTTAGACACACAAAATACATTACAACATTTACGACTAAACTATTTATATCTAAACCTACGATCTATGTTGCAACATAACTATAATGTGTGCACTACAAAAATTTATATGAGCAACAAAAATAATGAACAATGAAAAATTAAGACTTCATATTATTGAGGGAGGAGCGTATGTGAACGATCATTGAAGAGGAGAGATGCCTTCCTCTTCTTCTCTCTTACAAAATGAGAGGGATTCTAAGTGAATATATCAAGTTCGGTATTATTCCTGGACAAATCATTATACTGGCGAGCCATTCTTGTGATTCATTCCAAGTACTAAATAATGTAGCAACGACAAATACATAATTTACTTGCAGAAGTTGCAACAGAATTGCAAATAATTGTACCAGATTCCGTGAAGAATAAGAGGTTCTTGTTATTACTTTTTATAGTTTTTACCGTCTCTTGAAGCTAATTCCAGGTTGCCATGAGAATATTTCCGAGAGGTGGGCGTGAATGGCAAACAAGGCTTTCTACTTGGTCTGAGTTTTATATGTAGGTGCCTATAATAAAAAATATCTTTGTCCGGAAATATATATGTATCATTTAAGAGAGCGAACCCCCTCAAACATATAGTTCGGATTAGAAAAAACAGTATTAATTTCAAGCATACTACTCTTATATCATACTTACTAATATTATAAATGCGAATGTAAGTTTGTTTGTTACGCTTTCACGCAAAAACTAATTAACCCATCATCATGAAACTTTGCACATATACTCTTGAAGGTATTAGAAGTAACATAGGATACTTTTTATTAAAAAAAATTACGATAAAATATAATTACCCGTGCGAAGCCGGGGCGTGCCGCTAGTGTTAAATAAAACCATATTGTTTGAATACCCCATTTAGTTATCAAACAAAAGATTAGGTAGTAGTAGGTGTTACTCGGTGTTACGGTGTGTACTCGTTGCTTCCGGGAAACACCTCTACAACGAAACTCTCAAACTTTACCTCTTTGTTAACGAAAACTCTGTTTCGTATTTTGAGTAGAACCACGTAAAACTCAGTATAGTTGTTGATGAATTGCTCTGAGTAATTTAACTTGCTATGTAACCGTTCACGATAAAACAAAAAATAATAATATTTCCGGACTACTCCCACAGCATCACCTAACCCCAAACTAAGCAGAGCTTGTACTATGGGTGTTAGGTTTAAACGTTTATTTGTAACTCCAATCATACACATACAATAATCGAATAAAAAACTCAAGAATCCCAACTAATATTATAAATACGAAAGTCTCCGTCTCTCTGTTTCTCATTAACGCAAAAACTACTAAACCGGTTAAAATGAAATTTGGTACACAGTTTCTCTAGAGCCATAGGCTAAATGTAACTAACTACGGGAAAATTATGACGAGTGTATCCCCGCGGGGCACTACTAGTTGGGTTAACATGATCCGCATGGTGTGTTCATGGACCAAACACGGCTCGGCTGTCAGCTGTTACAATTAGAGGTCGCAAACTGAACAAAATGCCGTAAATAGAAACAAATATGTAAGTATAGAATAACACTTTATTGTACACCACACAAACAAAAATAAACTTAACAAGAACCTTAATTAAATGAAAAACAGGGTACGAAGGGCAGCCTTATCGCTATGAGCGTTCTCAAAAATGTGTTACTACCTAGACAGTTCATTAGTTTAGTACATAATCACAAATTTATACTACAACTAGAACACGATTGACTGAAATTAAACTCTTGAGCACTTGGTATTTTACTTGCTTCTCTTTGTGAGAATGGGAATAACCATTTGACGATTGCAGAATTTCCAAGAGTTATCTAAGTAGGCTGGTAGAAATTTTCTTATATTTCTTTTTGCCTTCACATAAAGCAAAAGACCATGAGAATATTTCCGAGGCGCGGAGCGGAACCGTAGTCCAGGAAATGAGGCTTCAGGGAATCACTTCTTGTCTGAAATCGCGGTTGGATTGTTACTCGGACATCGCCACAACTCCCTCACGGACATTGCTAACTGTAAAATTAATAACAAAAAAATCTACGTTTTTCAATATATTGAGATGAAAAACATACTCATATAGCATTTGCAAAAACAACGAATTAACGGGGAGGTCAAATAACGTATAATCATGGTTTGAATCCCATTATTATCACCATCACCCATGTAGGTATAAGTACCTTACATGGTTATTATAAATAAGCACAAGCTTGCTAAACTACGAAAACCGAGTAAATCTGAGGTAAGTACTCTAATAACTTAAATAATTTCCGTTTTCAACCGTCGTCCTTTGTTTGTGCTTACAACAGAGACCATCGGCGAAAATTCGAATACACTGGCACTGGCAGACATAGCTGGCCTGACTTTTAAACTTCAACCCACGAAAAAAAGGAGAAGGTAATTTAATAAGCGTGTAACTTGGTTAATATTTCATTATAAAAAACAATTTCATTGTTCAAAACTTTTCAGTATTTCGGCAGTAATTTTTTTTATAGTTTTTATGAAGAACAAGTATTATCGCGAAGTATCACGTATTCACGAATCATGGCGGCCACAGACAAGCGGTTGCTGGTCTGGTCTGGTTGCTGTATTTTAGAGAGCAACTCGTCTATTCACTTTCTGTGTCGCTCAGTGTCGCTATTTTTTAACTTTATAACTTTATTTCACTTGGCACTGGCAATCTGACGCTTCAAGCGCAAAGACCAATTTTAAGAAATTGAATTGAATTGACTTCTCTGTGCAACTTACCTTATTGAAATAGTTTTTTTGCCCTCGCAAGCATGAGAATGTTTCCGGCGCGGCGCGCTGAGCGGAACCATTCATCCAGGAAACGGCGCTTCAGGGAATCACTTCTAGTCTGAAACAGCGGGTGGAATGTTGGCTCACATCACGGACATTGCCAATCGCAGTGCAACATTGTACTTACAAGGTTCAAAAACAGACGAACTCTTTAGGTTAATTCTTTTATTTAAATTCGACAAACCTTGTTTCTATTTTCAACTGACCGATAAATAGTGACTTTTCAACACCTATGGTTCGGTAAGGACTTTATATAAATATAGCTGCTTAATCCACACAGCTATATCTAGATCCGTGGTAGGTATATAATATATTTGTATTTCATTAAAGTAAGCTAGAAAGAAAAAAACAAACCTGTTTATTGATACCCAAAAGTTAAGTTACGCTAGTTAAGGTGTGTATTCAAAATGACCTACTAGTCCGCGATGGATGTTCCGCCATGTTGGATTTTAATAATTAACTAAAAAGCTTTTAGAAAGCCCAGTGGCGGATTTAAAAATTCTCAAGGTATAGGCTGAATAGTTTTTGCCGCTCTTGCCTCAAACATTGTCATATCATTCATTATTTTTACAATGCAACAAGTTCGTTGAAATTGCACGTAT
Organism: Gymnoscelis rufifasciata; assembly: GCA_929108375.1. NCBI lineage: Eukaryota > Metazoa > Arthropoda > Insecta > Lepidoptera > Geometridae > Gymnoscelis > Gymnoscelis rufifasciata. The sequence goes on from OV815311.1 coordinate 12,992,525, forward strand.
AGTATTTTTACTGTATATTTTTGAGCTAATCGGTATAAGTTTGCTACTATTGGAATGTGCAATGACAAATGAGAGAGAAAAGTAATCGACAACATTTGTTGCAGACTGTAAGACATCAGAAAACCGTCATAGAATTTTTATGAAGTAAAAAAAATTAAAAATATTCAAATTTGCCGCCCCCAAATTCTGCCGCCCTAGGCTAGAGCCTACTCAGCCTGCTGGTAAATCCACCACTGAGAAAGCCTGCTCTGTGCATTCTAACTATTAAGAACTTGCAAACAGCTATATTCAGCCGAGCCACAATGTTTTGCAGTAGAGTTTACGAATTCCAAGAGAAAGGGTTCCCATCCGCTCGAATTTTATTTGAATACGCTTATAAGAAAAAGAGAACCTCATTCGATATCCTTTAAAGGATTGTATTAAATATTACTATCCCGCCATGTTGGATTTAGATAAAAGTAATTGCCATTCAAAGTAATCGTACACCTAACGTTATAAAAAAAACGCTTCAATTCAAGATTTGACCAGGCTTAACACATGCCATAATAGTAATTATAACTAATTGCAAGTAATTTAATAAAAAGCTCCTAACAAGCGTGGTCTGTGCAATTGTATTCGAAAATTGCATACTATCTAGGTTAAGATTTGGTTCCCAGAGGGACCCATCTGATTGTATTGAAATACTCTTAATAGAAAAATAACAAGCATTTCCTATTTATGCCAAAATCATGAATAATCCACCATCTTGTATGTTCCGCCATGTTGGATTTAAATTTAAGTCATTTTCATTCAAAGTAAAGGATATTGTAAATTTTCAGCTGAAACGGTTGAACATATCTGCTTCAAAGCCACGCGCCCACGCTAAACATCGTATTCGCCCGAATACTTCGCGTTGTAACGTAACGATGTACCCGCACACATCCCGTTGACATGAATATTCTCCATAGGCCGCTAATTAAGCCGCATTATAATTGTAATTACATAGCAAGTTAATTAAAAAAGCTTTTAAAAAGCCTGTTCTGTACATTTGCAGATAGTACTTCGAAACTTGCATACATACACAGCTACGTTGAGTCGAGCCACATTGTTTTTGCAGGCCGGCCACATTACGGCGAAGCGAGCGAGGGTTCGGTTCCGAGAGGGACTCTGCTCCGATTTTTGGAATTGTTAAGTGACTGGAGGCCAACGTTTGAGACGGTTTTCAGAATTGTTAGCTCGCGTTTTGTTAATTGAACCTGTAGATTCTTAAGTCTTAGAACTGTTTAGATCTGATTCAACAGACAGATTATTTTGAGGAGATCATTATGATCCATTATTATTTTCGCAGAAAGGTACACAGTTATTAGTGAATAGAAAAAATTTGATCAACATGAGAATAAAACACACACTTTATTCAGTAGATGCCTATATAAATACACAGTGCTACCTTATTCGGATCGGGTAGAAGGCCGCGAGTATTTTTTTTGTTTTTATTATGATAATAATAATTAGCTTAGTATTGATTGAATCATAAATTTAAGAATTAACTACGATTATCCGCCAAATCCTCAATATCTGACATTGCCATCAGAGGATAGAAAAAACTCAGCCCTTACGTAACGAATTTTTCATTAATGTTAAATCCGTTACAACACGTTACGTTGTAACTCAAATTTCGTCGAAATGTACCCCTTTGGGCTCCCTATTCTGAATACTAAATGAACGTTACATTTCTGTTGAAACATCCGGAAATGTGTAGTTAGGCTAGTTATAACGAAGCAGCCGAACTTCGACGAATTCAAATGAGGGGACCGATTCGTCGTAACCTACGCTATAGTCGAATACTTGGACAAGAAACGTGAATCATTATATGATAGATATTTCATGTGTCATCGGTAATAATTAAGTTTACGGGAATTATTCCCTATTATATTTAGTTTTCCGGTCCGGAGTTATGTAACCTACGTATACTTAGATTGCTCTTTTGGCAAATTTGAGCTTATATTTTATTTATTTATTGTGCTTCGCACAGAATATTTTAAGTTACTGTCACTCACGAAATAATTGGATTGACAGATTTACAAGATCTGAACAATATTTTCGACTTGATTTTCAACGAAATTGAAAAATCATAGAACAGTAAATACGCGTCATGAGTCCACTTCTTGAGCCCTTTCTGCTCTACCAATTTATAAAAAAAACCTGTAGGTAATTTATGTGTTCTGTTCTTAGATTAACAAAATTAATGATTTGATCTTTAAATAAACGTTAGAAGTAATGATTGTACAGGTACAATTATTTCTAGCTTTTTGAAAATATCAAATGTTTCCTAGACGTTTTATTTGGTCTATTTTTTTGAAATCCTCCCAGTTTTATTGTAAAGATTAGAGTGGAATAACTGCTTTTATAATTTTTATATCACAAAGAAACTATTGAATCCCCGGTCCCGGAGTCATCTACCTTCTAGGTCTTCATGCCTCATTTAGACCACATCGTCACATTACATCAGTAAGATTGTGGTCAAATAAAAGCTACAACACAGATATATATCAAAGATATATTCAAAAATGAATAGGTTAAGATTTTCTGAGGATTACTAGTGAAAATGCACTGCTACTTAATAATAAGCAGAACCATAACGGCTTCTTATTTTGAGAAGAGCTTTGCAACAGAACAACGTTTCTTTTTAATGATCTTGAAGTCTGTTATGCCTTGCCAAGAATTTATTTATTCGCAATTGTTTCATTTCAATTGAAACTCGATTTCTTGGACATGAGTTCTTAACGACAATCGCGGACAGTGGCGTTTTCATTGTAATGGTGTGGTTACATCAGAGGGCGAAGACGTGACGCGTTGGCGCGCTGAAGTCACCGTAAATGGGTATACGGGATTTGAAACTATCATGGTTATCAATACTATTTAGATTTATAATGGGATAGTTCCCATGATTTATTGTTTAGCGGGTTTCCCTAACTGTTACCCCAATCGCTGCAGCTTCAGTTCAATCATGACGCCTGTAACTGGGTTTACGCGATGTTCTTGTCTACATTAGCACAACGATTTGAGTAGTGTTGCGCGCTACACCCATGCCACGCCGAACATCGTCTTCGCCCGGATATTTCGCGTTGCGACAATGAACCCCATACACATCACGTTGATACGAATATTCGCCGTAAGCCGCTATTGTAGCCGCACCATAAGAGTTTAAATCAGTAGATTTAAGGCCAATATTTTAACTTTGTCGTAGGTAGTATAAAAACATTAATTTCCCAAATTCAAATTTAATTTCAAACCAATTTACTTATATCAATTTGCCTGTAGCCGTTGACACCCCAAAAATTAACTCTAATATAATATATAATAAATAATATATTCCAATAATATAATATATTCCAATATTCATCGCTCAAATGCTTGCTTTCTTTAATTATTCATAAAAAAACTCAATTTTTAGGGTTCCGTACCCAAAGAGTAAAACGGGACCCTATTACTAAGATATCGTCGTCTGTGTGTCTGTCACCAGGCTGTCTCAGGAACCGTGATAGAAAGAGAGTTGAAATTTTGAGGTTTAAAAACACATAATAAATAAATATATAGGGGGCTCCCATACAACAAACGTGATTTTGTATGAGGTTAAGCGACGTTGACGTTATTTGGATGGGTGTCCGCGCCAAATCTATATATAAAACTCAAAAAAAAACCATTTTTTTTAGATTCTTATGTTTTTAATAGCAGAATGTGTATAAACTGTACACGGAACCCTAGGCTATGTATGAGTATGTATGAGTCTATTTTATAGGTATTTATCAAATTTATTTATAAATATATGTAAGCAGTTAATATACTTGTATACCGAAACCTGCCTCACTGTGGCTAGCATGAATATTTGCTGGTTTCCAATATTGGACTTCAAACCTCCAACCAATTATATATAATTCCTAGAAATTATCCTCATTGGCATTGTGGTAAATAGATACCTCAACTCAATCGAGTTGGTTTGTGGCTGCCTAATTTTGTAGTCATCATGTTGTATCGATTGTGAGTCAATGTTAGTATACATTACGTTTACTACAGGAAAATAATTGACAGTAGTTTTTTAATGGTTCTTATGTATGATATTTTATAAACAAGAACCAAGAAGGAAGATGAAGATAAACAGTGCAATGTTCTGCTAGCTTTCTGGGTGTTTACCACACCAAGGAGAAAGAACTTGCATAATATGTATAATAAAAAATATCTATAAGTACATATGAATGTCCATTATATTAAATATATCAGATGTCTAATACCCGTAACACAAGCTTAGAGCTTACCACGGACATAGAATAATAAATTACTACGCCACGGGGTAACAACATGCACTAAATTACTACATGTTGTTATGTGGATTGTCCAGAAATATTAATTTATTTATTAACTGGTTAATGTACCATAATATGGAGCTAATGTGCCTTGTTAATAGCATAGAATTTTTAGGAGAGGCAAAGAAAGGAGAAAATGTTAAGTAATCCAGAAATTATATTCTCAGTTATAGGGTCTTGTTTTAACCCTTTGATTACGGTACCCTAAAAAATAAAACGAAATTTTCCTTCCCCACTCTATCCATCATAACTTTTGAACGGCACAACCGATTTGCCGTGATGATCATGAAACCGTCTCAAATAAAATGAGATAATATTTGGAACTACTGGTCCGTTTTGAATAATTATTTCTTTTTTTTTTTTCGGGGAAGGCTAGTGGCTACTTTTTACCTTGGGATAATACATTTAAGACGAGCAACGCCGGCCGTGGCGTGAAAACCTAGGTTTTAACAAACAGATTAAAATATGATTTCTCTAATTCTTCTTATAATAAAAAGTAAGAAAATTGCGCTCAAAATAAAATTGAGTAAGCTTTAACTTTTCCGGCTCTCGGAACATCTAATTAGTTTTAAAATGTTAGCGATACTGTCGTTTCATTTCGCGTAAGTAATCTAAGCTCGTTCGTTTATTTGCAATTACGTTTTATTTTTTAGGTCCCGTAATCAAAGGGTTAAAACAAGACCCTATAACTGAGAATTCGTCGTTCGTCAGTCACCGGTAGATGATCCGGTGATGGATGGAGAGTTGAAATTTTAAGGAATCACTCATACCCATCCCGTGTCTTTATTATAACAAATACTAAAAACGCATAATAAATAAATGTATAAAAACGCATAATAAATAATGTCCCATACAAAAAACGTGATTTTCATCAACTTACGCGACGTTGCGCGAGGCCAGTTCTTGGATGGGTGGCCGCTCTAACTGCATCTCATCATCATCATCATCTCAGCCGTAAGACGTCCACTGCTGGACATAGGCCTTCCTCAAAGATCTCCAGTGGTTTCGGCTGGCAGCGGCCTGCATCCACCGTGAGCCAGCAGCCTTCACCAGATCATCCGTCCATCTAGTTGGTGGACGTCCTACTGTGTGTGTGTGTGGTGTTACTGTCTGGTGTAACTGCATCTATTTAATAACTATCTAGCTTTCAAATGAGACTACTTTGAATAAAATACACCGATTACTCAAACAGAAACGAAGAAAAAACCAGATGAAGTAGTTTTCATTAAAAAATATTTATATTAAAACGGCTTTTATTTAATTTTTAAATAGCCAATTTATCATTTTTTTCTATCCGATATTTATCGATAAAATGTCATGTATCCGCACATTTCGTTTGATCAAGGTTCGAAAATACACATTGTAGTTGGTCTATATTCCGAGTACGGGAGTCATCATCATCATCACCCTATTAACGTACCCACTGCTGGTACTCAAGGACTTCCCTCTTGACGAGAGAGATTAGGCCTTATATCACCACGCGCTGGCTGTGCGGGTTGGTGAATGTCACTTGTCCTTCAAACTCTATTAAGTTCTCAGAACACGCCGGCTTTCTCAAGATTCTCAAGCCTTCACCGTTACATCACATTTTTTCAAGCGCACATACATTTTTCAAGAAGAAAAATCCACAAAGAACTTACGACTGTCAGAATAAAAGTCGAGAGTGGTCCCACTTAGCCAACACGGCTTTGTTACGAGAGTAATGGACCACTAATTACTAAGTTCGCGGTATTCTCATTGTAATGAACGCATTTCGTAATTTCGTTTATGTTTACAAAATAGCACACAAGGGTTCCTTAGCAAATTGTAGGCAAACTCATAATATTGTTTAAAAGTACTACATGAACACAAATGAAGTTAATTAAATTTCTCATAATTGGGCTCTGTGCTTGAAGCGTCAGTTTGCCAGTGTCACGTTAAATAAAGGATTAAAAGGAAAAAGATGTTACTCAGTTGAACGCCATTTTGCGTCTCCCTAATAATCTTCAGGATTAATTCAAACGATACATAGATAATATAAATGTCCAGTGATATATATAATATTGGATATACAACAAGAAGTCGGGTTATTTACACAGATCCAAAAGTTCTGAGATATTACATAAAAATACCCGTCTCATTGAGAACCTCCTTCTTTTTTTTTTTTTTTTTTTTTTTATTATTGATAAGCCTTCATTTGACCACAATCTCACCTGATGTAAAGTGAAGATGTGGTCTAAGATGGAGCATGAAGGCCTAGAAGATGGCTTCTCCGGGCCACATTACGAAACACGAAAAAATCGCTTCATGCACTGGCCCAGCCCGGAGGGTGGTAACAAGCCGCGGCCGAAGCCTCCCACCAGAGACTGTTCTTCTTTTGTAAGAAGCTAAATAATTTACCTTCTAAAAAATTACGTTCATAAAAATCATAGGCAAGCAATGCTGAGATAAAAATCCAAGAATTGGTACAGGATGTAACAGAAGTTTCGGTCAGTATGGGAAGATCTGAAATTATAAGATGAATTTTATTAAGATTTGATCTTATGAACCATGACATCAATTTTAGCAAAATAAATTATTGCATTAACACGTAAAAAAATTTTAGGTAGGTACATAGTTTGGAATCGAACCAGGACAGAATTGAAAAGTAAAAAAAAACTATTTGTAAATTAGATATCGATTGTGTAGGGTCATAAAAACAAAATTTTACTACGAAACATGATGCCTAAAGTAAACAAAATCTTTTGTTTTTTTTCATATTCTGAACTGAAAAAATACTATTGATCAATCAGTTCTTTAAAATAATTTCTATATTCCTCTGTATTTTCAGACCTTCCCATCATAGTGACCGAAACTTTTGCTACATCCTGTATATCATTGTTTGCTTAGTTATTTTTGGGCATATCCCATTTCCATTTAGTCTGGATAAAAAACAAAGATTCCATTATAAATATGATTCCATTATATTGAAATGAACAGATCCAATCAAAATAAGCCGATTATCTTTGGGGATGGAAACAAACAAATTCACAATTATTTATAAAAATAAATGAAATTGGAGTGTTTCTGTTGTAATAATATCCACTTTATAAAGCCTTTGGTATCTACATTAATTATTAGGAATGTAGGTATCATATTAGGCTTCATGAAGTGGATACTAATTTGTGTTTTTTTGGCAATAGATATCGATCATCCCTCATAATTTCAACCCTCTATCTATCACTGTTTTTGAGATACAGCCTGGTGATAGGTAGATGGCGAAGTCTCAATAATAGGGTTTCGTTTTATCCTTTTGGTACGGAAGCCTTAAAACGATACTGCGAATATACGAACAAGCATAGGATTGCTTACGCGAAATAAAACGACTGTGTCGCTAACTTTTTAAAACTAATAAGATGTTCCGTTTGTTAACCATTGTGTTCTAACCAAAAGACAGCCGCAGGCCGCCACTATTAGAAAAAAAATGTCCTCGGGCAATAAGTGATATGCAGCGAAAGAGATGATACAGTTTTATCTATTTTTAATCGGAGTCTTAAAAATAGGAAGTTCCAGTACAGAGATTTTGGCCATAGAGGTTACGCTAAGCCATAAACCCTAAAAAGAAAGAAGATGTTTATGTATGTATGAAGCTGTATGTGCTAGTGGCACCATCTCCGCTAAGATTTGCGTGATATCCCCTACTATCTAAAAAATTACATTATTTTACAGGTTGCTCAAAAGGGTTCCGTAGTCACAGAATCGTTTCGTACGCTCCACAGCAACTAAATTCCCACGAGCCAGGCTACCGATCGACATCGTCAAGTCCAATTTGTTCAACTATCTGTATTATTTCTGATTGTAAACAAATTGGACAATTTCGTCCAATCTGTTCAACTTTATGATGTAATTGAACTTGTTGAACTTATCCCCCCAGAAACGGTGACACAGTCATAAGCATTATATAAACAGACACCTTATACCACAAATAAGATAAAATTACCACCAGGTTCCACAAAGGCTATTAATAATATTTAAGTATAGTTTAATCACAAATAAGATAAAATTATACTTAAATTAAGCTTGAATTTTCTTCATCGCGGGACCTTAATCGGATTTTTCTAAGCACCGTCCTTGAGACAAGAAAAATATCTCGGACTATCATTGTTCGTAAGTTCCTCTCCTCCTGTTGAGAAAAATGTGAAGTATCATAGAAATAAACAACTTAATTTCCAAGAGCCGCAGTAAGTAAGCATTTCTAAACAGATACCTTGAACGACTAAGATAAAATTATAAATACTTAAATCTAGTTTTAAAATTCATTCGACACGAGTCTCGGATATTTTTAAGCATGTTCCTCAGACACTCAAAGAAAATATCTCGGATTGCGTTTGTTCGTTATTTTCCCTCCGTGTGAAGAAAAATGTTAAACTAGAAATAAAAGTACGGTAAAATTATCTTATATATAAAATTCTCGTGTCACATTTTTCGTTGCCATAATCCTCCGAAACGGCTTGACCGATTTTGATGAAATTTTGTGAGCATATTGAGTAGGTCTGAGAATCGGCCAACATCTATTTTTCATTTTTCAAAACAACATTTGCTGGGGTCAGCTAGTTATTATATGAGGTTGGTTGGAGGTATGACCTTGGTCCTACGTAAATTTAATTGTTAAATGTTTGCTTTGTCCGAATAAATCTCCTTCAGGGGGGAAAACTGATTTACAATCCAAAACCACTAGCTCCTACTACCACACAGCGATTCATGGAACTAACATTAGGTACAAAATCTTGCAGTCCACACACGCACTTAGTGGAACTAGAATTCTATATTGTAGGCGTATGAGCCGCAGTGGACGCTCAAAAGCTGATATGATGATGATGATGACGTAAAGCCTGAGAACATTTACTCATCGCACCGGTAAAATAATACCGATTAGGATCTCCTTATTTTATTCTTATTATTTAATAGCCAACTCAGAAAAACCTTTGTGGTCACTCAAACTCAGCCAGATGCCAAAATGGTATGCTTTTATTCTAAACTTTTTGTGGGTTTCGATGCAAATCCGATACAAATTGATTAGCAAAGTGATAAAAAGTAGTAGGTATCTACTATGTTATATCCAGGCTAGCAAAACTAGAGGAAGTTTAAGCATTTTTTGATTTGCATTCGGGAAAAACCAGTTTGGTCAAACTATTATTATATAAATGTATTTTGATGGTGGCCACCGGCTATTGAATAGAAAGGAACCATTTAGAAACAGAATTTTGAATTCTTGATATGTTAAAAACCCAATATCCCAATAACCTTTGTGTGTTTTAGTTTCGCAAAATGTTAAAATCATAATACTTATATTGATATTTATTTAATAGTTGAATTCCCTTATCGTTGTTTTGTGACGTTTTGTTTAGTAATATTTAAACATAAATCAGAAATCAACTTTCTTCGGGTGTTCTAGGTAATAACTTTTCCCGACGATATCCCTAAGGATAAAACATTTCATAATGAAATCAAGTCGAACTTTGGGGTCTTGAGTCCTACAACTTCTTGGCTTATAAATTCAACTAACGACCGACAAATCGTACCTAACAACAAAAAAAAACCTGCATCTTTTATATCTACTAACTGAAAACTGCCATCGAACCACTAAAAACTACCATTAAAAAATGGACATAGCGAACAGGCAGCGAAAGTGAAGATGTAAATATAATACATGTATAAATTAATAAGTTTATACAGTCATCTCATCATACCATGATTAGACAGCCTTTACGTATAAACGCATTGGATATCATCATCAGAAACATTTCCGTGATAAGTCATCCACGGCTGGGCATATGCCTCTAAACATAGACCTCTTTCCTTTTAAATTGAAAGTGGTATGGATTCACTGTGAGCCAAATAATTACAATATTATCTTGTTTACTTCTCATTGGTCAATTTCACACTTCCACTCCACCACTAACTTCACTCACTTGTCCTCTTTATTTATTTTACAAAACTCTACAATCTTCGTTCGAGAAATATATGGCATTGGTATGGTGGTTATTTCAAACACTTACAAAAAAATACTACTAGCACTTGGCCAGCGTGGTGAATTTAGGCCTAATCTCTCTCGTCAAGAGAGAAGTCCCTGTGTCCCAGCAGTGGGATCGTTAATAGGGTGTTGATGATGATGACAAAAAAATAATTTCATTATATGAAAACAAACTACTTTATTTATTTTGTTTGGATATCATGTTTGGTAGTAAAATTTGACTTGTGAAAATGAGACTTATATTTTCAGACCTACCTACTCTCACCGAAACTCTTTTATCATCCTATATAATGCATAGATCGAACTTTACGCATAGGGTGAGTTCGTTTGATCATTTATACAGTAAAATCGAAGCCGAAAATTAAAGAAGTAAATTAAGTATTGAGCTAGGGAGTGCTTTCATTTTAATTACGGGACAAAATTACTCAGAATTAAGGCTGATTTGCCTTTCAAGTTGACTGATTTGAGATGAATGTACTTACAGATAAAAATGTCGACAGACTTTTACAGCAGTAACTTTTTAAATTATTATGGTATGTTACCCGTTTTAAATCATAATATTTTACAACAGTCTTGTGTTTTTGTGACAAAAAGTGTAAAAATTGTTAAATTGATCGGAACCCTCGGTGTATGTATATGTATCCACCTCATACTTATACATTATTAATATACCTAAATCTAATTAATAAATTCAAGTCTCTGTCATTATGTTCGAGATGAACTCAAAAAACAACTGAATGGGTTTTAATGCTGTTTTATACAATAGGTAGAGTGATTCAAAAGAAAGGTTTTCGCATCCGACCAAAGCCGGAGCGGGCCAGCTAGTATAATTAATAAATACCTATAACAATTATTTATCTGAGTTGAATGGACGCCGTTCACCGGATCAACGTGGGAGATCTTTCTATATCCAAAGATCATATAAATCTCTATCTGTATCAAAGATAATATTGTAAAAACTGGTGCAGAGTAGTTATTTCTCAACAGCAAAGAGTGTTCTTAGGAATTATTTTTCTGATGGCTTTCGCAGTACGAACTCGGTTTTTTCCTTTCATGTGGTTCTTTTCATAGAATATGATTGGTACTGGGTAGATTGTTACGTAGAATTGGTTAACCGGTTAACAAAAAAACAGAGGCATTCTTGTAACAATAATTTCACGAAATTTAACACACGAGTTACGAATATCCGTTTATATCTGTGTTATGACGGGTAAAGTAGCAATTACTTTTCCACAAAACAATATCGAAGCAGAAAAAAAAAATTGTAGGTTCGCCTCTATTAATTTTTCTGTATAGTCGGCTGACTCAGCGACTGGTAGGTACTTGGACTGATAATAATTCCTAAACGCAGTATTTTTATTTATAAAACGGTTAAAAATATTTTGTTTTCCATTAAATATTTGAACACCAAAATACATTATCAGGTACCAGGATAGCAGACACCATGAAGAGGTTCGTAGATTTAGAGAAAATCTCTTCATGGTTTATGCAGTCCTGGGTTAGCATTTAAGTAAAAGTCCTAGGAGCTTAGGATGCTTAAAATTATTAAAATCGAGATGGTTGAGATAAGTTTGACTGTTAGGTTGTTTCTCTCAAAAGGGTGGACCAATTTTTTTCATTGGAAAGGAAAGGAAAGCGATGGATCCGCTAAGCTGTTTAATGGAATAAAGGCGATTGTAGGGATTAAAAAAGACTGAAAAGGAAAGTATAAGGCAACACATTAACCGCTTATGTGTTTTTCCAAGACGTTTTGAAAATTTTCGAAAGAATCCGAAACTTGGATTTTTAACTCTATACCATAGAGTTGAAAATCCAAGTTTAGTTTCAAGTTTAATAAATTACTCTCTATACAATAAGTCTCAAAACTACTAGGTAATTCGACTGTTTACTAAATAACAGAATGGTGGTTTAAATAAATAAAATTCCAGTTATTTCTGTTGGAAGTTTCTACATAAAAACGCGGCTTTTATCAAATCATCTAACATTTTTGCTGTGAAATGTATTTTTATTTGTTTGTATTTGCAATATACATAAATATCATTCTATGTTCAAATTTCTTTGCATTTATTTAAATGTGTATGTATGAGTGTAAACAATTTTTTTTTATGATTGATTATTAAAAAACCTATGAGAAGTAAATACCCTGCAGTAAATACGTTTTAAAATTCCACTCATTTATATTATAAACTTGTACATAACAAGCTTCCTTATAATGTAGGTACTTATTTAGTATTAGTACTTATTCACATTACAATAATTACGTCTATCTTATCTTATCTTACCAGGAAGAGCTCGAAACCCTGTTATAATCGAAAGTTTGTAAGATCCATACTAATAATAATGCGAAAGTAACTCTGTCTGATTGTTCCTCTTAAACGCAAAAACTACTGAACGAAATTAAATTTGGTACTCAGATTTTATAGCCTGTGAAAGGACATTATGCTACTTTTTACCGCGGCAAAACCATTATAACGCGGGTAACACCGCGGGGCAACTAGTAAGTAGTAAATAAACATTTTTGTATTGTATCTGCATATTAAAATGGTGGACACCGAAAGCTGCGCTTGCCAAGTGCGGACTCCGTTCGAGAAATGTTGTTGTTGTTGTGTGTAGGCCACATGTTCAATGTTGTCTGCACTGCTACTTTCATGATCTAATCTATCTCTCGTTCTCATCAGTTCTACTGAAGTAGGCTCCTTTTTTTTCCTGATTCGATATCTTAAAGAAACCCCGAGCAACCCATTTATAAATTCAACAGCACTAATTAATTTAACAAGCTTGTAAACAGGTCCAAAATTGAAACGTATTATACTTTGTATCATATCGTGTCACGGTACAAGAGACAGAGTACAAATTCAGTGGAGCAACTAATTGCATTTCCTCCGCAATTCAAAGGAAACATCGGTCCGCATGTAATCCTAGAACTAATAACACCATGTAATGTTACTTTCTAGGAATACAATGATTGCTGTAATGTGCCCGTCATTATCGTCGTGAGCATTTCTGTGGAAGCCGCGCCGGTGTAGAGCGGTGCAGTAGCGCAACTGCTGTTCATTACCTACCTCAATGGAAGGACTCAAGGAATTTAATCTTGTTGAACTTCTTTTGAAAGTCATTAGATTTTCTTCCAGAACTTAGTACATAATTGTCGTCATATAATAGAAATGTAAAAAAAGATTATTCGTCGTTTTAAATAACACCATGAATCAGTCTGTCATTAGTCCATATACATCGACATTATGTTTAATGGAAATATATCGTTTATAAGTTGTTTAGTCTAGGCACTGAATAATAAATTAGGCCTGAGTTTCGTTTCCGTAGTCCAGCCAAATATTATTCCTACAAATAATAAAAAAAAAAATTGTTTAACCTACGTTACACAATACCAACTACACTACAGTTGTTGTGACAAAAAAAAACCATTTGAAGGTTTATCAAAACAATTCTGCAAAAAATATAAATCAACCAAGAAAAATAAACAAACCTTTACCTAATTGAAACAATGATGTAATTGTAAAGTTGATTGAAACACTGGTTAGTCTCTACAATGTCGCGGTCAATACACCGACAATGTCAAACGGGGCAGCCTTGACTTCGGCACAGAGTAAACAGAAGTCGTTCTGAGAACCTTATCAACTGGCTGTTCTTATCAGTAACAACCCTTAGTGATAATAAAACTAACAATTTTATATCTATATTTATGTCTTCCAGCCTACTTATATTAATGAAATTTGAGAACTTAAATCCTACTTACTATTATAAAGGCGAAAGTTTGTAAGTATGGATGTATGGATGTTTGTTACTCTTTCACGTAAAAACTACTGAACCGATTTAATGAAATTTGGTACACAGAATCTCTAGAGCCTGAAAAATAACATAGGGTACTTTTTACCGCGGGAGAACGTCATTCCGCGGGAAAATCCATTATAACGCGGGTAACACCGCGGGGCACAGCTAGTTATAAATAATTAAAAGTAATACTCTAAATTTGTATAGAAAACTTAAGTCGAATTAATGTAGCTTATTAAGGAAATGCGGGAAACTTAAAATATTAGTTTATTTATTTATTTAAAACTAAGTTTATTTTTAAATTAGTTTTTATTCCTACTATAAGATATGTTTTATGTGCTTATGCTAAGATTAGTTTTTAAGATTTTTTTAGTGCCAAACGGGGTCCATGTTCCTTTCTAAACTTCTGACATATTTTCTATGACCTTTTCTTTAAACGCGAAAGTTTTTGAGGATGTGTGTGTGTGTTGCTCTTTTACACAAAAACTACTGGATGGATTTTAATGAAACTTCACAATAATATAGCTTACATGTCAGAATAACACATAGATTACTTTTTACCGCGGTAATATACCGCTTTTCGCGGGAAAATACAATTACGAGCAAAGCCTGATTAGATTTAAATTTGGTATTGACATAACTGTTTTATTTTAATTGGAAAACAAACAGTTTTAATAAACTTATTACTAACACTAAATAAAAATACCTATGAACCATTTACATGTTTTCTTCTTACTTGCGAATCTATTTAAAACCTGTCAAACACTCGGACTAGAAAAAAGATAACAAACAAAGTATACTTAGAATGAAAACAATATCGAACAACTGCTTAAAAAGAAAAAAAAACTAAAATACAATTTATAGAAAAAGCTGTATGTGCATTTGTATTGTAAAATGTAATATGTATGAAGTTATGTTTTCCCAGTAATGGTCAAAAGTTACTTTTTATTGTAGGTACACTAACATAGACTTAGACATTTAAACCCCGCAAACTTTTATATTACGCGGGTAAAGCCGTGGGCGGTCAGTCAGTTATCTCCTAATTACATAAAACCGTAGTATCACAGTGGGCGAAGGTCCGATTGCGACGCCAGGAAAATAAATTAGATTTCTGCGCAGGAAGCAGTAGGTAGTTTGTTATGTCTATGTACAAGCACTTTTTCCTTTTTTTTGCGTGCATAGTCCAGTCATTTTAGCTATTTTAAAATCCTAGTGAGCTGAATTTTTGTATACACCTTTGTTACGGCATTATTATGAAGATGTGAAAACGGTTAATTCTACAGAAAAATGCATGAGACATTTTTTGTAGGCAATTTCACGACAAACAATTTTATACTGACCTTTATTGACCTCTGAGCAATAGATCGCGAGCTATTTGCGAAAAACTGACATTTGTGACCTTTTGACATTTATAACTTTTTTAGCCGGCACGATATCAATGTCGATTTTTCACACACACCCTAGGAACACAGCTCACTAGGAATTTTTACGCAGATGAAACCTAAAATGACTGGCTAGTATGGGATTTGTATGTACAGTCAACAGCAAAAGAAAGTGATCAAAATCAACGTTTCATAACATCTTCTAGTGTAACGTGCCAGATGTAACAAGTTATACCAAAGTTTCAATATCAAATGAAGTTCCAATTAGTCAAAAGAGGATCGAATTAAATGTGATCAGTAATGACTTACTAATGACACGTTATTTGTTCCTTTACTTTTAACAAACTACAGTAGTCAGTAACTTATGTCAAAATTTACTATATATATCATTTTTGGCCCCTATTTCATCTTTCTTTTGCTGTTAACTGTACTTTAAAATATTATAGTTATCGTTATGTGGTATGTGGCGTTATAAAGGTATTTCAGATGGGTCGCTATCAAACAAACCATATAGGTAGCTAAATAACCATTTCAGCTAGATAACATGAAAGCAAAAATATATGCTTTTTTCATTGCTAAAACGATATTTGCGTGGGGGAGAATCCAATTACTGTGGGATTATCGAGGATGGATGGGAATTTCGTATAACGTTTATCGTAATCTTTACTTAGAAAAGAAAAAATGTTTATTATAATGATCGTTACACGCCCATATTTGATCCTTGAGCGGGCCTCTGAACTAAGGTGAATTAACCTTCAATTTGCCTCCCGTAAAGTTTATTTCGCACACAGAAAACACCAAATCAAACAATAAAAACAGACTCATGATCTTCTCAGTCTCACTAAAATCTTAAAAGTAAAGCAATATGATAAAAAGGAAGAAAAGGAAGATAAGTACGTATCACAAATTTTAGTATTTTCGCGGATATACCATGTTAATTTTGTTTGCCTAGCAAGTTTGCGTACGTACCTACTCATGACCTACACTATCTTTATAGCCTCGACTTGCGTCAGTTCGTCTGTCGTGATGCGATAAGTCTACAGCGATAATATATTTGCGGTAATAATAAAATCTATACTAATATATAAAGCTGAAGAGTTTGTTTGTTTGTTTGTTTGTTTGAACGCGCTAATCTCCGAAACTACTGGTTCGAATTGAATAATTCTTTTTGTGTTGGATAGTCCAGTTATCGAGGAAGGCTATAGGCTATATAACATCACGCTACGACCAATAGGAGCAAAGATATAGTGGTAAATGTGTAAAAAACGGGAGAAATTGTTCATCTTTGAAGCCTTCCGTTGCGTGCGCCGTGAAAACGGTTCAAGATACACAAAAAATATGTATTAAAGAATAATAGCTCTTTTAATGATCTAAAAAACAGTCCGCGATGGTATATGTCTATGTTTTAAGATTAACTCACAAAAACCGTTTTTATGGTACCTAATTTGGTCGAAATAATTTGCTTAAGTTGTATCAACATAATAATATTAATCTTTAATAAAATAAATATGTTGTTGGTTAAGAGTACTTCATCCATTATAACGCGGATAGCACCGCAGGGCACAGCTAGTCACAGATAAAATGTATTTGTTCGTACAGTCAGCAGCAAAAGAAACTAATGAAATAGGGTCCCAAAATAATATTATGCAGTATATTTACAAAAGTTACTGACTACTGTAGTTTGTTAGAAGTAAAGTCACAAATGACGTACCGTTAGTAAGTGATCACTGATCACGTCTATAACGATCCTCGGTGTAATTATCATTATTTTCTTTTGACAATTAAAACTTCCTCTGAAATCGACAATTTGGTATAGCTTGTTTTATCTGTCACGTCACACTAGAAGATGTTTTGAACCGTTAATTTTGATGACTAACTTTTGCTGTAGACTGTACATACACTATAGCCATGTTGTAGCCACCTTAGGTCATGCGTTAAGTAAAATTCTATAGAAAGCGGCGTCTCGACGAGTAGACGAATTAGATGGAAAATCTATTATTAATCTTACATTTTATATTTTACTTTTGCACTTATCACGAAAAAGCTTAGTTTTCTTTTGTGAGGAAATAACTAAATAAATTTAACTCACTGTAATTTTCGAACCCTTGGCTTTTCATACCCAAAAGTGAGGTAGGTACCTTCCAACTATTTTAGTAATTCCACGGAAAAGGACAGAAACTTATCATGTTATTAGAGATTTCCTGAAAATACGGCTGTTTGTCAGTTTTACTAATTAATTCCGTGATAAGATAAGACTGTTAACGCAACAACATACTTTGTTTCAATTTTCTTGGAAACGCTTCTGTATAAATATCTTGTACTTATTACTCAATATGTTAGTTTATCATATTCACTGCTGGAGATAGGCCTGGACGTAGCTAGATGGCAAACGCTGAGAGGCCTCCTGATATTTTCAGTAAATACGGTTGGAGTGGCTTGCATTCGGCTATTCGGCCTGTATTAAATTGTATTTAGATTGTATTTATAAAAAAAGAAAAAAATAATAAAAAAATAAAAATAAAAAAAATACATATACCCGCCTTAAAGGCATTGTCGCGTGACCCGGGGGTAGTGGCCCCCGGAGTTGAAGCCGGGGTAAGGAGCGCAAGCTCGAGGCCCCACCCTACGCCCTGGATGGCATTCGGCCGCGGCTTGTCACCGCCCCGGGACTCGGCCAGTGCGTGAAGCGATTTTTTCGTGTTTCGTAATGTGGTCCGGAGAAGAGGAGAAGCACTATCCAGGTCTTCACGCCCCATCTTAGACCACATCGTCACTATATCAAATGTCAAATGAAGGCTTACACAATGTGTATTTTCGAATCTTGATCAAATAAAATGGGCGGATACACGACATTTTATCGATAAATATCGGATATTTTTTAATGAAATCTGTTTTTTTCTGTGTGAGTAAACGGTGTATGTTTTTCAAAGTAGTCTCATTTTAAGGTATTTGTTATCAATAACATAAAATTTTGTATTAGGTAATTAATCTTATCTTAATCCACCGTTAATATCCCACTGTTGGGCAAAGGCTTCGTTCCGTCTCATCTTATCTTGCCTTGTTTTATTATTACATAATTTGTTGTCTGTTGATTTTTGTACTAGGCCTAATTCAAATGGCTAATATTATATCATGACAACGAAAAGAGGTAGACCCATACTTTTTGGATGAGATTTGTAGAATCAATTATGAAGTTTAATAAAACATACAATTTATACCTCAACAATCCAGTTTAAAAGTTAAAGATCAAAAAGAATAAAAAAAATATTTTTTTTGTTAAATTTCGACAAAAAAATATTTTTTAATTGGCTTTGGTACCGAAATTGTATTTTCTATTAATTTTCTTAGCTAGGTAAACTATCTAGCTTTGAAATGAGAATACTTTGAATAAAAAACACCGTTTACTCAAACAGAAACTAGAAGTAGTTTTAATTAAAAATGTATCATATCCGACCTTATTTTACGTACGGATATTAATTCCTGAGACCTTATATACCTTATTATCTATGAAAAGAACCTGAGTCTATAGCGTTCAAACAAACAATGAAACAAACTCTTGCGCTTTAGTAAGTACCTATAGATAATTTAGTTGAATACTATGATGCTTTTGACAGCAAACAAAGCATTTCCCGCGTATCTATAGTATATATAATATATTTAGTATCGTTTTCAAAATTTCATTATCTGTTAGATAATTCTTTAATAAAACCTGAAAATGGGTATAAACTTTAAGTACCGTAGTAGGTTCACATTGTCTGAGATGATTTTATAAAATTCTCATAACAAAATCCAAAGGTTTTGTGAACAGATAGAAAACCGGTATTATTAAAGATGATATCTTCTTCTGAATGGGTTTACCGTTGCGGGAATTCATTGAGAAGTTTCCTGCGTAGTCCAACGGGCGACTACGCAGGGTTATTCGTGTCGTAATAGACTTGAGAATTAACTTGTTTGTTAGTTTATTTGTTACATAACGGTGTAGCTAAAGTCGTGTTTTCCTTCTAATTTATTGTTAATTGTATTATGAATTAATCTTTGAACAATACCTATTATTTAATTAAATAAGTACTTTTTTAAGGAAATAATGGCGTACCTCTACATTGGTGTTATGAAAATACCATTATTAGTGATAATAATGGTATTGTTACATAAGATTAATAACTAAAGTAGGTAAATACGCAGACTTATACCTATTTAGGTAGGTAAGTAGATACATTTCTTTAAGAATTAATCAAACTTTGGGTCAATACAAGTTTATTTGTATCGAATACAAGGTAATTATCTCTTTTCACATGCGTACCCCAGATACAAAGTTGTAAGACAGCAACTACAAACCATCAGCCCAATTATAATTATTAACTGAACATTATTTTCATCCCCCTATATCAACGACTTTAGGGCGTGGGCCACACGATGAGGAGGCGTCGCGGCTAAAGTAATAATATCGGATAATATCTCGGAAAAAGTTATTTTGGCACAGCTACGCAAAAAACGCTTTTGTTGTTAAATTCGGAAAAGATGTCTGTTATTTTTCTTCTTCTGACAATCAGCGCAGGCCATTTGCCATTTTCTGATTTCTTTTTGATAAACTTCTTTCTTGAAATTGTTTTGTACATATTTTTTAATCCTTCTAATTAAAAAAAGCTGTCTTTATTCTCCTGAGGTTAAAGTAAATTTAAATTAAGATAGCGTGGACTAAGTTGGTATTTCCAAAACTTCATTTAACCTATTTACTTCTACAGTTCAGTTTCTTTTATTTGGACTTTGCGCTTAAAGCGACAATTTGCCAGTGTCGAGTTAAATAAAATTATAAAGTGTAAAAGATGTTTCTCAGTTTAACGCCATTTTGCGTATCGAGTACCTATACATTTACTTCTACCCCTATGGTGCCAAATTCATAATGCCATTATTTAAAAAAAATAATTAAAACCCCGTACTGGAAACCTCTTCGTGGACTTTTCTCTATTCATTTAACTTGTACATAAACCCACAGTTTATGTACAAGAGAGTTTCTTGATTTAAGGTTTTGCTGACCCAATGGTTTATAGTCAACCCTTGAAGATAATGCGATTAAGCTAACGCTAACGTATTAAAAATTTATTAATTTTCTCGCTGGGGAGAGTTCAAAAATTAAATACGTGTTGAAATCTAGTGCAAAGATTTGACCTTGTGCTCTTTTGAAATTCCTTCGCTTAGACTCAGGCATAGACTAAGTTTATTCATTATTCTATGCGCTCAGGATTCTATATATTGAAATGACTCGCTCCGCTCGTGTTTGAATTTTGGAATCCTTCGCTTGCTCCTTCTACAACATTGAACACGCGGTCAAAAAGCAACTTTGCACTCTTGAACTGAGCCTTCGACCAAAGAGCCAAATAGACGCTTCTAACAACGTGAATACTTCCTGATAAATATAAGTAATAAACCATACCTAAGACATCGACTGCGGTGTTTTTTAGTGCCTACCGACCCAGTAATTCACGTATGTGCTATACATAAAGAATATTTATTCACGAAGTGCTTTTCAGTCTAAATCAGTTTCTCCATCAAAAAAAAGGTGTGTGTGCGATTCACACACGGTAGAAGTGAAACTTCAGTAAATCGACAAAAGAATGAGATGAATAGAAAAAAAATACTGTGCAAAAAGATTTTGTTCGGGCGGTCACCCATCCAAGTACCAAGGCAGCTAGTAGGTACGTACCAAATTGAATTTTATATGTGCAAGTGAACAATTGTATTTATCTTATAACAGAAATCTGTTTTAATAATTAGGTAATTATCAGGTTATCCCATTGATACAAAAATAATTTTCCTTATATTTTTTACGCTGTTCTGTCTAATTGGACGAAGATGTGATGTCACAGAATTACCAACGAAAATACATCGAAGTAATGCCGTATACCGAAACGGAAAGTCCATTGTTATTAAATGTTTGTGTATTCGAGTGACGAGCTTGGGAAAAATTTGGTTATTAGTAGGGAATTTGCGAACGTAAATACTTTCCTGTGTGACGCAAGATAATTCAACGCAAGATTCTATTTGATCTATTTTGATGCGAAAAATGAAAATGAAAAGGGATGAATAATGTTTTATTTCAGTAACTTAATCATAAAGCTGCAATTATAATTTAGTAGCATCGAGATATGTATTATAATATAATATAAGAACATGTCAGTAAGGTTTGCTATAGAAACTTGCGGTATGCCTACAGAAAAAAATCCAAAAACTATTTGATTGGTTCATTAATCTTCAAAACAGGTGGTAGTACATCTGTGTGAGTGATGATTTTCAAAATGCAACGTTCACTTTATGAATTGGTGAAACTTCCTTAGGAAGTTTCACCACAAAAAACTGTTTTAGTGTGTAAGAATACGTGTTTATGGTCACTCCTTCAATCTTCTTCAACTTTCGGTAGTTTACAGTAAGTAGCAATGCAAACTTTTATATTTTTCTTTGATTTATCGACGCAGAGGATCAACTAAGCATTTTGTTTACAATGACACCACACACACACATAATTTTAATAGTTAATTTTATTTAGTCGCATGTTATTATTTTATAAACATTTGCACACATAATAATGGTCAAACATGTCTGAATCATATGCTATTTTATTTTGTCATCTTATATTACACATGTTTTTTGCAAATAAAGTATCTTTTATTTTTATACACTTTGTATAATATATAATACCTGTGCAAGGAGATCTCGCTCTTTCATGGTACTTATACCATATTATATAATCTGTTCATATACTATTAATAGCTGAGCCCGGCAAACGTTGTTTTGCGAAATGAAAAATAGATAGTAGCCGATTCTCAGACCTACCTACTGAATACGCATATAAAATTTGATAAAATCGGTAAAGCCGTTTCGGAGGAGTACGGTAACTAACATTATAAATAAATAAATTTTATATATAAGATACATTAGATAAGTGTACTAAATAGTTACATCAGAAAGAACTTACGGAATATTACTGCGATTTGATCGCGCCAGAGGGCAGCCTTTTCTTATGATAGTTTAGCAGTTTTATCTATGAGTACTGTAAATCGAGAAAAAGTTATTTTGGTCATAGAGATTATAAATGCCATAAACTGTTAAAAATATGTTTTCTGTATGTGCTAGTGACGCCATCTGCGCTGCGTTTCACGTAATATCTCCCGTTGGTTTTGAATTTTGAAGGTTCCGCACTAATACGAATAAATTCTTGAGGAGTCACTATAACCGTCTCAGGTGTAATGAAAGCGATTTTAAGTAGAAGTAAGTATTTATTCATTTTCAATGTTAAAGTACTACTATAATAATAAAATAAAAATAAATAAAATATTATATAATCGAATGAACGAATGAAATCCATGAACTAATCGAAAAAGCATGAAAACAAAGAATGTTTAGAAATAATTTCCGTTCGTAGAACAGCAACAGTTTCTACGAATCAAAATTATTTACTTTCCAATTTGCTCATTCCAACAATTTTGTCGCTGACAAGAACTTTACTTTAACTCTTTGTCAGTTGCTTTAGTTTCCTGCAAAATTATTTAAAAAATGAATATCCAAAAATACCCTAATGGACTTTGGTTCTAAGAATTGAATGGAAAACCATACAAATATGCCCGTATATGCCATTTTAATATACTCACACTACGTAGGGTGACCACGAGTTGGTATAATAAATATTGAGCACTATGCAGGGCAAAGCCTTCCTTCCCTTCTTTAACTATTCCTCGAATCCAACCTCAGAACAAGAAACTTTTTTAATCCATCTCGTCACACTTTAGGAGCTTTTGTGTATGGCACACCATAATAGATAGATACTCTAAGTGGCACACCATAAACAATAGCTTTTAACCTGTTAAAATGATAAGATAAAATAATTAAAAATTGTAAGATAAAACATGAAACGGAAAATTTGTAACAATACTAGCTGGCTCGTTCCGGTTTTGCACGGATCAAAAATCATCCCTTTGATTGCTATTGCTGAAACCTTCTGATATCCGTTCAGTAATTTTTGAGATTATCGCGAACATAGGAACAAACAGACGCGGCGACGCGTATTTGTTAGATTTTTACTAGGTCTGTAGAGTATTGTGTGTTCCTACACAATAATTTTCTGAATCAATTATATTCCGTGGGTATAATCGATAACATTGTAAAATAAGTACTACCTAACTAGTTTTTAATCGATTGTATAATGAAATACTGAAATATAGACTTACAAGTAAATATCTATTACAATAATTTGCAACTTCAGCACTGGGTGGGTCAATTATATACTAAAAAAAAGTAAATTGATGATAATGAAGCTTATCAGAGAAAGTGTGTCTTTTAGATTGAAATCCTGATGCACACTTCTAACTGTCTGGTGCCATGAAAACTAAATTTTCTCAATAAATGCTGGATTTTTCCAACTCCTTAAACAATTTTCATCATGAGATTACTAATTCTGACACATCCCTAACAAATTAGACATATAAACCTTCCTCTTGATTTACTTTATTATTCCTGAAATTACGCGATAATCACTTTCGTTACTTCTGTAATCCCGTACACGTATAAATAGACAAGCGCTTTAAACAACAGCATTTTTTTTTTCTTTTTTAATGTGAATAAAAGCATTATCGTTGTATTCTTAATACTCAATATAAGTGTGATTTTCTATACAAGATCTAATCATTTATGTCCATTGTTTGATTTTAAAAATCTTAGAAACGTCAAAAATAAACAACCAACGATGCAACTTTGACTTATTTTACATACTTAGAAAATGCTTTAGCATTAAGCCCACCTTTTGTACAAAATTTTTCTTATTTTCTTTTGTGCAATAAAGTATTAATAATAATAATAATAATACTTGCGATACGTACTATTTACAACTGTCCTTGATAATCCTAAAATCATTGTCGTCGTGTAGAAAGCTGCGCGGGAGTGTTCGTAGAACGACGCGGCAATGCCGTCATATTTTCCTGGTACAGCTGCACTTTTTAACTCTTACAAAGAAATGATATTGAATCATGGGGAGCAATGTAGAAATTGTTATTTACTCGAAGAACCATTGTTAATATTAATTTAAGAGGTATTTTTGGACCGGTATGTTTCAGTAATATCTTTATCACTTTATAATTTTATTTAACTTGACACTGGCAAACTGACGCTCCAAGCGCAGATTCCAATTAGAGGAAATTAAATTTAAAACGTAGTGATTATACCAGGTGTTTTGGATATGGTATATAAAGCGGATAGGGTATGAATGGCACACACCAGGCAAACATATTTTATTCGTCAGCATTTCGATTTGGGGCCCTTTTTTTGGAAGAAGGCCTCTTTATTTTTTTAGGCCTAATCTAATTTCTAGCTCATGTTTAGCCTCATGTCAACTGTCAAAAATGTTTTAAACCCCTGGAAGAAAGTAGAAATGCAAAATACAATCTTTAACCACCGATTTAATAGTAACTATTGTTATGATCAGGGGTCGGAATAGGTAGAGTTTATAAGTACCAAATGACGTCATATACCAAATCGACTACGCTAAACTAGCGTAGTAGCGTACGCGGGATTGATATAGTAATTAAAGTATATCAATCCCGATAATCTGCTAAAACTTATTTACGTACAACGAACTCGAAACATTACTTTCATTCAAAAATTATATTAAGGAATATTAAAGACAGTGTGTCTTGAGAAACAATAATTGCTTTCTGACTTACCGGGCAGAAATCAATTACTTTAAATCTATACTAATATTATAAAGCTGAAGAGTTTGTTTGTTTGTTTGTTTGAACGCGCTTATCTCCGAAACTACTGGTTCGATTGAATAATTCTTTTTGTGTTGGATAGTCCAGTTATCGAGGAAGGCTATAGACTATATAACATCACGCTACGACCAATAGGAGCAAAGATATAGTGGTAAATGTGTAAAAAACGGGAGAAATTATTTCATCTTTGAAGCCTTCCGTTGCGTGCGCGGTGAAAACGGTTCAAGATACACAAAAAATATGTATTAAAGAATAATAGCTCTTATAATGATCTAAAAAACAGTCCGCGATAGCATATATGTCTATCTTTTAAGATTAACTCACAAAAACCGTTTTTATTGTACCTAATTTGGTCGAAATAATTTGTTTAAGTTGTATCAACATAATAATATTAATCTTTATTCAAATAAATATGTTGTTGGTTAAGAGTACCTACTTCATCCATTATAATGCGGGTAGCACCGCAGGGCACAGCTAGTTATTTTATAATATGAATATTCCTTAATATAATTATTGAATGAAAGTAATGTTTCGAGTTCGTTGTACGTAGACCGTGTAAATTTTATTTATTTCCATTTCTATTGTCCAAATTCCTACCGAGGTGGGGTGCGGGGTGGACGTTGCGGGGTGCGGGATGAGGGGATGGTTCGAAGAGAGGATGGATATACATTTTTGTTCACTCGTCTGCTTCGGTGCGCTGAGTGTGCGTGGGTTTAGTTTTGGTATTGGATTTTATATTTTTGGAGGTTTTGTCTGTTCACGTCCGTAGGTGGTTACCCTCTGAATCCTTACACGTGACCTCCGGGTGGTGCTAAGGACAGTCTGTGGTGGTTGGCTTCGGCCGCGGCTTGTCACCACCCTCCGGGCTGGGCCAGTGCGTGAAGCGATTTTTTCGTGTTTCGTAATGTGGTCCGGAGAAGCCATCTTCTAGGCCTTCATGCTCCATGTTAGACCACATCTTCACTTTACATCAGGTGACATTGTGGTCAAATGAAGGCTTATCAAAAATAAAAAAAATAAAAAATTTGACCTTGGCTTAAACGCTTAACGCCTAACCAAAACCTACAACCCTCCACCACCTCCGGCCTTGGTCTAATCTCGGTTTAAAGAATCACAATCATTTTTCAAAGAACACAAACATTTTACTTAAATGAGAATAAATCTAAACATAAAATTTAAGGAAAACCCTCGAATTCAATGCTTTTATTTCCTTAAAAGTAAAACACCATAATTTAGTAATGTGCACGCGATGCGCTTTCATTTGATACCCCACTCGAGTATATTTGCAGGTTTTCAGTTTTCCTTCCCCATTCTAACCACCATAACTTTTAAACGGCACAACCGATTTCCATATCCAATTTATATAAAACATTATAATTTAAGGATTCACGATGAAATAAGATTGAAATTTTTTCGACAAATGGGCTTCCAAATCGAAAAATCAACGAACAATATGTTTGCCTGGTGCATGCCATTCACACCCTATACGCTTTATATACCATATCCAAAACGCCTTGTTTACTCTATGGTACTGAAGTCAAGCCTCGTTAGCGTACTTCGGGCTTTTGGCGCGGGCTCAAAAACCAACAACGAATGGAAGTCGCCCGAGGCGAGGCAAAGTTAGTCGAAGTAAGCCGAGATGCCTGTCTATTGTGTTCGTCTAATAACGTTCTACTTCGCGAATAGCGTAGAACAGGAAAAATAAAGTATAACCCCTTCTTTCCCGTGGTTCACCTATTTTGTCCACCTGGTGGACCACGGGTAAACATATTCTTCCGTGGTCCACCTGATAATCGCGTAAATTATTTTTATTGAAATATATTGCCTATTGTCCACCTCTTTTCATTGGCTAGATTAAATCTGCAACATTGATCCCGACAAATTAAAAAGTACACCGAATGGCATTTTTTTTAAATTCATTTATTGAAATAATTTACTTCATTAAAAATGATGATTACTTAAAACTAAAATTGCTCTATCAACGTAGTTTCTCCAATGCGAAATTGATTGGAATTTCACCATTTAGTAACTGTAATTGTATCCCCATAATATCATCGTCGTTATCTATATATATTTTTCTTCTCTTCGATGTTGTCTTGAAACTTGATGTTTCTAGTTTTGTTAAACCTTTTAATAGATTTATTACCGTTGCATTTCTTTTATTTACTTCTTTATTCAATTTCGAATGATAAGACTCTGCAGTGTTATTGGTGCGGTCTCTTTCACCAAATACGCACAAAATTTCACTGAATTTATCAGACAGCCAAAAACTTTCAACGTACTTTAAGAAGAGTAACATTTTTTTTTTAAATTTTAAGATGAATAATTGTCAACGATAAAGAAACAATATGTTGTAAGTTCTTGAAAAAGAGGTGCACTTGAAAAGATTCAATTACAGTGAAGCATGTCAACGAAAGACCAAAAAGATTGTGTGCTCAAAGGTGGACCACGGTTAAATAATAATTTCCTATGGTTCACCTTAGTTCACCTGGTGGACCACGGAAGAATATGTTTACCCGTGGTCCACCAGGTGGACAAAATAGGTGAACCACGGGAAAGAAG
Source organism: Gymnoscelis rufifasciata (assembly GCA_929108375.1). Classification (NCBI taxonomy): domain Eukaryota; kingdom Metazoa; phylum Arthropoda; class Insecta; order Lepidoptera; family Geometridae; genus Gymnoscelis; species Gymnoscelis rufifasciata. Next base: position 13,020,345 of record OV815311.1, read on the forward strand.
GGAGTATAACTCAGTTGAACCTTGTTGGCTAAGTGGGAGAATACTCGACTTTCATTCCGAAGGTCGTAGGTGCAAACCCCGCACCGAGATCTGGTATTTCTTCTTGAAAAATTAAGTAAGCTTTAATTGTGATGGCAAAACATCTTGAGGAAACATGGCATGTTCTCAGAACTCTGACGATTTTGACACGATTGTGAAATTCACCAGCCCGCACTTTGCCAGAGTGGCCAAGGCCCACAACAACATCTAGCACCGTGGTAAGCTCTAAAGCTTGTGTTACGGGTACTAAACATCTGATATACTTCATATAATAGACATAAATAATAGTAGCTTAGTATGATTAGTAAGCTTAATATGCTCTAGCTTGACATGCTCGCCTATAATAGGCACATATTTCATAGTTTATATATACCTAGTATTTAAAATGTCTTCCTAAAAAATGTTTAACAAATAAATTAAAAGGTTTCCGAGAAAGTCCACTATACTAAATAAATACTATACCTCATCATCTACTCTACATAATATCCACTACTCTTCCTTTGATCTAACAAAGCCTGGCTCAAAAATTTTGGCAACATAGAACTCTTATCAAACCTAATAATTCAGTCCAGACATGCAGTAGGTATTTCAAGGGCACCTGAAAACGAAAATAACCAACAAATCTGTAAACAGATGTAAAGCTTCTCAGAAATTCATTTCTGGTTTATTTTAGTCACTATGGCGCCGAAATGTCGCATAATTCGTGGATATGAGCGATTCCATTGACGTGCCAGTAGTGGGCTGGCTTTGTGGAAAGTATAATAGTGTTAGTGGTTGGGCCGAAAATTTCCCGGATGGAGCGTAGGATGTGCGACAGATAAATGGACGGATTACTTAGTAAAGCGGATTCACGGTGGATACATAATTATTTATATTACAGTGTGGTACAGCTGAAATTATTTCAGGACGATTTTTTAATGATTTGTAATGCAGCGTCTGTATGCAGTCGATTATCATCACCCTAATAACGTTCCAACTGTTGGGACACAGGGACTTCTCTCTTGACGAGAGAGATTAGGCCTTAATTCACTACGTTGGCCAAGTGCAGGTTGGTGAATGTCACAATGCTCTTCAAACTCTTTAAAGTTTTCAGAACATGCCAGTTTCCTCACGATATTTCCCTTTACCGTTAAAGCACATTTTTGAAGATGAAAAATTCAGAGGTGCTTGGCGTTGTTTGAACCCACGACCTTAGTTATGATAGTAGAGTGTGATCCCACTTAGCCAACACGGCTTGCAGTGGATATGACGCTGCGTTATGCGCCGGCGCGGCTTTATGGCAAACACGTACAATATGCGTCACCTACTGGTAACCCATTCTGCATACAAACCACTACTGCAAGAAGATCAGTTGCTGACCCGCAACAATAATAATAATAATATTTATTCAGAAACTCACTTAAAGCTAAAGTTGACAAAAATCCTTAAATTTTAATTAGAACTATGATGTATTTATTGTGCCTGAACTAGGAGAATCCTGTTTTTCTTTCAGTCATACATTATTTCCTAAGTTTATTCTATATAACAATGTTTATAACTAATTTAATGCACATGTTGCTATGACATAGTTGTTGTTGGTATGACAATTATATTAGGTATGTATGTATGAAGTCAACGAAGATTTTGAAGCTGAAGAGTGCAATTGTTTGCTAGAACTAGAACTATTAATAAATATTAATTATTAATATTATAGTCTTAAATAGACTATAATATTAGAATGACATATCCAATTTAATTGACTGTCCGGAACTACTTAGTAAGATTCTCATTCATGCTCCATCCAAGGTAACTAGGCAAAATATTATTCTTCACACCCCTGTTGTCGGTACGAACTATAGGCAAAATGCATTTTTATGGCGAACTAGTGACGCTTTTAATAAGCTATGCAGGCATCCTGATCCGTCCATTAATGGATTGGATCTGTTTACTTCGGGAGTCAACTCGATCAGGCAGCGACTAGCTAATAGTTATTTTATTGATAGTATATAGGTAGTTTTATAGGTTTTTGTTATTTTTCTATGTTATAATTTTGTAATGTTCATTGTGTCCATCTAGGTGTGTTCACTTTTTTTTTTTAATGTTTAATATGTGACCATCCGTGAAGATCTGTAATTAGCTTTCTGTTACTACTAGGTTAGTTATAGTGATAATCTTGGCTGTTGATTTTCCTTACAAATAAATAAATAAATAAATAAATAAATAAATAAATATAATATAATGGTTGTTTGGGTCACCCAGCCATTTAGCTCTATCATACGGAGATACAACTGTATGAAAAATTGGATAACACGAACCGGATCGCCTTAATGCCTGGATTCTTACGCTTGCCCTAGGAGTTTTATTAGGAAGCTAAAATGAAAACTATTACCGAAAAGCAGACACTTGTCCTCGCGCGTCATGTTTCAAGGAAATCGAGCTACAAATAGCGAGCAAATAAACTGTTTCTATTCTAGTCTAAGGTAATCAAAATTTGTTGACGACTTTCTCTAGACGTATTTTATTTACGTCTATAAAATGTCGGTCAAGAGTACCTACTTACCCGCTCTGTTCCCAAGTTAAGTACCAGTTTACCAAGACCCTTTCGCCGGTTTAGGGTCACTAATAAAAAAAAACACTTCTATATTAACCATTGCTTAAAATCCCAACATAGATAAATGCCCACTTTAAGTATAATATACCTACTTCTAATATTGCCCACGTTGTAAAACAACCATTTCTGGAAATGACCACTTTACAGGCACAACATAGAGTGATTTAATATTCTCTTGTTTACTATATATAGGAACAATACTGCATATTGTATATTAAACTGTTCACCAATTAAATTATTCAGGTAATTATTATAAGAGAGGTATACTTTGTAGTATTTTCTGTGGAATAAAAATCATAATTATTAAGAAGTAAAGATAAGATTGTTTTTCGTCCCACGTTATTTAAGGCGATATCAGACGGTACATTTCATCGTCATTTAGGGAGAGTCCTACAGTACCGTCACGTTAAGGCTTTTCCACAAGACTTTTGAGACTTTGCTCAATTAATTACGTAACGGCCTAATATTTTTACGAACTATTTGCTTATTAAACATAATGAGAATCTAAATATATTTATTAGAAATATGCTGATTTATTTTGGAATGTATACAAAGACTAGGAAAAATCTGTTATTAAAAAAATTGCCTCTATTACCGGCAAGTAATCTTAACAAATGTCTCTTAAAAAACTAACGGGAGTAAGATAACTACACAATTCATATTTATATATGGGTATAAGTATTACATTAAACTTGTTTTTCCTGAGGATGGTTCATTCTTGAAATGTAATCGTCATATACAGTCGCCGTATATACTTGAGTTAATTATATATATTAGATAATAGGAATATTTCAGTTAAGTCATATTATAAAATTTTAACTAACATTTAGATATGAGTGATATTTACCTAGTAATATTTAAGAATGTATCACTGTCGTGCCTTTAATCGGGAATTAATTTGTTTAATACAATGCTTGCTATATTCAGATTACCTTAGTTAGTAGGTACTATATATTTATAATAATTCAATTGATCTAATAAAAAATAATGCAATCCGAAAGACCGGACCAATCTCAGAACAATATTTAGGATCGAGATGTTATAAAACTCAACTAATAACCTATAAACATACGACCGAATGTTCGTTTCTACGTCATTCTCTTTGTGAACATATAAATCTAAATTTAAAATTTAAGAAAAACCCCCGATTCCAATCCCTTAATTTCCTTAAACGTAAAACAACATAATATTATGTAATGTGGACGCGATGCGATTTCATTTGATACCCCACACTAGTATATTTGCAGTTTTTCGGTTTTCCTTACCCACTCTCACCCCCATAACTTTTAAACGGCACAACCGATTTTCATAAAACATGTCTAACAACACTCGCGCCAGACTCACCTTTCATACAAAAAAAACTAAATTGAAATCGCTCCATCCGTTCGGGAGATATGGTGACACAGACAGACAGACAGACAGACAGACAGACAGACAGACACGTCAAACTTATAACACCCCTCTTTTTTGGTCGGGGGTTAAAAATTAAAAGTAAATGAAGCATTCACTCGAATTTACCGTCAGATATTCCCTTTACTCCACAGAATTCCGTGTTTTCACGCATTGCTGGTCGCAGGCTGCGGCGCGGCGGTTCTGCGAAACCCGTACATAGTTGCCCACGCGCAGTTTGTAGAAACGCACCGGAAGACGCAACGGTGCGCGGTTCCATATGCGGCAGCCGGCAGAACCTACCTGCGCCATATTTAATAAGTTAGGTAGGCGTAATAATAAATATCCGGTTTCACGATTTAAAAGCAACAAATATACGTTAAAGATGTTTTCTAAAGAAATTGGATTATTCGGAGGGTTAATTTTAATACGTTACGATTTCTTCCATAAATCCGCTGTAAAATATACTTCTTTAATATATTCTTTTATCGTTTGTTAAGAACCTCAAATTTAAAATTATTTAGAAACGTCTTCCTTTCAAAATAGTAAACATCAAAGGTCAGAGAGTATATAATCACTACGTTTTCAAAGGTTTACAATATTTTTTAAACAGGACACAAACCCAAAAAAAAAGTGAATTTTTTTTTCGAGTAATTTATTGATAAAGTAATTAAGAGTCTTGCTGTGGAGGACCTTGCTTTCCTTATGGGCCGTGTTTTCCTTCATGCGGGCAGTGTAGGCCTTGCGGGCCTTGCATGCAGGGTTGTGGGCCGACTTGTGGGCAGTCCTGCCCTCCTCGCTCGTGCTCGAACTCTTGTGACCCGAGCTACCCGTGCCCATCCTACTGTGGAGGCCCATCACCGTTTGGCCCTGGCGCTTGCTCCCGAGGGTTTTCCGGGCCTTGCCAAGGTGGCTCTTATTCTTATCCCTCGTGCCAATGAAATGGTATTTGCCCTGGTCAGTAACAGGGAGGAATGTGTGCTAGCGAACCTCACCAAAGTGCGAATGGCCTCCTTCGCTTCTCAACTTGGTGTAAAAAATTGAAGCGAACTGTGAAAACAATTATTAATTCCTTGTTCCTCTATTCTTAGTTTTTAGTTTATTAAAAATTAGCTTTAAGTTGACTTGTCCATATGCCATGTGCGTCTTTGGAAATAAACGTTTTGACTTTGACTATAATATATAACGTCGAAATGTATAAATGGGCCTACCTAGGACAAATTTAGAAACACCGCTGGGAATAATGGGTTTCCTCATTTGGTCACCTGATTAAGGTTAATTTACCTACATATTTATTATGTTGCCACAGCAAAATTGGTACCCGAAAAATAAACTCAAAAAATAAATGGGATCGCAATAATTTAGGTACATACGTAGGTATAATATGAACTACGAGACTATCTACTACAAAATATTTTATAAGTACAAAAACAACAACAAATTTAGTCTTAGACATCAGGGCAAATCAAGCTGGATTGCAAGAGCACGTCGTGGTCTTGTGGGCACTCGGTCCGGGCATTATTACTTCAATCGCAACAAGGTTCCCGACACGGCCCGAAGCACGGCCCCCGGCACATACAGCTAGGAATGCACGGTCCACAAGTGGGGTCGTAACAGGACCCGCATCCCGGTGGGGGCAGAGGATCTGGGCACACGCCACTCACGGTGGGCGGGAGACATCTGCCCCCGATCGGCCCGGGGGCGCACGGTCCGCTGCAACCCCTAGAAATAGATGTAAATCTTATTAATGTATATAGCCGGACGATTCATACGAGATAGTCTGACGACAGGGTGCCCATGGATGCAATTGGCACAGGATCGTAGAGAGTGGCGCGTGTAATATGAGGCCTATTACCCAGCAGTGGATGAAATCAAGCTCCGGATGATGATGACCCATACGGCAACATCAAGCCTCGTGTAATATAATTCCATGGCCTGCTCTAAGAATACCTTTTATATTTCGCTAATTTTATTTGTTGAATACCAATTCGTTGAGTGGTTCCGAATTCAGCCAGACACATCCAGTTCCGACAGATGGCGTGCAGCAACGTCGTGGCACACAGCGATACCCGTGTTGTGACTTAACTCAGGGGGGGTGAAAAGGAACAGGTTGTAAACACCATTTTAGAGACCCATCCAACCTCAGCGTCTCCTGCCGAACAACAAACGTGGCTCTGGCATACCTACCAACCCGCATTGGATCAGCGTGGAAGATTATGGCCTAACTCCCTTATCTTTCGAGGTCGGCTAAGTTCAGCAGTGGATTTTCTTTGGAATGGTGTGTGTAAGACCTAGATATAAGCTCCTACCCGCATGGATTACAGCAGAAGGCAGGTGGACAGCAACGCCGTGGCCAGATGCAGCCAGGTCCCACGCATGGCGTGCTGCAACGCCGCGGCACTGAGGAATAGCCACACGGACCGGTGTAGCACTGACAGGTACCTCGGCGTAATGGCGTTTGACAGCAGACCATTTTGAGATCAGGTACTCTAATACACTTCCTTAATTTCGAATCAAATTGTTATATGCTTGTTTCAAGTGTCTTTCTGCTTTGCATAGGATTGTTATAACGAGCCTGCCAGCTTATTTTTTTTTTTTTGTTGATATCAATGACTATAATGAGGTACATATAATTTTTACTTAATAAATTAATTTAGGATATTTTGTATTTTTTTATTTTGTCGAAATCACGTCAAATCAGGTTTTTGACGTTAAGTAGCAGAGTCATAGAGTATAAATCACTACGTTTTATGAGACGGGACTAAGAAGGAAATACTTGATCTATGCAAAATGTCAAACTGGAGTTCACTATAAATGACATATGTACATCAAATTAAATTTATGGTATATTTTGAAAGCAGCAGAGAATTAAGCAGCTTAGCTTTTCTACCTTATAGAATGATCAAACAAAAAGTTTTTTTCTATAAACAAAACATGAAAACTTTAGTATTTTTGACAAAAATATTTATTAACATTAGTATCTATGTAATAATTCTATTATTACAGGAAAAATCCCAATCCCAAGGAAGAATCTCAAAAAGTTGTTACATAAATAAAAAAAAACATGATAAAAATACATTAATCCCACAAAAGACTCCACGTAGAATTACAACAAAAGATTTATCATTAAACATGTCTTGCTGCGGCTACCCCAACTGAAGGCCATGCTACCCCACCAACGGTCCGTTTTGTTCCCCTTGTCCGCCTTGTAACCCATGCGGGCCCCCAAAACCATGCTGCGTTTGCGGGAACCCATGCGCGAGGAACTACCGGTCCGTTCCGCAGTCGTTCGGGTCGCCGGACCCCCTGCCGCCGGCGTCGTGTGGGTCCTGCTATGACCCCAATTGTGGGCCTTGTATACTCGCTTGTGCTCCACCGCCACGTTGTCCGGATGTCGTGCCGTTTCGAGGCATCATACATACAGTTGAACAACTGTTCACTGGGATTCTGCCTATGAAGACTTGGCAAAACGTGTTACCAATTAATTAATTTATTTGTTTATTTTCAAATACATGGAGCTCTATCATTACAGGTATAACCTAATTAATGTTTCATTGTTTGTTAATTGGAGGTATTTTTGCGCCTAACTCTAAATGTCTTCTGTACCTATGTGAGCAATCTGAAAATCCAACGACCCAACGCCTCTTAAATTCTTTAAAAAAATCTGATGGTGGTTTTAAATGAGTTGAGGATATAAGAGGACTACAAAGGTACCCAATACCTGTTTATGACCAATGCCTTTTGTTACGTGGATGATCCTTTTTTTAATAAAATTCGACTTTATTTACTTAATCGTATGTTGACTTTATTTAAACAAGCGTATTGCTAAATTCATCGTTAAAATTTACGCGACGATTTTAATTTACTCATTTACATTATTCCACTTATATTCACTCTTTCCGTCTACTCCTACTGGGCACTCCTACTGGTAGAAGAACGAGGACTACAATGTCCTCGTACTCCTATCGTGATTTTTGTTTTTCTTTTGGAATAAGTACAATAAGCTTAATAATGTAATTTACTGAAATCAAAATTTTACAAATTCATCGGAGCATTTCCAAAAACGTACCAACATTAATATCGTCATGTAAAAGATACATTTGTGTATTCATAATCAATGTATCGGTGACGAGATCCTCTCGACGCCGTGCTGTCGGAACATCTTTGTCGGCTGTAGCCTTTTCGAGAAAATTCAGCAATTTTAATAAAGTAACATTTTTGACTTCCCTGTTTAGGACTGAATTCCAGCTTTCAGCTACATTGTTAGTTCTGTGCCTTTCTTCAAATACACACCACGTTTTTAGAAAATCATTCTTCATCCATGTCTTTTGGAAATATTTAAAGAAAATATCTAATTTAGTATCAGGGCCAAGAAGCCTAAACTGCTGTTGAATATAGAACCAACCCTCTTCGATGCGATTAGCGGGCAGCAGCGGAAGGGCAGTACAAAGAGCTACAAATCTTCGTTGAACTTTATTTTTAATTTTAATTACCTTACTCTTTTTCCACAAGGCCTTTGTCATGTGATAATAACAGCCTTTAACCACACTTGCAGGGAATTCGTCTAACAGTGCATTTATTAAGGATTTTTCGTAATCGGTATGAATTTTCTGCGGGTTCCATCCGGGAACTTGTGACTTAATAATTTCTATAACAATGGCATAACTATGCTGTTTTTTGTCTGGCATTAATGCAAAAATTAAAGTGACTGTATTCGTTTCATGAGAGGGGCCTTGACGATCGCCGTGTATAATGAGCAATTGGCTGAACGGTTTTGGGCAACTTTTAAATGTACCGTCTATAAAAAATTCTGAAAGACTTTCAAGTAGTTGACACCCTAGACGAAAAGAAAATAGTAGACGGAAAGAGTGCTTATATTATGTTATCCAGTCCAGCCGTTCCGAACTCGAACATAATCATCATTTATTCAGCCATGGGACGTCCACTGCTGGACCTAGGAACCTTAAAGATTTTAGTTATTTCGGTTGAAGCGGCCGGCATCCAGCGTGCACCCGCAGCCTTTGCCAAGTCACATCCGTCCAACTTGTAGGTGAACGTCCTACGCTACGCTTGCCAATAGCTGGTCTCCAGCCAAGAACTATTCAGCACCAACGGCCATCCATTCTACGCGCTATATGACCTCCCATTGCCAATTTAGCGAGCGAAATACGCTTGGCTATGTCGTTGACCCGTTCTACTAGTATCTCCATTTCTGATTCGATCTCAAAGCAAAAGCCCGAGCATAGCTCTTTCCATAGCGCACTGAGCTACTCTGAGCCTATTTATAAGGCCTATAGTGAAGCACCACAGCCTGTAGGTCAACACTGGCAACACCCACTGGTTTACGACTTTTGTTTTCAGGCACTGAGGCATTTTGGATTTAGAGGTTTCGCCGATTGCCGAACGCTGCTTCCGAGTTGGACACGGCGATTGCATAATAGGAAAAAAATGTTGAATTCCTAAAATATTTTTTATTTTAATATGTGTACTTGCCTAAAACGTTGAGTTTAGTTTCGCAATAAAAATAACCCCTCAGGGTGTAAACGACAACTTCCGAAAACGACAACTTTTTAGAATGTCAACTTTCAAAAACGACAACTTCCGAAAACGACAACATCTTAAATAGAAGTTGTCGTTCTCACCCTGAGGGATCGTCAGCTACCTAAATTGACAACCTCTCGTCTCTGATGTAGGTACCTAATGTTTTTAAATTTTCCTTATATCTTCTAAGTTATTTGTGTTTTGCTCGTGGTAAAAATCTTATTGGTTTTTTTTATATTTACTGCTCATATTTTATAATAACCCTAACTCTATTCCATGACTATGAAATACTGACATTGTTTTTGATATAAAGTACAAAATTTTATTGTAGCAACTAGATAATAACGATCTTAATAGCATACAATTTTTGAAGAAAATTATATATTGAAGTTAAAAACAACAACGAAAAGTCAAGAACGACGACGACGTCGTCGATAACCATCAAGCCCGTTAAATGGATACAGAAGTTCAAAGTTTTGTTTTATTTGCAGTATTTTTGATTTGTTACTTTATAGAATAGATAATAAAGCCAAGTTTTAGTTGTTTTAAGTTGTTTTACTTCATTAAAAGATGAGTAACAGAGCAAAGTTTATAACGTATAAATTAGAAATTTTTGACATTTCACAACCGAAATTAGTCAGCCCCTTAGTATTTTCGGAAGGTATCATTTTTTGAAGTTGTCATTTTAGGAAGAGGTCATTTTCGGAATTTGTCATTTTTGGAATTTGTCATTTTAGGAAATTGACGAGTTTCTTAGAATAAACGTTCTCTGAAATAGTCGTTTTCAGAAGTTGTCATTTTAGGAAGTTGTCGTTGTCACCCTGAGGGATTGCAAACGCCGGCTGAACCCTACGAGTTTTATCAAAATAATGTACTAAGTATTGTACACATTGAAAAGGTCTACAGAAAAGTCCATGATGGTATATGTCTATCTCTTATGGATAACCCACAATTACTTTATTTTAGTATCAGCATTGCATCCGTGCGAAGCCGGGGCGGTTCGCTAGTTGATTATAAGTTAAGAAACCTATCTAAGAAATACAACTGTATAATACGCATACAATTTATTCCAACGCACTAAAGCTCGAAGCACACTATCCACACGCCGGGCCGCAGCAGGAGGCTCACAGGCCGCTGCGGCAGCCGCCAACGCAGCCCTCGCCGCCGCACGAGAAGTACGAGCCTGCGTACCCGCCGCGAGCACTGAAAACAAATAAAAATTTGATAATTGATACAAAAAAAATGGAAGTTTAAATGGGTTGACTAATCACGTGCACGCAGAACTAGCCGTAAGAGTTGTCGTTGCCGTATTCTCTCGTACCACAACCTTCTTAAACGGTACACTCTTGCCAGAGTGGTCATGGTCATCATTGACAAAAATTTTTTTTATTGTAAATGTTAAACTTATAATAGTTACCTATAAGTAAGAACTCCAAAATTGTAATAACTACAAAATTGTAATAACTGATAAAGCTGTGTTGTTCTATTCGCTTCTCAACTCAGTATAAAACATTGAAGCGAACTGTCAAGACAATGTTATTTCCTTGATATTTGTTTTATTAATTTTAAGTTGACCTGTCCATGTAGGCTATGTGCTTCTAAGGAAATAAACGTTTTGACTTTGACTTTGATATTGGAAGTTCTCACTTGTGACGCGCCCACTGATACCTACCCATGCAATACGCCAGGGCGCTGGCCGCACGGCGCGGAGCAGTAACCGCTTGCAGCGTGCACGCAGCACGGGCCCACGCAGTTGCCGCTGCAGTCCTGGCGACAGGCCATTGGGCCGCAGCAGCACGGGCCCGCCATGGGACCCTGACAGCCAATGCAGCAGTTACGGACCGGCATTCTTCACTAAAATTCAAATTATATTTGCGGTGTACAATAAAGAGTTATCTATCTAAAATTCAGAACAGTACCTACCTAGGGTTAATTTCCGTCCTTCGAATAAATCTAGCACCGTGGAAACCTTTATTTATTTATAACTTTTGAAACTATCATGGTTATCAATACTATTTAGATTTATAATCAATACTATTTAGTTTAACCGCGATCATGGCGCATGTAACTGTGCCGAAATATCGGGAAACTCGAAAGACAATCAATCATGGTAAATATCCCGTTATAAATCTAAATAGTCTTTATTTATTTATTTAATAAACCTGTATTTTGTTTACAGGTTCTTAATGATTTTAATTATGTGATAAACCTCACTTTTTAGCCATAGGATTAGGCGTCTTAATCTTATTCTGCATAAAAAAAAAAAAAATTGTAATGTATTAAACTTGTTGTGCCTCAGAGTTTAAGCAGCCTACATTTTTAGCCTAGAATGATTTTTAACTCCCTAGCTGCTAGGCTCTCGACAGATTTCTAGGCATATTTAAATACTTACAATTTTATAGAATTAAGTCTTAGCAGTCTTAGTACTGGAAAATGGAAAGTATCGTCACATTTCGTGGTTTTTAAACTAAGTGAATACGTATTAACCAATATTTTTTTTACAAATTTTATATACTCCTAGAACAGTGACATGATCAATAATGAAATATCTTTCGTGACGTTGACTACGAAGATGTATCAATGTATTCGTAAATTTTGAAATAATATTTATCTTTATTTTATACGTGGACAAGTAGGTTTCATTCGGTAAGGTGTTATAGACATTACACACTCTTGACCAGAAGTACGAAATCATAATCATTTATTTGTTGTTTTTTTCCTTTTACTGTTTTTGGAAAATAAAAAAAATAAAAAAAATTTTGTTTCATGTGGGTGCACAAAGCACTTAATTTTATTCCCAGACATGTGACTCGTTGGGACATTACATTAACTTAGGATTAGCTCATAACTAACTTATTAAACAGCAAACAAACTTTCCTCGATCTCACTTATCGCTCGTCTTTTAAGTGAGACTAGGCGAGCTAAGCATTAAAAAAATCTTATTAAATTGAGTGTCTTGTCAAATAGCACTACCACCGCCTCCACACGGTGACGTGACACGGGAAGCTACCTCCTAGTAGGCACTGTGAAAATCTGGGGGTACGTCATTCCTCTTCGAGATTCACTGCGACCAGCTATTATAACACCATCCATGAATGCCATGAAATTTAATCAAGGCACCACTGCAAGAAAACATCTTGCTCCCGCCAAGAATGTAAAAAGAGTTTATAGAACGCCTTTAACGTTCCATTTATTAATAACCTTCATGTAGCACCGACACTGCCAAAAATACTAGAAAACTAATTCTGACAGCACGCACCAAAAACTTTTCACATAGTGATTATATACTCTCTGACTCCAATCAAAGCAGCTGCTAGAAGAACAACTTGAAAACTAAATTTTTCTAATAAAAGACAAGAAAGTAAAAAAAAATGTGCGGCCCGACTTGTGGAGTGCCATGTTGTGGGCAAGTGGCGGGATACCAGTTCCCGGCGGCGTTCTGTGGGCCCTGTTGTGGGGTCTGCTGCGGCCCCTGTGGGAGGCCTTTTGGGACTTACAGCTGGCGGTACAGACCCTGCGGTTCCTGTTAGACCCTTAGACTCAATGTTAAAATGACTCAATGTTAAAATGACTCAATGTTAAAATGCTTGTGACGCTTGTATCCTTGATAAATTAAATGTGATGTATGTATGTTATGGTTTTGTTTTATTATTGCATTACTGTTTTATCTAACTTTGCTGAGTTCCTCCTGTCTCATTCGTGCTATATGATCTGTGTCTGAAGGAATGCCTGGAAGATCGCTATCAGCTATAAGGCAGCCCATCGATTCACAATTTTATTAGTGACAACTACATTTTATCTTTTGAACCTTTGAAAAAGAGGGGTGTTATAAGTGTGACGTGTCTGTCTGCCAGTGTTCTGCAATAGGTAGAGTAATTAAGTGGAGGAAGTCAGAATGACCAGCTAAATTTATATAAAATTGCAATTATTAAAATGCAATGCTATTATAAAATTTACAGGCGCGAATAACCAAGCTTGCTATTGCCCAAATTCCTATTGTTTTGGGTAAGTACTAAATAGTGTTCGATGTTGGTGAGGCGTATTATCAGCTGTGGGCTAGTACATACTGCTGGAGTAGAAGAAAGCACGCTAGGACTAGAGCCACACCACGTGGTCGGGCGCATATTTTGTTACCTATTCAAATTATTACGAATATTCACACGTATTCGTATTAACCGTATGGATATGTAATTCCGACCACTCCCCAAAGACAGAGGGCACGCAACACAACTACTTCGCTACTACGGTGACCAGTGAATAAAACGTAGTGAGCAGAGAGTATATAATCACTACGTTTTTATATTTTTAAGTCAAAATGTAATTAATAAAGCATACCAAATGGTGAAACATGGTAGCGATTATATACTCTCTGACGGTGACATCGTCACCTCGACATTTAGTCAGTAGGTTCCACAATAACGCAACCAGAAAAATAAACCAACGACAATATTCACACTTAACCACTTTCTGACCACATTTTGATGCTGCAACGTGGGTCAACCCTGAGGCCAATCAGTCATCAAAAGAACCATAAATTCGATTCAAAACTCTTTCAAAATAGCTAAGCAAGAAGTTTTGGATTCGCGTTCATTCCGTTTCAGTTCAAATTCTCTCCATGATTCAAATTTCTAAAATATTATAGCAAACGTCAATCAATACGATATTACATTTCGATGACTGTATAATTTTATATATTTTTTTGGTATTTTGCCTATATATTTGTGATTTTTGATTAATATTATATCTATTTTTTTTATTTTCAATATGCCTGTTTATTATGGGGGCTTCGTTGGCGGCCATCATTCAGGCGGCTACTGTCTGTACTCCAGAGGCTGTAACGGGAGCCCTTGCACGGGAGGCTGCACCAACTACTGCTGCCCGCCACCGGAGCCCTGCTGCGGACCGTCCTGGTGATGTGTGTGTTGCGTTGGTGATATTCATCTGTCTTTTCCCGAGAGCAGTCAGGCTTCCACCTGCCTTCTGCGTTCAGAACACAAATGCAAAAGAAAATGTTCTGAATACTTAACGCCTGAACGCTCTCTGCCCGACAAGACCCTAACACCCACTCCAGACTTAAAGAAATGCCTTTTGCACAAATCTGGCGAGAGGGGCGGCATGAGAGATTTTGTTTGAGTTTGACCTCGCCCGCTCGTGACTCGCGCATTACTAAGCATCTAGATACCCAGGTGTAGGTATAGCAGGTAGATACTCTCTGATTTAACTATTGGGGCTACTAAATTATATTCCAAAATTATTTTTTATGGGATTCTGATTACTATTGTTTATTCAGTTGACTATTGTTTATTAACAGTTGGCTATTGTTTATTTACAGTTGCAAGCTGAAGAAAATGATCAAGTTTTGTTGCTGAAAGAAAATGTGTACTTCATGACGTCTTTGGGAGTTTTTTTAGTGCTTTTCTCAATCAGTGTTAAAGGATTCTTGTCCGAATTCCATTATAACCAGCAACAATAAAGTTTTAATAAAATTTGCTCGTTTCATTGCTACCGGACCTGGATAATGTGATAACGAGTATATCTGGGACTTATGGATCAGTCCATAAGTCCCAGATATACTCCTAATTTGGTTTTCAGTACAATGGACATTACGCCATATCATTATCATCATCATCCGACTACGACGTAACGTTCGTAAGTTCAAGTCAGACCGATCACCCATCCAAGTACTAACCTCACTTAAGGTTGCTTAACTTTAGGGCTCCCACACAAAACCGCGAATTCGCATCGCATCGCAAATATCTGCGAATTTGCACGAACGCACCGCAAGAATTTCCGATCTGCTTCGCATCGCACATTCCTGCTATATTGCGTCATCCTTGGTGACAATAAATTGTAATTTTTTTTTTTTACAATTGTAATATCTAAAGGCATAACAAGAATTCTTTCCTTGTACTATCGTTTTTGAAGGCATGGTGATAATTAACTCAAAAGCTCTTCAAATGAATATCTTCTTTTGAAGAATGCTCATTCTAAAATAATCAATAAATGTATCTTCAGTTCTCCAACGCATAGTAATTTTTAGTAAAATAGTTCCCATCAGAGTTCATAATAGTAATAAATAGATTATGTATGAACCCAGAATCTTCTTTTTCTTTTATATCTACGAGTATTTATTAATATCAGCAGTGCAATAGTCTTTTTGCGATCTTACGCTTCAACACGTCCGTATGGCTGACTCACTTGAAGGAATGGTCGCCCTACCAAACGGTTTGCCGCACAAAATCGTATCGCAGAAATTCGCATCGCAAGTTCCTGCGATGCGAATTCGCATCGCATCGCATCGCAGTTTTGTGTGGGAGCCCTTAAAGGTTAATTGGACTCGGGTCGCAAAATGCTTTCCGGGTGGTTAGGTCTGAATTTCATAATGTACTCATCTACATGGGTTAGGAGCTTTATGACGACATCTTGATAAGACTAGGTCACGATTAGACTAATCTAATCGTTAGTTAACTTGTCGTAGCTGGCCTAAGTCTCAACAACAACTAAATAGTCAAATATCGATAAACCTAGTCACTTTGCTAAGTCTCAGTTGGTCTACATTGTAGTCGTACAATCAAATTGAAAATTTATACAAAGGAATACTCTTCTAACTTTCTAATTTATTTTATTTTTATTTATGTATCTGCGATGAAATGCTCCAGCGTCAGAATGTGCATTTTGCATAAAGAGCAAATGTTGGAATTATCACTATAATATAATGTTTCATGGACTTGATGTGCAAGGTTTGAAAAGTAATGTGACGGAAACTGCAATATTTGAACTGAAGCAACTATAAATTTTAATACGGAACAATTAGTAGGAGAAGTATTTTCATAAATAAATTACCTAGGATGATTTTTTAAAAGTGTTTTCCTGGCGTGGGGTAGCAAACGTCTCGAGGTCAGTCTGTCAGGGTAACGGCCCGTTCACACGTCTCCGTTTTACTGTACCGTTTTATCGTGTACGGTACGTTCCTTTTCGTCGATGGCGTATGTGGTTGTATGAGCGACTTCACACATGGCACAGTATTCTGTATAAAGAAAAAAAATTTCGTAATAAAGAAAAAAAAAAACGTTCCGTAAAAAAAAATTACATTCCGTTTTGTCATCGAATACTGGACGACGGAATAGTAAAAATATACGCATACGTAGAATTTTAACGAATAGATACTGTGTGCTTGGCGGACGGTGTGAGCGGGGTGCAGGAGGGGGCGCTCCCCCTCCTGCACCCCGCACACACCAACCTGCACCAGGGGTAATTTATTATTCTATGACCAGGGTTTGTCTCGCATAACGCATTTGCATTTTCTATTGAACATTCATGGAGAACGCGCGCGCGTGCATTCTGCGTAGTAATTATTATAAACGCTGATCAACCATATCAACAAAAAACGCTATTGTTTTTATATAATATCATAGTTGAGTTGCATTGTCTCAAGTGCAAGAGACAAATAAGTTTTGAAATATTGGCTTGTTGGTAATCATTGTGAGATTAAGTCGTACCGATATAAGACATCTTGGGAACAAAATTATTATCTATACTAATATTATAAAGAGGAAAGGTTTGATTTTTTGTTTGTTTGTTTGTCTAGAATAGGCTCTGAAACTACTGCACCGATTTAAAAAATTCTAACACCATTTGAAAGCTACACTATCCCTGAGTGACATAGGCTATATTTAGTTTTCAAAAATAATATGATTTCTTACCAAACTCCGATAATGTAGCCCATGGTGAAAAAAAAGAACCTAAAATCTTTCTTTAATCGCGAATGCTGCGAAAACTATTGAATATATAACAAAGTGATGTATTACAACTTTGTAGAACTTATCATTATCTACAAAAAACGTGGTTACGTCATATCTCTAACTATTATAGTTTTGTGACAATAAGCGATTTTTTTGAAAAAATAAACATAAAATCTTTCTTTACTCGCGAATGCTGCGAAAACTATTGAATATATAACAAAGTGATGTATTACAACTTTGTAGAACTTATCATTATCTACAAAAAACGTAGTTACATCATATCTCTAACTATTATAGTTTTGTGACAATAATCAATTTTTTAAATTAAAAAATTAAAATACCACTGTTTGAAAAGGCTCTTTATTTGTATCTTGGTATTAATCCTTAACAAAATAAATAATTTATGTGTAAGATTGCTTTAAAACCTTTATATAACTTATATTAAGTAACTTAAATTATATATTTTTTTTGAATTATTAGACTGCTGACATTCCATTCAAAAAAATACAGTTACGCTACACATTTTAACTGTGAATTTGCAGAGTTTATGTTGTAACTGAGTAGGTATGTGATCCATTTACATAAGTCGAATTGTTGTATTCCTATCCTATGACCAAAGAAGGTTAAGTTGGTGTATGTATCTTGGCAAACCAGCATTGCTCTTACACTAATTCTTAGCTTGAACGAAAAATTATAACCACACTAGGGCATGCAAACCGATAATCGATAATCGATAAATTATCGGTAATCGGCTCATTTATGTCGGCGATAATTATCGAAAAAAAACGATAAAATATCGATAAAAAATAATTTCTTAAATAATCATCAAAACCATTCCCATCACGGCGCCTCAATCGCGAGTGTTTAAAATTACCCGCGCAAATGCCGCGCAAGCAAGCTTACCTGTGTTTATGGCTTTGGTTGAATGGTTTGAATTTGAATTTTCGTTGTGTGTGATTCAGGCAAAGTTTGATGATGGAAGGATTTATACTATACTAGTACTACTCAAAACAAAATAAGGGCCACCCGAGTAATTTTGTTTCGAGACTATTTTTTGCTGAACCTCGCGACGAAAATATTTTTTTATGATTGCATATTGTTCTCAAGTGTTGCGTTAACGATAATAGTGAAGTACTAGGGATATTAGTGTTGACGGTATGGTAAAAAAATTTTATGTTCCACTTAATGTGAAGTAGGTAGAATTTTGGTTTATTTTTTATTTTGATCCCAGATTAGTTTACTCAAGTCTACTGACAACTACGGTTGTTCTCGGAAGTTAAACGTGTAATTTGATATTTTTAACGTAAAATGCCAAGAATTCGCCGCCATTTGAACAATGCTTCTGCTACCACGGCCGTAACGATGGTAGAGGCTGGGCAATCGCAAAGTTCCGTGGCCTTACAGCTGGGATGTTCGCGATATAAAACCTTTGGAACCGGTATCAGGTGATCGTGGCTCTGGAAGAATTCGAGCTACCACCGCTCAGTAAGACCGGTACGTGGTCGACTCTCAACGACTATATGATGATTGTGGTACGTGGTGGACTTACTGCACGACGTGATCGTAACGTGACAGCGCGGGCATTACAAAACCGATTACGCCGGACTACTGGTACCCTTGTCAGCGACCACACCATTAGGAATAGTTTGCACGAAGACCAGCAACATTCACAAAGGCCTGTAACCCGCACTAAACTGACTAGACTGGGCTCATCGTGCAAATCGATTACGGTTTGCACGTCAACATCTTGAATGGGGTATGGAGGAATGGCGTGAGGTGCTTTTTACGGATGAGTGTAATGTGAAGTATTTTAGTGACGATCGACGTATGCGGAGAAGAAGCGGAGAAAGATTTACCGATCCTTGCATTCACGAACGTGACAGATATGGTGGTCCCAATGTCATGGTCTGGGGCGGGATCAGCTTACAAGGTAAAACTGACCTTGTTTTTCTGAATGAGGGCACTGTGACGTCTCAGAGTTAGATCGAACGGGTTGTCAGGCCATATGTGATCCCATTTTCACAACGAGCGGTGGACGGTTTCACCCTGATGCAGGATAATGCACGACCTCACACAGCCCGGGCGACTATCTCTGTCCTGGAGGAAGCCAATATTCAACTTATGGCATGGCCTGCGACCTTTGGGACCAATTAAAACGCCGAGTCCGTGCAGCTGAAGAGGATGTCCACAGCCAGCAAGAGTTGATTCAATTGCTGAAAAGGTGCTGGGAGGAGATATCACTTGAAAACATCCGCCATCTTATTGAGAGCATGCCATCGAGGCTTCAAGAATATGTTTCGAAGAGGGGAGGACATACCCGATATTAAAAAATAAATAAACAAGTTAGCTGTGCTTTAGTCTATAATTTAATGCTATTTATTGTCAGGTGTAAACAGCCATAAAAAGTGATAATGTCTAATTGCACTTAAATTTATTTCATTTAATTTAAAAAACATTGTTTTATTAAATTTATAACAATCGAAGCAAAAAATCCGATCCAAAAAATAAAAAATGGGAAAATTCGTGGTGGACCTTATTTTGTTTTGAGTAGTATATAACGATATAGACAGATTAATAGTAGGTAATACAAAAATTAAATACAGATTGGATAAATAGAGCAGCCGAAACGTAAAGATATTTTTCCTTTACCAAAACCGATAATTATCGATATTTATCGATAAATAGAGCGATAAATATCGAATTATCGATTATCGAAAAGTTTCGATAATTGCATGCCCTAAACCACACATACACCAATATAAAACCAACTTTCTTCAAAAAACTAACGTTACACCAATTGACCCGAACCAAGTTTATGTTTGTTGTCGGTTACACCAATTTGAGCATTGCAATCAATAGTATGTTTTCATTTACTTCTAAAAAATCTATCTTCTTAAAAATAATAAATCTAAATTTAAAATATAAGAAAAACCCCCGATTCGAATCCTTCAATTTCCCTTAAAGTAAAACACCATAATAATGTGTAATGTGCACGCAATGCGCTTTCATTTGATACCCCACTCGAGATTTTTGCAGATTTTCGGTTTTCCTTCCCCACTCTAACCCCCACAATTTTTAAACGGCACAACTGATTTTCTTGAAATATTTCTAAGAGCACTCGCGCCAGACTCACCTTTTAAACAAAAAAAACTAAGTTGAAATCGCTTCATCCGTTCGGGCATTTCGAAACGGATCTGGATTCAATTTGGCACAGAGATAGATTATAGTTTGGAATAACAGATAGGCTATATTTTATCTCTGAATTCCCACGGGAACGGGAATTACGCGGGTGAAACCGCGAGGCGCTGCTAGTGTGTATATATTGTAGCTGAGTGTACCTTTTGTGTCAGGCTTTACGGATTTCTGACATTTAATAATGAAGACCTATAGAAAATCAGTCATTTCGGGAAAAGTTCTTTTTGAAGTACGTACGTTATGTAGATCAGTACATTATGACGTTCAGACCTAACCACCCGGAAACCGTTCGGGACCTATGATGTCCCAGACAGATAGACAAGTCAAACATATGACACCTCTCTTTTTTTGTCGGGGGTTAAAAATGAATCGCAAAATGTGTTGCTAAGCGCATAACTCAACAACGCCTATACCAATTTTGACAATTTATTTTATTAAATGTTTGTTGGAGTTTAAGGATGGTTTTTAAGGAGAGAAAAATTGGAATAATTTTGAAACAATTTTGAATAATTACCCGTGCAAAGCCGGGGCGTGCTGCTAGTTATTTTATAAGTTTTTATGGACCGGAAGCCAGACGTTTATTACCCCACGCCTTGATATAAGAATAAGAATAAGAATAATTTATTTGCATAAAACATGAGTGTATACATGGTATTAAGTTTAAAAAAAAATGTTCTACATGTTTTGCCAATCCTAGCGTGCAAATTTGAGAGGGCACAATGCATTTGGTCACAAATGTGATTTGTCTGAAATATTTCCTAATTAGTTGATTATTATTATATGTAGATACATCATTAAATATATTTTTATCAGTTATATAATACTAAAATTTGTCAAGAAGGAATTCATTAACTGTATAATAGCATTTATGTATAAGAATATTCTTAAGTCTGTTCTTAAATACTACTTCAGAATCACGACAATTAGACTCCTTTAAACATTTCAATACCTGATTATAAATTTTAGGTGCCATACCTAAAACACTTTTTCTTACCAACGCAGTTCGTGACGGGTGTGTACAGAGTCTGTTATTATAACGTCTATTACGTACTGTGATGTCGGAAAAACTGTTAAATAGGCTCAAATTGTTTCTTACAAACATTGCAATATTTAGTATGTAGAGAGCAGGTAGAGTAAGAATTTTATATTTTACAAAGTATGGCTTGCAACTATCGCGCGGGACTAAGTTGAACATGGATCTCAAGCAACGTTTTTGCATTTTGAAAACTCTATCGTGTTCAGTGCTGTTCCCCCAAAAAATTATCCCGTATCGTAATAACGATTCAGCTAGTCCATAATATGCGGCTAATAGGCCATCAATATTGATTATTGGACTCAGTTTACGAAGTGAATATGCTACACTACTAATTCTTTTACACAGATTATCAATATGAGTTTTCCAATTTAGTTTTTTGTCAATTATTAATCCTAGAAACTTGGCTTGCTCTACTTCGGAAATGCTATTTTCATTAAAGTGTATGTCAAATTTAGTTAAATAATTGGAATTTTGATTAAAATGCATAATGTTAGTTTTACTTAAATTAATTTTTAAATTATTATTACCTAGCCATAAAATAATAGATGTCAAAGATTGATTAATGTCTTTCTCGTATGTATCATTGTCTCTACAAGCTATAGTTATTGTACTATCGTCCGCAAATAAGGTCATTGGTTGATCAGTCACTCGAGGCAAGTCATTTATATATATTAAGAATAACAGGGGGCCTAAGACGCTACCCTGTGGCACACCATATACTAGGTTGCGTTCTGAGGATTCGTGATTTTCCTGCAGTTTTGTATCATAATTTATTTTACATATTTTGGTTATTTGTTTTCTATTGGTGAGATAGCTTTGAACTAGAGATAATACATTTCCTCTTATACCATAGGCCTCAAGTTTTTGACTCAGTATATTATGATCTACATAATCAAAAGCTTGTGTCATGTCACAGTAAATAGCACAAACTGCTGTCCTATTGTCCACTTTTGACAGAATATTCTTCAAGAACTCAAAGATAGCTAAATTAATATTTTTATTTTTTCTAAAGCCTTTTTGTTCAGTGCAAAATAGATTTTTATTTTCAAAGTAAGAATTTATCTCTCGATATATATATTTTTCAAATACTTTGGACATGATAGAGATAAGTGCAATAGGTCTATAATTTAACATTAACTCTCTGTTATCTTTTTTAAAAAGTGGTTTGACTATTGACATCTTTAGTTGATCAGGATACTTGCCCTTTAATATACAGAGATTTAAAATGTAGGATAAATGTGTACATATATATGAATTTACTGATTTTATAATCTTAGTTGAAATATCATCATAACCTACACTATTAGTATTTCTTAATGAATTTATAATTTTGAAGACATCATTGGGTATAGATGGTGCAAGGAACATAGAGTCCTTCCTACGTATTATAAGGTCGGTGATATTATTACCATAATGACTAATTGGCTTAATTTTATCAATAAAAAAATCATTAAAATAGTTTGATATCTGACTAGGATCCATAATATATTCATCACCTACTTTAATTTTGTTGATGGTATCCTTAGGCAAGTTTTGACGATTATTATTAATTACCTGCCACGTAGCTTTACATTTATTTTCTGATGTTTTTATTTTGTAATTGTTTTGAGCTCGTTGAGTAAGTTTAATGATTTTTTTTAGTTTTTTCGAATAATTGTGAAGTTTAGTTTTATTATATTCTGTGGGATTTAGTCTAGATTTCCATAACAGTCTTCTTTTATTTTTGCTGCAAGTTTTAATCCCTTTTGAAACCCATTTGTGTTTTTTTTCAGTCCTTATAGTTAATTTTCTGTACGGGAAACACAAATCATAAAAAAACCTAAAATCCTTTATGAATGTGTTATAAGCAAGGTTTGGGTCAACATATTCATATATTTCTGAGAATCTGAAATTCTTAAGGCACATTTTAAATTTTAAAATATTTTCATTGCAGTAGTCTCTTTGTACCTTTCGCCAAAATTTAGTTTTTATTAATATTTTTACAGGAAAAATGAGTAATTGAGCCGTGTGGTCTGATAAAGCAAGCTCAATAGTTTTAGCCTTACAGGTTTGTGTACAGTTATGCGCAAAGTTGTCAATACATGTTCCACTCTTTAAACGAGTTGGTTGTTTAAGTTCTAGTCGCATATTATAATTTAATAATAGATATGTCAAATCAGAGCTAACAGAGTTATTTTTTAAAATGTCAATATTATAGTCCCCTGCTATAATTATATTTAGGTTTTTCTTAGTTAAATGTTGTAATAAGAGTTCTAATCTATTAAAAAATAAGTTTAAATTTCCATAATTAGGGGTACGATATATACAAATAATTATAGTTTTACAGTGAAGTATTTCGACAGCACAGCATTCAAAAACATTTATGATTGAAAATTTTTTGATTTCGCTAAGTTCCCTAAATTCTAGATTATTTTTTACTAATATACAAGAGCCACCTCTCTTACTGTTATCCCGACAGTACGATGTTGCTAAAGTATAGTTAGGAATTCGTAAATACGTTTCATATCCAGCCATCATAAAATGTTCACTTATACATAACACATCTATATTTACACTATTATCGGCAAGTTCTTCTAAACTCACTGTCAGAATTTCGGCTTTATTGATCAAGCCCGCTATATTTTGGTGTAGAATTTGAAGATGTTGAGTCACGAAAAAGATCCTGATTTACTATTTTATTCAACAAACTCTTCTTCTCAGGTTCGGGATTTATTTTATAGCAGTGTAAGTCCTCAATATAATTCTGTAGGTTCTTGAACAACACATCAGTTCCAAAACTATTCAGTGTTCCATATTTTCTATGAAACATGCTATAATTGTATTGTAGATATTGATTGCTGTCGTATATGTACGCATATTCATGTGTATTCACGTCCAAGTATAAGAGATTATTGAAATTCTCCACTCGCCAGTTAAACACATCTGTATGGATCCCGAGTTTATACAATGGTAGGCATATAATTATGTTTGTATGCTTGAAAGTTTGTAAGCTTTCCCTCAAATAAAATATAATTTCAAAATAATTCTTCGTTGTCTTGAAATCGTCTTCACCCAGCAAAATAATGCAGTAGTCATTCATTGAGAAGTCAGAGATTTTAAAATGTAGGTCTTTTATAAGATTTTTGATATTTCCATTTGTCATAAGGTAATGACAAATTTCTGTATAATTTTTTAAGTTTTTCTCTGCAGTATTTAAAATGTCATTTTGTTTATTAGAGCTTAACAAGCAAATTCTTCTTGATAATTTCTCTGTCTTTTGAAATGCTATTGGCGCCTGATAAAGTTTCTTGGGTTGTTTGGATTGCAGCTAAGGCTTATGCGAACGTAGGAAAACTTATAAAATTTGTTAGTATTTTTTTATATAATATGAAGGAATTAGATAAATTAATGCTTCACTGTAATTGAATTTTTTCAAGTGCACCACTTTTTCTTGTTGTCCGAAACCATTCCAACAATTGTACATATTACATGGAGATATCGGGAGTACTATAACGACTACAAAAGTTGTACCGCTGATATACGTATTGATGCCGAACAAAAAACAGGAATCATATTCGATTGTGTTCGATTTAATAAAATCACAGTTACCAAATTTCAATCCTAAAACAATGCATCTTGATTTCGAGAAAGCCGCAATAAATGCTATTTTATGCGCTTTTCCACATGTAACATTGCGCGGTTGTTTTTATCATTGGAAGAGGGCGATTTGGAAGAAGGCCAAAAAGTTAGGCTTAAAATCGAAAGGAGAAAAGCGGATCGCTGCATTGATTGCTGCTCTACCTTTGATACCCCATGAAAGCATTAAAGTAGGATTGGAGTATATTAAATCTGAAAGCAGTGATAGCAAAAAAATGTTACTCTTCTCAAAGTACGTTGAAAGTTTTTGGCTGTCTGATAAATTCAGTGAAATTTTGTGCGTATTTGGTGAAAGACACCGCACCAATAACACTGCAGAGTCTTATCATTCGAAATTGAATAAAGAAGTAAATAAAAGAAATGCAACGGTAATAAATCTATTAAAAGGTTTAACAAAACTAGAAACATCAAGTTTCAAGACAACATCGAAGAGAAGAAAAATATATATAGATAACGACGATGATATTAAGGGGATACAATTACAGTTACTAAATGGTGAAATTCCAATCAATTTCGCATTGGAGAAACTACGTTGATAGAGCAATTTTAGTTTTAAGTAATCATCATTTTAATTTGAAGTAAATTATTTCAATAAATGAATTTAAAAAAAATGCCATTCGGTGTACTTTTTAATTTGTCGGGATCAATGTTGCATAGATTTAATCTAGCCAATGAAAAGAGGTGGACAATAGGCAATATATTTCAATAAAAATAATTTCGCGATTATCAGGTGGACCACGGAAGAATATGTTTACCCGTGGTCCACCAGGTGGACAAAATAGGTGAACCACGGGAAAGAAGGGATCACTACTCGACAGTTTCTAAAATTGGTCTCTGTCGTCAACTGGTCACTTTTGCAATTCGTCTGAAGAATGTTTATTAATAATCTATTCTATTCTATTCTGATCTGCTTTGGTTTCATTTTATAATTGAATCATTTATTTTTTTATTATCATAGAACGTCTTAATGTACCTACACTAATGTTTTATGTGCAAATAAATAAACTTGAACTTTGAACGTTAATTAAGAGTGCATAATCCATAATGTAATGATTCATGAGAATGGTAAGTCTTGATAAAGGAGCTTTATGAGAATGGAAACTTTTTTGCATGTGGGGTACATTTTGCGCAAGGTACATTATACGACTTGAACGCCTGCAACCACTGAACCCGCAGCCTTCACCAAGTTATTCGTCCACCTAGTAGATCGTAAATTAAAAATCAGAAAAAGTGACCTGAACGTATTTTATTGATACACTAATAACACTGGATAGTACGGTATGACAGCACTGCCGTAGGAAGCCAAGTCCTAGCTATTCAGCACACGAGCACGCCGGTTGCGTAGAGTGGTGCCGCGACGGCTCAGCCCTCTGCCAACATCTCTATTTAGCAAGGGCCGCAAAATCCCCCGCATCTGAAAATACAAGAGGAATATTAGCGTTTAAATAGC
Organism: Gymnoscelis rufifasciata; assembly: GCA_929108375.1. Lineage (NCBI taxonomy): Eukaryota > Metazoa > Arthropoda > Insecta > Lepidoptera > Geometridae > Gymnoscelis > Gymnoscelis rufifasciata. The sequence continues at coordinate 13,046,963 of OV815311.1, forward strand.
AGGGAACCTCCAGAGGATTTTAGAAGAGATTTAAGAAGATATCTGTAGATACTATGCGAGAGTGTGACGTGAAACTCATTCCCGACTAATATTACATTATTATTTATTTAATATTAGACGAAATATTTCTTAAATTGATGACGCAGCAGACCTTCGCAGTATCTATGCGCCAAAAATCGTTTGGCTCAAGTAGCATCCACCACTCAGATAAAAACGGTTCCGCTTTCCAGGTCCACGTTTCCAAGTTAAAGACTTGGAATTACTTGCCCAGTGTATTAGGTATGGGTCAAATTTGACCACAATCTCACCCGATGGAGGACGATGTGGTCTAAGATGTGGCATGAAGACCGAGAAGGAAGAATGGCTTATCCGGACCACATTACAAAACACGAAATAATTTCGCACTGGCCCAGCCTGGAGGGTGGTGACAAGCCGCAGCCGAAGCCGAAGCCTACCACCAGATACTGTTCTTAGCACCACCCTGAGGTTAGACCAGTGGTGAGGATTCAGAGGGTATAGATACTTGCGAGGTTGTCTTGGGTGAGAGACCCAAGATTTTATTTAGGTATTAGACTTGCCTAAGCATATAATATATGGTAATAGGCATGACCAGTACATAAACAACAAAAATGATATGAATGAATTGTCACTTAAATCGTCAAATTTCTTCGCTACTTACGGGCTATAGCACGAAGAGTAGCATGGGCTACAGCAGGTGCCACCCCTGCACGGGTTGCAGCAAGGGTTGTAGCAAGGGCTGTAGCACGGGTTGTAGCACGGGTAGCAAGGCATCTTGGCTAGCAGAGGGATCTTCCAGCAGGGTCACTGAACTGTGGGAATGGATACTCTTGTTTTTGGATTTTTATATTTTGTTCCAATAGTTGAAGGTTTGAAGTTCGAACATGGTATGCCCTAGTTGCCGAGTTCATCGATAAGGAAGATTCTAGATTTGAATTTTCGAGTTGTTGTTCTAGAATTCTGTTTTGGTTTTTATATAAAATAATATTACCTACACGCGAATGAGTTTGGATGTTATACCTTTTTAAATAAATTCAATTTTTACTTACTAGAATTTTGGAAAAGGTTCATCTCACATAGTAAATAGGTTTTTCTCAGTAGGTAAATCTACTGATTTAATTTATCTTTATTTCAGAGTACATCTTTTGCCGCATAAACTGTAGTTTACGAATAACCACCGACTTCAAAATTATTAATTACTTAATTTAATTAGGTATTTAATTGTTTATGTTTCTTTTAATTATCACTTATAATGTCGAATTGATTTGTAAAGTTAATTTATTTTTATCGTTTAAGTTTCCGTTTTGAAGTTGGTTTAATTTTTGGCAAAAAAGTTTTATTTCATGATTTTTAGTGATTACTCTACTAAAATATACCTTATAGAGTTCCTTTGACTGTCCTTCATTTTCATCATCAGACCCCTAATATCAGTCAAAACCCATTCAGATGAACGGTCTCAGTAATATAAGTTAATCAAGCCCAAACACAAAGTACTTGCTGTAAATCGTTGAGGAGTTCCCTCGACCGCCTTTCCCTCCATCATCAGATCAACACCAGACCTTCATTAACCTTTTCACCGCCACCGTCGGCTATACTCGACATTACAAATTGAGCTCACTACGCCAGCGTCGTCATATGACGACCAAAACTACTCCAAAAGAAAAACGAAATACACAATCTATAAACAGTTATTTCTGCGTTTTATGTATCCTAAAATGTACATTGATTTAGTTATTATACATCTATACTAAAGGTTTATAAGAAAAACCCCTAGATGTATAAAAATTTCGATGATGAAAAACTGAGATAAAATCCCGTCAGCGGGCGTGATTCGCCACGCCATTGTCGGCAGGAGCCGACCGCTAGTGTTGTGGTATACAGCTACCAACCGAAGGTGATAAAAAATAGACAAATTAAATTTTAACAAGATATTTATTATTTATATCATGTTCATTCTCATAATAAATATCTATTATGATATCATAATAAAAAAACGCTTTATGAAAAAAAAATTGCATATTAGTAATTTTTTATTCATAGGTAAAATGTAGGTATTTGTAGATCTCTCGTTTCAAACTTCGACAAAAGCATGTTTCTGCTTCGAAGCACACAGGTTCCCTATAGTTCGGTGGGTAGGTAGGTACATACCTACCTACATTATTTCGTTCTTGTAAGATTATAGTAGGTGCCTACGTTGGGAACGGGACACATGTTTGTGTACTAGATAGGTAGGCACTTTCATCATTGGTAAGTAGGTAGTGTAGGTACCTAAATCGGTTCGTTTTCGAGATAGGTATCCGACTCAAGGATATAATTATATTGTACGGTACCACTGAAAACCAGCGCTGTAGCTAGCTCACCTAGCTGCTACAGCATTATGCTGAGTGGAAACCGATTTACGTTTAAACATTTTTACTATACAACTTTTGTTAAACTGCTTTTATATTAATTTTAATTGTAATTGTATTGTGTGTTTATGACGTAAATAAACTCTTTCTATTTCTTTTTCTAATTACGTGGACAGAAACTCAATAAAAGATGTTAGATGGATAGGTAATGCGTAGAAATGATTTGTTTAAGACAATTTACAATGAATGAAGAATGAAGGAAATAAAATAAAAACCTACCTAGTAAAATTTCTTAAAATGATAATTAATGACAAGAAATTCTCCAAGTAGCAAGGAAGATAATTAGGTATAAAATACTTCTGCCAATAATCGCTCAGGGTCCAATACCCTCTCCGCCTATCGATAATCAGCGACTTATCACATCACTACCTCAGACGTAAGCAAGCTTTCAAACAACGTGCCAGCCGCGCCAACGTCTGCTATTCACGACAACAGAAGACGTCTCGTGGGTGAATAGTGATGTGCTGTTGTTATTTGAAAATATTTGTTATCGATCTGATTTCTGGTTTTATATAGTCAAAACACCGGCAACTGCGGCGTAACAATTTGTATATTATTGAGTAAATTGGTATCAAGTAAAACTCGAAAATTGAAAATAATGCCTTTAACCTAAAGCCTTTCGTTTTGTAACTTGGATGGCTTGGAGAGTTAGATTTTATAATTTTAAGGTGACGTTGGAAAGGTAATAAAACATCCCAGATTTAAAAAAGTTGTTTATTGCATAAAAAACCAACGAAATCAAGTCTCCATGTGTTTATCGACAAAATACATTTTATCGACTCTTGGCAGCACTATTTATTTTTAGGTAAGTATTTTTGATCATTTTGTGCTTTGGCGTAGAGGTTACGAGAATGCGTTTGGGGCGTGGCGGTCAAAAGGTTAATAAAAGGGCTTTAAAATTCATTATATTGAATAATATTAAGGAACACACAAGTCGGAAAGACAATTTTTTCAAGAGTTTTCCTCAATTTCTTCAGGATTCCACCATCAGATCCAGGTTTCCTTACCATGGGACCACCCTTGGGATACTCCCTTTCCAACAAAAAAAATAATCAAAATCGGTTTATAAACAACAAAGTTATCCGCGGACATACATAAAAAAAAAAAAAAAAATACGGTTGAATTAAGAAACCTCCTTTTTTTTGAAGTCGGTTAAAAAGTAGCCTAATGTATTGTATGCAACTGTTTCCTACGAAGGATACTACAAAATATGAAAATAGATGAACTTTGAAAAACAAGAACTCAACTTATATAATATGACTAGCTGACCCCAGCAAACGTTGTTTTGCAAAATGAAAAATAGATGTTTGCCGATTCTCAAACCTACTCAATATGCTCACAAAATTTCATGAGAATCGGTCAAGCCGTTTCGGAGGAGTACGGCATAGAACATTGTGACACTAGAATTTTATACACTAGAATGTAATTAATTCACCTGAGAAAATTCACCCTGGTGCATTAAGTAGGTACACTTTATTCACCCAGGTGTGCTGAGTTAGACCATACCTATATAAAATGTAATGCCATCCAAAGTAGCTGGTAAAAGCAAAAAAAGATCAGAAAAAGTCACCATGAACCCTTTTACAATGAGCCTTTCTTCTCGCAAGGTCTCTAAGTAAAGTATTTGTATAGTAAAATGCAGTTTTTATTGATAGCTTTGTTTTGTCTCCATGGTGTAGAAATATAACATAAATATTATGTTCCATCATAAATGCATTTCCGAAGTAAAATGAAAATGATTCTCCTGATTATTTCAATACTATGTCCCTGTGTCCCCGCGTGACTATCTGGGACTTATAAAGCCCAGATAGGCCATATTATGGCCAACACGTCCCCGTCTTAAATAGATTGCAATAACACACAAATAATCAAATCGAAAGATGTTTATTCAATAGCATAATTACAAACTGAGAGCTAAACATTTTTGCTAACTTCACATACTACAATGTATAATAAAAAAAACTTCTATGTAATTACAGCACTAAGTTGTTCAGATGTCTAGTACCCCTTACACAAACTTAGAACTACTGGGCTAGACATTGCTGTGTGTATTGTCCAGCAATATTCATTTTATTACTTTTTTAAGAACAAGTACTAACCTATTTTTAATATTATGTGTGCAATATACAAAAATATTTAATACTTTTATAACTTACACAAGTTACACTAATCTTTCTCGAAACGCTTTTATTAGGAGGGCTTCTACCGCTTCCCTCACCTCATAACGCTTCCTCAGTAACGTCTAATTTAAACAGTATCATCGCAACTTACGTGAGTAATACCCGTTTTCAAAATTAATAATCTATATAAATCAAAATGAATTGTTGTTCGTTAGTCTGATTAAAACTCGAGAACGGCTGAACGGATTTATCTTATTGAAATGTCTTGAAATGTTCGTGGAGGTCTAGGGAAGGTTTAAAAGGCGAGAAAAAAATCCAATAATTGCCGGGAATTTTTTTTTAATAATAACCCGTGCGAAGCCGGGGCGGGCCACAAGTATTAAATACAAATACAAAATCATTTATTCAAAATTTAATACATATAAACACATGCAGATAAATATTGTCAATTAATTATTATTAACTTAAATGTATCTAGTTAGAATTTTAAAAGGAACAGAATGTTTAAAATGTCCCAACTTAGCATAATGCGGGCTGTGCAGTGCAGCCTGCGCTGGTCTTCCGTTGGAACCTGCGAAGAGCTAGCATATTATCATCATCACAAAAGTATCACACATCAACACAAAGTACTAAATTAAAGTTTGTTGGAAACTATTATTACTGAGAACTATTGCCTATTCCATTCATATTTTTAGAAGCTAGAACTACATCCTAAATCACATGGGCAAAACATCATAATCATTATTTTTAGTATTTAAGATTTATATTCGTATGATAGTAGTTTAAGGTACATGTATATAATGGGCATCTGATGCTGAGGATTATTATTACGAAACGCGTCTCTTCTTTCTTCTAACACCAGATTCTTCTTCTGATTGCACCGGGGACACGAGCTCCGTGGATGCGTCGTTGATGTTATCTGTTAAAAAAAAAGTATAATATAACTTTTGAAGCTATTACGAATTATCAAGTTTTTTTTTTAATATTAAGAAGATTTAATTATATAAATATTGTATCATTTCTTCCATGGGACGACCACGTACTGGACTCATCAAAATAAGGGGGTGCGACTATACCCCACCACCACCACGCTGGTACAATTGGTAGGTGTTCTTTGTTCTTTGTTCGGCAGAACCACGTTCTTTGTTCGGCGGGGGATACCACGCGCCGGTGAGGTTGTCTTGGGTGAGAGACCCAAGATTTTATTTATTAGACTGGCCTAGATATAAGAATAGGCATGACCATTACTTAAAAAATACTGGACACCAATTTTTCGCTTTATCCGTTTCATAGGAACCAAGATTATAGATCATCAAAGCTCCTGAGTAGGCGCTTGCGACGTATAGATTTAGTACCAATCGCACAAAAATTAAACATTAGGTCACACGAAACCTAAATGCACTGTATGGTCTTAATTTTGTGTTTGCAATACGTGTACAATGTAATCGAAAAGAAGGACTCATTATTATTTTTTTAGTCATCTAAGCTATTCTATATGATAAAATTAGTACAACTGTTTAAAAGTGAATGTATCGCTCTTAGCAAATGGCTTTGCGGCTTTTGTTTGTTTGTTACCTCTACACGCTTTTTCAGACAATCAAACTTCTCGAAATTTTGCATAATAATTGGGAGTACGAAGAAAAGCATAGGCTACCATTCATGGAACAAACGTACTATACTAACTATTCCCGTAGGATTAACGATAAAAGACTGCACACACATGTTTAATCTGAAAATTCAGGTGGGCGAAGCAACGGCTTAATGCGTGCATATGTCACCAGAAAATACGAATTGAAATTATCAACTTGCGGAAAATAATCAAAGGCGAATATAATATTTTTCGTTTAAATTTCAGGTAATAAATAAATATACAACGACTCTTTGTAATAATGGTTGAAATGATTCAATCATCAGCGGATCAGTTTCCTAGTAAATTGATCAATCTTAAATTCGTAATTTTTTCCCGTGACATAATTACGTCTTTATGTAATTTATAGGAAAATCTAGAAAATTTGAGACCGTTTATTGAATTTAGAGGCAGAGGCTAGTTCGAGTTAATATTAGGTCCTTACATATGAAATTGGCGTTTTGTATGGGAGGAACAAAAAGTCGAATATTTTTTAATATAATATATTTAATTAATCAAAGTATGAACCATTATTTTCTATGCACTTTTGCCATCTTATAGGTAGTTCATTGATCCCTTTACTAAAAAAACCAGTCGGACGGGAATCAATAAAATCTTTGAAGGCGATTTGGACTGCCCCATCGGAGTTGAATTTTTTCCCTTGCAAGAAGTTATCCAAATTTCGAAAAAAATGGTAATCTGTTGGAGCAAGGTCCGGGGAGTACGGAGGATGTCTTAGACTTTCCAATTGAAGCTCTTCTAATTTAGTAGCCGTCTGTTGCGCAGTGTGTGGTCTAGCGTTGTCGTGAAGCAGCAGTGGCGTGGAGCGATTGACCAGCCTAGGTTGTTTAGCCGCTAGCTTTTCCATCATGGTTTGCAATTGCTGACAATAGACATCAGCCGTAATAGTCTGGCCAGATTTGAGAAAACTGTAATGAACAATACCGGCACTAGTCCACCAAACGCTTACAAGTAACTTTTTTGGGGTTAATTTTCGCTTGGGGCAGGATTTGGCTGGCTGGCCAGGATCCAACCATTGCGCTGAGCGCTTCCGATTATCGTAAAGAACCCATTTTTCATCACAGGTAATGATTCGGTTTAAAATACCTTCATTATTGTGCCGGTTTAGTAATGTAACGCAGCAGTCGACGCGCGTTTGCCGGTTTGCTTCAGTCAATTCGTGAGGTACCCACCTTTCAAGCTTTTTAATCTTCCCAATTTGCTTCAAGTGAATTAAAACAGTTTTATCACTAACACCGCAGCCTGCAGCTAACTCGGACGTGGTTTGCGATGGATCCGCTTCCACAATAGCCTTCAACTCTTCATTATCAACTTGAGTCTCAGGCCGTCCACGGGGCTTGTTCTGCAAGTCGAAATTTCCAGAACGAAAACGTTGGAACCAAAAACGAACTGTGTTTTCTTTTGCAACACGACCGCCATACACATCATTCACCCTTCGAGTTGTTTCCGCAGCACTAGTGCCACGGCGGAACTCGTACTCGTAAATAATGCGATATTTTAAGTTTTCCATTTTGTAAAATGAGTGACGCAAACAGAAAAAAACAGAAGAAAAAAAACAAATGAATGACGATCATCGAAGCACAAATACATGAGTCTATAGCTGTACAAATTTGAATTTGGAATTCCTTACCAAAGAGGAGAAATTTGTGATTAAAGTGGCCAGTACGAAAAACGCCAATTTCATATGTAAGGACCTAATAGAATTACTTTGCAAAATCGTAATTAGATAAAGATAAAAGATATTTATACAAACAGAAATACTTATACATAAATACACAAAAATTTAAATATTATTAAGTAGAAAAACTGGCTCTACTAGCAAGCTAGTAACCAGCGCTGATCTTCCGACAGAACCAATTGTTGGCGTGATTACCTAAACGGTCTCCAATTTTCGTTTATGGAGATGAACGGTTACAAGAAAGTACCACAATGTTTGATAGTAGTAATAATACCTTCATCTCTAGTCTCGTCTTCGTCAGGTCGGTCCCTCGCGTTGAGAACCTCTTCCAGAACATTCGTCTTGATCCTGAAGTCGCGCGCGGTGCCCAGCGACAAATAGTGCTGCCAATCCAACTGGAAAAACAAAAAATGTTACTAAGACGTAGTAAATGTATAAATAAATATTTTGCACTGTGGCTTGTAGAATGTAGCTGCTAATGTAACGGTTACATCAACGGGCGTCGCGTTGACGCGCTAAAAACATCGGGTATTAATTAACTCACATTTATCGTGAACGGGTACGCGATGTTCTTGTCTACATAAACGGACAAAGATTAGTAGCGTAGTCGCGTTGAGCGCTACAAGATTCTGAAGTGACGTAATTGTAGCCACGTCCACGCCGCACACATCGCCTTGACTCGGAAATTCGCCGTAGGCAGCTAATGTAACCGCACCACCACTGTATGTAGCAACACATTTATTCGTTGTGTCATGTGATTAAATTACTTTATGGGTGTTACAATTGTTTAATAGCCTGACATGTGCCTCTTATTTTCAACAATAAGGCTTGTATTTTCACAAATAGTAATTATCATAATAAATACACAATAGCTTACCACGGGGCTAGATGTTGTTGTGTGTATTGTCCGGAAATATTGATTTATTTTATTTTATCATCTGTCCACTGGAGGACATGTATAGGTGTTCCTGTTATTTTGGTGGGAAGCCATAAGCAACCATAATAAAATCATGTTTGATGGTAAATAATAGAATTTAAGTCACAGTCGATTCGCGATCTCTATTTGAAAATTACCCGACTTCTGCGTTTTTCTCATTCCTAACTCGATTTCACGAAGCACTCCCGAGCTTAACCGGCTCCATAGCTCACTGAGCGACTCTTAAACCGATATAAAGGCCTTTTTTTATTGTTGTGTGTGGCTAATAGTATCACTACAGACAAAAAGGCCTACTGTGATCGCCATTTTGGTGGTTTCTACTATCATAGGTATGTATTAGCAAAAAATATATATCTATACAGTATATCAGTCACCCAACACCCATAGTACAAGCTCTGCTTAGTTTAGGGTTAGGTAATGCTGTATGATTAGTCCGGATTTATTTAGTTATTTATTTTTCTCGGTTCTTCCTCAAAGTAGCAGCGTTATAGTTTGCCAATTATCCTTGCCGTAGCGGAGGATTTTCTTTAAAGGAACATACATATAAAGGCCTTATAAAGCCTTTTAATAACCCACCACGTCTCGAATCCTTAGGTCATCAGCATCATTGTAACATTGCCTGCAGACGAACGTCTTAAATCAGGCTAGAAAATATAAAAGTCCTACTCTAGATGATATAGTTGGCATGTGGACACTATGGCACTATGTGTGTGGTGGTACCATCAGCGGCATTATATATATATCTTTACTTTAAACACAGAAAATAATTTCTTTATTTGTAACATTTTTATTATATAAATTTTAAAATGATAAAACATATAATATTAATGAGTTCAGGAAAACATAAACAGATATTTACATAAGTATTAGTTTAGTTTAATTAGTTTAGCTTTATTCTATTATGTATTGCACTTATCTCTCGCTTCAAAAGGAGCATTTGATACGAAACATTGTTAAAAGAGGAGGGCGATTATGTCCGCGACACAGTTTTATTTTAAACTACTGCGGACATTATCGTATTCTAATAGTTATTAAGACATTGTAATGTTCCTGAATAAAAGTCTATTAAGTCTATTATATAGATACCTTCCCTTTCTGCGCGAGCAGTATAACATGCTTGCAGTACAGCTCGGCCTCTAGCACCGCGCGCGGGATCAGCTTGGTGTCGCGCAGCACTTTGCTGGCGCTCTGCTTGTCGCTGGCTTGCGACGCCTCTAGGTACGTTATGAAGTTGTCTACGATTGCTGATAGCTTTTTACCGCTTAGCTTCAGTAAGCGCTCGAATCTGTGAAATAGAATATAATAAAGGTTATGATATGAAAAGTAGGGATTCAGAACAGCTGTTTTAAATTATATCCGTCGCGTGCATACATGCCTATTTAAGTTAATTAAAAAATAATAATTTTGTAACATTCCAATAAACTCAATTAATCAAAAAAATCTAATAAAAGTAATTTTAACGATTAAGAGAAACGAATGGGAATGCATATAAAATTAAATAGTTTAAAGTTAATTGTTATGCTTATATTATAATCCACAGCAAGAATTATATAATTAACTTATTAATGTCACTCTTTAAAAACACTACACTATTCATTTTTAAACATGGATAATTTTTTCATGCTATGCAAAGTCCATGAGACAATTGAAATAAACCGAGTCCGGAACTTAATAGAAACCATTATTGGTCATAACCGTCTTACAGGTTTTCCTGCCTCAATGGGATGCGAGCCCACAATCAAACTCTTGCTGCCTTACCACAAAAAAAAAACAAATACACGACTTAAGCATTGGTTTAACCGTTGCCAACCAATAGTTTCTATGGATAACTGTTGCTGTAAACAACCTTTGTCGAAGTCGTGTTTATGTTTTTTAACCCCCGACCAAAAAAGAGGGGTGTTATAAGTTAGACGTGTCTGTCTGTCTGTCTGTCTGTGGCATCATAGCTCCCGATCGGATGGAGCGATTTCAATTCAGTTTTTTTGTATTAAAGGTGAGTTTGGCCCGGGTTCTAAGGCATGTTTCATGAAATCGGTTGAGCCTTTCAAAAGTTATGGAAGTGAGAGTGGGTAAGGAAAACCGAAAATCTGCAAATATACTCGAGTGGGTATCAAATGAAAGAGCATCGCGTGCCCTAACTACTTAATATTATGGTATTTTACTTATAAGGAAATTAAGGCATTGAAATCGGTTTTTCTTAAATTTCAAATTTAGATTTTTTGGTAATAATAATAATAATCATTTATATATACCTTATAGACTAACATACATAAAAAATATAAATTAAATAATTAATATTATTAGTAATGCGGTGCATGTTGTACTGCCTGACCTGACGATCTGCGCAGTGGCGACATCTATCTGCTTCGCGAGCGTGGACAGCAGCGAGTACAGCCGCACGCAAGCGCCGAGGACCTTGTCGCTGCCGGCGCCGATGGAGCAGCGCAGCTTGCTGCATCGGGACGTCCAGTTCGTGAGCTGGCAGAGTTGGATCACTATGGATTTGTAAAGTTCTTTCTGTTCTGTAAAGAATAACTATATTTCAGTTGTTGTTGCTGGGTAAGAGATCGTTTAAATGCAACACGAGACGCAATGGGACAATGGGACTGCGTAGATATATTTATCTACGCAATATGCATGAAATTTGTTGTTTATTAGACTCCGTAGAATAAAACGTTTCCGTGGTATAATCGTCATTTATTGTCGGTGGTATAAATGTCACACTTGCCGACAGCAAGCGGCGCTAAGTAATGCAAAAAGTAACGATTGAGAGCTTTAGTTTACGATTTGACACTTTTAGTTTTATTTCGGTCGGAGTCATCTAATCTTTCATCAATTTTCCATAAATTTTCCAAGTCATCAAGCTAGACGTTGATCTAGTTGACAGACGTCCATCACTGTGCTTGCCGATCCACGGTCTAAGATTCGTGATCTACGTGCTATAGTATCCTACTCCATTCAGCAAGCTACTACCATTAGCTCATCACTTGCCATCATTCCCTATTTGGATCAGATATAACTGGGGGTCTATAGGAGTAAGTTTTTTTTTTATGACCGATAAGCGTTCATTTTTCCACAATCTCACCTGATGTAACGATGTGTTCTAAGATGGGACATGAAGACCTAGAAGGTAATTGGCTTCTCTGGACCACAACGAAACACGACGAAATGGCTTCACGCACTGGCCCAGCCCGGAGGGTGGTGACAAGCCGCGGCCGAAGCCTACCACCAGAGACTGTTCTTAGCACTGCCCGGAGGTCACGTGTAAGGATTCAGAGTGTTACCACTTACGGACGTGAACAGGCAAAACCTCCAAAATATGCAGGAGGGCACTGACCTCTGTCTAGCCTGTGCTCGTGTCGCGGGTCGGGTCGCGCGAGCAGGTCGCGCGCGCGCGCCAGCAGGTGGGCGGGGCAGCGCGCGCGCGCGGCCAGCTGCGCGCACACGTGCGTCAGCGCGCTGTGCCCCGTCCGAGCGTCTATGTAGGGGAACGATGGGCTCTCCTCGCCGCCAGCTGATGTGTCCTCCTCCTGGGTAGAGTACATAAAATATAAGTGAATAATCTATATAAATAAAAATGAATTGTTGTTCGTTAGTCTGATTAAAACTCAAGAACGGCTGAACGGATTTATCTTATCATAGTCTTGAAATGTTCGTGGAGGTCTAGGAAAGGTTTAAAAGGCGAGAAAAAATCGAATAATTGCCGGGAAAAAAAATTAAAAACCCGCTAGTAATAATAATAATAATAAAAGCATTTATTTTGCACACACATAAGTACAGACAAATAACTAGCACAGACAATTAACATTCAATAACATAAATAATAAAAAAAAATGAATGAATGGTAACTTATTTACCAAATTACATAGTAAAATCATAGATATAGGTAGAACGATGAGGTTATAACTGTGGAGATTTGTCAAAATAAAATCCATCCTTAATTCTTCATCATGGACAATATTTGTAGCAGTAAACGGCATCCGATTAAAATAGTTTTTGATAATGCTGTCAGAAAAATACGTCACTATCATCTCTCTAACTTATCTATATTATGTTCACTGGTGAACAGTTCTTCGGAGGTGATCTATTATTTCAGTTGGAAGTCAAATGCATCCACCGTGAGCCCGCATCATAAAACTTTGTCCCCTTTTTTACCCCTGACAAAAAAGAGGGTCGTGCTATAAATTATGTGTGCAATATAGAAATTATCTACCAATCTTTACGGTAAACAAGGCACCGTCTTACATCAATCCTGCCCAACACAGCGGTGAGTTTGGTGAGCAACTCGTCCAGCAACTGTGCCTCCTGTTGCTCGCGGCTCGTTGCCGTCAGTAACGGCGGCAACAACGGCAGCCAGTCCTGCTTGCTCGTGCGCACGTAGTCTTCCAACTTTATTATTACCTGGGATATTACGAAAGTAAGGCTTTATAGAGATAATACAGCAGCAATAAGGCAAACCAGCACCTCGCAGCACTCAGGGTCTAATTATGTCATGAACACTTTGTCACATAGTCTTGAGAATATTATGACTTACATTAAAATATAAAACTAATTGTCACTAGATGTAAAGTAAATATTTTTTGAACCGATATCACTAACATTAATACACTTACACTAATATTTGATCACGTGACTCAAAACGCTACTTCAAAATGACTTTGGTATGCCAGACTGTGACGTAACTGGGTAGTACAAAACCTCTCTCACGAACTCTTTAACCCCCGACCAAAAAAGAGGGGTTGTTATAAGTTTGATGTGTCTGTCTGTGTGTCTGTCAGTCTGTCTGTCTGGGACATCATAGCTCCCGAACGGATGGAGCTATTTTAATTTTGAAAGGTGAGTCTGGCGCGAGTGTTCTTAGACATGTTTCATGAAAATCGGTTGCGCCGTTTAAATGTTATGGGGGTTAGAGTGGGGAAGGAAAACCGAAAACCTGTAAATATACTCGAGTGGGGTATCAAATGAAAGCGCATCGCGTGCACATTATAAAATATTATGGTAATATTACTTTTAAGTAAATTAAGGTATTGAAATGGGGATATTTCTTAAATTTAAATTTAGATTAGAGAATATCATAATCATCACATCACTTACCACGGGGATAGAAGTTGGTGTGTAGATAATTTTAATAACATAATTATATATTTACAGGAACATAATTTTATATTTACAACCTCCAACTTCTTTCTTCCAAAATGGGTTTTCATCATTTTTTATTTATTAATTGTCATAAAAAATAGACATCTCACTTACGTTGCACATATCCGAGCACCCGTACGTCGGAACCTCCAGGAGCACAGTAGCAATGGCTATGAGAGCTGACAGCAGCTTCTTCACCATGACGTCTCGTTCCTCCAGTTCGTGCTCCAGCTCGATCTGCATGAGAGCTGTGTAGATGTGCTCTAGCATCTTGGCTATGGATGATGGTATTGGAGTTTCGCTGGTGGTGCCGGCTGGAATATTACATGTACGATTCAAGTATAAACCGCACATTTGCACCTTTGCAAGCGGTGCATTTTACTTACAAAGCATCAGTACGCGTTCGACCACCGCGGTCGTCCCTTGTATTCACATATCAATAAATCAAAGTTATCAGGTTAACCTGTATCAATTATCATCTCTTAGCATACATATCATATCATCTAAAGGTGTAGGGCGGAAACCTTACAGATCAGTTGTAGAAGTTTATTATTAACGGCTCTTCAAGGGTAAGTATACATTTTACAAACCACTGAAGAACAAACACTGAGTAAGAATCAGCGAAATTAGTTCCCCCATTCTCAAATGATCAAAAAATAAATATTTAAAAAGATATCGAATATTTTATTTAATAAAAGCCTAAACATAAATAGTAAAAGATTAAGTATAAAGAGATTCCGTTTTTGAAGTGAAACTTCTTTAGAATCGTTGTTATTTGAAACCGGATGCAACGGAAGTGGAAATAAGATTGGCTTACCTGTCGGGTAAGCCAATCTTAAACGGTAACAAGGTTAAGCAACTTTGAGCGATGCCAGTACTTGGATGGGTGACCGCCCGAACAAAATCTTTTTGCATAGTATTTTTTTTTGTTTTTTTTATGTTTTATATTTATAATTTTATAGTATTCTTCTTATTATTTTGTCGATTTACTGAAGTTTCACTTCTATCGTGTGTGAATCGCACGCACACCTTTTTTTTTTTAAATATTTTTCTTATTCTTGTTCTTTTAAATTTCCCTTGATTTAAGTCGTAAACGAACGTAGTTTTTACCCGCATTTAATGCATTTTCCCCGCAGTATCACATATTATGCCCATGTCACTTCTGAAGCTTTAGAGAATCTGTTAACTAAATTTCAATCAAATCGATCCAGAGATTATCCCCTACAACGTCACAAATATTCTTACAAGCTTAACCACTTTAATACATTGGTTTAAATAGAAACTATATACATACTAGCTGGCCCCAGCAAACGTTGTTTAGCAAAATGAATAAATCTAAAATTAAAATTTAAGAAAAACCGCTTCCAATGCTTTCATTTCCTTAAACGTAAAACAACATAATATTATGTAATGTGGACGCGATGCGCTTTCATTTGATACCCCACACTAGTATATTTGCAGATTTTCTGTTTTCCTTCCCCACTCTCACCCCCATAACTTTTAAACGGCTCAACCGATTTTCATGAAACATGTCTAAGAACACCCGGGCCAAACTCATCTTTCATACAAAAAACTATATTGAAATAGCTTCATCCGTTCGGGAGCTATGATGTAACAGACAGTCACACAGACAGACAGATAGACAGACAGACACGTCAAACTTATAACACCCCTCTTTTTTGGTCCGTGCTAAAAATAGATATTAGCCGATAGTCAGACCCACTGAATACGCATAATAAAAACAGTTAAAAGTAAAGCCGATTCGGAGGAGTACGGTAACTAACAATGTGACTTGGAAATTTTATATATTAGAAGATTACATAATAATAACATAAAACCAAAAATATATACAATAACCATCATAAAACTTGATAACATGAACTACCCCAGGTGAATAAGTATAACGCCCCTAAAACTATCCTATCTGAGATAGAAATAGATGACTTACTTATTTTAGGGAAGACATTCTCTAGCGGCATTTTGAAGTTTGGAGATAGCAGCAAGGAGAGGCAGGTCTTGAACACCTCCAGGCAGCTTAGAGCAGTTTGATCGTCAAACTCACACATTGATTGAAACCTGAAATTATAACAGGCTCAAGAAAATTTGTCACTTACACAAACACTAGCTTTACGGCGTTGTCCGTGTTTTTGGATTTTTCCGCGGGAACAACTTATTACACATACACATTGAAACAACAACACAACAACACACTTCATTTTTACAACTTATAGGTGGTTTTAATATGAGTTACAGTCATGAGTCCCAGTCATGAGTCACAATCATGAGTCATAGCCACGGCTTAGGCACAAAATGTTACAACTTTTGGTCTAAATTTATTCCGTCTGGGGGCTAGACGCAACGCGCGATAAGGATCTTAGTTCCAAAAATGAAACGTTCACGGTCTGTGCAAGTGGCGCCACCTACACTGACTATGGCGTAATAATTCCTTATTTGTTAAATTACCAGTACTAACCTACAAATACAGCGTTGATATAGAATATTGGCGATGCTGAGTACGTGATTCAGTTGTCTCTGCTCCCGGAGTTCGGCCAGTGTTGACTGCACGCGGCTCAGTGCCCAGTGATGGAACTCGCGCTTGCCGATCAGCTGCTGGCGTTGCTCTGTTGAGGACCACGGGACTTCCTCGCTGAAATATAAGTTAATAATGTGAATGACCATGGAATATTATGACTGCCTCAGTGGCGCGTTAGGCGTAGGTTCGCGTTGCGGCGCAAGAGGTAGCGGGTTCGATTCCCGCGGAGGGGTCAAGTGTTTGCATGATCTGCAATCATCAACAACAAAAAATCTTTATACGTATGTCTATTATATTAAGTATATCAGATGTCTAGTGCACGTAACACAAGCTTATAGCTTGCCACGGGGCTAGATGTTGTTGAGTGGATTGTTCGGAAATATTTATTTATTACTTCACTGAAACACAAGTGCACAAATTGTGGTGGTGGCTTTATTATGTATGTCTATGTTTATATTTTATGGCACTCTCTCAGTCTCAGGCAGAAGTGAACTGAATACAATAAACATTAACTTGTACATTAATACAAATCATACGCGCACAAGTCTGTGGTAGAATTGCATTCCTAAATTAAAAACTAATTTATCAGTGAGGCTGTTCCATAGTTAGGGCTAAATATATCGTACCTTCTTTTGTATTACATTTTATTAACCGCCGCACAACGAAATAATCCAGTAGATAGATATTAAAAAAAGGCATGATTAATGATGGCTTAAGGTAAAAAACCTATAAAGAAGCTAATGAATACTCAAACAGGACCTAGCGTCCCACACGCACGGCAAAAGCGTAAACGGGCCAGCCTGCCTTTAACTAACTGGCCCAATTTAGCAAATCGCTTGCAGTGAAACAAGAACAATAAAGGCAAGGTAGTAAGTGTGTGTATTTTTTTTTATTTTTATGATAGATAAGCCTTCATTTGATCACAATCTCACCTGATGTAAAGTGACGATGTGGTCTAAGATGGAGCATGAAGACCTAGAAGGTAGATGGCTTCTCCGGGCCACATTACGAAACACGAAAAAATCGCTTCACGCACTGGCCCAGCCCGGAGGGTGGTGACAAGCCGCGGCCGAAGCCTACCACCAGAGACTGTTCTTAGCGCCACCCGGAGGTCACGTTTTTGGAGGTTTTGTCTGTTCACGTCCGTAAGTGGTAACCCTCTGAATCCTTACACGTGACCTCCGGGTGGTGCTAGGAACAGTCTCTGGTGGGAGGTTTCGGCCGCGGCTTGTCACCACCCTCCGGGCTGGGCCAGTGCGTGAAGCGATTTTTTCGTGTTTCGTAATGTGGTCCGGAGAAGCCATCTTCTAGGCCTTCATGCTCCATCTTAGACCACATCTTCACTTTACATCAGGTGAGATTGTGGTCAAATGAAGGCTTATCAAGGATAAAAAAAAAAAAAAAAAAAAAAAAAAAAAAAACGTGTAAGGATTCAGAGGGTTACCACTTACCGACGTGAACAGACAAAACCTCCAAAATTAATCTAATAATGAAATTATTATTATTATTATTTGGCCAAAGGCCAAAGGCCTCCCTTCCCTTCTTCTTTAATAAAGAAATAGTTTTTTTTGCAATATTCATACGCCAAAAAGGCAGATTTCAGTGTAACTAAAATATTTTTAAGAAATTGGTATTTAAAAATATTTTAGCGATTTTTTTTTTACTTCGAGCGAACATGACTTAATTTTAAAAATGGGCTAACCTGAATTATGAATAAATGATTATGTTTATGATTATAAGGTCACATGCCTGTATAGAAGCTGCAGTACCCTCACGCAGAACCGAGCGTCCCACACGCACGGCAAAGGCTTAAATGGGCCAGCTCTGTCTTTAACCAAATTGGCCACTTTGGTAGCGCCTTTATTTTCCTTCTGCGATTTCTGGGTCTTCTGCGACCTGACTGTTTCTTTAGTCTCGTTGAGGGATTTGCCCTTTTTAGATGTCTTTGGTGCGCCCTAAAATCATACACATAAACAAAAACTCATTATTGTGCACAGGATAATCTAAATTTAAGAATCAGACTGGATTCTTAAACCGTAGTTTCATTAAAAGTAAAAATCATATAATTTTGTTATGTGTACGTGATGCGCTTTCGCGAGTATATTGGCAGATTTTCGGCAGGCATTTTCATTGGCAGGTTTTCCTTCCCCACTTACACCCCCATATTTATTAAACGGCACAACAGATTTTCATGAAACGTCTAAAAACACACGCGCAGAAAAGCCACAATATAAAAAAATTGAAATCGCTTCATCAGTTCGGGATTGTCAGATAGTTATAGACGATATGTAGTATCTACGTACGATATCTAGTATCTTCTTTTCTGACTATTTGCTCTATATAATCCGAATTTAGATATTTTTAAAAGATTATAAATCGATTTGTGTTTAAAGGCATTAAAATATTACATAAATAACCTGCTTCGGTTCTTAAAAAATTAGGGCAACATGGGTCCAACATGTAAGTAACAACTTTAAAAAAATAATCACTAAAATAATTTCACAGATAATGCAAAGCATGTACACTACTCAACAAAGTCTAGGGAACAAGCAATAATATTTCAATTTTGGTGTGAAAACTCGTAAAAAAGTACAGGTCACTAAAATTTATAAATTAAGGCTGGAAGAGGAATAAATCATTTGTTCGAAATTCAAAAAAAAAATTAAACAAAAGCGCGAAAACTTTCAAAATAAGAAGGAAAAACCGAACTTGGTCGCAGAGTAAGGGGTCTGCTAGCTTAAAGTTGTTGTGATTTTTGTCATGTATCGATTTTTTTTCTTGTGAAAAACCATAACCGCCAACTTTTTCGATATTTTTGAAACTCTAAGCGTTATGTCACGTCGTCATTTACCGCGGGAAGATATGCTTAGGGCTGTGGGTATGTTGGAAGCTAGACGCAGTCAACGCAATATCGCGGCCGCTGTTCACACACAGCCAAGTGTAATTTGCCGATTATGGGCATGCTACAGGAGATGTAGCCAAACGTCACCGTGGATGATATACCCATAGACATCCATACTACCCAGAGACAAGATCGATTTCTGCAAAATGCTGCAAGAAGGCAGCCCCAGATTACAGCTCACCAGTTGGTAGGAAGACTCCAGTCCCAGCACCAAGTGGTTATCAGTGACCAAACTGCCAGGAGAAGATTACATGAAGTCAATCTCCGCGCTCGCAGACCATTAAGAGTTCCAGCTTTTAGGCGGGCGTCGTTTATTGTGGGCTAATGCACATTTGCGATGGACCGACAATCAATGGGCACGTGTTCTCTTTTCCGATGAGTCTCGCTTCGGATTTCATCCTGATTCAAGGAGAGTGCGTGTTTGGCGTGTTCCTGGTCGCCAAAGTAGACTTCGAAATCCTCAGGAAATCCTCATCCTTATCAAGGCGGAACGATCATGGTGTGGGCTGGAATTCGCCTGGGTGGGAGAAGTGATCTCGTTTGCATACGAGGCAATTTGAACGCAGAGCAATACATTGAACAGGTAGTGCATTCTATGGTCACCCCCCACCACCAGCAGTTTGGCCAAGATTTCGTGTTTATGCAGGATAATGCACGTCCACACACCGCAAGACAGGTGATGGATGTGTTCAGCGAGCACAATATCACGGTATTAGAGTGGCCTGCTCAGTCCGCCGATCTCAATCCTATTGAGCATGCATGGGATTTAGTCCGAAGAAGAGCTTTCAGTGATTTTCCTCAAAATTTTAACACGTGAGAAGAACTTTTTTCGCATCTCTCCAGAATATGGAGCCTTATTCCACAGGCGACAATTGATAACTTGATATTCAGCATGCCACGCCGATGTAGAGCCGTGGCTAATACCTTGGGGGGTACATCGGATTATGAAACAGCTGCAAATAATGTTTTTTCATTTAATTTCCACTTAAGCGTCATATGTTTATGTAATTTGAAGATTTTTTTTTTTGGTTTACTCACTCTTTGAGTTTTTTGAATGAAACTTTATTTTTTTACATGAACGCTTTTTATTTAATTGCATAACTGAAATCAAGAATAAATTTCGCTTCTTTTGATGTATAACATCTGGGACAAAAAAAAGTTGAATCAAAAGTATACACTAAAATATCCTTGTTCCCTAGACTTTGTTGAGTAGTGTATCTTCATAACACTTTAAAAAGTATCTGTCAAATCAATTATTTTTTTTAACACATATAAAATAGAAATCATTTAATATTAACATCAATTAACCTTCACGCACGAAAGTATTTTCTTATTTTAAGTGAACTTTGTTAAAATGAGAATAAATATCTTTAAACCGATTAAATCCCCACCTTGGTAATTTCCAAGAGTTGGCTGGTATCCTTGAACAATCTATTGACAGTATCAGCAAACTGACTGTTAACATTCCACATCATTATTTTGTAGGCGATTAGGGACTCGAAAAGCTGTATCATTTGCTGAGCCTTTATACACTTGGCCTTAGATTCGGGGGTCAGGTCTGTTAGCCCGAGGTCATCCTGAAATATAATATATGTAAATAAATAATAATTTATTACGTTATCATATAAACTTTATTAAGGGTCAGTTTTTGTCCACTATTATGGCCTTACTGAAAACCTATACGAAATATCCTATGATTGTTAAGAAGTGATAAATCTCACTTTGCAGGTTAAACTATTTTAAAATTGTATACAGAAAGAGATTAAGACACATCCGTAATCTTCGCGCACAGGATTCGAACCTCCGGGATAGCGCCACGACGCGCTACTAATTACACCAACGCGAAATCACGTGATAGGTCGAAATTTTTCTGCAATGTGTATTATCGAGTGAAGCCCCGAGTAACAACATATCGTAGAAAATCCAAGGACCATTCTATACGAAATAAGCGCAGATAGAAGCAATCCTAGTGCTAGATAAAAAAAAAGTGTGTGTGTGTCAGCTACGACGCACGATTGGAGTTTACTCCTTACGAACGATAATTATGATATTATATCGAATAGAAAAAAAGGGTAAATGAACGCATCTGCTAAAATGATAAGAGAAACAAACATAATATCTGTAATTATTCGGATTATTTATATTACTTCAATAAAGCGTATTACATAAAGTATGTTACAAAATAATATAAATAAAATACAGTGAGACTACGAAGTATCGCGCAAAGAGGAGACCCCGGGAATGAGATACGCTGTGTAATATATTCCATCTCATTCTTTTACACGTTCAATCCTACAGATATATATGTTTGTCTCTTTCTACATAACGCCTCAACTTTTCGTGTTACACTTGATTTTACTCCTCATAAAATTTCCGTACCGGGCCTTATAACTCAAATCGTTTCTTAGTAAACTCCAAAAATCTGTACTGTTGTTGTTGTCTTTACAGTGTCTTACCAAGCTGAGATTCCCGATGGTCTGGTTAGAGCACAGTTTGTCGAGCACTATGTTGAGTGAGCTCTTCAGGTGAGCGCTGGCTGTGTCCACTGACTGACTCGCCAGGATGTCCTCTAAAGAATCCTCCTCGGTTGATTGCAGGAATTGCGATATGGCGTACACTAGGTAGGGTAATGGTTCCTGCAAATTATGTTACATTTCATTGTGAATGAGTAACTTTGTATTTTAACACTAAGGCTATGAAGCCTCATGAAGAATCAATTTAATATGAATTAAATTGATTACTACTCTACTCCGAATAGAGCATGGCAGCGCAGAGCGAACATTTTATAATTTTTAATCATTTGAAAAGATTTTTTAAAATGGAAAACGTTGTCTATCCATGTCTGTCTCAGTGGCACGGTAGGCGCTGATCCGCTAGCTGCGCAAGAGGTAGAGGGTTCGATTCCCGCCGAGGGTTCAAGTGTTTGTATGTTCTGCAAGCACTTTCTTCCTGGTGTTTAATATGTGTTTTGTATTAAGTATATCAAATGGCTCATACCCGTGTCACAAGCTTAGAGCGTTCTATGGGGCTAGATATCGTTGAGTAAATTGTCCGGATATATTTATGTATCTATTAACTAGGTTGGATTTTAGTTTTATGCTCATTACTAGCAAACTGACTCTACTTTTTCAAGCAAACGTATTCCTAAGTGCTAAATAGTAGCATGCTCGAAATAATTCTCTTTATACAAGTAAGTGATCATATTGTCATTGTTCCGATACAAATACTTTCATAGTACTTTATTCAGCATAGGCAACATTGTACACTTGATTTCGTTAAAAAGTTCTAATAATTATTATAAACACACACATAAAACACAGCAAAAGACACAGACAAGACGTTCAATTTGAGGTGTAACTTAATAATTGATCTGCCGAGCAGTGGCATTGTCAACTAAAACAATGTTTAAAACAAATAATTCTATGAAAATCCAATAATGAAAAAAAATGCTACTAGATAGCAAGATTCTATTTGAATAATATGAGTCGACCCGACAGACGTTGTCCTGTCCCACGTCTCAAAAAACAATATCCAGTTGACCGTATTGTGAATCTAAACCATTCCCAGATCCCCTTGAACACACACAAAAAATTTCATCAAAATCTGTCCAGTCGTTTGAGAGAAGTTCAGTGACATACACACTCTTATTTACACGAATTATATATATATAAAGATAAATAAATAAATAAATATTTCCGGACAACTCACACAGCATCACCTACCCCAAACTAAGCAGAGCTTGTACTATGGGTGTTAGGTGACTGATATAGTTTTTGTAAATACATAAATATGATACATAGAAAACCCCAGACCCGAAACCAGAAATTGTAGATCGTACAAAATCTGGTCCCCCGGCGGGAATAGAACCCGCAACCTCTTGCGCCTCAAGCGGACGTTCGCCCACCGAGCCACAGAGGTCGTCAGAGATGCCATAAATGACTGACCGTTAGGACAGCAGTGGCGCCAGTGTTCTGAACACACTTGTTCCACAGCGGCGGCTGGGTCTGCACATCCTCGCTCGCAGGCAGGTACTTCAGCAGGTGTTCCAGGAACATCTCCAGTATGCACTCGTGTAACGCCGGCTTCTCTTTTGCACAGTCGTAGATGCCTATAGAAGGAGATCTGATTTAGTATGTCTTTGTGCTAACATATCTCTTGAACGGGTAATTGACTTCAAATGCATTGTTTGTTCTTAGAGACTTCGGCAAATGCGGGACGGGAGTAGCTTTTTAACCACTGACAAAAAGAGGGGTGTTATAAGTTTGACGTGTCTGTCTGTCTGTCTTTGGGTCTGTCTGTCTGTCTGGGACATCATAGCTCCCGAACGGAAGGAGCGATTTATATTAAGTTTTTTATGAAAGGTGAGTTTTGCGCGAGAGTTCTTAGACATGTTTGATGAAAATCGGTTGACCCCTTTAAAAGTTATGAGGGTAAAAGTAGAGAAGGAACCGAAATGCTGCAAATATACTTGAGATCTCTCTCAAGGGGGTCTCAAATGAAAGCGCATCACGTGCACATTACAAAATAGTAGAGTTTTTTTAATTTAAATTTAGATTAATGTATTACGTATGCCGGACTCACAGCAGTCAAACAGTGTTGATTTTACGGTGTTTGGAGTGCCAAATCTTAGGGTGTTTTATTTGATACAATTAAAATTGAAGCAACAAAATTTTGTCCATTAGAATCGTTTTTCTAAGGGTTGTAGTTGAACATAGACCATGGTTATCCCAAAATATACTAAGTGTAAGCCTATTTCAGATAAGACAATTTTCTTGTTTCGTACTTTTTAGAGCGTGTTTTTAGTTTAGTTTTATAATTTCTATTTATATAACTTATTTTGGAGTTATGTGAATAATGTTCACATATTGGAATTGTGGTATGAAAGCCCTTCATTTGACCACCGACCACACGAAAACGTCAAGGAAAACAATTTGTTTACTTCTTTTGTTTATGTCCCCTAGAGGGCGCTGTAGCTTTTTTAACGTGACGTCATGTATCCTATAACTAGCAGACAATGAAGATGCTTTTAACGACACCTTATTTGTCTAATTATGATTACTAGTTTAGAAGTTATGAGGGAACAGATGAACATTCATAGCCACATATAAACATACAGGTCAAAATAATATCCTTCCTTTTGTTTCGTCGTAATTACGTAAAAATCTGTCGCGCTTAAGTCAATCGTGGGTACAAGTTAATTAATATTAATTAATTAATGTCGATTTGTAATTTTCAGATAAAGGAGGGTTTGAATATCGAATATGAGAAAGCGGATCGAGTATATAAAGAGGAAATGAGGTTTTATATTCGTAGATCAACTTACTGGTATACAGCAGCTGTTTGACTGAAGCATCTTGCATGAGGCACCGCCGAAGGATCGAAACGACTTCCATACAAACTGCCTCGTTGTGCACTCGCGATACCACCCTGGACAATGACACAAATTTGCGGTTATTTAAATACTCAAAACAGACACTTAAAAGTTTATCCATTTGTATAGAAGATTACAGAAATGCTGGCTTTAGACTGCTACATAAAGGAACCACGCGACAGTCTCATGTGACGTTCAATACGTCGCTTGTACATAACTACGTAAGATACTCACGTCGCTCCTTGCTCCGTCGCGTGGAAGTCCATGGTGAGCTGCGTGAGATACGACGTAGTGCTGTTGGCGTAGTCGCTGCTGCTCTGACTGTTAGAGAACGTGCTGCGAGATAGTCTCATGTGACGTAGCACGGTGAGGAAGCCAGAGAGCGCTAGGCAGCGGTGTTGGGAATCCCTGATCAATTATAATATTTTCATCAATCAATGTCAACACAATTAGAGCCGGGAGGAGAAGTCACAACATCAAGTTAAAGTGCGTTACCATTTTATCGTTATTATAGGAGTTTAAAACCATTATTCTATTAAATAAACCACGTTTTACTCTTTACATCTTCATGCATGTAAATCAGATCTTTTGCTAACGGTTTTTTGGCGTGTTTTTGAGGTTATGTAGTAAGCTCAGCGCGTAGCAATCTGTATGGACCCTATAGAAACCTTATAGAATAACACCGACCGCACAGCCACAGAGGAGGCAAGAATAAGGACGGGGTTGAGGCGTCTAATGGACGCGGAGGCCCCATCCTTACCATCAGATATGCTGCCACGACTCTGTAAATCTCCGAAAGTCCTACTCCGGTACATCAAGGAGTTAGGATGGTTAGGGCCTAGCTAGGCATGCACAATACACTCCAAAGCGAGACGTCAGTGCAGTCCTTAGTCCCCAAAACAAATAATTAGAATTAGAACACCTACCGAATTTCCTTACAAATTGCTACACGCTGTGATCTCAGCGCTAAAATCAGCCTGAGGTGTTAATTACCATTGCATATTCTGTGTAAAAATGTTGACAATGATATTAAGGCTCGTGGCAGAAGTGTAATAATGTCTGTCAAACATAAACCAACTCTAACCCACCTAGAATAGAGTCCTTTCCTGCAGACCATGAATAGAGTATCTCTCGTCCGAGTACTGAAGTTGATAAGCGGATGCACAGAGTCCAGTACCATGGCTGCTGACCGATAGCTGGTGGTAGGACGGCAGCTTTCCAGTATGCCGGCGAGTTCGCTACAACGCTCTATCGATACTGGGCTGAGCTTGCATAGGATGAAGAGGCAATCTGAAAACATTTATTTATTTATCTATATATTCAACAATATTTATTGCTTACTCTATCTTTACAGGGTGTTTCCTAATGCAATTCTGTAACTAAATGTATGTATATATTAAATTATACTCTATTACTAATTTCCTTAAATACAAAAGATTATTGAGACATAAAAATTACATGTCATTGTAGACTATATTCATATTCATATTCATTTATTCGTTGATTCATGTGGTTAGAAATGGTGTTGAGTTTTATATATACCCTTACATGAGCCCCGTTGGGACATTACAACTGATACAAAAGTAGTCTTAGACTATAGTAGGTAACAAACTTATTACATACTTAATATTTATCATTAAATTAAATTTATATAATGTTTAAAAGGAAAGTTTTTTTAATAATTATAATATGGCTAGTGAGAATCTTTAATTGTTTTTGAATATTAATATTACCTATGTATTTCTATTGTATGAAGTAACATTATCACAGTTTAATAACTATATCTATACTAATGATAATACATAGATCCATAGCAGCTAGAAGAGCAGCAAGTTTCTTCAGTATTTAATTTATAATTTTGTTAAAGCTACATCTAAATATTTTGTGTTTACCGTTTTTATTTTGCAATGTCCTGTGATATTTTTTCTGTCAAATATAGAGGTATATCTTATTTATCTATCTATCATACCAGAGTACTGCTTCAAGCTGCTATCCGTAGCCAGCCTGTCCGCTAATTGGCTTAGCACGTGGGGCGCGGTCTCAGCCTGGGACTTGCAGAGACGCACTAGTATTAGCTTCCCGTGCGACCAGCAGGTCGGCGCGCACTGCTTCACGCGCGACACGGCGAGCAGTGCGAACGCGAGGTTGATGAGCCCGACCACGGTCAGTTGCCGGTGGTTGGCACTGCTCGAAAAATATAAAGAATCAGTCATTTGTGGAAGTATGTGATTCTTGAATAATTCAAATAAATAAAGAAATAATTTTAAGCTTCTTTAAATAAAATAAATATTTCCGGAAAATCTACACATCAACATCTAGCCCCGTGGTAAGCTCTAAGCTTGTGTTACGGGTACTGGATATATGTTATACTTAATATAATATACATACATATATATATATATATATATATATATATTTTTATTATACATATTAAACACCCAGACCAAGGAGAAAAGTGCTTGCAGAACATACAAACAATTTTAACCTCGGCGGGAATCGAACCCTCTTGCTCTGCAAGCGGACATTCGCTCACCGCGCCACCGAGGCAGTCAAGTTCTTTAAGAGAGTTAATGTATAAACGGGCAATATTTTTCTGCAATTTGTGGCTGCTCTATTGGCAACCAATTACAAAACTATTGCTCGGACATTAATAGTTATACATGGACACACCTAAAATATTGGGCAATTATTGCGGGACATTAACGGAATGTCTAACTTAATACTGCAATAATATATTCTTTGTTAATGAAAAAAATATGATTATTGCTTAGTCTCGCTCGTATTGCTAACAAAGTTCCCGGCCATTGTACTACAGCCAAATATTGCAGAAAAATATTACCCGTTCAGAAGCGCCATATAAAATTGCAAGCAATTAGTAAAATGCGTATGTCCAAGACAACATTTTGATATTTGCCAATATTCCAAATAATTTATTAACAACCCTAGATCAGGACTCTACTAGATTTTTTTATATATTATAGCGACGGAAACAGGCTTAATATGTAGCAGTGGATATTATATTATTACAACTTTATGTCATTTGACGACCTCTGTGGCTCGGTGGGCGATGGTCCGCCTGAGGCGCAGGAGGTTGCGGGTTCGATTCCCGCCGGGAGACCAGATTTTGTACGATCTACAATTTCTGGTTTCGGCTCTGGGTGTTTTCTATGTATCATATGTATGTATTTACAAAAAAAAAAGTATCTATGTAGTATATCAGTCACCTAACACCCATAGTACAAGCTCTGCTTAGTTTGGGTTTAGGTGATGCTGTGTGAGTAGTCCGGAATTATTTTTTTATTTTACTGAATCATAGTTCACCTTTCAGCAGTCAAGACTTTGAGCACACTAGCGACATCTACGTCCGGCGGGAGAACGGAGCGCACCCAGGCCGACTCCCTGCTTCTAAGCTCGTCCATGGCGCGTTGTTCTATTGCAGACCTTATGGCCTAGAAAATAAGATATTTTATGCCACTGTTCGTGATAATGATGTAACTTAAATTGCCTAATATTTGGCTAGTGGATCTAAAATTTAAAATATTTTAGATGCTAGAACAATAATATTTTAAGGACGTTATGAAAATTATTAATTGAATTGATTAAAAATAGAAAAATATTGTTCGTTTATACATAAACTCTCATAAAGATGCTTAAAATTATTTGCATGGCTCGGCATGTTATCTCAGTTTCTAAATACTTAGAAATAGTTTAGCTTTTTATTTTCTAGCGTAAATACCTACACTATTCAGGACAATCCTTCTGTGTTATTTGAGGTCAAGTTTCTTACAAATTTAAGCCTAGCCGTAAAAATTTGTAAAATATACTGGGGTTAACAAAAGTTTCGGTCAGTTTTAGTATGTGAAGGTCTGATAATATAAGACATAGGAAGATTTGTTCTTAGGAACCATGTCAAATAAAAAATTGCATTTAAAAAATTTTATTTAGGATTGATTGTGTAGGTCATAAGCACACAATTTTACTACGAAACATAATAAAATGCTTTGTTTTCATAGAATAAATAATAAATACAATTTCTTTACGGTTTTATAAGTTTGCCCCGAGGTATCCGTTCAGTGGAATACAAACATAAGTCCAAAACGAAGAATTAGAATTACTCACATCCAAGCAAACAGTCCTGAATTCCCTCCCTTTATCGGAGATAGCGAGCGCCAGGTCTATGATGAAGGGGGCTCGAAGCAGCTGCGTCTTGGGCCAAGCTTTGATGTGCTTCCTGAGCAGTTCTGGTTCCACCGCTCCCTGGGATATGTGGTAGATGCAGGTTGACAAGCATCGGCTAAGTTCGGCTGCGCTGTGTGGTACTGAAACAGAATAGGGGGTTTTAATGGTTTTAGTTAAAAACTTGAATTAGTTACTTGAACTATTTATGTTTAATTATAAAAATAATGAGATGTTTCTCTAATTTAATTTAGAATATACTTCAGCAATAAAAATAAACTAAAAATCCGTTACTATGATATCCGTAGCAAACCCCTTAGTAATTGAGAGAGGCTATTGTCCTTCAGCGGACTAATTACGACCGAAACTAAACTATACAAGGTGTTTCAAATTGGTATATAAAGCGGAAAGGGTATGAATGGCACGCACCAGGAGAACATATTTTGTTATACGATATTTCGATTTGTTAGTTGTGTATAAGTTTAGTACACTCACCAATATCATCGATATCCATGGTGGTGGACTCCGAGTCTTGAGGAGGCGGTTCTAACTTACTGTACAATCGCACACTGAAGTAGTTACTCAGATGTGACAGCACCACTTCCAAGTTATATGTTTTGCACAACCTAGAGAAAAATCATACATAATTATCATACAACATCAAATTTTAAGTAATATTTCAACAGTCATCATGTTGCAGTGCAACAATAATTTTATTCAGTCAACCAAACTACGAAATACTTATTTTCATAATTCAACATCATATTCGGTCATGGAACGTAAACTGCTGGATATAGACCTCCCACAATAATATATAAATATATCCTTACACGTGACCTCCGGGTGGTGCTAAGAACAGTCTCTGGTGGTAGGCTTCGGCCGCGGCTTGTCACCACCCTCCGGGCTGGGCCAGTGCGTGAGCGATTTTTACGTGTTTCGTAATGTGGCCCGGAGAAGCATCTACCTTCCAGGTCTTCATGTCCCATCTTAGACCACATCGTCACTTTACATCAGGTGAGATTTTGGTCAAAAAAAGGCTTACCTATACAGAATAAAAAAAAGAAAAAAAAAAAAAAGGTGTGTGTGCGATTCACACACGGGAGAAGTGAAACTTCAGTAAATCGACAAAAGAATGAGATGAATAAAAAAAAATACTATGCAAAAAGATTTTGTTCGGGCGGTCACCGATCCAAGTACTGGCGTTCCGGAAAGTTGCTTAACCTTGTTAGCGTTTAAGATTGGCTTACCTGACGTATTTCCGTTGCATCCGGTCTGAAATCACAACGATTCTAAAGAAGTTTCACTTCAAAAGTGTTAGACCATACATAACAGCACGTTGGTCCAATGCGGGTTGGCGGGGAAACTCATGAAAACCACACCGGCTCGTGGTTAAAACCTGCCGAACGAACGTTCCTTCAATCCGCTTTCATAATTTCTAGTATTATTCTTATTCAACCATTAGCCGAAACACGCGGTGTTACCAGCGATTATACATGTACATGTGTTACATATATTTTCCCGCGGTAAAAGCCTAGCCTAGCCTACTTCTCAAGCTTTAGAGAATCTGTGTACGAAATTTCATTTAAATCAGTTAGATGCAGTGAAGAATACCCTTACACATCACAAACATTCTAACAAACTTTGCATCTTTATAATATAAGTATAGAAACATAGAATAGGTACTTACTTCATCAGCTGATGTACCAATGGAGGCAGGGTATCCGGTGGGATATCGATAATATGTGTGCACAACTTGTTCACCACCAACCTATGGGAATTCTTCGATAGATGCATATCCCTGGAAATGAAACAATTATAATCTACTTATCGTCTTATTATGAGATACATGTTTTAAATATGGTCATGTCATAAATCTAGAATATTTTGCTAAGCAAAAAACACATTCTTTATCTCCTATCTATCGTTACGGTACTTTTAAATTAGGCGTTTTGCGGCGTACGTCCGCGGCGCAGCAAGCGTTTCACGCACGTTGCACCTTCTTTCGAAAGTTAATCATTCGCATACGCATATTTCGAAATACTCAAATTTAAAAAGCCCATTTTTTTCTATATACTCTGTTTAAGATGAAATATGACAAACACGTGACAAATTGACAACAAAAACAAATAGACTTTTTACAAACGATAATAACATTTTGTATTGTATATTTTACAATTTTTACATTGTGTTTACAATTTTCCAACTCAAATCAATTGCTTAATCGTTATATTTTTAACGATTACGACGACGTGGCCTTACATTACATGAGTACTGTGCAGAATAAAGAATCTTGTTATGATGTGCTTAATCATTACATGATTGTAATTATTGATATATGTAATTGTTTCGGAAATGTCTGACAATAAGGAACGAAGTTATGAAAAGAAAGTAAGAATCTACGATAGCGACCCAAGTTTACCTCAAGCCTTAAGTCCCATCACTGAGGAAAGCGAAACTAAAGATCTTTCGCCTCGAGACTTCAATACGACTAATGAGCAGTCGCCTGAAAATCGTTTAACTAAAGAGCAGTCGCGTGATAAGCGTTTAACTGAAAAGCCGTCGTCTAAAAAGCTTTTTCCTGAAGAGCAGTCGCCTGATAGGTTTATGCTTGATGGGCAGGCGCCCGAGTC
Source organism: Gymnoscelis rufifasciata (assembly GCA_929108375.1). NCBI lineage: Eukaryota > Metazoa > Arthropoda > Insecta > Lepidoptera > Geometridae > Gymnoscelis > Gymnoscelis rufifasciata. The sequence continues at coordinate 13,078,523 of OV815311.1, forward strand.
CTCTGAATCGTCCACCAAGACATTAACTCCAACTTCTACCTCTACTCAAGAGGACAAATATGCATCTGAACCACCTCAAGTCTTACAGCCGCCAGATGAGGGCATTGACAAAATTCCCTTTGAATATTCACAACCATATTATGAGAATGGAGCTCAATTCTCACAGCCGCAGGACGAGATCTTTGACAAAAATATTCCGCAATCAACTCTAACCTATGAAAGGCGGGAACCTCAATCACCGCAACCGTTTAATGAAGGCATTGACAAAGATGTCCTTCAATCAACACAACCCAATAATGAGAGAGGACCTCAAGTCTCACGACCGCAGAATGAAGGCGCTGACAAAAATACTCCTTCAAAGCAAAATTATTATGACAGTGGACCTCTAATTTCACAACCGCAGAATCAGAGCATTGAAAAAAATGCACTTCAATCAACACAACATTTTACTGAGAGCATTGACAAAAATAACCCTCAATCAAAAGAACCGCATAATGAGAGTGGGCCTCCAGTGTCACACACTTTTAAAGAGATCATTGACAAACATACCATTCCACCACCTCAACATTTTAATGAGCGCTCAGTAGTAAATACTTCACAAACTTCACAAGCTTATACCGATAGACCTATCGCTGCCAGTAATATGAAGCCAACAGCACCTTCTAACGAGGGAAAAGCACCTGACAAGCGTCCATCTCTGGGTCCGGTCCTAAGAGAAACAGTCGATGTGCCAACCAGCACAAAAATGCCCAGAACCCCCGGTAGAGGTGAAGATACAGAGATAAAACCGGAAATTGAACCGCCTGACGGTGGATTCAGAGCGTACGCTATTGTGGTTGGGTCCTTTTTTATCAATGGGTTCATATTCGGACCGATCAACTCTTATAATGTACTATATCCGTTCCTTGTACATCAGCAAGTAGAACAGGGAGACAAAAACCCAGAAGTTATAGCATGTAAGACTTTACATAATTAATTTTAAATTGCTGTTCTGCTTGTTTGCTATGAGGCTACGAGACTTATTTTAATAACAGTAGATTAATAAGTTGTACTATTTATTTGAATGAAGACTTACATGCGCGAAGGCTACAGACATTCAAAGGCCACGAGACTAATGAATGGAAGTGTGAATAGGACTATGTTTTAAACTTTACATTTTTTTTCTTTGTTTCAGCTTTCCTAGGAGCCTTGGCGATGGGCATGTTATTCCTAGTTTCTCCATTATCAGGCGTTCTCACAGACACATTGGGATTCCGCTGCTTGGCGTTCTTTGGTGGGGGCCTTGCCGCAGCCGGCTGTTTCCTCTCTTCCTTGGTAACTGAAGACATAATGGCTTTATGTTTTACATACGGCGTCATGTACGGAGTGGGCGCTTCTTTCGTGTATACGCCGTCCCTTGCAATTTTGGGCCACTACTTCAAAAATCGCCTCGGGATGGTCAACGGTATCGCCAGCAGCGGTGGCTCTGTTTTCACTATTATCACTCCATACGTTTATGACTATATACTGAATAACTACTCATTATCCGTCCTTTTCGAAGTGTTAACATTGACAAGCATGATAATAGCACTGCTTTCTTTAATGTTTGTACCATTACAGCCGTCACCCCTGGACACAGAAGCTAGCTTTGCATACGTAGTGAAGCACGTTATAAATTTGGAAGTGTGGAAGAATAGAAGTTACAAGATATGGGCATTATGCATGCCGGTCGCAGTCTTTGGATACTTTGTGCCGTATGTACACCTGAAATTGTTCGTGATGGACAATTGGGTTTTTGCGTCTGCAGTAAGCCCGTTGATCATCGGTGTAATATCAGACCGGCCGAAGTTAAATACTATTGTTTTACAGCAGATGGCGTTCCTAATACTGGGGCTTACGACCATGTCGCTGACCTTTGTGAGGACATTCCCTTTGCTAATCCTGATGACAGGGGTAATAGGAATATGCGACGGGGTGTTTGAGGCGCTGGTGGGGCCCATCGTATGTAGATTGGTGGGAAGTAAGAACGCCACGCAAGGTATCGGCTTTATGTTCGGGCTGGTAGCAATCCCTTTATCTATTGGACCTTCGATAGCGAGTAAGATCTATGCGGAGACAGGGACCTACAGGTTGCCTTTTATATTCGGCGGTCTGACTCCAGTTATAGGAGCTGGTCTGATGATGTTCATCCATATTAAATGCAGTGAAGAAAATTATTATTTTGAATATGTAGGATGATGGTGTTGTTGAAAAAAAGAAAGTAAGGATTGAAAACAAAGATGATGGATTAATCAGCAAAACCAGCAACTAATTTAGATGTACAATTTTTACTGTCATATAGAAAAAAACGCGTACCTTGAATTAGTAGATATTTTACGAGTTACCTGTTAGTTATATGAAAATACTTTGATGTTATTATATTATAATGTTATTATTATGACGTTATTTAACAAGAATTTTAAAGCCATCCTCATAGTAGATAATACAGGTAATGAAATAAATAATATTTATAATAAATCTATTTTCTAACAATATATGATGACGACCTCTGTGACTAGGTTTATTATTATGTTATTTATGTTTGGAATTATTTATTATGTTATTTATGTTTGGACACAGTCGCCCGTTGCTACTACTACTACCGTTACACCATTTATCAGGAAATTTGTTAACGTTACTTGTGTCTATTCACACATACCGGTGCGCATCGGAGCCTACAAGCCTCCTAGAAAATAGCACGAAGGACTGCGCGAAAAGCCGACCGGCTTCCGACTCATGCTCTCGCATCAGGACTGTTTAGTGCAATTACGACTTTAGGAACTGCCGCAACACAGCACCTTTAATAAAGAATTAAAGATCTCTATGTCCAGTAGTGGATATAACAATTACAATCATTTTTGTTTTTAACTATAGAAAACGTACAGTCAGCATCATTGATATTTATGATCGTTACTATTCTGAGTAACATTTTTAACAGTTTATTCTACACGAGCACGGATCGGAACTTTCTGTAAATGTATTGTTACGAATGTTAAGCCGAGGCGGTGAGCCAGTGATGATAGATCGTAGAATTTCCTTAAAGAATGCTTAATATTGTTCTAAGTGAAAGATTATTCAAGTTTTAACAGTTTATAAAACTCATCTTCTTATTTTGGTTCCTAGTTTGATTATTTAGGAGCCGCCAAAACTAATAATAGTTTGGTCATTCAAAACGAGGTATTGGTAAAATTTAGTAGACAATTAGCTAGATTACTAATACAGTTTTCAAATAGTTACAGGAATAAAATATTCCGTGTTTTTTTTTTTTGTAATTTGGTCTTCTTACAGTTTAAAAAAAATTATGTGAATAGTGTACTATGACATCTTTCTCAAAATATCAGTTCTTGTGAACCAAGTCCGTGATACAAAAAAAAACTAAAAATGTGGAATATCTCCGAAGCTATAAAATCAGGTACATACATTTCTTTGGTATGGAAAGCTAGTTAGTAAGTGGAAAGTTAATATATGTATTATTGCTTACTTGAACATAGCCACAAGCTGCACCAGCTGTCTCTCACTCCACCGACACTGGCAGAGAGTGGTCACGGATTGCTCTTTAAATTCCAAACTGGACATCTCAGTCTCACAGTGCTTTATTGTGTCATGTGCTGAGGTTAGGACATATATGCATTCGGGAAGGACATCACGCCATCTGGAAACAAAGTCTTACTGGTAAAATAATTCTAGTAAAGAAATTAATTTTCATGGACATGGCTACGTCAATACAGGTACTTTAACAATGAATAAAAAAATGGGGAAATTTATATAAAAAAATATCTAGAAAATAAGATTGTCTATTCTTGTCCCGTATTTTTTTAAGCTTTGCCATAAATGTCTACATAATGAACTTACATACAGTCCTTTTAATTCACTAGTTTGATCTGCTTTAGACTCAATAATTAGATCCTGATGAATGCTATGCAATTCTAAGGAAATCTGCATAAACTTTTTGTTTGAAAAATATAATAATAATTTAAAGTATTTTCTTACATCATATTAACATCATCATCATCCACAATGGACTGCACACAATCATTGCTCCATCTGACTAGATTTTCTACAGGCATTTTCGTTAGCTCCATACATATTCTGCCAATGACTCCAGCACAGTGGGTCAGTGAAGTTGTTTCCTTTTTCATGGCCTTTAGCACCAAATCTATTATCTATTAAAAAAAATTAAACAACAATAATAATGACAGGTGGAACATGTAGTGTTCTACTGCAAAGCCACAGAAGAGATCAAAAAGGAGACAGGTTGAAACGTCTCATGGATGCGAAGACCCCATCTACATCCTCAGACTTGCATAAGCAACTAGTTACGACTCCGAGGGTCCTACTCAACTACATCAGGGAGTAGGGCTGGTTGGGGCCTGGTTAGGCAGGGGAATAATGCACAAAACACTCTTAAGTGAGATGTCAGTACAGACCATAGTGCCCCCAATTAGAATTATAACAAGCACAGTGATCATTGTGATCAATCAGTACATTAAAGTTGATTTTCAAAGAAACGCATTAGTACCCCTAGATAAGATAATCCAACATTAAGTACTTACTCTAGCTTTATTCTTTAGCAGAGCTGACGAATTATTTGGCAACCCCTTTAAAACACAATCTAATACACACTCGCCATCACTATTTAGAATCCGTCTTGATATTAACTTCACAATCTGTAAGAAATGCAACATAGAAATTTCAGGTGACTAAAACTTTTATTTAATTTTTTAGTAAAGCTATGTTGTAGGTACTTGTACCAACCTGTTCAAAACTTTTGATACATAATTCCTGTAGCTCTTCTCGCTTGGTATTACTCCGCCCCAATGTTTTAATTTGAATAAATAGTTGTTCAGTCATGATCACTCAGTAGAATTTTATTTAATCGAGAAAAGAAAATAAAATAATCCAAGTCAAGACGAAAACGAAACGTGCCTCATAATGTTTTGTTTTGTTTGTTTCAATTCAAAACAACAAAACAATTAGCAACAAGCAGGCAGAGACCGGCAACAGCTCGGGAGTAGCAAGTGATGATAAAAAGTCAGTGTCATTTCAAAATTGACATTGAAGTTAATCTGACTGAGGTTCTGACAAATATATATTAGGATATAGTGTTGGCTGTTGTACTATTTCGGAAAAAAAATAAAAAAAATGTGTGTGTCTAAAAACGAAGTTTTGAAGTGATAACTTAAAATCATCTAAGTTAAAGTTATCTTTAATAAATCGTATATCAAAATGGGATGTTACCACGGTAGGAGGTATAATATTTATAATTCAAATAAATATTTTTTTACCATTCCACACAAAACATTTAGCTCCGTAGTACGTTTCGAGTACTAGATATGTGATAAATTTAATATAATTGACATACTTATGGAGATATTTTTTTAAACTTACATATAAAACACCAAGACCAAGGAGAAAGTGCGTGCAGAACATACAAACACTTCCCGGGTTCGATTCGCGCGGTAAGCGGGCTCACCGCGCCATTGAGGCAGTCGATATTTATTCATACTTTCCAAAACTAAAACTCAGTTGTTATGTTGTTGCTCAAATGTTTTTATTAAAATTAGAGTTGTCGATTGATTCGTATTTTATTTTCCTCACCCATATCCTATCCATATTGTAGGTATGTCTATGGAGCTGAAATATTAATACGTATTTATACATTAAAATCTAAACTAAAACAATCTTGTGAAATAATTTTTTTTAGAAAGCTTAGTCCGCCATTGATGTGTGTTAGAAGCTTTCAAATATAGCTGGATTTTTATCATTGTAACCATTTAAAATATCATGTATGAGAGTGTCACAAAACTCTAAATTAACTGTATGGTAGGTACTATTTGTGTTAAACCTTAATTTTTAATGTTTTTTTTTCTAATTGAACAAAATTTATTGCTAGAAACTAAAAAGTGCCACGACAAAGCCAATATTAATATTGAAATTAATATTTCTAAAAATTAACTCTGTAAGACTTAATTAATTATGTAAAATTGTTCATTCTAGGGTTACGTACCCAAAGGATAAAACGGGACCCCTTTACCTTTACCCTTTACCGACTTCGTCGTCTGTCTGTCTGTCACCAGGCTGAGCTGGCTGTCAAGAACCGTGATACGGTGATAGCTAAGCTAGAGAGTTGAAATTTTGAGGTATGATTAAGACGTATTACTGTTTCCGCTATTACAACAAATACTAAAAACACCGTAGACCGCTTGAACTGAATCTTTTCACCTTAAAAACTACTACTAGTTACTCACTATTAAACTCTTCAACTTTATAATATTAGTAGTAACATATAATCATAAATTAGGTAGTAAGAATTATTCGTGCCAAACAACAACTCATGCAGCGCATCCCTATACTAAACATGAATAACGTCTTTTTGATGACGTCATCAGTTTATGTTTAGTGAGCTAACGTTACGAAATCCCCAAATATATTCGTATCGCGCGTGTGTTACGTACAATTTTTGTACCCCGTTTATATAAATTAGTTTAGATTGTTTCTAAGCATTAAATAATAAATCATTTATGTGAAAAGATAACCTGTGTTACTTTTTCTCAGTAAGCGTTCGTTACGTTACTTTTGGCGGTATCCTACAAGCCACAGAAATAGATTTTCGTTTATTCTAGTGTTCTAATTCGGACAAGGTTAATATTTGGTACATTATGGGATGGAAGTGCAAGTTACTATGATAGTAAAAGAGGTTTGAATGGATATTTTAGTCGTGCCCTAAATTATGGATAACCCTACGTCTGGATTGCGGTCAAGGTCCCGTTCGAAGACACCCTTCTTGCGGTCGAGCGACCATGAGAGCATTACGGAGCCCGACGAGCACACGCACAAATCAGGGCGAAAAACCCCCATCAAACGGAGCACTCCTATCAAGTAAGTGAAACATGGCATAATTTAAACAGTAAACAAACAATAACAATGTTAGAAAATATTTGCTAGCTTGTTGTGTTGTACTAAAGTTTGTTGTATTATACAGAAAGTCTTAGTGAAATAATAACAAAACATTGCATCTATATTTCGTAATTAATTTGATCATGCATAACATCTTTAAACACTGTTTATTTGATTCAAACTGCCATAATTTTGTTTATAACACTTAAGGTAAGGCATTATGCATATCCGAAAAAAAATTGTGAAATTAAATGTGTTAATGTAGGATTCAGTGTATTTGAGTCACACATTGTTATCAGACAGATACCTAGTGTTATCATAGATTCTAATACATCATTATATAAAGAAGGTTCACCTTCTCGTATGACACATGATTCTTAAATTGCTGCAAAATATTGGTGTGATCTTTTTTAAATGAAAACATTTATAAAAATGTAGGTATATGGTTAAGATATTTGATTTTATACTCTGATATTGTCTAAATTTAATGAGCTTACCTGGAAACTTAAAATCAATTTTATACACCTAAATCAGGTAGAAAATCATAAGACTATATCAAAATAAAATAAGAATAAATATTTCCGGACTACTCACACAGCATCACCTAAACCCGAACTTAGCAGTGCTTGTACTTTGGGTGTGACTGATATACACCATAGAAACATTTTCTTTGTCAATACATACATATGATATAGATAACACCCAGACCCAAAACCAGAAATTGTAGATAATAATATCTGTAACTTTTCGAATACAGCTTCAAATCATTACGTTAAACAAAACCAGTAGTACCTAGATGGAATAATCTCCATTATCCATCAACTACTTGGACCATAGATTCCAAGGCTGCCACAAGAAAGGACATATTTGTGTGCAATGATGTCACTTCACATAGCCAAAATGAGGTCATGAGCCTATGGTGGCCTTAGCCAATACCAAATAAACCTTGAACATGTAGGTTCTTGCAACTTCATTACCTTTTAAATTTTAGTTAATTTTTATTTCTCACTTTTTTAGTCAAGAGGTGTCCCACTGCTGGATGATAGTTCCAGTGATCTTGTCCCTATCCAGTGCATTTTGCCACCAAGTTGTCCTGAATCTTCCATTACCAAGAAGTTAAATAAAATACTACTGGACTGATATGACATCATAATGAGCAAAAAATATAGAAAATAATAAAATTGAAAATATTTTTACTAAATAATAATTAATTAATAATTAATGAACCTTTCTTATTTTCAAAATCAGAAAAAAATATTAAAATGTCTTTGAATATAAATTGCATAGATAATTTATAACTTTATAACACTATCACCAATACTTACTATCAGTGTATTAGCCTATAAATTAGCACACAGAACATTCTTGTGTGCATAGTGAAAAACAAAGGTTAGAAAAAAATGTAGACCAAACTGTAATAAAGCTATATAGTAATACTAGCGGCCCGCCCCGGCGTTGCACGGGTATAAAATTTTCCGGGAAATTATTCTAATTTTTCTCGCCGTAAAAACCATCCTATCTCTCAAGTTGGATCGAACTGCACATGGTGTGCGAATTTTATTATAATTGGTTAAGTGGTTTAGGAGTCATTGTGGACAAACATTGTGACACGAGATTTATATATATTAAGACTACTAGTGGCCCGCGGCGTTACCCGCTTTATAATGTATTTCCAATGTATTTCCCCGCCGCCTATGTCCTGTCTCAGGCTAAAAAAGATAAATATTTTTGAAGGATAACACAATGAAAGTAGCCTACATACAATGATATAATTTGTAATCACCACCATTCTCAGAACCAAAGGCGCACCGACACATGCAGTAAATTTATTTCTTGTCTACAGACAAATTGGACAGGCGTTAAAATTCACGGAGGCTATCACAGAGACCATTGAGGAGTATACTTCACCGCCCGCTCACCGGACACGAGCCTCCACCAAGGCTGATGCTAAATCAGACAACTACTCGGAAGACAGACTCAGAGGTCATGTAAAGGAGGTTTTCCAGGTAAGCTCTACCTAAATTATTATGTTTTTCGTTGTTAGGACTTTGGGATAGATCCTGTAACTGCAAGTTGATGGGCTACAAAGAATTTGTGCAGCGAATTCTGGTGTAACCTAAATTCTATGTGCCATTATAATGTCGATTTATAGTTTTATATTACATAATGAGCCACATGCAAGCATAATTAGTATTATGTACAAATAAAAGTTTAAACTCTTCAGATTAACAATACTTTAATTATAGTAAAATAACTGAGACTCGGGTCGTTAATAAATCCGCTTAGAAATAGTTTTAGAAGTTAATACCCATTTCAACCATAATAGTTGAAATAAATTGTTTAAAAGAGCTTCGTTGCGAATAGACGCCTAATTACCCCTAGACAAAAACCACCCATCCTCTTCATATTGACTGCCTCAGTAGATAAAGAAAACTTTATTTTAAAATTGTGTACATAGAGAAGTGGCGCTGTGGGCAAAATTTCCCTTGGAGTGCAAGAGGTAGCGGGCGTTTTTGTATGTTAAAACCTCTGTAAATATTAAGTACCCGTAACACAAGCCTAGGCTTACCACGGGGCTAGAGGTTGTCCGGAAATATTTATTTATTTAGTACCCGTTAGTAGGCGAACGGAATGAAGTGGATATTTGGCAGTAAAATAGAAAAAAACGAATTATGCTTCATAGATTATTATGCTTATGCTGTCTAGGCAAAACACGTTGAACTTTTTAAAGAAAACTCTTCAACAATCGACGCCGCTTCTCAGCGTTACAGAAAAACCTAAGGCGGCCTCTAGACCTACAATAACATTGTACAATACTTTTATTGTACAATAAGATTGAAAGGCGCTTTGATCCAAACGACCAATTATATTGCACAATAATACGAACAGCACAATGTTTTCGCGTTCAGTCGGAGAATAGTATTGATCCCGTGTGCACCGTGCAAAAAACATGGTGCAATAAAAATTAAACTCGCTCAAACTTTCGGCCAATCATTGTGCAATCTTCAATATTAACCCTAAACGGTCAATTAAATTGCACAATTCGCAATATTGTGCAATATAATTGACCGTTTAGAGGCCGCCTAAGACTTGATAAAACTAAATTGAATTCAACATGCACATACCGACACAAGGTGAACCTATAAAATGTCGCTTAAGCGCGTTTCTGTTTAGCATAACAGGTGACATGATACTTTGAAGCCACAAAAACTTGTCTTAAATTAATTAATATCGTCCTGTGAACCGACTGACTATTCGTAGTTTGTATTGGATATTGGAATATCATAAACAAGGTTAATGACGTATTAAAGTTTTAAATACAAAGTCGTTAAGAACGTTTAATCCGAATTTGGCAATACTCTTGTTGGAATGTGTCTTTAATAAAAACGTTGGTCACCAAGTCCATTAATTTGAAATTAAGAATGATGTGGATAAATTTATCTTCGTCAGAGTGCCATGGATGCAAAAACGAATGACAAAATAAATATTGCCGGACAATCCACACCACAACATCTAGCCCCGTGGTAAGCTACCTATAAGCTTGTGCTACGGGTACTAGACAATCAGATATACTTAGTATAAAATGATTGATATGATTTGAGAATATATTCCGAACTAGCTGCTCGTCAGTGGCTTTGCCCGCGTAATAATACATTTTCTCGCGGTAAAATGTAGATTTTGTCCTTTTCTAGGAAAACAGTTCTATGTCCATGCCAAATTGTATTTTCCCGCGAAAAACAGTATTTTACTACTTTTTAAAAAGTAGCCTATATGCTATGCTGATATAAAAGCTATATTATTGCGAAGTTTTATCAAAATCCATCTAGTTGTTTCTGCGTGAAATAGCCAAAATCACATTCACTTACATCCTTAGACTTTCGCGTTTATAATAATAATGGAATAATAGTTTTCGTATCCATAGTTCATGACGTCTAATAACTTATTTTTCAAGATAAATATTAAATATTGTTTAACAAAACTTAGACTGATGTCTAATTATGTTAAAAATTATTAAACTTAGTTGCATGAATACCTATGATGAATCAGGTATATTGATTTAGAAAGCCATGTTATATCCTTGACATTAAAGTAATAGTCTTAAGGTAATAATTTATTCTTGCCCGATTCCTTCCTTCCATAGATGTTAAGTGAATAATTTCGAAAGTCACCTAATCCTTAAGTAATCCAACTTATAATATGGCTTCACGTTTAATCCAATTTTACGTAATATCGAACGCGAATGGAACCGCTTATAAAATAATTTAATGCCTATTTACTGGGTCGTATTAAGGGCCCCTTATACCGCAAATGCTGTTTTTAAAATCAATATGAATCAGTCAAAAATTAACGTAAAATTTTGAAAAAAATATATGTTTCAGTTGAGGATCTTACAGAGTGCAATTCGCTTACATTTACACAATAAGATGAACTTCGCTCGATAGAAAAAAATACCAAAGTTGCCTCTTTTTAAAAAACATTTTCAATACTGTGGCTAAAATAATAAATTTATTGACCTTATTTTTACACCAATCTTTAGATAAATCATTTTTCTAGTGCAAATCGCTGAGGTGTGTGTTGTAGTGTTATTTTCCTATTAATTATGCCTAAATACCTACAAACCCGCGAGCGACGCGACGCCCGCGGGCTTCGTCAGTCGCGCGGTGGCGCTTACCGACGACGGACCTATGCCAGTGCTCTTCCCGCCCGACGAGCGACGTGCGACGTGAAAAAAAAAGGTGTGTGTGCGATTCACACACGACAGAAGTGAAACTACAACAATTAATAAAAACCGTAATTGGTTTTACAAGGACAACTGCGCGACATTGCTGTCGCGACGGCAATGTCGATTTGGTATTTGGGCCGGGGAAAAAGAACCAGTCAAAGTCAAAGTATCTTTATTGCATTATTACATGTAGTTTAAATGGTAGGTATTATATAAGGTTTTGTATCAATGTAATTTGCCCATTGGACATTTTGATTAACAACAATTTAATAATAAGAAATTTTAAATAATAATTGTAAATAATTAAAAAATAAACATGTCAATAATTTTATAAATCAGATTAAATTAAATAAAATATTAGTTAATGATTAAAAATAATTACACATTACATTTATTTACCAATGGTTTTGTCATTTAAATATTCGGCAACTGTATAATAACATTGTATAATAACAGTACATATCGAAAGAATCGAAAAAGATGATGAATTTTGGAAATCAAAGATGGAATCAAAATTATCACACTTTTACCACCTGTCAAAATGTCTGCTGCCAGAAATCGTCAACCCCAGACACACTCTTGGTCTCTATACGGAATCTGACACTTGAATGCGAATCCCGGTGGATTCGCAAAATCAAAATCCGAAAATAAAGAAAAAGAGATTTTTTTATCGCAAAACATTATTAAATTGCAATCAGGACCTAGCACTAGAACTCTAAATTACAATGAAATAAAAAAGCATTTTATTCCTCATATAAAATGTATTTTTTTTATAAATGAGAATAAATATTGTACATAATAATTATGTTTGTTTTCATTTTGTTGTTTGTATTCTTTACCACAAATTCTTCAATCATAATTATCACCTCACTAATTCAAAAAGTTTAGTAAGAAAAATTATGTTTACATTCAATACCTACATACCTACTACAATAAACTTTCATTTCTATCAAATAAAAGAATATAGTCAATAAAATAATCAATATACTAAAAAAATACAGTCAATAAAATTAAAATCACCGTAGCTACTGCATTTTGCTGTATTGTGGCGTTCTTGCTGCCTACAAAGTTCGCCGGAGTTCATATCAAGTCGGCTCCCGCGTAACGCGCATGCAAGTCGACTGGGCGAGTAAAATGCCTAAATCTTCGAAACAAGGTGGCCTTAAGAATATTGTAGACTGATTCTTCCTATACTTAATCTCTGGTTAGTACAGATTCCATATGTTAAATATGGAATTTAAATACTACAGACGAACAACAGATCAACTCCATTTTGGCTCGCATTAATTGTATTATCCCGCGAAAATTGGTATTTGACCGCGGTAAAAAGTAGCCTATTTCTTATTCTGATATGTAAGCTATAAAGTTCCATCAAAATCCATCTAGTAGTTTTTGCGTAAAACACACACTTCTTTACATCCTCACAAACTACCACCAGAGACTGTTCTTTGCACCACCCGGATTCAATTTGAATCCCAGTGAAAGATAACTTACAACAAAAAATAAAGCTGTACTTACTGTAGTTACTTACGCTTACAGAATTCATTATTTTCGTTCTTAACCTTGCGAACATCTGAATCACGCGCAACGTCATTCACACGTGCATTATTGTAGTTATCAAGTTAATACGCGAGTACTTATTTCGACAAAATAGGTCAAAATGTTTTAACCTAGAACCTGGGTGGTTTGATTTTCGAAACATTGAGACGTTTTCCATAAAATTAGAAACCTCAGTTCTCTTTAACATTATTTGGAATGTTTTAAGCGTAGGCGATAGTCTAATCAAAGATCAACCTCAAAACTGAAAAATATAATTTGATATCAATGGTCTAAAAGTTCTCTTTTAATACAAATGTTACCAAATTAACGCTAATTACTTTTATCTAACTCATAGAACAACACACATAACCTTTTTAGTACAGATAAAAAACCGTTTCATCATCAAAAAGATAAGATTAAGTACCTGAATTCCGTAGTGTTTGCGGGCCATTCACCTCGTAATTAACTTTGCTAGAAGTCAATACAGAAAAACACCACCCATTAAATAATAATAGTATTACAATTATAACTTACATAAATATCAATAAAGCAATTGAATAGGCCAGAACCGACGCCCACCAGAAACCTAATATTCTTCGACAAATAAAAATGCACCTTAAGATAGCTGCAATAAGAAATAGTTGAATGTACAAACGTTTCGGATGCATCGCTCTTAATAGGGAACATTTCCTATCCACTTACGGAAGATAATGCACCTATTAGTCTAATGCTGTGTCTATTTGAACTACTTAATTATATCTTGCAACCTCAGTTGAAAGTTCAGACGAAACAAACATAACATGAAAAAAAGTAATATCGATTTCATAGCACAGTAAAAATGAGATATTAATAACCTAATAAATATAATATTTTTTTTTATCAAATGTAGACGCGATAATTGTGGTTCAGTTTTGAAAGAGCTACTAATATAATTAGGTAGGTATACTCCTCAAAATGCTCGACCACTTTTTGCCTTGTTCCGAGTTTTTACAGTTGTGAGCACATCCCAATCAAAAACTGTCCACAGAGTTCCCGCCAAGTCCCAATACAAGTAAATTTACCCCCGCACCGTTTTATTTCTGAACTTCTACATATGGGCATTATTATTACGAGCCATCTGCGGGCTTTCAGTCGTTAGAAGTGCGCTGACTCAGCGCCGGCCGTTCGCAGTTTCGTACCATTTTTCGTGAAATCACTCGAATGTTGTGTTCTTGACCTGATTTCTATTTAGAGGATATTCGGGAGGTATGTAACAGTTGCTATGGGAATGCTTGTGGTGTTTTCAGTCTGATTGCAAGACGGTCGTGTTTGTCGGATATGTTTTGCCGTTCTCTCAAGGTCAGTTCTTATTTCATAAGTTGTAGTTTGTCGCGGCCGTTCAATGAACTATCTCGCTTGATACAAGTGCGTATTGTTGACCAAAAGCTACATACTGTTGTAGAAATATTTGTGAAGCTGCAATATCGCACCTTGACTGCATAGCAGCTGCCGATAAAGGCCTCCAAAACATCTGCCCTACATTTACTACGTACATAGTATAAAATTAGTAGTACATATTATGTTGGTGATGCCAGCAAAATTCCTTTAGAATAATTAATATATTTGGTCGATATCGCGTGCTGAGATATTTAACTTCCGTTTTCTACTGACAAGGCACGCCAACATCGTTCAGCCATTTCTTCATGGCTTGGAGCCATTAAGCTCTGTTAATTTATTGCTACTAAAACATTGCATAATTTTATTGGTCTTTCCTTATGTTTGTTAGAGTAATTTTGTTTATATGTTATGTACGAAATATCAAAATGCCATATTAATTTACTTTTGCTCTGCTGTACGTAGGATTTATTTTCAGTTCTGGCTGTTGTAAAACTTTAAAATAAACAAAAATAATTAAAAATCCTCCTCCATCTTTAAACTCTATTAAAATTCGTCTGTCAATATTTCCTAAACGGCCGTAAGCGCCCTTTGCATTCGTAATTTTATTTAAAACTAGCGGCCCGCCCCGGCGTCGCACGGGTAAAAAAAGTTCCCGGCAATTGTTCCTTATTTGCTCACCGTTTAGACCTACCCTGGACTATGACAAACATTTTAAAACCAAAATCAGCTCAATCGTCCCAGCCGTTCTCGAGTTTTAATCAGACTAACGAACAACAATTCATTTTTATTTATATAGATAATAACTTATTTCGGACAGTAAAGAATGCATAATTTGTTAGCTAGCAAACTTAATGACTTATTGTCCACAACAGTTATTAATTAACAGACCAATAAATAATTTCATTAAAAGCCCTCAACAATTGCGTCAACTGAAGTTTCGCAGACACGGTATGGCCAGTCAAAGTCAAACACCCCTATGAATCATACCCAACGGTCGCTGCTCGCTTCGCTTCAAACGCCTGTAAGAAATATTACAGGATGTTTTTTACTTATATAGATTGGCTACTAGTTACTGGTGATGTCATTACATTACTGACGGCCTTGCTACTGATGAGGTTTTATTGTACCACTTTGATAGAGCTCTTGCGATGAACAACACCTTGGTTTACAACGTGGTTTTCAAGTTATGTTTACGTGTCGTGAATACCACCTCTGTGGAAAATACTTGCCAGGAACAAATGTTGTTGAATATTATTTGGAGTAGGGAAGAAAGGTATGTGTTGCCAGATATTCTGAAAATAATAATGTGTTAAAAACATAGGTATTCTGTTAGCTCGAAATAAATACTTGACACATATATTTTCTTAAAAATGCCGTGTTGGCTAAGTGGGAGTACACTCGGCTTTCATTCCGAAGGTCGTGGGTTCAAACCCAGCCAAGCACCTCAGGATTGTTCTTCTTGGAAAATGTATGTGCGCTTTTTAAAAGAAGGCAAACATCGTGAGGAAACCGGCATGTTCTGAGAACTTTAAAGAGTTTGAAGGACATGTGACATTCACCACCCGTACTTGACCCGCGTCGTGAATAAAGGCTTAATCTCTCTCGCTAAGAGAAAAGTCCCGTGTCCCAGCAGTGAGAACGTTAATAATGTGATGATGATGATATTTGCTTTATCAATTTAATAAGAAAGTGCCAAGATATAGATCATCAAAGCTCCGTAGTGGAGGCTTGTCACGTATACATTTTGTACTCAAAAGCACGTTCAAAACTTTAATGCAATGTATCAGCTTCATTTTGCGTATGCAAGAAAAAAAATCATACAATTTTTTTTTAAGTAATCTACTTGACGGACTTATTAGTACTTCAGTCATTTATTTTTTATTAGGACCACCAAAAATCATCTACCCTTTTGGTAGTAAGGTATACATAATCTACCCTTTTGGTACCCTTTTGGTAGTAAGTAATACATGTACAAATTATGTTCGCCTGGTGCATGCCATAATCAACATATCCAAAACTCTTTGTATATTTGGTATGAAGCACTCATCTGGCTTTTATTCTTGGCTAATTTAATGCATGTCTGCACTTGGTGCTAAAATTCACAAATCCCTTTATCAATATTGATAAGAATTAACGCTGAATGACAGACGAAGTGATAAAGGCTTGTCGGCTGTGCAACTAAAAAGGAAATTGTTGAGGGAAACAGATAAATAAAACGTATTGTGTCGACTCCAGCTAGGACGAGGACAGAAACGCATAATATAGATTTTCCTCCCTGCTGTCGACAATATTGATAATCAGTTAGTTCCGTATAAATAAATAAATATTTTCGGACAATTCACACAACATCATCAAGCCCCGTGGTAAGCTCTTAGCTTGTGTTACGGGTACTAGACATCTGATATACTTAATATAATAGACATACATACATAGATATTTTTTATTATACACCCAGACCAAGGAGAAAGTGCTTGCAGAACATCCAAACACTTGGCACTTGGAATCTAACCTTTATTTATTAAATCAAATCAAATGTTGAGTAGTATTAGTTTCTTTATTTATAACAAAGGTTAGTTTACAATTGCAATTGGTTGGTTCTAAGCATGTATTACGGTATACCTCTAATATTTCCTAACAATTGACCACGATATAGGCAAGGTATCAGTTCCGATTCCACCACAACTGCAACCTGAAAACAACGGTACAGTCAACAGCAAAATAAATTCAGTAATTCATTTATTCATCCACCTTAGGAAATAATAGATCACCTGGTTTAGTAAGACGTCGTACATGTGAATTCTCAACAGCTGCTTATCAGGTGTCTTGTCAAATATTTAAATTTAAAAATATTGACCTAAAAAACACACACACACATTCTAATGTTAATCACAATAACAAAAACTGATGAATTAGGGTCCCAAAATACTGTATACATACAGTCAAAATAGTAAATAATTACTACTACTGTAGTTTGTTAAAAGTAATGGAACAAATAACGAGTCATAAGTAAGTGATCACATTTAGTTCGATCCTCGGAGTTATTAACATTTTCTTTTTACCTATTAAAATTTAATTTAAAATTGACACTTTGGTATAACTTTTATTGTATTTTTCCTTGTTATGTGTGTGCGTTGTGTCAATAACTGTTCTCTGTCTCTCTTAACTGGTAACGCAAGTTGGCCCGTAACACTCGATGTTTTGAAACGTTAATTTTGATCACTTACTCTTGCTGTTGACTGTACAAGGCTACCGCGACGGTCGTCTGCCACACCTTGTACTAACACACCTTATACCTTTGCGGCAGTAGTATTCAAAGTTCTATGTTTTATTCATTAATTTACTTGTAAGTCGTAAACATCAACTTTAGAATGAGTAATCGTAAATAATTATCTTCTATGAATGTGTAGGTGAGAAGTGTGAAAGTAAGTTTTTACGAATATATCAAAATATGAATTGGGGTTTATATCTGTAAAAACGTACGTTTGTAATTACACTTGTTTTTCACGACCGACGTCAGTATTTTATGGATTTTTATAAACAAGCTATTTAACAGTGAAGTCAGTTTTGTAAAAACGGGTCCCTATAACTGAGACTTCGTCGTCTGTCTGATTTTTATAAAGTTAGGCAACGTTGCGCTAGGTCAGTATTTGGATGGGTGACCGAGTCTAAATGCATAATAAAGCACATTTATTAAAAAATAATACGAGTTTTTAGGTTTTTTTATTGCAAAATGTGTATAAACTGTTTAAGTAACCCTAGGTGTATTATGACTATTATGTCATTATTATTATTATTTTCAGCCCACTGCTGGGCAAAGGCCTCCCTATTCCCCCTCCACACATCGCGTTGTTGAGCTGTTGCACACCAATCCACGTCAAAATTATCCAGCTCATCTCGCCATCTTGATCTTGGTCTGCCGCGATACACAAAGTTGTATTATGTCATACTTATAAAACATATTTTCGTTGACAGAACGAGATCAACAGCCAATATGAGAGGGTGTCGACGAGTTCCCACCACTACAACGTGCTCGATGACGTCACGCTCAGCCCCATCCAGCAGTCGTTCAACCTGAGCCACGAGAGGTGAGTTTAGCGACTTTTCTCCGTTTAGCTAAGGATTGAAACTTATTAGAGACTCATAAGATTATTTAAGGTCTGTTTTACAATGTCCAACTAAACTTCGCCTTTTGAAATAGCCATACGGGTACAGTCAACAGCAAAAAGAACTGATGAAATAGTATCCCAAAATAATATACATAGTAAATTAAGTCATAAGTTACGGAAATGAACAAAAACGTGTCATGAGTGAGTGATCACATTTATTTCAATCCTCGGTGTTGTAATGAATGTATGTCTAATATATAATATCTCTGTATATTATATCACAATAATAGTAATTTATAGATACTATAAATTATAAGTCACAATGTTTTTATTAACGTATCAGATGTCTAGTAACGTAACACAAGCTTTACAGCTTACCACGGTGCTAGATATTGTTGTGTGGATTATCCGGAAATGTATATTATTATTAATTTTGACAACTTACTTTTGCTGTTGACTGTACATACACTTGCTTATGTTGTAATCTGCCAAGACAACGCTATTATCAGCAAATCTTAATCAATTCAATTCAGATGTAGAAAAGGATAATTATTCCGCTCAGAATTGAATGTCTGAAGGTCGCCTTTCGCAACAGATCGATTGAAGACAACAGTCGTTGTGAAAGCCACACAGACGGGCAGTAACACACTTGGCCGCCTTCCAGGTTATAGAGTTAGATCTCTGCATTATATTTACGTGTTTATGACGCGAGTACACGTCAGCCTTGTGATACAATACAATACTCTTTATTGAACACAAATAAATAACACACAAAAAAAAGATAAAATGTACAAAAATTGTGAATCAATGGGCGGCGGCGATCTCTTCCAGGCAACCTTGGGATGGACACAAATCAAAAAGCGATGATATCAAGTGATATTGTTACTATGATGAAATGATGATGTATGTTTGAAATGATTCAATTACTTTCATACGACATTGTTTTTAGGGTTCCGTAGCCAAATGACTAAAAACGGTGGTATCTTTGGGCTTTGTTATTTTTTTAATAAATCGTAAATTTATCGTTGCTTTTTGTCAGTAGGTATTTGGATGGAATGATCCTAGCCGTCCGTTCTATCCACTTGAACGTCCAGTGGTACTGTAGTGCCACAAAACTTTATGCCGACTAACGTCCATGGTACTAGAGTGCCACACGAGTTTTTGGTTTTTTTATTTCGGATTTTCTTTATTTTCTAATAAGACAAGTTGCTAGTGTCAATGTCAGATGTCATTGTCAATAATTATTCTACTAAATTCTAATTAGAAAAACCCATACCTGGCAACAAAAATTATGAAAAAAAAATTATTTTGTCAATAAAGTGAGAGAAATTTTCCGCCATTTTCCTATTTTTCGCAAGTTAATTTCTTTATGATTTACTTGTGATATCTGTATTAAAATTAAATATGTTATTGAAAAAACTAGACTCCAACCCTGTTAAAACGGTACCAAAATAATAATTAAATGTTCAGAGGAGGTATTTTAAATAAATTTATCAAAATAGGTCTCAAATCAGTCTAAAAATGCTACCATCCTATTTTTGATATTTTTTTAGTAAATGAAGATGTAGGTACGATGATTCGTATTATTATTCAAGTTTATAAAATTATAATAAAGAAAATAAATAAATTTTTGGTTTTGAAATAGGTTTAGTACTTTTTATGTGATAAATAGTTTTAACGGAAAATCCGCGCAGCGTGTCACGCACCGCTCGCGTAACGCGGGCTGGGACGTTAGTCCCTAGTTACGCCGCGGGCGCTGGACGTTACAGTGGCTAACTGCAACTTTTGGAACGAAGTTCCTTATCGCGAGTTGTGAAAACGGGGGACGGAAAAAAAAGTTATTTTTAGATCAAATTACATTTGAAAAAAAAAAAAAGTTTATTACAATTCCTTCACTAATTAATCGAAAAGAACTTCGTTCCATCCGGGTGTCCCTTGACACCTCTCAAGTTTTTATTTGCACTATTTATTAATGGTTTATTGTTTATATTTTTATTAAAGTGCTTGTTTATTTCACAATAAGTGTAGAATTCTTTTAAAAACACGCAACCCTTAGTGTATGAGTACATCGTATACTTATCAAATTTATTTTAGTAGTTTTCAATGTAACTAGCCATTAGTAGTCATTTATTGATTATATAATTATACGTCACAGCTAGCGTCTCATTTATATATATTATGTTTAGTTTAGGCACACATAATTATAGTTGAGGCGGTGCTGTACTATTATGTATTCTGTGGCGGTGCCATAAACAGTGCAATATCAGTAGCTTACAATAGCTTTGTTCATTTGCTAGTTCATTTGAGCCATCGGATATAGTTATCTTTAGGACGTGCTATTAAACTATAGATATTAACAGTTCTCTGGAGAAAGTGTACCGCAAGTTATGTGGTTACAGGTAATCAACCATTGAATCAACGGTTTTACAACCATGCAAAATTTATTGCATCTTCTTAGAAATTCTTGCAGCTCTTTGGAAATGTTTAAAAGAACTCTTTGGTGGCGAGTTCGCGACGCTTTATCTTTGCTGGAGATTCTTAATATATTTCCAACTTTCAGATGACCTCTGTTGTTGGTCGAAAGTTCGCCTGAGGCGCAGCAGGTTGCTGGTTCGATTCCCGCGGGAGACAAGATATTTAACGATCTATAATTTCTGGTTCCGGGTCTGGGTGTTTTCTATGTTTTGTATGTTCGTACATATTTCCAATAGGCTGAAATTAAGAAAGATATAATCCGAATGAGACTTAACTTTTTTGGGATTTCTTAAAATTTAAGACATTTGAGTGAGAATGGTTGTTACGCAACTTACGGCATAGATCATAAACGGTCAGTCGCATCGAAAAATGTTGAAAACTATTGTATAATATATATTTTTAATTAGAAATATAAGTCAACGAACTATTTATTTTATTGTTAGTTACGTCCTTTTGTTGGGCAAACGCCTCCTTCCTATCTTATCAAGTGTCCCGGTCCTGTGCGGAATTCCACCATTCACGGTCGTACGCATCTAGATCGTCTCGCCAACAAACTATTACCGAAATAATTTAAATATATCTATGGTTGATCTTGGTTAAATAAAACTCGATTTGAAGCATAAATGGTGAAGTTGGGGCTTTGATTGTGACTTACTTCTGAATTTCTATGCATCATAATATAATATTTATTTACAAAAAAGAAGATGTGTGTGCGTTACACACACGATAGAAGTGAAACTTCAGTAAATTGACAAAAGAATGAGATAAATAAAAAAAAAACTGTGCAAAAAGATTTTGTTCGGGCGGTCACCCATCCAAGTACTAGCGTTTAAGATTGGCTTACCTGTCGTTTTTTCCGTTGCATCCGATTTGAAATCACAACGATTCTAACGAAGTGTCACTTCAAAAAATGTATCTTTATAATATATCAGTCACCTAACACCCATAGTACAAGCTCTGCTTAGTTTGGGGTTACGGGATGCTGTGTGAAATGTGAAATATTTATTTTAATTCCATGCTGCTTATACTTACTTTTCTACTTATGTAGGAGCACTTATGTTTTGATTATTGATGTCTGAATTAAATGAATTTTATTTTTATTTTATTTTTTATGTATGTCTATTGTATTTTAGAATTTAAGAAATGTATGGTATTAGCTTTGTTAGTAGTCCTTAAATAAATAAATACTTGCCCAGGTCGAGACGTTTTGGCAGCCCGGCCACCTCCATCTGCTCCACCGACAGCTCCTTCGCGGAACAGGCCCTCGCTGACACCAGCATCCTGCTCCACGTCAACCCGAACAACGACCACCTTCCTTCCAGACTCTACAAGATGGCTGGAGAGTATTGGAAGTAAGTTTTTGCGCACCTACTTATTTTATTAATAATTGATGCACGGGCCTCGGCTTGAGGCTAGAAAACCCACACTTTTCTTAGTGAAATTTTACTTTAAATATATTTTCAAAAAAGGTCTTACTACAATACTAAATAGTGAGTTGATATTATGGGGCCTCCGCGTTCTTTGCTTTGATAGGAATAATCTATACTAATATTATAAAGCTGAAGAGTTTGTTTGTTTGTTTGTTTGAACGCGCTAATCTCCGAAACTACTGGTTCGAATTGAATAATTCTTTTTGTGTTGGATAGTCCAGTTATCGAGGAAGGCTATAGGCTATATAACATCACGCTACGACCAATAGGAGCAAAGATATAGTGGTAAATGTGTAAAAAACGGGAGAAATTGTTCATCTTTGAAGCCTTTCGTTGCGTGCGCCGTGAAAACGGTTCAAGATACACAAAAAATATGTATTAAAGAATAATAGCTCTTTTAATGATCTAAAAAACAGCCCGCGATATTATATGTCTATCTTTTAAGATTAACTCACAAAAACCGTTTTTATGGTACCTAATTTGGTCGAAATAATTTGTTTAAGTTGTATCAACATAATAATATTAATCTTTATTCAAATAAATATGTTGTTGGTTAAGAGTACTTCATCCATTATAACGCGGGTAGCACCGCAAGGCACAGCTAGTAATAATATATATTTCCAGACAATTCACACAACAACATCTAGCCCCGTGGTAAGCTCTAAGCTTGTGTTACAGGTACTAGATAACTGATATACTTAATATAATACTCATACATTTATAGATATTTTTTACTATACATATTGAACACCCAGACCAAGGAGATCGTGCTTGCAGAACATACAAACACTTTCACCCTCGGCGGGAATCGAATCCGCTACCTCTTAAGCCGCAAGCGGACCCTCGCCCACCGCGCCACTGAAGCAGTCAATCAATAGAACGCCTTAACTGTCCTAAATTCCAATGAATACTCGACATAAACTGCTATCTATAGCTCCGGTTTTAAAAGATGACGATAATGATCGATAGTAGGAGATAACACTAGATGTTGTGGTTAATTTATTTCTCATACAAATAAAACCTCGATACTTATTGCTAAAACCCTCGTCAGCATTATCATTTCGCTGTAATAATTGAATAAAAACAATGATGAATTATTAACACTTTTACGTTCCAAGCGTTGTGTTTATGCTACAATTATTTTTGCACGATTTATGTAAAATGGAACATAATCATGACAATGACAATAAACATTAAGAAAATAATCACAATGAGGGTACTTTAACAAATCATACCAGTTACGAATTTCACGAAACAAAGCTATGTTATTGATTATGTGATTTTAATTATTTAAAGTGGATTTAATTGTGATTTAATTTTATATTTATGTACAATGGCTAATATATCTGTGACTGAAATGGAAGTAGACGAGGTTGAGGGAATCGTGACACTGAGGTAGGTTACGGTTACGTTTTACGAGCTTGGACAATAAAACTTATGAATATATTGAACTAGCTTATTCTACGAAAGAGTTTCAAATACAAAACTTTATATATTACTAGTAGTGCCCAACACAGCAGTGTTACCCGCGATATAGTGGATTTTCGAGGAATTTTATTTTCCCGCGGTAAATAGTAAGCCATGTCCTTTCTCATGCCTTTTCTTATTTCAATCGGTGCCGTTTTTTTGCGTGGAAGAGCAAGGCAGACAGAGTTAGTTTTGCATTTATTATATTAACCTGATATACGCTCACGACCTATCACAACACACATTTTACAAATGATTTGGTATCATGCCAAAGCAAAAATATGTGTCTTAAATGTCAACCTTTCCATGAATGCCCTCAGTAAATGAACTAACGTAGCCATTCTAAGATGACTAAACCCCGTGCGGTCACAAGTAAAACAAAAGTAACTAGAACTACCTCTATAATAATAGACGTAATGCTTCTATATTTGCATCGCGGCGCCCAGTTAAATGCCGACCGCACGAACTTAGACATCCATAACGAATATATCTGTAACGAAATGGCCAGAATTTATATCGGAAGAGGTTTAAAATTGTGATAATTTAGAACTGGTGCAGTGTTATTAATAGTATGTTTACATTGTGATAAGGAATCTGTGTTCTTATGAAGATAGCGCACAGAGGTGCTTTAGTTTTCGGAGAATCTGCACTGACTGTGCAGACTCATACCAAAGCTTAGTGTAATTTAAATTCACCCAAAAACGTGATATCTATTGGTACTAGTTCACAATCACCGATGTATTGTTTTGTTACTGTTTGTATTATTTTTGTGGTGTAAAATAAAGAGACTTTTGGGAAAGTTGGTGGCAAACAGCTCTGGATAGGGATTGTTGGAGGGAGTTGGGGGAGGCTTTTGCCCAGTGGGACAACATAGAGATCTATCGATCCAAATCACCCGGTTTTTTTACAATGCACGATAAGTTGCTTAGTTTTTGTGTCAACGCATTATGTGTCTCTAATTAATGTTTTAAATGAATGTTTCGGGATTAAAGTGTATGTTGTTTAAGTAATGTGTTGGTTATATGTAATATTATTTTTGAACTCTGGATTCAACGCAACAGGCAACAGATCTTTACAGTCATGTATGAAGGGTTGAGATTTTCGGAAATTGTGCGGTAAGTTGTTTTCTCATGTCAAAGTCAAAACGTTTATTTCCTTAGAAGCACATAGCCTACATGGACAGGTCAACTTAAAATTAATAAAACTAAATTGCTTAAATAACAAATATCAAGGAAATAACATTGTCTTGACAGTTCGCTTCAATGTTTTATACTGAGTTAAGAAGCGAATAGAACAACACAGCTTTATCAGTTATTACAATTTTGTAGTTATTACAATTTTGGAGTTCTTATTTATAGGTAACTAATATAAGTTTAACATTTACTTACAAAAAAAAAATGTTTGTCATATAAGGAAGCTATTATAACATGAGCATATCAGTCCTGGTCAACCAGAATTATTAGAGCCTGTGAATGTGGAACTAAGCAACATCTATCCAAGCTGCATCATCCTTTATATAATCATTTATAAAGATGGGATATAAGCACCCCTTTTTACTTTCCCACTGCTGGGGCACAGGGTCTTCTTTCTTGACGTGAGAGATTCACATATTTTCAGACGTGATAAGACTAAAATTGGTGATAAATCTACAAAGTCTGTATGTAATGCAAAAACCAAAATTCTATTATTATTCATTCCTTAAGTTATTTGCGTTTCTGATCGTTGGGATTACTCAATTTGTATAACTACTTGGTCCAAGGATATCCTGTAAATTAAATTTATTATAGTTTAATTTATATCATATAAAATAGGCAATTTACACATACCTAAGTCCATATAATAAAAACTTGACATTGCTCTTATAAACCTTTCAAGAAGACTTCAGAATCTAGGTTCCAATAATAAATAGACTGTTTCCTTGTAAACATATTTTGTTATTATCATAATGAATTATGTACTAAAAGTTGTTAATTTGTCACTTAAAGGCTTCAATTGCTTAAAACAGCTTTTGATTTATGGGTGAGGTAGCTTCTGAAGGGCCGCAGGTAAAATAACCTTATAATTTATTAAAATTTACTAATTTATATGCATTAATAGTCATTAATAGTCATTTATTATTAATATTATTATACGTCACAATTACATTTTGTTTACACTGGTTTTTCAGTACTAATAATGTCAAACCATACAAATCATCAATGCTGAACTACATAGTATACTATAGCCGAATCAAATATATACAATAACAGGTAACATACTTTTTAGGGTTCCGTACCCAAAGGGTAAAACGGGAACCTATTACTGAGCCTTCGTTGCCTGTCTGTCTGTCACCAGGCTGTATATTTCAAGAACCGTGATAGAGAGTAAAAATTTTAAGGGATGATGTATTTCACTTTTCGCTATAACAACAAATAAAAAGTAAATACATAAGGGGGGTCCCATACAGCAAGCGTGATTTCTTTCAAGTTAAGATACGTTGCGCTGGGTCAGTACTTGGATGGGTGACCGCTCCGACTGCATCTCTTTGTACTTTTTTATTTCTGTATGTTTTAATATATTTTAGTATTCTATAGCAAAATGTGTATAAACTGTACATTAAATTACATTAGTATGAGTCCAAATCATACATAAACATAAATAAATATGTCCGGACTACTCACACAGCATCACCTAACCCCAAACTAAGCAGACACAATAAAAAAAAAATTTGTGAATATCAAATTTATTAATAACTAGCGGCCCGCCCCGGCTTCGCATGGGTTATTATTCAAAATTAATATCCCGGCAATTATTCGATTTATTCTCGACTTTGAAACCTTCCCTAGACCTCCACGAACATTTCAAGACTAAGATAAGATAAATCCGTTCAGCCGTTCTCGAGTTTTAATCAGAGTAACGAACAACAATTCATTTTTATTTATATAGATTTACTCAAAATAAAACACTCTTCCACAGCAAATACCCGAAAACGGACTACACGTATTCCCCGCTGTCAAAAGACCGGGTGGAGCTGGCCCCCGGGCAAGTAGCCATGCCCAACATGTCGCGGCGGTCCCTCACGCAGTTCCGCATCCAGGGGCCCAACGTCAGCGCCGACGAGGTGGACCGGCTCGCCGCCACCTCCGCCTGGACCACCAGCACGCTCAGGAAGCGGTACTCTGTGAGTGACACTTGTACATCCACAGCCACTACACCACCAACATGTCCCACATCTATATCTACTTATATAAAGATGAAGAGTTTATCGAACGCGCGAATCTCAGAAACTACAGGTCCTCTTTGAAAAAGTATTTCAGTTGTTGCCACAGGAAATTAAATTAATATTTCCGGACTACTCACACAGCATCACCTAACCCCAAACTAAGCAGAGCTTGTACTATGGGTGTTAAGTGACTGATATACTACAAATATACATTTTTTTTGTAAATACATACATATGATAAATAGAAAACACCAAGACCCGAAACCAGAAATTGTAGATCGTACAAAATCTGGTCCCCCGGCGGGAATCGAACCCGCCACCTCCGGCGCCTCAAGCAGACGTTCGCCCACCGAGCCACAGAGGTCGTCGAAAATCCACAAAACACGAGCTCCGTAGTGGCATGTAGAACCAGTCATATAGACACATCCAACAAGTCCTGCACGCCCTAGTACCTACCACATTAATGTCAGTCGTCCACTACCATATTCACCAACCCGCACTTGTCCAGCTTGGTGAATTGAGACCTAATCTCTCTCGTCAAGAGCTAGACTTCGCTTAACTCGTAACTGCAATCTTAATAGTTTTCTTTCTTTCAATATAAAGAGCGAAAACACAGAACTGGCCGGATTTCTAACGGACTCCGCAATTACTCAGTATCACATTCAACCAATTGGTTGACATGAACTAATTGCATTTATTCTGAACTATGTCTTAAATCATTTATAGTTAAACAAGACGTTTTTATAACATTTTTATTGTAAGAAATACGATGTAACATGTCAACTCCTAAACTTGGCCAATTTTCGCGCAAATTAACATTTCTCTAACCAACTAGTCGCCTTATCTTCATACCTACATAAAGGGGTGGCTTTAAAACGATTTAAGTATTTCCATTTATCTAATCTTCATGTGCCAGTCATGCCGTTTTATGGACATTTTAATGAAATGGTAGCGAGCCAAACGGCAAAAGTCAAGGTGAATCTGATACCGCTATTATGCAAATCAATTTATGTACTGATTGTTGACCGTCGCATTCGCAAATAGTCATGTATTCACCGTAATACTAATTAGACAACCAACAACCTAGTTAGATGAGCGGTACTTTAATTTTGCTGATATTCTAGAAGTTCCAGCTAGGATATCACACAGTTGACGTAGGATCTAGGCTTTTGAACTCAGGGCAACTGTGTAGGAGAGACATAGATGCAATTTATATGTACAACCCCCAAAGAAAATAAGGGTGTATTTACGTTGACAGTTTGCCATCCTCATACAAAAGTTCAATTGATTTTGCCTTGATATCATCGAAAAACTCGCAACACTACGCTGTCATGTTTAGTTATATCAGAATCTAAAAGCGCTTTGAATCTAATCTAAATAAAGGAACAATGGGGATAAAATAAAGGTTTATGTATTATTATACTCCGCATATCCGTAGAGTGGGTGATATCACATTAATAGGATCATAAAAAATGTATCTGATATAAAATAGATAATAGAGTGATTAATTTAAAAAGTAAAAGCTGTGATGAACATACACGTTTCTAAATATAAGGTGTGTAGTAGAAAGATGGCTATTCAGTTTGAGAATGATTCGTACCGTACATACTGCGAAGTTAAATATTTTTAATATACTTATGGATGCTTGCATGTAGCACCAATTACCCCGACCTTCAATAATCCATCGTTGTCAATCACCATCTTAAGTCTATTGGATGATCCACTGTTTGACATTGGTCGCCCACAAAAATAGGCGGGTTAGATCATAACCCACCATGCTGGTCCAATGCTCGTTGGTGGGTGTACCAGACTTTAGCCGAGACACCAGAGAAAAATATGCTCGCTGTTTTAGTCCCTCTCCCTTTTTTTCTCGCGAACCAGTGAACTATGAACTATTCCGATTCTATTTCTTTTGTTTGAAAGGTAGGTTAGACAAAAGTGTTCTTAGCTGTTTCTTAAAAACCGGATATACAATTTGTAAGACAAGATGAGTTAAACATTAGATTTTTCTTTACCATAAATTAAACTATTATTTGCCGGTCCTGCCATTATGCAAAATCAACTTACTTCAGCGCCTCCTCTATATGTTGTGGAACTTTAGCTAGCTATGAAACTTACAGGCCGTGGAAAGCTCAGACGACGAAGGCATGTACTACGAGAAGCAACGGCCGCCGCAGCGGTGGTGGCTGACGCGGCTGCTCATCGCCATCGTCACCGCCGTAACAACCACCGCCAGCGACGCGTACAGGAAGGTCGTCGGGCCCTCGCATCGCTACCCTTACACTGACCGCAGGCCTGTTAAACGTAAGCATTATAAAACTGCTTTAAAAAAAATAAATGTTTCCGGACAATCCAGCTACATGTACTCCTGTGGTAAGTTCTAAGCTTGTGTTACGGGTACTATACTAGACATCTGATATACTTCATATAAAACTTTTTTGCCAAAAATTAAACCAACTTCAAAAGAGAAACTGAAAAGTTCAAAATAAATTAACTTTACAAATCATTTCGACATTATAAGTTATAATTAAAAGAAACATAAACAATTAAATAATTAAGTATTTAATAATTTTGAAGTAAAACAATAACTAGATATGATATAGGTACCTAACATCAATCTTTTTCACAACTCAAGCCATAAGGTATTAGCAGGAAATTAACTCTAAATATCAGTCCATTCGCGGTATATCCGCGCACGCATTTCAATTTGGGTCCTAAATGCTGTTAATTATGTTATTTTGACATATCTATTGATATTGTGTATAGTGTAGGTAAAAATGTATTTGTTACTGCATTAAGTTTTTTGTAGTATTTACTTGGCACCGACCTCAAAATTATTAAATACTTAATTATTTAATTGTTTATGTTTCTTTTAATTATCACTTATAATGTCGAAATGATTTGTAAAGTTAATTTATTTTGTACTTTTCAGTTTCTCTTTTGAAGTTGGTTTAATTTTTGGCAAAAAAGTTTTATTTCACAATTTTTAGTGATTACTCTACTAAAATATACCTTATAGAGTTCCTTTGACTGTCCTTCATTTTCATCATCAGACCCCTAATATCAGTCAAAACCCATTTAGGTGAACGGTCTCAGTAATATAAGTTTATCAAGCCCAAACACAAAGTACTTGCTGTAAATCGTTGAGGAGTTCCCTCGACCGCCTTTCCCTCCATCATCAGATCAACACCAGACCCTCATTAATAAAACGGCTTTAAAATTCATTATATTGAATAATATTAAGGAACACACAAGTCGGAAAGACAATATTTTCAAGAGTTTCCCTCAATTTCTTCAGGATTCCACCACCAGATCCAGGTTTCTTTACAATGGGACCACCCTTGGGATACTCGCTTTCCAACAAAAAATAATAATCAAAATCGGTTCATAACCGACAAATTTATCCGCGGACACACAAATAATATACGGTCGAATTGAGAAACCTCCTTTTTTTTAAGTCGGTTAAAAATAGACATACATTTATACAGATATTTTGATTTTCAAAGACAAAGTCAAAACGTATCTTTCCTTAGACAGACAGGTCAACTTAAATTTAATTCGAATAAAAACTAAGAATAATTTAGGAAATAACATTGTCAGTTTGCTTAAATTTTTTACACTTACATAGTTGAAAAGCGAATAGAACAACTCAGCTTTCATCTCAAATGTTGTTATTATAGCAATATTGGTGTATGCAAGTGTGATTGTTATTACTCAATATATACATATTAATAATATTTTATTTCTTTGCAGCCAGTTTAGTTTCGCGAACGGCGTCGGTGGCTGCAGCGCCTTTCCACTGGATCTACACCGTCATAAAGAAAGTCGTTACAACTACCATCACAACGGTTACTGAAACGGTAACATATCCATAAATATTTATTCAATAGATTTTGCATAGCATGTATATCAGAGTCATAGACAGAAAGTTACTCTCGTATCATCCCTTTATCCAAGGTTAATCACTAAAAGTAGTAATAGTGTAAGTCAAAACGTTTATTTCCTTTGGCGCCCCTGTGCGTCGAATAAAACATTTTCCGTTTTCTTTTTTTTATCGAACTTTTTGTTACTTTCCGAGCTAAACACTTCGTTATTGCCTCCAACTCGTGTAGCCTGACGTCACAGAATATGCGCGCCAAAATGTCGTAGAAGTCCGACAAAAATGATACTGTATATTTCAGATAAGTTCAAACCACGTGCAAGAGACGCGCGCGGTCTCGGCGCGGCGGCGGTGGTGGCCGTGGCTCCTGCTGCTGTTACTGCCAGCACTCGGATATGGATGTAAGTATTTAGTCTAATATAAACTACTTAGTACAAAAACAACATATTTTTTACCTTGAATAGTTTCAGAATTTTCGGAAAGGTCACTTAAACAAAAATACACTTAAACTTCATTTTAATATTCAATCTGGTTGATTCTCGTATTTATGTATAACTAGAGGCCCGCCCCGGCTTCGCAAGAATAAAAAAAATTCCCGGCGATTATTCGATTTTTTCTCGCCTTTTAAACCTTCCCTAGACCTCCACGAACATTTCAAGACTAAGATGAGATAAATCCGTTCAGCCGTTCTCGAGTTTTAATCAGACTAACGAACAACAATTCATTTTTATTTATATAGATAGATAATAATAATTCAGACTCATGTTTCGAGGAGTGATTTACGCTTAGTTGGCAGACCTTTGTGTACTTATATTAATCAAGGTGCTAAATTTCACCACTGGTGATACATTATGTAGCGTAAATGGGTAACAATGCTCAAAAGTAGCTTGGAATCGCGTTTTTTAAGACATGATTAAAATATCTTATGACCACTAAACTTTATTTATCTATATTTTGTACCACTATCTCCGTCATCAGCAATTCTCTGTATGGTCACGATAATATTTCAGGACTGTAAACAATATGACCTAACCCTATTATTGGCTAGCTAATCAATCAATAACTAGCATAAAGATGTAAACCACCGATTCCTTCCAGCGCACTACACGTACGAAAACTGGGACCACCTAGCCGTCCCCAACTTTACCGATTTCCAACTCGACCTCAAAGAGTTCACCAACAGCATACACGTGCCCAACATAACGCTCGCAGACCTCAACATACTACCGACTATCAACCTTACAATCCCGGAAATAAACATCACAATTCCCAACATAAGTGATAACCTACCTGAAGTGAGGAAAACATACAATGAGTATAAAGATATAGTGCAGAACAGAATGGGTGACGCGTCAGATTATGTGAAGGTTGTGGCGGAAAGCTGCTTCGAGGAAATGCGACGGTTTTGGCGCGGGGTTATTTGATATTGGGTTCTGATCAAGGCCTTGACTCTGCTTATTTAGGTATAACCTCAGTTTCGGTGACTATAAATGACGGACGTGTTTAACCACAGCTGGTACGCTTACGGACGAGAGAAAGCGATTATCATTACAAACACACTTGCACATCTCTAGTTGAAAAGCACTCTAAAAAGTGATTTTGACATTTATAGTCAAAGTCACTTTTTGTGTCAAATGTCAAACTAAATTTTAGAGTAGTATGACTGTTTTTTCCATTCATTGAGGGTTCAACAGCATCAAAGATTTAGTTTTGGCTTCGAAGGAATCAATTCGCTGAGCCTAACTAGATACATCAAGTGTTTCTATTGGTTCTTTGGAAGTTTTAGTAACACATCCGTGGCTCGGCTACATTACATATCTTAACTACGTCTAAAAAAAATAGGTGAATAGATATACCTACTCTAAAAAGACAGATAAATCGTACCGAGTATTCGTCGTTACTGTAAAACTAGGTTATACTGTTTCTGCTGTAACATTCCAGTTTTCTTACTATTAGAGAAAATATGAAATGACAAAAGACAGGAAATCAAATTTGCAGATTCGAGGCCTAGAAAAGATTACTTATATAGGTTAAGTAATTAATATTTTTCCATCTAAATTAGGTACGCGAAACCAAACTAGCGTGTTTTACTTTACACATAGATTTAATTATACAAAATTTTACAAATTTAATATAAATCTTTGTAATTGAGAATCCGTTTTTATAAATCTGTCAAACTCTGAAATGTCTGGGCCCACGATAGAGCCCCGCCAAGACGAGCAAGCGAAGCTTACAACCAGAGACTGTTCTTAGCACCTCCCGAAGGTCACGGGTAAAGTTTCAGAGGGTTAACACTTACGAACGTGAACAGAAAAAACCTCCAAATATGTCCATAGGCTTCGCAGCCTTTTTTTTTAGGTTTTTTTTCTTCTCTTATACAATAGTTCTTTCGGAACTCAACGGCCAAGCCACATATTTTCTCAAAGACTTTCTGATTTTGATGTTATATAATTGTAGTGATAATAAACTTGGCTCTACATGACATCTGATAACTTTCTGTCAGTGCACGCCATGTGGTCTCGCTCTCGTCTTGGCTACATTTTACATGAAAATGTTTGCGGGGAATAAATTTTATTCAGAATTTAATATTCATGATTATGACATGATCTCTAAATTGAGAATGCTAAGATAGGATCACTATCACAGTTTATTTTCTTAATAATTACCGTATTAATTTAATATAATATCAATGCTACTAAGTGAGTTTTTAGATCTACACTTGTTTGGTTAAGCACTTAATTTAAAAGGTGGACTTGGGATTAAATTTTTATGGCGATGAAACAATTATATTTTTTATTTATATGCGTTTGCTCTAATAAATACGAGCAAAATTTGATGATAAAATAAATTATGTAATGATATTGAAGGTTTCGCTATATAAATTTTCTCAAATAACATACATATTATATATATCATGGTTGCATGTCAATCATATAATATATGCTTTATCACGTCAATGTTACTATACTTACTTCTAGATTTACTGTTAAATAACTTCATAATTCTATTTTTTGTTAAAAAACTGCCATTTCATTATTGTCTATAATCTTTTTATAATTTTATTTAGATCCGCCTTAATTATTAAATTTACTTTTTTTGTTCGATTCAAATATGATTATATAATTAAATAATTTATTTTCTAAATAAACATAAACTATTAATCACCAATATATTGATTTAGCAGACAGTGACTGTACTTATAAAACGTAAAAATATATTTACGTCAACAAAACCAGTGATAAGAATAATTAAGCAATATTTTGATAGATGGTATATCGATATGCAATTGATTTTTGAAAGTGTTTTAAACTAGTATGTATGTGCAAAATAAGAATCAGATGTTTTCTAAATAACATTAAGTAAATTTAGGTTAGAAATGTGCTTCAACCCCATAGCAATGAATATATTAATGAATACTATACATAATACTTAAATATATGTATGTATAGTTTCTAACGCTAATATTGATGATAGTGTGAAATTGTAATATTGATTGTCATGATCATATGACGTTTAACTTTGATACCTGAAAATAAACCTCTTAATTTGCACATTAATTAGCCTCTAGGTACAATAGGTTAAGTCTATGTGATTAAATTGTGTCATTATTCAATGAGTACAAATATTTATGAAGAATTCTTATTATTTTTCTACTTGCTATTTTCAATTCTATAAGTTGATTTATTTAATTTATAATTTTCATCACAGATTTCTTAAATGTAATTCGTACCTTAAAATGTGGCCATGTAAATTTAGTTTAATAAGTTCCACAGCGAGCGCCTAGCATTTCTAAAAATCACTTCATAGAAATCTCTAGTAAATCACCACTTTAATAGACATGATGACTTAATAAAAAATATGTATACTGTTATTCCGTCTGTACGCCTGTCCAAAAATACTGGACAACTATTTTCCTTATAAATTTTATAAAAAAGTGCCAAGACATGCACTACATCAAACCCCTACCCCTGAAGTACTAGGGGTACTCCGGAACTTTGAGCGTTACGTCACGCTATTTTTTTTCTTAATAGTATAAATGACGGACTAATGATTTTTATTTAGTCATCAACCCTATTCCAGTTGACGTCTTTGAGTGGGGTGTTGTGTAGCTGTTAATGAAAGAATTGGTTCAAAGTATTCGTGTTCATAAAAGACTAACACCTAGTCATAAATTTCGTAGCTTTTTTCTTCGTTTGCTTATTGTAAAGCTTTAATCCAAATTCTAAATTAGTTATTCTATAATTTCCTCAATTAGGTTGTTATAATTGTGTAATAAATAAATTGGAATAATCATCTAGAAATCCGGTGAAAATTTAAATGTATAATTATGTGTACAAAATTGTAAGGGGCAACTCTGGCCTTTATGACATTGATGTCGCACCCTATACGGTGGTTATTATTCTAAAGAAAACATTTGAAATGCCTTTGGCCAACAAGAGGACGCTATACATTTTAATTCTAACAGTTTTTTTTTATTTTATAACATATATAGTTTATGTTTGCAACATCTTTTATTTATTTATTTATTTATTTATTTCTTGGAAAACCAAAAACTTACAAATACATAGTAAACAAATCAATATAACACTAGAAAGCTTAATTAAGGTTTTCACGGATACAAAACACAATATAAAAACAACAACACTGTGAACAAAAACAAACAAAACCGCATCAAAGTAACAACACACAAATATATACAACTAACATGATCTTATAAGAAAAACTCTCTGCTCATCCGCCGCCTGACCGTAGTCGCACTTGAACAGAATAGATCGATATCAAATTGCTTACAAATACTATTAAACATATTGCTTGCGCGACACAAAAATGAATTTTGACGATAGTTCGTACCAGCGTATGGAATATACATTAAATTATGAGATCTAGTAGATTTATTGGGAACATTAAGCTTAATCTTCTCAAGTAAATTAGGACAATTAATATTATTAGAGGTAATGTTAAGAAGAAAAGACAGGTCAGCAATTTCACGACGATTGGAAAGAGGAAGAATATGAAATTGTTTGCATAGCTTAATGTAGCATGTGGAGCTATAAGGGATTTTGAGACGGAAACAAAGATACTTGATAAACTTCCTTTGAATACGCTCAATCCTACTAACGAAAGTTTCGTACCTAGGGTTCCAAATAGGTGAGGCATATTCCAAAATACTTCGTACATAGG
Organism: Gymnoscelis rufifasciata; assembly: GCA_929108375.1. Lineage (NCBI taxonomy): Eukaryota > Metazoa > Arthropoda > Insecta > Lepidoptera > Geometridae > Gymnoscelis > Gymnoscelis rufifasciata. Next base: position 13,114,818 of record OV815311.1, read on the forward strand.
TACAATATAGGATCTTGAATGTTTTAGCACTGTGAAAACTAGCTGCACTCCTCATAACAAAGCCTAACGCTTTTGATGCTTTGGCAACAATGCTATTAATATGCGTGTCGAAAGTTAACTGTGAGTCATGGAGCACACCAAGACCAATCTTTATAGCGAGTGCCAAGATAGGAATATTATAGCAATTATAACCCCGCCAAAAACAAAATAACTGTCAAAACTCATGTTTTTATAATAAATATCGAATGCGATATCTTATGACCGAAGCGAGAATTGCCCCTAAATTTATCACCGGATTTCTATACAATAATTGTCACAAAATGCGACGGCTTCTAACTCTATTTTTATTTGGGATATGGATAGTGGTAAGCGGATTTGTAGGGACGATTTGTTCGTATAAAATTCCTATAAGTAATTTGTGCTAAATATAATTTGTAATACAATTTTATTTTTTGTTTTGTTTCCATCCCACATAATTCTTCCCTGGTAATTTGTTTTTTTGACGGTTTTATTTACGCGATGCAACAACCTTCAAAATGTACTACATTAGTTTTTAATAAGTATTATAATTTTACATTTACTAAGAATTAAACTAGGTATTATTTAAATTATAACAAATGTAGACAATATCTGTTGCATCGTGTAAATAGGCTAAGTTGGGGAAGGATAGAGGAATCACCTAACAAAGTGGACGTACTCAAGGACGCTACACTTTTAGGTGAGTTTTTCATTTCTATAACCGTATAATTAAATCATCTCTGTCCTTCCCTGTACTCAAATTATCTCTTTACAGAACTATGTGGGAAGGACAGGGCACGAACGGCAAAACTAAACCAACGTTTCTTTTTCCAGGTTACAATTACGCAGACCAGATCAAAATACCACCAACCTATCTACCTAATTTCACGGAAAAACCAGTCATCGTTGACACATACAAATCGCCGGTTATCATACAAGACACAGATTTAACTAAGCGCGTCGCGGCTCTTGAGGACTGGGCGTTAAATGTTGACAATCGACTGAAGTTCTTCGACCAGAAACTCTCCAAAATAGACAACCTCGAAGCTCAAATAGAACAGTACTCCTTCAAATACCTCCAGCAGAATCTTATACAAATATTCAACAACGAAAACACGGAGGCACTAGCACAGAAACTGAAAGTATACTTCGATAAATATTACATGACAAGTGAGCAACTGCAGATTCTCAGTCAGGAAGTTCACGAGCGTCTCATATCTACGTGGAAGCCGGATATGGATGAAGATGCCATACGTAAACTTATTCAGGAGTATATGCTGGTGTTTGAGCGACGCCAGATGGAAGTGATAACTGAGCGGTTGAAGGAATACGTGAAGGAGGTAGAGGTGACGCATAAGCATGAGGTTTCCAGCACGGATTTGGAAGCTGTGAAGAGGCTGGTGGCAGGCATGCTGAATGTGTATGATGCGGATAAGACTGGATTGGTGGATTATGCGTTGGAGTCTGCAGGTTTGTACTTAACTGCCATTCGTTGATTGATTCACATTCTGTACGTTCAATCACACATATTACTTAGACAAGTCATAATTATCAATACCCCACCCTTAATGTATCAATAGAATTATTATTTATATCTATATTTGATGCTTTATTTGCCACTCCGTAAAAAAACAAGAGTAAAGAATCAATGCATAGAATGATGAACAGATAAAAAGAAAAGAACAACGCCGTATTTGGTCCCATTCAAGTATTTCGAATGGATTTCCGCAAAGTGACGCCTGAATCTATTAAATAACTATAAATAGGTTTTTCCCTCTCTCTCGCCTAATAGAATTAAATTATGTAAAAGTGTAATTATAGCATACTTTACTTGCCGTCTAATTTAATAACTGAGAAAACAAGTTATACTGAGACATTATAGTAAATTGAGACTATAATGTCTCATACATATAGGATTCTCTTACAAGTACATAGTTTCTCTTACACAGTCTTACTAATAAATTACATAGGCAGCCGACGATCAAAACATAAGACTGGCAAGTTTTGATATCGGCATGATAATATGTGCTAATGTCTCTTTTAGGCGGACAAGTGATCTCAACAAAGTGCACAGAGCTATACCAGATAAAGACAAAGCAGTATTCCATCTTAGGCCTGCCCGTGTGGTGGGTGTATACCTCGCCGCGATTCGCGCTCACTCCAGGGGCTATGCCGGCCGAGTGCTGGGCTTTCCAGGGCTTCCCGGGATATCTAGGTATGTGCCAAATGTTCTTCTAACCGAGATGATAGATAGAAGCAGTGTATCATCATAAGCCTGGTAGTTGCTGACTCCCGGTGCTATTCCGGGTACTAGGCCACCCAGGGCTTGGGCATCATGTGCCAACTGTTCTACTGTCAATGGATGGTAGATAAGAGGCAGTATTCCAAACCAGCAATACCAGCAAAGACTGAAAAGGAAGATGGTGATACTTAATCACTGAACATGGAATACCATATATGAATAAAAGGAGGACGCTTCCACTGGGGGGCCCACTTTACAAGCCATTGATCACCCATAAAATCTACTAAAAGTCTAACTGATCGTAGATAGTAACAAGAACAGAAAAAAAAAAAAAAAAAGAGGTAGTATTCCATCTTAAACTTCTCCTAGCGGTTGTTAGTAGTACCACAGATTAGATTAGTACGCGCTGACTACGGCGCTATGCCAGCCGAGTGCTGGGGCTATATCCGCTATACCGATTTATCTAGATATGTGACAATTTGGCACTATCACTGGCTGATAGCTAGAAACAGTATGCCGTCTTAGGCCTTCACGCCGTAGGCAAGAAAACTACTCGTGTCAGTGTAAAATAATAATGTCCTATATAAATTATTTACATAAAAGTATTAAGCTATTGCCGAGTAATGTCCTTACTAATTTGGCTCGATGCGTCGCTACAATTGCATTGATCTCGTACATCCGTTTGTAGTGCCCCCTTTATAACATTATGCCCCAAGCAATTGTCTAGTTAGCTTATTTGTTAATCCAGTGATGGTTGGAATGGTGTAATAGCTGTAATGTACAAAAACCGACACTGAATTACAGATACAAGTAGTATTCCAGTTGGGAACCGATTAATTGTGTAGTGATTTCTAAATCCTAACTCTTTTATCTATACCAATGTGTATTATAAAGAGGTTAAGTTTGTCAGACAATGAGAATATTTGTGACGTTATAGAGGGTAATCTCTGGAGCTAAAAACCGATTTGAATGAAATTTTGTACAAAGATTCACTAAAGCTGGAGAAGTGAAATAGATTTTTCCTGTAAAAGCGGTTAGCCCCACCGGGTGCTGCTATTTTAATGATAACATTAGTTAAAATAAATATAAAAATTACTGATTACCTACTTAGCACTTTACATGGACATGGTGAAAGAGGCCGTAAATGTTATAATTGGCATTAACTTAACTAAAAGATTTAATCGCTGCCACGCTTAAATTACAATCACCCTCGATTCCTTCTTAAAATTAATCTGTATCTATATCTATTGATAATCCACCAACCCTATTTAATAATTAATATATTGTAGTGGTGCGGACGTACGCGATTATAGAAGTGACAGGATTCTCCATGGAGCACATGTCCCGACTTCTGGCTGTCGAGGGCAAGATCGAGTCGGCGCCTAAGAACTTCTCTGTTTATGTAAGTCTCACAATAACAACTATATTTTTAAAGAAAAATATAGTCAGGGATTGTAACGCATTAATAACTATAACTTTACTAATGTTTCTAATTATCTTTTTATAATATACTAGCGGCCCGCCCCGGCGTCGCACGGGTAAAAAAAGTTCCCGGCAATTTTTCCTTATTTGCTCACCGTTTAGACCTACCCTGGACTACGACAAACATTTTAAAACCAAAATCAGCTCAATCGGCCCAGCCGTTCTCAAGTTTTAATCAGACTAACGAACAACAATTCATTTTTATTTATATAGATTATTAGAATAAATTAACCGGCTTTTCTGGTTAAATATTATGATACGCGTGACTAGATTATTTGCGGAGCGCTATATTCAATAAATTATTTTATATTGTGGTGCTTTACGAATACTTTTTGAAAATATTTGGCGGAAGAAAGCAGAATTACTACCCAATAAAAATTCTTGCGCTGCTGAATTTTCGCTTACATTAATTAACTTAATAAACAATTAACAGGGTAATTTCTTTGCCACAAAACTAGGTAGTGTGTTATATGCCCAGTAGTGGTTTGATAAATAAAAATTCTAAATAACAGATCTAACACCACACTTACTTCCAGGGACTCCACGGCGAACAAGACCCCGAGCCCCATCTCTTCGGTGACTACATGTACGAAGCGAACGGTACAGCCATCCAGTACTTCCCAGTCAAGTACCCCAAAACCACCCTCATTGGGGGCGTTCCGTACCCCGTCGCCTACGACATTGTAGAACTGCGTGTCGAGAGTAACTACGGCAACCCGACCTACACCTGTGTGTACCGGTTTAGAGTGCATGGCAATCCTTTAACCGACATACGACAAGCTATGGAGGATAGCATATTGGATAGTGAGATGGACTAAGTGAAGTGATGCTTTATAATGCTAAATATGTCTCGCAAGGCCTTGTGTATCGATAGCCTAAGACGGACCCCCAAATGTGTCTATAACATTCACATAATTCTCCTTGTGGTTCTTAACAAAGATAATACAAACAAAATTTTATCACCAGAAGCCTGAACCATACACAATCCCCTATGAGGCAAAGATGCCGAAGAGGTTGAGGCTAGACTTTAGGGCTCTATCCTACAATTATGTGAGTGTATTTTAAAATGGCCAATATGCTCTTATACAAACATAAGAAAATAATCACTGATGACTTTCAAAGCATTCTGTTTGATCATTTATTCAAACAATCAGACATTATAAGTTACTGAGTGTTATTGCAACTCACGGTGAAATGTTGTATATTTGGCACAAGGTGAAAACTTAAAATTTTTGAGTGATATGGACCAATAAGCATAGTGTTAATTATTTGTGCAAAGTGAGAACGCTTTTTAGTGTAATGTGGATGTAGATATTGACAGTTTTGGCACTTTAAGTTTCAAAGAAATCTCACTAACCAACAGGAAATACAAATTAGATTAATGAATGAACTTTTAATCGTATTAATAAAGACTAGATTGCTTTCTATGACGTCACAAAAGTGCGGGACATTGCTGTGAAAGTTGAAAGAAACATAAATTAATGATTAAGTTACATGAAATTGATAAAATATTGTCAGGAAAATTAATTATATGTGTTGGGTAAGACCAAACAAGTAGTTATTAACATATGTCTCGTAAATGATAAAATGCTAATCCCAGCTACAAATTACAGTTATCGGTAAAATTTCTTTAAAAATAATGATACTTATTTTTAAGTTAGCACTCAATTGGCTACACATTATCTCTTAAACGTTTTCAGAGGACAAATACGATCCTCATCAGTAAGGCCTGTGTTAGGAATATTTCAATCACTGTCTCGAATGTAATAAACTCACTGATCCCTCTTGTTTAAGTAGTGTTACAAAATAATGTTGTAACGGCACAATAACAGGTTTTATCTTTGTTTAACTTTTATAAACTTGTTAATATTCATTCAAATATGTACCACAATGTTACTATCATTTTTAATACTAATGTTTAAGGAATTGAATAATGTCACTTGTGTTCAAAGTATAGCTGTATGAGTTAAACTTAACTAAGGTAAGAATTGTGGCCTTAATAATGAAAATAATCCATATACTACACATTTTAAGAGTACAAATTATGACTTAGTTAAGTGCTTTCTAGTGATATGATGATGTTAATATATGTAACTACTGTAATAAGTTAAGTGTCCACTGAAATTGTCTCTCGAAGAGAACAAAAGTCTCTATTAATAACAGAAAAATACCCTCACAAGCTTTTTGAGTATTCAGCCGCAAGAGAAAAAAACTACTATAAATACTACTAATGAATTCTTTAAATTTGTTAATTCTCAATGAACTTTACAAAAATATAAATATTCCACCTTTTTTTTTTGTGGTGGTATTCAACAACATTCGCAAGACATTGACAATGAGAAAATATAGTTTTGCTAAATTTTAGGGAACATAACTCGAATCCCTGTTTTTTTACATTATAAAATTATGTTAAACTGCACAAATGCTGATACTACGCTTAGTTGTAATGGATTTTAATGTTATTTAGATATAAATCATGCATCCTGAATTTCTTAGAGTAAATAAGTGTGTATTTGATAGATAATTTTCACTATTTAGATTTAGCTTTAAATCTGGATAGTAGGCAAGGCATATTAAAATTTCCAGTGTATTCTGTGTTCTTCTAACCTTACGTTTCTTCTTTATAATGGTTTATATTTTTTTTAAGCTACATAATATTTATTTGTATTTTACATTGAAGTTTTTTATATATGGCCTATGGAATTTTGTTCTCAACTTAATGTATTTTTACGTGCCTCGTCCACTTTCCATATAATACATTTATGTCTAGGTATTAGAAAAGGAGCTAGTCTACTTTAGATTTTAAATATTAGGTCCTTACATATGAAATTGGCGTTTTGTATGGGAGGAACAAAAAGTCGAATATTTTTTAATATAATATATTTAATTAATCAAAGTATGAACCATTATTTTCTATGCACTTTTGCCATCTTATAGGTAGTTCATTGATCCCTTTACTAAAAAAACCAGTCGGACGGGAATCAATAAAATCTTTGAAGGCGATTTGGACTGCCCCATCGGAGTTGAATTTTTTCCCTTGCAAGAAGTTATCCAAATTTCGAAAAAAATGGTAATCTGTTGGAGCAAGGTCCGGGGAGTACGGAGGATGTCTTAGACTTTCCAATTGAAGCTCTTCTAATTTAGTAGCCGTCTGTTGCGCAGTGTGTGGTCTAGCGTTGTCGTGAAGCAGCAGTGGCGTGGAGCGATTGACCAGCCTAGGTTGTTTAGCCGCTAGCTTTTCCATCATGGTTTGCAATTGCTGACAATAGACATCAGCCGTAATAGTCTGGCCAGATTTGAGAAAACTGTAATGAACAATACCGGCACTAGTCCACCAAACGCTTACAAGTAACTTTTTTGGGGTTAATTTTCGCTTGGGGCAGGATTTGGCTGGCTGGCCAGGATCCAACCATTGCGCTGAGCGCTTCCGATTATCGTAAAGAACCCATTTTTCATCACAGGTAATGATTCGGTTTAAAATACCTTCATTATTGTGCCGGTTTAGTAATGTAACGCAGCAGTCGACGCGCGTTTGCCGGTTTGCTTCAGTCAATTCGTGAGGTACCCACCTTTCAAGCTTTTTAATCTTCCCAATTTGCTTCAAGTGAATTAAAACAGTTTTATCACTAACACCGCAGCCTGCAGCTAACTCGGACGTGGTTTGCGATGGATCCGCTTCCACAATAGCCTTCAACTCTTCATTATCAACTTGAGTCTCAGGCCGTCCACGGGGCTTGTTCTGCAAGTCGAAATTTCCAGAACGAAAACGTTGGAACCAAAAACGAACTGTGTTTTCTTTTGCAACACGACCGCCATACACATCATTCACCCTTCGAGTTGTTTCCGCAGCACTAGTGCCACGGCGGAACTCGTACTCGTAAATAATGCGATATTTTAAGTTTTCCATTTTGTAAAATGAGTGACGCAAACAGAAAAAAACAGAAGAAAAAAAACAAATGAATGACGATCATCGAAGCACAAATACATGAGTCTATAGCTGTACAAATTTGAATTTGGAATTCCTTACCATAGAGGAGAAATTTGTGATTAAAGTGGCCAGTACGAAAAACGCCAATTTCATATGTAAGGACCTAATATAATGCCAACAGGTTTTAGTACACATTATGTCTCAAAACGTAACTTAGCGAGTACTTAGTAGAATTCCAACGTCTCCTTACTAACTGAACATTCTTTTAACTTGTAAAATCACGGCCGATGGTTAAATTAACATAGTTATTAGGATAACACAAAGAAACAAAATGCCGATAGAGAAACCAGAGGTTTCTATTGAGCGCTTGTAAATTTTACCTGCATACCTAGTGAACTGTCTTATTTGAAAATAAATTAAACTGAACTTTTATCCGTCCATTACAAATTTTGCTAATATTGTTACATATAATCATGTACTTGGAAGCTATCATGAAACAATGAATAACATTGATTTTGCATTTGCTTTTATCACAGAAAATGTCAACGCTTCGACAATTTTTGTTATGTTTAGAATACGATAAAATGTGAATATCCATCTTAAGCCTCTATTTTCGCACAATATTTATCAATAAAATATTATTTTTATCTTGGACAATACTAATAATTAGTTACATCGGCCTAAATAGTGTTTTATTGTATATTTCAGTGCTTCTAGATGACTAGGCTATATGTTGTGAATTTGATAAACTTATAGTTTCGTTAAATGATATATATTTGTTGTTTTCGGCAGCATTTAATTTCCCAAATGCTCTTATTAATTATATTGACAATACACACAAAAACATAGATGATTGATTTGATCATAGACATACTTGTCATTGTCTTTTTAATGAAATGTTGTAATTATGAAACACCAAAGATTCCTTGAACATAATCAATACAATATTATGATTAAATCAATAAATTAATAAGAGCGATCCTATTCAAACACTATTATTTTTTAAGGATTTTCGATGTAGGTATGTCAGATGTCAGGTTCTTTGTTTTAAACTATTTTACCTAATTAAATTATCTACCAAAAGTTTAATGTAACGAAGTTTGTGTTATATATTTCTATTGTTTCCTCTTAGTATTTATTTAGGAACTCAATGTAATGAGTGGTTTTATAAAACTGACTTAGTGTTGAGTATTTTTAATTGAACTTTTTTACTAACCATCAAATGTATTGAAACCATTGTTGTAATTATGTGCAAATATTTGTGATGTTCATAATAAAAGTCAAACGTGATTATTGTCTTTTACTTGGTATCGGTAATTTTATAGATCCATGAGGTAAGCACCTCCTATTATATGGACTTGCAAATTTGTAACAGTGCTGAATCATCATAATATATTAGTATGTTGTATTAAGGGAGTATAATTACTCAGCTTAATGGTATTTTGAAGGATGAGTCAAAGTCAAAACGTTTTTTTCCTTAGACGCTAATGCATACATGGACGGTCATTCTAATATTCATCATTTAGTTTATAAGATTTATATTTTTATGTATGTGAGTCTATAAGGTATATGTTTATATGGGCCTTAGATGCCTGAAATAAATGATTAAATAAATAAAATAATAAAACCTATAGGTTCACAGAGGGGTGATTCTATAGGATACCCAATTTGTCGACCAAACTTCCGAACTTGAGCTCGATCGAAAACTTCATACTTGTACGTTGTTCGTACGCAAGATTGCACGGCCTTCGGAAGCTATGGCAATTTCGTAACCAAGTAATTCAAATAATTTAAAAAATATATAGTTATAATTTTCAAGTCTTGAACATTAACAATTTAGTTAGTAGGTAGGTAACTAAACTGCACGTTATAATTTTCCAATCTTTAAGTTCATTTATTTAAGTCAGACATAATTTTTAACCTCCGACGAAAAAAGAGGGGTGTTTGACATGACTGTCTGTGGCATCATAGCTTCCGAACGGATGAAGAGAGGTATCGGTAATCGGTTGTTTCTCGCGAGGGTTCTTATACCTACCTACATGTTTAATGAAAACCGATGGAAGCGTTTAAAAGGGGTGTTGAAGATTGAAAAACCAAAAATCTGCAAATATACTATTGGGGTCTCAAATGAAAGCAAATCACGTGCAGATTACAAAATTGTATGACTTTTTACTTGGGGACCAGCGGGATGTCGCTAATACGATGTCCCACTTGTCCCCGATCCGAAGGGGACAATCCTAGAGGGGACTAGCGGGACATACCCATTAAGGGAACTAAGCCATTGGTATCGGGTTTTTTTTAAATTAAATTTACATTACCTGTGTGTTTTTTTACATCCTACACCTTATATCGTAGGATTATAACTAGTTGCGTAGAAAAGTGCAAAAAGAGATTTTGACAGTACAGTTTATTTATCAAATTTTTTGCAGTAATTTACCTAACTAAGGCTTTGTGGCACACAGGCTACTCTCTTAAGTTTAATTTAATAATGTTCTCTGATTTATTCTTGTAAGGTGCATTGGGGCTATTCCGAATTTGGTTATATTCCGAACAACCAAAAAATCTAACAAACGCAATAATATTTTAATGTTGGCAACATTTACTTAGGCGCCATGTTGATTTGGCTATCGGTCTCCCTCCAGTTGGCGTTTGTCGCTTCGCTAGCGGCGTTCGAACGAGTGCAGTAAAAGTTTTTGTGCCAAAGGACAATTTCGCGCCATTTTTAGCAAATCGGAATAACCCCAACTTGGATTGTGTCTAAACTAGGTAAGTAAATGAATAAATTGTTGTTGTAGTTTTGTCTCTGTTCTTCTTACTCATCATTAAATTTGGACAGTTATAAAAAGTCATATTAAACAATAAAGCAAGGAACTTACTTATTATAGATAAATAACATACCTAGCAAAAAACAACATTTTATTAATTTTATAATAATTAATAATTTCTCTTCTCTACTCTGTTTTAAGTGCATTATGTAAAAACCTTCATTTGTAGTCTTCTGACCACGGGACGTTAATATGTCAGAAGATATGTGTAATGTAGGTAGTTTAGTATTAAAGTAATAATAAGTAGGTAGATTAAGATTGCTTCAGTCTGGCAATCAATCGTGAATAGAATAGCTGTGTTTTACTGTCAGGACAATTCCCGTGCCTTCCTGGATATCCCGATATTTCTCAGTGGCGACGAGATCGATTACCACGCGTGTTCAGCAAGAAGTTCGTACGGGTTGCAGTGCGATCGGTGATTTATCGATATTTCGGTGAAATATTGTGCGGTTGCGCCGTTGAGTGTCAAGATGGCGGTCGGTAAGATCGGATCGTTTGACCTTCACAAAGTCAATTGGGACACGTACGTGGATCGCTTGGATCAATATTTCATAGCGAACTCGGTGCTCAGTGATGTTAAAGTGGCAATTCTGATAACGGTTATTGGTAATGAGGCTTATGAACTGATGGGAAATTTGTGCACCCCGGACAAACCTGCGACTAAATCGTACACGGAGTTGGTGGCACTTATGAGAGGACATTTGAATCCCAAGCCTAGTTTACTCGCCGAAAGGTTTAAGTTCAGACAGCGTACTCAAAGACATGGTGAAAGTGTGGCTATTTACATAGCGGAACTCAAAAAGTTAAGCCGGGATTGTCGGTTCACGGGCGACAGCTTAAAAGAGAATTTGCGAGATCAATTTGTGTGCGGCCTAGTAAATGACAACATGCGACAGAAGTTGTTTACTGAGGACGACAACATTACGCAAGTTACGAAAGAACGTACAAGTTGGCGGTGTCCATGGAGGCGGCGGAGAACAACGCGGCGCTGGTGGAGGATGGCGCCAGGGGCAGGATGGAGAGTAGTGCCGCGCACATCAGCACGACGCGGGTGCACTGTTTCGGTGTAGCTGGCGGACAGCGGACGGCAAGCGGCGGACAGCGGACGGCGAGCGGCGGACAGCGGACGGCGAGCGGCGGCGGGGCTGGCCGGGCGGCGAGTGCCGGCGGCGGCGGCGGCTATCAGCTGGCTCGAGGCGCGGCGGCTGGCGCCAGGCACCAGTATGCTGGGCGGCCTGTGACGGAGCGAAGCCTCACAAATGCCCGAGTGTAAAGTTTGTGGTGGCCGGCACGATGCGGGAGCTTGTAAATTCAAGTTATATGTGTGTCGCATGTGTAACCAGGAGGGGCATTTGAAGAGGATGTGCCCTCGATTGTGGAAGACCAGCGCTCTGCATAACATGGAAAATGCGGAGCGGGAGGAGGATACGGACAGCGACGAGGTGATTATTTACATAAATCGTTTATCTGTTGACCAGTGCAATCCAATTGTTATTCCCGTTAATATTCAAGGGCGCAATATTAATATGGAAGAGGATACGGGAAGCGCTATTTCATGTATAAGTTATCAACTGTATAATACACTGTTCCGAGAATTAACAATTAAACCGTTTATGCTAGCTTTACGGTACTATACCGGGGAGTTGGTACGGCGCGGCCCTTAGGGTTGATTACACCCATTGTGAAGTATAAAAATTGAAAGAGGCAATTAGACTTATATATTAAAAAAATTAAAAACGGAAATATTTCGCTATGGTTAGCGGAGATGAAGATTGTTATAACACCGGTAGAATATAACCCTGAAAGTAGGTTAGATTGTTATCAAGTTAATGTTGTAAATTTTAATGAAAGGGAATTTAGTTCCAGATTTTGTAAGGTGTTTGCGGAGGGCTTCGGGCGGTTCACGGGGGGCCCCGTGAGCATTTACCTGCGCTCGGGCGCGCGGCCCGTGTTCCTGCGCGCGCGGCCGCTGGCGGCGGTGGAGCGCGCGCTGGAGCAGCTAGTGCGCGACGACATCCTCGAGCCCGTCGACCGCTCCGACTGGGCCACTCCGATCGTACCGGTAGTCAAGAAGGACGGCTCCATCCGAATTTGCGCTGATTTTAAGTCTACATTAAATAAGGTACTAGAAGTCGACCGTTACCCGTTACCTAAGGTAGAGGATCTGTTTGCCCGATTACACGGGGGGGATAGGTTCAGTAAGGTAGATTTATCGCAGGCGTATGCGCAATTTGAACTCGACGAAACCAAGAAGTATACAGTAATCAAAACTCACAAAGGGCTTTTCATGTATAAGCGTTTAGTGTACGGATTAGCGTCTAGCCCGGGTATTTTTCAACGACGTCTCGAGCAGTTGTTCGCCGATCTGCCGCAGGTAGGTGTCTTCTTAGATGATATAATAATAACCGGGTTAGGGACGTCACAACACTTACAAAACTTATACAAAGTGTTCGAGCGTCTGGAGTCGAGCGGTCTCAAAGTTAGGAAGGACAAGTGTGTGTTTTTCGCGGAATCTCTTAATTATTTAGGTCATGTCATTAGTAAGGAGGGCTTGCACACTTGTCCTGATAAGGTGCAGGCGATCGCTAAGACACCGGCACCCGAAAACGTGTCCGAATTAAGGGCGTTCATCGGCATGGTTATGTACTATGGGAAGTTTATTAGGAATGTTAGTACCATTTTATCACCTTTGTATAATTTACTGCGGACCGGGGTTAAGTTTGAGTGGAGCTCGGAGTGCGCGGCGGCTTTCGAGCGCGTGAAGCGCGCGCTGAGCACCAGCGAGGTGCTCGTGCACTACTCGCTGGACCTGCCGCTGGTGCTCACGGCGGACGCGAGCGCGCGCGGGCTCGGCGTAGTCATATCTCACCTCACGTCGGACGGGGAGCGGCCCGTAGCGTATGCGTCGCGAACTTTGACGGCCGCGGAACGGGCTTACGCGCAGATCGACAGGGAAGCGTTAGCTATTGTTTATGGGGTTAGAAAATTTCATCAGTATCTTTACGGGCGGAAATTTTTGTTAAGAACAGATCATAAGCCTTTAACCTACATATTCGGAAACAAAGTCGGTATTCCAGTTATGGCGGCATCGCGACTTCAGAGATGGGCTATATTACTGTCAGGCTATAGATACGACATAGAATATGTGGCTTCGGCGAATAACTGCGCGGACGCCCTGTCGCGCCTGCCTCAGGCGGGGGATAGGCGAGAAGTGGGACTCAATAAAAACGAAATAACGTACCTAAACTTTGTAGAAATTTTTTTGCCGGTTACGAATGACGATGTTAGGCAAGCTACAGCCCGTGACCCGGTCCTTAGTAAAGTGTTGATGTATGTACAATCGGGCTGGCCATCACATTGTACAGATGACGAGCTTAAGGCTTATTTTATTAGGAAACATGAGTTATATGTCGAAAGAGATTGTTTAATGTGGGGCTATAGGATCATTGTGCCTTTAAATTTAAGGAATACTATTCTTAAACAATTACACACTAGTCATATGGGCACAGTCAAAACTAAGTCTCTGGGTCGTAGTTTCGTGTGGTGGCCCAACATTGACAGCGACATCGAAAAAACGTGTCAGCAGTGCGATACCTGCGCGCTGGAGGCGCCGGCGCCTCCCCGCGCGGCGCCGCAGCCGTGGCCGTACTTAGCTCAGCCATGGTCTCGCTTACATATCGATTTCCTTGGTCCGTTCTTAGGTAAAACGTTTTTTGTGGTAGTAGATTCTACGACCAAATGGATCGAGGTAGTGGAAATGAGCCAAACGAAAGCCATATCGGTGATTAGAGTACTGAGGACATTGTTCGCGCGTTTCGGTTTGCCTTTAGAAGTAGTGTCAGACCAAGGCCCTCCATTCACTAGTGTAGAACTTAGGGAATTTTTAACAGCAAATGGAATTAAGCAATCATTTTCACCAGTCTATCATCCGGCATCCAATGGAGCGGCGGAGAATGCTGTAAAGCTGTGTAAGCGAGCCATCAAGAAAGCCGTCAGAGACAAGGTAGATTTAGAGGCCGCACTACAAACCTACCTATTAGCGTATAGAAATACCACTCATAGCACGACCGGTGATAGTCCAGCGATGTTGTTGCAGCGTCGTCCGTTACGTTCGCGGTGGGACTTGCTGCGCGGCGCGAGCACCCAGCACGAGCACGTGCAACGAGCGCAGGCGCGGCAGGCTGGCGCAGTAGGGACGGTTCCGATAGCGCACCGAACGGGTGACCAAATATGGGCTAGGAATTACGGGGCGGGAGATAAGTGGGTAGAAGGCACAGTAGTTAGTACAGAAGGTTCGCGTCGGTACTTGATTAATTGCGGTGACGGTCGACATATAACTAGGCACGCAGATCAAATTCGGAGGAAGTCGCAACGCTCTAGTCTAATATACCCGGAGGCCCCTTCGGAGTCGGAGGGCAGTGAGACTGTCGCCGCGCAGTCGGCTCCGCGAATGATGGCGGTGGAAGATGTTTCCAGTAAAATAGAAGGGGGAGGCACTGGAGGAAAGGAGACTGCCGGACCTACAGATGCGCCGCCCATTGTATCGCCACCGCCACCATCGCCGGCCCGCGAGGGACAGCTCCCCGAGGACCGTCCGACTAGGATTCGCAAAGTCCCAAAGAGATACGGTTTAGAGTTTGATTAGCAAATAGTTTAGTTATAAGTTATTATATAATTGTTTTTTATTCTTTTTATAATGTGTATATTTAGCAGGGAGGTGTAATGTAGGTAGTTTAGTATTAAAGTAATAATAAGTAGGTAGATTAAGATTGCTTCAGTCTGGCAATAAATCGTGAATAGAACAGCTGTGTTTTACTGTCAGGACAATTCCCGTGCCTTCCTGGATATCCCGATATTTCTCAATATGAAGCCAAATACCGTACACCACCACCACCACTTAACTAACACTGTCTGAAATTGCATTAAGTACTTACCCCATTTATTTTTTCAGGCCAAACATGCCCCGTACCTACGTCCGTAAGAAAATTAAACTATACAAGCCAGAAGATTTAGCCGAGGCGTTAGAAAAAATCAAAAAAAGAGAACTTACCATTACCACTGCGGCGGAACAATACTCTATTCCAAAATCGACTTTAAGCGAAAATCTGCATTCTAAGTATTTCAAGGCAACTGCAGGTAGACCTACAGTCTTTTCATCGGAAGAAGAAGAACGTTTAGCAGATGCTATAAAAGTAATGGAAAAATGGGGATTTGGATTATCAAGACATGAAATTTTAGAAATTGTATCGGAATACGTAAAGATAAATAAGATTGAAACGCCATTTAAAAATAACACGCCCGGTCCAGATTGGTTCATCAACTTTCGCAAACGTCAGCGCCTCTCAATAAAGAAAGCACAGCCCGTGGAATACGTGCGTAAAAAAATGACGGATCCATTTTTCATCTTCGAGTACTTCGAGTTGCTAGAAAAGACATTGATAGAGTTGGATCTTATTGACAAACCTCAAAACGTCTGGAATCTAGATGAAACGTCTCTGTGTCTGGACCCTACTAGAACAAAAGTTGTTGGAGCCATTAATAAGCCCTGTGCAAGAACCACTTACGGTTCTGGCAAGGAAAATATAACCGTATTGGCAGGTGCAAATGCAGAAGGCAAGAAATTACCACCCTTAATTGTGTTTAAAGGAAAATATGTTTGTGATCAGTGGATGGCTGCAACAGATGATTACGACTTCGAGTTATGGTATGCTGCGAGTCCTAAGGGGTGGATGCAGACTGACATTTTTTATAATTACATGAAGACGATTCTCGTTCCAAGTCTAGGTCAGGAAAGACCAGTCTTGTTAGTCTATGACGGCCACTCTACCCATGTCGATGTTAAAGTCATAGAATTGGCAATTAAAAATAACATTACCATTCTCAAACTCCCACCACATACATCTCATTTGCTTCAACCTCTGGACATAGCAGTTTTTAAGTCCTTCAAGAGCAAATGGGATGCAAAACTAGTCGACTGGCAGCGTCGAAACAAGGGAACAAAAATGGCAAAAAACATATTCTCGAAAACACTTGCTGATACGTGGCAAGAAACCGCACCCGACATCATTAAGAATGGGTTTAAAAAAGCAGGAATTTTTCCGTTTGATGCCAATGTTATACCTGTGGAGAAGTACGATCCAAATGCCTATAGAAGGTACCAGATAATAAGAGAAGAACGTTTCCTCCAAAGTCAACAAAACGCAAGTAGTCCGGAATCATTGAAAAAAATATGTATTGCTTATTTTAATAAACAGAACAACATTCCTGACGAAACTCTCCAAAAACAGTACACACCGGACCAACAGGACGAAAATCTTGGGGAACAGAAGTCTGTAAACCACCAATTAACTGTAAAGAAACCATTCCTAGCATTTGTAACACCAAAAAGGAAAGATCGTGACGTAGTTCCGGAGGCATCAATAGTAAAGAATATTAAAATTGAATTAAACAATGATATTAAAAAAGAATATAACTTGTGCAGTGATGATGACGCTGTGTACTTTTAGACCTGTTCTTACTAGTGCAATTAATGGGTTTCATTGTCAAACTGTATTTCTTTTCTACTAGGGTTTTGTTCTCACTAGATCGTTGTAGTAGTTTGATCATGGAATAGTTAAATGCTTTGTTTAAATTAGTTTCACACATTATTCGAACTAATTATAATAAATATAATAGATTTTAAAGACCACTTGTTTCGTTATTATTAGGTACATTTTTTACTGTTTTCATTCTTGATTAGTAATAATAATTTTGACAGTAAAACAAATTAGGTAAATAAAAACATTTTACTTTTCGACGATTGAACTCATATACCAAACTAGAGAGAATAAATGATTTGAACTAGTTCGACGGTCGAGTTATTGAAAAAAGTTAAGTCACATGTTCGACGACAGAACCAATCAATTGAACTAGTGATAAAAATTATCTGATAAATATTTTTTGTTAATTGTTTTATGATTAAGTTTAGACATAAGTTTTAATTCGGTAAGTATGCTTTATGCAGAGAGGTTTTGTTAAATTGTTTTTTTTTTATTGATGTTTTTTTTCTAAAGTTTATTAATACCTATGTAAATACTTTAAGCAACAATGCCTACTTATTGTTTCTTTTGTGGAAAAAAATGTTCCTAATGCAAAGGCCGACTAGTTTTTCTACGATGATAATTTTTAAATTGATGTCCCGTAACTTACATGTTTTTTTTAATAAAGTTTGATATAAATTTCATGTCTTTAATTTCAAAATTTATAACACTCATCAAGTATAGCCATAATGTTGAGGACCTCTGTCACTGGATGGGGTAATTCCGAATTTAAAATCTATGATAATTGTTTTGAGCTATATACTTCACATATAGGTTAATATTTTTGTCACCAGGGGTTTTCTGATCGAAAAAGAATTATGCTCTTTGAATCCTACGTCTTAAAACACACTTTTGAATGAGTTCGGAATAACCCCGACATGGTGCGGAATATCCCCAAGAGACTAAAAAAATAAAAGCGTTTTTTAAATATTTATAATTCTTTAACTAAAATACATATCATTAATCTATAAATGCACGCTAATAGATAATTTTCTTAACTAGACCAAAGTAGAATCAGTTTAAAAAAACAATTACCAATCTTTTACAAATAAATAAAAACCAACACTACCTATCAACTCAACAAAAATCGTATCGGAATAGCCCCAATTCACCTTACACAAATAAATATTTTTCTTTCTTTCTCGGGCCCCGAGACTCGGGGGGCACATGTCACTCGTCATGTCGTCGTCACATCACATTAGTTTTCAGTATTTTTAACTGTAGATAGTCTACTCCTAGGCGTGGTTCTAGGTATGTGTGGTATCGAGAGACACGTGATTATTTTTGGTTGAGTGCTCCCGTAATGCCTGCATAAACAAGAGTTTTACAAATGTAAAATCTATACATTAAATGTAGCCCCCATTATGCCAAATTAAAAGCTAATTTTCGAATACATAAATACTTACATAGTTCTAAAAAAAATAGCGTTACAGTATTTACTTTAACGGACATTACGTAACGTAGCTAATTACTACTTATATATGAATCTCGGTGTACACGTGTGTATCCCGGGATTTCTCATTATCTATGGCATAAGTAATGGTAGGTACTACTCGTTACTTTATCGTTTACTAATATTTAAGAGCTTAGAAGAACGCAATAATATTAGGAACGACTTCTCCTTCATTTAAAAAAATATTTCACCGCCAATATATTTTTCCCGCGTGAAAATACGTTACGTTAATAATGCGAACGCCGCGGCGCCGGCGCCGGCCGCGCCAAGTGACGCGAGAACCTTGTTCTATTAGTCGGTCTTCACACAGCGACTTATAATTTTGCGTTCATATTGCATCGACTTACCAGCGATTTATTTAGTCATTGCTTCTGCACAACTCTATAAGTTTCAAGAAAACAATTTTAATAAAAAAAAATTAAAAAAAAAAAAAAAAAAAAAAAAAAAAAGAAAACAATTTACACAGATATCTGTTACTAAATGATACAATTGTTAAGTCGCAAGTGACCTGACCAATAATAGCCTCATCTATACTAATATTATAAAGCTGAAGAGTTTGTTTGTTTGATTGTTTGTTTGTTTGAACGCGCTAATCTCCGAAACTACTGGTTCGAATTTAATAATTCTTTTTGTGTTGGATAGTCCAGTTATCGAGGAAGGCTATAGGCTATATAACATCACGAATGACCTAAGACCAATAGGAGCAAAGATATTGGGTAAATGTGTAAAAAACGGGAGAAATTGTTCATCTTTGAAGCCTTCCGTTGCGTGCGCCGTGAAAACGGTTCAAGATACACAAAAAATATGTATTAAAGAATAATAGCTCTTTTAATAATCTAAAAAACAATCCAGGATAGTATATGTCTATCTTTTAAGATTAACTCACAAAAACCGTTTTTATGGTACCTAATTTGGTCGAAAAATTTGTTTAAGTTGTATCAACATAATAATATTAATCTTTATTCAAATAAATATGTTGTTGGTTAAGAGTACTTCATCCATTATAACGCGGGTAGCACCGCAGGGCACAGCTAGTATAAAATAAATCGCTAACGATTTTAGAGCGATTGCAACAAAGTTGCTGCGTGTGGACCGGCTTTAAGCACGCAAGTAAGAAAATTTTATGGAACAACTTAAGAACATTGCTGGTAAAAGCGTCAATTTACGTAGGTGAAGTGAAGGTCTGTTTTATTTCATCACAGTTATTATGTCACAATTATGTTCCTACGTACAGTAACCTAAAAAAAGAATAAAACAAAACTGGTATGGTAAGTCAATTTAGTACCTACTGCTATTGATGTTCTTTCTTGTGGTGTCAGTGATTAGATGACGCAGCTCATGCATCCATCACTAATCAATCAGTGATTGTGCACATTTTGTAGGTAGTATCTATTATTTCTGATTTCGGGTCTGGGTGTTTTATACGTATCCTATGTATGTATTTACAAAAACACCCATAGTACAAGCTCTGTTTAGTTTGAGTGTCGCTGTAAGTTATGTCCGGAAATATTTATGTTTTTAAAATATAGACCACACAGTTTATTACAGTAGGTACTCGGCACCTGTCTTACCCAAACATAACGATTTACCACTAATATGAGGAAGAGCCGGACTTTTATTCAACTACGGCAAATCAATATAACTATAACCTATACCTACCTATTTATACTAGAGATGTGCCGATTTTCGGTTAGTATACGGCCTGTTCGGCACTGTTACTGATGGAATTCGGTCGACTTATTCGGTTTTGGCGCAGACTATAATATATTTGTTTACTTAGTAAACGTTCGCCCAGCAAAAAACTAAATATCTCTAAAATCTTTATAGGCACAAATTTGGCTCTAACAGCACTTTAAGGCTAAATAATCTTTTTGCATATTTAAAATACAGCTATACCTACACCTACCCTTTTTTAAAAAAAGTTTTGCTGGGCGAACGTTCGTGCAGCAAAATCAGTTATAAATTTTTTCATATATAACTCTGCAGCCGTTGGAGGCACAAATTTAAAATTTTGGGCACATTTACCCGACATAGGGCGCTAATTATCTGCATCATTCGATTTATGACAAGACTATAGTTGTTGCTGGGCGAACGCACACAATATAGAAACGTTCAACCAATGTACCTACCTAAAATCTATATAAATAAAAATGAATTGTTGTTCGTTAGTCTGATTAAAACTCGAGAACGGCTGAACGGATTTATCTTATCATAGTCTTGAAATGTTCGTGGAGGTCTAGGGAAGGTTTAAAAGGCGAGAAAAAATCGAATAATTGCCGAGAAATAAAATTGAATAAAAACCCGTGCGAAGCCGGGTTGGGCCACTAGTAGAGAATATATTTTAGAAACAAAAACCCTAAAACTAAAATAATAAATATAGATAGTGGCTTGACTAAAGCTTGAAATATGATGGCATTTACGCACCCTCTTGTAAATTATTTATGATGTTATCACACTATATAAATAATAATATTTACGAACGAGTTCTATTACTAGGTCAGTGTCGGACATTGCCATTGCGTAGACGCCGAAACTGCCGAAAGGTATGAACAGAAAATGAAAGATGAATAAATTTTTCATTTTTTTTTAATTTTCACATTTTTTATAATTTATAAATGACCTAGTAAGAAAGTAGTCTTATCCGTTTCAGCACATACAATCATCATTCTTGAGATTACAAAAAATCCTTTGGCGAGTGCAGTACCGAGGAGGGCGGGGCGCGCCCGCGGCGCCGCGCGCCGTCCTGCCGTCACTATTACGTTTAATTACATAATAATATCTTACGTACAATTAAATTAACGGAGATTACAAGCCTGAGTTGAGCAGCCGGCCGCGGAACCGGCCGGGCCGCGGGCTGCGGGAGGCAGCGTCGCTGAGTCGCTTAGAAGCACTTCCTGTGCACGATTGAGGGGCCGGACTCGTCGTACTCCTGTTTCGAGATCCACATCTGTTGGAAGGTTGAGAGGGAGGCGAGGATGGATCCTCCGATCCATACGGAGTATTTCCTCTCTGGGGGCGCGATGATCTTGATCTTCATCGTGGAGGGAGCGAGGGCGGTGATTTCCTTCTGCATGCGGTCGGCGATGCCGGGGTACATGGTGGTACCTCCGGACAATACTGTGTTGGCGTACAAGTCCTTACGGATATCCACGTCGCACTTCATGATCGAGTTGTAAGTGGTCTCGTGGATGCCGCAAGCTTCCATACCTAGGAATGAGGGCTGGAACAGGGCCTCGGGGCAACGGAATCTCTCGTTTCCGATGGTGATGACCTGTCCGTCGGGAAGTTCGTAGGACTTCTCGAGTGAGCTGCTGGAGGCGGCGGTGGCCATCTCCTGCTCGAAGTCGAGGGCGACGTAGCAGAGCTTCTCCTTGATGTCGCGCACGATTTCTCTCTCGGCGGTGGTGGTGAAGGAGTAACCGCGCTCGGTGAGGATCTTCATGAGGTAGTCGGTGAGGTCGCGACCGGCCAAGTCCAGACGGAGGATGGCGTGCGGCAGCGCGTAGCCCTCGTAGATGGGCACGGTGTGGGACACGCCGTCGCCGGAGTCCAGCACGATACCGGTGGTACGACCGGAGGCGTACAGGGAGAGCACGGCCTGGATGGCGACGTACATGGCGGGCGTGTTGAAGGTCTCGAACATGATCTGTGTCATCTTCTCTCTGAAACAGAAGGTGCCGGTCAGAACTTGTTCGGCAGGCGGCCGCAGCGGCCGCGAATGCAGCGCCAGACGGGAGGTCACCCAAGGGACCGGACACTTACCTGTTGGCCTTAGGGTTGAGGGGGGCCTCGGTGAGCAGGACGGGGTGCTCCTCGGGCGCCACACGCAGCTCGTTGTAGAAGGTGTGGTGCCAGATCTTCTCCATATCGTCCCAGTTGGTGACGATACCGTGCTCGATGGGGTACTTCAGTGTGAGGATGCCTCTCTTGCTCTGGGCCTCGTCTCCTACGTAGGAGTCCTTCTGGCCCATGCCGACCATGACGCCCTGGTGGCGGGGTCTGCCGACGATCGAGGGGAAGACGGCGCGAGGCGCGTCGTCTCCCGCGAATCCGGCCTTGCACATACCGGAGCCATTGTCTACTACCAACGCGGCAACTTCTTCGTCGCACATTTTGAATTAGTCTGAAATAGAGGAGAGGAACTATTTAACATCAACATAACTTGAACTTTCATGCATAATTCAAAATCATTAACTCTATAGAAAATTACAAATCGAGTTTTTATTTTAATACGAGGGTAGGTATCTAGATTAAATCCAATTGACTCTGTTAACATTTCGTGGAAGTGCGAAATAAGTATATCACTGCGATGCGTAGGTTGCACAAACGATGGTCGCAAGAATCCATTACAAGTTAGGAAATTGTCCTCGAAGTTCCCATATTAAGAGCGAGGTGGGCAGCTAGCCTACGCAGGCATTGCAGGACAGTGCTAAGTGGGCGAACTCTCAAATTGTAACCAAATAAGGCCCGATGTAGGCACGGCAGGGCGTGAACGTGGCAAACTCGACGACATTTCACGCGAATAAACCGCTATAGAAAGTCGTTCGCGAGATGAACTTTCTAATTGGATGAAATCAAATTGATGATTAAGTAAAGAAGATTGGGCTAAAATCTCGCACATGTTCGGCCACGCCCTACCGCAACCGGCTATCCCGAATCCCGGATCGATGTCATCGGCCAACCCTAGTGTCACTGACCGGCAACCACTGATAATAAATTCGCACAAAATCCACTTATCACTAAAACTATTTCACAAATGCCATCACGATTAATCAACTTACTTTTATTTAAATAGTCCTAAATTAATAAATAAATTAACTTGCTATTGCACAGCCTAGATCGCTGCACAACGCTTCAACTCGAGCTCACTCCGTGGAATGTCGGCTAGAGAGGCAACCGGAGTATATAAATGAGGCTGGTTGTCGAGGCTCCCCCTACCCCCGCCTCAGCTCGGATCGACCAATGGCAGCGGTACGGCACGAAACGTGAGTTTTCGTGGCCATATATGGTATTCCGCTGCAGGAGCCTGCGCCACCCTCCCTCACCCCGCGCCGCCGACTGTGATAGCGCGCCACTTGATAACGCTCGGCATCTCCATCGAAACCTCACTGCAATTCCGACTTCAACGCATCCAGACACGGCAGACAAACACTCATTCCGAAAACCTCATTATCTCAGTCATTCATATCATAACTAGCACATTAGAGCGTTCGCATCTACCCTACGCCAAAATGAAAGCTCAACGGTATTTTATCTTGGCTATCATCCAAAAACCGTTATGACGATTACCTAGGCGATAAGGGATGACGCATCTATTAATATCACGGGGATACCCCCGGTAGTGTTAATGCATCTAAAAATAATCAGGAGCCTATAGACACATCGTAGACTTGACCGTGAAATAGAGGCGAGGTTAGACGGGCAGACGGTTACCAAACAGGATAATTTACGATGTATCTGCCTAAAAGATATTACATGAAGTTAGTTTATTGATAGTAAATTCAAATTGACTTACCAGTGAATTAAGACAAGAGAAGATTTTAGCACAGGAGCGATCGCGAACGAACCGTGATAAATGCCGGCCGGTTTACTTCTGCTACTCGCTCGCACGTTGAGGTCGGTCGATTCGCTTCACTAGAATCCGTACCGTACGCCGGCGCCCCGCAACGCAATGGACTCGTCCAACAGACCTCTGCGTGTGCTACAAATAACGTAATTTTAACTCAAAATACACTTCACAAGGCTACAAAAAGCACATACGCATTTTAGCTAATGTCAAAAATGAGCGACAACGCCATAAATTTTTCTTTTTACGAAAGAGGAAGGTTAAAGAAATAATAAAGATTTGTGGACTCGTCCGACCTCCCCACTTGGCGCAACCGATGGCCTTACCATATATGGGCATCAGTGGAATCGTGGATTCTGATTGGTTGACGGTAGCAACGGTCACTGTTCGTACAAGGCGCACACATAGATAATAAGGAACAATTTTACTTGTGTTGGTAACAAACGTTCCATTCAATAGTGATCAGAGCTCTTCAACTGGGCGGCAAATAGTGTGTCCAAGTTATGAAGATTTACAATTATTATCGATGAAATAGATAGATAACACAAAATAGTGGTACAAAGTTGTACCGACGGCTGTCAAGTGGATATCTATACCTGTTACGAATATTGAATATAATTATAATATTACACACCAAGATAAAACAAAGCAAAAATGGACTTAAAGCTAAATACAAAATGCGTAATGCGTATACATTATTCTATGATGATTACGAAGTACATACCTAGGTTTCGAACTAGGTACCAATTACGTTACTACTGGATATGGCATGGTCTATTTTCGTGTTATATATCCAATCCAATAACCCAATACCAGAGCGTTCAATATTTATTGTGCCTTTCTAAGTAAATATATTATATAAGTTACTTAATACCACAATACTTAATAATATGTAAAATATATATACACTCTGTCGGACAAAATCCAGTGGTTTGGTTAGTTTCTTTTGAATATATTTACTTTTACCCACTTAAAGAGAAACTTTTAAAATTATGTATTAAAATATGAAAGGTTCTGAGAGCTAGGTAAGCATAGATAAAATTAATCGATTCATGAACTGGCCTCATATGAACTTTCGCTAAATATTTTTTTATAAACAGGCATACCTAGGCTGCAGATCAGATGATAAAAAAATAACAGTCGACAAACAACTCTTGATCTATGAAATCAGTTATCACTTCGGTTTATTCCTCAAGCCTAGTCAAATTAGGTGAACTCAACGAAATAAACTAATTTAAATTAAAGATGGTAAGTAATTTAATTTTAAACAGGGCGCTATTTAAAACCTTTATTCTTCATTACCTATTGATAATTTTATAAGCTAATTAGTATCTCTAGTTCTTTTAATGTAAATGGTTTAGCTGTTGTCATAAATCCGCATAATATTATCATTATCACGTATTCAATAAATATACGTCTTCATTTAGAAATGATCTCAATGTTTTTACTTTTATGAAATAAAACTGTCAATAGTATGAGTTCATCGTTTCCTGACCATTAACCTTCATATGTTTATAAAATACACTGATAAAGCTTCGTTATATCTAAAACTACAGCATAATCAGAGTCCCCAATGATGAGTCATCCTTAACCAGTTCAGTCAGCCGACTGGCGTACTATGCCGGTGAGTCAATGCCGAGCGTAGGGGACTGCAGTACTAATTCGATTCTTTGTCACTTAACATGACTAATACAATACGATTTACTTGTATTTGGCTTTGAATATTATCCTGCCTTCCTTATAATAGTAACAATAACATAAAGCTGTTTTAAGTTTTTTTTTGTTGGAATCAAATTATTCACTTTGTAAACTGGGTGTTTCTGTTTAGATACACAGCACAGCCCATAGAAAATAGCTAATCATTATAGGGATGAATTGGATATTACTACTTCGCTCTTCATACTCAATAGTCTTGTATAGGCATAATACATTGATAATTAAAGTATTACATAAATATTTCGATATTATTATCTACAAGCTGTGCCCTGCGGTGCTACCCGCGTTATAATGGATGAAGTACTCTTAACCAACAACATATTTATTTGAATAAAGATTAATAATTTATTATGTTGATACAACTTAAACAAATTATTTCGACCAAATTAGGTACCATGAAAACGGGTTTTGTGAGTTAATCTTAAAAGATAGACATATACTATCGCGGACTGTTTTTTAGATCATTAAAAGAGCTATTATTCTTTCATACATATTTTTTGTGTATCTTGAACCGTTTTCACGGCGCACGCAACGGAAGGCTTCAAAGATGAAAAATTTCTCCCGTTTTTTACACATTTACCACTATATCTTTGCTCCTATTGGTCGTAGCGTGATGTTATATAGCCTATAGCCTTCCTCGATAACTGGACTATCCAACACAAAAAGAATTATTCAATTCGGATCAGTAGTTTCGGAGATTAGCGCGTTCAAACAAACAAACAAACAAACAAACAAACAAACTCTTCAGCTTTATATATTAGTACCGTCGATTTCCCTAACTTCACCTAGTCGCCTAATCTTCGCCTGAATTTATAAAATTCTCAATATCACCGAAATCTTAGAAGTAAGTTACAAAATAAACACCCACATTCAAATTTCTATTTAGTCATGGCAATATTTTGCTGATATCACCCAGCTAATGCGTTTAGTTTGGCGGTCATTACATCAGAAAGTGTCAGTGGTGTGAGGTGTTTTTAGTGAAGTGCGAAAAACTTCGTTTGTATCCGCTTTCAGAGAACAGGTAATATTATACTATAAAGTGTATCATATAGTAAATTTATCGTAGATTCTTATAATGTAATCAGTTTGTCAATAATCTTTAAGAATAAATTGCTATCATTGAAATTAAGTACGGAGACACATGAGTGGCCATAATGTTCCAAACTTCGCCTACCCATAGGGTTGTCGCAAAGATTATAAGTATTTTCATTGTAGATTATTTAAGATAATTGTGGTAAAAAAAATTAAATGCAATTAACATTTTAGTAGTAGTAGTAGTATATTTTATATTTACATATTAAACCAATTTCATCCAACGGTTTTTTATTATAAAAAAATTGTTAGGTACATTTTTATTGGGTAGGTATCTATACATATGTGTGTACATACATATGTACACTATGTACACAGAAACAAACAATTCAATAAAAAATATGTTTTTGATGTGTATCTAGTAGTAGATCCTTATCCTTAGTATCCTTAGGGATATTACATATATTCAGGCCTATCAAATAAAAAACTAATTTCGTGAATACCTGATATACAGCTTGTTTTATTCCCTTTCAACTTTACCACCCACGTCCTTATTGAAGAACCCTAGTACATAGATGGCCTTATGAAAGCGATGTTTTTTAGGAAATGTTTTAAGTGAAGATTTGTAATTGTCAAGATAGGTACATATTTATTTATTTTATTTTTCAGCAAAATGGCCTCAATAAAAAAAAAGAAAAGATCGTATACTGCACATCATGATCAGCAAATGATGGACTTAGCTCTCGATATGAGTTGTATCTTTTTACCTACAACTGCGACTCATATTAATTGTGACAACCCTGGTTGGTTGTTCACATTTGTATGGAAAGCGTAAATTACCGTGCCAAACTTCGCCTACTCGATAGTAATTTAGAAAATTGATCTTTAAGCACTTATAAAAAGATTCTGTTTCATTTCTACTACATCGCTCTATAGCCAAAAAAATACTAGCCATAGACGTCTTAAAAAAAAGCGAGGAAACATAGGTAGGCGAAGTTAGGCCAACGGCCCGATCTTCGCCTACTGGTTTTGGCAAGGTATTTTTATCTCTAAATCGATGATTTTAAGAGTTACTTTAGCTTGTGATTATTAAGAAACCTTAATTGTTCCATAAAATGTTAATAATTTGCCTGCAGTGGTAATATTTAAAAAAGTACGTTAAAAAAAGTGTCAAAACCCAGGCGAAGTTAGGGAAATCGACGGTATAGATTATAAGTACCTACCACTTGAAGGATAAAAAGAAAGAAATATATGTACAATTACAATAAGTAGGTACAGTAGTAAATCAGTTGAAAGATGTTGTTGGATTAATTTCGTAAAAGGACACAAGTGTGAAATAAAACATGACTCAAAGGAAACAGTCATGTGTGTTGCGCCGGCGGAATTATAATCACATTGACAATAATTGAAAAGTGAGCCATGCATGTTATAAATTTGTGACAACCAACTTCCAAATGAATCATTAATTGCACTGAGGGTCTTCTCTTGCCTCCCTTAAGATATGGAATTTTATTAATTTATTATATAGGTAAGGTAGCTATTAGGTGCAGGTTATTATAGCTAATTAGGTCGATAGAGTCCCAACCCAACGAGCTGTTATTGACATATCGTAAGAATCTAAGAACCAAAACATTATTTCTTTCAAAAAAGATTTCGATCTAAATAGTCATTAGAAGGACAATGAAAGTAACTTGTACTTCCTTGTAAGTACTCTAACGAAATAAGGTAAGTACCTTCTTACCTACTTATTTTATAGAATACTATATAGAGCATAAACTGAGAAAATAAATAAAGCTTTACTTGATTTTCAGAATAACAATAATGTTTTTTTGCAAACATGGGTTCCAATATAATTACAAAATGATGTTCAGTGGTTACAGTTCCATAAATATTTTGCTTATCTAAATAATTCAAGGCAAAATATTAAGGAAACAGATAAATTTCGGAAAAAAAATTGTAAGTAAAATCATTTTAAATGTCAGATTCAATTAAATTAAATTTCAATTATACTTTTATTTATCAGTCAAAAATTCATTTACGTGATAATAAAATTTAGTGGTCAAAGTTTGTAGAGTTCGTTTCTTACATTGTCATTTGTAACTCTTTTATATTATTGGGTATTATATTATAAATTTTAGGTGCCATTCCAAAAAAATTCATTCATTCAAAAAGTAGAGCCCAGCAACGTTATTATGACTGGAAATATGTCTTGCATCTTTCTATGGGTTACAGTTACAGACCATACATCTTTTTACCCTAATACATCTTTTTTGAGCTTTAAATATAGTTTCCCACTGAAACAATTCCCCCAAAAAAAAAAATCGTATCATAGTTTCGCCATAGTTATGTAACTGGAAAATTAAATAACAGCTACTGTACGCTGTATGCGCATGCGCACCTCTGCCTACACACGACTCGTATCATGAACATACACACAATGGCGAACAACTGTAACTAGAGCATTAATTGATCACGATCGCATTTCACGAGTGATCGCATCATTTGTCTGTGATCTGATGCAAACTGGCCTACATGCTAAAAATATAGAACCCTTACACTTTACCATTTATGTGCATGGAATGTTGTATGACATGTCATGCAAGCCAATGTGGGCCCTAATGTAAAGACATTGGAGACTACAATATGAAAGGTTGATATTCGATTAGCATAAAAAATAAAGGGACGTTTCTGGCGAAGGACTGACAGAACAGGTTCATATGGCATCCTTTTGTTGAATGCAACTTTATGAAACTGTGTTCTGTTCTGACTAAATTTGCTGTCTAAAGTAATCTAAAAGTAAAGAAAGAGTAATAATTAATGTACTTACTTATAGATATTTGATAGTAGCACATAGTAGTATTTCTAGTGCTATTAATTTATAATAAAATAAAACATTAAGCATCATAAAATATTACAAAGTATAAACAGGATAAATAACTCAATTATTGACCTGCAATCTAAAGGAAATATACAGTAAGTATAGTGACGACTATATAAAAAATGCGTTCCATAAAAAGTTTAAAAAAAATCAATCGTTATAAATTTTATATTAAATAGTATTTAAATACCAACATATATTACACAGTACGGCATTGCCCGTGGTTTTGGATTTTCCTGCGGATCTCTTTGCAATAAATAAGATATCTAACTTCAGAACTTCTTCTTTCTAGGTCTTCAGCTTTATAATATTAGTATAGAAGTATATATAATAACTAGCTGACCCCAGCAAACTTTGTTTTGCAAAATTGAAAATAGATTGTAGCCGATTCTCAGACCTACTGAATACGTTTATAAAAACTGGTAAAAATCGGTAAAGCCGTTTCGGAGGATTACGGTAACTAACATTGTGACATGGAAATTTTATAGGTACCTATATTAGATTTACTTCCTTCTCTGGTCAAATAAAATTATCAAATCAAATATAAAATATTACAATACTTTTTGATTTACAATTAAATATACAGTATTCAAATTTTACTGATTTAAATTATTGTGGTACAGACGGAGTACGCATGGAAAGGGTCTAGGGGAGGTAAATGATCGATCGCACCCACCCACCTCGCCGGGATCCTCGCCTCGCCTCTATTATTATTAAAGTCTGAGCTACGGGTTACTCGGGGCCAAACCAACAAGGACTGCGTACCGAGCTGTAATCCTTCAGAACACTAATAGTACATATATGAAAATATAAAGGGAATCGTTCATATTGCACTTTTGTATGTTATCTTTCTATTTTGGCATTATTATGAACGAATTAACTATTTATAAGTTTTACTTTAATTCGTTGAATTCTTCCACTTTTACAACAGAAAACAGGTAGGTAACTGCCATATTCCCAAGCGAAAACAAAAGTAGCTGAAGTAAAAAAGCTAGGTATAGGTAACCATGATTTTTTTCAAGTCAATAATCCTTTTATTTATTTTTATTTACGAAATTTTGTGTAAACTTACAGTAAGTATTGATTCTAAACTATGTATATAAATGCTTACAACTGAAACTGTCACTTGCATAAACAAAGGTGGCCAATTTAACAATTAAAGGTATCCACATAAAGAAAATGTATACCTTCAATAAATTAGTACAACTATCAAGTCAAAATAGAAGTAGAACACCCTGTAGAAGCGTTATAAAAAAAGAGTATGCCGGGTAATATGAAGATTAAACTAATAACATTGATAAGATTGAATACTATACACAAGTTTAAAGCATATACGACCATCAGGCTTCAGCGTGATGTCCATATCTGCCCTCAGTCTTATAAGGTCAGGTGCAATGAAAATCCTTGGCATCTAGACATGATACAAATGGACACTGCTAGGCGCTGTGTTTGAAACCAAATACGGTCATCCTCGTTCCGATTACAATACTTACTTAGAACTTGAGTATTATTTGTCCATGCATAGAACTAGACCACATTGGTTAGTAGTGGTAGTTCTGAGATAGGATTATTTATTATTCACCATACATTAGTATAATAAGAAATAGGAAACAATACAAATCAAATATATATCATTAAAAAAAATTTGCTTGGTAGATAAAACATTAAGTTGAAACCTACAAAATTCATCGTGATAAGATAAGACAAATTTCATCCCTAATATAATTTTATTCAAAGTATTACGTGACGAAGATAAAAATTATTAATACAATTATTACATATGCTACAAAATTGCTTTTCTTTTAAAAAAATAGAAAAGATTTTTTTTTCTTTTTAAATAAATTATAAACTGAACTTAATTTATAATATCATAAATAATCTACCTATCCCATTTTTAACTATACCTAAGTATTAAAAAACTGATTTCATATCACAATCACAGTTAAAATGTTAGTAAAATAAGATCGCATCCCAAAAATACTTCCGCATAATATGCGAGTTCCGTTCACCGCACCGCGTAGCTCCCTCGATATCGATTTTGGTTCCGAGGCAACCCTAGGCCCCGCCCTTGACCCTGACAGAACGTGAACGACACGTTACTCTAATTTGCGTTGTTGTGTTGGACGAAAAATATTAAAACGTAACGTAGTGATTTTATACTCTCTGGAAAAAATATACAGTAGGTAAAGTAATTTATAGCGTACCTACGTACTGATTATAATATACTCTCTTAAGTAATCTACCGTGGACTCCACACCACAATAGGAGTGTTAAAACGTATAGGTATAACAAAGTGATTATTAGTGATTACTCTCTGGAGTGTGGTTTGAAAAATGGCGTTCAACTGAATACATGTTTTAAACATAATTTTATTTAACTCGACACTGGCCAATTGTCGCTTCAAGCGCAACTTCCAATTACAAGAAAATGAACTGACTCCACAATAGATTTTAATCTGCGGTGGTAAATAAAAACCTATGAGCTTTGCCTGTGATTAAAGAAGTGCATGAAATAATGACTAATAAGACATGGAGAGAAATCTATAATAATAAGCTGAATGTACGTTTACCCTACTGAATTATATAATAATATAATAAAAATGCGCAGAATGGCAGAAAATTCAAACAGTTAATGAGTAGCAACAAAACGTTGTCAAAAAGTAGATACCTATCTCAGTATGTAAGTAAAATAGTTTTTAAATTTTTACTTCTTTTAAGCTTTCGTGCTGTAGGTATAGGGTAGTGTAGCTAGGACCAATGTTTGATCTTTGTGAATTTTTTAACCCCCGACCAAAAAGGAGGGGTGTTATAAGTTTGACGTGTTTGTCTGTGTGTCTGTCTGTCTGTCTGTGGCATCATAGCTCCCGAAAGGATGGAGCTATTTTAATTTAGTTTTTTTTTGTATGAAAGGTGAGTTTGGCCCGGTTGTTCTTAGACATGTTTCATGAAAATCGGTTGAGCCGTTTAAAAGTTATGGGGTGGGGGTGAGAGTAGGGAAGGAAAACAGAAAATCTGCAAATATACTAGTGTGGGGTATCAAATGAAAGCGCATCGCGTCCACATTACAAAATATTATGTTGTTATGCTGGCTGTACACACGCGCCGAGACAGGCCGAACGCGAGTGTGTACAGGGCGCTCTCGTCTCGTCTCGCTGTCTCGTTCTCGTCTCGGTCGCTCTCGGTGGCTTGTCGGTTTTTTGCGCCCGAGTCAAAGGGTCTCGTTGGCTCTCGCGAGGTAAACGAGAGCGAGCATGTACACACTCGTTCATTTACTTGCTCGCTAATAGTATTTAATATTTTTTTAATTTAATTTTAATTTAATTTAATAAAATTAATTTTTTTCTTATTTTTTCATGGTTTACGAATTTTATTTTTATAGTAAATGTTAAAAAAATTATAATAGCTCATGGCACAAACACAAATAGCAGCAGCAATTTCTACGTCCATTGTCGCGTGAGTTTTCAGTTCAAATGTTAGAACGCGTGTGTACAGGCATGCTCTCGACGAGACCCCTTTCGGCCGAGACATTCGCCGAGAGGGTCTCGGCGCGTGTGTACAGCCGGCATACAACATAATATTTTGTAATGTGGACGCGATGCGCTTTCATTTGATACCCCACACATAGGAAACCGGCATGTTCTGAGTACTGTAAAGAGTTTGAAGGACATGTGACATTCACCAACCCGCATTTGGCCAGCGTGGTGAATGAAGGCCTTAACTCTCTCGCCAAGAGAGAAGTCCTTATGTCTCAGGTCTGATGATCATCTGATGATGATGATTTTCTTATTAGTAGGTACCTTGGTAAAAACAAGCAACCGTACATAAATCTATTCTTGCGTACTTATCGTACCTAACTTAGGAATGCAATAGGTAGGTACCTACATACAAGAAAACAACGAAATAACCATTGCCTGCACCCAATCACCATCGATTTGTACTCAGACTTATAGTACCTATCTCTAGTAGTAGATCTAGTAGGTACTTGAGTCGCACGTTTATTTAAAGTGCGACGGCCGGCTTCAGCATCGCTATAAAAAGTCGCCGTGAGCGTGTTGCCCTAACAATACTTCATAAAAAATAATACAATACGGGATATAACTGCAATGTGTAAACAGAGAAAAAAACTTTCTTGATTCTAGATTCGCAATCTTATTTATGACGAGTCCTACAAAGCGAGAATAGAGTTCCCTCTATGATGAGAGTGACCTCTGATCATGATCATAGAGGTCACAAATGCCCTGCCATGAACCTGAAATATTGCTAGTGGCGCCTTGGCGTAAAAATTAGGCAAATAAGTAATTTTTTTCAATGAAGTTTGCCGGTCTTCGTCACCTTGACCTTATATCCGATATCCACATTGTAAATAGGTTAATGACGCTTAGTTATAAATATTTGTAAATTATCAGAGCTAAAGATATTCTTTTCTTTCAAGGATATTTATTCCTATAATGCAAATGCTTACTTTTATAATAAAATTACATTTGCATAACAACAATGGCATTATCTACTTACTATAGGTAGGTACTTAATACTCACGTTAGGCTATCAGTGTTTACGTCAATACTAAAACATTTTTGTATGAGTCATAATCACGATTGTTTGAATCAAGCCATACCTACCTATCAATAACAAGTAGGTGTGGATGGGTCTATAAATGTATAAGGAAGGATACATAAATCAAAATGGCAAAGTGACTGAACTATTATTCAAATTTCCTGGTAAATCATACCATTATAATTGTTTACTTCAATGTACCAATGTAGGTAGGTACTTAAATTCAATTATGGATTTGGAAATCAGACATTCTTAGCAGACATGAGTTTGATGACTACTTAAAAAAAATATATTCTGATTAGTCCGTCTGATAGCCTCTCAATAATTCCTGGAAATCTATTATCACTAGTTCGCTTTATCAAAAAAAAAAATTGCCAAGATATAAAGCAACAAAGGCTTTTGACGCATAAATTTATATAAAATTCGATATTAATTTCGGGGCTTCATTGCACTGTATCGTCTAACTAATATTTTTTTAAGACATCTACCCTAATTTAAAGTGTCTCTTTATCTGTTTAAAAGTTAACCTACCTACCTACTCAAATGTTGAATGCGTAAAGGAAGTATAATCTAATGCATTTTAGTTAAGTTTGATGATCTGTTCGTGTTCAGCCAGCCAGACACTCAGTCAGTTTTATAGATAAATTATCGTTAAAACTTGCTGATCGTAAGAAATGATTGAACTATGCTACATAGAAAGAAAACTGATTTTTTATACCGGTATAATTTATCTTTTAATACAAATGTTCAGGTTAGTTGTAACAATTATTACAAAATAAATAATAAAAATCTTTGTCAAAAACGGCAACGACAATGTTACACGTAACTACGTAATATGCATATTACGATACCTTACTACCTATTTAAATACTGAACTTACACATAAAGATCACAAGCGTAGTTTGAGCCGCCCTTTCAGGGGCTTGGTGTAGGGCATCATAAATAATTTTAAGTCTTAGGTGGAGAGCAAAATGCTTAGAAGCACTTCCTGTGCACGATTGAGGGGCCGGACTCATCGTACTCCTGTTTCGAGATCCACATCTGTTGGAAGGTTGAGAGGGAGGCGAGGATGGATCCTCCGATCCATACGGAGTATTTCCTCTCTGGGGGCGCGATGATCTTGATCTTCATCGTGGAGGGAGCGAGGGCGGTGATTTCCTTCTGCATGCGGTCGGCGATGCCGGGGTACATGGTGGTACCTCCGGACAATACTGTGTTCGCGTACAAGTCCTTACGGATGTCCACGTCGCACTTCATGATGGAGTTGTAAGTGGTCTCGTGGATGCCGTTGGCTTCCATGCCCAGGAATGAGGGCTGGAACAGGGCCTCGGGGCAACGGAATCTCTCGTTTCCGATGGTGATGACCTGTCCGTCGGGAAGTTCGTAGGACTTCTCGAGTGAGCTGCTGGAGGCGGCGGTGGCCATCTCCTGCTCGAAGTCGAGGGCGACGTAGCAGAGCTTCTCCTTGATGTCGCGCACGATTTCTCTCTCGGCGGTGGTGGTGAAGGAGTAACCGCGCTCGGTGAGGATCTTCATGAGGTAGTCGGTGAGGTCGCGACCGGCCAAGTCCAGACGGAGGATGGCGTGCGGCAGCGCGTAGCCCTCGTAGATGGGCACGGTGTGGGACACGCCGTCGCCGGAGTCCAGCACGATACCGGTGGTACGACCGGAGGCGTACAGGGAGAGCACGGCCTGGATGGCGACGTACATGGCGGGCGTGTTGAAGGTCTCGAACATGATCTGTGTCATCTTCTCTCTGAAACAGAAGGTGCCGGTCAGAACTTGTTCGGCAGGCGGCCACAGCGGCCGCGAATGCAGCGTCAGACGGGAGGTCACCCAAGGGACCGGACACTTACCTGTTGGCCTTAGGGTTGAGGGGGGCCTCGGTGAGCAGGACGGGGTGCTCCTCGGGCGCCACACGCAGCTCGTTGTAGAAGGTGTGGTGCCAGATCTTCTCCATATCGTCCCAGTTGGTGACGATACCGTGCTCGATGGGGTACTTCAGTGTGAGGATGCCTCTCTTGCTCTGGGCCTCGTCTCCTACGTAGGAGTCCTTCTGGCCCATGCCGACCATGACGCCCTGGTGGCGGGGTCTGCCGACGATCGAGGGGAAGACGGCGCGAGGCGCGTCGTCACCCGCGAATCCGGCCTTGCACATACCGGAGCCATTGTCTACTACCAACGCGGCAACTTCTTCGTCGCACATTTTGATTTGGTCTGAAAAAATTCAGAGAATTAAAGGTTACCGGTTTCTAAATTTAAAAATAATTCTAGAAAAATCTATAAAATAGTTGCTATGCACTAAATACAAGTCGATGTCACGACTGATACGTGATAACACTGATAACAAACATGATTACGCAATATTTCATTTTAAATTTATTATGTAACCGAAGTAAATTAACAAAATCAGAATTCACTAATTGAAACAAAAACTCTAACACCATTAAAATAAAGCACTGAATTAATTAGTTTCAATTATCTTAATGTAAAAATCAACTTACAATTTATATAATAAAAATGACTAGTTAATACTCCGATGTGCTTCGTCCGAGCACTGCTCACAAAATGAATGCGGTCTGGCGAGGATAAACTATATAATGCGTGCCTTATCAGAGTTCACATAACTTCGTCAAAAGCGTTTTCCACCAATCGTGCGGTTTATGTTGCAGCCTCAATTTTTGTCACCATATAAGGTAAGGCTACTCGATTTTATCAGAATGTACTTACAGCACATCTGATAACGCGTCGATAAGTGATTACGTTACGAGTAGGTGCTCACGTGGAATGAAGCAGGGATTATTCGATTACAGCTAATTTAGTGATCGCATTCTTTCCCCGTAAAAACTGACGATTTTGAAGTGTTTCTCTAGTGTTGCTTTCTCTAGGTGAGTCGGCTGTTTCGCGCTAATTGCCACGAGCCGCAAACGCTGAGATTAACCTAAAAATATTTAATTAGCTAGAATTCACTGCACCGTCTGCCGCGTAATTACAGTAAGCGTTTAAAACATTATCGCAATAATTATGAAGAGATCAGAAAGCATTACAAACCACGTAGAGAAAGATTTAAGATAGCTCTATTATATAGCTAGACGTCGTTATTCTCAGCGAGACGGTAATTGCGACGTGTGATTTGAAGACAGCCGATCATGGAAATTGCATCGCTAATATGATTATCGTCGGGTTTTTGGATATTCAATCATACGTGCAGTTGGAAGACAATTCAAATTATCTAACAGTTTCTCAATGCGATGAATAAAATGTTAATTGAAGTAAATAATTTGTTTGAGTATCATGTCGTTAGCGTTTCAATTAGATTGCATACTATTAATTACTGTCTTAATGTCGATTCTTCAATCATCTGATATTGTCCAACTTGCCGTCTAAACACTCTAAAATAAGGTCATATTAAGCCTATTTGACAATTCAAAATTGAGCTTATGATAATTGTCACAGGTCAAGATCAGAGGTAGGTCACTCACTGGATATTCACACCAGATAAGTGACTCTTACAAACCTATGTCGATGTGCCTTAAATAATATTGCTGCCAGCAATTTCTCTCAATTTGATCACGCACATCCCGGCTGGCAGTCTGCGCTTATCGATTTCCGTCGCCCGGTGCAGTGGCACCCCGCTGGAGGGGCGCGGGATCGGGGGCGCAAGTGACTCATCCGACACACCCTCTACGACGAACCTATAAATCACAATTTTGTGCTACCGAAACTTGAATTTGTTGAACTGTAACATCACGGGTAACATTATGCCGTCTTCAAAACTAGTTTCAACGCCGAACCGACAATCATCGGTTTCTATATCCTTCTTTAGTCTCTTTCTATGGTTAACATAATTATTATAATGGTAAAACATACAATCATTGCAGAGAAAGTGATGATTAAACTGTTTTAAATATGAGGTTTGAACTGACATTTCAACATTCTCCACCGACATTATATCGAGATCAAGTATTATTCCAGAATATCGGTAAAATCTTGAATTACTTATGACTCAGTTTATCTTCGAGTGTAATCCGGCAGGTTTCTTAGAATATTTTGTAAACTGTGACTTGTGAAGTGTGACTCACACATCAAACTGCTGTTACAAACACTTCTGCGACGACACGTCTCGTTGATTTGATCATCGATTAGAGCTTGACGTCAGAGATGGGCACTATTTTATAGATACCCATAAGATTGATGATTTCATACATATTTACATAGTTACGTCCCAAATTCTAATTTGAAGGTATACCAGTCTGTTAAAATGCTAGGTAAAATGTGAAAGAAAATGAAATGGTGACTTTCAATCATTTTACTAATTTGTGAGGTATTATAGAAGATCTTATTTATGATTCATGACTAAATAGCCTTTCGATTCCATAATGAAGCTTTCCGACGCGTCTGTGAATACCTACGATATTTGGACAAGCCTCAAGGCTTGTTACATTAGTCATATCTATATAAATAAAAATGAATTGTTGTTCGTTAGTCTGATTAAAACTCGAGAACGGCTGAACGGATTTATCTTATCTTAGTCTTGAAATGTTCGTGGAGGTCTAGGGAAGGTTTAAAAGTCGAGAATAAATCGAATAATTGCCGGGATATTAATTTTGAATAATAACCCGTGCAAAGCCAGGGCGGGCCGCTAGTTTATTATATAAATAATATCATACTTAATATTATAAATGCGAATGTAAGTTTGTTTGTTACGCTTTCACGCAAAAACTACTGAACCGATTTAAATGAAATTTGGTACACAGAATCTCTAGAGCCTGAGAAAGGACATAGGCTACTTTGAACCGCGGGAAAGTGTCATTCCGCGGTAAAAATAATTATAACGCGGGTAACACCGCGGGGCACTACTAGTAATATATATTTTTTAAATCGCGTCTGCAAGCTAAAAAATAACAACAGCTATTTAATTACTTAAGTTAGTACGCATAAAGGAATAATGTGTAACTAATAATAATGCTTTTCTAAATAAAGTACGGGGTTCACCACAAACCTGTGGTTAATTTATTAGTATTAAATAGATATCCTGTAAATTGTTTTTCTTCCATTTACCTCTTGCGTATTTTAAACAAAACTGTTTTGTATACGTAATTCTATGATTACCTTCTCAGGTTTTCAAAATTTTTTAAAAAGGACGTTCTCAATTCGTCGCTTACCTATGTTTTTTTTTAATTGATCTGATTGCTCTGGTATTTTTCTGGTATCTAATGAATGACCCGACGACGCGACGTTAATAATGAAATTGTTGGAAATCTTGCCAGTACCATATATGAGCTGAGAGTCGAGAGGAACTCAGACGCCTTTTAAAGAATTATCCAACCAAATAAGACGCGTTCGCGATACATTTTCTAAGATAATTTCCGCCCTATTTGACGATTACCTTCGTTAGTCCGAATGGGTCGAAGCAGTTAGCCATCAGATGGCTAGAAACACCCTGGCACCCTTAAAAGGCCTTAGTACGCCGAAGGCGCGGCGAAGCGAATCGAATGTAAACCATTTTGGGAGAGCTGGAAGTCACAACCTTGGTGACTTTGTTTATCCAAATGGCATGCTATTAAATTTTTAATGACATATAGTATATAATGTAACTAACGCGGTCCTTTTCTAAACTTTTTGAAAAACCTTTTTAACAATTTTTTACTTTTTCTTCATGTGATCTATGTTTATATTTAAGGAATATCTATGTGGGAGCTTTTAGGACAATCACAAAAACTAATGGAACTATTTTCAAAACGGATTACACTGG
Organism: Gymnoscelis rufifasciata; assembly: GCA_929108375.1. Taxonomy (NCBI): domain Eukaryota; kingdom Metazoa; phylum Arthropoda; class Insecta; order Lepidoptera; family Geometridae; genus Gymnoscelis; species Gymnoscelis rufifasciata. The sequence goes on from OV815311.1 coordinate 13,154,844, forward strand.
TACATTATTTTTGAAAATCCATAAAATCTAACCATTATGTGTTAAGCTAGTTTAAAACACTATTTGTGTCATTATTATTATAGACGTGTAAAAACGCATGTTGGCTAAGTGACTCTACTTTCATTGCGCAGGTCGTGGGTTCAGAAGAAACCCGCCCTCTTTGGATTTTTTATCTTGTAAAATGTGCACTCTTTAAACCTTTGAAGGCCTAATCTTTCTCGTCAAAAGTCCCTGTTTTCTAACAGTGGGAACGTTAATAGGCGTGCCTTTTTATATACTTGTTCCATAAAAATATATTTCGTTGACTAATTAAAATTATTGTATGAGTTTGACTACGATTTAGTAAGGTTAAGTCGCAGTCGAAAAAGCCGTGTTGGCTAAGTGGGAGGACACTCAACTTTCATTCCGAAGGTCGTGGGTTCAAACCCGCCACGCACCTCTGGATTTTTCTTCTTGAGAAATTTATGTGCGCTTTAAACACGTGCTTTAACGGTGAAGGCAAACATCGTGAGGAAACCGGCATGTTCTGAGAACTTTAAAGAGTTTGAAGGACATGTGACATTCATCAACCCGCACTTGGCGAGCGTGGTGAATTAAAGCCTAATCTCTCTCGCCAAGAGAGAAGTCCCTGTCTCCCAGCAGTGGGAACGTTAATAGGGTGATGATGATGATGAAGTCGCAGAATTTTAAATATATAAAGATAAACATCGTCGTTCGTGGTGGTTGCAAACTTTTCCAACAAGCAGGTGGCTGAACATCTGGCAGGAGGAAGTGGCTGATAAAGATATATCAACTTTGCACCGAGTCAAGGTTAACCAGTCGAACTGCATATTTACGTCGCAGCGAAAGCGAATCAACTTTTTAAATATGAATAATCAATGAAATATGATAATTAAAAAAGAATATTTGAATTAGAAACCTTTTTGGGTAATAAATGTATCTAAAAACATTTATTTTGTTAACTTTATCAATGTCATTGTTATGAATCGCAAATAAAATGTGTTTGCTTTCGTGTTTTTCTTCGTTGAAAGTCTAAAAACGTTTCAAATTGGGCCTGTAGTTCCAGGGATCAGCGCGATAAAGCAAACAAATAGTAGATATGTGTTATAATTTTAATTATATGTAGATGCAGAAAATCCAATTTACCCGGGAAACTCGTTTACACGATATCCATAAACAACATTGTTTAGGTACCTCCGGGTGGTGCTAAGAACAGTCTCTGGTGGTAGGCTTCGGCCGCGGCTTGTCACCACCCTCCGGGCTGGGCCAGTGCGTGAAGCGATTTTTTCGTGTTTCATAATGTGGTCCGGAGAAGCCATCTTCTAGGCTAGGCCTTCATGCTCCATCTGAGACCACATCGTCTCTTTGCATCAGGTGAGATTGTGGTCAAATGAAGGCTTATCAATAAAAAAAAACCCTAATAATTATTACTATATATGAACATCAAAAGTAATGTACCGATAAATCATTGTCATATGTTATCAGCATATTTGTATTATTCATTTCATTGCATTTTCCTTCCGTGAATGATTCAATTTAATATCATTATATGGAAATGTTTTTTCCTACTTTACTGGCAAGCTACAATGATAAGGCCATATGGTGATTTGCATTTCGAATATAAAGGATATATTCCCATATGTGGCATACTTAAGTAGGTAACACCTTGAGAAGGATTAGTTATTGTTTTCCTTGGACGTGAGCTGCGCATTCAGTATTCGAGAAAAAAAAGTGGTTATTTAAGTTCCTATTAATTTACAGTGCTAAAGTATTAAAACAGAGTATTGTATTCAACAATTAAAAAAACAATAAAACAATGTGGCTGTCGAAGTCAAATTTAGGGCTTAAATAAAAAAAATACCTTATTCAAAATGTATATCATAATATCTTAATTTAAACTTTAATCAAAAGTAATAATTTAAAATCTAAAGTAATACTTTTAGTTTTAAGTTTCTAAGAACTCTTGTAGAGTGTAGTAACTATTTTGAATAAGTTTTTTTTATTTAATCCTATTGGCTTCTCAAGCCACATTCGGGCACACAATAGAAAATATTCTAACAGTAGGTACAGGTTCGCCTTTGTCGGATACGACACGGAGGACATCATCGTCATAATAATTATATTTATAAGTAGTCTGAAATTTCATACATAGCTTTAATGTAAAAACTGTAATAATCTGTTTAATTTTTAAGCTTTTAACCTAAAGTATAAGATAAAAAAACCTTATTAGGATATGATCCAAATATATGTACCAATGACATGTACGCTTTTTTTATAATTTTTTTAATAAATAATATAATTATTTTTTTAGAATGTGAGTTAATTTCTTTAGTATGTACATTATGTACATAATTACAGAACTCATATATTTCCATGCCCTGTCAGGGCTCATGTTGTAAGCGCTAATTAATTATAAGACCAAAATTGCACACAATCATGAATGCCAGCGATTTTAAAACGTAAACGATTTTATATTTGAATTTCAGTGCGTAAAACAACTTCATATTTTCATCGATTCAGATTTATCGATAGTGTCTCATCACCTGCCACCAAACTAAACATAAGATAACGGAGCTTAATGATGTAATATAACATAATATATAAAATAAATACGAGTAAATAAATATTTCCTGACTACTCACACAGCATCACCTAACTCGGAACTAAGCAGAGCTTGTACTAAGGTTGTTAGGTGACTGAATACTACATTGATACATTTTTTTTTTGTAAATACATACATATACATACATAATACCCAGACCCGAAACCAGAAATTGTAGAAATTCAGTAACGTACAAAATCTGGTCATAAAGGATAATATAAAATGTACTTATTTGGCAATATTATACTTTGCAATGGCGTAGTACACTAATTGCCTATTAACGTGTGTTTCTCCTGAAAAACATCCTGTTGTTTGACGTTTCTGGATTTAATTAACTATTTTCCTCACGATTCGATACCCTATTTTATGCTTGTTGCCTTGTCTTTCAATTAAAGTCTAATTTAGGATATCAAATAAATAAATAATCAGTTGTGGCATGTTGATATAATTACAAATAATATATCTTGAGTTAAAAGTTGATAAGACAACGGACGGGATTCAACCAAATTATTTACATATACATATTATTATATCGTTAATTAATAAAAATTTAATTACAGACTCGGTAAATACAAGTTCTACTTGGACATAAATCGCCCTTGAGATGATTCGTTTATGTTTGGTTACAGCGGTTAGTCTAGACTTTCAACCTTCAACAAACCAGTTTAGGTCGGAGGAAAATAGTAAACTTGTAGATGAACTTCGTAATAATATTGTGTATGTAGAACCTGTGGTAGCACTACATAATAAATATGAGAGACAAAACTGCAAAACGACAGTTTAAGACAAAACTGTTTTTGTGGCTAGTAGATCAATGTTTTTTATAAAATTAATGATTTTTTGGATATTGATATAACTTTTACATCGTAAATAATATTAATTAAATTAAATTTCAATTGTTATATCTAAACATTATAACATTTGCATGCCATTTTACAGCTAAAGTATGTGAAACCTTATATGAAACAAAACATCTATTATTGTACTATACTTGTGGCAAATAAATACATTAAGTCATTTAATTTATACATTCTATTGTTACAAAATTATATAATTTTATATAGCACTGGCTTTTCAAAAAACGGCGTTATCCTTTCCTTTATTGAGTGTTTCTCCTACACAAATATAAATTAATTAAAATTGTATTGATGTTGTTGAATGTAATCTTAGTTTATATTATTATAATTTCTCCTATTTTGTCTCCTTTGTTTTACACGCACTTTTTCTATACCCGGTTAATTCCAATTTGTAATAGGTCTCCCGCAATACAGGCTTGCCTCGTGCGGGGACCGCTGCTAAGTGAAATTGTAATGTGTGAGTTGTTAAATAAATATTTTTGTATTTTTTGTATTTTTTTATGGATGTTCCCGCGGGAAAGAAGAATATTCCCGTGTAGTCTATAAGTAGCCGGATTTACACTTTTATATTTAAGAAAACAAAACAAATGGCGTATTATTTACATTTTACAAGGTGTTACCTGCGGTATAATGGAATCTTTACCGGAATTGCATTATTTTCCCGAGGTTAAAGGTAGTCTTTGTCCTTTCTAAGGATCAATAGAACCTTTGTGCTAAGTTTAATCTTAATCGGTTCAGTAGTTTATGCGTCAAAGCCGGGCTAGACAAGCAGAGTTACCTTCGCATTTATAGATTAAATTATATAAATATAAGTAAGTATCAATAAATTTAATTTAATCGATAATTAAATTTTAAATTTGTTAATGTGAGTTTGGCGCGCAAGAAAGTGTTCTTAAACATGTTTCATGAAAATCGGTTGGGGTCTCTAATGAAAGCGCATGACTTTTTACTCTTAAGGGTACTCTTAAGGAGTCGGGGTTTTTTTTTTTAATTGTAAATTAAGGTTATTAGCTTAGTTCGTCCACTCGCTGCCGGCTGTAGCTATGATGTCATCGCTCCATCACGTTATAAGTCGTCCTGGTAAAGTTTTGCATATAGGAAGCTTAACTCCTTTAAGGGCAATGCCGTGGCATGTAAAGCTAAATAGTCTATAAAATCGCGGTACGAATTACGATTAACTTGTCCTTTCCCATTAATTAATGTAACCTCAACGAATAACTGTATATAAAATTTGCTGGCAATAATTTTCAAGAGGTATTTATGTTTTGAATGTAAGATTAGATTTAATGTAATTTGTGTTCCTTACTGTTTTTGTGTGTTAATATGTTTATATAAAATATTCATTTTGTTTTTTAGTTTTAGGTTTTGTTATGTCATTTTAAAAATAAGTGTAACGCCCAATACATTTGAGTTGTGTAAAAATATATTGCGCTGGCTGTGACTGTGTGCTGTGAATAAATAAAATCATACCATATGATAAAACTACACTACATCATAATATAAGTCAAGAAAATTTATGTTACCTACATTATTATCTGTAGACGTCGGTCGGTCGTGTAACTTCCGAAGTCTAGGTCCTTGGCCTCAACGTGTTTCGGTCGTTTAAAATTCAAATTCAAGTCGCACGCGCAACTATTGGCTCATTGACGTAACCGGCCAAATTGACTAACGGAAAATCTGATACGGACCGGATGTTCTGTCCAAACTCCAAACATGATTTTTGCTATATAATCAATAGGTACATTTTTTTGTTTCTATTACAATTATACACATTGTGTTTTCTGGGTTGTGTGTCCATATCGTGTTTTTTACCCAAACATTTGCTTTTCATTTATTTGATCTTTGTGAATGCCTCGAGAATCGGTGATAGTTTTTTTACAGACGCGTGATCTGACATTCTGACATGAAACAAATTGTTTCGTATTAATATTAGCGTAGGTACATTAATTTTACTGTACCTAATCAATAAATATCTGTTTTTCATGTCTGTTAGGTAACGATATTTATGAATTATGTATATGTATTTAACATAAAGAAGTTGTAAGAATTTAGATAGTAATGTTTTAGGTAGATAGGCGCTTTATGGTTGTACTGTAAATATTTTATCAAAACAGGATAAGTTTAATATTTCATATCGTAGGATTTGAATGAAGTCATTTCATTATAATTTAGTGATATATTTTTAATAACTCTGAAATGAAACATTATAATTTACACTGAATGCAGATAAGTACCTATTGTAATCTGTAAACATCGATAGCGTAAACCGATAGCATTCAATTTCAGGAATTTATTGATTGTCGTTAAAATAATAATTATTAAACACGTCAAGGAAAAGATATAAAGATGTTAAGTCACTCAGATATATTTTTTATATTCACAGCATTCCAAAGGGCATGCGACTAAACTCATAATAACCTTTTGGTATGTACAAATAGGAAGGTACTACGATTTAACCGTAGCATAGCTGTTTTTAAAGTCAAATCTATTATGATTAAATTATAAACTTTGTTGGTCTTTATTCAATAAATTTATATGTTAACTTGGAAATATGATCGTATCAATTGAAACAGCTATGTTATTCTTTAAGCGATCTAAATCTATGCTCATTTTCAAATCAACCCTATTCCAATTCAATTTGATGTTATACCACTTTAAATCTTCTTTTTACATGTAACTTTATTTCACCTGTCGAAGTAGGTAATCCTAAAGATTTTATGGGAAATATGTATAATAAAAAATATCTATGTATGTATGTATATTATATTAAGTATATCAGATATCTAGTACCCGTAACACAAGCTAAGAGCTTACCACGGGGCTAGATGTTGTTGTGTGGATTGTCCGGAAATATTTATTTATTTTTATTAATTTAATGCTCTTGGATATAAGAATCTCTGTACCATACGTACTAATATTACAGTAATTTGATTCGAAAAAAAGTGGTTACCAAAAAAGTTATCCGGGTGTTTTGCACATTAAATTCTATAAAATTGCCAATCCGCAAAAGTCTTGAAAAACTTTCCAGGTAAAACTATCAAATATCTGCACCATAAGATAGAAACACAACATGTTCTACATTACGCACTGATGATCAATGTATGCTCCCAACCTACAGAGTTTTTGCCTTACACAATGCCACGCAACAATAGATCAGTATCAGTTACAATTACAATGTAAGTAGGTATTATAACCCCTTGCAACTGTCTCTAGTTCTCTAGAAGACTTCACTTGAAAGTGTTTACGTGCTTATGAATAGAGAAAGTACGAATGTGGAGAACGGAACTTATGAAAGTAACATCTCATTGTAGGAAGTCTACACATTTATAATTTATAACTTTTTGTAGATGAGTTTTGGTAATTACCTGTTTAATTTCGTAACCTGAAGAAGAGTTTTTTTTAATACATTGTTTTTAAAGATTATTTTATACGAGCAAAATGAAAAATTGATAGTAGCCAATTCTCAGACCTACTGAAAAACATATAAAATTTGCTAAAAATCGGTAAAGCCGTTTCGGAGGAGTACGGTAACTAACATTGTGACATGGAATTTTTTTATATTAGACTAGCTGTGCCCTGCGGTGCTACCCGCGTTATAATGGATGAAGTACTCTTAACCAACAACATATTTATTTGAATAAAGATTAATATTATTATGTTGATACAACTTAAACAAATTATTTCGACCAAATTAGGTACCATAAAAACGGTTTTTGTGAGTTAATCTTAAAAGATAGACATATACTATCGCGGACTGTTTTTAGATCATTAAAAGAGCTATTATTCTTTAATACATATTTTTTGTGTATCTTGAACCGTTTTCACGGCGCACGCAACGGAAGGCTTCAAAGATAAACAATTTCTCCCATTTTTTACACATTTACCACTATATCTTTGCTCCTATTGGTCATAGCGTGATGTTATATATATATATATAGCCTATAGCCTTCCTCGATAACTGGACTATCCAACACAAAAATAATTATTCAATTCGAACCAGTAGTTTCGGAGATTAGCGCGTTCAAACAAACAAACAAACAAACTCTTCAGCTTTATAATATTAGTATAGATATATTTTAACTAAGAAATCGCATAAAAATCTATGAAAAATAGCTCTGACGATAGATCAGCATTGCAAACAAGTTTGCAGCAATGGTAGTAAGTAAAAATTGGATTTAAAGATTTACACTAAAAAGATTTTATTCGAAAATGAAATGTTGTAGAACAAAATATGTTCGTCTGGTGCGTGCCATTCACACCATATCCGCTTAATATACCAATTTTGAATCACCTTGTATACACCCAGGCCAGGTACTGTTGCCTCACTTGCAGAACATACAAACATTAATCGCTTGGTTGTAATCAAAACCGCTAATACTTGCTCCGCAACTCGAACTTCGACCACTGCGCCGCCAGCGCCACTGAGACAGTCTTATAAAATGTTCCAATCTATATTACGAGGACTTTACCTGGCATTTTGGCCTATTTATTAATACTGTCGTTAAAAAAAAGGTGTGTGTGCGATTCACACACGATAGAAGTGAAACTTCAGTAAATCGACGAAAGAATAAGAAGAATAAAAAAAAGTGTGTGTGTGTCAGCTACGACGCACGATTGGAGTCTACTACTTACGAACTATAATTATGATATATATCGAATAGAAAAAAGGGTAAATGAACGCATCTGCTAAAATGATAAGAGAAACAAACATAAATATCTGTAATTATTCGGATTATTTATATTACTTCAATAAAGCGTATTACATAAAGTATGTTACAAAATAATATAAATAAAATACAGCATTACCTCTTTGCGCGATACTTCGTAGTCTCAACTACGATGTATCGCGCAAAGAAATTTAAATAAAGCATTGTATTTGTGTCTCTTACCATTTCCGTTTCATCTTTTTGCATACGGTTTGAAATCACTACGATTCTATAGAAGTTTCACTTCAAAAAACATTTCGTGCAGCAGTAGGTCAGTAACCTACTGCTAGTTCATTTTAGCCTATAACCACATTTTAACTCCTAGAAAAGGCTCCTACTAGGTACCTACTACAGTTTGGTAAGCAAGGCTATAAGCGATAAGTTTTAATCATTAGTATTTAATATAACATCCTCGCCTACCAGGCTTTGGTATGGACCTGTAAGAAGAGTAGGTACATAATATATATATTATAATGATTCATGTTAAATTCCTAAAAATAAAGCTGTGAATTCCTATTATTTTCCTTGTATAGGTCTTCTATAGGCACACATAACCCTCTGGAATTACCTTACATGGCCATTATGCTATGGAGTGTAAAAATAACAATGGACGATTCATCATTATCGTTACAGGACGTAGCAATTGATTATGTGTTAATGTTAATGAGTAATCTTCCAATAAAAGAAAACTATTAGCACTAGCACACTACATAAGTCAATAGTTGTGAAGTTATCAAAAATCAGTTTAAACGATTTTGCCATAGATTATTTTATAGGGACTTACACGATCTTCACAGAAATATGTTTACCTTTACCACCTATACTGAATCTGATGGCAGTTATGTCCTGTGTATTATACTTATACACTAAATAAGCCATAAAGTTTATGTATAAATTACATAACAATAAATTATAAGCGATTACTGTTATCATCTCTACTATGCATAATTTGTGTAACACCTTGGTGTATAATTTAAATTTAATAATATTATAAAATAACGATAGTATACATAGATAAGCTATAATTGAAGAATGCGAGCTATGTAGCGTGCTGTAGTTGGGAATGCATCGGTGCGGAACCTCCCAATGTGCTGCTGTGAGGCCTTATATGGCAATACCATCTCTGCATAGTCAACGAAGCATTTTTATGCCCGCAGTACCTGGTCTATCGGCTACGGGGCGGGCGTTGACAAAAATATCAAAGGTTACGGGTGAAGGTCTGTTTTCAGCGCTAGGGGTTAGCTGGAACGATTTTCGCTGAGGGTATAAGTATTTGTTTTAGGTATTATGAGGCTAAATATTTGAATGATTAAATGATCACAAAACACCCGTCTCTTATTTGGCCTGTCTTCGTCCGATTCCCCAATATTTCGGCAGTGTGCCTTCAACACGCAACCGTCGGAGCATCTGAGTTTTAATTCCAAGTACCTACCTATTTCAAAAATCATCAAAATGTTCTATTGTTAAGTACCACACAGCATAGAATAAGTGTTGTTATTCTATGCCACATACACATAAACCACATACCTACCTAATAGTTACACCTATCATAAAATAGCTTTCCGATTCCGAAGGCTTTCTAAGTAGTACCACAGATTAGATATATCTAATCTGTGGTAGTACTCAGTTTTCCGGTATTAAAAAGTATTCTGTGTTGTGTATCACATGCTATGCATTTGGTACTGTGCTGCACTCTGTATTGTTTAAGTAACAACTTCGTCAATTCTATCAACGCCATCTATTCACAATCTATGATACTATAAAAAAAAATATTTTGTGACCTAATAGTAAAATAATTACAATTAACGGGTTATACATTTATTAGTATGAGCAAGTTCATATATATAAATCTAGTCCTATAAAAAATACCTTTCATGGCAACTTTGATTGTTTATAAAGATAATGAAAAATGGCAGCACTTATAGAGTAATTTCTATAATAGCAACATTTTCTTATGTCAAAATGACAACTGAAGTGACCAATCATATACGCTAATTTTTGCGCCATCTGGTGGAGAAAGTCAAACAAACAAAAAACAACATGGCTGTTCATTTGTTGTAAATTGTAAAAGTGAAGGGGGGCTTACAATAAAAAAATATAGATTTGATTATAGTACGAAGTTATTTGAAAAGTGCGTAATGATTTTTTCTAAGTGTGTTTGAGCTGATTTTCGTCATACAATCAGGTGAGTGTCATGGTCTATTTGTTTACGTGTGAATATCCATGACCTTATTTTGTGAAGCGGTACAGTGTACCGTTATTCGGGGCGCGTGGCCCCGAGCTTCGGAGTGAGAGAGTGCTGAGGAGCCACGGAGGGCCACGGCCACCCCTCCTCTCGGTCTCCCGGTGGTGGATGGGAGCGGGAGTAAAATTTCACATGGAGGGGATCCCGAGACTTGGTGGGGATGCGTTCCACTCTGTTATCGGTCGAGAGGAACTGGTAGGGGTGAACAACCTCCCGATAGACGCCTAGGCCCGCCCACTACCTACATGTGCTTTCAGAACTTTCATGAACTTGTTCTGTTTGGAAAAGTTGAGAAAACAATATTTTACGCCTTTACAAATTACACGGCCATATTGTTGCAATTTCTTTGTCTTCATGTAAACTTGACCTCAATTCTATTTCTCAGATTCTATTTGCTATATTGATAATATTTCCATTTTCTAAGTAATTATACTGAAAATTAGTCTAATTAATAAAGTGACTAATAATACTTTAATACTTTTCAATATTGGGGTCACTGACATTCAAGATGACCTCATTCAATGCCATTCAAGGCCTCTTGCAAAAACATAATGATTAATATCTTTAGGATTGGATCAGTGATATTCATTTGCTTGATATCATTCAACTTTGGTGAGATAGGAGTCATCACTTATTGAATTAATACTCACATAAAATAAAAATAAAAAAGCCCCTTTATTCTGTAACTTTAAAAAGATATTTACAAGTAAATTGTGGATATCACTGTACATGCATGTTTAATTAATTTATAGATCAATGTCAGATATGATATTCAATTATTTTAATTTTGCATGCATTATTATTATTTTGTTTTATAATAATTGTGATTAAATTATTTCTCATTTTCGTCCATAGTTAGGACCCCTCTCGGGTAAAGACCTCCTCCAGATCCTTCCAATGTTTGCGGTCCTCACCAATTTTTGCAATACTCACATACTGAGGATATATTAAAACCTTTACAACTTAAAAAACTGTACAACAAGCACTTCCATATGAAACAAAAATATTAACGAAGTTGTACTATGTTTTTATGAAAAATTATTCAAACTCAACAAACATAAAGAAGCCTGACTTTATTAATCTCTATTATCCATAAATATCACCATCATATTTAACCGTAAAAAAAGCCAAAAAAAAAGTGCCTAAAGTTTTTAACATCCCGCACCTGTTGTAGGTATTAAATTATTATAAAACAAGCATTAATTATAAAAAAATAAATAAACTCAGCTTTGCTGACTCAGTAGGTTAGGTTTAAGTTTAATACCTACCTTTCAAAGCTGACCAAAACCGGCAAAACCCGGAGTAATGTGTATTTTGCCTGAGTAAAGGCGAAAATTTAAAACACTATAATTTGTTATACATTTATTTATTACCTGCTTGGTGTTGATTTTGATTGTCTGTTTTCTTAAAATTTTAGGCTAATAGTTTCTTTAAAAAACTTATTTGTAATTATTTATGTAAGGAGTCTAAAACTTTTTTAAAATTATATTTATAGGACATATCCCACTCTACACCAACAAGATCTAAATCCGGCTTAAACTTTTAAAAATGAAACATACAATATGAGTACAATAAAACACCTGTCTTTGTTTCATCATCATCATGACCCTATTAACATAACAGCAGTGGGTGCTGGGACACAGGGCCTTCCCTCTTGATGATAGGGCCTTAATTCACCAAGCTGGCCAAGTGTGGGTAGGTAAACGTCTAATGCCCTTCGAATTTTAGGCATTTTGACTTTGTATAGTCAGGTAGATAAGGAAACCCTATGTCATTAATTACTGTCATGTAAATCTCACTAACACCACCAATGGAGTTGGTGAGTTTTTTATTCCATGGAGTTAGTAATTCACGTGACCATAATGTCAATTATGGGGCTATTATAAAATTACTGCTGAACTTTATTATGCCCTCCGGGCTGGGCCAGTACGTGAAGCGATTTTTTCCTATTTCGTAACAGGGATGTTGCGGATGCATTTTTTGTCAAATCCGCGGATGCGGATGCGGATTTTAAGAGGTTCACATCCATGCAGATGCGGATCTGTACAAAAAACTTAAGTGTTGGTTTGGTAGTGGAAAAAAAAACAGTAATATTTATCCTTTCTTTATTATATTATATTCATTATTATATAAAGTAGTAGTTAATTACTGTTATTATTTTAGTAATTAAATTTTAATATTGGAGCATTATATTTAATGAAAAGTAGGATGGCCGCCTTCTCTGACTCCAGTCTGTTTCGCAAGGGTTCGTATATTAATCCTGCGCTGCTAAATAACTGTTCACTTGGAACACTGGCTGGTGGAGCTGATAAGAATTTGCGTGCTATTTTAGATAACAGTTTGAACTCGCTTTGATTAACACTCCACCATTTAAGAGGGCTCTCATTTAAATTAATTCGCTTCTTATTGCTGAAAGTACGTAACTCCTTCTTGAGAATTGCGTCAGGGCTGACTATTTCTGGTGTTTCCTGACTTTCATCGTCACTTGATGAATCGAGCATCATGGCAAGATCACTTATTAAACAGGACTGACGTCCAGTACCTGAGGTCCCTGGTCGTTCCGTATCTATGGAATCCGTCATTCTCATTTTCTTCGCTCTTTCGGTACTTGGAGATATTGTTCGAGAAGCCAACATGTCTTCGGTGTTTCTGCTAATCTTCAATATATTATCTTTAATCTTTTCCTCAGTTACTGATGTGAAAAATTTGTTCTTATAGCGAGGATCTAGGTAAGTGGCTATGACATATAAGTTATTCTCTTCTAACAAAGTGGAAAATTTTACAGAAATTTCAGCTTTTAAAGTTGTGGCTGCATGGTGAATTGGAGATTCCGGTGAAGCTGTCAAATAGTCACTAACTTTTTGCTTCAGCATTAGAATTATAGGAATCACTGATGAAATGAGAGTCTGAGAGCTGCTAAGTTCACGTGTGGCTTCTTCAAAAGGTTTCAACAGCGCAACACAACATTCTATGATTTTCCACTCTTCTGGTGAAATAGGGTCAATTTCGCTGTCATTTATGTAAAGGCTTAAGGCACCTTTTGCTTTCAATAAACGCTCTAACATATAAAAAGTACTATTCCATCGCGTAACACAATCTTGAAAAACTTTGAGATGTGGTTGGTTGAGCCTGTCTTGGATTTTGTGCAGTTGTTTCTGGGCTACAGTAGAATAGTTAAAATGCGTCGATATTTTTGTACATTTTTCTATGATACTCTTCATATTTTCTTGTGAGTTTATACAAATTCGAATAGCAAGTTGCATCTTATGAACTGCACAATCCAAGTCTTGGAATTTTGCCAATCGCATCGCTCTTTTCATACTGGAGCCTTCGTCTAGAATCATGCAATGCACTTGATCATTGGAGATATTCCATTCCGTAAGCATCGTGTCAAATTTTTCAGCTATTATGTCACCTGTGTGGCGGTCGGCATAAGTCTCTTCTTCTTCTTTTATTTGATGGCGTCCGTGACTGGCTATATGGTCAAAAGTCTCACATTTCAAAACAATTGATGACCGATCAAAATCTTTAGCTATTCCATGACAAGTCAGACTAAGCAAAGAGGCGTTAGAGCTTGGGTCTGACCAAATGTCAAATTTTTCAGCTATTATGTCACCTGTGTGGCGGTCAGCAAAAGTCTCTTTTTCTTCTTTTATTTGATGGCGTCCGTGACTGGCTGCTATATGGTCAAAAGTCTCGCATTTCAAAACAATTGATGACCGATCAAAATCTTTAGCTATTCCATGACAAGTCAGACTAAGCAAAGAGGCGTTAGAGCTTGGATCTGACCAAATGTCAGAAGTAAATGACATGTGATCAAAGTTTTTAATCAATTCTTTAACTTTGATAGCAATTTTGCCATATAGCTCCTTGCACACAAATTCAGTGAAATAGTTGCGCCCTCTAAAATTGTATCTCGGTGCTATTTCTTGTATAAGTCTGCGAAAACCAAGTCCTTCCACAAAATTAAAAGGTAAATTTTGAAGCGCAATCATTTCTCCGATTAACTTATCAATTTTTTTCGAGTTTACGTTATTGATATCCCATTTTTTTTCTTTTTGTAATACTTCCTCTAACGAAAGCTGTTTCTTGGCTTCTTGAAGAGGCGTAACGATTTTATCTAAAAACAAACAAAAAACATAAAATAAAAAATACCATATTTTTTATTTAAATATAATACGAACCGCTATAAAATAAATTAAATTCAAAACAACAAAACTTGTACTGTAATTAACTTATTACCTACATCTTTCACTATAAAATTAATGGAACAAACTTTCTTGTACTACACTTTTATATAAATTCCAGTATAGATGACAAATGTAAGATTCCGGATTCAAAACTCAGTATTACGAATTGGTGGGATCGGGTCTAAATTAAGAAATTAAGTTTAGCAAAATTATATATTTTTAATTTTTAGTCCAGAAATATTTATTTATTTAATTAATTTTTAATAAAAAAAAATTATTATAGGTAATTTTGCCTAAAATACAACTTACCGGCATCAGTTTTTATTTTCTGTAGCTGCTTTTCGTTATTTGCTTTTTCAAACAAAGTAAACTCTTCTGGGTGCATTGATTTTAGATGATTTTTTAGCGACGATGTTGTTCGACCCTTTCGAGAATATGTTTTACTACATATTTTACAGTGAGATTTATCCCGGTCATTTTCAACAGGTTGGAAATAGTTCCAAATTTCACTGTGCGTAGGTGGTGGCATAGTTCACTTGTCCAATAGGTTAACAAAAGTCAATTTTAATTAAAAATGCAGCACTCAGTTTACTTAACGTAATACGTAGTACATTAGATACGTACGTAAACAATACAGTTACTTAGATTTATGCGATAACACTTCTTAACAAAAAGGGCAATATAAACAAACGTGCGCGTCGATCTTGTTACAACAAAATAATAGCGAGGCGCGTTACCGTCCCGATTCAACGAAGCCAGGCCTTCCCCTTCCTTTCTTGTCGCGACCTGCTACACATCCGCATCCGCATCAGTTCCGCATCGATTTATGCGGATGCGGATGCAGATGCGGATGTCTAAATCGATGCGGATGTTCCGCATAAGCGGTTGCGGATGCGAATATTAGCAACATCCTTGTTTAGTAATATGGTCCGGAGAAGCCATCTACGATCGAGGTCTTCATGCCCAATGTTATACCACATCGTCACTTTACATCAGGTGAAATTGTGTTCAAATCAATACTTACCCGGCACAAAAAAAAAAAAGTTGTTTTCATTGGATCCACTTAATGGCAGTATTAAAATTAATTGTCGTTTGTAGATTGATAACTGATATCAAATACGTAAAATTATTACTAATTTTTATTCCCGCTCAGAAATATTGCGCCTCAGCAACACAAAACGCTGATGAAAAAGGTACCAACTTTGTCCTATCTAATTCGACTCGAGACTTTTTGGCGACGAATGAGTCGCGGTGCTATCGAGCGTTTTTAAAACGTGCGTGTTGTGCGTTTCAAACGCGATTGACATTTGCGATGTAGTAGTATCATAAAACGGGCCACCGCATCTGTACAAAAAGTCGCTATGCGCGAACAGCCTACGTTACATCATAGTGAGTTTAAGTGAACCTATTTATTTGGGAATAAGTAGGACCGTTGGTTTGCAACATACTATCAGTGAGGTCTTCTCTCTTCGTATTTTAAATTTAGCATCAATCCAACAAATCAATCAGAGCCAACTTGGATTCATGCTACATAGAAATCTTAAACTGCGACTCATACTCTATTATTATCCTAACTAACGAATCTTCTCGAATTAAACACTCGTAAAATTAAAACAATCTCGACATTCCCAGAGCCAGCGAAGCATTCACATCTTGTGAAAGTACAAAGAGAAAGTGAGCACGCTAGACATACGCCAGCGTATAGCATACCCGTCATTCGAGTATCCAAGATCGAGCCTTCATAAAAAACTTTCTTTAACCCACTTTCTTGGCGAAGCGGTCGGCTGCCGGGCCGCGTGTTAGTGCTGTTCTGTTTGTGGTGTTCGTTGGTACCCTATACCCTACCATGTCTCAACCCCAGGGAGTGGGAATCGTGGGATCCGTGTGGGGATAGTGAATGACGGAAGTGGGACAGTGTTGTTTTTTTCGGACTCGTTCTCCCGACGCGGAGCGATGTGTGACATGCAGAAAATGCCGAGAGATGAGTGGTAATTAGAATATTTTTTGGGTTTTGATTGTTGTCTTCTAGCAGCTGAGGCGTACCATAGATATACCATAGATATATTTTTCGAATAGTACAAAAAGGTGTAGTAAGTTGGGTCATAGTTGTTGGTAGTTTTTATGTTATTAAACATCTTATATTTTTTTGAGGCGTACCATAGATATTTATTACTGGTACCAGCAACTGTTAATGCATTGTAGATCTCTTAAATTCATGCATATAATTTAAAAACATCAGAGCCTTCAGATACAGGTGTTTTTTTATTTATAAGTATGTACTTACTTTCTTTTTTGTATCAACTAAGGACAGTACAAATTTTAATGTGTGCTTATAACCTAAAATAAAACCTGAAATGAAATGAATGTGTTTGTTTACTTAAAGGGACTGATCTCTGAGTAAAATAACCAATGGTTAAAATATATAGCATCTCTTCCAGTCAGACACTCACAGTAGTCAGTTGACTTGATAGCTCTTTATAGTTTTAACCGCCGACGGAAAAAGAGGGTTTAAGTTTGACGTGTCTGTCTGTCTGTGGCATCATATCTCCCAAACGGATGAAGCTATTAAAATTTTTGTATGAAATGTGAATTTTGCGTGAGTGTTTTTATATATGTTTGATGAAAATCGGCTGAGTTTCGTTTAAAAGTTATGGGTATCTAATTAGATTTTAAATATTCAAGTACGTAGGTGACCACTCATATAACTTAGTAAATAAGCTTGGAGTTTGGCTGTCGACAGCATATTTTAATGTTGCACGATTTAACTTACTGACAAATATTGTTGGTGTAGGTAAGGATCGGACTATGACCTAGATTGTGCTATAAACAATGCTATAGTTTCAGCGTCCTGTAGGGCTTATCTAGCAACACAATGTTTGTTAACAGTGAAATATATAAAGAAATTTTAAATGTAGACACTTAATACCTAATATATACTAACATTATAAAGCTGAAGGTTCATTTGTTTGTTTGAAAGCGCTAATCTCAGAAACTAGTCATCCGATTTGACAAATTATTTCAGAGTAAGAAAGCCCTTTTATCGAGGAAGGCTCAGGCTAGTTCTACCGCGGGAAAAAACGTGTTTTAATTTCTAAATTCTAAAACCGCAACGCTTTGTAAAGCTAATGTACTTATGTATATTGAGCGCCGCAATTTCTTAGAACTTAGATGCTTCCTGCTTTCACTTTTATGTAGGAAACCACGCAATAAATATGGAAGAACATTATCTATACTAATATATAAAGCTGAAGAGTTTGTTTGTTTGTTTGTTTGTTTGTTTGTTTGTTTGTTTGTTTGTTTGTTTGTTTGTTTGAACGCGCTAATCTCCGAAACTACTGGTTCGAATTGAATAATTCTTTTTGTGTTGGATAGTCCAGTTATCGAGGAAGGCTATAGGCTATATAACATCACGCTATGACCAATAGGAGCAAAGATATAGTGGAAAATGTGTAAAAAACGGGAGAAATTGTTTATCTTTGAAGCCTTCCGTTGCGTGCGCCGTGAAAACGGTTCAAGATACACAAAAATATGTATTAAAGAATAATAGCTCTTTTAATGATCTAAAAAACAGTCCGCGATAGTATATGTCTATCTTTTAAGATTAACTCACAAAAACCGTTTTTATGGTACCTAATTTGGTCGAAATAATTTGTTTAAGTTGTATCAAGATAATAATATTAATCTTTATTCAAATAAATATGTTGTTGGTTAAGAGTACTTCATCCATTATAACGCGGGTAGCACCGCAGGACACAGCTAGTGACTGATAAAATTTTATCAGTGTTTACAGTGGATAGTAAATAATACAGGATTTTCTATGTATCATATGTATGTATTTACAAAAAAAAATGTACCTATCTATGTAGTATATCAGTCACCTAACACTCATAGTACAAGCTCTGCTTAGTTTGGGGTTAGGTGATGCTGTGTGAGTAGTCCGGAAATATTGATTTATATTATAATTGAACCAACCGTGATCATGTCGCATGTAACTGTGCCGAAATATCGGAAAATAAAAAGTCATAATAAATATCCCGTTATAAATCTAAATAATAGTATTAATTGAATTCACATCCTTTAAAGAATGTCGAAGTTATTCCTCACTTGCCCCCTCATTCTATGCAAAAGTTTAACTCTACATTTAATTACTTAATATACGTATCACTGGAAAGGTTGCCCAGCATTTTCTATTAGCTATATGAACTGATAGACACTATGATTTATCAAAGACTTAAGCCATATGATAAGGTATATAGTCTGATAAGCAGGTTCTGTTAACTCAGAATTCAGTTTATATTTTTAAACCCCTACCGAAAGAGAGGGGTGTTATAAGTTTGACGTGTATGTGGCATCACAGCTCCCGAATGGATTAAGCGATTTCAATTAAGTTATTTTTATATAAAAGGTGATTTACGCGCGAGTGTTCTTAGGCATATTTGATGAAAAACAGTTGAGCCGTTTAAATGTTGTGAGGGATGAAATTGGGGAAGAAAAACTGAATTTTGCAAATATACTGGAGTACCCACTCCAGTTTATTTGCAAGCGCATCACGTGCACATTACAAAATTAAATTACTTTTTACTTTTAAGGAAATTAAAGTTACGACATCATGTTTTTTTATTTTAATCACTATTGATTTGGACATTTGAAGTAATTCCTATGCTTAATTTTCATGACATTTACATTCATGTTATTGGGAAGGCATTGAATTTTCTAAATTCCTATTCATGTTTAGTAAATACAAGTAAATTTGTACTCGTATTGTTATTCGTTGCTGTTAGTTGGATAGCCAAACTATTCTAATTATGTCGTTAATTACCGTCTGCATATACATACAGCATGTTAACAACTTTCAGTTATCAAAAAAAAAAGTTTTACCATCAATTGCAGTTTCTACGACACGATAAACTTAAACGGCCAACTGCACTTGCATCAGCCAAGTACCAAGACCCTGTGATCCCCATTAAGGTCCTACAACACAATCTTAATGAGCATCTAAAGACTAAGAATTAGGTAAACTTGATTAGGTCAAACCAAGGTGTCAATGCTGGCATGCATAAGAGAATACCTAGTTGTTCGCAAACAAAAGTCATTTAGGGGTGAACGCCAATGAGTGTCGAGGCAAGTTATCTAAATAAAATTTAGTTTTCTTCAAATACATGGAGCTCTATCATTTCAGGTTTTACCTAATTCAATAGAGCCCATTTAAATTTATGAACATCGAAAACAGTAAACATTACAAAATAATAAGTACTTAATAAAATACCTTTCAAAGAATTATAAAAAAATAGATAAACATCATGAGTATAATCTACACATAATATGAAATTAATGTCACAACCTTTACTAGTTCGATCATGGTACTGTGAAATATGTCAACCCGCTCGTCTACCAGATTCAGTGTGTGAATGGTGCTTCACAGGTGGCTTATTCACGAGACTGGTCCACCCATTTGGTTCGACCAACAAGGTAGGACGCCTTCACCTGTGGACATAACCCTCCGGGACATTTAGCCACAACTGCTCTAGAAATAGAGCTCTAGAATATATACTTCCGTAAAATCCACACAACAAGATCTGGCCTGTGGTAAGCTCTAAGCTTGTGTTACGGGTACTAGACATCTGATATACTTAATATTTCAAACATACAAATATATATATTTTTAACCCCTGACCAAAAAAGGTGTTATAAGTTTGACGTGTTTGTCTGTCTGTCTGTCTGGGACATCATAGCTCCCGAACGGATGGAGCGATTTCAATTTAGTTTTTTTGTATGAAAGGTGAGTTCGGCCCGGGTGTTCTCAGACATGTTTCATGAACATCGGTTGAGCCGTTTAAAAGTTATGGGGGTGAGAGTGGGGAAGGATAACTGAAAATCTGCAAATATACCAGTGTAGGGTATCAAATGAAAGCGCATCGCGTCCACACATAATATTATGTTGTTTTACATTTAAGGAAATTAAGGCATTGGAATCGGGGGTGTTTCCTTAATTTCAAATTTATATTTATTATTATACATGTTCTGTAGCTTCATATGTTTTATTCCAGCGAGGAGGACGGCGAAATGAACTTCGCCGCGTTTTCCACGGTGGGGGCCGCCGGCACGCACTTTATGACGACCGGGGGTCAAGTCCCCGTGGCTAAGGTGCAGCAAGGGGTTCCAGCTAACACCATGCCGCAGGTAAACAGGACTAAGGACCAACAATGTAGGCGACGTACCGATGGGGCACGTCACGAGGAGTGGACTGTAGACATCTATCAAGCACATAAGTAGCACAAAGTTTGCTTAGATCATGTAGCTGTGAAAACTGCAGCATATGCTAAAAAAATAGATAGATAATATCTTTATTGCACACCAATGCTTACAGACTAACATAATAATAACAATCAATAGCCACATTTGTTGTACAATCGGCGGGCTTAGCGCTAAAAGCGATCACTTCCACATCACATCACCTTTGAATGGATAGGATCTGCTAGGAACACGAAAGACAAAAAAATATATAAAAACCAATACTATACCGTATCATCATCATCCTGCCCTTGTCCCACACTATGTGGGGTCGGCACAACATGTGTTTTTCTTCCATTTCCCTCTATCACCCTAATATTTTTAGCTAAGTATAATACTATACATTATACTTAACTAAAAATATGTTACATGAGTGATATGCTCTATCTGTCTCGCCGTACTCTGTGGTATCTATTCTCGCTACAACCTTTGAACTTTTGTTCTGGTTACCGGAGTAAAACCTATAACCTAGCTATAGCAGTGGGAAATATGACGCGAGCGATTCAGCGGGCTGATAGATGACCTATTTTGAGGACATTAGACAGTATTGATTACGATGCTTAGAACAACGGGTTCGATTCCCGACACGGGACCCGATTTTGTACGATCTACAATTTCTGGTTTCGGGTCTGGGTGTTTTCTATGTATGTATTTGCGAAATAAAATGTATCAATGTAGTATATCAGTCACCTATCACCTATAGTACAAGCTCTGCTTAGTTTTCTAATCGCTTCTTTGCTGTGTTAAAAAGCGAAGCGACCAGATACCATAAATTTATCTTTAAGCAACTATGATTTTTTTTTTTGTTTATTTTTTGTATGTATTTTATTTTGACGTGTCTAAGTTTTGTAAAACTAAACAATGGAAATAAATGATTTTGTATCTCGTGATGCTGTGTGATTGGTCCGGAAGGAAATATGTATTATTATTCTTCAACGTAAGCAACTTGACAAATATGATAAAGCTGTTTAATCCACATGCCATCCTGTAAAGTTACCTGAAGCTTGATGACTAATGATGTTCCTTGTTAACAGGTGGTAAGCGTCATGGGTGGTGTCAGCGAGGGTGTTCAGTACGGAGGTATTCAGGCCACGCCACAGTTCATATCTTTGCCTATCTCGCTGCCTGGAGTGAAGCCAGGTACGCCGACTAATAATAATATAACAAATAAATAAAAAATAAATTAATATTTCCAGACAATTCACACACACAAGCTTCGAGCTTACCACGGGGCTAGATGTTGTTGTGTAGATTGTCCGGATATATTTATAAATATCTATGATACTATGAATAACATACGTACTTCTATATCTATTTTCTTTTCACAATGTGTACTTATTGTGAATCCTTTGGCTTTAAGCCTACCATTGACCCCAGTCTCTCACAAAATAGATATTTATAAGTACGTCTAGAAGGAACAGCCTATATACTTTAAAAATGGGAAATGTTATACTAATAATTGCTACAATGCAAATAAAAAAGTGGTCTATTTACCTCCACAACTACCGAGATAGTATGATTCATATTATACATTTTCCAGTATGAGTTATGATTGTATACATATTGTTTAGATCTTAGGTTTTATAATGTCCAAGTAGAGTCAAGTATATTTATTGGATGCCCATATAAAACTATCATGCTCTGGTGAGATCTAGGTACATATAATAAGCTAAGCAAGACAGGATGGCTGTCATGAAATGTCACATAAAAATAAATTATGACGTCATAATATGTTCAGTTACTGTGTTTTAAAAAAAATCTCAATAAACTAACATTAGTTGAATATTAGTTCGATTTCATTATATTAGTTTGGACGTAAGATAATAATTAATATTAGCCTAATTTGTCCAAACCTGTCGCTATCTAATTAGCAGCTATTACTTAATTACCGTTACACAATAACGTTATTCGAAAGCGGTAGTTTGATTTTTGTATACGCGGATTAAGATGTCAGTATTATTCACTATTAATTCTACACTAAAAGTGTTTGCTTTGAGTTAAATAACTTAAGTAAGACACCTTGCTGGTTGTAAAAGATTCTCGCATTTTCTCCTATCTCCAACTCCCGTCCGCGGATACTTAAAAATGCGCATAGTTATTTTTCTTTAACTGAACATAATTTTACTGGAAAATTATACTAATTATGTATATGTTAGGTTTTCGTTACTTCAAATTGCAAATGACTAATTAATAATAATTTACAGGAGATCCTCAACCTATGGTACAGATACAAGTGTTAAATCCGAATCTAATACAGCAGCAGCAGAAGTATCAAATGCAGATTCCTATTCAGGGATACCAAGGAGGTAAGAATATGATAATCTATTCATACTGACGATTAATTGTGACGTATGCTTATATTATCAATAAATTACTATTAATGACTATTATTATTAATGACTAAAAATCACAAAATACTCCCGTATCGATCCTCAGATATGTTGTGGTGTTTTAATATTACCTCGATTTTGCTTTAAAGTAAATTTAACCTTAAACAGTTATTATTAACAGTATTTAACTCCGGTAGTTGTAGAAATTTTATATTTGCATTATATAACCTAGACACTTAACGACGATATCTTTCGAGCTCTTTCGGACGTAAGAATAAGAATGAAGCAAGAATTTTATGTCCAATAATTAAATCTAAATTTAAAATTTAAGAAAAACCCCCCATTCTAATCCCTTAATTTCCTTAAACGTAAAACAACATAATATTATGTAATGTGGACGCGATGCGATTTCATTTGATACCCCATACTAGTATATTTGCAGATTTTCTGTTTTCCTTACCCACTCTCACCCCCATAACTTTTAAACGGCACAACCGATGTTCATAAAACATGTCTAAGAACACTCGCGCCAGACTCACCTTTCATACAAAAAAAACTAAATTGAAATCGCTCCATCCGTTCGGGAGCTATGGTGACACAGACAGACAGACAGACAGACAGACACGTCAAACTTATAACACCCCTCTTTTTTGGTCGGGGGTTAATAATAACCAATAGAGCTGTGTACTTTTAAAAGCAAACTATCTTGATACAGTTACGATATACAAATACGAATCATGCCTGTGAATGACAAAAATAAATAGCTGTTTAAATATTTTTATTGCTATAACTTCTGCCAACTATAATGTAACCTTGCCTTGTCCTTCAAATTTGTACTCAGAATCAATGTGTTTTCTATTGAAGGTGGCGCGGTTCTAACTCTTGCCTACTCGCCGGATAATAACGATACCATGCAGCTTGTAAGCCAAAACTCAGTGCCGGAAAGTGAGTTGCACAAATCTACACTACAGTAATAATAAAAAAAACTCAGTGTTACCAACACACTAGCCAGGAAAAAATACGCCTTGAGCAAAAGCCCCTTCTCAGTTGGACATAGAGAAAACATATTTTATTAACAATAATCTCCACTAATCTGCGCAAAACACTGATTGACCTGACCATGGACGCTTAGAGCTTCTAAGGAAATAAACGTTTTGACTTTGAATGTTGTAGACCTACGTAACCATCACAATGAAATGAGAGAGCAATCAAAATGTTTTCGAACAAAGAAACTGAATAAGTACCCGTGCTATTTTCGCAAATTAGTAGCATATTATTCATTTGATATTACAAATCCTAAACTTCTTTCCAGACATGATAATGACGGCGATACCGCACGAAGTACAGATTGTTCAGCAACAAGTTGATGACAAGAGTCAAATACAAAATAACATTCAGCACCAGGTAAATTAACGTAGACTATAAAACTTCATAATTATAAACATGACCATAAATTATGAAACCATTATGGATATCAACACCATTTAGAAATATAAATGTGATTGTGATAAATCTAAATAGTCATGACCATACAAACTATAGTACAAGCTAAGTTTAACGATTAAAAAAACCAAAATCGAGTTCTAGTAAGATAAATAAGGAGTATTATATTATAATACTCGTTAAACTTAGCTTGTACAATGGTTAGGGTATATAATATATACCCAAACCAATAATTTTACGATTATTATAAAATTGAAATGGGAACAACAAGCATAGCTTTTAAATAAAAACGATTTATCAAAAATGGTTCCGAGGTGGTTTCGAAATAATCCTTACACGTGAGCTCCGGGTGGTGCTAAGAACAGTCTCTGGTGGTAGGCTTCGGCCGCGGCTTGTCACCACCCTCCGGGCTGGGCCAGTGCGTGAAGCGATTTTTTCGTGTTTCGTAATGTGGTCCGTAGAAGCCATCTGCCTTCCAGGTCTTCTTGTCCCATCTTAGACCACATCGTCACTTTACATCAAGTGAGATTGTGGTCAAATGAAGACTTATACAGTATAAAAAATAAAAATAAAATTGTTGGAGTTAAATCTTCTTTTATTTACAGAAGTCGCTAACAATAAATAAATTGTAAACGATATATTTCAGGTTTTCATAACGCCGAACCAGCAGATTATAATCAACGGGCCGGACACTAAGGCGTTGAATAATAATAACATTGACGATGTCATTATCAAGGAGGAGTCCGACGACACTACCAATGATGATGTGAGTAGCAAAACCTCGCACAAGGAAAGAATACATAAACCAAATAAATTTTATTCAAAATATTAACAATATTCACTTATAACAAAGGTATAAACGGTTAAAATAGGTATGGAATACATGAGCCTGAACTAAGGGTAATCCTGTATCTCAGGCTAAAAGACATAAAACCTAAATTTTAAGAAAATCCTCTGATTCTAATGCCTTTCCTGCAATTAATTTTAGGTAAAATATTACATACTAAAGTATATTATATACTTAAGTAGGTAGCTAGTTAGTAGGTTTGTAATATATTTTTATTTATCATTTAATTTTAATTTATAATTGATTTTTATATTGACATTGATGATAAGTTTAAACGACATAAGAATATTGTTTCAACATGTTTTTTTTTGTATTTAATGAAATTTGACGCAAACCCAATTTGCAGTGACCCTCCGGGGTGCATGTACATATCGACATAAGATGTAACAGTTTATATACCTATATCTGTATAAATGTACATGTGAGCAAATAAATAACCAAAAAAAAGTAAAACACCATAATATTTTGTAATGTGCACGCGATGCGCTTTCATTTGATACCCCACTCGAGAATATTTGCAGATTTTCGGTTTTTCTGCCCCACCCTCACCCCCATAACTTTTAAACGGCACAACCATTTTCATGAAACATGAAAATCGATTGATAAAAATGTTAAGACCTATTCAAAATTTGTTATTTTTCAGGAGAGCTCGCAAGGCACGGAGACTAGTGAAAACGTAACTTGGCCAGTCAATAGTAATCACTCAGATATCGTCAAATATCTCAACAGTTTAGCGTCACAGGTGAATGCAATGCTTTTTACTACTAGATTTTAGGGTTCCGGATACCCAAAGGGAAATCTGAACCCTATTACTGGGCCATGGTCGTCTATCCGTCTTTCACCAGGACGTGCAATTCAAGAGCCACGAGGTGCAATTGTAATCTAAATAACGGTCAAATTTTTGTCGTTATCACTATTTGAACAGGGAATCACATTAAATTACCAAGACAACTAAATAATGAATGAATGTATTTATTGTTTTCTAAAACAATAAATACATTCATTCATAATTCATAATTAATCATTCTATTTGGGTATCCAACATCTTTACAAAGGTGAACTTAGTAACAAGAACATTTAAATTAAATACATGTATTTGTTTCAGCAAACGCAAACATTACCGATATCGCTGCAACAGTTCCTGCGGCTAAACCCCAACCCCGGTGATATTCCAAAGGAGATTGAGATTGATGTTGAAGAGAAAAAAGATGAAGAGGCAGTCGCTGAAGCTATAATTGGTGAAGGTATGGAATGAATTTGTTTAATTTTTAATCTTAATATATATAAATCTCGTGTCACAATGTTTGTCCTCAATGGACTCCTAAACCACTTAACTGATTATAATAAAACTCGCACACCATGTGCAGTTCGATCCAACTTGAGAGATAGGATGGTTTTTACGGCGAGAAAAAATCGAATAATTACCGGGAAAATTTTATACCCGTGCGACGCCGGGGCGGGCCGCTAGTAGTGTATTAAAAATTAGCTGACCGCCCGCGGTTTTGACCGCGTAATATTCAATTCAATTTTTAATTCTATTTATTTATATCAGATTTAAAATAATAAAATCTAGTAAGTAATATGAACATTTCCAAGCCGTAAAATGTAGCTTTTTCCTTTACTGGGTAAACTGCTATATCTATGCCAAAGTTGACTCAAATCTGACTTTGCTCGCAATAATTTTCTATTAACGGTGAGAGCAGCCTATGTGTTATTCTGATATGTAAGCTATAAGTATTATTTTAAAATTTATTTATAAAAAACCATCCAGTAGTTTTTGGGTTAAGGAGCAACAAATACGCTTACGTACTTACTCACAAACTTTTGCGTATATAATTAAGTGAGATATAAGAAAATAATTGCAGTATTTATATTTCAATTAGAGCGTTTGCTTCATTATTTAAATAGTTTTTTGAGATTCAAACTACAGGCATCATTAGTCAATGACTAAATTATTTCATTTTCATCAATAAATTATCTTCAATTCTGCTAGTTTATTATAAATTTAACACATCTAACCTCACGCTTCTCCAGAGCCCCTTGCGGCGAATTCATTAAATGTCGCCCTCAATATACTCGCTCATTTTACTTGAAATATTTCAAACGTTTCCTACTATAGTTAGGTTAATCCCCGCCCAAGCTGTTTCATTGGATTTTAAATATAGTTCTTTAATAAACCCAAACGCTTTACAGATGGCTCGGTGCGGATACAAAGTAAAAAGAAGAAGAAGTACAAGAAGAAGCCCCCCAAGCCGGCGCGGCCGAGGCCAGGGCAGGTCATCATCAGCACAGCCGCCGACGGCTCGTCGCTGTGGTGCTGCCCCGAGTGCCAGATGGCTTATCCGGAGAAGGAGCAGCTTGAATTGCATCTCGGAGTGCACAAGATTGTCCGGAGGTTCATATGTGGGATATGTGGAGCTGGGTTGGTATTGTTTATTTACAATGTTATATAATGATGTTTAAGTAATCCACATTTGTATAATGTTTCTGTGTATACATTACAAGTGCTGCTACCTTTAAAACCTTCCTCTTGATTTTTGCTATAATGTTTCATAAAACCGTATATAATTGGTTTAGTAGTTTTTGAGATTATCACGATAGAATAGACAACAGAGGACTTTTGTTACTACTTTTCGTACATTAAACAAAATACAAATAAACCTATCATTATTGATAGAATCATCTGTAGATCATCCTATTGCTTAAAACTGCAGTTTTATTTAATTGAATATATATAAAATAAAAATAAATTATTAATTACACATACATAGCACCGTCATTGAAAGAGTAAGAAACTGCTTTAAAATGCATTGGGTTATTATTGGAAAATAGCCTGTATGTTATACTTAATTATAATTACCCATCATATTCTGGCTGAATATCAACGTTTGCTCGCCTTGGGCATGTTTCACGTTGAGCCTCGACCATTTGACGTACTGCAGCACACACAATGTGCAACTGTCCATTCTTTTGCAACATATATTCTCTGTATTATATTGTAACTGTATTAAATAAATAAATAAATAAAATAAATAAAAAATGTTTATTTCTTATTTATTTTATTTATTTATTTATTATTAGTATTATTTTGTATTTCTTTGTTTTTCTATAACTTTGTGTGTCTGTAGTCGGAAATAAATGTTTTTATTATTATTATTATATTGCAAGGAATACCATATATGAATAAAAGGAGGACGCTTCCACTGGGGGGCCCACTTTACAAGCCATTGATCACCCATAAAATCTACTAAAAGTCTAACTGATCGTAGATAGTAACAAGAACAGAAAGTAAAAAAAATATATATATTGCAGACTGAAGCGCAAAGAGCACTTGGAACGGCACAAGCTGGGCCACAACCCGGAGCGGCCGTACGTGTGCGGGGTCTGCCGCAAGGGCTTCAAGCGGCGCGAGCACCTCAACCTGCACACCGTCATACACTCCGGGGTCAAGACCGAAATGTGCACCGAGTGCGGGAAAGGTAAATATAGTGAATACAGTGAATAATACAGTAATACCCCGGACTTACGCGACAGGTGGGTCCGAGCGGTTGCCGTGTAAGTCGAATTCGCGTAAGTCGGGGTTCAACGTTGCATATAAATACGTATAAAGTTTGTTTAATCGGGACCAGAGTTTAAAGAAAACAATAATTTAGAAGAAAAATTTTAATAAAGTGTAGGATAATAAAAAAATATTACATTGTTATGAATAAAGTAAGATAAACCGAAGTTATTTTGATGTGGAAGGCTTCATATATTCTAACAATGTTGCCTGACGAGTTAAATTTTTCGCAATTAAAATGAAAAACCGCGTATCTTCGAATTCGCGTAAAACGGGGTAGCGTAAGTCGGGGTGTTACTGTATAGTTAAAACTCTGTACAATCCCATAATTGTTAAAGTATTATTTTGTACAGGAGCATAATGAGACGCTTGTGTGGTTGCAATGATGAAAAAAAAAATGATGTAAACCATAATCTAACAATTTGTTGCCCCAGGTTTCTATAGGAAGGATCACCTTCGCAAGCACGCGCGCTCGCACGAGACGAAGCGCGCGCGCGACGAGTCGCAGGGCGGCGCGCAGCTGTTCAAGGCGGAGCCGCAGCCCGCCACCTCCACCGTCGTGGGCAACACTGAGATCACCATACATGTGAGTACAGCTACACACTCAAAAACATCTACTTTTGAGCTTTTGCAACAGAAGAAAGTAAACAAGGAAATAATTATTTTATTTTTATTAAGATACTAGCGGCCTGCCCTGGCGTCGCACGGGTATAAAATTTTCCCGGAAATTATTCGAATTTTTCTCGACGTAAAAACCATCCTATCTCTCAAGTTGGATCGAACTGCACATGGTGTGCGAATTTTATTATAATCGTTTAAGTGGTTTAGGAGTCCATTGAGGACAAACATTGTGACACGAGATTTATATATATTAAGATAAGGATATAAAATATATAAGAAAAGATGGATGGACTGTGTGAAAGAAGATATGTGTAAGAAAGGAGTGAGTGTTGAGATGACGGGTGATAGAGGGAAATGGAAGAAAAACACATGTTGTGCCGACCACACATAGTGTGGAACAAGGGCGGGATGATGATGAAGGATATAAGCCTTGTTGGCTAAGTGGAAGCCGTGTTGGCTAAGTGGGAGGACACTCGACTTTCATTCCGAAGATGGTGGGTTGAAACCCCGCCACGCACCTCTGGATTTTTCTTCTTGAGAAATGTATATGCGCGCTTTAAACACGTGCTTTAACGGTGAAGGCAAACATCGTAAGGAAACCGGCATGTTCTGAGAACTTTGAGGTTTGAAGGACATGTGACATGCACCAACCCGCTTGGCCAGTGTGTTGAATTAAGGCCTAATCTCTCTCACCAAGAGAGAAGTTCCTGTGTCCCAGCAGTGGGAACGTTAATAGGGTGATGATGAATGAATGAATGAAGGACTAGATAACAATTATTCAGACAATTTGCACAAGTTTTCCAAAAAGACTATAAACTCAGCATGTTTGTTGCCGTACTGAGAGACTTTCGAGTAGCATAAGAAAACTTCATAATTTTGGCCATGGGATGGTCAATGCTGGACATAGGCCATCCTCAAAATACGTCCAACCCCCTTGAAATAACGGCGTTCTACAAGGCTTTATTTTGGATCCACTAGGTCTCGAAGGCTCTAGAAGTCTACCATCAATTGCTGAATTTTGCATTAAAATTAGTAAGTATTTGAAAACATCCAAGCGAACAGCCTTAGCCTTTTTGCCTTCAGATAGAATAAACTTCTTTTTATCTATGTAAATAAACTTGAAATAAACAATAATTATTTCGCAGGTACCAACAAGTTCCAACACACACTTGCCTGTCCAGATCAACATCCCCCAGCACGTGGTGTCCTCGCTGGAAGCGTCGCAGACGCAGCAACAGCAGAACGACACTCAAGCGCAGCTGGAGGCGCTGCTGGCCCAACACTCGTGACAGACTCGCGGACACTCTTACAGCATGTATACACCGGTTTAGACTCCATAATAAGGCCTTATTTTTCAAGATCCAGTTGGTTTCCTGCCTCATTAGGGTGCGGTCGCGATGGCGACGTTGCCGCCTATGTATCAAATATTATAATGGATGCTTGCCAAACCGTCGTCACATTAGTTAGATATCTGATAAAAGGCTAGTTAAATAAAATCGGGAAAACCATTTTAATTGAATCCTTATCTATACTAATATATAAAGCTGAAGAGTTTGTTTGTTTGTTTGTTTGTTTGTTTGTTTGTTTGTTTGTTTGAACGCGCTAATCTCCGAAACTACTGGTTCGAATTGAATAATTCTTTTTGTGTTGGATAGTCGAGTTATCGAGGAAGGCTATAGGCTATATAACATCACGCTACGACCAATAGGAGCAAAGATATAGTGGTAAATGTGTAAAAAACGGGAGAAATTGTTCATCTTTGAAGCCTTCCGTTGCGTGCGCCGTGAAAACGGTTCAAGATACACAAAAAATATGTATTAAAGAATAATAGCTCTTTTAATGATCTAAAAAACAGTCCGCGATAGTATATGTCTATCTTTTAAGATTAACTCACAAAAACCGTTTTTATGGTACCTAATTTGGTCGAAATAATTTGTTTAAGTTGTATCAACATAATAATATTAATCTTTATTCAAATAAATATGTTGTTGGATAAGAGTACTTCACTTCATCCATTATAACGCGGGTAGCACCGCAGGGCACAGCTAGTCACATTATAAACATAGAGCATTCATATTTCGTTAAAAAAATCTGCATTATTTTAAAAAGTGCGCTTAAAAATGGTTGCCGAAATAGCGTGCGTGTGACGTCACAGCACGTTACAGTTTGGTACTACTCTGTTACATCACAGCGTAAAAAACAGCGTTTTGAGTCACGTGATCGGAGACGGAAATATTACAAATTGAATATGTTTTGAAAATCTTCTATATTTTCAATACTGTGTTTGTTATTTCGGTTCAACACAATATTTACTATAAATCTAGAATCAATTTGTTAATATCTTAATTATAGTCAACTACCCTGTTTTTATTATACTACAGTAGGACGTATTCCTAGATGGTCTACAACTGCGACGCATGTTTCGTTATAACTATATGTGTCTGAAATCTTAATAATCATTTACATCATTCAGATTCAACGCGTTACAGTATTTGACTGATATGCGTCTCTTTGTCTGTTTGTAAGAATTTAGTCACATGATTAAATTGCGTTGTCGTGTCCAAGGAGATTAACCTTTTATTACACACTCCAATAAACAAAAATAAAAAATTATTAACAGTAAAATTAAGCCTAGCATGCGTAATGGGCAGTCTTATTGCTTAAAGCAATTTCTTCCACACCAAAACAACCCAAACCTACCCGTGGACTGGCAAAAAAATACAATATTCTATAGTTAATATTGTTTAAAAATAATGTGGTTAAATCGCAATACAAAAACCCTGCTAGATGTTTTCTACAATAGTCATCTCTACATGTTAGGTTTTAATTAATCTAAAATTGACGATGAGCATTCATGTTAAACATCACTGAAATCTGCTACATATTATTATTAAAATACTGCCAAATGTGCGGGATGATGATGAAGGATATAAGCCTTGTTGGCTAAGTGGAAGCCGTGTTGGCTAAGTGGGAGGACACTCGACTTTCATTCCGAAGATGGTGGGTTGAAACCCCGCCACGCACCTCTGGATTTTTCTTCTTGAGAAATGTATATGCGCGCTTTAAACACGTGCTTTAACGGTGAAGGCAAACATCGTAAGGAAACCGGCATGTTCTGAGAACTTTGAGGTTTGAAGGACATGTGACATGCACCAACCCGCTTGGCCAGTGTGTTGAATTAAGGCCTAATCTCTCTCACCAAGAGAGAAGTTCCTGTGTCCCAGCAGTGGGAACGTTAATAGGGTGATGATGAATGAATGAATGAAGGACTAGATAACAATTATTCAGACAATTTGCACAAGTTTTCCAAAAAGACTATAAACTCAGCATGTTTGTTGCCGTACTGAGAGACTTTCGAGTAGCATAAGAAAACTTCATAATTTTGGCCATGGGATGGTCAATGCTGGACATAGGCCATCCTCAAAATACGTCCAACCCCCTTGAAATAACGGCGTTCTACAAGGCTTTATTTTGGATCCACTAGGTCTCGAAGGCTCTAGAAGTCTACCATCAATTGCTGAATTTTGCATTAAAATTAGTAAGTATTTGAAAACATCCAAGCGAACAGCCTTAGCCTTTTTGCCTTCAGATAGAATAAACTTCTTTTTATCTATGTAAATAAACTTGAAATAAACAATAATTATTTCGCAGGTACCAACAAGTTCCAACACACACTTGCCTGTCCAGATCAACATCCCCCAGCACGTGGTGTCCTCGCTGGAAGCGTCGCAGACGCAGCAACAGCAGAACGACACTCAAGCGCAGCTGGAGGCGCTGCTGGCCCAACACTCGTGACAGACTCGCGGACACTCTTACAGCATGTATACACCGGTTTAGACTCCATAATAAGGCCTTATTTTTCAAGATCCAGTTGGTTTCCTGCCTCATTAGGGTGCGGTCGCGATGGCGACGTTGCCGCCTATGTATCAAATATTATAATGGATGCTTGCCAAACCGTCGTCACATTAGTTAGATATCTGATAAAAGGCTAGTTAAATAAAATCGGGAAAACCATTTTAATTGAATCCTTATCTATACTAATATATAAAGCTGAAGAGTTTGTTTGTTTGTTTGTTTGTTTGTTTGTTTGTTTGTTTGTTTGAACGCGCTAATCTCCGAAACTACTGGTTCGAATTGAATAATTCTTTTTGTGTTGGATAGTCGAGTTATCGAGGAAGGCTATAGGCTATATAACATCACGCTACGACCAATAGGAGCAAAGATATAGTGGTAAATGTGTAAAAAACGGGAGAAATTGTTCATCTTTGAAGCCTTCCGTTGCGTGCGCCGTGAAAACGGTTCAAGATACACAAAAAATATGTATTAAAGAATAATAGCTCTTTTAATGATCTAAAAAACAGTCCGCGATAGTATATGTCTATCTTTTAAGATTAACTCACAAAAACCGTTTTTATGGTACCTAATTTGGTCGAAATAATTTGTTTAAGTTGTATCAACATAATAATATTAATCTTTATTCAAATAAATATGTTGTTGGATAAGAGTACTTCACTTCATCCATTATAACGCGGGTAGCACCGCAGGGCACAGCTAGTCACATTATAAACATAGAGCATTCATATTTCGTTAAAAAAATCTGCATTATTTTAAAAAGTGCGCTTAAAAATGGTTGCCGAAATAGCGTGCGTGTGACGTCACAGCACGTTACAGTTTGGTACTACTCTGTTACATCACAGCGTAAAAAACAGCGTTTTGAGTCACGTGATCGGAGACGGAAATATTACAAATTGAATATGTTTTGAAAATCTTCTATATTTTCAATACTGTGTTTGTTATTTCGGTTCAACACAATATTTACTATAAATCTAGAATCAATTTGTTAATATCTTAATTATAGTCAACTACCCTGTTTTTATTATACTACAGTAGGACGTATTCCTAGATGGTCTACAACTGCGACGCATGTTTCGTTATAACTATATGTGTCTGAAATCTTAATAATCATTTACATCATTCAGATTCAACGCGTTACAGTATTTGACTGATATGCGTCTCTTTGTCTGTTTGTAAGAATTTAGTCACATGATTAAATTGCGTTGTCGTGTCCAAGGAGATTAACCTTTTATTACACACTCCAATAAACAAAAATAAAAAATTATTAACAGTAAAATTAAGCCTAGCATGCGTAATGGGCAGTCTTATTGCTTAAAGCAATTTCTTCCACACCAAAACAACCCAAACCTACCCGTGGACTGGCAAAAAAATACAATATTCTATAGTTAATATTGTTTAAAAATAATGTGGTTAAATCGCAATACAAAAACCCTGCTAGATGTTTTCTACAATAGTCATCTCTACATGTTAGGTTTTAATTAATCTAAAATTGACGATGAGCATTCATGTTAAACATCACTGAAATCTGCTACATATTATTATTAAAATACTGCCAAATGTGCCCTCATATCGACAAAGATTATTATTTTTACAAAGAACCAATTCCATCAACATTTTACAATAAAAACACAATTTTGAGTTATTTTGGACCGTACACAAGCTATTGTTTGTGAAAACAGGCCTGATTCTAAAGGTGTATTGAAAATGTTTAATGAAAGATTTCTATGGCCTTAAATTTGCTGCAAATTGTCTTCCGATTCGATGTCCACTACATTAAGTGCTCCGTTTGACTGTAGCTGTGGAGCTATTAGAGTTACTTATGTATATTGTATATGACGTTACGAACGCTCAATTCATCGCACCCTGTATACGTTTACCCTTGACTAAACTTGTATATCATGAACGCTAGATTTGATCAGATAAATCAGTTCTCGATACAAGAATTGCTTCTTTTTGATACTCCGAATGAATGAGGGCCACCGCGATTGAATTTCCAGCCGGCGCGGGGGAGCTGGTGTGGTGTTTAGTGTTAGTCCTATAATGTCAAATTATGAGATTTACATATCTAGTTTTATTGAACCAAGATCAATCTTTTTTTTTTTAATTGGAGATAGATCTATGTTTGTCCACAATCTCACCTGATGGAAAGTGTCGATGTGGACGAAGATGGAACACATAGATCTAGAAGGTACCTATTCACTCTTGTCTTGAAGACACTCAGGCTGTAGTTATTAGGAAATACAGCAGCAGGGAGCGAATTCCAGACCTATCATAGGTAAATGACAATTTAATCCCGTTGTTTCCGATATTAACGCGATCAGATCACGCATAACTTGTTTTACGGCTTAACTGAGATTAAACTGTCATTATTCTAAGGTTGAACTAGGGTCAATTCAACTCGATTTGTAGCATAAAATGGGGCTAACTATTTTAACCATAGAAACAATATTTTTGTCGTAGTCTATGCCTGAGGACATCATTCTACAGTGCTGCCCACTGGTGTGCACAAAAACGGTGGCTCTCATTGCGATGCGGAAAGGAATAATTACTTTCTATGATCAGTACAATCAACATCACTAACATGTATTGTTAGATATCTTAACACTCCTTTATTATGAATGGTTTACGAAGATCTTAGTATGGGTCTGTCAATATTGTCATAGATTTTCCTTTATTTTCAATTCATATCAAGGGTAAGTTAGAAAATGTAAAAATCTTTGATCATTGGTTTGATGTATTCAGGACTCAAACCTTGTGTTCGCTGTAGAAATCACAAAAATTACTCATTGTAAATATCATCATAACTGTGATATGTATATTTCTACATGTATAAATGTGAAAACATAAACTATTCAGCAATTAGAGAATCATTCTTTTGGTGCTTTCATATCATAAACAAACAATCTTAAACATTAAAATTAATCTGCTGAGTGAAAACAGTTTTCTCAATAATCCGCTTATTTAAATATATTTTTTAAGATTGTGTGTATTGGAAATATAAGTAATGTACTTTAAACATATCTGTTTAGGTAGTACGCTTTATTTTTGGAATGTTTTATGTATCAATTTTAAATGCATGGTTTTTGGTAATTATGTACTATATCATGGTTAAGCAAGTTCTCGTTCGGTGTTTTTATACACCCGATAAATAGATATTAAGATTATCAGCTTTAATGTATGTTTGTTTTTAGTTTGTATTTAACGTACATGTTTGCTGAAAAATGGGGTAAAAATAATTCTATATTATTATTCTATAGGACACGACACCTACTTATTATGAACGTGATCTTTAAAAATATTGGCTTAGTCTCGATGTTTGGTCAACTTTGACTTCGGGCTGGGCAATCCCTCATATTGAGGATAAAATATAGTCCACTATAGACTCCCAGATCTTTAACTCTGAACGAAATTGTAACAGTAAATGAAGCAGGAACAATAAAGATGTTTGTCATAAAATTTGCATTAATGTGAGTTCATTTTGATGTTTTATTTGCTTAAATGTTTGGTCGTTGTATGATGCTAGTTAGGGGATAGTAAACCGGTAGGGAGCTTTGCTAGAACTAAGCTCATCCATCGCTAGTTATCAATACTACTGGCTTACGGATAAATTATTTTACTGGTTATTTATACCATCAATAAACTTAAGCCTTGGCCAAACCTGCGCGACCAAAGCGACTGCGGAGAGTTTGCCACGCGGCGGACGCAACACACATTATACTACTATTTGCAGAACTACGTGACCATAGAGCTGGACATTTTCAAGCTAAAATTTCCTTCCCGCTTTGCTGAAGCGCAGGTTTGGCCGAAGCCTAACTTTGTTCGACTATTGATTGAAGTAGCATTTCGTCAATATATTTTTAACCTATGATTGACAGCTTGAAGAGAAATTTTTCGTATAATTGCTAATGTTTTTTCATGATAAGTACCCGAGTACAGTCAGCGACAAATTTAATTAGGCGTCTATAAAATAGTCAACATAGTCTGAAAAATATAAAACCATACTGATATAAGCAGTTAGAATCATCATATAATATTGTACGCGCCCAAAGTGGTCAAAGTTATCAATTTAACATCATCAATCTATCAATTTTGTTTTGGCATGCTTATATATCTATTTGACGCTGACTGTACATTGGTATGCGGACAGTTACTGCTTCCACTGGTTCGGTATCACTATCATGCTCGTATTATTTCCTCTGTCAAGCTACTTTGAAATATTTTATTTTTGTTGGTATTGAAAAGCGAAAAACTCACTTATTTGCAACATTTGAATTTATAATGCCGAATGGTACTAAATTTTGTGGTTATTCGAGTCAGGCGGTGCTCCAATATTTGATTACCATAGCGCATAGGTTTACACCCTGTGCGTGGATTATAGTTTATCATAATTTATGCACAAAAAAGTACCTAAATTAGGTAAATTTATAATAGCTTCCAAATTTATGAATTTTTAGATTAAACTTTGGCTCTTTTTACGTTTGTTGTATTTAAGGTAGTATATTAATTATCTTGTATTTTTCTTTATAGTTTAGTTTTAAATGTGTCTTTATAATGTAGGTAGATTGATAAATTTGTACTTTTTTCGAAATTGTTGTGGCAAGTATTAGGTATACTGGATGGATCTTGTGATCGCATCGTGATCGAGAGTTATAGGATTAAGAGAACTTTTGTATGAAGATTTTAACTTATTAGTATCATTATACTGAGATTGAATAAAACCATTGATTTCTATATAATTGTTTTCTTTATTAATTAGTTAAATAAACTTTAGGGAAACCTATTTTACATGATTTATTTAATATGGGGGTATAGTTTTCTAACGAAGTTGTAGAAAGGAAATCTGGGGGCACGGCAGTGCCCCCACCAAGTCGAGCAAAAAAGCGGCACGGCCGTACCATCCTTTTCTCGAAGCAATTCAGGCCATTTTCGACCCCCTGTAACTTCGTTGTGGATAAAACTAGAAGACTGAAATTTTCAGTAACCATGCAGGATTGTAAAGACACGGTATATTTCAAATTTCATTCAATTTGAACCAGTATTTTAAGAATTATAACGGGTCAAATTTCGTAATTTTGTCACTCACTGACTGACTGACTCACCGATCATCAAAATTCTAAGGCACTTCGAGCAGACCTAGAAGCTTCAAATTTGGAATATAAGTAGTGTTTGGTGTATGAATCAAGGAAAAACTAAAAAATCTTGAAAAAAAACGGTATAGAGGGCGCTGTCGTACCTTTTCTCGAAGCAATTCAGGCCATTTTCGACCCCCTGTAACTTCGTTGTGGATAGAACTAGAAGACTGAAATTTTCAGTAACCATGCAGGATTGTAAAGACACGATATATTTTAAATTTCATTCAATTTGAACCAGTATTTTAAGGATTATAACGGGTCAAATTTCAAATTTTGTCACTCATTGACTCACCGATCATCAAAATTCTAAGGCACTTCTAGCAGACCTAGAAGCTTCAAATTTGGAATATAAGTAGTGTTTGGTGTATGAATCAAGGAAAAACTAAAAAATCTAGAAAAGACCGGTATAGAGGGCGCTGTCGCAACGCCACGTATATACGAAATATGTACTATCGTAATAACAATGCGAAATATAAATAAATCCAATCTAGACCGGCAAAAAGAAAATGATATGGACATAAATACAATAAGTAGAAGGTACCGAAAAGGAAAAAAGTAGAAATGTCTACAAAATACAAAAAGAAATGAGATCCCATCAAAAACAATACTTGTCAAAAAACCAAGTCGCGCAACTCAGTTGTTCTGCGGTAAAAAGTTGTGAGATCCAAGTAAATCCAAGTCTTCAAATTTCGTCTCAAAATTATTTAATGTTTTATATAAATATATTAAGACTTGGCCATCGCCTGAAAACACGTGTTAATTCAATCGCCTGAAAACGAAAGGCGATTTGGACTGCCCCATCGGAGTTGAATTTTTTCCCTTGCAAGAAGTTATCCAAATTTCGAAAAAAATGGTAATCTGTTGGAGCAAGGTCCGGGGAGTACGGAGGATGTCTTAGACTTTCCAATTGAAGCTCTTCTAATTTAGTAGCCGTCTGTTGCGCAGTGTGTGGTCTAGCGTTGTCGTGAAGCAGCAGTGGCGTGGAGCGATTGACCAGCCTAGGTTGTTTAGCCGCTAGCTTTTCCATCATGGTTTGCAATTGCTGACAATAGACATCAGCCGTAATAGTCTGGCCAGATTTGAGAAAACTGTAATGAACAATACCGGCACTAGTCCACCAAACGCTTACAAGTAACTTTTTTGGGGTTAATTTTCGCTTGGGGCAGGATTTGGCTGGCTGGCCAGGATCCAACCATTGCGCTGAGCGCTTCCGATTATCGTAAAGAACCCATTTTTCATCACAGGTAATGATTCGGTTTAAAATACCTTCATTATTGTGCCGGTTTAGTAATGTAACGCAGCAGTCGACGCGCGTTTGCCGGTTTGCTTCAGTCAATTCGTGAGGTACCCACCTTTCAAGCTTTTTAATCTTCCCAATTTGCTTCAAGTGAATTAAAACAGTTTTATCACTAACACCGCAGCCTGCAGCTAACTCGGACGTGGTTTGCGATGGATCCGCTTCCACAATAGCCTTCAACTCTTCATTATCAACTTGAGTCTCAGGCCGTCCACGGGGCTTGTTCTGCAAGTCGAAATTTCCAGAACGAAAACGTTGGAACCAAAAACGAACTGTGTTTTCTTTTGCAACACGACCGCCATACACATCATTCACCCTTCGAGTTGTTTCCGCAGCACTAGTGCCACGGCGGAACTCGTACTCGTAAATAATGCGATATTTTAAGTTTTCCATTTTGTAAAATGAGTGACGCAAACAGAAAAAAACAGAAGAAAAAAAACAAATGAATGACGATCATCGAAGCACAAATACATGAGTCTATAGCTGTACAAATTTGAATTTGGAATTCCTTACCAAAGAGGAGAAATTTGTGATTAAAGTGGCCAGTACGAAAAACGCCAATTTCATATGTAAGGACCTAATAATTTGAGACGAAATTTGAAGACTTGGATTTATTTGGATCTCACAACTTTTTACCGCAGAACAACTGAGTTGCGCGACTTGGTTTTTTTGACAAGTATTGTTTTTGATGGGATCTCATTTCTTTTTGTAATTTGTAGACAGTTCTACTTTTTTCTTTTTAGAATTTTGATGATCAGTGAGTCAATGAGTGACAAAATTAAGAAATTTGACCCGTTATAATTCTTAAAATACTAGTTCAAATTGAATGAAATTTGAAATATACCGTGTCTTTACAATGCCTGCATGGTTACTGAAAATTTCAGTCTTCTAGTTTTATCCACAACGAAGTTACAGGGGGTCGAAAATGGCCTGAATTGCTTCGAGAAAAGGTACGACAGCGCCCTCTATACCGGTTTTTTTCTAGATTTTTTAGTTTTTCCTTGATTCATATACCAAACACTACTTATATTCCAAATTTGAAGCTTCTAGGTCTGCTAGAAGTGCCTTAGAATTTTGATGATCGGTGAGTCAGTCAGTCAGTCAGTGAGTGAGTGACAAAATTACGAAATTTGACCCGTTATAATTCTTAAAATACTGGTTCAAATTGAATGAAATTTGAAATATACCGTGTCTTTACAATCCTGCATGGTTACTGAAAATTTCAGTCTTCTAGTTTTATCCACAACGAAGTTACAGGGGGTAGAAAATGGCCTGAATTGCTTCGAGAAAAGGATGGTACGGCCGTGCCGCTTTTTTGCTCTACTTGGTGGGGGCACTGCCGTGCCCCCAGATGAATGAAGAATGAGGGAAATAAAATACCTACCTAGTAGAATTTCCTAAAACCGATAATTATCATACGCAGAATTTCATCTCATTAATTATAATTAATGAGAAGAAATTCTGCAAGTAGCAAGGAAAATAATTAGGTATAAAATACTTCTGCCAATAATCGCTCAGGGTACAATACCCTCTCCGCCTATCGATAATCAGCGACCTATCACATCACTACCTCAGATGTAAGCAACCTTTCAAACAACGTGCCAGCCGCGCCAACGTCGGCTATTCACGACAACAGAAGACGTCTCGTGGGTGAATAGTGATGTGCTGTTGTTTTTTGAAAATATTTGTTATCGATCTGATTTCTGGTTATATGTAGGCAAAACCCCGGCAACTGCGGCGTAACAATGTATATATTATAGAGTAAATTGGTATCAAGTAAACCTCGAAAAATGAAAATAATGCTTATAACCTAAAGCCTTTCGTTTTGTAACTTGGATGGCTTGGAGAGTTAGATTTTATAATTTTAAGGCGGCGTTCAAAAGGTAATAAAACATCCCAGATTTAAAAAAGTAGTTTATTGTATAAAAAACCAACGAAATCAAGTCTCCATGTGTTTATCGACAAAATACATTTTATCGACTCTTGGCAGCACTATTTTATTCGTAGGTATTTTTGGTCACTTTGTGCTTTGGCGTAGAGGGTGGTAGAGGTAGAGGTAACGAGAATGCGTTTGGGGCGTGGCGTTCAAAAGGTTAAAATAGGCTACACCAACCGAATATATAATCATCACTTTATTATCGATACATTCATTATTATACTATGATATATATTCTAATAAAAGGTGAACATTTACATGTTCACACTTATGTTCCTGAGAACTGTTGATAAAATGTAAAATCTTCAGCAGAAACTTCAACTTGGTACAATATATTTTTGAAATTCCCACTTGAATTGAGGGTAAGCATATAAGAGATATAAAGAGTATACAAATATCCAAATTTGATTTAAACTGAGACATTAAAGAGAAAGAGTGTGTACGTGTTGAAACTTAAGTAACCGATACTCGAATGGCTACTTGTTTGAAAAGTATATTTAAGGTAACTACTTAAGTAATTGGCAAATAAAATACAAGCGAACCTTGCGTGTTCAAAATTTGAAGCGAACTGTCAAGACAATGTTATTTCCTTGATTATTGTTAGTTTTTTTTTTTAATTTTTATTAATATTTACATACGGTCGCTATATATTCTTAGTTGTTATATCAATTTACTTTAAGTTGACCAGTATGCCCTGTGCGTTAATAAACGTTTTGACTTTGCATTGGTAGGGATAGATAAGAAAAGAAGGAACTCACAGGTAACGTAAACTTTTATTCATATAAAATTCAGCCTTGCAAGAAGGGCCTCTAGCTTAGCAAAGCAATAGCAGCTAAATTTAGCAATACCGTACTAATTTATAATTCTATACCAAGTAGAAAACAAGACAACATTCCATTTTTTATCGATGGAATGAAGTAAGTAATAATATTAAAATTTTACTGTATAAAAGAAATAAAACCACTTTTAACGCCTGCAGTTTTTGAACGGACAGAGATAATAACACAGAGGACAGAGGTAACTTTAGAAAGACTAACGATCATTCTCTAATTATTTTTCCATATGATGAATTCTCACGAGAAGGATAGAAGGTACCAAACGGTGATCCAAAACAACACGAACAACCACGCTCCTCACTCTTAACCACACATTCTAGTTTACTTACTAAAAAATTAATGAAATATTTAATCCGTATATTCTTGCCGATGGCACAGAATACATAATATGCCGATGGATTAAAACTTTGACCCTAAACTTTTGGTGAGTTTCAATCGAGTAACCTAGCCCGCCGCCGGTGAAACACTGGCACGCAACCCTATAGGTCCTAAGCCCTGTACGAGAAGCGGCAGGGAATGAAGGATGGGGCCGCGGGACTGAGGGTGCCTCACACCATGCTAAGTGTTAGAGAGGCCACTTACTACAGCTGAGTTCGGAATGTTTAGGTAGAAAGCAGGTTACCCTATATTATATACGATCGGAAAACTTTATGTTGAAATAGTTATGAAAGCATAGAAGTTGGGTTAAAACAATATTGTGGCTTCCTATCAAAAGAACTGATGATGAGTAGCTATGCTTTAGAAAAGTCCTACTGCTAAAATAACAAAAACAATCCATATAAGGTATAGCTATTTATTTTCTTATTTAGAGGGTTTTTTGGTTACTCTCCCTTTTTAACTTTATCATTTAGAAGGAAACCTTTAACATTATGTTCATTGAAATATACCTACTCTGAAACATCATCCTATAAATGGATAGGTATTTCTAATGCCGGTAGAGATGCAGTATTTTTATTAGCGATCTGTACAACCAAACCAAGACTGATCCTGTATAATTTGTGTAGGCTATTTTTATCAATGAAATAATATAAGGTAAGCCCGCTTGCTATGTAAATCCTCGTGAACACGTCAATGTACGCTCGTCACGCGCAGGGCGGCCCCCCGCGCCGCGGCGCCGCGCAGCCTCCCCACTGCGCATTGAGGCCGCGCAGCTCGGAGCCCTCCACAATCGCTACTCGGCGACCGAGAACAATTAAAAACGTTATGAAAACCCACAGCGGCCAGCTCGCGAAGGTAACCGCCTCGCACGACAGACCGCGCGTGCCCCCAGCCGCTCGGAGCCCGCGCCCGCATCGATGGTGTGGGACGGGCCGGTAAAAATAAAGCGGCACGACGACTGGGGTGAGGCAAACGGCGGGGGTTGAGGCGCCCTGCCGCGCCCTTCGCCCGCCAGTGCACCGACCGCGCGCGATTGCAATGTTTCCCGCGGTTTCAGGTCTGAACGGAGATGAACTTCGCGCCGTTCTCCGGGCACGCCGCGGGCTCGGTGCCCATCCACCAGTTCGCGAAGTTCAGCTACGACCACAATGGCGGCGGCGGCGGCGGCGGCGTGCTGCAGGAGACGCGCTACGGCGGGGTCGGGAACAACCTGCAGTTCGCGGTCAGCCCGTCCGCGGGGCACCTCACCGTGGAGGGCGTCAAGTTCCGCCAGGCGGAGAGCGTGGTGGTCGTCAGCGGAGCTCAACCGGGCACCGTCACGCTCGCGGGGCTGGCGCCCATCCAGGTCGGCCAGTATCGCAAAAAACTCCCCTCCTTCGAGATATCGTTCGACAAGGACATGGGAAAGTGCGTGGAAGTTGACAGCGGCTACGTGAACACGGGCGTGAAGTACCAGACGATCTCTTCGTCCGTGAACGTAGGGAACATCGCGTACGGAGGACAGGGCTACGTGCAGGAGATGGTGCAGATGAAGGAGCAGAGGGTCGACAAGCGCGAGTTTCGCGAGGAGCTGCATCATGATGTGTTGGCCACGATGATGCAGCAGCACCAAGGTTTGTTTACCAACTTTAGGTACTATTTCATTTAGTAGCTTCGCGTAGTATTTCACCCCCAACACCTATTTTTCACCCCAGGAGGGTTCCAAAGGTGGCTTAACATTATGTACCTAACACGAACTACAAATTAGGGTATTAGGTACACCAACCTCATTACTCATTA
This sequence comes from Gymnoscelis rufifasciata, assembly GCA_929108375.1. Classification (NCBI taxonomy): domain Eukaryota; kingdom Metazoa; phylum Arthropoda; class Insecta; order Lepidoptera; family Geometridae; genus Gymnoscelis; species Gymnoscelis rufifasciata. The sequence goes on from OV815311.1 coordinate 13,199,748, forward strand.
GTAAGATTAAGTATAAGATGAAGAGAAAATAAGCTGTAATTGGAGATGTAATGTAGAATTCATTCATATTTTTTACAAATCAATACCTAATAAGTCGTAGAACATGGGGTGAAATCTATTCTCAAGAATCTCTCCACATAATTTTTCGACCACCTAATCTGTGCCTAACACCCGTAACAAGCTTACTATTATTTTAATTACTATATACTACATAACCTTACTATTTATTGCAAATATCTTATGGTACATTAAACTATTTTAATATAAAATATTGTGATAAAAGGAGATGCGATTAATGCAGGTTTAAACCCAGCAGAGGTAAATAAGCTTACTACGAAGTTAGGTAAGTGTTGCTTTGTAATAATATTTCAGGACTGTCCTGAAATATTTAAACCTCTATACTTATACAAAGTGCTGTGTTTCGTGGAATGGGAGTAATTAAACGTGGCCTAAAGAAGATGTGAGTGCCAGGTAGTTAATATAAGTAGCTTAAGAGCCGAGAACAGTCAGAAATTAGTTACCTATATTTATAGGCTGAAAGTTTGTCTGTGTATGTTCCCAACACTGCTGGTAAGAGAGTGAGCATCTATTTTCTAAAAGATTAAATGTTTTGCTGAGCATGGTACACAGGGCATTCATGGACAGGTACACTTAAAATAATAAAAACTAAATTGTTTGTACAAAAATTATCAAGGAAATAATATTTCGCTTCATACTCGTTTTATACTCGTACTGGGTTTTGAAGCGAATAGAACAACACAGTAAATATATAAGTTTTTACTACTTTTCATAGATAAATAAAAGTAGAAAATAGTTATTATTATTCAAGACACCTTTACTAACTCATATTTCCAAAAGTAACCATTACCCCAACTCCATATTCGGTGGTCGTTCTTACTAGAGGTAGTGTTGGGGACATGCACAGCAGAGAAACTTTCAGCCTGTATGATAATTGATAACGAAGGTCTGGTTGTTCTCGGCTCTAGGGCTAATATGAAAATATATTTTAACTTCCTATGACTCATGAAAAAACTAACATGGTACACTATTTAGATTTAAAACGGGATATTTACCATGATTGATTGTCTGTGATTGATTGATGAATACCGTGAAACTCGAAAGGCAATCAATCATGGTAAATACCCCGTTAAAAATCTAAATAAAATGATACATGAACACACGAGATGAGGTTTGGCAACCCTTTGCCATCCCTCAATTGCGAATATTAACTACTTGGATGCATGGGCGGTGGCTTCGTCTTGGCTTTCTTCTTGAATGGGCATTAAGAACAGGCCTAAACCAAGTAGAGGTTAGATTGGATTTATGTAAACTTGGATACTCGAGATCTCAGAGCGCACATAAGGGTAGTTCTTCCACACCTTTACTGAAAACTGTCTGAGTTAAAATGCGTGTCCAGTGGCACAGTCGCTCTGCACTTGTAATCGGCTAGGCTAGTCAAGTATTACGTGTAATTGCAGTGAGCCAGCCGCTGCAGCAAGGCCAGCAGTTGTTGGTGGTGCTCCACGAGCCGAAGGACGCGGCCGCCGTCGCTCGTGCCCTGAAGCAGGACACCCGGCAGGATCGGAATACCACCACACATGAGTTTATCAGTAAGCATTCATAATCAACCAACACCAACACATATATTTTTAAAGTCCGCTTCCGCAAGAGGTACCGGTTTATAACATAACTACATACAAATATGGATATATGTCTTTTGTATTAAGTATATATTATCATATTGTCTAGTATCTTAACACAAGTAGAGCTTACAACGCAACGGGGCTAGATGTTGTGTGGATTATCCGGAAATTATTATTTATTTTTAATTAATGTACCTATAAAATGCAGTCGCATTCATTGTTTGTCCAAAATTATCTGAGGAAATTATCAGCAGTCAGGCGGTGTAGCGTTCCGCGTTCAGAACATTTACATTATGTCTGTCTGAAAAATGTTATACGATTTTAATGTATGTACTAGTTTATGCAATGGATGATAAGAGGACGCTGCATGTGTCACCAAAATCGGCACAAAAGAAGTTACATTACTAACGAATTTTGGGGTTAAAACTGTGTTTTAGCAGATTTAAGTATTCGACCGATTAAGTAGTGGTCACTGGTCACATTCATCTTGAAATGTAAGTACATAATAAAATTGTGTTCTAGACATCCTAAGACCAACCCATTCCTTGTAAATACGGTAAACCTACTCCCAGGTATAGGAGACGTCACAGACACAACCACCTGGCAGACCCTGACAGGGAACGGAGTGGCCGACTATCTGTCATCATTGCCGCTCCCCCTGCATCAGCTGCTGAAGTACGCGCCACCTGACGCTAAGCGCGAGGAGACCAATGCTTTGACAGCTATCAATGCTAATGTCATTCCTGTCACTACTATTACACAGGTGAGTACAAGAATGGTCCATTATTAACTCGACCAATCCCTATTGTTTTTATTCAGAAAAACCATATCGAATCGACATTGTCGTTGAAAACATTGTCAGAAGACACCGATATAACCAGTCATGGACGCAATTTAATTAAAAGAGGAGAATTTCCTTGGGGGTAGTGTAAAATGTCATTTTCATCAGTTCTGTTGTAGGACGGCCAATGCAGGACATATGCCTCTCGCATAGTTTTCCACTTACATCGGTTAGAAGCAGGCTGCGTCGACCGTGAACTCGCGGCCTTTGCCAAGTTAACCGTCAACCTAGTTGTTGGAAGTTCAAGTAAATTGTTATATTGCATGCATTATAAAAAAATACAGTTAGTTATGATTATTCATTTTATGCTGCAATCCGGCTGCAGAATCATAGCCAACAAACCACATTTTTTGCATACCTATCAATCAATAAATAATTTGTTAAAAACCAAAGAAAGTATTACACAATTAGGTACCTATGATAATATTAATTATATACCTCTAGGTACCTATACATCTACCAAGTTGCCATAAATCTGGCCGTAAATGAGGTTCGCAGGTTTTCGCAAAGTATGCAATGGCAGACATAATATTATAATGTCGTTAATCGAGTGATATTTTATTAAAAAACAAATTAAATTGTATTAATGCTTTTGGTATTAAAACTCAATTTTTTTAATAATACTTACTTGCAGCCACAATTTAATTGGTATCCTGGTAGATGTAGGTACATATGTATATTCTTCTAATCATAAGGACATATTGGCATACAGCCAAAAATCCTGCAGGAAAATTTTAGTCTATCAAAAATAGATTCAAATACTAGAGCTACGTTCTAGCCCAGATAACATAATCTAATCTGGGGTTTTAGGTACCTGCAAACAGCGTGGTAGTTCAAACAGCGACGGCCGTGAACCAGCCCGCCATCACCAGTAACATCGTGCTCGCGAAGTCACCCACAGTTATCAAGAGGAGGAAAAAGAAGGTCACCACTGGGAAGATCGTCAAAGAACGTCTGAAGCCGGGGGAGATTCGATTGACGACTGCATTAGGTAAGTTCCTCCATACTTTGAGGGAGGTTTTGGCTGTTCACGTCCGTAAGTGGTAACCCTCTGAATCCTTACACGTGACCTCCGGGTGGTGCTAAGAACAGTCTCTGGTGGTAGGCTTCGGCCGCGGCTTGTCACCACCCTCCGGGCTGGGCCAGTGCATGAAGCGATTTTTTCGTGTTTCGTAATGTGGTCCGGAGAAGCCATCTTCTAGGCCTTCATGCTCCATCTTAGACCACATCTTCACTTTACATCAGGTGAGATTGTGGTCAAATGAAGGCTTTACAATAATAATAAAAAAAAAATACTCAGCACATTACTTCATTTAACGGTGAAGGCAATCGTCGTGTGGAAACCGGCATGTTCTGTTCTGAGAACTTTGAAGAGTTTGAAGAACATGTGATATTCACCAACCCGCACACGTCCAGCTTGTTTAGTGAAGGCCTAATATCTCTCGTAAAGAGTGAAGTCCCTTGTTTCAGCTGTGGGAACGTAAATACGGGGTTTTACTGCTGAGGTAGATGCAAAGACAAAATACAGGCAAATCTCTTGTAAATTTATCTTCGATGAGTCCTGTCAAAGGCAAAAAGCCTATTTGACGGGACTTCCAGTAAAATTTTTAATTTTTATTTTAGATGTGAAGGGCAGTAATAGCAAGTTACGTTAAGAGAGTTAAAAGATTTCACTGGAGAATAAGGATGGAGATATGTATTTGAATAAAATTAAACAGCTTTTGAAGCTGTTTCCGACATTTAAAAACTTATACCCAAAGAGTATAGGTACTCGTATGTATGTATAAATCACATCTCGTCTTTATGCAGCATGAGGTTCGATTCTTAAAATAACATTGTTACGCGTATATATTTCTGAATGAAAGTGAAATATTTTTGTCATTGAAAGCTATGCCTTCAGTGCCGCCCATTATTGAGGTGCGAAAACGTTAGCCCTCGTGCTTGCTGAAGTATTCCACAGTCGAGAAAAGCTTTGCAAGTATCAGAGGCTTCTTTCCGGCCCTTTATAGGGACGCGGAGTAAAATCTGTAGGCTGGGCCTACCTTGGCTTCAACTCAGGGGTCACTAATTTATTTGAGGTTCTCCTGGTTCGGAATAGTTTATTGATTCATAATATGATATGTTTGTCCACAGATGGCAGCACACTGTACTGCTGTCCGGAGTGCCACATGGCGTACCCTGAGCGTGAGCTGCTCGAGCAGCATCTTGTCGGACACACCATGGAGAGGAAGTGAGCATGACACAAAGAAATGAAAAAAAATATTTACAGGACTACTCATGATAATCACAACATGTCAGTCAAGTCAATGACGCAAGAGGTAGCGGGTACGATTCCCACCGAGGCTAGGGGTCAAGTGTTTGTATGTTCTGCAAGCAACTTGTTCCTTGGTCTGGTTGCCTTATATATATAATAAAAATATCTATGTATGTCTGTTATAAGTAGGTATATTAAATGAAAGGTAATCGAACAATTTTGACATTCTGTCATGAGGGCAGCCATGACCCGGAAGGATGTCTATACCTGTAGCACAAGCTTAGAGCTCCCTTAGGCTTTGTTGTTGTGTGGATTGTCCGTAAATATTTTTTATAAAAACATGCAAATTAATAACAATTATTTCCTTCACTTTAATGGACCCTATTCCTAGGGACGTAGTAAAATGACTTAAATGTAAACTTATTTGATTTTCAAAATCGATTTAGAATAAGTTTTCTCTTTTCTCTCTCAATTCGGCTCAGTTTTTTTTTACCTGTAAATATTGCTTACAATTAGTCAAATAATCTTTAACAATCCGTTAAATTGGTAAAGATGGTAATATTTTTTCCCTGTTGCAATTACAGTGTTTATTTTTCTTTTGCACAGGTTCATCTGTGACATCTGCAACGCCGCCTTAAAACGCAAAGACCACCTCACGCGACACAAACAGTCGCACAACCCGGAGAGACCTCACGTCTGCTCAGTCTGCCTCAAAGCCTTCAAGAGAAAAGAACAACTGACATTACACTTCGTCATCCATTCTGGCGAGAAGAGGCATATATGCAACGAGTGCGGTAAAGGTAAGTCACACCTTACTATGTTTATGACCGAATCTAGATACGACAGGTAGTTTATCGTATTTAAAATAGACCTTTGTTTGACCACAATATCACCTTATGGAAACTGTCGCTGAGTCCGAGAATGAATCGCAAAGAAAAGTCTTTTGTTGTCCAGAACACGTTGTTGTTTGTAAAAAATACAACAGACACAAACCCAATTTAAAATTACAGACCTGACATGTAAACCCTGGCAAATAAATCTTAATAGGTAGGTACTTAATACTTATTAGAATTTGAACATTATTTAATGTGTATCTTCGGAATAAATTTTATCTTGTTTGTTGGTGTTCAAAAATATGGTGCAGCTTGGAGCATCATGTACCTACTTTCGTGTCTTGAATGTCTTGTATCTTACTAATCGTATCCTGACAATCGGCCCAAATGGTCATACAATATAATACAAAATTCTTTATAGCAACACCACAATATAGGAACATACATAGGAGATACATGTTTCATACAGTGACACAATGGGCGACCTTATCGATCTCTTCCAGGCAACCTTTGGATGGATCATAATTTTTTTAATAATAGAGAGCAGTGGCGTTTACACAGATTTATAAATAAAAATAAAATGAGTAGGTATATGTAGTACTGAAAACAAACACAGTAGGAGTTAGTAGTCAATCTGTAACATATTTCAAAAATAAGGTTTATAGTCATTTTCTTTCAACTTCACTAATGTGTGTTCAATGAACACACATTAAACATACTATTGATAAATATTAAGTGAAGTTGAAAGAAAATGACCATAAACCTTATTGTGTTCAATGAACACAAATTAAACATACTATTGATAAATATTAAGTGAAGTTGAAAGAAAATGACTATAAACCTTATTTTTGAAATATGTTTCAGATTGAGTTTTTTTTTTATATTTATTGGCAGAGAATTCCATAACTTTATTGCACGCACTGTAAAGAAAGAGTTTGAAGAGTGAAAATAATGATTTGGTAATCTATCCTACGAGCTATATCTGATTTTGAAACTTATATTTTAACAAGCTAGACCACGTTCACATTAACCTACGTATCCGAAAATTCCTGATACAATCTCTAATTTCAATTTTCAAGTATACCTACGTGTACGTACCTATACGGCAATATGTTGTCTCCAGGTTTCTACCGCAAGGACCATCTCCGCAAGCACACCCGCTCGCACATAGCGCGGCGAGTGAAGGCCGAGCTGTCTCAGCAAGGGGCTCCACAGGACGAGACTTCGCCCTCCTGACGCGACGATAAGAGTCAGGTTGTGCGAGTCATCGCCAGCAAGGACTTTTAGGCTCAAGACAGGCACCAGTGCCTCACGCGTACTAACCACCAACGATATCCATCTATGAACTCTAATGTGAGAGTGACACGATTCGTGAACTTCATGTTTCTAACATGGTAGATTCACTTAAGTACCTACCTATCCGTAATGTTTCGTCAGAAAGCGTAGCTCAAAAGTAGTTAAACTTAAGTGAATATGATAGGTGTTTATAATGTTATCTACAGGAACGAGTCTACCCCACACACACTTCAGAGGCAATAATTTCTCCATGTATCCTTTGATATGATACTACTAAGGTGTCTCGCAGTAAAATAACTTCAAACAACGTCACGTAGTGTAAGGAAGAGTGACATTTTCCTAGTTCAGATTTGGGACAAATAAATCCGCAATTGTGTTCTTTAAATATGATCGAAATCAAACTAGAACACAAGGATATGATCGAGGATCGAGCGAGTACGATGAAGCCTGTTAGGGTCCATCTGACAAAACCTACTTAGCAAAATGACTAGCTAGCAATACATCAACACTTCATCTTCTCTTCATAGCATTTGAACGACATCGCTAAATTGACTTGGTAGCAAAAAGACTACTTTTTCAAAAGTACTGTTAGTAACAAAAACATTTTATTTAGAAAAAATATGTTTAATATCCATAAAAAGAAAAAAAAAATTTAATCGAATTACTAAAATTTAACAAAATATGTTTCTAATGGTTCTGATGAAGAATTTGCTTTTTAATTTCAAAAATGTTTTCTAATAACTGCATCTCATTGATGTGTCCATGTTTCAGTGATGTAATTTCATTTTTGAGCATTTTATCAAATTGTATGTGTCGACGCAACCGTCGTGATTTGTTAAAATAGTGCTGCTTGATAGCAATATCTTTCAAGCGTGCTTCTTTTCGCAGGATATACAAAAATAAAAGCAACGTGGCCGTATGTGGGATCCGGACGTTAAGGCGTCTGTGCCAGCTCTCCATGCCATTGTTCGTTCTATGCCTTTCAGTAGCACAACAAATGAGTGAAAATGATTTTTCCCATTGCCGTTTGAAGTATTTAATGAACTTGTCATTACGTGCGGTTTTTGGAGCTCGATTCATTATTGCTCTCCAGCCAGCGTCTATATATTTAATTGGCAATAAAGGCAAATTTGCTGTATGTCTAATAATTTCATTTTTAATCTTAAGTTCGCGGCCCTTTTTCCAAACTGCTCGATTGTAGTGGTAAAAACAGCCCGTAACAACTGCCCTTAACTTAACTAAACTAAACTTAACTTAACTTATTTATTTTCTTAACCGGTTCCATTTTACTACAAACTTCTTGACGGCACAAATCCATCATCAACGCTCTCTTATTGTCGTCTGGATGAGGTGCACAACAGTGAGAACTTTTTCGTACTATCTTATCTTTAGTGTCATTTAAAGTCACTGAAGCGGAACATTCACCTTTATTTACGCACCTCCACAAGCTTCCATTTTTATTGTTTTTAGCAAAATTATATCTATGGCTGTTATGAAGAAGTGCTTGTTTTCCTGTTTGATTTGTAATAAATTTAAGGTTATCCGGCATTTTCTTGGCTTTCACTGCTTACGCTTCTATTACAACCAAATGAATCAATAACAATGAAACAATATTCGATGTTATCTTTCAAGCATACTTCAACATGACAGCTTCCTTCTTAATTTATAATTGACCAGTCTACACCGTTGTAGCCGATTTCGTATTTTTTGTTCAAAAAGTACTAGTTAGCAACATGATTTTCTAAGAGGTAATAGTTAATGTCTATATACTTACGTGAAATTATATTTAGTTTAGCGTACATAAAGGAAAGCTAATAAATTTTTGAAACTTCTGTAACCCTAGTACTTTTCAGAAACCGAATCAGGATGCAACATTATAATATATATGATATTTAAACCATAACCACTGCTCATTCTAACAAGTCTTAAAATTTCAGTATTTAGTAAACACGACATGATTAGGATTTCAACTTTTTGTAAATGACTGTACCTGTTTTGAAAAAGTAGTCTTTTTGCTACCAAGTCAATTTAGCGATGTCGTTCAAATGCTATGAAGAGAATATGAAGTGTTGATGTATTGCTAGCTAGTCATTTTGCTAAGTAGGTTTTGTCAGATGGACCCGCCTGTTACCCCTGTTGGTATTATACATTTTAAGATCCATTGCACGAATTTATTAGGCTGAAACAGGGGGGTACTCCAGTGTGCCCGATGAGAACACTCCATCCCTTAACGTTTACGACGATGGTGATGTTGTTATCCGATCACAGCTATGTGCAGACGTTACAATCTACCTTTTACGAGTATACTCGTAGAAGCAACAATGTTGATACTAAACGATTATAATGATACTAAACGATTAAAATTTCTTAGCATTATGTTGTGGCAGGCAAGCAACCTGAATTGACCTTACCAAGTTTATGTCTTGATCGTTCGTTTTTCCTCGTTTCTATTTTTTTTTCACTGAGCGTGGTCATATTCAAGAACGAAATACTCAGAGGCTTTACTATAGAAGAAATTCGAGCCAAATTTGATCGCGAAAGGTGTGTGACTTTATAATTCGCCCCATTGAGCCAACTTAACTCTGTTGAAGTTAAAAAAAGAAGTTTAATTGTGACCTTCAAAGAATAAGATGCGTTATTGAGTTATGATGAGCCAGACCAATAGTCTGTCGACAAAATTAGGCTAAAATGTTAGTGAGATACGTGTTTGATATTTAATAAAAGTATGGAACGAAATTGTATATAACGTTGCTCACCAACACTACACAACAAAACAACAACAACACTACAACAAACAATATTTAAAATACGATCTAAATGTTGTTATTTAAGAAATATCTGCAGTGATTAAATGACACTATATGAAGGCAGATTTCGTAAACATTCATACATACAGCTTGATGATCCAAAAATAATTAACAGTTGGAACAGATTATGAGATGTATACGGAAAAGAGTTGACTGGAATAAAACAAATACCTGGATAGGTAAATAAGCCAATTGCTTAATTTAAGCATAGAAGATTTAAAAGTATTGTATTGCTGAAACGACTACACTTTGTGGTTGTTTCAGCAATACGGTTGACATAATATCGAAGGGTTGAAAATATCCTCGTTATAATGTTATTGAGGCAAAAATCTTCTGTCTTCTTCTTAATACGACCGCAAAACATGTTTAGCTATATTTGCCACATAAATATCAAACAAAATGCAATCAAAATAACAATAAGAAATGAAGAATGCAAATTCATAGACCAATGTAAAAGATGCCTTCATTATGTGAACTTACTACCACTCAGATTCTTTCCCTAGTCGCATGTTCCTTTTTTTTATTAAGTACCTACCTATATTTAAAGTGTCTAATATGTATTTAAAGTGTGATAGAAAGAGACAGAAGGACCGATCATTATCATTAGTAATGATAATTAACGTCTGAGTGCGACAGTAAATCTTAAAAATATGTATATGTATAATGTAAGTACCTTATTAATGTGATCTAAATTCGTTCTGCCAAGTTAATATTTATAAGCGTTATGTTTAAAAAAATTTGTTGATTTATTGTTTAGTTTATTTCATTCCAATGTTATTTTATCTAAATCTTTAAAATTCCATGATTTGTCGCGCGTGTGGACTCAAGTGTTATAATATAATTATTTTTCGTTATCTCCGTTGTTATTATGAATGTAAAGAAGAGTAGGTAACTATTTATTCAATTAATTCTAATGCCATCTCTTATTCTATTAAAAAAATACCTATAGCAAGTGCCGGTTAAATATATAAGTTAATTATCAAAACTAGCGTCTTTATCCAATCTAATATAATTTAGTAAATGTTATACCTATAGTTGTTCAATGAATTTCTAAATACTGCCTTATGTAATTTATAACAACTAAGTTAATATGGTACTAAAACATAAAAAGAAGTTGTAGAAAAGTTTTCCTTTGTAATAATAGTTCTGAAAATTAGGAGTATAATTTAGATTTCTTGTTTATTACAGTATCATATTTTTTCTTAATAAAGGTGCATCGCAAAATCTGTTATATTATTAAAATGTAAAGTAAAATAAAACTTTAAAACAATTTATTACCTGGGAGAACGCGTTCAAACTACGGAAAACACTTTTTATCTTGAAAATAGTTTTAACTGTAGCATATATCATAGTTAAAACAATATCTTAGTTAGAACGTGCTATTATTTAGGGAGGCGAGGTAGCTAAATGGCGTAATCAACGGCGCCGTCGAGACGAGAGAGAGAGATCCATATCCCTACTTTGTAAAAACTAGAGTTAACTAATACCCAAAATTGAATAAGTATCTTTTAAAAGATCGCTCGGGGGTGCAACGCCTGAAGCATGGAATAAAAGCGAGGTGGTGTTGTTCTTTAAGAAATATGATAATGCCCTATTAAATAACTACATACCCATCTCGCTTTTGAGCCATGTTTATAAGCTGTTCCTTACAAATCGTCTCGAGCGCAAGTTTGATGACTTCCAAGGCTTATAGTACCGTAGACCACATTCATACGCTGCGGCAGGTTATACAGAAGACCGAAGAGTATAACTTGCCGCTCTGTTTAGCGTTTGTGAACTACGAGAAGGCCTTCGATTCGGTAGAAACATGGGCGGTGCTTGAGTCTCTCCAACGATGTCGCATTGACTATCGATATAACGAAGTGTTGAAGTGTTTGTACAGAAACACCATTAGGTCAGTTCGAGTACTGGAACAGAGTTCGGAAGCGATTTCCTTGCAAAGATGAGTTAGGAGATGTGATATCTCTGAAACTGCTTACAGCCACTTAAGAAGACGCTTTTAAACTGCTAGAATGGAAAGGGCTATGCATCAACATAAATAATAAATAAATAAATAAAATAAAAATCATTTATTCAGGTCCAATATACACAGAGAACTTAACTAATACGATACGATGACACTACCGAAGCTTTACAACTGTGTGGTAGTGTCAACGCCCGACTCCTGGACAAATTATCCTGATTTTATTAGAACTAAAAAATAAATTTTGACTTGACTTATAATTAGGTTACAATAATAAAAAATACATAAATGAAAACAAGGTAAATAGCTAAAAATTACATGACTAAAACAATATATGTAAAATAAATATTCATATTATTATTTATTTATGTTTTATTAACTGGCATGCGTGATTATGTGTGTGTATGTATGTGGTGTGAGTATGAGTGTGTAAGAGTATGTGTGTGTGTGGTGTGAGTATAAAATGGCGAAGTACTTCACTCACCTTCGATTCGCAGATGATATCGTGGTCATGGCGAAGACGATGGAAGAACTCAGCACAATGCTCGAAGAACACAATGGAGTCTCCCAACGGGTGCGCCTCAGGATGAACATGGACAAGACGAGACTCGTGTCAAATGTCCATGTTGTGCCCGTTATGGTTGAGAATTCGGTTCTCGAAATTGTTGACGCGTATGTAGGTATACCTAAGACAAACAGTCCATCTAGGTAGGTCCGGTTATTTTGCAGTGCATTTTTATTTAGAAAACCAGTTATTATCGAGTGTCAAAACTTTTTTTTGTGAAATAAATTCTTTAATGTTTTCCATAATATATCATTTGTGTAAATTTCAATAGTTATACTTACCGTCATTATAAAATTACTAGCTTTCAATTATAAACACACGAATACCTAATCCAAAGCTATAATTGGAAATAAATAAAATTATTGAATCTACTGAACTTTTTTATTCGATTGCTCTGATAACTTTTACTGTTTTTATAGTTAGTTAGGAAAATATTTCGATTAATATAGTATTTGTGCGTTACCTATATCAAGATAACTTTTGAGAGGTTTTGTTTTTTAAAATTTACCTCATCATTTTCAGGCCCTTATTTTTAACCCCCGACCAAAAAAGAGGGGTGTTATAAGTTTGACGTGTCTGTCTGTCTCTGTCACCATAGCTCCCGAACGGATGGAGCGATTTCAATTTAGTTTTTTGTTCTTAGACATGTTTCATGAAAATCGGTTGTGCCGTTCAAAAGTTATGGGGGTGAGAGTGGGTAAGGAAAACCGAAAATCTGCTAATAAATTAATATTTCCAGACAATGCACACAACAACGTCTAGCCCCGTGGTAAGCTATAAGCTTGTGTTACGGGTACTAGATATCTGATATACTTAATAGTCATACATATATAGATATTTTTTATTATAAATATTAAACACCCAGACCAAGGAGAAAGTGATTGCAGAACATACAAACACTTTCACCCTCGGCGGGAATCGAACCCGCTACCTCTTGCGCCGCAAGCGGACCCTCGCCCACCGCGCCACTGAAGCAGTCAAAATATACTAGTGTGGGGTATCGCATCGCGTCCACATTACAAAATAATTATGTTGTTTTACCTTTAAGGAAATTTAGACATGGGAATCGGGGGTTTTTCTTAAATTTTAAATTTAGGCTGGCCTCAGACATCCGGAATGTCTTTCTGAATTCAGAAACGGAATTCAGATTCTTAATTCAGAAAGCCCGGAATCCATACAATTTATACATTCTCCACACACATTCTGATTTTTTCAGATTCTGAATTTATCAGATCGATCTGTAAGAATGATACTGACGAGCGTTCTGAATTCCTGATCGGAATATTAAGATTTTGAATTCAGAACGCGCGTAATCCCATACATTTGCAGCAACACACACATATTGAATTCAGATTATGAATTGCTCAGTTCACACTGCGATTAGTATTAATTCCTCCTCCATTTTGAGACGTTTGCGTGTGTCGTGAAACAAGAGACTACTGATCTATCTCAATTTTTAAGATAATGTGAGTTGAAGGAGCCGGAATTAAGAGTCTGAATTAAGATTCTTAATTCAGATAGGTTTTCCGGCTGTGTGAGGCCAGCCTTAGAGTTATGTATGAAGATACTGACATAACGAATTGTTTCGTTTCCATAAAATTGTAGTTCTAAATTCAAATTTCCCACTCTCTATTATTTTGGTTCATTCATCGTGTATCGACAAATCAGGCATCGAAACGTCATGAACGACGTGCACAGATTATATATGTCAAAAAACAGAAGCGCGCTAGCAGCGACAAAAACACAAGAAGAAGAACTCAGATCGATCTCATCTCACACGAACCGCGCGCGCGCACTGCAAAATCTATAATCCTATCAGAATCCAATACAACTAACAAAGGACAGTGTTGTCAATGCAAGGCGGAGTAGCCAGTCCTGGATATTTAAACTGTGAGTATCTTTGTCTGTATGCTCGCCTCACGTTTATGAACCAAACCTTTCCAAAACCATCGTTGACCAGAACCTGGTCTCCCAAAGTGTTGCTGTGCCTATTTTATTGGAATGCAACACGAATGATGAAAAATATGAAACAATAGGTTTATAAAGCCACGTTGGCTAAGTCGTAGGTTCGAACCCCGCCCGATTTTTCTTCTTGAAAAAATTGTGTGCGCTATATAACACGTGCTTAACGGTAAAGGCAAACATCGTGAGGAAACCAGCATGTTCTGACAATTTTAATGAGTTTGAAGGACATGTGACTTTCACCAACCCGCACTTGGCCAGCGTGGTGAATTAAGTAATAAATTTGATAAATATTAATATTAATTGAGGTAAATAGTTAGTTAAGAATTTATATGATTTCGGTGATTTACAAGATGTTTCACATGTGATCTTTAACACAGTCCATCTTTTCTTCGGCCTACCTCTTCTAACATATCCATCTACATTCATATCTAACACAAGTGTACAAGAAGGATTGAACATTAGTATAAAACACCAAATGTTCCAATTCTAATGCAATAGGTATCCACACAACAGATGGTCGAAATACCACCCCTAATTTTTGCATTTATATTTAAGTAGGTATATATTTCCGGCCAATCCACACAATAACAATAACATCCGGGCTGGGCCAGTGCGTGAAGCGATTTTTTCGTGTTTCGTAATGTGGTCCGGAGAAGACTTATCTATCATAAAAAAAAATATATATAACATCTAGTCCCGTAATAAGTCTCCATGCTTGTGTTACGGGTACTAGACATCTGATAAAATTAAAAATAATAGACATACATATATAGAAATGGTTTTATTATACTCGTATTAAACACTCAGACAATAAACACTTGACCCCTCGGCGGGAATCGAACCCGCTACCTCTAGCGTCGCAAGCGAACTCTCGCCGCGCGCCGGCCGCGCCACTGAGGCAGCCAAAAATATGGGCGAATTACGTAGTAATTTATTATTCTATGATATGGGTATGGTATGATTTGTTGTATGGGTGGTACAATGAAAGGAGTAATTAAGTGTGCAAAATACTTTTATTTTATTTTGTACTTTTGTTACATACTACAATGGACTTAAGATAAAATCACAATATCTTATATTACGAAAACGAGGAACTTTACAAACCCCTAAGAATTTTCTTACTACATAATTTTTTGGTTGAATATTAATTTAACATTTTTCAAATACAAATCTCAAAGCAAAATGAGATCAATGATAATTTGCATTATTTTATCAGCTTTTGATAAAAACAGCTAAACATACGAAATAATGTTTCAATAGTTCGCCTAATATTATATTTGCCAGATAAAGATCTCAATCCAGTATATTTTGGCATTCGCAGGTTCAAATCCTTTTGGTAATTAAATAGTAACCCACTCTATATACACATTTTGGTCAATTCATTTAGTGACGCCTTAAAAGCTCTTATACAAAATTCTTTAACATTATTATAAAACCTAATTCTATGTATAAAAAGTATGTGCAGGATAAAATATTATTAAAAACACAAAACTACAGAATTCAAAAGACGATTTTCATGGCACGATATGTGATTATTATGAATTACTTACCTAATTCACTATTTATTTACAAAATGAAGAAAATAATTAAGAAAAAGCATAGAATTAACATTATTTTACGCATGTTGCTGGAATATACCTGGCATTACCTAAGGGTCGACTTTTATCAGTCAGACAATATAAAAAAATAACTCAAAAAGGTTTAGTTGTAGTTTATGCGTTAGGGGTTATTACTGTATTATCTGAGGATTTAAATATTGAATATTTAAACTACAAATTTAAAAAACATGATTTAATACATACTGTTTATATTTTAAATTTCAAGCTTATTGGACCCTTTCACATTTAAATTATATAGCATAAATACATATCTATCATAGAAATAAAAAAAAAACAGAATTTTTACTATAACGATACGTTTTTTTCTCAATTCATTTGCTTAATTTTTTTTTAACATGTTGTCTTATTTATTCTAAGTAGTTTGTGCTGTGTGCATATAACTTAAAGATAGTAGTCTTACAATGCATAATAATTTAAAACTAGATAAACTGTTGATAAAACTTAAAAACCTGATTGCGAGATCATTATTAATACTATTTATAAACAGGATAAATTCCCCGGCTTTATACAAATCTTACAAGGTCATTAAAATGCCACTCAGAGTATTCTCGGGCATTTGAGAATATTACAACATCTTCCTGACCTTATCCCACATTACGTGGGGTCGGCACAACATGTTTTCTCCTTCCATTTCCCTCTATCACCCGGCATTTGAGAAGGTTACATTACATATTAATGCAACTTTGTTAAATTTTGCAACAAAATAGGAATGATGACTATTATAAAAAATTGGTATTATGTTTAGTTTTTGTCGGAGGTTTTGTCTGTTCACGTCCGTAAGTAGTAACCCTCTGAATTCTTACACGTGACCTCCGGGTGGTGCTAAGAACAGTCTCTGGTGGTAGGCTTCGGCCGCGGCTTGTCACCACCCTCCGGGCTGGGCCAGTGCGTGAAGCGATTTTTTCGTGTTTCGTAATGTGGTCCGGAGAAGCCATCTTCTAGGCCTTCATGCTCCATCTTAGACCACATCGTCACTTTACATCAGGTGAGATTGTGGTCAAATGAAGGCCTATCAATAATAAAAAAAAAAAAAAAAGATTGCCCATCTAGAAATACTGGACACCATTTTTTTGCTTTATCAATATTTTTTAATAAGAAAGTGCAAAGATATAGATTGGAGCTACAAAGTTCCGCGTAGGGGTCACTGTCACAGTTAATGCACGGTAAAGTCTTGTGCAAAAAAAAAATTCGTGTAAAATATTTATTTAGTCATCTACCCTATTGTATTGCCAGCGCTCGGGCTAAGGCTCGCCGAAATGTTACAAGTAAATGCTCTTTTGTAGCCTTTCGAGTTCTTTAAACACTAATAAGTACGACAATTTCAGCCCCACGCCGTGGCAAAACTGGCAAGATACTTTATAAGGGTTCCAATAGATTCGCTCTCTAGCCGCCATTTTGAAAAAAATGAGATTTTGCGTGAAATGATAAAAACAGTTAATGTTCACGAGCAAATAGTGTTAGGGAACCAAATCTCTAAGTGATAAGTTTTCTGAGATATTTGGGTCTACAAACTATAAAAAAATCTGGTCTTGCCCACTTTTAAAAACGTGATTGTACGGCGATTATAAGGTTTTTTAAAAATGGCGGATATCGTACTAATTCAGGCAAGGGTTCTAAAAAAATGTCGGGGCCCTTTTGCCGAAACCATTTCACCAAAAACGTACTATTTTGCTCACTTGAAAAAACTGGGCAGTTGCACATGATACATTACATTAATTAGAATACCTGTAGCTGCTGTTGCTAATCTTTGCAACACATCTCTGACATTCAAATGTTGTCGCAACAGATAGTGCAACATATTGTTATGCCAACCCCATTGGCTAGAGATTGCTAGGCCAAACCGCGGGGTTAGCGCCAAAGATACATAAATTATGGTAAAAACCTACATGAAATGAGAAATTGTTACTCTATGAAGTTTCTTGTGTCGCAGGATCGTAGGTAACGGCTTTCTTTTCCCCGTTGTCCAAGGTCACCATCTGGTAAGGAACTTTGATTTGTAGGGGCACGCGTAGCTTGGAGCTTGATGGGGCCTAGAACAAATAAATATTTTACTAACAAATGTTTAGTCTCTCTCTCTCTCTTCAGCCGCAGTCGTCCGCTAATGACAAAAGGCTCTCAAAGTTGAAAGGAGGCCGCTATATTTGCCACGCTTGGCCAGTTTACTATTTAATACTTATTTACTTCTACTAAGTACGTCTTTAAACTATGACATTGTTTAAAGATAATCATCGGTCATCCTCTCCATCCTAAGGTTGTCTGGAAGAAATTGCTATAAGCAATAAGGCCGCCCATTACGCATTTTTGTATTTAGCTTGAAGTCCCTTTTTGTATTGTGATATCCTGGTGTGTAATAAAGAGTTTTATTATTATTATCGGTTGAAATAACACAGCATTTAAATATTATTTTTAAGCATTGAAGAGCTTTCTTTTCAGTAAGTAACTAAAACAAATAACTATTTCTGGACAATCATCCACGTGGTAAGCTCTTAGCTTGAGTTACGGGTACAAGACATCTGATACACTTCATCATCATCACCCAATTAACGTTCCCACGGCGGTGGGACACAGGGAGAGAGATTAGGCGAGAGAGATTAGGCCTTAATTCACCACGCTTGCCAAGTGCGGATTGGTGAATGACATGTTTATCAAACTTTTTGATGAACATGCCGGTTTCCTCACGATTTTTCCGTTAAAGCAAGTGTTTAAAGCGCACATAAATTTCTCAAGATAAATCCAGAGGTGCGTGGCGGGGTTTGAACCCGCAACCATCGGAATGAAAGTCGAATGTCCTCCCTCTTAGCCAACACGGATTTTCCTCTCTGTCTGATACACTTAATATGATATTTTTTATGATACATATTAAACGAAGAATGTGCTTGCAGAACTTAAAAACACTTGACCACTCGGCGGGAATCGAACCCGCTACCATTTGCGCCGCAAGCGGAACTTCGCCCACCGCGCCACTGAGGCAAAACAAATCTTACACATGCATTATATTTATTCTTAAGAAAGGTCAATGTTTGCAGTAAATCTACAAAGTACAAATAACAGTTACGGACGCCAATCATCTAAAAAAGTAGTAAAATATTTTCTTATATCATACTAGCTGTGCCCTGCGGTGCTTCCCGCGTTATAATGGATGAAGTACTCTTAACCAACAACATATTTATTTGAATAAAGATTAATATTATTATGTTGATACAACTTAAACAAATTATTTCGACCAAATTAGGTACCATAAAAACGGTTTTTGTGAGTTAATCTTAAAAGATAGACATATACTATCGCGGACTGTTTTTTAGAAATTTAGATCATTAAAAGAGCTATTATTCTTTAATACATATTTTTTGTGTATCTTGAACCGTTTTCACGGCGCACGCAACGGAAGGCTTCAAAGATGAACAATTTCTCCCGTTTTTTACACATTTACCACTATATCTTTACTCCGTTTGGTCGTAGCGTGATGTTATATAGCCTATAGCCTTCCTCGATAACTGGACTATCCAACACAAAAAGAATTATTCAATTCGAACAAGTAGTTTCGGACATTAGCGCGTTCAAACAAACAAACTCTTCAGCTTTATAATATTAGTATAGATAGATTGTTGTAGAATACTCACAGTAATAGTGATCTCCGGTTTGAGCGTGATGCTAGTGTTCTTCTTGGTGAGCATGTCTAGCGACAGTAGCCCGGGCACCGGTTTCTTGGCCTTGGGCTTGCCGGAGTGGACTAGGAGATGCTTCTGTAGGTGGTCTTTGCGGTAGAATCCTGGAACAAATGTTATATTACGGTAATTAAGTAAGTCGAATATAATTACGTCTAATCAAAGGAAACTTCTACATAAAACCAATCAAAACGATAAACTAAGAAAAAAAAATTGTCTTCATTATAAAGGTGCTTAAAAGAGTTGGAACTCCTACCAGCAATTGGTATTTCTTGTCTAAGCTTGTTTATAACGAAGCCGTGCTGGCTAAGTGGAAGCACTGGATTCGATGTTTTGTATGCAGCATTAGGACTAAAACACTTTCTTATTGACAATTTGAATCAGCTAAAAATACAAAACTACTAAATAAAAAATCTCTTGCTGTGGCTTCTCTTAAATGAGAAAACACCAGAACATAATTACTTGAATTTAATTATTATGCTTTAAAGTATATATTTTCTCTCGGTGGTCCTTATCTATAATATAAAAATGAATCGCAAAATGTGTTAGTAAGCGCATAACTCAACAAAGTCTGGAATAATTTCGCCAATTATATATTTTAAATGTTCGTCGAAATCTAAGGATACTTTTTACGGCGAAAAAAAATCTAATATTAATGGCTCGTGCGGAGAATTGTAATAAATAAATGAATAGTAAATATTATAACTTTTGAAACTATCACGGTTTCAATAATATTTGCCATGATCACGGTTGAACTTGGTTTCATTTGTAATTGTTATATAATTTCAGCTTTATAATTTTTTGTTTCAATGTTTGATTTATATTGTTTTGTTTTGATGTAACTTCATTTAATTTTTCTTTTATAAGTGGACTAATTTATTGATTTATTATTATTATTTTTTTGACATTATTGATATTAATGTAATTTTCAAATACAATGTTAATATTGTGGAATGAAATAAATTTATGAATTATGAACCGTAATCATGGCGCATGTAACTGTGCCGAAATATCGGGAAACTCGAAAGACAAACAATCATGGTAAATATCCCGTTATAAATCTAAATCTTAATATATAAAATTTTTGTGTCACAATGTTTGTCCTCAATGGACTCCTAAACCACTTAACCGATTATAATAAAATTCGCACACCATGTGCAGTTCGATCCAACTTGAGAGATAGGATGGTTTTTACGGCGAGAACAAAATCGAATAATTTCCGGGAAAATTTTATACCCGTGCGACGCCGGGGCGGGCCGCTAGTAGTATAGTAAATATTACCTTTCCCGCATTCAGGGCAGAAGAAAGACTTGATCCCGGTGTGTATGTGCAGGTGTATCTTGTAGTGGTCCTTGCGCTTGAAGGGTTTGGAGCACCACTTGCAGACGAACACCTTCTGGGGCACAGGAATGTCGCTTTCGTCGCGGATTATGTACTGGGTCTCGTCTTCGGTGGCGGGCTCCATCTGTGGGGGAAATTAATTAGCCATACAAGGGAAAGTTCATTTGCATAATAATTATCATAGAAAGAAGACCACAGCTGAGATTAAGCCACTCCCATAGTTTGCGTTGAGCCTATTCAAAAGCAAATAAGAGATAAAGTCAAAGTCAAAACGTTTATTTCCTTAGAAGCACATAGCCTACATGGACAGGTCAACTTAAAATTAATAAAACTAAATTGTTTAAACAAAAAATATCAAGGAAATAACATTGTCTTGACAGTTCGCTTCAATGTTTTATACTGAGTTGAGAAGCGAATAGAACAACACAGCTTTATCAGTTACATATTAGAATTTTGTAGTTATTACAATTTTGGAGTTCTTATTTATAGGTAACTATTATAAGTTTAACATTTACAATAAAACATGATTGCCATATATAAGGTAGCTATTATAACAAAAAATTAACACAAATTATGTTTCGGGTCTATATAATTAAGTATCATAACTTCATATTACATTTTCAATGCTTAACCTTAACGGTTGAGCGATAAACGTTTTTTAATCATCATCATTTCCGCATCACATCTGCAGGGCGTCGGTCATAGCCCTTCCTTAGTTATAACCAGTTATTTAGGTCGGAAACGACTTGCAACTTGTACCTGCAGCTTTTAGCCTGCAGTTGGTAGACGTCCGACGCTGCGGTCTCCATTGGAGAGCCCTTCGGTCCCAACGACAATCCATTCTACGTGCCATATGGTCTGCACACTGCCAATTCAATCCATCTTATTCCATCTTAATAATGACTAATTTAAATAGAGCTATGCGGTTCTTACAGGTAGTATCGTGGTGCCCACAGGGTACTGGTTCTCCTTACGGTTGTCGGGCGCGGCCTCGATCTTGATGCCAAAGGGGATCGACGGCGCTGTGTTGCATTGGTGGTTCTCCAGCTCCGCGTCCGAGTTGAAACCTGAGGCAATAAGGGGCAAGTTTAATCTTAGTATAATGATGCATGATGATAATAACTGTGAGGGAGAGAAGGAGAGAAGAACTTGTCTACTGATAGTATTGAAAATTTATGTATGAAGCTAATGCTTACAATTGAGAGGAAACTTGTCTAAAGAGTAAGTGAGGTTTGTTGTGTTACCAATACACTGATAATATATTTATTTGAGGCACTTATGTGAGGGACGGCGTTTCACCTTTATGGTACTTTATGTTCTCAGGTTAGCTGATAGATAATGCTATAGCATTAAGCTGCCCTTTTTGTACCTTTTTGTAATAAATAAATACAAAGACCGGGCCGGCAGAGGATTTTGAGCGTGGGTTTTGGTTTGACGCAATTCAAAGGGTTTCTTATTTACTTTTTTATTATGCTAGATAAGCCTTCATTTGACCACAATCTCACCTGATGTAAGTGATGATTTCGTCTAAGATGGGGCATGAAGACCTAGAAGGTAGATGGCTTCTCCGGACCACATTACGAAACACGAAAAAATTCGTTTCACGCACTGGAGCAGCCCGGAGGGTGGTGACAAGCCGCGGCCGAAGCCTACCACCAGAGGCTGTTCTTAGCACCACCCGGAGGATACATTTCTTTTATCTAATATACAGTTTCGCAGTATTCAAAAAGTTTCGTTGTGTCCCACATTCGTTTAGAAGCCATGCATGTTCACCATCTCTTCTTCAAAGCACGGTACTTTATTTTACCTTTGTTGCACTGGATGCACCGGAGTAGAGGTTCGTTCTTGGCGTGCGTGTTGTAGTGCACTTTGAGGTGCTGGCGGCGCTTGAAGCGGCGGTGGCACACGTCGCACTCGTGGCGCCGCTCCGGGTCCTCGTCCGGGTGGGTGGCGCTAGGTTCCGCCTCCCGCTCCACTAGTAGACTGTTTTCTGTCAGCTGTGGGAATATTGGGGTAAGAAAATAAAAAAAAAACATAATTTCTTAGAAAATAGACAAATTTGTGTAGAAAAAAAGTAAGACGAAGCAACGTGGCTTATAAGCTTATAAGTGGGGTTTATCAATTTGTAAAAACACAAAAGTCTTATAAAAATTTTAGCTGAAAAGCAAATTACAATTTCTGTATACTCCATAAACGTATTAAATAGTCATTTATTGATAATATTATTTCGGGGGAATATGAAGTCACAATTACATTTTGTTTACACTGGTTTTTCAGTACTAATAATGTCAAACCAAACAAATCATCAAATTCAATTACTTAATAAATATGTCAAATTGCACATAATATAGTCAATAACACAAATGTCAAGTTTTAAATAATAAATAAATTACAATACAAACGGAATGTCAATGCAAGCAAATTAATTGATATGTCAGCTACTTATGATTTGTCAGAGAGCACTCTATGAACTCATCATCATCATCATCTATGATCGTATGATAGCTATACTTGAGTATGTATTTTAATGTGTCTTAATATGACGTCTAGATACGAGTACAGTTAAATTAAGTTTTTTATTGATATATGAAGCAGGTTATAATATGCATGATGACTACATAAAAAAAAGATATTAAGGCTCTTTGATAGCCCGTTCAAAAATACTGCACACCTATTTTTCGCTTAATAATAATTGAATAAGAAAGTGCCAAGATATAGAGCATCAAAGTTCAGAAATGGACTTGACGTATTTGTTTTTATAATTTCATGGACTTATTTTTGACTACAGTCTAGCCAGAAGGCAGAGGCGACGTCAACGATGGAACAAGTTTGCCCAGAAAAAGCTTATTCACTCGGTTCAAGTGGTCGCGTTGTATGTAATCAGAAAAACAGACTTCGGGAGAGAATTCCACTCCTTAGCGCTGCGGAATATGAAAGAATTTGAGAAGCGTGCGTGTTGATGGTAGGTTCACTAAGTGAGCATGTGTACCAGCCGTACGTAGAATTGAGAAAAAATCGCACGAAAGCCTTACGGTACGTTCACACGGAGACACGATTTGCCGAATCTTATTTTCATTGGATCTGGAAAAACCGAATGTTGTATTCACACAGCACATCTTGCTTGGCCGTATCCGACGGCCTCGTATCGGGATCTCGTGTGAACTCACCATCCGGCTTTTATTAGCAAGAGCGCGCACAGCTCCTCACGTTGATATGGAAGCGATGGACGTGAACAGTCTTGCTATACTATACTGGTATTATCGCCGTTACGCGAAACTGTAATGCACTGTAGCATCTTGATGACCTCAATACCTATCGATTTAACCCCCACGTTGTTCTCCGGTTATTGACAGTTTTGGAGAGATATATTGTTGATTATTTTTTTGTATCGCAGATTCGGTTTACTAAAAGTGAGATTTAAAAAAAAATCTAATCATACTAGAGTTGTGCTATTTGGCACAAACATAGCTGAACAGTGGCTAGAACTTGCACTGTAATCAATTTATAACTTTTAATTGTTTTAAACTACTCTAAAATAAATACTTTCTAACATGTAAAAGTTTAAGATTAAATTCCAAAGAAAAATAAAAAATATTTTATCTCCTTAACGATTTCAAAAACTGTATTAGTTATGTATCTTATTACCTAAACCTCTTAGTCGTGAAAGGGCTTTCTGGCTATTTAATAGCATAATATCCGTGAATAGGTTGGATAAAAGCATTTTTTTTTTGTAAATGTTAAATTTTTAATAGTTTCCTATAGTTAAGAACTCCAAAATTGTAATAAATACAAAATTGTGACAACTGATAAAGCTGTGTTGTTCTATTCGCTTCTCAACTCGGTATAAAACATTGAAGCGAACTGTCAAGACAATGTTTTTTCCTTGATTATTTTTGTATAAGCAATTTAGTTTTATTAACTTTAAGTTGACCTGTCCATGCCCTATGCTTATATATGTTACTAGCGGCCCGCCCCGGCGCCGCACGGGTATAAAATTTTCCCGGAAATTATTCGAATTTTTCTCGCCGTAAAAACCATCCTATCTCTCAAGTTGGATCGAACTGCACATGGTGTGAGAATTTTATTATAATCGGTTAAGTGGTTTAGGAGTCCATTGAGGACAAACATTGTGACACGAGATTTATATAGGTATATTAAGATATGCCCTGTGCTTATAAGGAAATAAATGTATTTACTTTTTATAGTCTTTTTTTTAAGTTGGTACTCACGAAGGTGCTGGGGTCGATCGCGTTCTCGGCGAGCATGTTGTGCAGCTCCGTCTTGCTGTCGTCGTACTCCGCCGGGAACCGGTTCAGGTGCACGCTCATATGGGCCAGCAGTTGTTCCTCCTTCTGAAACACTGACAAACAACAAAATATTACCTTCATTAAAATTATTTCCATACAAAGGTTGTCTGGAAGAAATTGCTTTAAGCAACAAGACCGCCCATTACGCATGCTAGGTTAAATTTTAGTTTTAATAATTTTGAATTTTTATATAACATATATGGTGTGTGTAATAAAGGATTTTCTATTCTATTCTAAAACATTAACTTTACTTCCCTCTAATATTTTTAAAAACTCTATTACTGTTTATCCTAATAAATGAATTAAGGTCTAATCTCTCTCGTCAAGAGAAGTCCCTGTGTCCCAGCAGTGGGAACGTAAATAGGGTGATGATGATTACTAATATGATTATAAACAAGATGTTTAAAAATTTGTATATAAAGCGGAAAGCGTGTCAATGGCACACACCAGACAAAAATGTTTTTTTATAACATTTCGATTTGAAGGTCAATTTTTTTTTTATGCTTGATATGCCTTCATTTGACTACAATCTCACCTGATGTAAAGTGACGATGTGGTCTAAGATGGGGCATGAAGACCTAGAAGGTAGATAGATGGCTTCTCCGGGCCACATTACGAAACACGAAAAAATCGCTTCACGCATTTTCCGCAAAAAGGCATCATATTGTTTTTTAAGCCAAAGATTTTTGTTCGACAAATGGGTTTTCAAATCGAAAAATCGAGCACGTATCTATAGGTTGCTGTTGTTGTGTTGTTGATAGATTTGAAGTTTTGAGGGATAATGTATTTCTGGTGCTTTTTATAAAGTTAAGTTAGTACTTGCATGGGCGACGATAGCTGTAACCCATCCAAGTACTGGCTACAACTTTTTGCCGTTAAAAAAAAACTTGTGTTTTGCAAAATGTCTATAAAGTTTACACGGAACGCTAAGTCTATCTCATACCTATCAAATTTATATGATACTTATATATTTTACTAGCTGACCCGGCAAACGTTGTTTTGCCATATTAAGTTTTCGACCTGTGACAAAAAACGAAAACTGTGACACGAGAATTTTATATATTAGATTAAAACTCTTAAATCAGACAAAGAAAAATTTATATCTTATGTTAAGAGTGATTCTACAATAACCACGTATTATTACTTACAAAAAATAATTGAAACCGAATAAAAACTCCACAAAATACGATACCAAAAAGATCCAACCGAAAATATCCCTCAAATCTTATGTTAAGAATCACATACAATAACCACGTATTATTGTATTATTTATTACAAAAAATAATTGAAACCGAATAAAAACTCCTCAAATACGATACCAAAAATATCCAACCGAAAATATCCCTCAAAACTACACCAAACCCCAGTATTATCGACCGTACCGTAGTACGCCAGCTTAAAATATCCCTCGCTCAAATTGGATTTCATCCCCCCTCCTAAGCCCCTTGGAGGGCGCTAGAAAAGGGAGGGAAAGGTTAGGGTAGCTCGACCCAGCGTGTGTGACCTCCGCTCGGCCTACAGCTGAGCGTGGGATGACGGCTTATTGATTTGGAAACTTATTGGTATTGTGTAGTTGGAATTTGAATGGTTCTCTCTAAACTGTTCTATGTTAAACAAAGTTAGAGTTTAATGGTGGTTAGTTGGTCTTAATTATGAATTGTTTCGATTTAACGCGGTCGTAAGACAAAAATCATTTATCTGTTAGCTGCTATAATTATTAATTATTGATTAATTTTTTTGTGTTTAATTTTATTAAACACATTTATTTATTTAATGATTATTATTGTTTTTTTTAATTGTGTAATTTGACGAAACTAAGTGTACGACAATGTTCCAAAAGTTAATAAATATTTGAATGCATAAGTAATGTTTATTGTACAATGTTTATTTTGATTCGAGAATAAACAGAACAATTTTATGAAATGTAGGATGGCTGGTTTTAAGTACTGTTAGGTACTTTAATTTCAATAAAAATCAGAAATTATTTATCACATTACGAAATATTTAATGAATAGCCAGCTTAATATTTGCTTCGATTCATAGATAGAATGTTTGAATTTATTTTATGTGATAAAATATGAATTATTTAAAACTTTATTACTGAAAATTTCCTTCCCGTAGCATAAAAGTAAAATATATGAATTATATTTGATTGTCTGTGACATCATTTGTAAATACGTATTTAGTATAGGAGAAGCCACTGGCTCCTGAAATACAGTTATTAACTAGTTCGGGAGCCAATGGGAGTAAATTTTGATGATTAATTTTATGTCAAATAAATAAATATTTTTCTGAGCTGAAACTTACCTTTCCCGCATTCAGAGCAAGGTCTATTCTTGTAGTGACTGCTGAGATGCAGTTTGAGGTGGTCCTTCCGTTTGTAAGTCTTGGGGCAGAGGCTGCACGCGAACGGGCGCAGCTCGTCTTTCACCGGGACCTCGGCTATGAAGAGAGGGTCAGTCATGTCGCTGTCCTGGGGGAAGATTTAATATATATAACTGGACAATCTATTTGGAACCTTTTTGCTACGTGGTTAGCTCTTAACTTGTGAGACGGATACTACCTCTAGATGTCTGATATATTTAAAACGAACTCATTAGAAAACTATATCAATAAACTATATTTAATAACTAGCTTTATTAACAACGGCGTAGCCCTTGTTTTTTTTTAAAAAAAAGCTGCGGTAAAAAGCCTATAGCGGAAATTTCTGAGATTAGCGCGTTCGACAAATCTAAATAAAAATTTAAGAAAAACTTCTATTTTAATGCCTTAATTTCCTTAAAAGTAAAACACCATAATATTTAGTAATGTGCACGCGATGCTCTTTCATTTGATACCCCACTCGAGTATATGTGCAGATTTTCGGTTTTACTTCCCCACTCTCACCCCCATAACTATTAAACGGCATAACCGATTTTCATGAAGCCAAACCAAACTCACCTTACATACAAAAAAAAACTAAATTGAAATCGCTCCATCCGTTCGGGAGCTATGATGTCCCAGACAGACAGACACACAGACAGACAGATACGTCAAACTTATAACACCCCTCATTTTTGGTCGGGGGTTAACAAACAAACTAACTCTAAAGCTTTACAATATTAGTGTAGATACAATACTACGTATAGGTGCCTTATTGTCTACTTTGTTTACTGCTTAGGAAAGAAACTGAGAACTTTTTTGTAGGGATTTTGTAGTTCCGTTCCTGATTATTTAAGTTATTTCGTCATTTGACGATTGAAAGACGAATGCTTGCATCGAAGCTACAATGACAGATACAATGTCGTCTTGTGCTTTTTAACCCCCGACCAAACTTATAACACACATATATTTGTATGAAAGGTGAGTTTGGCGCGAGTGTTCTTAGACATGTTTCATGAAAATAGGTTGTGCCATTTAAAAGTTATGGGGGTGAAAGTGGGGAAGGAAAACCGAATATCTGCAAATATACTCGAGTGGGGTATCAAATGAAAGCGCATCGCGTGCACATTACAAAATATTATGGTGTTTAACTTTTAAAGAAATTAAAGCATTGGAATCGGAGGTTTTTCTTAAAATTTAAAATTGAGATTTATTACTATTATTAGTTTATTGGATGTCCGAAATCACATCCGTCCGAAACAATACGGAACTATTTGATTGGTTTCCTATAGGCAGTCGTTCAGAGGGTAAATTACGCCGTCTACCGTGCCGAACTGGTCAACTTCGGAAAAGTGTATTTTCTATGGTGACAAAAATCTACAACAGTGTTCCAAAATCTGTTCGTGACCTGTCTATAAATGATTTTAAGACTAAACTCAATGACATTTTATAAAATAAACCACAATATTGCACGAATCTAATTTAGTGACGTTATAATTATATGATTGATTTTCTGACATTATTATTATTATGTGATTGTGGTTTTTTTTTCCTAATTTATTTTATTATATTGAAATTTTATTTTATTATGCGCCAATTTTATTTACTATTAATAATGTTTGTATGCTCTGGTAGCGGAATCAATTGTTAGATCTTAAATCTTAATAACTGACTGCATGTACCTATTGTTATTGATTCACAAACAATAAATGATTATTACTGATGTTTTTTTTTGCAAAATAAGGGGTCATCCATAAATTACGTCACACGCTAAGGGGGAGGGATGGGATGGTCGACGTAGTGTGACATTGTGTGACAGGGGGTGGGAGAGGTCCCACGTTTCGTTGCGTCATATTTAAAATCTACGTGATATAACTAGACATTACTAGATAAATGTTATTATTATATAAGAGAATTTTTAAATGACAAGTCTTTTGACAAAATCTGACATTCATGTGTGATGAAATTATTGACATTGAACTGGTAAATGATTTATTAATTAATTTATAATTTAAATAATTTTATGATGAGATGACATATTGTGTAACAAATGAAATCGCATGCTCTATGGTAATTGCATGGTAATTTACAACTAATTTATATATTTAAGATCTTTTATGTACATGTAAAAGCAATAAATTATTACTTTTCTTTGCTTTACTTTATAACACAAATTTGCACTATTAACGAAATACTCGCTAAACTCGTTCGTTGTTTTTTTTTCAGCTCTTAAATGTTCTCTGTCTCTCTCTTTCTCTTACTTACATCGGAGGGCGAGCTCTGGTACCCTTCCTCCACGAACTCCGACTTCAGCGTGAGGATGTCCTTGTCGCCGAGGATCTGCATGCCCTGCTCCATCAGGATCTTGCCGTGCGTCTGCAGGTGCTTCTGGAGGTGGTCTTTCCGGTAGAATGCTGTTGGATGAACCATGACTTGTAACTGCATGACCGACCATTTTTTTTTAATTCTCATTATTCGTGAAACACGCTTTTAGGAGATATTCACAACATGCATAAACTTCACTTAGATGACGTCACTTGACTAAAATGACAGAAAATAATAATGCACAGTACCTGATTAGTGATTACGTACCCCCCAGTGTGTTTAGTGTTGTTCCTATGTTTAATTTTTTTTTATTTTTACTATGTTTGTGTGTGCGTTTGATTCTGTATTTTATTTTTCTGTAATGTGTTGTTGTGTCCAAAATAAATGTTTTCTATTTCTATTTAAAAATCTAATGTAATTTTATTCTAAGGTTTCAGTTTAAGCATGTTTTTAATTGCCACCATTTTATTATAAACTTAAGAGATGCGCCGAATATTCGGTTAGTATTCGCTATTCGGCGTATTCGGCACTTTTTGCATTATTAGTATTCGGCCGAATTATTCAGTTTCGGCGTCAAATATAATTGATTAGATTTTTTTTATTATTTATTCTACACTGATGGAAACATTATAGAATACAACAACAAGAATGACATTCAAGTAAAGAATAACCTATTTTCATACATATACCAGTGGATCACTGATACCTAAATAATTGCTCATAAATTCCGAGATTGTTGAACTCCCGACCCGAGCACCAAGATAAGTTTTAAAAGTTATTTTTTAATTTATTTTAATATTATGATATTAATATTTGAGGACGATACAGTTTATATGAGGGATTTCATAAAATCAAACCATAATTTTAACATTTCATCTCATACAAATGTGTTCAAAAATATTTACCTCATTTATACCAAAATTATAAAGTTCAGCTTTATAATATTAGTTTAAAGAGTTTGTTTGTTTCTTTATCACCCTATTAACGTTCCCACTGCTGGGACACAGGGACTCGATTTGTTTATTTGAACGCACTAATCTCAGGAATTACTAATCCAATTAGAACAATTATTTCGCTGTTAGATAGCCTAACCTATTTATCGATTGTTAGATTTTGCCGCAGGAAAATAAGTAGTTCCCGCGGAAAATCCATAAAGTATTATTACTTAACAAGTACCAGCATAAACTCAATTTAAAACTAACATCTCCCCATTAAAATCATAACAACTTTATAAAGCAAAATTCAACAAAAATCTGTATACGTCGACTCGTCAATAAAGACAACTAGGGGGTATCCGAGTACCCTTCAGTTGAAACTCATTATAACGAGGGGAGGGGAGACATTAGAACATCTGCCCATGCTAGCGGTGAAGCGACGTCACATGCTGTTTGAAACTGTCTAAAATAAGCTTATTTTTTAACCCCCGACAAAAAAAGAGGGGTGTTATAAGTTTGACGTGTCTGTCTGTCTGTCTGTGTCACCATAGCTCCCGAACGGATGGAGCGATTTCAATTTAGTTTTTTTTGTATGAAAGGTGAGTCTTGCGCGAGTGTTCTTAGACATGTTTCGTGAAAATCGGTTGTGCCGTTTAAAAGTTATGGGGATGAGAGTGGGTAAGAAAACCGAAAATCTGCAAATATACTAGTGTGGGGTATCAAATGAAATCGCATCGCGTCCACATTACAAAATATTATGTTGTTTTACGTTTAAGGAAATTAAGGCATGGGAATCGGGGGTTTTTCTTAAATTTAAAATTTAGATTTATTAGTAATACTAAGCTTGATACCACACGGGAATGTCCGTGTTTTGAGATATTCCCGGGACAATATACTTCCCGGAACAAAAAAGTTGCCTATAGCCTTCCTCTATAAATAAGCTATCGAACAGTGAAATAATGTTTCAAATCAGACCAGTAGTTCCTAAGATAAGCACGTTCAAACAAGCTCTTTAGCTTTATAATAGATTGTCACAGCCTACACAGTTTTTACATATACATTATTTACGATAAAGGACTACAAATGTTAAGATACTCTGGGGCGAATTCGCATTTGTGTCAAATATGTTAGATAACTCTGTATACATTTATATATAATATATATAAATGTATACAGAGTTTATATATTATACTTATATTATATTTATATATGTACATATTATGTTATTATAGTTTTTATATAAGGTAATTGGAATTGAATGCATGAGTCATTTTTACATTAATAAATTTTGTTTTTAAAACCCTATTAATCATGTTAATACGCAATTTAAAAAAAAGGTATTTATTGTCTTTAAAAAGGGGCAGGTAGTCTTTTCAGCAAATTAAAGAACTAAAATCGTATTTTATCTTCGCATGTTCGAAATTCTCCTGTTCTTACTAAACACGCCCAATATGGGCTAAATAAGTTGTTATTTTTATTATTTGTCTCTTTTTATAAAAAGAAGTGTCAAAGATATCTTTATGAACAAATAAATGAAAGCAGCGTATTAACTAAAATTGGTAAGCATAATTGTTATTTAATAACCAACAATCCAACAGTTTTCAAACTCCTGAAATACCATCCCGCCTCTGTTTTGAACGTTGACTCCCTCTATGGAGGCGTTTTAGAGTAATCTTGAAAATTTTTTAGCTTGGAAGATTACGAAACCTGAATGTAAAAGTAAAAAGTAAAATTGTTTTAACCACTAACATGTTGCACTTGTGTTACATTATAATGAACGGAGAGACGGCAAAAGTTAATATAAACTGCGATGTAAACACACTATATCGTACACCTAACCTTTAAAGCTATCAAACGCCACGATTAAAAGGAGGAAATTCATATCCTGGTATAATGGTACCTACATAATAATATGGCAAAATTGTCTTTGGATATTAGGAGACTCGTATGGTACAATTTTATTTACTTATGTCGTTTTTTATATCATCAATGAATTGCACATATTTATTTCTTTATTCTATGTTTATTCTAATTCTAGTCTATTATTATACATAATTTTCACCAAAATAAGTCAGTCACACCTCCTAAAGGGTTAATCTGAAACCCAGCGTTGCCCTGAACCCGTCACAAGCTCAGGGCAACACACAGCTGAGATTAATCCCTTTTTGGTTCACAATTGCATATCAATTACGTACCCTAATTACCTAAGAGTGTTTCATGATAAATGTATATATATATTTTTTTTGTTTGCTAGATAATGCCTTCATTTGACCACAATCTCACCTGAAGTAAAGTAACGATGTGGTCTAAGATGGGGCATTAAGACCTAGAAGGTAGATGAATTAGTGTTGTATCCTTAATTAAAAAAAAACATATTGTTTGTGTCTGTATTTCATTTCTTGTAATGTACTGTTGTGTCCAAAATAAATGTTTTTCTATTTCTATAATTGTACAACTAATTAAAACATCGGAATGTTTTAATTACAGTTTGTATGTACATACATTGAATTGAATTAGTTGTTGTATTATACCAGGATATGAAGTTCGTCCTTTAAAGCGTGTAAAAAAACATACCATACAAACAGCATACCCAACGTAAGTTTTTTAGGGTATGGTAAAGTAGCTGTCATTGAGCTCAGCCCCCCATCAGCCGAGGATACCAAGTCCCGGCCGGGGCGGGGTGGCAGGTAGATAATACCCTCAGGTCCCTTTGCGCGTCCCCTACCATTTTACAACGGTTTAGCCTTGTTTTTACCCTTACATGCCGTGTTACTAAGACAGAAACATTTCAATTTACAAAAGATGTTTATGATTAAGAGCGAACTTTTAACCGTCACTTATAGTTGTCTGACTATTTGTCGATAAAAATCAGATATTTACCCCATTATGCATAATTGGGAGCTGATCGTTTTTTTTTCTTATCATAATCGATAACCTTGATATTTCTGTTTCTAGAAAAGTGCCAAAATTAATATTAATTAAAATTTGCAATTTGCATGATACGCACTCATCCCAGAGTTCATAAAACTTTTTTTGGCTATTTTGGAATTGACTAAACCACACAAAAACCTATTTATGCAGTATTTTGCGAATATTATAGAGATAAACAGGGGTAAAAAGATTTATTGAAATGTTAGTAAACTGATTTAGCACCTATTGACTATTATCTATTAACCTCCTATAAGTCTCATATAAAAAAAAATATATACATATATTATATGAGTACGGGGGTAAGTTAGTACTGAACGGATGATTTTTAAAGTCTTCATTTAACCCCTGCCTGACTTGATGGTGGCCTATAATGGAAGCCTTAAAATATATTTGCTGAACCACATTTCGGAACTTTGGTTAAAGGCGCTAATCACAGTTAATACGGGTTTTATTAAATGTTATCAATATTGTAAAGCCTATTGAATTTAATATTTAAGAATATCTAATAACGCGGCCAATGCCGCGGCGAGAACAAGTGGTATTTAATTATCAGAAATTATAATGATATTAAGTAGGTAAAGGTTTAAGAGAACATCATTATTTTTTGATAAGCAAATTAATCTAGCAGCGCACTCAGTGAGAAATTATTTGAATTTGACAAGACAAAAGGAAGACATAAAATTTCGGTTAGAAATTCAATAATTTTGAATAACAAAACATAGATAACGTTACGTAAAACCTTAAGTCTCCCCTAACCCACGCGAAAGGGTGTGTTGTAAAATAATCTGGCAAAAAATCACGCACCCCACTGGGCAGGATGCTTTACCCTCCATCCCCTTTCAAATTCTTTTATATTTATTTTGGGAACTGTCCATAACCAGCCGGGCGACCCTTACTTTCGGCTAAGCCAGAATAGGGAATAGTACCTATTAGGAATATATAGCAACGGTTTCTTTGTACAGATTTTTAGAGCCTGTGTTCTTAGAGAGAAGTCTTGTAGGTAGTAGACTCAAAATTTTGTTTATACACTATAACGAATACAGGCGTCGAATTTCGGTATATTTTATTTACAATGAAATTAAATGAAGAAGAGTTTCATACAAGATTTATACAAGATTAGGGTTTTACGCCACAGAGTGGCCGTGATTTTGGTTCCTGTGGAGAAATCTAAAAAAATCGTTTATTTTAACGCTTTTTCAAATCAAACCACTAGTTTCCGAGATTAGCGTGTTCAAGCACACAAACAAACAATTCAGCTTTATAATATTAGTATAGATTAAGAAATAAATGATTTGTTTGAGTTTTGTTGACGCAAAATGTTTTCTATTACGAATTACAGTCGCTCGTCGCGTCTTTCCGTCTGAAAGTGCGAGATAATCTTAAAATGAACATAGCGGATTTTCAGAAATACATGCGAGCGGATAGACGCAGCCAGAGGACGGACGTCATCATCGGTTGATCTTACCAATGAGTAATTACAAATTAACGTCATGTTTTAGTTTCCAAGAGAAAAAAAACAACTTACAATTATTTTACGTCACTATAACACGACACGATGCGCGATGGTGTACGTTGGGTTGAACAATAACATCAACATCTGTAGTTTTATCTTGTAAGATAAAAACATTGGGATAAAATCTATATATATACATTTATATCGTATCTACGAAAACCCACGGCTAAAACAACCTAGCAAGGGTGTAAAGCGAAACAGATTTACGGGAAATTTCAGTTTTGTCCCTTGTAAGGGTCGGCTTTCGGGACATAGGAACGTAGGGGGATGGGGAGGGGTTTCAGCAAGTTTGTCGGTTTAGGGTTTCTCTGGGACCAAGTAGTTTAGAGAGGTTTTAATAGGCCCTATCCTTGGTACTTGCAAACTGTGTAAGGGAGCCTTAGAAACAATTTCGCATGTGAAGGGATATTATATGACCTTTCACTGAAGACCATTTTTAATTGCTGCCTCAGTGGGCGTAGCGTTCGTTTTCGCAGAGACATCAGTGTTTTTGTATGGTTTGTGTATCGTATTAAGTTTAAAATATGTCTGAAACTTATTCCATAGTTACAAAATGCCCTCCCTGTAAGTCAAGCTCAGGTTTAGAACTTACCATGGGGCTAAATAATTCTAAAACCCGCAGCCGTCTTCAATGTTTATGAAACGGCTTCTTCAGAGCGAACTATCTCCATTCACCTTGTACATAAGGGTATGTAGCATAATCAAAAGTGTTTAAAAACAATTTAAAAATACGTTACTGATGCGAGCGGCGGTGCTTTTGAAGTACGAGATATCCTGAACGCTCATATTGAAAGTACCTCATCATCATCATCATTTCAGCCGTAGGACGTGCACTACTGGACATAGGCCTCCCTCAAAGAGTTCCAGTAACTTCGGTCGGTAGCATCCTATAACCACCGTGAGCCCGCTATCTTCACCAGGTCGTCAGCCCATCTAGTTGGTGGACGTCCTACTCTGCGTTTGCCGATTCGTGATTCGAGAACTTTCCGGCCTTTCTGTTTTATTAAAGACATTAATTCTCGGAATCACATTAGATATTTATCTAACGTAGGGCACTACTGCTTTTAAGATCTGTGACTAACTATAGACCCAACATCATAATCACCTAATGTAGGTACTCATTAGACAATGCCCTTTTACAGCAGCTTCAACATTTTATATGACATTTCTTTTACTATTTATCTATTTTTAATCTCTTGTGACATGTTTGTTAAATTATTTATAATAATTTTTAACTTCACAAATGACAATGCCACTTTACAGCAGCATTAATTAATTTATTAATATTGTTTATTTATATTATGACATGTCTTTCAATTTAATTATTTAATACCTATTCCTAATTTTAATAGTTTTTAATTTGACAATGCCACTATTCAGCAGTAACAATTAAATATGATTTTTATTATTTTATGATGGATTTGTAACATATTGGATTTTAATAGAATTATTTGTATTAAACATAGTTTAAGTTGACAATGCCACTACTGTTACTATCATATTGAACATCTTGTCTGTGTCTTTTGCTGTATTTTCTGTGTGTGATTATAATAATTATTAGAAATTTACGAAATCAAGTGTACAATGTTGCCTCTGATGAATTAACTACTATGAAACTATAAAGACTTACATTTCTGGCAGAGCATGCAGACTTCAGTCTTGTCTCCGCTGTGTATGCTGAGATGCACATTCAAGTGTTCTTTCCGTTTGAATGCCTTGCTGCAGATCGGACAGACGTGAGGTCTCACTTGCTGGTGCTCCATTGTATGCCGGTCTAGGTGTTCTTTGCGTTTTAAGCTAGGGGAAAGAAATTATAATATTTTAAATTTTATTATATAAATATGTTCTTGGCTTGGTAACAATCTATTTTATCATTTTGACTAGATCTAGAATCCTGGTTAAACAATATATTTTTCTATCTAGGTTACACATATGTACAAGTACAGTATTGTTTGAATGTGGATTAACAAAGAATATTGCACAAACAAAATTTAATAATTTAATGTATAGAGTAGCCTATTAGAATCTTCTATTTTTTCTATTGACTGAATCTTCCTACTATGGCATAAAGGTCGCTTAGTCTCAGTTTTTATTTTTATGTTCAAAATGTGGTTAAAAGTATGATGTGATACGAGTGGGAGTCAGTGTAAACGTAGGAGTTATTGTTTGAGTAGGAGTTTATGTATGAATGGGAGATTTAGCATTGAAATGTATATGGCAAAATATTGCTGGGTCAACTAGTATTTTTATACAGTATTACATGATGTTATTATGAATATAATTATATAATTTTAAGCATACCCAGTCCCGCAGATTCCACATAGATGCTTGTATTCCCTGTTATGAGTCAACAGATGTTTCTCCAGCTCTTCCTTCAGCGTGCTCCGGACAGGGCATTGCACACAGCAGTACTGTGTCTCGTCTCCTTGCTGGATGATGATGGCGAGCTTGTTCTTGGCCAGCAGACTCCGCTTCATCATGTATTCCATTGATGTGGCATCTGTGTGAAGTATAGAGATAAAGGAGCCTATATATTTGGATGGTTTCATCAAATTCAGCAAAGTTATAACTAGCTTGAGTTTAACATAGTTGTGTCAACCAAATTTATAATAATTTGAAGAGGTATCAAAAGTTTTCTTATATTGCATCTAATAAATAGTCATTGTTACCTGAGGATAAGATAGCAAATTACATTATTGGGCTAGAAATTACTTATAATTATGTAGTTTGAAGTTTGTAGAGAATAACTGAATTATTAATTAATAGTTTTGATTAAGTACATACCTTCGGAGTGTTCATCGTCTATATCCATGGTTAAAACCTGGTGAACAAAATAATGTTATAAGACTATAATAGTCTCCAACACACACATTCAGTAAAAAAAGTTGGAGTTTTTCCTTCCCCTACCAACATATCGCCCCTAAGCCGCGCTCCCCTCCGTTTTGGGGCGACTACCCTTTGTCTACCTAACATCCCCTATGGGAAGGGAGGGGACCCCACTCCGTTATTATTAGAGGGGTGGCGAGCAGACATCGATTCAAATTCTCTCTACCTGCGATCCTAACCCAGCTAGGAATAATTTAATAATAATAATCGTGCAAACACTTAACCAAGTCGGTCTAGAGGTCAATTTTAAGTTCTAGAAAGCTATTTATTCTTTTATTTTTGAAACATGTTGCGCGCGTAAGGTATTATTTTTTTGGGAAATACTAAGAAAACCTTGTTACAAATACCTGTTTTTAATGTAGCACAGTTTGATCACCAGCGTTTTGGACCTGCCTTGTCCTAGATATCTATAACTTGTGATAAAATTCACAAAACAAAGTCACGAAACCGAACACAACAACAAACACATCCACCCTCGATGAATCACACACGGCGAATGAAAAGAATGAATGAGAGTTGAATGAAACAACAATGACCAGTGAATGAACGTATGAACTTTCAAATGGTTATCATACCGAGGGAAGTTCTCCTTCGATTTTCATTGATCTTCGATCATCATCATGATGTTCACGAGAGAATCGATAAATTATAACCTAATATTAGCATGACGATCAGTGTGGATGAAGTCTTGGAAGTGATAAGGTGTTTTTCATTGTATTTATCTGTTATCACGTTTTAAAACAAAAATGAGCCCTAAAAAGCAACTTGTTGAGTTGGCGGTTAAGCTATTCTCAATAGATGCTGTTAAATTTGGAGAATTCACTACAAAAAGTGGTATAAAAACTCCAATTTACTTTGACTTGAGAGTCATCGTGAGTTATCCGGACGTCATGGTATGTTCCTAACTTTGTATAATTTAAGCATCTTTAATTAAAAGCCTAGGTACCTACTTACATTATGGGAAATAATTAAGATGACACTATTTTTATAAAAGAACATCAGTCAATTTTATTGTTTATTAAGGAATTTTTTTTTTATTTTAATATTAAATTATGAAATATTTAAACACTATTTATTTATTCAATACCAAATAGGTGCATAATATATAATAATACATTTAAATTTTATTATGTACAAAATATAGTGGTACCTAATCCTGTGTATATTTTACGTCGTTTAACACAAACATGTTAATGGTATACCACTTAACTTACCTAGTAGGTACTACATATTTGTAATTATTTTCAAAAAATAAAATCAAAGTCATGTGAATGAAAATCATGGTTACGGGTATGAGGTTGTCATGATCATTTAATTATTCAGAAGTTCGCAGAGCATAGGTACCTTATCTTAATTCATATTTACAAAATTCTTACATTTAAACTGTCTTCGAGTACTATCTTTATCATAAATTATTATTATTAGTTTTGTTTATTTTACTAAGCCCTTCGCAGGACCGGTTTTTAAATACATATTTACTTAGCCTAAATACGTAATGTATTTTTTCAGGAGCTAATAACATCTTTACTTCACGACTTTGGAACAAAAGGCATTCAATACGATCACGTATGCGGTGTACCTTATACAGCACTTCCAATAGCAACTCTCCTAGGAGTAAAAGTGAAGAAATCTATGCTGATGCGACGTAAAGAAACTAAAGCCTATGGTACGAAAAAGTCTATTGAAGGTCACTATAAAGCAGGAGAAACTTGCCTTATCATAGAGGATGTTGTGACTTCGGGGTCAAGCGTTTTAGAAACAGTTAAAGATTTACGTAAAGAAGGGTTGGTTGTTAAAAACACAATTATTATACTGGACAGAGAGCAAGGTGGAATAAAAAATTTAAGTTCAAATGATGTGGAGGTGACAGCTTTGTTCACTATGTCTTCATTGATTCAAATTCTATTTGAAAACGGAAAAATTACGAAAGATATGGTAAATAAAGTCAAAGAATATCTGAAGGAAACACAAGCTCCAGTCATTGGTAAGTCGATAGTCACTTTTAAAATTATATTATGTTGGTTATGAATATATTTTTCAGATAAATAAATCATTTATTTTTTTTACAGAAAAATCTCTCGATCGAAGTACACTTTCATACGAGAAACGAGCCGAGCTAGCGTCAAATCCTATTGCTAAGCAGCTCTTTAATATAATGGCCATAAAGAAATCCAATTTGTGTTTATCTGTAGATCTGACGACTACGACAGAAATTTTAAACCTATTAGAGAAAGTTGGAGAGCACGTGTGCTTAGTGAAAACTCATGTTGATATAATTGAAGACTTCAATTCTGATTTTGTTTCAAGACTCAAAGAACTAGCTGATAGATTCAATTTCCTTTTGTGCGAAGACAGGAAATATGCAGATATCGGCAATACTGTTTCACTGCAATACTCTAAAGGATTGTACAAAGTTGCTGAATGGGCTGATTGCGTCACCGTACACTCATTACCAGGAGACGGAATACTAAAGGCTTTGAGTGTTGTGTCCAAAGGACTTAGTCGAGGTGTCTTTCTTTTAGCTGAGATGAGCAGTGAGGTAGGTGGTGCAAACTTCCAAAAGTTTTATGCATTGAAACATTATTTATTTCACTTCGGTTTGTTTACGATATGTTTTTATATGAGTACGCAATAATAATAGATGGTTAGACAGTTGAGAAGAAAATTCTTCACAGCCAATAACCAAGTGTGGCTAAAATTATCCTACTCTTAGGTACATTTCGAAATGAAACTTTATTTATATGATTACGAGTACCTACTACCTAACCTATTTGAATTTCATTATGAAAGTAATAGTGTAATAAAATCTGAAGCAACTCATAACACTCTTTATAATGGGTTTTTATTATGTATCTAATCACCATAATGCCTAAATATTACGTAAGTTTAATGAACCCTATCTACCCACGAGAATTAAACATCCTCAAACTCTACTGATTCGATCAAGGTTAGAAGGGGATAACAAGTCCCGGCAGTTTAAACTAGAAGATGATAGGTATAACACCTAGAATAATGCTTACTATTCGTATTTAATTTTTATAAAATTTCAGGGTAATCTTATATCACCGGAATATAAAGATGCAACCGTGAGCATGGCATCGAAATACTCTGAGCTTATAACAGGCTATGTTTGCCAGAATAAAAACACGTTCAAAGACCCCGGTCAGATACAGCTAACACCAGGGGTGAAGCTTCAAAGCTCTAAGGATGATCTAGGACAAGTTTACAATAGTCCTGAGAAAGTTGTGTTAGAAAATGGAGCTGATGTTATTGTCGTTGGAAGAGGAATTTTCACTTCTAAGAATCCTGAAGCAGAGGCGGTTTTGTACAAAAACACTTTGTGGGAGCACTAC
This sequence comes from Gymnoscelis rufifasciata, assembly GCA_929108375.1. Taxonomy (NCBI): domain Eukaryota; kingdom Metazoa; phylum Arthropoda; class Insecta; order Lepidoptera; family Geometridae; genus Gymnoscelis; species Gymnoscelis rufifasciata. The sequence continues at coordinate 13,241,151 of OV815311.1, forward strand.
CTTACTCGAGTTTCTGGAATTTAATTCCAAGCACATAAATGTATGATATAATTAGTTAAATTTTATTTTTATAAGTGCAGAGAAAGCCTATTATTTCTATAGTCGACATTCTATGATAATGAACATTCCATGTTGTGAATATAAAATGGTAATAATGTTGTCCTGAGTTCTTAACATATCACGTATATACCTACCTTTTGTTTCCTGTCGAACAGGACTACTAGGTACTACTTTATAACAAAACTACTATTTACTAAAGTACATTTGTATAAGTATCTCGACAACTAGGTCAACGCACAACATTTAATATGTATAATATTTTGATTGAGGGACCATTCAAATTTAAACTAAGTTTTAGTATTTAGTATTTTAAATAATAAAGATGTCACTATCAAAGACCATCTTGTTTTAATGCTACAAATATATTTATATTCGTATTATACATTCTTTAATTAATAGCTAAAGTTTCTCCTGATTTAGTTAAATTAATAAAGTACCTACCTAGGTAATTAAAATATAATTCTTTTACAGAAAAAGGTAGACCGATTCTAGAGGAAGGTATGTAGGTATATGGTTTGCACGCGTGCGAAGTTAGGGACGGCTCTTTTTTATTAAGAACAATTTTCATGAAAGAAATCCTAATAACAAACAATAAAATTAGTTATTTTTAAATTTATGCAAATAGGAGGCATTGGAAAAATCAAATTTACCAAACTCCGAAAAATTAGATGTCTCGATCAATATTTTCAATCGATTTTGCTAGATCTCAAGGGAACATCACTTTTGACATATTGATAACAAACGTCATAGAAAGCGAAATGGCTGCAAAAGCGAAATCAATACAAAACAAAACATTGTAAGAAATGGATCAAATAGCTAGAGAATTAGGCATAAACCCGAAGCAAATAAATTCTATAGCCTCAGATAGTATACATTCAGTGGTAGTGCACACAACCTGGTTAAAGAAATGGCTAAAAAGCGTAGAAAACAACAACTTCTCCAACAACATTGAATTTTCTCTAAAACCTGGTGAAAGTGTATATTATCCATGGAAAAGGGTCTTTATCAAGGTACCTACGCACATTAGTAACCATTATATATAATGTATAGCCTTTGATTTACTAATCTAATAAGACATTTCTTTGTATTTTAATAGGTTTTGAACAAGAAGGTATCAAAGGTTCTGCCCCTTCCAAGGTATAAATTCGGTGAAAACAACTCCGATACTACCCTATCGATATCGCAAATACTTCAGTATGTCTCACATAGCAACCAAAGATCATTATGGAAAGAATCTTATAAGAAATACTGCCAAAATGTAGAGGGGAGTAAAGAAAGTACAATAGTCAACTTATTGGAGCATGACCAGCTTGTTTCGGAGGTCGTGCTGCGGCTGTACGGCTGTAATTTAATTAGAATAAAGACTGACAGTGCTGGTAACCATATAGAGTACAAAGAAATCACAAACAGAAATATCCTAAAAGCTTATGAAACACATACAAACTTACTAGCAGCTTTATTTGCTTTAGAAACAGACAATAATATATTTGTTGTATACAGAGGTCATTATGAGAATACTCTTTCAGATTGTCTGAATTTTAGTCCTAATCTAATAGATTTAAATTATGGCAGAGGATTATTTATTGTGTATCAATTATTGCATATGTCAAAAGCCTTAAGTGATCGAGGATTGAGTATGGGGATGCTGACATTGCAAGATATATTTTTGTCTGAAGATTTATGGTTGCAAGTTATGCCTTTGATTACAAATAACATTCATTGTTTGGATGCCTCACTCATTTATGAGCAGAACCGGAGTAAGCAAAGTCCAGCTAAAAGTAGTCTGGGAAGTAAAGATCAGGGGAAGAAAGAGGATTGGTGGAGGAATGATGCAGTGCAGTTGGAGAAGCTGTGTTTGCTGTGGGTTCGAGGGAGGATATCAAACTTGGACTATATTATTCATCTTAATGTATTGGCGGGAAGAAGTGCCAACGATCCACAGGCAAATTTCATGGTGCCTTGGGTGACTGATTTTTCTTCTAGGTGCGGTAAGTAACTAATGTGATAGCTTAGCATGATAAGGAAATTATTGTAATTAATTATACACCTTAAATTATTTTTTTATAAAGTTATATTTAACAACTCAAACTTAAGGAAAATTTGTTCTGAACATAGTACTTAATTAGAAAATAAAGTTATAAGTTTATTTCTCTAATTCATTTAATACCTAACTACATATAAATAAACACCAACAGAACTCTGCTAATTCTTACTTGTATTGTAAATATATTCATATCAAATCAATTCAAGTGCTTGTATGGATCTAACCACAAGAACATGGATTTTTCCTGAAACAAATAACTACATAAATATCTCATACATAATATAAAACCCAGTTGAAAAAACTGTTTGGTACCACCTACCGAATATGTCATCATCATCATCATCATTTCAGCCATTAGACGCCCACTGCTGGACATAAGCCTCCCTCAAAGACGACCAATTATTCCGATTGGTCGCCACTTGCATCCACCGTGAGCCAGCAAGTTTTACCAAGTCATCTGTCCATCTTGTTGGTGGGCGTCCAACCGAATATGTGATATCAATATATTTCTTGTAGGTAGAAACTGGAGGGATCTATCTCGCTCCAAGTACCGCCTGAATAAAGGCGACAGACAGCTGGACATGACGTATGACGTCAGCGCGCCAGATCAGATCCCGCACCATGTGTCCGACGCGTTATCTGATATCACTTGCTACGTCTACCTTGCACGGAGGTGGGTCGATACATATTTTTAATACCAGAATATTAACTAGTAGATTGACTGCCTAGGAGGCGCGGTGGGCGAATGTTCGCTTGCAGAGCAAGAGGTAGCGGGTTCGATTCCCGCCGAGGGTAAAATTTGTTTGTATGTTCTGCTAGCACTTTTCTCCTTGGTCTGGGTATTTAACACAAGCTTAGAGCTTACCACGGGGCTAGATGTTGGTGTGTAGATTGTCCAAAAATATTTATTTATTTATTATATTATTTAGATTAGACTTTATTTGTAAATCTTCCCAAAATGAAACGAGCGTGCGTGAACGCGCTACACTGTGCTTGTCGATACGCGGTCTTCCGGTGGCAGAGAATTATTCGGTACCAACGGGTTCATGGTGACCGAAATAAACTGAAATAACTGAAAATCTCTCAGGGTTTTTTAGGAGTGGACGCCCTTCGGCTAAAATTATAAAGATTTTCTTTTAATGCCTTAATGGATGATATAAGCGAATCTTAATATTTTCCATATCACTAGAATATATATTTTCTACTAATAAGAGATATATTTGTTCACATGTCATAAATTGTCATCATTTTCATGTATGAGGACAAAACAACGAATTTTATTTAGTTTTTCAAATAAATCTAGATAGAAATACTGGTAGAAAATGCTTATATCCATTATTATTATGCTTATACTATTTATAGCATTAAGCCCTCTGTATTTGTTGCCTTGTGCCCACAAAATAATAATAAGTGCATTATAATATCATTGATCATCATCATCAGAACAGCAAAAGAAGTCCTCTGCAAACATGTCCGGAACAACTGGGTACCAGCGGAATACCCGGCCAGCATCCAACGCATGCAGGAGTGGACCCCAGATGAGTGCATCCCTGAGTTCTACACGGACCCCACAGTGTTCAAGAGCATCCACGAAGACTTGCCGGTATGTGTTCTCCGTCATAATAGAAATGTTATTAAGCACTAGCTTCCTCCCAAGGTTTATCTCGCAAAAAAATTAGCTTTAGTCTTTTACAAAGGAAACAGCCATTATGTTCGTGCCAAATGCAAAAAAATAGCTTTAGTCTTTTACAAAGGAAACAGCCATTATGTTCGTGCCAAATGCAAAAAAATAGCTTTAGTCTTTTACAAAGGAAACAGCCATTATGTTCGTGCCAAATGCAAAAAAATAGCTTTAGTCTTTTACAAAGGAAACAGCCATTATGTCCGTGCCAAATTCAATCCAAATTGGGCTTTGCTCGGAATCATTGGTTTTCCCGCGTGAAGTGGCGTTTTACCGCGGCAAAAAGTAGCTTATGTGTTATTCTGATATGTAAGCTATATTACTGCTAGATTACATCATAATCCATTTAGTAGTTTTAGCGTGAAAGAGCTACAAACACACATACAAAAACGTACATACTCACAACCTTTCGCGTTTATAATATACTAGTAGTGCCCCGCGTTTTAATTAATTTGCCCGCGGAATGTACACTTTCCCGCGGTTTAAAGTAGCCTATGTCCTTTCTGAGGCTCTAGGGATTCTGTGTACTAAATTTCATTCAAATCGGTTCAGTAGTTTTCGCGTGAAAGCGTAACAAACAAACTTACATTCACATTTTTAATATTATTAGGATTAGGAAGTAGGATATTAGGAATAACTGGGTACTAGCGGAGTAACTGCGAGAATTCAACGCATGCAAGAGTGGACATCAGACGAGTGTATCCCCGAGTTCTACACGAAAACACTACCTTCATGTATGTCCACGAAGACTTGCCGGTCTGTACAATTAGCTATCATACCATCTCTATCTTAATACCTAGTATAAGTATGCATATAAATACGTATTCTAAAGCCGTTGAATCTTTGCGTATGTTACATTAAGATATAAAATTTATATAAATTCTCAGGATCTGGGAATACCGACATGGGCGACGTGCGCTGAGGACTTCATAACCAAGCACAGGGAGTCCTTGGAAAGTGCACATGTCTCGGAAAACCTGCATCATTGGATTGATATAACATTTGGTTACAAGTAAGTGTGCGGTGTTTTCCGTCATAATTGTATTACTAACCAGCTTTTACGCAATGTCTATGTCGGAGTATTATGGATTTAATGTTTTATCCCGCTGTTAAAGTAGCCTAAAGCCTTCCTTGTTAAATGGGCTATATCATATGATTTTCAGTGCAAAAAAAAACAAAGAAGTTATTTCCTTTTTATAATACTTCTTCATATTGATAATATAATTAAAAATTTATGGTGCTAAGCATATAATGTTAACAAATATAAAACATCCAAATCGGAAAATTCTTACTTAATATGATTATTGAATTAATATTGAATTATTTAAAAAAATTATAATATTTTGAGGAAACCCGATAACCCAGAGCATATGTTTGCAACGTCAATATTATAACCACACATGTGTCTTATACCATTCATAGGAATTCACCTTTCAGATTATCTGGCGCTGCGTCAATAAAGGCTAAAAACGTGTGTCTCTCGCTAGTCGACGGGCACACGAGTACCAGACGAGGTGGTATGGTGCAGTTATTGACGGCTCCACATCCGCCCAAAGCCTCGAAACCTTTACCTCCAGCGCCGCCCAGGCTTCATTGGACCACAAATAGAGAAGCCAGTAAGAATATGTTACGTTAACACGTTGATGGACAGTACCGCCCACCGACGTAAAGAGTTAAAACGCGATACGACAGTACGCCTTTCGACGTACGAGTTTAGTTCAAGCTTAATTCAGTACGCCCCAAGACGATCGATTTCCCATATAACTATTAAGAACGGCATGCTGTAGTGTCACCGTAGAGGTAACTTAGACTTTTATACTGTCACCATGAAATTAATTATAAAAATTCAAAACACCCACGGTCACGCGCACGTAGACATTTTTCCGTGTCCCTCCGCACGCACACTACGTCCGTGGGCGTCGTGTTTTCATACACTCAGTCGAGTAGTGACCAGTGGCGGTGCCCCGCGCGTTGCTAAGTGCTTTTGGCGAGTGCATCGTATTGAAAGGTTAGTAAATGTGTTTTGTAAACGTTATTTCTGTTGTTTTTTGTTTGTATAATACTAATTCAAGTTTATATTGTATCTGTAAACAATGCATTTCTCATGCATTTGTATGTTTTGAGCAATTATAAGTGATACTAAAATACATTGATATAATTTGCAGATGGCGGCTAGGGATTCCTATGAAGACCAACAAAAAAGACTCCAAGACTTTTTTGATGCGGTTTCTACTCCTGAGTCAAGTGAAGACCCTTTTGCTGACGATGGGGAGTATGGAAATGACCAAGATTATGAGGCATCTGGGAATAAATCAACAAGTTCTGGTGATGCAATCTCTATCTCAGAAATAAAGGCAAAGACCAGCTGCTTTATCTTCTGGCGACTCCTCATCTTCTTCTTGTAGTGATGAACAGCTTCAGAATGTGTCAATACTAAATGATGGACAGTCAAACTCGATCAATTGAGGAATCGTGGTCTACTACAGTTACTGACATACCAGAATTCAATTTTTATAATTCAGCCACTGGCATCACCATAGATAGATATTGATATGGAGCACGTAAAAGATTTTTTTCACCTTATGTTTCCACAAAATTACGTACAATATCTAGTAGACTGTACTAACGCTCATGGACATGCTCTCTGCAACAGCAATAGACCTCATACCAGACATAGCCGCAAAACAGTACATCGTGAAACAAATTACGAAGAAATGATGAAATTCATGGGTATCAGTCGATGCTTGTGACATTTTAAGACTTGATTTGAAAAGACTCGAAGATTTGTGTAGCTTTTTTAAACTTAGAATGAGACTGATAATGTATATGTTAGCTAATTTGTTACATTAATTAATACTTAAAAATAAGCAGTATGTTGATTTTTTAGTCTTGAATAACCCATAAATGATTAGAAAAATGATAATCAAGACTGCTTACAGTAGGCTGGAAGCGAATTTTGTTGTTAATTTAATAAATACCTTAAAAAAAAAACACAGTTTTTTAATATTTCAAACACGAAAATAGGCGTAGTGTCACAACACGTCGTAAAACATATTATGTAATATGACAGTACGCCTTACGACGTTACGCCTATAGACGTACTGTCGTGTAACACATATAATATTACCACGCGTTGTGACACTACGCCTATAGGCAATGTATGAAAAAAAGTAGTGACAAATCAGTAACAATCAGTATACTAGTAGTGTCCATCAACGTGTTAAAGCTACAAATTTTTGGTAAATGAAACGTATACTATGGGTCCATTTATTGAGCCTTGCGGTATTCCTGAATTATTGATCAAGTTATAGAAAATAATATTTAGCCATCATAAGAAAATAATGCAAGTTATTTAATCTCATCAATAAATATATGCATGTATATATGCCTAGCGGATGAAGATTGTTGATGCTATTTTTTAACTGTGTAAGATCTCTAAGTACACAATTTAGCAATATTCTTCTATAAGAAGTAAAAAAAAAATGTTTTATCAATAGATAGTACCTATTACTCTTTCGAAAGCTTTAGTGAAATCAACAAAACTCTCTTTTACAGGAAAATCTATCAAAAACGACAGTTCGGATGATATATCGGACGATGAGGATGAATCAGTGAGCCAACATCTCCCACAACACGTATCTCGGTTACATGTTCCACCTCAGAGAATAAGATCACGACATAGCAGCAGTAGGGCACGCTCTCTGTCCAAAAGTATAGACGATTCCCAACATACAAGCTCCCACGAAGGCCGAGCTTCCTCACACTCCAGACACTACAGGGTACAACGATCAGAATTAGGAAAAGGAATCATCTACCTACCCAAAGAATTTAACCCCGTTTCATCAATACAAGCACTAGAATCCCTGGACAATTTCAGAACAAAATGCTTTTTCAGCAAAGCCGAAGAAAGGGAAAAACTGAAGGAAAACGCTACGACCTTGAACCTCTTCCCAATGCAACAGGAACTTAAACAGGAAACAACTACAAGTAAAGTGGACGATGAAACTGCGTTTACGAATCACATATTCTTAGCATCATATGAACAGAGTTATTTCAAAAAGATGTCTCAAGAAGCTCATATTGAAAGTGTTCTCAAAGAAAGAAAGAACAGGAGTTTTAATACCAGATACACCACAGATGCTGCGGTCTATAAACAATTTGTCACAGAGAGCAGACGGCAAGACATGTTGGTTATAGGGTGCTTGATAGTGGAAATATTTCTGCACACACACATGCGGCCGTTACGATGCACAAACAGTAGTTTCGTAGACCGTTTCAACACTTGTAGGGTTGTCCTCAAACATAATTTCCACGCGATGCCAAAATGCGTAAGCTACATAGCATCATTGTTGTTAAATGTGCCTCACCCGAACGCGTCTTTCAGAGAATTGACCCCAAAGAAAGAAGACCCAATGAAGAAGATAGTAGTCACAGACAAAGGATTACCAGCACCAAGCCCGTCGCAATTACTCCAGCCTTTATTGATGCAACATTTAATACCCTTCCCACAGAACTTCACAATACTGTACAACCTTCTAAGCACACTACATGAATACGAACTAGCAAGCAATGACCTAAACATCCTATACATGTACGAGTGCGATGGAACTCAATGCGAAAAGTATCAAAACCTGGACAAAACGAAAATGTACTTCACGCAGAAAATCGCCGAAGGAAAAATACAAGCTTGCATCGCTCATTTAGACGTTCTTCTAAACCAGACAAAAGCCAGTCAGTTTGATATTTTAGATATCTTTTTGGCGTATTACATAAAGTTGTTACAGAGTAAAGATACATCTGTTTTAGCAGCATGGTATCTCTTCGATACTATAAGCAAAGCGTTGGGACCAGAACAGACAAGAAAGAAGCTCCTAAAACATATATTAAACTTATATGAAGATGATGACTATGTCACAGATAAAACCGAACTAAATAAGTTGACGGAAGAAGAAGTCACCGCCAATGGAGGAATGCCAAGCAGGCAAAAGTTTGTCAAGCTATACCACAATATATTCCTCCTGCAATTAATGGTACGACTTGGTCTCCAATGCTTCTTAGATAACTTCACGCAACATTTAGTCGAAGCTGTAGGAGGCTACAAGGACATCAGCTCAGATGTAGGATCCCCCGGGCATTTATGTTACCATCGCTTAATGGCCAACAAAAAACCAAGATATTCGGAAGATAATGTGAAAAACGCGCTGTCAACTAACACAGATATCTTCTCCCCAGACACTTCATATGGCTCAGAGAATGTTACAACTCCCAGTGTTGATAAAACTATGAACGAGTCACTGAAAGACACTGATAACAGAAGTGAAACTGAGTTGTTCCATTTCGAGACGGACAAAGATAGACTACCGAGTAGGAATTGCCGAAGCAAATCACCTGCTGAATCCATAGAGTCATACAATTCCTCTATTGCTCCTCATGATAACACCCCGTCACCTTTAGCAGAATTCCCTGTCTCAAAATATAGTTCTATCAATGGAGAACCTAACGTTGTCGTTACTAAAGATGAAGATGATAAAAAGACATCGCCGTCAATAGAAATCCCCACCAAATCTATGTTCACAAGTTACATACACTTTGCCGACGACAATGAAGATATTGAAGTGAGAACAATTCCTGGACGCCAGGTTAACCTTAATCTGAACAAATCCAGTCAAGAGACAGCAACCTGTAATCTTAACGATGATGATAGCGAATGTAAAGAAAACTGCAAAATCTCAGACATGAGTTCAGAAAGTCTAATTTGGCTAGCTCATAGACTGGGTCCCGTTCTGACTTGTAGATATATTACTAGGAATCTACTTAAAATGCTGACTTTGTGCTACATTGGAAAAGAGAACTTATGTCCGTGGGAGACGGATGAGAAAGACGAGTTTGATGAGATTTCTATAGTTAATAGTAAAGTTATGGGTGATAAGAATGCTGGCAAAGTCATAAACTGCCTCACTTCGATAGTTGGTGAGTTTTTGTTATGTTTATCAAGCCATTGTTTACGATATTTACAATATCGATTAAATATAAACATTATTTGATCAACATGATGATTAGAAATGGATTACCTACCTAATACTACCTAATACGCCGTAGTACTCCTAACTTCCTAACGTAACTATATGCTTTAATTAAAAATTATGATAGAAAGTATTTAAAACTTAAACAATCAACTAAACCTAATTCACTAACCTAAATTATCTAATGATGAAAAATGGGCATCATTTTAAGACTATATATTGTGTATACGATAAGGTTATTATATATTGTCTTGTAGCATGTCTTAGCAGGTCTGTTTGTAACTTAATTGTATTATTCTAGCAATGTATGGAGAACAGCTGATAATATTCCAATACCTGCCTCATATGAGCGAACTCATCGCGTCGTGTCGAAAGCGACTTTCAGTACCGCTAGAGGGCGGTGTTGTCGCCTGCTTACAACTCCTCAAACATTTACTACCGTTCATGACTGATGTGAATATTATGGAGCAGTTGCAGGTTAGTAAATCATATAAATTAAAAATGCGTTTTATTATATAAATAGATACACAGAAAAAACAGAAGATCGGTAAAATAATGATCCTCCGGCGCGAATAATTCGCAATTTCCTGCGCGTCAGTTTAACCTTCGCATACAGAGCCAAAGAGATTTTCTTCATTATTACACTTCGTTAACGAGGGCGGTAGGTCCTTTGACTTTTTACCAGATGTCGTTATTTAGGTTAAACTCTTGAATTAAAAAGTCAACAAGGGATAAGTTGCATTACGTAATACGGCCGCTCTACATTCCCTCCCGCTCGGCTTGAAACAGGTCGTTGGGTGTGCCTCGTTCGTTGTTCAACAGGCCTTCGAGTGACTGGAGTCTATAGGTTGTTGTTTAAAACTCACTATCTATCTTCTATACATATTCATACTATACCATACTATAAGAGGAATAGAAAAGTGGAACAAAAACATAGTGTTTTGGTATCCTAGAAACAGAAAAAGGAATCGTGGTGGACAGATTCCAAGGTGGGAAGACGAGATAAAAACGATTGCAGGGAAACTATGGACCAGAAAAGCTTTGAACCGAGCAGAGTGGACAGATATGGAGGAGGCCAAAGTTGGGCAAACAGACAAAGATGTTGTTGACTACACAGAGTCGATGCTATCTTAAGATTTATTTGTAAAATTTTATTTTGTCTGAATAAAGGCTATTATTATTATGGTGTCAGATTGCATCTGCTCGGCTTTTTATAAAAACCCGGTATTAAATGAAGCGCACGGGCCTAGGCCAAGTGAGCTCCATTGGGTCGAGTTTTACTAGGAAACTCAGTTTGCAGGAATTGCGAACAATTCTGCAGGTGTTCAAAATTACGGCTTTTTATTATTATCTTCTACCTCTATATTGTAGTCAACGGTTGTCATATTGTGCTGTAGAGAAGTTCTACCAGTATGCTGTATGAAGTATACGTTTCAGGACACGTTCCTCCGTAGTATCCTGTCGGGCGCGTTGCGGCTGTGCGGCAGCGCGCGCGCGTGCGGGGGCGGGGCGCGCGCGCGGGCCGCCCTCACGCGCAAGATGGCCGCCGCCCTGCACGCGCTCGCGCTCAGGGTCGGGCCCGAGATGACGAGGAAGCATCTGTGTGTACCGCCGTTGCAGAGGTAAGTGTTGCCACACAACTGTTCCTCCTTTATATTTTAATTATTATATTTCCCATCATGAGTCTTCCTGAAATAAATCACTTTTAAGCTAATTTTTATGATTTATGATTACGAGCTATCTTCATTTTTAACCCCCGACCAAAAAAGAGGGGTGTTATAAGTTTGACGTGTCTGTCTGTATGTCTGTCTGTCTGTCTGTCTGTCTGTGTGTCTGTCTGTCTGTCTGTGTCACCATAGCTCCCGAACGGATGGAGCGATTTCAATTTAGTTTTTTTTGTATGAAAGGTGAGTATGGCGCGAGTGTTCTTAGACATGTTTCATGAAAATCGGTTGTGCCGTTTAAAAGTTATGGGGGTGAGAGTGGGTAAGGAAAACCGAAAATCTACAAATATACTAGTCATCATCATCATCATCATCATCATCATCGTGGGGTATCAAATGAAAGCGCATCACGTACTTTATAATATTATGTTGTTTTACGTTTAAGGAAATTATGGCGTTAGAATCGGGGGTTTTTCTTAAATTTTAAATTTAGATTTATAAAATAAGTATTGTAGATAAAAAATATATATATGTTGTAATATATAAATTTAAATAAAATAAGAACTCCAAAATTGTAATAACTGATAAAGCTGTGTTGTTCTATTCGCTTCTCAACTCAGTATAAAACATTGAAGCGAATTGTCAAGACAATGTTATTTCCTTGATATTTGTTATTTAAGCAATTTAGTTTTATTAATTTTAAGTTGACCTGTCCATGTAGGCTATGTGCTTCTAAGGAAATAAACGTTTTGACTTTGACTTTGACTTTGATATGTTGTATGGAGAGCCGTGTTGGCTAAGTGGGAGGACACTCGAGTTTCATCCCGAAGGTCGTGGGTTCAAAACCCGCCACGCACCTCTGGATTTTTCTTCTTGAGAAATTTATGTGCGCTTTAAACACGTGCTTTAACGGTGAAGGCAAACATCTTGAGATACCGGCATGTTTTATGAACTTTAAAGAGTTTGAAGGAGATGTGACATTCACCAACCCGCACTTGGCCAGCGTGGTGAATTAAAGCATAATCTCTCTCGCCAAGAGAGAAGTCCCTGTGTCCCAGCAGTGGGAACGTTAATAGTTTGACGAAGGTGCCTATTGTAACGTTTGTATTAAAAATTACAGATTCTTCCTGGTCTTCGACAAGGCGACGGGAAAGATTGAAAACTGGCCGAAACAGGACGATAACGCTGTTGATAAGGTCTGTAATCTTAACTCAATCCCAAAAGTTAGACGAATAAGGAAATAAAAGTGAATATAGCCTTTTATTTATCTCTAGGTATCTGAGAGTGAAAGCGCCGACTCAAAAACGGAAGGTTTCCTGGAGCTGTGTAGAGATGGCAGCACGTGCGAGTGGTGCGTGCGAGATGGACGGGTGCTGCGAGCCGACCTGCCCGACCTGGCCTGCAGCCCGCCCGGACGCGTCGCCGACTGCGCCGCCCTAACTGTCAGTATACAACACAGTACAGTAGCACTAGAGCTTAGTGAGGCGATATGTGAGGCCGTAATGATCCAGAAAGAAACTGCCGGACGAGATCGTGAGAGGCAGAATAGCAGGCGCAACGGGTGCTCTGCACTTCCAGTCTCGTGATCTTTATCTTTCTTTAAAGTAGAGTTATTTTCGGGTCCGTGGATAAAAGAGTGAGGGCTCCTTTTTCCACACTTCGGACCTGAGACGGGCGATGTCACCCGTGGCAGTGGCATCGTTAACTATCATCTGAGGTACATATGAGACGTGCTGCAGAAGCAATGCAAGATGTGCCTGGTGCGGTCCATTGGAGTTCCCAGGCACATCGAGAACGCAAAGAAGCCGGCCACCGGGGGTTTTTTTAGTGGGTCCGCCAGAACTAATTCTGACAACCCCACATAACCATACTTGCAATCATACAATATGTTAGCAGATTTTTTCCTCCGAAAAAAAAAAGAGCTAAGTGAGAGTGAGATGTGGCAACACTTGGTATTTGATTGTAATACGACTGAGTGATTGGCACAACGGATGTAGCTAAGATCTCGTATGTCTCAATTTAATATTAAGCGTGACCCAGAACATTTTTAAAATCACTTCTTTCCGTTTTCGTCTCATCGTCCACTTTTACTAGCGACATAAAAGTTAAGGTAAACTACCTGTTCGACGCTATTTGAGAATATTATCTGTATAAGTATTGTACCCGGAAAAAAACATTTTCAATCTATGTGAATTATTACAATAAATTTAACAATTCTCCATCCTCCATTAATTTAATATAATAGTAGTCTTACAATAAAGTCAAACAAGTTCATGAAAAAATTGCCAAATTTTATTTACTTTACTGTTATTTTATAGCCTACTTTAAAATATTGCGCGCGAGCGCATTTTACGCTTACTTATGTGTGAAACTCGCTTAACCATACACTCTCTTAAACATCAATATATTGTCTTGATAACGCTTAATAAATATAAACCTACCTAATCAACTAAAACCAATAGACTTAATGATGCAGAATGCCTTTATTTGAGCACAATCTCACCTAATGTAAAGTGACGATGTGGTCTAAATGTAGCATGAAGACCTAGAAGGTAGATGGCTTCTCCGGACCACATTACGAAACACGAAAGAATCGCTTCACGCACTGGCCCAGTCCGGAGGGTGGTGACAAGCCGCGGCCGTAGCCTACCACCAGAGTCTATAGATTTATTCTTTAATTCTAGGCTCAAGAGGAACTTCTACTAGTATTCGACGAGGAGCTAGCGTACCAGACGTACACGTCCTTCAGCAAGCTGATCGGAGCCGACGCAGTGGACCGCTGCCTTAAGAATCCCGATACTATCAAGGAGATGTGTAGGAAGTATGAGCAGAATCATTCCATCAGGTAAATGCTATTCATTCATAACTTATCTCTAGTATTAAACTTCGCTATCGTAGAAGTCAGAACGATGTAGGTATTTATATGACTTTATTAAAACAAGAAAATAAATTTAGCATTACATTCAACATTCAGTCCATGGTTTTTTATAATTAAAAAGTGCTCGATACATTCAGGTATGCTTTGACATTGGTTCCGTTCTATTTATTTATTTAATATGATATAAAACTACTTCTAATATATATAATTTCCATATCACAATGTTAGTTCCCGTACTCCTCCGAAACGGCTTTACCGATTTTTACCAAATTTTAAATGCGTATTCTGTAGGTCTGAGAATCGGCTACTATCTATTTTTCATTTTGCAAAACAACGTTTGCTGGGCTCAGCTAGTATACTATGAAACATAACTCGATATATCCGACTATGTTTCGAACTGTTTAAAATTATATCTTTATTTTTTATCTCATTTTTTTTGTTTTTTTTTTTTTTGTATATTTTCAAATTCTAGGTACTTATTCTGTTAGGAGGTCTTCGTGTTGCTATCTTTAATTACTTTAAAATAATTTTCCATCATAGCTCACCAATGTCAATAACCAAACGCTTCCAAGCATCGCTGAGCGACGAACCACTGCAGCACTCCAAGCCGGACATCGTGAACGACCACATATCCAGCTCCAACAGCTTCGGCTCCAACATAACGCTGGTGGGGAATCGCATAGACGTGGCCAGCGACGGCGAGCCCGGCTGCCAGGACGGCTTCGACGTGGTCGCTTGCAAAGTGGACAACGCAGTTAGGAGCAACCGGTGAGTGGTAAAGGTTGCCTGGATGAAAGCTTTTAAGCGAAAAGACCGCCTAATCCTAATAATTTCCTGTGTGTACAATAAATTGTTTTTGTTTTTTATTGTATTGTGAGCCATATTCGACTGTGTACATCATGATATCCTTCTCTCCAAGCTCGAACGGTATGGCATCGGTGGCACGGATCTACTTCTATGCAAATCCTATCTATCATCACGAAAACAATTAGTACAAGTAAATGGAACAACATCAAATGAACTAGATATAGGTATTGGTGTCCCACAAGGGTCTATTTTGGGGCCGCTATTGTTCCTAATTTATATAAATGACATAAATGCTTGCATAATTGATGAAAATATTGACATTTACATGTTTGCTGACGATATATCCTTATTAATTAACTGTAATAAAAATACGGACATCGAATCTAAATTAAGTAATGTAATCGCAAAAATCACAAACTGGTTTGAGTGCAATAACCTCCTACTCAACACCACAAAAACTAATATTACAAATTTTTCACTAGCTACAAATATAGTAGGTGATAAACAAATAAATATGAAAAGCAGCATTGGTAACAAAATCACAAATAAAATAAAATTCCTAGGCATTGAAGTAGATTCTAAGCTAACATGGAAGTGCCAGATAGATGCTCTAGCAGGGAGATTAAGTTCTGCCTGTTATGCTATTAAGAAGGTTAGGGAACTGTGTGGAATAAATGCTGCTAGGACGGTTTATTTTGCCTACTTTCATAGTCTTATGACATATGGATTATTGGTATGGGGAAACGCATCAGCGTCCACTCGAATTTTTCGACTGCAAAAAAGAGCTGTCAGATCTATTAAAGGCTATAAACCAAGAGATTCTTGTCGAGACCTCTTTTCAAATTTGGGAATTCTGACCTACACTAGTGAGTACATTTTGCAATGTCTCATCTATGTAAAAAAAAATAGACAAAATTTTCCAACTTTGTCGGCAACCCACAGTTACAATACGCGACATGGTAGCAACATTAGGCATATTACATGTAGACTGTCCAAAGTTTCGAAAAGTTATTTGTGTATTGGTGTAAAAATGTTTAATAAACTCAGTGACGAATTAAAAGACCTGAATGTGGATGTTTACAAACACAAACTTAAAGAAACGCTTTTAAAAAAGAGCTACTACACGCTTTCCGAGGCTTTGGAGGATAACCACTTGAACGTCCAGTGGTACTGTAGTGCCACAAAACTTTATGCCGACTAACGTCCATGGTACTAGAGTGCCACACGAGTTTTTGGTTTTTTTATTTCGGATTTTCTTTATTTTCCAATAAGACAAGTTGCTAGTGTCAATGTCAGATGTCATTGTCAATAATTATTCTACTAAATTCTAATTAGAAAAACCAATACCTGGCAACAAAAATTATGAAAAAAAAATTATTTTGTCAATAAAGTGAGATAAATTTTCCGCCATTTTCCTATTTTTCGCAAGTTAATTTCTTTATGATTTACTTGTGATATCTGTATTAAAATTAAATATGTTATTGAAAAAATTAGACTCCAACCCCGTTAAAACGGTACCAAAATAATAATTAAATGTTCAGAGGAAGTATTTTAAATAAATTTATCAAAATAGGTCTCCAAATCAGTCTAAAAATGCTACCATCCTATTTTTGATATTTTTTTAGTAAATGAAGATGTAGGTACGATGATTCATATTATTATTCAAGTTTATATAATTATAATAAAGAACATAAATACATTTTTGGTTTTGAAATAGGTTTAGTACATTTTATGTGATAAATAGTTTTAACGGAAAAATCGCGCAGCGTGGCACGCACCGCTCGCGTAACGCGCGCTGGGACGTTAGTCCCTAGTTGCGCCGCGGGCGCTGGACGTTACAGTGGATAAACAGCTGATGTAAGAACCGGTATGTTTGTTTACTTATTTTTTGACATCCTGCCATTGTTTTTATTTTAAAGTTCAGACAATGCCCCTATACAGCAGCAACATAATGGTGTTTTGAATTAATTACTAGTTATCTTCACATGACATGTCAAAAATGAAATTATTTAATAAAATTTATTTGTATTTTAGCATAATTTGACAATGCCCCTGTACAGCAGCTCCATTTATTATGACATTCTTCATTTATTTTATGTTTTGTCAATGCTACTTTTAGCAAAATGTGCTCTTTATTTTTGGATTTTATAATATGACATTTATGTAATTGATGTCTTGTCTGTGACTTGCAGATTGCTTATTATTATTTTGTAATATACTGTTTGAATTAAGATAATATAATATTAAGTTAAATAGAGTGAACGAAGTCAAGTGTACAGTGTTACCTACGACGAATAAAATACAATACAATACAATACAATACAATACATAGCTTATAGAAAAGATGGCTGTTAGACATTATAAATAGCTGAAAAATCATAAAGCCTTCCAGGGGCCACAAGTATACGTTGATAAAGGAGACCATTTTACCAATTCCGGATGCCATAGATGTTTAGTGATGAATGTCAGGTATCGCCAGTAAAATTGACAAGGAATTCCGAGCATCCATTTTTATTTATAACTAGCTGATCGGGCGAACCTTGTTTTGCCATATTATATCTGGAATAAAAACAATGCCCACTACCAGTTTTCAGGGCTTTCGGTTTCAAACCTCAGTTTTGAAGCACCTTGTATATAAATATGTAAAACAAATAAATAAATAAAATAAATATTTCCAGACAATTCACACAACAATATTTAGCCCCGTGGTAAGCTCTAAGCTTGTGTTACGGGTCCTATCGGGATCTAGGACATACATATATGGATATTTTTTATTATACATATTAAACACCCAGACCAAGAAGAAAGTGCATGCAGAACATACAAACACTTTCACCCTCGGCGGGAATCGAACCCCTTATCTCTTGCGCCGCAAGCGGACCCTCGCCCACTGCGCCACTGAAGCAGTCAAAAATGTAGTATACAAACCTTATTCTAAACATAACAAACACAAAAAAGAAAGAAAGGGAATATTCGCACGAAATTAAAGTTGACTATTATTGTTTCTATAATTTTGTTATCGATATTGTACGAAAAACATACTTATGCAATTATTTTTAAAGTTAATCATAATTTCACAGTGAAACTGAATCATCAAAAAGTGACTATTTCGGATCCATAAATTTCGGCGGTCCATTTTTATATAGATAGATGTTGATTTTGACATTGACATTTGTTCCAGACATCTCCGCGGCGACTGGCTGATATACTGGGAGCACGAAATCGGCCGCCCCGACAAAGACACCCGCTTCAACCTCAAGCAGATCAAACTGCAGACCTTCCTGGGGCACACGCACTCCGTGAAGTCCATCCACTGCCTAGACAACGAGAGCTCCTTCATGAGCGGCTCCAAAGACAAGACCGTCAAGTTGTGGTCGCTTAGGAATCAGGTAATATTCTATCTATATAAATCAAAATGAATTGTTGTTCGTTAGTCTGATTAAAACTCGAGAAAGGCTGGGACGATTGAGCTGATTTTGGTTTTAAAATGTTTGTCGTAGTCCAGGGTAGGTCTAAACGGTGAGCAAATAAGGAAAAATTGCCGGGAACTTTTTTTACCCGTGCGGCGCCGGGGCGGGCCGCTAGTAAAATATAATAATTAAATTCGTTTTAGGCACCACAGGCCCATATAAAGGGTCTATAGATAGATAGATAGATAGATAGATAGATCCACGAGATAGTTAAAGGAAAAAAGGGCAGAAAAATCAAAAGATGGGAGGACGATTTCAAGAAAATAGCCGGCCCAGAATGGTTAAGATTAGCAAGATAATATCTTTATTGCACACCAATGCTTACAGACTAACTTAAAAATAACAATCAATAGCCACATTTGATGTACCATCGGCGGCATTATCGCTTAAAGCGATCTCTTCCAGGCAACCTTTGGATGGATAGGATATGCTAGGAACACGAAAGACGGTGCACAAAGATCATATCGCTCATCTGCGACAAGAACGTGACAAGTCAGAAAACGTGATTTTTCAGAAAACGACTTTGAAGTTTTTAAATCTGTATATTTTCGTTCCTAATGAACTTTCTAAACTTTTTATTGACGATTAAGGTGCGCCAACAATTCTTTTTTCGAAAAAAACGATGCGGAGCTGGTATCTCATTCATTTTCATAATAATATCATGTTTTTTATCGAAAATGGCAGCACTTGTAACGTTTTTGCAGCAATATATATATTTTTTTATTAGATATACTGGCGTATCACGTTTTATATGCTAATATTTTTGTTAAACTAACGAAATATTGCAATATTACAAATTTAAAACACGTTTTTGCAGGCAAAATATATTAAATTATACAAAAAAAAATTACTAAAACACCGTTATACTCGTACTTATTGTACTATTTTAATCAGTTTCGACCATAAATTCAATTACACATAATACTTTTGTACTCATTTTAACAGTCTTGACTATAATTAAGTCTTGCTTTACCATGGCACACTTCTTACCTAATACGAACAATGTCTGTCAATAATTGTAATCATCGTTTACTTACTATTAGATAATCAAAACATCTAAGCAAAAACAATCACAGTTATTTTTAATTAGTTCTACTATAATATTAACAATGGCACTTCGCATTTGCACTTATTAGTATACTAAACATTATTATAGAAAGTAACAAATCAATATTTTGACAGCCAGTGTGTTATCAAATAAAATGGAATGTAATCATAAATCTAAATTTAAAATTTAAGAAAATCCCCCTTAAAGGTAAAAGACCATAATATTTAGTAATGTGCACGCGATGTTCTTTCATTTGATACCCCACTCGAGCACACTCCCACACCCATAACTTTTAAACGGCTCCACCGATTTTCATGAAACATGTCTAAGAACCAACGGGCAAAGCTCACCTTTCATACAAAAACAAAGTAAATTGAAATCGGTCCATCCGTTCGGGAGCTATGATGTCCCAGACAGACATACAGACAGATAGACAGACAGACACGTCAAACTTATAACACCCCTGTTTCGGGTCAGGGGTTAAAAATACTAATAAACATTCAATTTAACAAATCTATGATGATGCGCTTATAGAGATTCGAAAAAATAAATAAATAAATATTTCTGGACAATCTACACAACAACATTTAGCCCCGTGGTAAGCTCTAAGCTTGTGTTATGGGTACTAGACATCTGATATAGGTACATAATATAATATACATACTTAAATAGATACTTTTACTATACATATTAAATAATAGAATATAATTCTTTATTACACACCAGATGAACAATACAATATGAAATTTAAACTTAACCTAGAATGCGTAATGGGCGGTAAACGATTATTAAACACCCAGGAGAAAAGTGCTTGTAGAACATACAAACAATTTTACCCTCGGCGGGAATCGAACCCGCTACCACTTGCTTTGCAAGCGGACATTCGCCCACCGCGCCACCGAGGAAGAAAAAAAGATTTATAATATCGAGGAATGGGGTTTTTAGTAACCAGTTCCATAAGTTCTGCTTAATGCTGTAGTTATTGGCCGATTATTTATTGCCAGCGTGTTTTAAAAAACATTTAGCATTGTTGCTGGTTCGTTTCGGTTGTATCGTGTTTCCTTCTGAGTCTATCTAAAGATAAGAAGAAATAAAACCCCACTGTGGTTGTCGAGTCAGTAGTAGTAGTGGGTATTATTTCGGTATCCTGAGGTGGATCTAATCTGTCTGTAGTTATACTGTCTATTGCATCAACTATTTCTTTTCGGAGTATACCCAAAATCTTTTTCGATCGCGATTGTGACTCCATCTGAAAGAATAAGGTGGTGGTTTAAATATGTGTCATCATCTGTAATGCAACAAATTCCGCTATCACGACAAAATGTATACACACTTTACGACAACAACGAGATACGTGGTAATAATTCATACAAAACTAAACCTCTACAGATTTCATTCATCATCTAAAACGGTACATATCCTTTTATTCCGAAAAAGTATAATTTTTTTGCGAGAAAACCGTGACAAGGTAGCCTAAAAATGTATACAGTAAAATATTACTTTACAGCTAAAGTGGTTCAAACCATGATATCACGCTTTAGTAACAAATGAATAACTAAATGAATGCACTTACCTTTCCATTAAAAACGTGACACACTGACTGTGTCACGTTTTTGATGCAATTGAACAGCTCCTCATTCGTCGAGCGCAGAGACTCCAATGACATATATACCGATGTTGAAACGAACTTCATAGTTGTAAAGGAGGGAGCTAGAACGCATCTTGTCGACTTTTTCCCCCATATCTTTGTCAATTTTGGGGCTAGGAATATCGCGTTTTTGTAGCAAGTAGAGCGCGATACGGCGGATTTTTATATACTGTTATTCCAAAACGATACATAAATGTTATAAACCATTCTTGTCGCAAATGAGCGATATATATAACATAAATAATATGAAAAATATATAAAAATAAAATACATACATTATAATTAATTATAAGAAAAAAAACAGATTATTTAACAGAGTATCTATTGCCACACTCTAGCTTTTTCTTCATTGGAAATTGGGAAGTGTCGATGCTAAACTTGCAAGATTGGATTTGCAGTTGATTCAACTTATAAAACGCGCTCTGGAATGTAGAGAGTTGTTCTTTATTTTAATTCTAGTAATTTCAGTAGCAAATAATTAAAAAAACACATTCATTCTTCTTAAACAGGGAGATGGCAACGCGACCACGCAATGCAACTGGACCTACACAGGCCACAAGAAAGGCGTGCTGTCTCTTTCCTTCTTGGAGTCTTTGCGTCTTGCCGTCTCAACTGATTCTGTGGTGCATATCTGGGATCCTTTTATGGAGAGTGTAGTTTCACAGGTAATTGTTTTTTTTTTATCTAATATTGTAATTGTTACAAATCCTATTATCTTTGTTATTGTACCTTTTAGTTTTATAACATACAAGCTGACCCCAGCAAATGTTGTTTTGCAAAATGAAAAATAGATAGTAGCCGATTCTCAGACGTACTGAATATGCATATAAAATTTCATAATATTCGTTTAAGCCGTTTCGGAGGTGTATGGTAACTAACACTGTGACAGGTAAATTTTATATATAAGACTAGTTTACCATCCCCCGGCCTTGTAATTATTATTAAGTGGACTTTATCCTACCCAATATATTTACCGTGAAGCCGTTACATATATCTCACAATTATCAATCTCTCTTGATACACCCATCTATTATTACTTAAACTTATTCTACTTTCTATTTTTTAAAATTTTGCATTCTGGAGTAGACGGCTACGGATAAGGACAAACATAATTTTAATTTCAAAAACCAAAAATAAACATGACCATAATAAAAAAAATAATTAAATCATATATTTTATAATGTGCACGTTATGCGCTTTCATTTGATACACCACTCGATTATATTTGCACACATTATTCTATATTTATGGTTATGCTTCTCCACTTTCACCCCCCACAACTTTTAAACGGCTTAACCAATTTTCATTAAACATATCTAAGAACACTTGCGCGTAAGTTAACTTTAATTAAAAAGAAACTATGATGTGGCATCATAGTTTCTGTTGTTGAGACTGACAGATAGACAGACAGACACGTCAAACTTATAAAACCCCTCGTTTTCGGTCGGGGGCTCAAAACGGTAATATTCCCAGTGGTGTTTACGATAAACGGCTTTGAAAATTCACGCGGGGCAAGCCGCGGATTGTCAGTTGGCATTGTTTTTACTTGTTTCAAATCATAAGAGATGACCTAGCAGTGCTGAAGTTATTTTTAGATTTTATATTTTGCTAAAAAGCCGTGTTGGCTAAGTGGGAGGACACTCGACTTTCATTCTGAAGGTCAGTTCAAACCCCGCCACGCACCTCTGGATTTTTCTGAGTGAGAAATTTATGTGCGCTTTAAACACGTGCTTTAACGGTGAAGGCAAACATCTTGAGGAAACCGGCATGTTTTAAGAACTTTAAAGAGATTGAAGGAGATGTGACATTCACCAACCCGCACTTGGCCAGCGTGGTGAATTAATGTTTAATCTCTCTCGTCAAGAGAGAAGTCCCTGTGTCCCAGTAGTGGGAACGCTAATAGGGTGATGATGATAATGAGTAGCCATATCTGTCACATAGCTACAAATACACTAACAATTCTAATTATATGTTCGCTAATTGCTATATTTTGTTATATCACAGTTGGAGCACATCAAAGCCCCCGTGAGCATAGTGCGGCCGCTCGGCGACGGCTCGGCGGCCATCGTAGCGGCCAGCGGCGACTCCATACGGATCATCGACGCGCGCGCGCCGCATCACAACTATGAACTTAAGGTAAGGATAACATCAATAACAAACAATAATAATACACACATTAAGTAACTACGGAATGAACGAAATGTTTGTGCAATAACAAAATATTTCAGCAATATTTACTAAAACCTTCCAGATTATCTATTTGCTGAAACGGTTTGCCACTTAGCGGTACAGCTTTTCGGCGCCATTCTCTCTGACATACCTTAGGCTGATTTTAGTGTCACGCTGACCGATAATGCTCAGCGCGTAGCAATCTAGCATGGAAAATTTCAGCGTTCTGCGTTATTCTAAAAGGTTCTATAGCAACCATACAGATGACGAAGACGCGCTGATCCGTCCGTGCTGATGGTCGGCGCGACACGAAAATCAGCCTTACTCCTGCCCATACCGCAGCACTAGGTAAACTCTAACTCATAACGCTAGCCGTATTTGAAGATTCTGTCCGACATGCACCTTTTTTGAAAAATAAATAGCTCTATTTGTACGCTTAATGTCGGCTCTTTTTCATGTATTTGGTTGCTTTTAGGTGCCCCTGAGCGCGAGCACCTTCATCCGCAGCATGGCGGTGACGGATCACGGCGCGCGCTGCGTGTGCGGGCTGGCGTCGGGCCACGTGGCCGTGCTGGACCTGCGCACGGGGCAGGCCACGCACGCCTGGAAGGCGCACGACTCGGAGGTACCTTGTCTGTCTGTAGTGTCGCTGAGCGCGGCACCTTCGTCCGCAGCATGGCGGTGACGGAGCACGGCGCGCGCTGCGTGTGCGGGCTGGCGTCGGGCCACGTGGCCGTGCTGGACCTGCGCACGGGGCAGGCCACGCACGCCTGGAAGGCGCACGACTCGGAGGTACCTTGTCTGTCTGTAGTGTCGCTGAGCGCGGCACCTTCGTCCGCAGCATGGCGGTGACGGAGCACGGCGCGCGCTGCGTGTGCGGGCTGGCGTCGGGCCACGTGGCCGTGCTGGACCTGCGCACGGGGCAGGCCACGCACGCCTGGAAGGCGCACGACTCGGAGGTACTCTGTCTGTCTGTAGTGTCGCTGAGCGCGGCACCTTCGTCCGCAGCATGGCGGTGACGGAGCACGGCGCGCGCTGCGTGTGCGGGCTGGCGTCGGGCCACGTGGCCGTGCTGGACCTGCGCACGGGGCAGGCCACGCACGCCTGGAAGGCGCACGACTCGGAGGTACTCTGTCTGTCTGTAGTGTCGCTGAGCGCGGCACCTTCGTCCGCAGCATGGCGGTGACGGAGCACGGCGCGCGCTGCGTGTGCGGGCTGGCGTCGGGCCACGTGGCCGTGCTGGACCTGCGCACGGGGCAGGCCACGCACGCCTGGAAGGCGCACGACTCGGAGGTACTCTGTCTGTCTGTAGTGTCGCTGAGCGCGGCACCTTCGTCCGCAGCATGGCGGTGACGGAGCACGGCGCGCGCTGCGTGTGCGGGCTGGCGTCGGGCCACGTGGCCGTGCTGGACCTGCGCACGGGGCAGGCCACGCACGCCTGGAAGGCGCACGACTCGGAGGTACTCTGTCTGTCTGTAGTGTCGCTGAGCGCGGCACCTTCGTCCGCAGCATGGCGGTGACGGAGCACGGCTCTATATTTAGTAGCATAACATGTTTTTAAGCCCCGACTAAAAAAGAGGTGTTATAATTTGACGTGTCTGTATGTCTGGGAGATCACAGCTTTCGAACGGATGGAGCGATTTCAATTTATTTTTTTTGTTTGATTGGTGATTTTGTCGCAGATGTTCTTAGACAAGTTTCATAAAAATCGGTTGTGCCGCGGTTGTAGAGCTTGTTGTTCAGCTCCAATGTGTGATTATTTAATTGAACTGTCCCATATTATTATAAATAATCATAAAAAAGATTATGTTCTCGTGTTGTTCAGGTGCTGAGAGTTGCGGCGGTGGATGAGAATAGAGTGCTGAGCTCAGGACTGGACCAAGTGACGGCGCTTTGGAAACAAGATGATGGAGAACTTATAGCGCACCTCAAGTAAGTTGTCTCATTTCAAGTTTACTAAGTTTCTAGTTTCACCTATTTGTATTGGAAGAAAAACCGTGTTGGCTTAGTGGGAGCACACGCGACTTTCATTCGGAAAGTCGCTGGTTCAAACTTCGCCACGCACTTATATTTTATACATGTGCTTTAACGGTGACGGCAAGCATCTTGAAGAAACCGGCATGTTCTGATATCTGAATATTAATAATTATTCGAATATTTTTTAAAATTTTATATTATAATATTGATTGAATCGGGAGTTTTCAATATCAGCATGCGTAGCACCCATTATGATTATTACATATTATTTAATTCCATATTCAGTATAACGATAGCGCTATGCTGTACAATATTACGCTCACCAATCAATCCTTCGTGAGATATCAAATTCAGTAATACTTAAAACCCTCTTAACACCTTATCAACCTATTTACGTTCCCACTGCTGGGACACAGGGACTTCTCTCTTAGCGAGAGTGATTAGGCCTTAATTCACCACGCTGGCCAACTGCGGGTTGGTGAATGTCACATGCCCTTCAATCTTCTTTAAAGTTCTCATAACATGCCGGTTTCCTCACGATGTTTGGCTTCGCCGTTAAAGCACGTGTTTAAAGCCCACATAAATGTCTCAAGAAGAAAAATCCAGAGGTGCGTGGCGGGGTTTGAACCCACGATCTTTGCTAGCCACTTTGCCAACACCAGTCCACCAACACCAGTCCATTAATACTTCGTAATGTCGCTAGGGGAACGACCGAGCCTGTGCACTGCCTCTCGGTGTACTACAACGAGCTGATCTCCGGGACCACCAACAACCGCATCGGCGTGCACACCTCCCTGGGGCCGGACGCCTCCTTCTCCAGCACCAAGCTGCGCTCGGACACCTTCAAAGGCGTGCTCACCTGCATGTCTGTGCTCAGCCTCAACCGACTCCTGTTGCTCGGAAGCGATAACGGCACTATTAGTTTACTGTGCTGAAAGTTATCTATAAATAAATATTTACAGACAATTCAAACAACAATATCTAGCCCCGTGGTAAGCTCTAAGCTTGTGTTACGGGTCCTAGATATCTGATATACTTAATATAATAGTCATACATTATTATTATGAGCCGGTATCATCCCACTGCTGGGCAAAGGCCTCCCCCCATTCTCTCCAGGCATCTCTTTCTATAGCAACTGTCGTCCAGTCGGCTAGAAATCGGTCCAATTCGTTCCGCCATCTTTGTTAGTCATACATATATAGATATTTTTTATTATACATATTATACACCCAGACCAAGGAGAAAGTGCTTGCAGAACATACAAACACTTTCACCCTCGCCACACTCCATATTAAACTATCTGTATGTGTGTGTTCTAGCCAATTGCAGCCAAAAACTTTTTCTACTGGAGTCTTAGATGGCTCTTTATGAATCTTTATGATGACGTTTATGATGATTTCTAAGGTGCCTAAACATAATTCTATTCTCTTTCATAAATAACCAAACTTTGGAAGGAGTCACCAAGTATAAACACCTTGGTTTGTGGTGGTTAATTGAGCCGTGGTAGAGTGAAATGGGAATACGGACTCGAATAGAAAAAGCCAGAGCAGCTGTTCAGACAGTATACGTCATTTTGAAAATTTCATAGCACCACTCACTGTCCTCAATAAATACGAAATTCCGTTTCTCTCGGATTGTCAACATGAAAACTACTATTTAAATATTTACTGCTTTTCTTTCACTGTGCTGAGAACTATAGCAGCTGTAGGAATAAATAGATGCAAATATATAGCTTTACTGTAAATGCTTAAACTGTATAAGAATATAATAAGAATAAGCATAAAAGGAAAAAGGTAGTTATGAAGTAATTAGTAGCTCGGGACTACTCGATGTCATCATCCGGTACACAGATATATTCCAGTAGTGGCTTTGACTTCGAAATCCTCTGAAAATAAAACAAATAGCATTGTTTAAATGACTAATAGACTTATTTCAAAGTACCTTGACCGCATAATAATTTCAAATCATATATTTTTGGGATGTTATTTGAATAATTACCGGTGCGAAGCCGGCCGGCTGCTAGTAATAAATAAAATATATATCTACAAAGAAATATATAATATTTAGTTGAAGTTGAAGCAGCTTCTCAACTTTTCACTCAACCAGATATTTTTTAAAGAATAATTGCAAAAACAATAATGTTTATTTATGTGACGAAAATATAAGCCTTTGGATACCTACGTAAAACCCCCAGGAAGTAAATAGTCGTAAATTTGAAATAGATTAATATTCTACAAATTATTTATAATTTGTATGTTCATTATAATTAACATACTCATTTAATAAATGCATTAGAATATTTAAGTGATCATGGGTAAATAGGTTATTCAGGTAATACGAGTATCAATAATTTATTAAAACCCAAAGAAAGTATTACATAATTAACGCAATAATACGTTGTACCTTTTAACCATAAATAAAACTTCTGAAAAGAGTTGAGAGCGTAGTTTTAAGACTTCGTCTTGCCTGTATAAAGGCTCTTGAAGAAGATTTGAAGATGGTACACCCATATGAAAATGCTATATAAAAAGACATACTCTATGGAATAGTCTAAAACTAAATATTTCTAATAGTTTTTTTTTACATACTGGTACTGCATAATAAACTAATAATTCTCAATATTTGTATATTAGTGTTCACGCTATAAAACTATTAAGTTTAGTATTATTTTAAGATGTTGCTAATCCAGTTTTTAATATTTTGTTATTAAAATGTTTTTAACACAATTTATGATCTCAATTTACTATGTCCTCACTAACCCAGGTACCTACATAACATGGAGATGTACACTAAAAACGTGTTTATTTGCTGCTAAAGATACCTACTAAACCATTCCAATATAACATTCCCTTTTTTTATATACAGCTCAATATTTGTTTTGATGAATTTGATCTAGACTAATATGTTAGTTTTTTTGGCAACTTTAAATATACTTATAAAAAAATATATTTAATGATTAATTTTAGGTTTCAAAAGGATTTGTATGAAATTAACTCGTTTATGAAAACTATGGAGTATCGTTGTTTATCTGAATAAAATCATGTTTTTTTTTTAAGTAGCACCACGGAAAAGTAAACCGATTCCTTTCTTCTTTTCCCGATTCGATTCCTTTTATAAAAAGTCGTTACATTTGGATTTATTTTGTCACAGCAGGCTATATAACCTTCTTTGAGAATTGTCTTTGTTAACAAGGAGGTATATTCCTTCCAATCAATTGACTCTTTGATGAGTCTTCAAGTCGTTAACACATTTATAATATTCGTATACATAATGTGAAGTAAAATATTAATGTTACCAAGATTTAGTTATAAAATAATATGTATTTATTTCAAGCATAGTACTCATAATTATATGAAAATATGGAATTCTAAAATCTAAAAGCATTGCTGGGAAAGTGACGTTCTTTGTGAAGGTTTTTTTTAACTGTATGAATATAATTTTTGTAATTTTTTCTGATATAAATTCGATTATAAAACAAATTCATCAGCTTTATCATGTTGATATGAGATGTAGAATATAAAATATTTAGGAGGTTCTTGTCATTTTGTTACGTAGTAATAATATTGCTCTATCCTTATAACAAGAACTTTGAAAAATACATAATAGGTGATATCACTGCAATATGATCGCGCCAGATTGCAGCACTAGGGTAAACACGAAACAGAGGAGAATTTTTGGATTTAAGGTAAACAGTTATCTACGACGAGTCCTACGAACAAAAGGTTATGAGAAGAGTTTTTTGATCATAGAGGTTACTAGCCAGTAAACCCTACTAAAGATGTTTTCTGTTTGTGTTAGTGGTGCCATTTGCGCTGAGTTTTGTAAACATGCATAATTAACTAGTTTACTAATAGTAAGTAGAGATATAACGATAAATAAATATTTAAAATAATTATTGTAAATACGTATAATAATAGCTGTTAGATAACACGAGTGTGGATACTAAGTAAAACTGTAAACTTTTCGTGTATATAAAAAGTATTTTTTGTAATAAAACTAGTTTAGACCCATGTGTATTTTATTTATTTCGGTTTAGGAAGAATATTGTAAAAAAACTTCCTTTTATTTAAATATCTACAACAGCCGCCTATCCAGTCGTGAAGAATTAAATAAATTTAAAAAATCCTTTGTTTGCACAAAAAATACAAATAAATACAAAAACGTTTATTGTACAACACAGTGATATAACAAATCTTAATATAATGGTTTCCAAACTAGGCACAGCCTGTATCTTGGAAACCCCCTTCCAAATGAATCCAATCCTACATATAAAGTACTAATAAAATAATATACGTTTACATTTTATAGAGAAAGACAATTATAGTAAAATACAAAATTAAAAGTAATTAATTAAAGGTATACGCGCAAAGTGTGTTAAGATATCTATATTTAATTTAAGTAAATGGGTGTCACCTATGTGTGGATGTATTATGAGTGTGATGTGTGTTGTGTGTGTGGTGTAAGTGTGTAATGTGTGTGATGTGTGTTGTGAGTATGGTGTAAGTGTGTGTGATGTGTGTACGGTGTGAGTAATGTTTGAGTGAGTAGATTGCAGTGTGTATTACCAATTACTACCTTATAAACGAGAGTAATGTTTCAGTTTTATCATAATCCTGTGTCATAAGCCATCTTGTTGTTTTGAATTTACATACTGTTGTAGCAACTTCATGTATATTCAACTCTTTATTTATTTTATTATATAAATAGTTAGACATATAGGTAAATTGTCGTTTTATGTAAGCTGTTCGGGGTTGACTGTTGGAGCAAATACTATAAGTTCTTCTTTTAGGTGGTAGATATTTGTCATAGGGGGTAATTTTATGTTTTTTCAATATAGTTTGCAAAATATAGAGTTGTCTTACAGATAGTAGATTGCTTTCAGTATACAAGTTTGATGTTGGGTATTTAAACGGCTTAGACAGCATGACCTTAATGATACATCTTTGAGCTCTTTCCAGTGATAGTAATGTAGTTTTGTGTGTACCTCCCCATACCGATATGCAGTATCGAATAATTGACTGGCAGAGAGCTTTGTAAACTAAAGTGATTATGTGTGTATCTGCGATGTTTCTTAGCTTCTTGAATATCCAACATAGTTTACGAACTCTCCCAGTCAACAACTCAACATGCAGGTCCCATTTGCAGAGATCATCTATAACTACTCCTAGATACCGCACTTCTCTGACATTCTTTATTTCTGTGCAGTTACATTGTAATATGGCTGAGGAATGGTTGCATGAATGAAGTCTCAATTTGTAGCTATCTGGCGGTTTAGTAGCGTTAGATATAGAAAAAGCCATAAAGTTTGTTTTTTCAATATTAAGAGTAAGTAGATTCAGAGACAACCACCTAGAAATGATTTCTACTCCATTCTCGGCGAAAGTTAGCACCTCGGACCAAGTTTCTCCATGGAATATAAGAGCAGTATCATCAGCGAAACTGATTACTGAGCCATTATTGATATTGATGTTGCATAGGTCATTGATATAGATTAAGAAAAGACTTGGACCAAGGACGCTACCCTGTGGTACACCGAAAATTACTGATGAATCACTGCTCATATGGTCATCTATTTTCACTCTCTGATATCTATCTCTGAGATAGCTTTTAAAGATAGCCAGCGTTACACCGCGTATTCCGAATCTTTCCATCTTTTCAATCAGAAGCGGGATTGAGACAGTATCAAATGCTTTTTTTAGGTCAAGAAAGACGCCAATAACTTTTTCTTTTTTGTCATTATACTTTGTTACTTGATCTATTAGAGAATTTACCGCATCTTCTGTACTTTTACCTTTACGGAAGCCAAATTGGAATGGAGAAATAAGGTTATTTTTATCAATAAATTTAGTAAGTTGATTATTTAAAATTTTTTCAAGTAATTTTGAGAGTACAGGTAAAACTGAGATTGGTCTGTAGTTATTTACATCTTTCTTGTCCCCGCTCTTATGAATTGGATGAATTAGTGATCTTTTAAATAAATCTGGAAAAATGCCCTTCTCTAGACATAGATTGAAAACGCTTGTTATATATGGAACTAAAATTTCTCTTGCTTTTTTTATAAAAGAAGTTGGTATCCCATCCCAACCGCAGGCACTACTATTTTTAAGGTTTATTATTAAAGTTTCTATATCTTTTTCAGATATTTTAAGTAGTACAAGAGAGTTAGACAAAGAGTTTTGAGAAGAAGTAGTTGAACTATTTCGGAAACTGCGATTAGATGAATTTTGTATATTGTTGGCGAGGTTTCTACCAATAGAGCTAAAGTAATCATTAATTCTGTCTATAGACCGAGTTGAGTCATTATCGGAGGATAATAGCTCAGAAGAAGAAGTATCTGTTAGTTTACGAGTGTTTGTTATATCTTTGATTTTCTGCCACATGAGTTTGTTATTATTACCGGCTTTTTCTAATTCAGACCTTTCATAGGAGTACTTTAAATTCTTAAGGATTGAATTGCAATAATTTCTATACCTATTGTACGTAATTCCTAATACCTCATTATCAGGATTTTTTTTTAGTTTAAGATGCATTCGATCTCTATTGCGGATACATCTTAAAATACCCATGGTAATCCAAGGTTTTAGAACACGTTTTTTCCTAGAGACAGATACGATTTTAGTATTTATTTGTATTGAGTTCATTATTGCATTTGTTAGTATTTCTGTTGCTTTATTTGGATCTGAGGTTTCGTTTATAGGAGTTAAGTCTGTACTTTTTAAGTGTTCTATTGCTTTTTCGTAATCAATTTTGTGGATTTGTCGATTTGTTTTAAGTTTAATAGTGTTATTTACCCCTAAAAGAACTACTCTGTGATCCGTTATAGCTGTATTTAAAACTAGACATGTACCAAGATATGTGGTTCTTATAAAGATATGGTCTAAACAATTATTTTGTCTAAAAAAAAGGATGACAAACAGAAACATTTATTCTCTTATTTGTAAATAAATAAATTATTTAACTAAAATATACTTAGGTCCCTTTAGCTACATCAAATGTACACACTTCACAAATTCTTATTTAGAATTGAGAAGTCCAAATCGTGTACATTGGTGGTTTTTGTAGGAGCATCTTTGTAGACTTGCGCGTATCATTATTATTTCCTTAACATTAAAAAAGTCTATAAGCTTAACATTTGAAACGCGTTAATAGTAAGTCTCTTGTTCAATCCATTTAGAATATTCTTTTCTGATCAAGAATCTTCGTACTTCGTCACCCACTATCATCAGGACCATAAACGGCAAGGCCAAAAAGAAATCGTACCAAGCTAATGGCTCCGTGCTGAACACCTCATGGCAAAAGGGAAGATACGTGACGATCACCGCGATGATCAACTCAACTACAATGCCGATGTTCAAGACGTGATTCTTCATGCCCTTCTTGAGCAGAGATATACGCCTGGTCTTGCAAATGATCACGTCCGAGACCTGCGTCATGCACACCGCGATGAAGTATGCAGTCTGAGCTTTACGCTCTATTCGCTTCCTGTCTCTGTAGTACCACGGACGACCCAGCGTGTCGCGGACCACCTGGTTGTGAGCCTCCCACTCATCTCGTACAAACATAAGGCTCGACGGAAAAAAACCATCCTGCGCGTAAACCATAAAGTATGCGTACATCCCAGCCATGAACTGTATGATCCCTATTTGGAAGTACGCCATGTAGATAAGCACTCGGTTCACGAGGTGGTCGGTTGGCTTGCGCGGAGGGATCTTCATGATGTCTTCCTCGGACGTCTCGTATGCGAGACTCATGGCTGGCAGCAAATCGGTTCCAACGTTAATTACAAGAATCAACATCAACGTCAGTGGGAGCGGCATGCCAAGACACGCGTATACCACGAAAGGAAGCATTTCGGGCGTGTTCGATGTCAGAGTATACGCTATGATTTTTTTCAAGTTATCAAAGATTCTTCTTCCTTCTTGCACCCCTAGAACGATGGAGGAGAAGTTGTCATCCAGTAATATCATGTCGGCGGCTTGCTTGGAAACTTCTGTACCGTTGATGCCCATGGCTATCCCTATGTCCGCTTTCTTTAAAGCAGGCGAGTCGTTGACTCCGTCGCCAGTCACAGCTACGACGTGCTTACACAGTTGGTATGTCTCGACGATGTACAGTTTTTGCTGTGGACTTGTTCTGGCATAAGTGATTTCTTCGTATTTTGTTTGCGCGGCTATAAGGTCGTGAACACTCATTTTTCTCAGCTCTTCGCCGGTGATCACCGCAGCCTTAAACATGCTTTTGATATGTGAAGGAACATCGGCGAGTTCAATGTGGTGCTCGAAGGAGTAATCGTATGCAGTCGGCTGGGTGATGGTACCGCACTGCCTGGAGATGGCCAGTGCGGTGACCGGGTGGTCGCCGGTCACCATGACCACTTTGATGCCGGCTTGCCTGCACATCTCTATAGACTTCTCTATGTCACGTCTTGGGGGATCTATCATTGATATTGCACCTACAAAGCATAAGTTTTCAACAGGAAAGTTTTTATCTGTGGTATCAAACGTATAACCTAAAGGGTAACTTTCTATAGGCAAGTGCAAGACGGAATACCCGATGACACGTTCGCCCATGTTAGCAATCTTGATGAAACTTTCTTTTAATTCTTTTCTGGTTTGCAGAGTGAGTGTTTGTTCTCCCTCATCCGTGTGTACAGAGGAGCAGAATTCTATAACAACTTCTGGAGCACCTTTCATGATAAGGTAGTAGCTTTGAGTATCCTGCATTTGGTGTATTGTAACTTGGTACTTATACGCTGAATTGAATGGTATCATAGCTACCCTTGGATTCTCCGAACGAGTTTGAGTAGCGGAACGATTAGCCTCCATGTAACGCAATATAGCAGATTCTGACGCATCTCCAAGAATTTTCCTTTTATCGATCGGTTGGTTTAAGGTTGAGTGGTCGAATTCGGCCTTGAGATTTAGGGAGGCCGCTAAACAAAGAGTGGCGTATGTTGGCGCGGAAACTTGACTGTGATCCGATTTCTCAAATATTTTATAATTAGCAAAAAGGTGAGACACCGTCATTTGATTTTCGGTAAGAGTGCCCGTTTTATCAGAACAGATACATGACGTGGATCCCAAAGTTTCCACCGCTTGTAGAGTTTTTGCCAGACAATTCTTTTTCTTAAGCTGCTTAGCAGATAAAGTCATGCACACCGTCAACGTGACGATTAATCCTTCCGGTACATTGGCTAAAATTATACCGAGCATATATTGCAGTGCTGCAATCCAGTTCTTTTGTACGATCATTACCATAGTGAAAAATACAATACCAAAGACGAATGCGACGCCGCAAATCAATTTAATGAAATGTGTTATTTCTTTGGCGATAGGCGTCTCCTCTTTTTCGAGACCGGTGACGAGGCCCGCAATTTTGCCGATCTGCGTCATCTCGCCCGTGGAGACGACGACGCCGCGCGCCGTGCCCTCCGTGATGGGGCAGCTGAAGTACACCATATTGCGGGACTCGAGCGGGTTCGCGTGCGTGCACTCCACCGTGTGCTTGATGGCCATTGACTCCCCGGTCAGCGACGACATATCCGTCTTGAACCCGCTCTCGTAAAGGATGCGCACGTCCGCCGGGACCACCTCACCGCCGGACATCTCCACGATATCGCCGAGAACTATATCGCAGTTGGGTATTACTTGCTTTATGCCATCCCTGATGACGACCGCGTCCGGCGGGACCATCTTCTCGAAGCCGCTCATGACAGATACGTTCTTGGCCTCTTGATAAAATCCGAACAGCCCGGTTCCAATAATAGTGCTAGTGATGACTATGCCTAGATAAAGATATTCTTTATCTTGGTGTCCACCACCTTCTTCGGTATGCGCATAATTGGTGAAGAAGTACGCACAGAAATTGAGTAAAGCGCCGACCCAGAGGAGACATTGGAACCAGCCGAAGAGATTGTGCTTGAAGATCTTCCATCTGCTGGTTCCTTTTAGCTCTTTGAGAGCGTTGGGTCCGTTGGTTTCTAGGAGCTCAGCGGCAAGCGATTCGGTGAGGCCGGTCTCGATGTTGGTTCTGTAGATGACCTCGAGTTGTGCGGGTGTGAGGAAGTGGTCGCCGATGTGGGATTCCTCGCGGAGGAACTGGAGTTCTGAGGCTGAGCCCGGGTGGTGCGAGAGAACACTCGTGAGTCGGTTTCCGAGACTCAGTTGGCTGGTCTTGCGCCGGGTAGGCATCGTGGCAAGCCTCGGCCCAAAAACCGACTATTTAACAAGCTAATCTTTGGTAAGATTACCTGGTTTCGATTTAATGTGACTTTTTACTTCAAACATTTCTGATTCTGTTCATTAGAACAGATACAATCAAGCAAGAAAATGAATCAGGGCCGGAATAGAGATGTTGATGCCCTGTGAGTTAAAGGATATAAAGAAAATCTCAATTTTTTAATCGAGACTATAATTGAATAATTAGTTAGGAAACCAAGACATATTTGATTACTGAACAACCTATTGTAAAATATATTTAAAAACAAAACCTATTGTAAAATATACCTGACGGCGTGACGTCCTGGTTCTTCATTGTAGTGCATTTGTACTGAGTGGAAGTAGTATAGAATCAACTTAAAATGTCGGATGGCGTGAGCGGGGCGCTCACGCCACTCGATCGCACGACTTGTTTACCTGCGGCCGGTACCGGTCGGTGTCAGCCGACCGGTCTAACAGCCGATCGGATGGCCGCAGGTGGAGGGGTTGTTTACGAGTTGCACTGCTATTTAAAGTGCGGTTCCAATAGTCCGGGAGACATTCTTTCTTTGGCTTCTGCTCTGTGCAAACGCTGTCGGAGTTACTAGTTGACTTTATCTATATCTCTGTTAAACTGAGCCTCAGATTATTTGTGTGATTTATATTGTTCGATTAATCCCGTAATGAATTACTATTCAATGATAATATCTGTTTAAATCACTATGTACAAACCTTTCACCTACATAAGAAGTGGGATACCCGCCTCCACAACCTCCTGACATTTTCATAATTTTTCGTTAATATTCCTGAGTTTAAAATAAAATTGATAGACTCAAATCACATTTTATGGACGCCTCCATAAAGATTAGACATTGCAAAAGTAAAATTTAAGATTTACTCTTTAAGAGCTTAACAGCAAAACGCAATCCGATAGTTATCCACTTCCGTTAATTAAGAATCAACTCGATAAGTTGCATGGTGCTAATTACTTATGAAGGTTAAGGGCTACCCTCAACAAGAAAAAAAATACAGAGAATTGCTAAAGGAAAAAAAAAGCAGTTCCTATCTAGTACAAAAAAAATACAGTTCATTGCTAAAGGGAAAAAAGAACAGTTCCGGTCTAGCATTCGTACTAATCCAGGCCAGTTCTCAACTGAAGGGATTGTAAAACATGATTTTAAATAAGATTAATATTGTAGTGTTAAAGGGTATTTTACCGGGCCAGTCATCTGAAGAGTCAAATAGACCAGTCCAGAACCTAGTATAGTATGTTGTCAGGATAATCGAGCACTAACTATTATCATTTTCACTTACAGATAATTTTAACTGAGCCTACGCGAACGAGGACGTTCGCAAGTCAGAATGGCAGTGACGGCGTGACGTCCTGGTTCTTCATTGTAGTGCATTTGTACTGAGTGGAAGTAGCATAGAATCAACTTAAAATGTCGGATGGCGTGAGCGGGGCGCTCACGCCACTCGATCGCACGACTTGTTTACCTGCGGCCGGTACCGGTCGGTGTCAGCCGTCCGGTCTAACAGCCGATCGGATGGCCGCAGGTGGAGGGGTTGTTTACGAGTTGCACTGCTATTTAAAGTGCGGTTCCAATAGTCCGGGAGACATTCTTTCTTTGGCTTCTGCTCTGTGCAAACGCTGTCGGAGTTACTAGTTGACTTTATCTATATCTCTGTTAAACTGAGCCTCAGATTATTTGTGTGATTTATATTGTTCGATTAATCCCGTAATGAATTACTATTCAATGATATAATCTGTTTAAATCACTATGTACAAACCTTTCACCTACATACCTATTCAAAAAAAAAGGTCAAAAATGGATTGAAACTTGAACGCCAAAAAATATTTTTTGTAATTTATTGCAATCACTTTTCAAAATTATTTTCTCTGCCTTTAGAATCAGCAATGATACGAAAATCATTGCTGATTTGTCAATAAAATCACATCCAGAGTTCAACAAGGAAATTTTAACATTGCTTCTTGATTCGTTTCGTGTTAATTACTAAGTAAATAGTGCGCCTTCTTTGGAACTTTCCCTCTCTAAATCCAGCCCTGATTAGAGAGCTACACTATGCCATAATGACAGAATTGTCTTTGCATAAATATATCAAGTCTCAGACTCAGAACAAGGAGCTTTTTTTCTATGAGTCCTGACTGATTACTCGTCTGTACCATAGTAACAGAAGAAAAGAGTTCCTTGCTCCAAGTTAGCTTAAGATAGTGAACCAAAGAGTTTATAACAGTGTAATGGCTATCAAACGAAGAAGAACAGGTAACACAGAAGAAATTCTGGAGCAACAGGAGAGCACCCGGCACGGTTTAATATACATAGGTACTAAATATGTTATCTACATTAACCACTGAGTTATATAAAATTTACCATTTATACGTAATGTATAGGTAGGAGCAGAAAAATTAAACTTATCACTGTATAAATAAAAAACCTGTTTCAAAAGCTTACCACCAATTATAAATGAAATGCCATACCTAAAGGTGCTTAGGTATTATATATATGTACTATAAGTGCCCTTATCATAACTCGGCCATTCCCACAAACAATTTGTTAAAGTATTATTTTATACGGGAGCATAATGAGACACCTGTGTGGTAGCAATGAACTGGTTTATTCATCTACCTGCATATACATTAATTATAATAAAACTACCCACAACCTCCTTTTTATAAAAATAACAAATAGAGTTTAGATACTTATATAACTATTTTATCATTCATAAGAATACAATACTATGAATACCTATTTTAATTTACATAACATTTCTTATCTAATAAAAGACCTGGTAGGCATCATTAACTAATCAATAAACATATTTAAATACTATTGCGTGAATTCATATAAAACTCTTCAGGACACTAACAGCCACGCTAAGTATTTTTCATTCAATATTCAATCCACATAACACCCCTTTTTAACAAAAGACATGAATGAATTACTAATAATTTCAAAATTACAAAATCCTAACAATTACAATTTTGTTCCATTAACTCATGCTTAATTAACAAAACAAAACTAATACATGATACCTATACTAGCATGCAATCTAACTTAATAACTACTAAATAAACCGGGATAAAATTATCCCAAATACATAATTTCATTTACTATTTATATTCATACTTAAAATTTATCATTTAACAAATACAGTGTCTTAATTTAAATTATTATTATTATCTTTTAAAATCTTATATTTAAATTAATTTATCATTTACTATAACAAATACTTAGGTAAAATATCTTAATTTAAATTATTTTGCATATAATCTTACAGTTGCATTAGTTAACTATCAAAGTAGGTATCACCTTTATGTATCACTTATTTATTTGTTATGTACGTGTGCCGCGGCGAGCGTCCACTGGGTAGGTCCACCGATCAGGAGGTATCACTGTCCTGCCAGAACGAGTAGTATAATGATTAATTGTTTGACTTCCGGACGGAATACTAGAACTAGATGTGACTTGAGTAGATTGACCATAGTTTTCTAAAATATCATCATAATATGTTGAATGAGGTTGTATCGGATCAACTCGATTTACAGAATCTAATATTATGTGTTTCCGATTACGTCTTAATACGCGCCCTGTTAACATCCTAATCAAATACGACCTAGGGTCTATTTTTGCATTGATTACTCCAGGTTCCCATTTGTTATTATTTCTCACCTTCACCTTTTGGCCTATCGTCAGCTGTTTTAATTCACGAGACTGTTTATCATAGTGTAACTTTTGAGACAATTGTCGGTCTTTCAACTTGCATAATACATCAGAGTGAATTCTTGGTCTTAAAAACATTGGTGCCCTTGGTAATATACTCCTTAATTTTCTACTATATAATAACTCGGCCGGAGAAGGTATATCTGTACTTATTGGTGTATTTAAATATTCCAAGTAACCCAAAAAAAATGATGAGTTATTGTTTACAGACTTTCTCAGTAAGTTCTTTATTGTTTGTATCGACCGTTCAACCTGTCCGTTTGACTGGGCATAACCAGGTGAAGAAGTTTTATGCTTAAAATTCCACTGTAACGCAAA
The DNA here is from genome assembly GCA_929108375.1 of Gymnoscelis rufifasciata. NCBI lineage: Eukaryota > Metazoa > Arthropoda > Insecta > Lepidoptera > Geometridae > Gymnoscelis > Gymnoscelis rufifasciata. The sequence goes on from OV815311.1 coordinate 13,280,877, forward strand.
ATTTCTAAATTCATTTGATGAAAATTCTGGACCATTATCACTCATGACTGTCTGTGGAATGCCGTGCCTAACAAATATACGTTTAAGTTTTTCTATAATTTCTTCAGAATGCTGCGAGCGTACCTCATCAATCTCTATAAATTTACTAAAATAATCTACAACTAATATATAAACCTTATCACCAAAATGAAATAAATCTGTGCCAACTTTATTCCACGGCAATTCCGGTATTTCGTGACTTATTAGTGGCTCTTTTGAGTTCTGTTTTCTATGCGATAAACATATCTGACAATTACTTATATAATCATTTAATTGTGTATTCATATTTGGCCAAAATATACTTTCACGGGCTCTCAATCTACACTTTTCTAAACCCATATGCCCCGTGTGAATGACTCCTAACATTTCTAGTCGTAAGGATTTCGGAATAACAATTCTAGAACCTTTCCAAACAATACCAAATTCTACAGTTAATTCATCTCTGTAACCCCAATAAGGGCATAAAATATGATCTAGGTTATTTTTATGGACAGGCCAACCCAATTTAATAATTTTTGTCAATAACTGCATTTCATTATCCTCTTTAGTGCATTTTTGTATCTTTATAAGATGTGAATCTGTTAGCTCATTAGCAGCTGATAACGCACACACCTGCGCTTTGAAGTGTAGGTAATCTCGTGGCTGTGACTCATTCTCCCGGCACTGATTTAAACTATTTGGAGCCACAGCCCGTGACAATGTATCAGCAATAAATAAATATTTTCCTGGCTTGTAAACAAGTTTGAATGTGTAAGGCTGTAATCTCATTAACATTCTTTGTAAACGTGGAGGCGCGCTCGCTAAAGGTTTTTTAATAATGCTGACTAAAGGCTTATGATCTGTTTCTATTGTTATATCGGACCGACCATATATATACATATAAAATCTTTCACACGCAAACACACAGGCATACAGTTCTTTCTCTATTTGTGCATATGCTTGCTCGGTTTTTGTAAGTGACTTTGATGCGTATGATACTGGCAAATTATTCTGTAATAAACAAGCTCCAAGTCCGTTCTTACTCGCATCTACAGATATAGTTATCGGTTTATCTAAAGAATAATATTGTAAAACTGGAGGACTAGATAATATATTTTTAATATTCTCAAAACATTTCTGATGCCTGTCATCCCAGTGCCATTCTACTTCTTTTTTCAATAGTTCCCGGATAAGCGCGGTTTTTTCTGACAAATTAGGAATGAAACTGCTAACATAAGTAACTAACCCTAAAAATCTCTCCACATCTTTAACATTTAATGGAACCGGCATGTTTTTTATTGCCATTACATGTGATTCATCAGGTAAAATTCCATTTTTTGATATCTTATGCCCCAAATATGTAATCTCCGATAAACCAAATTTACATTTTTGTTTGTTTAATTTAATATTAATTTCCCTACACCTCTGTAAAACTTTCCTTAACCTTTGATCATGCACTTCTTTATTAGGGCCAAAAATCAAGATATCATCAATAAACTGAATCACCCCCTCCAAATCATCTAAGTGTTCGTATAATTTTTTATGAAATACCTCAGAAGCTGATGAAATTCCAAACGGCATTCTCAAAAATTTATACCTGCCAAAAATTGTATTAAATGTACATAAATCAGTATCTGTTAATTTCACTTGCCAAAATGAATGTTTTGCATCTAATGTACTAAAAACTGCTGCCCCTGATAACTGACTTGTTACTTCCTCAAAAGTAGGTAATTTAAAATGCTCTCTTTTTATTGCATTATTTAAATCACGTGGATCCAAACAGATTCTAATATCGCCATTAGGTTTTTTCACTACAGTCATGCTATTTACCCAATCTGTAGGTCCTTCTACCTTTGATATGATACCTTGTGATTGCATTTCAATTAATTTATTTTTTACTTGGTCTCTAAGAGCAATAGGCAATTTTCTAGGTGGATGTATCACAGGTTGGCTGTTATCTTTCAACTGTATTTTATACTCCCCTGGCAAGCAACCCACACCCTCAAAAACATCTTTATACTCCTTCAAAAAATTGTCGTTATTATTACTAACAGACATAACGCGTTTTATTACCATTAGTTCTTCACATGCATGTTTTCCTAAAATAGGAACAGAATCAACATCCGCAATAATAAATTTCAAAAAATAGCAGTTTAATTTATATTTAACTTTCATGTAACATTTTCCTATCACCCTAATTGTACTTCCTGAATAACCATGTAATTTTATAGAAGTTTTTGATAAATCGGACTCGGAAACACATAATAAATTCAAAAACTTTTTCGGAATAATATTCACATCAGCCCCTGTATCCAGTTTAAATTTTAGGGCAAAATTATTTATCGTTAATTGAGCAAACCATTTATCCGAATAATTAACATTTATTACCTGATCAATGGCCTCCCCATGACGTTCCTCCTGTACCGCATATACCGCTTTGCACATCCTCGCGAAATGGTTCATTTTATGGCACTTATAACACTCCACACCAAACGCTGGGCATCTGTATCTATTATGCCTAACACCGCACTTCTGACAAACACCATCTTGAGATCGACCTTTTTGAGTGTAAGTAACATTTCTTTGTTGAACGGAACGCGACGCAATGGAACTATCTTTCACACCAGATCCGTTACTCCGACTGTCCCGCGCTGATCCACGCCGAGACTGCAACTGAGATCCACCTCTCCCATTCTTTCGAACCCAATGTACCTCTTTAGCTTGAGGATCGATTTCTCCGTTCGAAGCGTCCACTCGGTGAACATCACAATCCGAAATTTCTGTTTTTATTTTTCCTGCTTGCGCGCGTGACAATTCCGCTAATCGGCAAATATCCACTGCCTTAGCTAACTTTAAATTAACTTCCCGCAATAATCTTTCACGCAAGCTGCTGTCTCGTATTCCACAAATCAGACGATCTCGTACCAAGTCACTGCATAAATCTCCAAACTCACATTTATTCGCCATTTTGTTCAATTCAAATACATATTGTTCCAATGACTCCAATTCACCTTGATCGCGTGTAAAAAATATATGACGTTCAATTGTTAAATTTTTCTTAGGCAAAAATACCAAATCAAAACATTTTATCAATGCATCAACTGACTTTATTTCTTCTTTGTTCTTGAATTGATCATAGACTTCTCTGCATCGATCACCAATTATGTGTAATAATATATTCAATTGCACTTTCTCTTCTTTTTTAGATAGTTCACACGCCTCGTAATATATTATAAATGATTTTTTCCATGTCTCCCATTTCTTACTCAAATTTCCAGAAGTTACATTGGCTAAATTATTCTCGAACAAAAATGGCTGCGGCGGCTTCAACAAGGACTCCATTGTGACGCGTAACACTTTCTTTAATTTCTTCAAATTTCTTGTACATAGGTATTTGTCTTCATGTGTGCTGCCCCTTTATCACTTCAGCTCAACATTTTATATATTTTCGGTAATTTTTACCCGTCTGCGCCATGTTAAAGTATTATTTTATACGGGAGCATAATGAGACACCTGTGTGGTAGCAATGAACTGGTTTATTCATCTACCTGCATATACATTAATTATAATAAAACTACCCACACAATTCGCTTACATACACCTGTCAAATTCAGAATCAAATATTTTTATTCAATACATTTAGGGTAATACAATGGTCTTCTTATGAAATACTGCTCTACCGAAACCTGCCTTTACAGTCGTTTGAATATATTAATTTATATTATAATGTTACAAGAATTTTATTATTATAATTAAAAATTAAAAAATTACATTATTTAACTAATAATAATATACGTGCATTACATTATTATTAACTTTCATTTAAAAATTAAACATTTCATCATACCTTATTTTTTTAAATAACCCATACAAAGTTAGACAAATTGTTATATTGTTGATATTAAGGTACCTATTAACTTTATTTTCTTAACTGAAGTATTTTGTCTGGCCAACTCTTGTAAAATTATAATTTAAATGTTAGTTGCAGCTATCCGTAAGAAGCAGATCACAATGTACCGTAATTAGGAATTAAGATTGATGAGTTCAACTGTGGGAAGCGTAATAAATAAATAACTGTAGCCACAAAATAGGTTGTCTTCGTGCCTTTTTAATGGTTACATAATCTTCATCGCTATGCTTACGCCAAAGAGAGTTTAAATCACTACCTACTTTAACTGAGACTTTGGGGTTTATTGTTGTTGTGATTCGAGCTTCCCTCATTGACTCTAATGTTATCGAAGGCGGGTTTGCATTATAAGTACTCGCCACGCTTGTATTACCCACCCAGGCTAAGAAGAAAGTGCCTGCAGAACATACAAACACTTGACTCCTCGTCGGGAATCGAACCCGCGCCCTCATGCGCCGCAAGCGGACCTAAGCCCACCGCGCCACTGAGGCAGTCAAAAGTGGTAATTTTAACAAAACAAGCATGTGTCTAGAATTGTAATTAAATAGATGTATAATGTCGCTATTGCTGTGCGATTCGGAACAGACCATATCGTAACTCATTCCTGATAGGGCTGAGGTATATTGCAACAGAATTGTGTTAGTCTAGTTTTAGAATTATGTGTCTGGTTTATAAGCATATATCGGGTCCACACGAAGGGCGCGGTCGGACATTTAATATCACTTCAAACTTGTATACACATACCTTGTGGGCGAATGTGACCCACATTAAGCAATTCCATGATATTAGGTATAATGGTAACTTAGGTACAAAGATTAATCACTAACACGTGTTTGAAGCAAGAACCTGTGGCTTACTTTAATCTCCTAATGAAGATAATTAATAGCTGCCGCTGGGCTATGAATTTATCAGTATAATATTATAATTTGACTCTGCGCGTGTTTGATGGTTTATGTATTGTATTGTCTTTCGGGATACCTAGATTTTAGTTATCCAAAATCTATATAGCTTAAGCTGGCTCATAGTTTTTTAAGAAACCAATTAATTTGGACTTATATGCCAAGGAAGTATTTCAACAGTTTAGTTCAGTTCAGTTTTTTAATGCAATAAATTAAACAGTCTATAATAATTAAATAAAATAAGCCTTTATTGCTGACTAAACTTAATAACATGTAACACATAGTTTTCAGTCACCTAATCTAAAAAAAATATTCTAAATTTATCTCAGTAACTTGCTAAGGTCTTGGATACTGTTTTCGTAATCTCATTCAGCTTGTTCTTCGACAAAGGCCTCCTCCTTCTGACCTGGCTTACCAATTTGGTAAATTTTTGCGATGCGTGTCCATTTAGGTCTTGCTTGTTATACCATCTTTTCGATTGCCTACCGCCTTACCTAACAGTTTATAAGAAACACTTACCTAACAGAAAATAAAATAGAGTAGTGAAAAAAGTTGCATTAGTGCGGTTACTCATCTAAGTTCTGGTTCTGAACACGGTTGTAATTTATTATTAAATATAATATGTATAATTTAAACTAACAACGACGTAGTATTTTGGGTTTTAAGCGGATTGACCGAGTCCCCAATACAATACTATGCTCGTGTACTATCATTGCAGTTGTTGGGTACAAGTCAGTTCACTTAAAATGGGACTGGGCTGGTCATGGCAGTCGTATGGGATCTGTTTTTTTTTAATTGTTTCTGCTTGATAAGCTTTCATTTGATCACAATCACACCTGATGTAAAGTGACGATGTGGTCTTAGATGGGACATGAAGACCTAGAAGGTAGATCGCTTCTCCGGACCACATTACGAAAAATGGGCAAAAATTTGTACACCTTGGCAGCTAGATGCGAGACGATCTAAATGAGTACGACCGTGAATGGCGTAATTTCGCACAGGACCGGGACACTTGGAAAGATAGTCGGGAGGCCTTTGCCCTGTCGTATGACGTTATTACGTCATACGACAGGCTTGATTAGTTTGATTAACAACTAAATAAGTTCTTTCAACTAAATAATTCAATAGCAAACTATATAAGTTCAGAAAAAAACTTTAACAACCACATAATTAATACAAATTTTAAATAATAAAAATTTTGAGATCTATCAACAATTCCCCCAACGCTTATAAAAAAAATTGAGTTTCAGTTCTAAGTATGAGGAACCCCAAAAATTTAATGTTATTAGGGTTACCGTACCCAATGAGTAAAACTATTGCTGAGACTTCGTTGTCTGTCTGTCTGTTTGACACCAGGCTGTATCTCAGGAACCGTGATAGATAGAGAGTTGAAATTTTGAGGGATGATGTATTTCTGTAAAAAATTTAGCACCACGCTTCGGAGCAGTATGACATATCTGGCAACACGCACTGATTGAAGACTTTCGTCTTGAAGCCCTGCAGTATTTTCGACGAAAAGATGTGGCGAAGGTTTCCGAACGCTACGCGAGCTGGATTCGGCGATTGACCTATCGAAGTTGGAACTACCTAATTGGACTGTTTGGTTTCTGGTTTCTTTTCTACCTATGACTGAAATTTTCAAGAACATTGGTTGAGTAGATAAATCGTGAGGAGTTTACAAACAAACTTTCGCGTTTAGATATAATATTACTCATACTGCGTGTTTAATTAAATTTTGCATAATTAATATAACTTAAAATTTAAGAAAAACCTCGATTCCAATACCTTAATTTCCTTAAAAGTAAAACACCATAATATTTTGTCATGTGGACGCGAAGCGCTTTCATTTGATACCCCACGCGAGTATATTTGCAGGTTTTCGGTTTTCCTTCCCCACTCTCACCCCCATAACTTTTAAAAGGCACAACCGATTTTCATGAAACATGTCCAAGAACACTCGAGCCAAACTCACCTTTCAAAAAAACTAAATTGAAATCGCTCCATCCGTTCGGAAGCTATGATGTCCTAAACAGACAGACAGACAGACACACAGACACGTCAAACTTATAACACCCCTCTTTTTTTGTCGGTTGTTAAAAACAAGGATTGTGGCAAATGGATTATTAAATAATCCACTATAATATATATTTTATATAGGTATTACCTTTTGGAAGGACTTGTTCCAAAATAACTGTCTTGTATTCCGTTCTGACAATTATAGACCTCTGTGGCTAGGTGGGCGAAGGTCCGTCTGAGGCGCATGAGGTTGCGGGTTCGATTCCCGCCGGGGAACCAGATATTGTACGATCCACAATTTCTGGTTTCGGTTCTGGGTGCTTTCTATGTATCATAACGTATGTATTTACAAAAAATATCTATGTAAATATCAGTCATCTAATACCCATGGTACAAGCTCTGCTTAGTTTGGGGTTAGGTGGTTCTGTGTGTAGTCCGGAAATATTTATTACTAGCTGACCCCACCCCAGCAAACGTTGTTTTGCAAAATGAAAAATTGATAGTAGCTGATTCTCCAGACCTACTGTATACGCATATAAAATTTGGTAAAAATCGGTAAAGCAGTTTCGGAGGAGTACGGTAACTAACATTGTGACATGAAAATTTTATACTTTTGATAGATATGATCTTTGACGTTAGGAACACACCTACATTGCTTAGACATCATTGAGTGCTTGTAATTTAATATGAACTTTATACCATAGCAATAAAGCTCAAATTGACTACGTTTTAGTTACAAATTATTTGTATGGGAAAAAGAAAAGGGCTATTTTTAGGGTTTTTCCAGCAATAATTCTAATTTTTCTCGCCGTAAAAACCATCCTTGAACTTCAACGAACATTTTAAAAAAAGATTTGGCCAAATTGGTCCAGGCGTTGTTGAGTTATGCGCTTACCAACACATTTTGCGATTCATTTTTATATTATAGATAGATTAATTAATTGCTGAGTGCGATAGATGTTGATATTATCATGAACATAACATCAGTAGTAGGTCCTATTAGATAAATATTATACAATCTGTTGACCTAAAGTTTATGTATTAGTACCTAAAGCTTTAGGTACTACAGATTAATAATGATTATAAAAATAACGACTCATGCCAGTCTCGTGAAGGCTGAGAATGATAAGGTTAATAAATCTAATTTTAAGAAAAACCCCCGATTTTAATGGCTTAATTTCCTTAAATGTAAAACCACATAATATTATGTAATGTGAACGCGATGCGCTTTCATTTGATACCCCACACTAGTATATTTGCAGTTTTGCGAATTTCCTTCCCCACTCTCACTCCCATAACTTTTAAACGGCTCAACCGATTTTCATGAAACATGTCTAAGAACATCCGGGCCAAAATCACCTTTCATACAAAAATAAACTAAATTGAAATCGCTCCATCCGTTCGGGAGCTATGATGTCCCAGACAGACAGATAGACACGTCAAACTTATAACACCCCTCTTTTTTGGTCGGGGTTTAATAGGGATCATGACTTGGCCCGCGAGATTGTCACCACGTGGGACGTGGAGTCGGCGACTATGGTCCCGATAGTCGTGTATGTTAACGGCCTAAAAGCGAAGAGTGTGGACCAACACTTTCTCTTTCTCTCTCACGCTCTCACCGGGAAGCGCGATTGAGGGTCAGACTCAGAAGGTAGGACTCCTGGACTCGGCACGTATCGTCAGGAAGTTCCTCTCTCTGCAGCCCTAGTCACGGGTCGCTTGCGCCAGGTTATTCTCCGTTTTTGATATAACTTTTGTTTAGGTTATAAGAATGAGACCGGAACAGCCGCCCGCAACATGGTTTTTTATGGTGCTAAAAGAATTTAAGCATATTTGCTGATCCTGGCGTTTTGCATACTCAAATTCTTTAAGCGCATGATCTAAGAAGATAAGCAGCTTTTTGGAATTGGTGTATTGACAAATCAATAAGATAAAAATCAATGAGGCAGGCTTATGTCCAGCAGGGGACGACCTAAGAATGAAATGATGGTGATGGTGGTGTTATGTTATGTTATGATACATAGACTTTACTACTCTAAGCATAGACTTATGATTAAGAATAATCCATTATTCTATATCTAGATATAACGTTCTGTAAGAGATCCATACGTTTCTATTCTATGCTACCCAATGCAGAGCATAACCAATTTATAAAACGCGGGCAAAGCTTCAAAACTATAATAAAATGCTATATAAGCCTAACTCTTTATCTCTAATCGTGGAACTACATTACCACCTTATAAGGAAACGCTGCGATTTATTTCTTACTTGAAACCCATTATAGGATTTACCTATATTTTCGCTTAGGGACTTTAGTACTCACCTAATAAATATCTAAAGTTATTTAATACGTTTTAACCACAAAAAATATTCGGTGTTTTATAACGAGAGCGCCAATGCTTAGCCTTAGGTTCATTATAGATAATTACCTCAACTTGGCTCGATAAACTTGCCCGTTGTCGTACACACATATCGCACGTTGCGAAATATGTATCAAGTGCAGAATTGCACGCCCACGATACACTACCGGATTTGTTTTGTGCCTTAAATGGGGCATAATAAAAACTTTGTTAGGTGCTATAAAAATTTAAATAGACGTCATTGAATAAAGTGATTTGCCCTCAATAAAATAGGACTTCAAATTCGGGAATGTTTATCATGAAATAGTTATCAGGTAGGTATTGTATTTGATGCACATACCTACTTATCTATACTAATATATAAAGCTGAAGAGTTTGTTTGTTTGTTTGTTTGTTTGTTTGTTTGAACGCGCTAATCTCCGAAACTACTGGTTCGAATTGAATAATTCTTTTTGTGTTGGATAGTCCAGTTATCGAGGAAGGCTATAGGCTATGTAACATCACGCTACGATCAATAGGAGCAAAGATATAGTGGTAAATGTGTAATAAACGGGAGAAATTGTTCATCTTTGAAGCCTTCCGTTGCGTGCGCCGTGAAAACGGTTCAAGATACACAAAAAATATGTGTTAAAGAATAATAGCTCTTTTAATGATCTAAAAAACAGTCCGCAATAGTATATGTCTATCTTTTAAGATTAACTCACAAAAACCGTTTTTATGGTGCCTAATTTGGTCGAAATAATTTGTTTAAGTTGTATCAACATAATAATATTAATCTTTATTCAAATAAATATGTTGTTGGTTAAGAGTACTTCATCCATTATAACGCGGGTAGCACCGCAGGGCACAGCTAGTTAAAAATATTAGCGATGATTGAGTCTTAAGGGTTTACTGTGCGAAGTTACGTGTGTGATCTTGACCCATTATAGGGTACTAGATAATCAGATATTTTAGTATTATTTTAATGGTTTTGTCAAAGTGAAAATCACTCTATGTTCAGAAAATACCGTGCAAATAGACTCAATTTTTTACTTAATGTAGCAAATACTTTTTAATTAATGCTGATAAACCTTTCATTCTCTTGCAAACAGCCCTGGCATCGTACTGGGCCAAATTATACATATGAATATACCTGTGGAAGATGCAGTTGTACTGCAGTTCAACGCATTAAATATATCTATGAAACTACTTATATAGTTTCAAATCTTTATGCAGCCAGACATAAGAGATTAAAGAATAGGGTGAATCGAAACATCAAGGATAAAGGTTGAGATAGGATATCTACAACTGATAAATCTGGAACCCCAGTTAACATAATGACCAAGAAACATATCCGTCTGTGTGTCAAGCCCGTCACATGTCCTGTCCAGGTACATATAAGGGCCCGGCGGCTACATTCGCCACACGTGCCTTCAATCCTGTCGTGTGAGCGCGCCATCATGATTGCTAAGGTAAAGCTCAACAAAATCTTAATTTTAAGGTCACAACTAAAAAATTAGCTTAGCTTTCTTTTTAGGATAAAATTGATAAGTTGTAAAAAGTAAAATCAGTTTTACTTTTAAATAATAAATTTAAAGGTTATTAAATATAACATATTTTTAACTCACGTTTGGATTCTATTGCAAAATTCGGAAATACAACTTAACCGGTGTAAAAAGCCAGAGTTGAACACTAGCCAAGCAAAGAAACAACAGTTCGTGTAAAATTTGTTAGACATCAGTTTATTTATAACCGAGTTTCAACGAAAAAAGGAGTTTCTCAATTTGTCGCTTGTGTTTTTATATTTATATATTTTAAACTAGCTGACCCCTGCAAACGTTGTTTTGCAAAATGAAAAATAGATGTTGGTCGATTCTCAGACCTACTCAATATGCTCACAAAATTTCATCAAAATAGGTCAAGCCGTTTCGGAGGAGTAGCAACGAAAACTGTGACACGAGAATTTTATATATTAGATTTGTTACCTCAGAACTTTGACCTCTGTGGAACGATTTTCATGTAAAAAACATGAAAATCGTTCCATTAAATGATGCTCGCAATTTGATTAGTTACACTTACATTTTATAATAATCGGTAAATTAGTACTCGATATTAAAATGCTAGCTTTTCACGTCACGGTGTTGTACGGAACGCCGTATTTTCCCGGGGTAAGGAGCAATATAAAGCCTTCCTCGATAAATGCGCTCTAAAACACTAAATAAATAAATATTATAAGTGGGAAAGTGTATTTTACGGCAAAACGACTGAACCAATAAGCCTGAAATTAATTTATGACAAAATACATTATAATGCCTAACACCTGGGTACCTAACAGCACGGGTAGAAATACATATATACTTGTTATCTAAGAGGCTCTAACAGTATTTAAACATGTTGGGATCCACTATCTAAATATGATGCCAATCAAGATAAGAAAATAATTAACATTTTTACCATAATTTGCGCTGAAAATTGTTTGATTGGCTTACTTTGTACTTGTACGAATATTTATTTATTTCTGGCTTTAAGGCCTCCGCTTAAGTCTTACAGAAAAAAATAAACAGAGAACATTTTTTTTCTTTGAATATAATTATTATTATTATAGGGTGCCACGAATAACACATACCAAGGTGTTTATTACAATATTTCTTCAAAAACAGTGTTTATGGTATATCTCGGCTTTACACATGCCGTCACACACAATATTTGACCTGTTATAGTTAATTTTAAGCAAAAGACAATCCTATACTAAACACTACAAATGCCTGACAAGCACGTTACAGTATACTATTTCCAGTTATTTGCGGCTTGCTGTGCGCTGGCGGTGGCTCACGCGGCGCCCGGCATCTACGACGGCCTGGGACTCGGCGTCGCCCACGCCGTCGCCGCGCCCGTCTACCACGCACCCGTCGGCGTCGCCGCGCCGGTACATTATCAACATACCTATAGTTATACAGAGTAACATAGGAGTCGTCACCATAGGGTTTAATTAAACTTATAAGTGAGACCCTCATAATAAGCGAGATTTCGGTGTAATTCTTAGTTCCCCAAAAAAATGTAGGTATCATGACTTTGATATCACTTTGTATAGCATCTAGCTTTTGTGCTGAGAATATCGTGTTCTCTCGTGTTTAGCTGGTATAACCGGAAAGTGTTTTTACCTCTTCGAAATAGCACCCGTTTAGTAAGTAATCGGTAGAGTGGTACTCTACCACTCTACCGATGTAACCTGCTTTCAAGTTTTAATAAACCAACTAAATTTTAACTATAATCGCAGGTGATCCGCGCAGAGCCAGTCGACCCCAATCCAGCGTACAGTTTCTCATATGGAGTCGCTGACCCCAGCACCGGAGACCGCAAGGACGCATCAGAGACACTGCAGAACGGCGTGGTGCACGGCTCTTACAGCCTGGTTGAGCCCGACGGCCACTTGAGACGCGTCACCTACACGGCGGACAATGTCAATGGGTTCAACGCGGTCGTGGAGAGGACGGGAGGAGCTCATGCGGTGAGATAATATGTAGTTTTTCATACGAAGTTGCCGACCTCAGCACCTGCGACTGCAAGTACCTGCAGAAAGGCGTGGTGCACGGCTCCTACAGCCTGGTTGAGCCCGACGGCCACTTGAGACGCGTCACCTACACGGCGGACAATGTCAATGGGTTTAACGCGGTCGTGGAGAGGACGGGAGGAGCTCATGCGGTGAGATATTATGTAGTTTTTCATACGAAGTTGCCGACCTCAGCACCAGCGACCGCATGTACCTGCAGAACGGAGTGGTGCATAGCTCGTACAGCCTCGTGGAATCCGTTGTCCACCTGAAAGGGGTTACTTTCTCGGTGGATTAACGGCTTCAACTCGGTGTTGGAGAGGAGCTCATGCAGTGAGAATGAGATATTATAATGTTTTGATTTGAGTGACGGTTCCTAAGATTAGCATGTTCCAGCAAACAAACTTTTCAGATCCTACTACTATTATAAAGGCGAAAGTTTGTAAGTATGGATGTTTGTTACTCTTTCACGCGAAAACTACTAAACCGATTTAAATGAAATTTGGTACACAGAATCTCTAGAGCCTGAAAAATAACATAGGCTACTTTTTACCGCGGGAAAACGTCATTCCGCGGGAAAATCCATTATAACGCGGGTAACACCGCGGGGCACAGCTAGTTTATTATATTCCTAACGGGGTGTAAAAATAAATGGGTTATAAATCCGCAAGCCCTCGAATACTGGACCTATTGCGAGTGCTTTTTATTATCTTCCCCGATTATGTTACACCGTGTACAGTGTACTAAAACGGCAGATCAACAAATAATAAAAATATTTTAGTTAGCAAAAGATGGTTGCAAGTGTGCATATTAACTGACTAATTAAGACTTGAGAATATAGTATTCAGTCAAGTTAGGACAATTCTTAATGAATTATATCTGCTATCTTCATAATTATTTATATCTGTTTTGCAATAGGTCGCGGGCCACGCAGTTGTCGCTGCGCCGAGAGTCGCAGTAGCAGCTCCAGTGGCTCGGCTCGGCCTCCCCGTCGGCGGCGTCAGCTACGGCGGAGTTGGCCTAGGAGGAGTCGTGGCCCACCCCTGGGGATAACTCCCACACACACCCATCACATTGCTGAAGAGTACATCGAAGGTGCTGGTTAGAAATATTTAATTGCATAGACTTACTACCGAACGAAGATGTAATTTTAAATTGTTATCAGACGTGCAATAAAACCTAGTTAGGTGCAAGTTAGGTTAATATAAATCTTTGGTAGCTTTACCAACAAGTCTTGCGGATGTTTGGAGAGTTAGATGGAAACGTTTCGTGTTTTTTTTTGTGATGGATGGAACAGCGGCTGCATCGCAAAGGTAGGCTAGTTGTTTTTATATCCCTTTGCAATCTGGTCGTTGTTTTCAGTTTGGTTCTTTTCAGCAGTGTCGGCTACGCTAACGGAACGAATGAAATGTATATTTAATGTTACTGCTTTTGACTGTTGCCTACGGACTCGATCTTGACGATTTTTACCTATTTACTGTATGTAAATATAGTTTAGTTTTTTAAATAAATGCAATTTTTGCCTATTTGGTCTTGTTTTACTTTACTCTACCTATTTTACGGATAATACGAAAAACGGGTACGAGAATAGCAGTTGTATGATACAATAAGATATGAAACCTTAGTACCTATTCAACCTCAATTAATGAAAGGAAAACATTTTTCTAATCACATTATGGACGCAGAATTTGGATGCAAACGCAAATGAATTGGACTTATAAGTGGAATAATGAATCGGAAATGGACGGGACCGTCTGGAATACTAACTCAAGTTGACTTATATTATAACTATAGTCATAAGCTTTAATAGATAGTATGCCCATCGCCAAGTGTTTTTAAATATTTAACCCATTCTGGGATAATGCAATGCAGCAAAATGTAAACTGCAACTCGCCATGCAAGTAAATTTGAATCACCGGACGCAAGCCGTGTATGAGCCCTAACTGATCACTTGATTAGATTACCTACTCGCTACTTTTTAAGTGCGCAGTTCACTTAAACAACGACTCTCAATACGGCTGAGAACGGTGCTAAATTGGATCTTAAAGAAAGAAATAGAAGTTAACTTGTGTTAACTCATATAATTATGTCTTACAATACCTAGGAATACATACCTAGTTGTAACAGTATTTGGACAACCAAATACTGTTACAACATCCCATAACTAAGCCGATCTAGGTTCTGTGATTGTTACTTAAGTGTTCTACAATGCTCTTTTAGTACATTAGTGCATTACTTATGATATAAAGAAAAATGAGAAGCCATAGAAGGTGAATCATGAATAAAATGACAATAAATCATAAATATCATACCGTAGTTGACTTTAAAATCGTGAAGAATTATTCGCACACCATGACCGTATTACTCGTTAGTTCTAATGGGTTGAGACCTTTAACACTAATCAAAATTCTTAACCAACAAGTCCCTTCAAATGTATCCAAGGTAAACCTTAAATTGGCTGCTAGATTTAGCAAAAGTTGCCGCGTTTCTACATTTTTCCCGATGCAAAAGGAAGTGTATCGTAATTGCTCTTGAGTTGGGCGACATTTTTCTCGGAGCGTGTAAGTATTGAATAGGCCAGCGCTGGACCATATGTGGACATTTCAAATGCCAAGCTGCGACCACAAATCGACACACAAGTCTAATTAACTGTCGAACACGTCATGTTATTTTATCCAAGACTAGATTTCGGTCTCGTTGCTTTGTCCGCTTTAGTATACCTAAATGTTAAATTAAACCTACATTTAGCTAATTGTTATGGAAAATTAGTGTAGGTGTTGATCAGCCACGATCAATTTGCAATTTTTTATGGGTGGGCATCGAAAATTCTGGGGAAACATATTACTGATTCTGGATTTATATTGATTCTACTACTAAGCGGAACAAACTTGAAAAGTTTTACACAAAATGTCATTGCGCCTGCGCCGTTACTCTTTAGTGATAGATTGTTCATCTTTATTTTGTTGGGAGAGTTAACCTGACGAATTTCTGATTTATATGTATAGATGTTTTGGTTGGGGAATGTTAAGTTATTCATCCATTTAGTCCAACAAAAGCTTTGTACATGTTTTTTTTTAAAAGAAAATCAGCGAACTATAATCGAGTTCAATCAATCCAGTTTTAAGAGCTTTGGGCTTTCTATCCTTTTTATGTGGCACCGTGTATAAATAAATAAATAAAAATTTCCGGGCTAATCACACAGCATCACCTAACCCCAAACTAAGCTGAGCTTGTACTATTAGGTGACTGATATATTAAATGGCCTAATTTTACAATTCTTCTAGAATTATATTATTCTAGTTCAGTTTAGATTATCCCACGGTTTAACAAGCTCATTATCCTCTAGAACTCGTTTTTTTTTTGTCATAACTTTGGCAGTAATTTTGATGAAGTAATAGGTCAATATTTGTTGACATAGAAACATTTCTGCAGAAAAAAATTATTGGAACCTTCTGTTATAGGCTTACGGATACTTTTCTCTTGAATCGCTCTACCTATTACTGAAAACCGCAACATATCAGTTCAGTAGTTTTTAAGTTGTTTTTCTGGGTCAGATAGAGGCGGTGGGGGACTTTATGTAATAATAAAATAAAACATGAACAAGAATACAATATAATCCGAACTACTGTTCTGTTAGTAAGTCAAGTTACCTATTAGTAGGAACATGCCTTACATGCCTAAATAAGGCTAAATATAATTTATCTATCAAGTAGAAAAATGTTGTTTTTCTAATCGTTCCTTTAACATTCGATAACTTGGATATAAAATAACTATGTACAGAACATAAGTGGAAATTCTTGACCTGAATAAAAATGTAATATGAATTTATAATCAGTTTACATGCAGTTAGTGTATAAGTAGGTGTGCTACAATATAAAGTACACTCGTTTTCTAAAGTGTGTTTCTATTTATATTTCTGAACTTTTGTATCTTGAATTTTGTGATTAATTAATAGGTGAAATAGCGGTCAAACGAGGACGTGATGAGGAGATGATCCTGTAAAATATTAACAGATTTGAAGATTTTTGACTACCGAAATATATGAATACAAATAAACCAATTTTTTTAATCACTGCGTCTATTACAAAGAAAAAACATATTTTCTTCTTGGAATTGAAATCCCTCCAGTATTTGTAAGGTTATAAGCGAACAAAGATCTAATCTATCTGATCTATCTCTTTTTGTGTTTTATTGTATGTTGTGTTCAATTAAGAGTATTGTATTGTTTTGTAAGAGACTTTATTTACTTGTAGATAACTATATAAAAATAACTTAACGATATGCAGCGGGTTCAACCCCTATTGAGAAACCATTGTTAAGTTTGTATGTTAGTATATTAGTAACCTACCTGTTACACAATTTAGTTAATTAATTTGGCGAACTTTATTTCCCTTATAAAACTCTCTGTTTTAGATTGTACATCCTACCAAAGTATTTAGAAGATATTTAATAACCTATCCCATCGCTCTTTAAGAGGAAGTCCATAAGTTCCAAGCATCATTTGATCTTTTCACACGTCTAGAAACTTGTTTGTCCAGTTTCTTAATAAAGACGTAGGATCTTAGGTAGGTAGGTAAATGTTTTAATCCTAAATATGTGGGACTACCTTTGAGGGCTAATTTCATATTGCATAAATTGAATTACGCTCACTGGAGACATAAGGTCTTTTAAGGTGTTTAAATATCCACAATTTAAAATATTCATAGCCTAACCGTATTTGAGTGCTACTTTTTTGCCTTAGCTGCAAATTAAAGGCACGTTTAAATGTTGTTTAATAAACGATAAGTCGTTGTTTACCTCAAACATAGAGTAGTAGTAGTATAGGTAGTATAGATAGATACTCTAAGATAAAACATAAATTTAACCTCTTTTAACATGATTGGCTTATCTATGAAGCGTTCTGTATAACCTCTTTATTACCAAAGACGCTCTGTAACTAAAGAGGAGATAATTGTATAACCTCTTTACCTCCATCAAAAAAGAATACAGCGATTTGACGTAGGTAAATTAAATATGTTTATACTTGAAACTTACACGATTTTGTTAACTTAAGAAAATTAAGTAAGGATGTAGAATCAAGTTTTATCAAATTTCATTGCATGGTTCAAAAGTTCATAAGCAGGTGCGGCTACATCAGTCGATGAAGATTCGTATCGCATTGGCGCGCTAAAATCATCGTGAACGAGGGTGTACCCGATGTTCTTCTCTACACGGACAAAGATTGATGTCGCGTTGCGTTCTACAACATTATTAAGTAGGTTATAACTGTACCCACGCCAACAATCATCTTCGCGCGAATACTTCACGTTGACACGAATATTCGCCGTAGGTCGCAAATGTAGACGCGCCATTACAAAGGTACATAAAAAAAATAGAATTTTGCCCGAACTTGATTATAAAATGTACTTTTGTAGAACGCATTCATTGCGGCCGGGGCTCCTCGGAGCAGCACCAGGGCTTCGCGCAAGTCCACCGCGCCGCGTCCGATACCGGACAACCACGCACCGACACACTCACACACACACACACACACACATATTTATCGCGAAAAGAGAGCCGTCGGCGCGTGAACAGCTGGGCGTCTGCTAGTTGGCGGCGCAAGGACCATTAACAGTCATTTTAGTTTATAACGCCGTTGTGTGGGAGCGGTATTGCAGCAGAGTCAATATAGCAGTAAAAATTTGAAATTAAATATTAAATCCGGTTCCAAAACCTGAGTCATTTAAAAGTAAAAAGTCATACTATTTTGTAACGTGCACGTGATGCGCTTTTGTTTGAGACCCACCTCGAGTATAATTTACCGATATTCGGCTTTCCTTCGCCACGTTCACCCTTTTAGGCTTTTAAATGAAAATCGTTCGACGTCTAAGAACACTCGCGCAAAACTCACCCTTTCATACAAAAAAAAACTGAATTAAAATCGCTTCATCCGTTTGAAATGCCACAGACAGATACGTCAAACTTATAACACACCTCTTTCTGAGTCAGGGGTTAAAAATATTACAGAAGTAAATAAAACTACAAGTGCTTTCAAAGAGCATGCATTAAACATTAATCTTATTCTGGTGCGCCCACTTAAGGATCGGCTTGGCGATGTGGTCGGCGCGCGGGTGCGCGCGGGGCCCGCGGAGCAGCGCCAGGGCCTCGCGCAGGTCCGCCGCGCCGCCGCGGCTGGCTGCAGCCGCCTGGGCGCAGCCGCACACGGCTCCGCGGAGCCCTTCCCACATCTCTGCTCCACCTTCTAGTCTGATTTAACGAATATCATTGTTAGGGTTAACATTACCAACCAACACTTAGCCAGCGGTGAAATTAGGCCTTATCGCTCTCGCTAAAGAGAGAAGTCCCTGCGCCCCAGCAGTGGGAACATTAAAAGGGTGATGATGATTTTTTTTTTTTTTTTTTTTTTATTCTGATTTATTTGTAAGGACTTTTGTCATACAATGACATGTCAGTCCTATCATACCCTAAACAATTATCTAATTACACTATAACTTAACTAACTTATAAACAATAAAACAATAACAATAAACTATTAATAATTTCCTTACTCAGCAATAAATACATTAAACAAAGAGATGGCTGCTTCCGACGCAGGATCTGTTAAAATATTTATAAATGTGCCTAAATCAAATCTATTTAACTTAAATTTTTTGAATATGGCCTCTCTTTGGTCATTGTACTTACTGCATTCCAAGAGGAGATGATGCACATCTTCTAGGACACTACACGTTTCGCAGTTAGGTGAATCTACTTTTTTCATCAGGTATCCAAATTTTCTAGTTGGATAATGTCCTGAACGTAATCTGTGAGCCATAACAATGTACCTTCTTTTTAAATTACAAGTAACAAACCATGGGTAACGAGGAGGCTGATATTGTATTGTTTTATACCAAAGACCTTTTTCCTTGCTCCTTTCATCAAAGTACTCTGTAAATGAATCATAACATATTTTTTTAATTGTAAACATTTTCTCTAAATAATTTGGTTTTAAATTATAGGTATTGCCTTCAGTGCTACCTAATTTGGCTAATCTATCAGCCTCCTCATTGCCCCGTAATCCTATGTGCGACGGAACCCATTGCAACTTCAGATTGACCCCCTTAAGTTCGAGTTTATAAATACTGCTCAAAATCTCATAAGCAATTGAAATACCACTGACACCAGAGGCGCATCGGGCTAAGTGTTGTAATGCACTCATGCTGTCAGATAAAACTACTACATAATTTATATTTTGGCTATCAATATTATTAAGAGCTTCTGAAATTGCAATGAGTTCCAGTGACATTATTGATACAGATGAATTAACTTTATAAACACCACTTCTACGATGTGTTATGTCGTAAAAAGCAGCCCCTTGCCCAGAATCACTCTTTGACCCATCCGTATAAATAGTTTGCCTCCCCCTATATTTGCAATTTAATTCTTTTATTATTTCATATTTCAAACAAGTAATATCATGACTTCTTTTTGAACCCTTTACACTATCTAAATTACAATTAATTATCTCCTCAATATTTACATAGGTGACCCAAACATCCATTGAAAACATATCTAGTTGATTTGAACTGTATATATCAAAATGTTTACACACATCATATAGCTTGACGAGTAACGGTAGCTTTTTTGATAACCAATATTCATTATTTTTCAAAGAATGTAGGGTGCTTAAGAGCTGTATAGTTACATTGTTTTGCCTAGACATACTTTTCAAACAATATTTGTAACCCAGATACAATCGTCTTATATGTAATGGATGTAAAAATGTTTCGCACTCCATGACATGAATGGGCGTACTTTTGATGAAACCACCAATAACTCTCAGGGCCTGATTTTGGACTTTTTCTAATTTATATAAATGAACTTTTGCACTTGTATCGTACAAAAAACACCCGAAATCAATTCTACTTCTTATCAGTGATATAAACAATGTGCGTAGGTACTTGGGATGAACTCCCCATCCCGAGCCAGCGAGCACTTTAAGTAAGTTAAGAAATTTAGATGTTTTTTCGGTAGTTTCTTTAATATGCCTATTCCACAGTAAAGACCTATCAAGCCACATGCCAAGGTAACGGACATTTTCCACTTGGTTCAATCTAATGTTATTAACTTTCAGATTTATTGTTTTTCGTCTTTTACCTCGACTAAACATACAAACAACGGATTTACTGCTCGATAACTCGAGCCCTAATTGATTTAAATTATTTACCATTATATCTAATGAACTTTGCATGAATTCCTCACAAAGTTCCAAATTATCATTACTTATATAAAAAACATAATCATCAGCATATTGAGATACAGTTATTTTTTGCAGCAACTGATTACATATATTATGTGTTGTTATGTTGAACAACAAGGGTGACATCGGATCCCCTTGAGCTAACCCTGTTGATGTCCATCTTGAATGCGATATTCTATCATTTTCTTTCGATTTTATCGTCAAACACCTTTTACTTAAAAAAGACCAAATATAAGTGCATATTTTGGAACCAACATTTATGTCGTTCAGTGTACTCACCACACTTTCAACCAGAACATTATTATATGCGTTTTGTATATCGAGAAAACAAGCTATTGTAGGCGTATTATTAGTTAAAGCTATTTGTATATGAGTAATTAACCTAGACAAGCAATCGAGGCAGGACTGACCTCTTCTAAAACCAGCAGTATTTAATGAAAGGACGTTATTTTTCTCAATATACCACTCCAGTCTCCTGACTAATATATTATGAAATATTTTACACAAACAGGAGATAAGCGAAATAGGCCGTAACTTTTGTTCTGATGAGCCGTCTATAGAACCTTTAGGTATAGGTACAACAACTATGTTTCGCCATTGTGTAGGTACGTAGCCAGTTGCGTAGATAGCATTGTATATTTCAAGTAAGATGTTTTTCGCGAGTAAAGGCAAATGATAAATCATCGAATAAGTTATCTGGTCACTCCCTGGAGAAGTATCTTTTTTCTTAATGGCATGTAATAGTTCTTGAATGGTTATAGGTACTTCTATTATATTATTTCTAGACGTTATGCTGGGTTGTTGATTTTGAACCGAATCGGGAGTTAAAGAATGCAATAATTCTTTTAATTTTGTATCGGTGGTCGAAAATTTTGTTTGTTTATAACCTTTATACCAACGCATCTTACGCCACATAATCGAAACTGATGTGCTCTCGTTAAGTCCATCACAAAACTGTTTGAAGTTGTTCGATCTGGCTTCCTTAATTTTTTGATTAGCAATTGCAATTTTTTCTTGCAATTTTTCATAGTTATCCTGGGTGGGATTCCTCCGGAATACACTCAGCGCTAGTCTACGTTCACCTACTAGTTTAGACAACATAGGAGTCCAATATTCTTTCGGTTTGAATTTTGAAGAAGGCTTCTTACAAATTTTAATAAATGGTATATTATTATCTGCGCTTTTTGAAATATTATCTAAAAATGTATTATATTTTTCTTGAATTACTGCATGAGTGATATCGTTACAACTACTAATGCTGGTGCTGTTAGCAAATAATTCTTCCAAATCTGCGTTATATTTAACCCAGTCCGCTTTTTTAAAATTACGTTTTTTCTCTAATTCAAAGCTATTAAGAACATCTAAAGTTATTTTTATTATTAAATGATCGCTTCCCAAGCTTTCATTCATAATTCTCCAACTAAAATTAATTGCAATACTAGTTGAAACAAAAGTGATATCGGGTGATGTTTTTTGTACATTCCCATTAACTAATTTTATTCTGGTTGCTTCCCCATTATTAAGCGACACCATATTATTGTCCAGAGACGAGTCTAAAAGTTGAGTTCCTCTTTGATCCGTTTTGTAGGACCAATTTGTATGGTGACCGTTAAAATCACCAGCTATTAGACTTTTACTAGAAGTAGCTGAAAAAACTGCATCCCAATCGGCCAATGTTGTTGTAACAGAAGAAGGACAATATATAGCGACAATATCTTCTAACTCACTACAATTTAAAATTTTGACATGTATAATCTCTACACCAGAGTTATGTAAAGCAAGCGGACAGCAATAAGAAGAAATAGAACTATGTACTAAGATGGCCACTCCACCATATGAGTCATACCTGTCTTTTCTGTAAATTTGATAGGCACTTATATTCACCACAGTTTCTATGTCGAACCAAGTTTCACTCAAGATAGCAATATGTATCTTTTCCTGTAATAATAAGTTTTCAAAACTACTCACTTTGGGTTTCAAACTTTGAGAGTTCCACTGTAGTATGTTGATTTCAAAAGAATGTTGAAACATTCTTTTGAAAAACTCACCTGCAGCAAATGTATTCAACAAAAACGACTGTAATTCTTCAAATAAAATTTTCACTACATTTACTATTATAACATCTAATGGTTCTTTCGATAACATAACATTTTTTATCTTTTCAAATACTTTCCTCCATTCGATTTTATTTTTTTTCTGCTCTGTCTCTTCATTTTTATCATCTTTTGGTTTCTCACTACTTTTTTTATTAATTTTATCATTATCTTCCAAAAATAAATCAATATCCATGTTCTCATTATTTTTCTTGTTTCTTATTCTTTTTTTCTTAACAATGCCATGGGGTTGTGATTGACGGGGAGCTTCATATTCCATTGAATCACTCGTTACCACATTATCATCAAAAGTAACTTCAATATGCGAATCAACTTGCTTAGTTACAGATCTTTGTAGAAGAGGCGGGAATTCATGATCGTCGTGGCCTGTTTGTTGTACTTTTTTCTTCAAAAAAAGTTCTAAGGCCTTTTTATACGTTATATTTTCTTCACTCATTATCAGACGTATTCTCTTCTCTTTGACGAAGATAGGGCAAGTTTTGTCTAGGGACATATGTGGGCCCTTACAATTTAGGCATGTATATTTTGTTACATCACAATTTTCGTGGGCACTTCCACATTTAGGACATAAACTTTTAGCAGTGGGGCAGAATTTTTTAATGTGTCCAAATTTCCAGCAACCAGAGCATTGTGTTACTGGAAACACGTAGCGATCTACTCTAAACCTGCATCCATAAGCATGTACGAAGGCGGGGCAAGTAGGGCTTTTAAAGCTAAGTCGTACCGTCTCACTAGGTACCCATTTACCATTTATATCCACGCGTCTCAACCTAATAACAGATATAATTTCGGCCGAACAGCTAAGTGACTGAATTATTTCCTCTTCATTTATATCTAAATCAACTCCTTTGATTAGTCCATAAGATAAATTCATTGAAGTAGTAAATTGTGCTCTTATGTCCATTTCGGTTAGTTTCGGGCAAGAAATAAGAGTTTCAGCTTGCTGCTTGTCTTCAAATTGAATATAAACTTTATATGGTCCTTTGTATTTAATATGGGTGATTGAATTAATGTTTAGGCTTTTCAAAATTCTGGCAAAAGCCATCTGCTTTGGCAGTATTTTAAGTGACGTTAAACAAATTTCATACAAATTATTAGGCTGACTGTCCTGATTTTGTATGCTTACGGTTGGTTTCAGAAAAATATCAGTTGAATTACCCTGCGACTCATTTCTAAGCACTTTTTTAGGCTTGCTCTTCATTTTAGTGATAAAACCATCTTCGCTACTCTCATCACTTTTTTCTATACGTCTCTTTTCAGCAATTCTCTCAGTAGGTTGGTTTTCCGTACACGACAAACCCTCTTCTGTAATAATTGTTCTTCCTCCTCAATTTGATCCATATCGGATAATAACGTCGAAAATCTATTACTTTCACTCATCGCTTATCAGTAGCGACCGGTCCGAGCCGGCCGCCTTATCAGTTATTGAACAATAGTATATTATTCAATGGGCGATATGCGTGCGCTCGGGATAGTGCACCACCCCAGACTGGTGATGATGATGATTGATAGGATTATAAATTTAGAAACAACCAACTGAAACTACACTTGCTTATCGAACTAATTTTAACATAATAATCCTAAAGCCTGCAAAATTTTTGTGATTCACCGTCAACCCCTATACTTAAATAAATATCTATATGATAAATTAAAAAAAGTGTGCGTGTGTCAGCTACGACGCACGATTGGAGTTTACTACTTACGAACTATAATTATGATTATATATCGAATAGAAAAAAAGGGTAAATGAACGCATCTGCTAAAATGATAAGAGAAACAAACATATATCTGTAATTATTCGGATTATTTATATTACTTCAATAAAGCGTATTACATAAAGTAAGTTACAAAATAATATAAATAAAATACAGCAATACGTAGTTGAGACTACGAAGTATCGCGCAAAGAGGAGACCCCGACAATGAGATACGCTGTGTAATGTATTCCATCTCATTCTTTTACACGTTCAATCCTACAGATATATATGATTGTCGCTTTCTACGTAACGCCTCAACTTTTCGTGTTACCCTTTTTGATTTTACTCTTCATAAAATTTCTGTACCGGGCCTTATAACTCAAATGTAAACACCAAAAAGGCATATTCATGCGCATCGATTTCAAAGTCTTCCAATGAAAATTGCATCTTCCTGTGTGGAAAATAAAGTTATATTCTGTATCGCTGCTCGCCTCGTCAGTCGGGTACCGGTGTGAGCTTACCCTTAACACCAGGTGAGATTGTAATGGTCATATTAAACACTGTTTTCTAAAAAAAAATGTTTGCTTATCCTAATTCAAACCGTCCACATTATATAATTAAGTTGCACACAAGTGTTTATAAATATAAAAATAATACGCTGGGTACATTATGCTGTAGTTGTATCAGATTAAACTTGTTATGCCTTTGCAAAGCCGCGCCCTACAATTGGCGTATCTCACGTAAAATTGCAATTATTTTCGTCATACGTGGGTAGTATTAGCAATCTAGCCAGATAACTAGATTATGCAAGTATACATAATAATCTATATAAAGACAGTAATTACTAACCTATCGAGCATATGGAACGCCTTGGCCGCCACTAAGAACTGGCCCATCCGGTAGCTGTCGTTGGCTACCAGCTGGAGAAGGGCGAAGCTGTCCGGAGTACCGGCACTCTGGAATAAACCAATAAAACATTACACAAAATATATTCCCCAGTGTAATAGTGGTCGAGATCGCGGGAAAGCCTTGGTATTTGTTATACAAACTTTTTTTTTGCAATGTTGCTTTTTAACCGCGTGCTCAATTTAAAAAACCGAGCAATCGAAGGATTCTAAAATTGAATCACGAGCGCATTGAGTGTTTTCATGATTGAAATTCTGAATTCCTGAGCGTTAGCGAGGGATAAGAAAAAACTTTATTATGACATAATTTAGACTTGGACAAAATTGTTAAATTTTAATTAGAGTCAAATTTCAGAATCTTCTATATATAACTAATTGTCAATTTTTTATTTGTAACTTGCGGCCCGCCCCGGCGTCGCACGGGTAAAAAAAGTTCCCGGCAATTTTTTCTTATTTGCTCACCGTTTAGACCTAACCTGGACTACGACAAACATTTTAAAACCAAAATCAGCTCAATCGGTCCATCCGTTCTCGAGTTTTAATCAGACTAACGAACAACAATTCATTTTTATTTATATAGATGAGAAATACCTAATATAAATATGTACATACCAATTGTTCATATTTGATAGTTTATTTTAGTATAATTATTAATTACTTATTTATTAATTGATATTATTATGGTCTAGCACATTTATATTGTAACGACATGAAGCAAAGAATAAATGAATATGAATCAAAAGAGCACAAGGTGAATAATCTTTGCAGCCGAGTGCAACAACTTGCATTTTCATCCCACCTCACCGAGGAAATAACTAAATTTCATTTCAATCGGAATCGAGAAGTGTGTCCAATTTAACGTACAACAGGTGAAACCTTCATCAAGAAACTTTTTCTTAATCTGTGTGTAACCTGTGTATTATTAGATAACTAAATAAAAAAAACCAACGAGGTCCCGAGTCTGAGGTTTTATAAATTATAAACAGGTCGGTGAATAATTCGACACCATGTAAAGAGGTAAAGAAGTAAAAAGGTTTAATGATGTATTGTATCATAAGCTTCGTGCACACTATGTTCTAAATACAAATTTACGTTACCCTATAGCTTTTGCGCTCAGATATCGAAGAACAAAAATACTCATTCCAAGATGGGGAGATGACAATGATACTTATTAGTAAAACTTTCCAATTCTGACTAATGGCTTGACTATTTCTCGCTTAATCTGGTTGGTCAACTTTATGTTTCTGCATTCTTGATACCGATAATTTTTTTTGTATAGCTTATGTAACTGAATGACACTGGCAAGTCGTAGCATATGGCAAGCGCGATGCCAATAATAAGAACTGAACTGAACTGACTAATAATGGCGTCCTAGATTATTGTAGCGCTATTCGATATACGCTTAAGATACCGACTTCGGGCAACCACTGCGCGAGCACCTATGATTTGGCTCGCCAATGTTCAAGTTGCCTCGCGCCGTAGCACAGTATCCATAGTATGCTTGATGGATTGCCGCGCATGTGCTTACACAACTTACCATAGGATGCATGAAGGTGATAAGGCAGCCACTACTATTAAACATTAATAAAGACATCTCGTAATATTTTACATTGTTAACATACCTTCAGACAGATTTCCCAAGCCAGATGCGCGTCCTTATTCATGACGTGCGCGCGACAGAGGCACGCCAGGTACGTGAACGAGCTCCGAATGGTTTCGTCCTGGATGCCTAAAAGGCACTCCTCTGCTTCGCGGTAGAATCCTGTAGCCACCTTCGCCTGACAAGACAACACCGTTTTCGTATTACAGTTAAATCAACATCTTTTTTTTATTTAACACAACATTACAAAAAAAAAACAACAATGTTTGTGAATCAAAGGGCGGCCTTATCGCTGATAGCGATCTATTTCTACCTTGAAATGGACATAGATCATAAATCACGAATAAGACCAGGAGTAGCAAATTGTATATAATACCAAAAAAAAACAATATTACAGAATTTTAGCTATATACTTTATACATGAAAATATGCTTTTTATTGTACATTGATGTGGAATCACAATCATAAAAATATTAATTAATACGCCGTCGTAGTAAGCCTACGCTGTAGTGAGCCTACGCTGTAGTAAGTCTACGACGTAGTACGTCTACGACGTAGTAGGTCTACACTGTAGTATGTCGTAGTAGGTGTACGACGTAGTATGTCTACGGTGTAGTAGGTCTACGTTGTAGTACGTCGTAATAGGTGTACGACGTAGTATGTCTACGCTTTAGTAGGTCTACGCCGTAGTGCGTCAGTGCCGCTGTATTTGAAATACCATGTCGTAGTATTTTAACATACCTGTGCATAATTAAAGTTGAAAGTATCATCATTGACGAAGAAGCTCTTGATGGAGTTGAGGTAGACCAGCACCTCCTCGAAGTGCCCCGAGAGGAAGTAGGAGGAGGACATGCACTGTCGACCGGGGATCGTGTCGCACTCCGACGTGGAGCTGCCCACGAGGTGGAAACTCTGCTGAGCCACCTTCATTTGTTCCTCCTGAAAATGAAAGATATATATGACTTATCAACTACTCTGACTTATAAATTAAAAGCTAGCGATCGATTAGCGATTGTCCGGAAAAAAAACATTTATAAAAAATTATATATATTTAAAAAAAAAAGGTTATCATGAGATACGAATATATATATGTAGCATTGCTAATATTTAAATTTCATGTAAATGTTATTTGATTTTAATTAATTCAATAATCTTTCAAAACCATATTATAATTGTAACATGTAAGTATGCAGTTTTGTTTAAACCTAATGATATAATAATAAAAAATACTGACTGTGTTTGTAACAAAAACTGCGTACCGGTGAAACATGTTGAATCTGTCTAAATATCTAATAATATCCTTTAGACACATGTTTGCTAAATAAATTATTCTTATTCTTAACAAAGGATGGAGGAGAGGAGACTTTAGCTAGTGAGGGTCAACTGACCCTGACCTGACATGGCTTGGCTTCTGGCACCATGTCCACTAGTTGACTACCATTGGCAGAGTCTGTTTCTTACATCGTTGGTCTGGTTGTAGAGGCGCACAGCTCTAAAGATGTTGTGTAGAGGAGACGTCGGCTGGACAGGCTCCAGCAAGGCCCTGGCTTCCAAGGGCTCACGGTTACAAAGGCGGTACACCACCAGATTCAGCCTCGCTTCAGGTGCCACGTCCACCAGTATGGTAGAGCCTGCTACTTACATCGTTAGTTTCGTTATAGAGACGGACGGCTACCACAGCTCTTAGGATGTAATGTAGAGGAGACGTCGGCTGGAGAGGCTCCAGCAAGGCCTTGGCTTCAAGAGGCTCTCGGTTCCGAAGGCGGTACACCGCCAAATTCAGCCTGGCTTCAGGCACGACGTCGACTAGTTCTGGTAGAGTCTGGAATAATTTATTTCAAGGTTAATGTGTGTTATGTTATGATATTACTTAAGCCTTATGGTTTAAATTAACAGTTAACCAGTGCGGTCTTAGCCTGACACAGAGAAGGGGCTTTACACAAAACACGTGACAAAGTGACAAATATAACAATTGCAAAGTACTCAGCCCTGCTCAATTTTGATACCTTTGAAAGTTGTTGTATTCATTCCAACGGAAGTCAAGCTATTGAGTTGTCTGTTAGAGAGTTGTCTATTTCCGAAGAACACCATATACCTTGAGTGCACCTTCTCCATTCTTGAAGACCACCAGATTATGCTTCACCAGGTCCTGTCCGAATGTGTGCTGTTCCGAGGAGATTTGTTTCAGTTCGTTTTCAGCCGCCTTGCCATTATACAATCTGATGAAAACAAATAATATCTATGGCTATGAAATACACAAACTACTTAACTGAAACTCAAGTAAAATCAAATCATAAAGTTTGTTTCGCCCTCATAATTTTAGAATGAATTCATTATTCATAGACATTAACATCAGAATGAATTGTTAAATGTTCGCATTAACAAGGTCGTAAAGAAAATACCTAGTATCTTATTAGCAGTTCTTATGAACGTAATTGTAAAAAAAACAAACGAAAGGGCGGGGCGTGGGTGGTTAGGCGCGCGGCGACGGTTTGGAGCTGGCGCGCATTTCGATTCGACTTCATTATAAAAGATAGCAGTTATTTCCATGTTTGTTGTTTGTTATTTTAAAACACTGTAATGTCACATACATTATAGTGTTAATTTTAGCTAGATAGGTAAGTGAGAACTTGCGTCTAATTTTAAAACTCTAGTTACTTTTAAACCTTAGGGTTTTTTTTGCTGATTTAGTTATTTAATAAATCTAAATTTAAAATTTAAGAAAAACCCCCGATTCCAATGCTTCATTTCCTGAAATGTAAAACAAAATAATATTATGTAGGTAATGTGGACGCGATGCGCTTTCATTTGATACCCCACACTAGTATATTTGCAGATTTTCTGTTTTCCTTCCCCACTCTCATCCCCATAACTTTTAAACGGCTCAACCGATTTTCATGAAACATGTCTAAGAACATCCGGGCCAAACTCACCTTTCATACAAAAAAACTAAATTGAAATCGCTCTATCTGTTCGGGAGCTATGGTGCTACAGACAGACAGACACACAGACAGACAGACACGGCAAACTTATAACACCCCTCTTTTTTTGGTCGGGGGTTAAAAATGCACGTTCTTGGTAAAAGATATAAAAAGAAAACACAATCTTATTTACGACCTCGTAAGTACGCGGAGCCGTTATTAAAGAGTTAAAAATTAACAACTATAAAAGCTTACTTGAAAAGATTACAAGCCTTCAGATTGCTGGCGACCGTGGACGTGGGATGCTGGGCCAAGTACACGCCCAAAACCTCCTGCGACACGTCGTAATAATCCAGCTTGTAGTAGCAAAGAGCCACGTACACGTTCAAAGCCATGTAACTTCTGTAAAGTCAAATTTTTGCTGAATAAGCCTTTTTTGAACGGATATGAGATGTGTAAGGTTTATTTTTATACAAGATAAGCCATTCGACCAAAATCTAACCTGATGTAAACTGACTATACGGTCTAGAATGGGGGTAACTATTTACTCT
The DNA here is from genome assembly GCA_929108375.1 of Gymnoscelis rufifasciata. Lineage (NCBI taxonomy): Eukaryota > Metazoa > Arthropoda > Insecta > Lepidoptera > Geometridae > Gymnoscelis > Gymnoscelis rufifasciata. Next base: position 13,311,632 of record OV815311.1, read on the forward strand.
TTCTTTGAAGATACCCAGATTGTAATCCAACGGAAAGACAGATGCAGGCAACTTGATCCAATCCTTAGTGGTACTTATAAGAAAATCGTTAAGGAATGCGTTTAATATTCCTTTAATGGGAACCAGTGATAAGGTTAGTTACCCATTTCACAAATAGGTTCTTTAATGGGATGCTTAACTTTTGTTCACTGTTATTGAAGCTACCTGATAAAATATTACCTATACCCACTCGTAGTAGTATATGGTACTAAAGTTAAACTAGTAATGAGTTAGTAAATCTTATATGTATAGGTATAAAATGAGTTATCTATCTACATAGGCATGATGACTACCGCGGATGAAGCCGTGTTGGCTAAGTCGGAGAACACACGACTTTCATTCCGAAGGTTGTGGGTTCAAACCCCGCCACGCACCTCTGGATTTTTCTTCTTGAGACATTTATGTGCGCTTTAAACACGTGCTTTAACGGTGAAGGCAAACATCGTGAGGAAACCGGCATGTTCTGAGAACTTTAAAGAGTTTGAAGGTCATGTGACATTCACCAACCCGGACTTGGCCAGCGTGGTGAATTAAGGCCTAATCTCTCTCGCCGACAGAGTAGTTCCTGTGTCCCAGCAGTGGGAACGTTAATAGGGTGATGATGTATGATGACTACATCAAAAAATGGGTATTCTGTTAGTGCGTCCGCTAGCCCGCCCAAAAATACTGGACAGTTATTTATCGCTTTATCAATTTAATAAGAAAGTTCCAAGATATATAGATCAGCAAAGTTTCAAAAGTGGGGGCTTGTGTCGTATAAATTTAGTATATTTAGCTAGAGAGCATAACGTTATTTTAATTAATAATTTACATTATCTAATAGTAATTACTAGGGATGTAAGGGATTGTTTTTTAAAACTATTATGAACCGATTTGAAATTATGTTTTAATTAGTATGTAAGTAAATCTTTGCTATGCCTTTCACACAGGGTCCTTAAATGTTTATATTGCAATAAAGAAACTAAAAAACAGAGTTAATGGTTTGAACGAGTACTAAATTAATAAACTACGATTTCAGAAAACATTAAAAATACCCAGAAGTATGTGACAGAACTTTTATCCAATCCATATCGCCTTTTTCATATCTTTTGTATCTGTAAAAGTTCAGTAGTTAAATTAAGGATTGAGTATTGCTGGATAAAATAGTTACCTACTGAAGAACACTTTTTTAAAACTTACCACCATGCATGCATACATGCACTCATGTTTCATGCAAATAAATGATTCATATTCTTATACTAACAAAAAATGTTGCACGTTTCTAAGACACAAATGCAGACATTTTAAAATTTTGTAAAAGAGAAGGGAATCCATTTAAACCAACAAGGCCTAATGGAAAATGAGTGCAGATTTTTTAATCTCGGACAGAGTTCTGGGGGGTAATTCTCGCGCCTAAGATATTAAAAGGAATTTAAAATATAACCTAATAGGTTTTATGGGGTTTTCTTACGAAACGTATTCAACATAAGCACGCCCTCTGAAGGACAATTGCTTAACAATCATAGACAAAATCATTGAATATCGACAAAGAACAAAATAATCTACCCACTTTAGGTTATATTTCGAATTCGTTATTGGAGGCGAGTTGTTATCTTCTTGATGTTTCTATTATTATTATCATAAATGACCTTTGAGGTTGTGGAAATTTTCATCCTTTTTAACCCTTTCATAAACCTACATATTGTTATATAAATACACAGTACCTACAATACAAAAATGTAATGTTTTGTACTGCTAGAAAAAGGCTTTTTTATTTTATTTTTATTTATACACAATAGGGATGACAGAATAATAGAGCAATTTGAAATTACAAATACTTTCCAAATTTCCAACGAATTTATTCGTTTGTGAAACTACAATAACCTGATCAAACACATCAGAACAAATATTCCAAAGAAAATTGACGGTTGTAACATAGCCGTTTGGTTAGGATTACATAACATACCAGGGTTACATCTCACCGTCTGTCCAAAAGCAGTTTCTTATAAACATCAATGGCCTCCTGGTAGTGGGCGCGGAGGTAGTGCACGGACGCGAGGCTGAGCTGGTCTTCATGCACATCCCGGAGTAGGGCGTGCGCCTCCATCAGCGCGTCTTCATCGCCGAGCTTGTGCGACAGGTGGAACAGGAGGCGGTTCTGAAAGATCCATCAAGAGAATTTAAAATTGATTCCAAAGCCTTAGTTTCTTTAAAAATAAAAAACATTGATAACTAACTCTTCATTGTACACCGAAAATAAAATACAAACAGCAAACAATAACAAGACAATACATTGGATTCGAAGGGCGGCCTTATCGCTGTGAGTGTTCTCTTACAAGCAACCTTCGGATGGACAGGAAAGAAATAGATGGACATACACAGTGGCGTAACGTAAAGAAGATATTACAAGGAGAATAAATACATACCAAATAAACTATTGTAAAACTATTTTCAGATTAAATTAACTTAAATCAATCATATTATTTTGTAATGAGGTGTGCTTTTATTTGAGACCCCACTCGAGTATATTTGCAGGGGTGATAATAAATCTAAATTTAAAAATTTAAGTAAAACCCCCGATTTCAACGCCTTAATTTCCATAAAAGTAAAACACTAGTATTTTTTATTAATGTGTAATGTGCACGCAATGCGCTTTCATTTGATACCCCACTCGAGTATTTTTTTGCATATTTTCGGTTTTCCTTCCCACTCTAACCCCCCTAACTTTTATACGGCACAACCAGAACACTCATAGACCTTCATATGTACAAAAAAAACTTAATTGAAATTGCTCCATCCGTTCGGGAGCTATGATGTCCCAGACAGACAGACAGACACGTCAAACTTAATATACCCCTCTTTTTTTGTCGGGGGTTAAAAATAAGAATGCATGAGAAGAACAATTTGTTACCTTCAAATCGCATTTCGGAGCTGCTTGCACGGTCTCTTGAGACTCATTGTACATGCCTGGAAACAATTTATGAATAAAACAACAGTAAAGTATTAAATAGCTTTGTTCATTGAAGATGACTAAAATGTATGCTTTAAAAGGAAACTTAGGTTCAAATATATATATTTTCTTATAAAAACCACAAACAGTTAATTTACAACGAGATTACAAAATTTTAACTTATTCTAAACAGTTCTGCTTCTGGACTTTCTTACTATCGGAGAAAAATAATATTTCCCGGACTGTGTGACACAAACAACTAGCGAAAATCTATTTCACTTTATAAAATTAGTCTAACTAAGAATGAGTTAGCTGTAACTTTAACTAGAAGCTAATTCTGAATCGGCACCAATATCGCCACAATACGACGACCACCTCTGTGGCTCGGTGGGCGAACTTCCGCCTGAGGCGCAGGAGGTTGCGGGTTCGATTCCCGCCGGGGGACCAGATTTTGTACGACCTACAATTTCTGGTCTCGGGTCTAGGTGTTTTCTATGTATCATATGTATGTATTTACAAAAAAAAAAATATGTTTCTATGTAGTATATCAGTCAGCTAACACCCATAGTACAAGCTCAAGGGGTTAGGTGATGGTGTGTGAGTAGTCGGGAAATATTTATTTATTTATTTTATGCACGTTCGTAAAAGTCGTTTAAAAATGAATAATGATGTCATGTTTGAATCGCAATCGGACACTCGCACACTAGTCAGTGTAATATTTTAGGGTTTCGGGGGTTTTTAGGTAAAACGAGAACCAATTACTGAGACTTCGTCGTCTTTGTCTTGCATCAGGCTGTATCACAAGAACCGTGATATATATAGTCCTCCACATCGATTTCGATGACGGCGACCCTTGCTTTAATTTCTGTTATGGGCTCTTATGTGACTGGCCAGACCAAACTTTGACTTAAACACCCGTAATAGTATCTGCGTGATAGATAGAGAGTTGTTTGAGAGACGGTGTATTTCTCTTGCCGTTATAACAAAAATTACTAAAAATACACAAAAAAATTAAATATTATAAGGGCGACCATACAACAAACGTCATTTTAATAAACTTAAGCGAAGATGCGCGAGGCTACTACTTGGATAGGTGACCGCTCTAATTGCATATTTCTGCACTCGAGGATAAATAAACACCTAAATTGTGATTCAACCTTTTACATACATATATTTCTGCGCAAATTTTGTAATGTTTGTAATAATGGTCATAATAGAATTCTTTTTTATGTTAAATGTATATAAACTGTACGCGATAGCCTAGGTTTAGCATGAGCCCATCTAATACTAATCAAATTTATATTAAACTAGCGGCCCGCCCCGGCGTCGCACTGGTATAAAATTTTCCCAGAAATTATTCGAATTTTTCTCGCCGTAAAAACCATCCTATCTCTCATGTTGGATCGAACTGCACATGGTGTGCGAATTTTATTATAATCGGTTAAGTGGTTTAGGAGTCCATTGAGGACAAACATTGTGACACGAGATTAATATACAGTGTGGAAATTAAACTCAGGCCCTGGAGGGAAACTACTTAAAATCCTTAAGCTAGCTCATTTTACTTAAAGGAGACATTCCTTTATTTTTAAAAAGAAACAAATCTGCATTAAAATATTTTTTTAAACTCGCTTGCTTCGCCCGGGACTCGAACCAACTAAAATTTAAAAAAATAAACACTCTTTATTTTATTATACTAATCGGTAGTATTAATATTCAGGATAAAGTTTCTGTAACAAACATTTGGTCTTAAAAATAAAAATAATCGTTAAATCTAACATCAACTTTATTTTACTATCAATTTTGTAACACTTAAATTATTTAACTGATAAATTGTTCGAAATGAGCCCCGTCGTTCCGGCTACACAACATTAGTCGCCGTTGAAATTCATTTCTTGTAGCCTTCAGCAAAGTGTTGTGGTGTATGCCCCTGATAACATTTTCTACCGCAATCCTTAGCTCTTGAACGGTTTCATAGCAAGTTTCATAAACAACATTTTTTACATGACCCCATAAAAAGAAGTCCATGGGCGTCAGGTCTGGACTTCTTGCAGGCCATCTAATCGTACCGTTTGTACCTATCCAGGCATTGAAATTTTCATTAAGGTATGCCCTGGCAATTCTGCTGTTGTGGGCAGGTGCACCATCTTGTTGAAAAATGATATTATTTCGTTCCTCTTCTGGCAGAAGGTTTAATTGATTTTTTAAAAGCTCTAATATTTCAATGTATTTTGCTGCATTCAGATGTCCTTCGTAAATGTGCAACAAAACAACCATGTTACTTTTGATTCCACACCAAACATTAAACGAAAATCTGACCTGATTGTTCGTTTCACGGACACGGAATGGATTTTGACGAGACCAATAATGATTGTTATGTCTGTTATACATTCCATTATTACTAAAATTTGTTTCGTCAGACCATACAATACAGTCCAAGAAATTTGGGTTGAGGGCTATTTCTGTTCGAATATTTTCACAAAACTGTAATCTCCTTTCACTATCTCCGGGATGTAGTTTCTGCACCAATCGCCCATCACGATAACATTTGTATTTGTATTTTTTCAGAACTTTAAGTATACTAGTATGGTTGATGCCTATCTCTTGAGCAGCTTCCCTGCTTGAAGCTTTCGGGTAACACTCGAAGTAGGTTAAAATGTTTAACTCAACATCGCTATAGTCCAAATTTTGTTGCTGTGGGCGTCCAGTCTTCTTTTTAAAACTTCCAACGGTCAGTAAATTATTCACAATTCGAGACAAAACCTTTCTAGATGGTAGTTCTCTGTCTGGATACTTCTCGCGATACCACTGCAGAGCTAAATCGTAGCTCTTGTTGCAAACAAAGTAAGCTTCTAATAAATCGAATTGTTCTTGATACGCCATTATGAGATAATTTAATTACGTAAGGGAAGCAACACTACTTAAATAAAATCTGTTGATAAAAATCGTTCGAATTTTAAAATTATTGTCCCGCCTCGCAAACAAAGTCAAACGTTCCATTTTTAAACTTCTCCACTGAACGCCTCGGATCATGTAAGAAGGAAATGTGCATAGAGGTATTACCACCATTGAACAATTTTCTTATCGAAGATTTCAACAAGGTACTTAACGATAAATAAGCAAGCGTGTACTTCATACGAAGTCTTTGAGTGTTGGAGAGATAACAGAACTGTTACGTGTCTTTTACTTGTTAAAAGTGAACAGTAACCAAATATTTTTTAGAGAAACTTTATCCTGAATATAAATACTACCGATTAGTATAATAATAAAATAAGGAGTGTTTATTTTTTAAATTTTAGTTGGTTCGAGTCCCGGGCGAAGCAAGCGAGTTTAAAAAAATATTTTAATGCAGATTTGTTTCTTTTTAAAAATAAAGGAATGTCTCCTTTAAGTAAAATGAGCTAGCTTAAGGATTTTAAGTAGTTTCCCTCCAGGGCCTGAGTTTAATTTCCACACTGTATATTACTAGCTGACCCCAGCAAACGTTGTTTTGCAAAATGAAAAATAGATGTTGGCTGATTCTCAGACCTACTGAATATGCTCACAAAATTTCATGAGAATCGGTCAAGCCGTTTCGGAGGAGTTCGATTACGCACCCCGTGACAGAAGAATTTTATATATTAGAAGATTACCTAAATAGAAACAGCAGACTGCTATATCCAGCGCTATAGTGTCCTGCACCTTCTCATCCAGGTTGGGTGTCTCGCGAACAGCCCGGTACTGGTCCAGCGCCGTGCGGTACTCCCCCAGGTGGAACCAGCACCAGGCCGACCACACTTCCACCCACACGTTCGTGTTCCCCTCATGCTTCAGGAACTGAAGTGGAAATATTTCTAATGAAGTCGTGGTCAAAGGTGCTAAGAAATAAAACTTAAATAAATAAAACATGGGTTTTCTTTTAATATTTATATTTATTCATCCGTTAAGATTTTGATCTTTGCTTGGGACAGTATTTATTGTGTTGTTATGCTGATAACGCCATTCCATCAACTTACACCCCGAATACCGCAACAATAGGTAGGTATTTCTAACCTAACTAATCTAAAGTTAATAATGTATTCTTATGTTTTTGCCTGATGGTTGTATGTGTGAGGTTGGAGTTACAAACGACAAATCAACGTATCATCTCTCTATCTACTTATTTATCTTATATATAAAAATACATCGCAAAATGTGTTGCTAAGCGCATAACTCAACAACGCCTGGACCAATTTGGCCAATTTTTTTTAGATGTTCGTTGGAGTTCAAGGATGGTTTTTACGGCGACAAAAATTCGAATAATTGCCTGGAAAAATACTTTAATAAAAACCCGTGCGAAGCCGGGGCGGCCCGCTAGTTTATAATAAAATTGTAGAATAAAATATATATGTATGTACTGTCTATAAGTCTGTCTGTAAATATATCAAGATCTCTAGTACCCGTAACACAAGCTTAGAGGGGCTAGATGTTGTTGAGTGGATTGTCTAGAAACAATTATTTATTTAGTAGAATCGTACACGAGACCTCAATTTTATTATTATTGTTCTTCCACTGCTATTTATAGGCCTCCCTCAATAATTCTTATCATATACCAAATCTCTAAAATGTACATTTAAAAATCAACTATTTAAAATTTAATTCACGTATTTACCTCCAGTAGAGTAAGAGCGCCAAGATAATCCCTCTTTATGATGTAGTCAGCTAATTCAGGGAAGTTCTTCTTTGCTGAGCTGGTGGAGCCACTGCGGTTGTCGGCCGCTGGCTTGGACCTTGAAAGAATCTGGAAATTTACTCCAAATTAGTTCATAACTTAGAAATTGCATGACCAGTAATCAACAGCTTGTAGAACAAACAAACTCTGCACTGGTTTCTTATTGGTACATAACTTATCTTCAAATAATCTAGAAATTTAACACCAAATTATTTCATAACGTAAAGAAACACATTAACCAATAATTAACTAAATGTAGAACATACAAACACTGCACTGGTAACTTATCTTTAGGTACATACTCACCATAACAATGTAAATGTGAATAAGCTATTTCATTTATTCTTAAGCAATTAACAACAAACGACGTATCATGTATTATATTGCAACAGAGAGTATATAATCACTACATATTGCAATACCTAATAAAAAAGCTAAATCATGATTCCTTTTGTTGATGTTTTTAGTTTATGATTCAGTTACCAAGGCAACGACAAATCAACACACATCGTTGCCATAGTAACTAGCCAGATAAAGCTATTGACCAAAATAAAGTAAGATTGAACTCTTTGGAAATTATAAGAGAGCTCGTATTATGCAGCAAGTTATCGAGCTAAGGGAGACCACGCGTTCTATTTAGAATAATTATTTAACGCAAAATTTTACAATACATTGCAGCAAAAAAGGAAATGCGATAATATTTTAATTTAAAGTGGTGTTTGTAGAACATAAACTAGTATATTTTAGCGGTTTTTTTTCTTAAGAAAACAGTTTTAACTAATAACTGTCACAAATTAGCTGGACTAATAACGTAATACTTGTTATTGTTTTAGGTAATCTATAGTTAGTGTCATTTATCAGTAAAAATTATAAATCTTTATGAGTAAATTTCCATACCTAATAAAAATAATTAATTAAAAATGAAAATTGTGTAACATAAAAATGTTACACAATTTTCATTTTTAATAATTCTAAAACGTGGTCCCTCTTCTCAACGAATGGCACTAGAAACCACGCAGGCTAATTTATTTTACTGATAGGAAACTTTTGAAAGGAAATTTCTTTATTTTTGAATAGTACAATCAAGGATTTTTTCATATGAACTGAAGTCTTTGTGGGACATCCTACAGCTGACATGATGACAAGGTCCCGGTTCGCACGGAAACACGTAGGGTGTTTCCAATTTAAAATACCTTCATGCTACTACAATACATAAACAATAGATAGCAACCAAAAAGTTTCGTTACCAAGCAACAAAATATTATCTTTGGTTTGAACTCAAATCTTCATGGTGCATCTTCAAACAGATACATTTTGATTTCCTTCACTATTTTTATTATTTGAGAGAGTTTTACTTACCTGGGATAGTTTATTATCAAAATGTCAGAGCCAGCGGAGTCGGGGAGGAAGGATATAGACTGTGCGTGCACGACTTCGATCTCCACGCCAGCGACTGTGCTGTCTCCCCATTGCCAATGCCCAAGAAACCACCTTGGTATTGTCATCCACAATGAGACCTGCCTTATGTGGAAGAATGAGCATTTTCCTCAGGTATTTTTGTTCATAGACTAGAGCCCCACTCCACGCACAATGGACCACCTTTGAGTCTAAGTGCGGAAAATCAGGCCTATCTAACTTAACTAACTAACTCATAGACTAATTTAAACCCGCGACGATAATGTTACTATTTTACTCAGCAGATAACCCGTGAAAGTCCTGTTAATTTTTGCTTCAGTCATTACAGCCGGAATAGACGGATCAAAATTCAATAAATAAATATTGCTGGACAACCCATACTACTACGTCTAGCTCCGTGGTAAGCTTTAAGCTTGTTTTACGGGTGCTAGACATCTGATACACTTAATATAATAGACATAGGTACATACATAGATATATTTTTTTATGCTTAACACCCAGACCAAGGAGAAATTGCTAACAATTGACCCCTCGGCGGGAATCGAACCCGCTACCTCTTGCGCCGCAAGCGGACCTTTGCCAACCGCACCACTGATGCGTTTTAATTGTATAAAAATATTTTAGTATTCAGAGTGAAAGAAATGTAATTGGAAACAAAACACTGGAAACCACTTATTTTCCAATTACTAAGCTTCATTTAACTGAAAGGAAACATTTCTTTATTTTTAAACAGAAATAAAACTAGAAAAATAAAGTAAGTGGGCTTTATAACTTTGAATAAAATATAAATGACTTAGAAATATAAAATCGTAAATTCCGTTCAGTTCTAATTTATACTTGCTTCTTATGAGCGGTCTTGTGGCGAAAAATTTTTCATGTACGTTTTTAAACAGTTAAAATATTTCACACATAAATCAATTAGCAACTTATACCTACTTTATATAAGTTAACCTACCAATGTATGTACATACTTAGGGCTTCTTACACAACTTCCGAGTAAACTAAGCAATGATTCCATGTCAATGAATTGTTATGTCAAGAGCTATCTCACTTTGCCACATGGGACAATGAAATAGCTCTATTATTCTCACCATTATCTAATCTTACTCGGAGATGTTGAAACAGGCAACAAATGCATTGCATTTCAGGAAGGCGTATGTGAATGTAAGGCCCCTGTTGGTCTGTCCACCACTCCCAATCAGTTTGGCAGTGATGAGTTCTGTGACTGCTGCTTATGTCCACTGGCAAAATGTGTGTGCGAATCCGAGACTAAGGAGGATGAAACGTAAGTTACCTCTAAGCTTCATTTAAGGAGGTTTATTCATTCTATACGCATAATGATAGAATTATGATAATATTTTTGGGGTATAACGGTTTTGGCATTCAGTCTCAACTTCTTTTTTAGGCTAGTCAACAGAAATTAATGCAGGTTTAATCAATAGTTAGAGTTTAAGGGGAAGGTTAATCACGAAATCCCTAAAACGTCTGCAGTAGGGCCGAGTGCCGCTGGGGTGGAAAGCTAATAAATAATGAAATGATGTATTGATCGTCTGATATTCAATAAAGCCAAAACACGTAAACATGCACCAAAACACGATTACAAAATCCTTAGCTACAATGAGTGCCTATCTTCATGAAGTCTACCCATATTACAGCCCGAAGAGAAGAGAGCTCGGCGCGATGCCAGAAGTTCTGGAGTCTTCACACCCGCTGATGCAGAAGTTCCAGGAAACCTTGAGGCATTTCCTGGAGAAGGAGAATGCTGTAGCTGAGGAACAGATTCAAATCCTGGTATACACTGTGAAGTATACTTATCTCACTCTCAGCACAATTTCCTCGACTTATAATTGTAACATGAGCCCTATTGTATTGTAGCGCAGACTCTGTCCCACGTTCACTCCCTTGCAGCTCCAGAACCAAGACCCGAAACACAAGAGCGCTGTTATAACACGATATCACTAAAGCCCACTTCCATTCCCTTTACAACCCCAGTACCTCTACATGTAAACTGCATGTTATCAGAGTTCTTAATATACTCGTAAAATATTTCTGGTATTTTTAGAACTTGAGTATATTTGCTTCGTGTTTTAAGATTAAGCTCCGATTACCCGTACTTCACACACTTGCTTGTTACGGGACTATATGTTGCAGTTTGGTTTGTCTAGCTATAAATATTATTTTAATATTTGCAATAATAAGATTGAAGGTGCATTGCAGAATTGGTTAATATCAACCTATAATAACTGCAATCAATCTGACAGTACACACACTGTAATTCTATAGGACATAGACTCGTATTTTATTAGGTATAGCAAATTAACCATTTCAGCGTGACAACCTCAAACAAAGCAAGCTAGCCTACGACCGCGACCTAGAAGCCATCTACAATAGCGACCATGACACGAACGCTCAGCGGATGCTCATAGAAGAATACGAGGAGTCCCTATCGCAACGAACGGAGGAGCGCATCCTAGCGGAGACCAGGGCGAGGGAAGCTACCGAGCGGTACAAGCGCACCAAGGACAAACTCGACAAGAACTTGCAGACAGGTATATACAAACTAGTGTAGCAAATAGCATTCGTGAGTTACAAATGCGTCCACTATTGGAAAAACACATCATCTATCCAAATCTTTTGTTCCCTAGCCATACGACTTCCATTAATGGAGGTTATTTTTTATAATGTAATTGGTCCATAGAACGAGAATCGGCTGAGGAGCTGGAGGCGCTGACCTCCCTCTGTCAGCAACTGGAGAAATGGCGCGAGGAGACAGAGTCGAACCTCACCGTCAGCCAGCGTATGAGCGAGAAGATGCGGCAGGAGAAACGTGCGCTCGGTGACGAGAAACGAGAACTGGTGAGTATGTTGTAGTCGGGTTTAGAACCGATAAAAATACTAAATGACGCGTCTAGTAATAATCGCGAGAAAATAGAGAACTGTTGATTCTCTTAGTCCTTAGCTTATGTAAGCGTTAGATACTTGCTTTTATTATAAGGACAGTCCCTGCTTCAAACATTTCCAATTATAACGGTTGGGACCGCCCTGCATCCACCATGAAGCTGTATCTAAGAGCTCAACGACCTGTTGTTTTTTCGCCTCAGTTATTAAGCACCACTTCAATGAGTCTTGTATTGATTACCGACAATTAAGGACCATCTGCCATACATACTAAATATGTGCTAATATTATGTCATAGAAGCAAGTCAAAATTCTAATTTCCTTATTGCAAATTTAATAAGTTGTGACTGTGACAGGACATGCTGTTGTTCAGCGTGGGACAAGAGGTTTGGAAGCTGGAATCCAGGCTGGAGATGTTCAAGAAACAGCTGGACATCAAGAACCGCGAGATGGAAGATGTTAACGACAAAGTGAGTGAAACGTCATGGGCCAGACAAACTAGGGGGTAACTGGGGGGTAATCGAAATAATAAGCTGTATATAAGTTGTATAATTTTATATAGCTATATGTAATTTTGATAATTATGAATAACTAGCAACCCGCCCCGGCTTCGCACGGGTAAAAAAAATCCCGGCAATTATTCGATGTTTTCTCGCCGTAAAAACCATCAATGAACTACAACGAACATTAAAAAAAAATGGCCAAATTGGTCCAGTTGTTGTTGAGTTATGCACTTAACAACACATTTTGCGATTCATTTTTATATTTATGAAGATTAAAACTAAGTTAATTTATAATTAATCAGATAAGACATTGTTCCTAATAATATAGAGATATTTTATATACTTATAATATATAACTAGCTGTGCCCTGCGGTGCTACCCGCGTTATAATGGATGAAGTACTCTTAACCAACAACATATTTATTTGAATAAAGATTAATATTATTATGTTGATACAACTTAAACGTTATTTCGACCAAATTAGGTACCATAAAAACGGTTTTTGTGAGTTAATCTTAAAAGATAGACATATACTATCGCGGACTGTTTTTTAGATCATTAAAAGAGCTATTATTCTTTAATACATATTTTTTGTGTATCTTGAACCGTTTTCACGGCGCACGCAACGGAAGGCTTCAAAGATGAACAATATCTCCCGTTTTTTACACATTTACCACTATATCTTTGCTCCTATTGGTCGTAGCGTGATGTTATATAGCCTATAGCCTTCCTCGATAACTGGACTATCCAACACAAAAAGAATTTTTCAATTCGAACCAGTAGTTTCGGAGATTAGCGCGTTCAAACAAACAAACAAACTCTTCAGCTTTATAATATTAGTATAGATTTAAAAACATTAAGACTAACAAAACATATAGTTTATACTAATTTACAGCTTATCATCTTTAATTCCGAGGTAGACCCATAATTTTCCCTAGTATATCATCTATTATTTTTATTCGTTTTTGGCACCTCTGATAAGGAAAATGGAGCCAGCTTAGAAATAAGTTTGCCTGTCTATTGAAGTTAGATTAAAGACCCACTGTTTTTCACCTAACTTCTGCTAGTACCCAATAAATGTTCCTTAGAAATTTAATTATCATTCAAGAAAAATTCCACACTTCTCGCGTATTGTCGAATGAAGGCCACCGCAAGAAGATTCTCTGCTAGGAGCGCTGATGTAGCTTAAATTTCAAAATATTTCATTAATGAACAAACTCGTGAAATCATTTTAACAATAACATCGTTACAACATAATGCCTTGAGCACGAAAAAGGTAGCCCTCATTAGACACTACTTTGATGATCTGCTTCAATATAATGATGACATTTGTAACCGCTTGTTTGAGCTAGGTTACAGCTTACGCGGCAGAGCTGGAAGACCTCGACTTGGACAAGCGTCGCCTGGTCAGCCTGTGGAACTCCGTACTGGTCAACATCTCGCAGCGGGACAAAGTGTACGATTCCGTCAGAGACGATTACAAGTAAGTAAAGGCTTAGTTCCTGAGCGACTTCATCGCTTTAGCGGGAAGTATTACCTCTATTATGAAGTATATCCGATGTCTAGTACCCGTGACATTATATTTTTTTCATAATAAATCAAATAAATTCATGCTTTACTACAACTAAATTAATGGTGAGTGTAATTAAATACAAAAAATAATGGAGAGTGATGTAATTCATGATGAGGCGTCCCAACATTACGACATATTTAAAAATAACGTGACTTTGCGGCCAGTGCTGAATTGCATGTCAATAGATAGAGTAAACTACCTATTTCCCGGTGTTTCCAAACTTTCTACTTCATTCTAGGACTCTTCAAGAGAACTACAGGACGTTAATAATCAATTTCGACATCACCAAGAAGATCGTCGCCGATGAAATGAACAAGGGCAAAGAGATCGCGATGAATAAAGACAAGCTTATGTACGATATTGAACATATTACAAAGCAATGTAAGTTAACATTTTTATATCAGTTATTATATTACTCATCAGTGGGTTCAAACCCACTGATGCAGCAACGAACCTCTGGATTTTTCTTCTTGAGAAATGTATGTGCGCCTAAAACACGTGCTTTAACGGTGAAGGCAAGCATCGTGAGAAAACCGGCATGTTCTGAGAACATTTTTACCAAATTTTATATGCGTATTTAGTAGGTCTGCTACTATCTATTTTTCATTTTGCAAAACAACGTTTGCTAGGTTCAGCTATACAATTAAGGGCGTATTTCGCAAAATCCGAGTATACTATATATTATAAGCTAAAATGATTAGTTATGTCAATAATATTATTATTATTGGGTGTTTAATATGTGTAATAAAAAATATCTATGTATATTATAATATTAAGTATATCAAATGCGTCTAGTACCCGTAACACAAGCTAAGAGCCAGATATACGGGGCCAGATGTTGTTGTGCGGATTGTCCGGAAATATTTATTTTATTTATTTAATTATGTGTCAAAGGTAAGTTAGGTCAAGAGCTATCTCTCTTTGCCACAAGTTACTGAGCAAAAAAGCTATATATTTTAACCATCGTCTAACTTTACTCGGAGAAGGTGAAGGGGCTCTGAATATAGTAAAATTATAATACTTCCGGTTTACTCTTTCAGTCGATGCTGAGGACGAGAGGCGTATATCCCTGGAGAGCCAAGTAACTCAGTGCACAGAGTCCGTTGAGATGACTGAGCGGGATATCGAGATGATCACAATGGTAACCCAACTAGCACACTAGCGTTAAAACAACCTATATATGACTCGTATATGGGTTTCATTCGAGTATCAAAGTGTTAATAATACCCCTTACAGTGGAGTTATAGCGTGCTCTAAGTTACTTATAACCACGAAAGAGGCCCACGATTTTACAGGTAAAGGTTATAGAAAGCCTGTAGAGCAGTGGTACAACGGTGGTGTAGAGCCTGCACAAGAGTGTTAATTCGTACTCAGCTACTACTTCAACCGGTATAATAGTGTTTGTAGATGGGTTTGTCAGAACTAGAGGTAATATAAAAACGTCGGCTAAGAATAATATAAACACTTTTAACTTCATTAGACCTATTAAAAATAGTTGTTTGACACTTTGACGCGTAAGAGTTGTCTGAGAGTTTCATAAGAGTATAATTATGATACGTGTGTTTATTTTTTGACAATCACCGAATGACCAAGAAATAATAAAGAAAGTAAGTACTTGAGTTATTTTTGTTTGCGAAGTGAAAACAATCTGGCGTTGTGATTTTACGGTAAGTGTATACTATGTTTCCCATCTCAATTTTAACGCGCTCTGGATTTAACAAAGATTTGAAATAAAATTTATGAAGCATAAATTAGGCAACTCAAATTTGTATCATTTTTTGATGTTTATTCCTAGTCAGTGGCATGATAAGTTAACTAACATCAATGGAATAACAAAAGTGACTTATAAAATGGAGTATTTATTGTCAAATATTGAATAAACCAATCAATTTATAGGTTATAGTTTACCAAAACAATGGCGAACTTAAATTAAAGCTATATTCTTCGTTTAAGTAACCTATAACACATATTGAGTTACAACATCTTTAGTCAAGAATGTTGTGCAGGCTTTAGTACACATAACAGTGCTTTAATAGACTTAAATTATTACACTTAGTTTCGCCAAGACAATATTACCGGCTAAGTATTTAACGAACTACGAGTAGATTAGGGTTCTTCAATGAAATAGGTAATCAAAACCTGCAAGTATTAGACAGTTACAAAAAAACAATTTTTTATAAAAACTTGTGAAGTATTTTGTAGGGGGTATTTTTATTCTCAATTCTGGACCCCGAGGGTATAAACTCTTGATATGTTTTTTTTTTAAACTCTGCCTAAGTAGATACTGACTTAAATACCTATTTTGTTAGAGTTTTTTTTTAGGTAGGTAATAGTAGTTTTAGTCTGTTTTTGGGAACATTTCTTAAAACCCTTGTGCAAAAATTTACTGGCTCTTTTTTCTTTCAGATGGGCAGTATTATTTTGACTAATCATAACACAGACTCAGCGTCATCGTCAGCGGACTTGCCGATTGAATTGAACTATGACGTAGCTTATATCGAGATTTAAGCAAATTCAACAAATAACTTATCGAATAATACTACGCCTTTATCACAGGATTCAGTCAGCTTTTACATAAATAAAATATTGTTTTCTATAAACTACGTTTTTAATTTTTTTGTTAGTGTAGTAATTTTTGCAATATCACTAGATTTTTCTTCCGTTTCTGCTTCTGACTCACTAAGTAGAATCGTATCGAAAAAATTGTGATGTACTTGATCTTCTTCTTGTTCTCGTCTTTAGAACCCTCTTGTGCATCTACTCGAACTTGACCAAAATTACACGTATCATGACTATTTATATTTTATGTTGCAGCGAATCTTCTTTATTTTTCGTTATAACTGGAATATCAGAATCTAATCGGATCATCACAACTACGTGATGTGTTTGTGTCATTTGACCATTATTAATAGAAACCAAAAAAAAATCATTCCTGTCGAATCCTTTTCTTACTGCACCTGTTTTCTTTTGTTTACTCCAAGTTTGTAGTCTTTTCTTTTTAATGTTAATGAATAATACTCGGTTAAAGTAATTTAACCAAGCGAACCAAACCTATATTTTATATAACACGATTTGTATAAGATTGCCTCTGAATGATAACAGCGATCCATCTTTTTTCTAACACCATTACTCTCACGATGCCTTTATAGTGTATCTGCTTAGCACAATAAGTATTAGTAAAATTAAAATTACAGCTTGAACCTACACAAATGAGTTATTCGAGACTTTTAGAGTTTGTGTCTTTTGCACTCTTGATAAACTCTGATTTACAACCCATGTCTGCACCTTATAGTCAATATTATACCTAAAGACATAAAAGACACTTCACTGTAACAACTAAACAACAATAAGTATTGACGAGTGTCAACGAGCACTGTTGTATAGATTGAGGTGCTAAAAACAGGTTAAAGCTATAACATCTTAACTATACTTGCTGTAATTAGCACTAATATAACCCTTAAAGCTATATAACATAGTTCATTAAAGTTCTAGACCCACTATTGGTTCTCAATTTATTTTCTAACTCCTTTATAACGTTATTAGTTGGAACTGAGATAATTATAACTCAATTAAACAGACAAAAGTTATAATAAAACCTGTAACTGACACCAAAATGTTAGTTGGGAAACCATCATCCTTGATTTAATCATCGGATATTTTTTTCCATTATTCCATTTCATTCCGACGAGTTCCAGTAGTTCATGACGGTGAAATCTCCACTTTTTACCCGACTGCGCAACGCAAAGTAGTTGTAATGTGTTAACATTCTATAAATGTATGTATGTATGTTTCTTTATGCCACTATACAGACCAAACGCCTGGGCCGATTTCTATGATTTAAACGTCATTCGATTCCTCTTAGTTTTAAAAATAAAATGTATATAAGTCTCATCTAATAATCCGACTGACCGATTAGGAATAAATAAATAAATAAATAATAATAATAATATAATAATAAGAATAATTAACTGCTGATGCATAAGAGTAGGCAAATATTTATTGGCAAACGAAACTTTCTCCTTTTGAGACCTTTTTAACGAGCTTCAAGATAAAATATTGTTAAAACCATATTAATAAAAAAAGTTTATTGAGAGTATATGCACTTTATTGTTACAGGAAAATCAAGCGATGCGGAACACCCTTAAAAGCACAGAAAAGGAACTGGACCTAAAAACAGCGAAGAAGATTAACATGGAAAACGAGATCCTGGAGAATTTGCAGGATTGTCTGCTGAATGACAAGGCTGTGGAGTCTATGGCCAACGGCATCAAGAAAATGAGAGAACTATCCAGAAAACAAGTAAGATAGCCAATAGAAATCATAACGTAATAGAAACCCACTGGGAAATGTGTTTTCCTGAGGGTTGCCTCCAAAATGCGAATAATGATTTAGGTGAACGTTAGTAAGGTGTTACACTAGACTAGAGCATTACCTCGAGCATTTCTCGGCGAATGCTCGGCGTTCTGTTCGACGTATTATTGACGGTCATTGAGCATTTACCCATATCATCTTGGTTGGGTCATATCCCTAAGGTATTAGGGGCCGTACATTAATCACGTGATCTTTTTTAAGCATACAGGCTGTTAAAGTATCGAATTTTCTTTTTTTCTCTTTTAACCTGTTGTCTGGAAGTAGTAGTGTAGTTTGCAGTTCATAAGAGTTGTGCTGGCCTATTATAGACACATATTATCATAGTTTATTTTATACCTAACTAGTTTTTAAGAAATATTTCATATGAGCTGTTAGTCGCTGAATAAATAAATAAAATAAAATCCGATCCCCAAAAACACACTGTATACCTATGCATATCAAATATCTAGTCTAGTACCTGAAACACTTACCATAGCTTCCATAGATACCAAGCTTACCACTAGGCAAATATTGTGGTGAAATATTTATTTATCTATCGTAAACGATGAAATAACATTTATCGTCATATTTCACAGGAAATAAGCTTGATGAAAATGGAAAACCAACACGCGAAGATGATGTTGGACATAGAAATAAATCGGAACCGGCAACAGAAGAACGCAGTGACCTTAGAGAAAACACAAGAGAGAGTGAGAGAGCGTGAGAAAGAGATAAAGGTACTGCAGGACCAGTACGACCAGCAGGCGCTCACGCAGATGAGGAAGCAGCGAGAGTTGGACATTATCATGAAGAAGCATTTAGTTTTGAAGGAGATTTTTGATGTAAGATAAATTTTAGTAGACTTTTATTCTGCCTTAATTGTTTACCAAGGGTTGTACACCTTAAATACGCGAATTAATGTATTCACTAATCACGGCGATTTTCTACTCGACATGTGTATTTCTGTTTAAATAGGATTACAGAAAATCTTTAATAACCAAAATTATTTGCATCTACACAAGATCGCCAAATGTATAGATGATACAGGTTCCAACAATTTCTTCCATTACGGACATGTTACATTTTAGTGTAATTAAAACAAAGGTATGGGTTCGATTCCCGCCCAGCGGCCGAGCCAAGGTCAATATGTATAATAAAAAATACCAATGTATGTCTATTATTAGTAGGTATATCAGATGTCTAGTACCCGTTACGTAAGCTTAGAGATTAGGAAGGGGCTATAGATGTTGTTGTGTGGATTGTTGTTTAATTAATAGTGCCGTTTTGAGTACATTATACCTATTGTCGGTTTTAAAAAACATCACTTAATGATGGTGCTATGAAATTAATCATAATAATCTTGACAGTTCAAATCACCTCAAGAGCGCAGAATCGACGAGCTGGAGACCCAGATAAAGTCGCTCCGAGAGAGAACGGAGACACTCCAGCACGAGTGGCTGAGGCTGCAGGGTCACGTGGTGAAGCTGGCTTCGGAACATCAGAGGATGCTCACGGATCTCAACCTGGGATCAAAACGTTAGTGTTTTATCAAACTATTTTGTATCAAAATATGTGGCTTAGCCGTTTCGCAGCCTTTGGCTTCGGCCAAACCTACGCGTCGACATCGCGGGAAACGGGACGCGACGCGGGAGTGTCTACAACGTGGGACCGAAAAACATGGGCCAAATTAAAGTATGACTTCTTTGGTCGCGCAAGTTTGACCGAAGCCTTATCATTATCAAGGCGTTAATTATTTTTCTCTTACACAATAGATCTTGCGGTTAAAAGGCCAAACCACATATTTTGGAAAATATGTTAAATTTGTGTTTGTGAAGTAAAATGCTTGCAATGTTGGCGGCCTGTAGAGTCATTACACCCCGTTATCTTATACGTGCTTATACTCAGTTTGGCAATGTAAATAATAAATAGTGACGGGGCTTCGTTCAATTCATAGAATTATTTATCAAAATAAAATTATAATATTATGTTTTTTTTTATTCATTGCCTCGTAGGCAAGCAAAAGTCTCTTGACCATACATACAGCCTCGCTTGTTTCAGGCGCCTGAACAATATCTGCATAACATTGTAAAATTAATTTATTGTAAATGCTCTTGAAAAGACTCATTTAATTCATATTAGCTGAGACCTGCGGTATTACCCACGTTTAAATTGATTTTCCCGCGGAATCACATATTTTCCCGCGTTAAAAAGTGTCCTATGTTACTTCTAATACCTTCAAGAGTATATGTGCAAAGTTTATTGATGATCGGTTAAGTAGTTTTTGCGTGAAAGCGTAACAAACAAACTTAAATTCGCATTTATAATATTAAGTATGATATATTTATTTAATCGTATTCCTAAGGGCGAAATTAAATAACGAATAGTATCTACAGAGTCAACGAATATTAATTATTTTGTAAGTATTAATTAAGTAAATTTTTCAAACAGGCCTTTGGGGTAAATAATAAAAAAAAAATTAAATTTAAGACTTTTTATATACCTAATTTTTTCAGAGATACAAATCTGCGATCAGAAGTCAATGCGCATCCAATCCGAATGCGAGTCGGTGAACGCCGAGCGCGCCAAAGTGGACCGCTCCCTGAGAGAACTGAGGAGTAAGCTGGAGCTGCTCGAGAAGACCAGGAAGAACTCCATCGAGAGGAACGACAACGCGAAGAGGACTAATGTCTCTATGACGCATGAGTTCTCCGCTAATTTAAAGGTAAGGAGTATAGGAGTTTGCGACGATCCGACCTGGAGACCCAAGCTAACCTCACCGGTATGTGGTAGGTAACCCCTAATGAACAGCGAACGAGGTTTAGATGAGTAGTCAGATAGTCATTTTATTGGTAACTAGTGGCCCGCGCCGGCTCCGCACGGGTTTTTATTAAATAAAATTCCCGGCAATTATTCGATTTTTTCTCGCCTTTTAAACCCTCCCTAGACCTCCTCGAACATTTCAAGACTATGATAAGATAAATCCGTTCAGCCGTTCTCGAGTTTTAATCAGACTAACGAACAACAATTCATTTTTATTTATATAGATAATTCATAATTACATGTAAAATATTGATGCGATAGTAAATTTAAATACAAAAATATAATTAGGTGTAATATAAAATAATCCAAATTCATTACAATATAAAGATTAAATTTACCTCTTATGTATATAATGTATAAATGGTCAATAGTAACAATAAAATAAAAATAATTATAGAGTAGTAAACTACAGTCATCAAATTTAATGCATGTTACTGTTTTAATTTTATCAATTTAGTTCTATGTATTCCTCAAATTTATAATACGTCTGCTTAATCAAATCAGCCATAATTTTAATATTTATTTTTAAATGTCAATAAACTGGGTTCAGTGACTATATGCTCCGGAGGTCGATTATACACCAGAACCTCTTTCGAATAAGTCGCATTAGAGCAGCGAAATGGTTATCGTCCGGTCCCTAGTTGTATTTTGAGGGTAAACTGTGTCCAGCAGTGAACGTGATTATCTATCAGAAACATGGTGCATAAGGCCTTTATTTGGGAATAGGCCCCGAGTCTACCGATAATTGCCATACCCTATGTGTACAGGGTTCTTAAAGGTTATAACATAAAATGTAATGTAATATTTTTGTGCAATAAATGACTGAACTGAACTAGTCAAGAAAATATTTCGTTATATTAATATTTATAAGTGGAAACGCGGTCGGCAGGCCACATACAGCGCGTTGCATAGAATTTCCGAATCAGACGACGTCCTATGCAGATGCAGCCCTTATTCCAACTATAAGAACGTGTGCCTTGGTAAAGGCCTCAAATTCTCAAATTCACAGTGTATGCAGGCCGCGTCCAACCAAATTGTTCAATTTTGTCAACTTTCTTCATTAGCTATAGAATTTATTGATTATTTTAAATAAATTTAGGGTGCAGAAGCGGAAATCTTGGAGCTGGAGGAGGATATAGAAGATTTGGATAAAGATAAAATGGATTTGACGCAAGAACTTGACCGAGTTCAAAGGGAGGCATTAATCTGGCAGAGGAAGGTAATTTCCAATTTCATAACTAAAACAGTCTGCATTTAGGTGTATATTATTTCATGAAGTTTCTTATTAATATTGTGTAACCTTGTTTTGATGTCAGGGTATCTTAGCCGTGGAGTTGAAGAAAAATATGAAAGAGGCGAAATCATCTGCAGGTGAAATCGGACAAATGCGCTCTGAAATTCATAGGATGGAGGTAATAAATAGTTTCATATACCTAAACTCCGGCTGTCTTTTTCATATAAATGATGAGTGGTGGAATAGATTGGTGGTCGCGGGTAAATGTAAAATATTCGCTGAACAAACCTTAAAATGCGATGAACGCCCGGCGAGGAGAAAAGATAGTGATACCTAATTTCAATTTCATTTTATATTCATCGGTTAGGTTCGTTCCGAGCAGCTGCGTCGCACTGGCGACAAGTTGGCAGAAGACCTGGCGATGTTCGTGACGCGCCGTGAGACCGCCATGGACAAGACGAGAGCCGCCGCCGCTGTGGAGAAGTCACACGGTTCTACCTCCACCTCGCAGTCCTCCTACCACCACAAACTGCGACTGGCTAAGGCTGATGTGGCCAGGGTTACCAAGGTAATCTTATAATACAGTTATTGTGAGGCCCTCAATAATAATAACACATACTTTTATACACTGTTGGTCAATGATCCCTTAACTCTTCAGATGTCTTTTCTAGGACAGTGAGGTATCGCTTTCTCGAGCCTGTTTAATTTGTCGTGCCACCCTACCCATGAATAGATTGCGGTTTTAATAATCATATTTCATACATTGTATATTTTTACGTATCAGCGTGTTGGGGATCATCTTAAGATTCTTATACTAATATAATATTAATGCGAGTTTATACTCTCAGGAATTGTCTGAGGCCGATGCGAGGATGCAGCATCTCCGAGAGGAACAAGCCAGGCTGGACAAGGAGGTGTCTGAGGCCAGCGCTCTCAACGCGCAGTTAGAGGAGCAGGTCGCGTCCCTCATCCGGGAGTGCCGCGAGTCCGACAAACAGAGGCAGTGGGTAAGTTGTGTATGACACGTTTAACTGTAAATAATATTTTTAAATCAATTGCCTTGGGCACGAACGTTTGAAGGATATAAGAAGTGCCTGATTTATACCGACCGACGCAACAATGAGGCCAAGCGTTTATTTCTATTTTTTTTTATATATAGCAACAAAAAACCACCTAAGGTTTAGTACTAACTAATGCCATTATAAAAAACCTCTTTCTGTTTACTTTTGCTTTCCGGTGGGCGCTTCGATTGAGGTCCTTAGGCGTTGTTGTCAATGCCATAAATTTTTACTTTGTAAATAGTCATGCAAAACTGTGTCATTGTTTCTACGCTGGTAGTTTCTGATAAGTCTATTTATCAATTTGATGTTGGACCTCACGCTACACCGGCACGCCTTGGCGGCGCATTCACTCACGGTGGCTCTCATTGCATAAATACAACCAACCCTGTATGCTTCGCCTACATAAACAGTTTATTATAATTTCCATGAAGGTATATAGCTAAAATCCTGTATTATTGTATTTAATTCATAAATACTCGTATCTCCATTATAATTTGTCACTCCCGTCTTATTCGTGCTTTATGATTTGTGTCCATCCCAAGGTTGCCTGGAAGAGATCGCTATCAGCAATAAGGCCGCCCATTGATTCACAATTTTTGGACCTTTTTATCTTTTTTGTGTTTTAGTATGTTGTGTTCAATAAAGAGTATTGTATTGTATTGTAGGTACCCTATATGTAGGATTAGTCATTCAAAAATAAATAATTAAATTATGTTCACAGCTTTTGGAACGAGTAGTACGCAGCCAGCGACTCGGAATGGAGCTGTCCACAGCAATAAAGCGTAAATCTGTGCGCGTCAGAAAACCAAAAAACATGATTTTAAACGAATTCACACAAGCGCGCACTCTCAACGAACGCCTGCGACAGATAGTGGGGTGTCTTGCGAAGGAGTACCCTCACTACGGAGACAAGCTGGACACTGTCGCCAACACCTTGAACATCTACACTCCTGGTAACTCGCCGAGACTGGTGGAAGATGGCACGTGCCCCAATTTGATGGAGGATGGGGCTTGCGTATCAACCATAGACACGACGGCTTTGGGGACTTGTTTCGAAGTAAATACTTAAATTGTAGGCTAGTTTTTAATTTTTTTAAGATGTGTTTTGTTTTGAGAAACTTTGTGTAATTTCACCAATTTGAGTGCTCGTGGGAACTCCTTAACGATTTTATTAAAAGTTATGATACTCGCAGAATACAAACCTACCTTCCAATCGCCAAAAAATTGACTATGAAAATATACAGAAGTGGTGAGGCTTAATCGTGTGTATGATGATGCTTAATGAACATTGAACTTTCATACTTATATCTATAATACTTATAGATTAGCTTTGTATTTTAAAATATATTTGTTTTTGTAATTAAACTAGTTTTTATTTTATTCCGTTCAACAAAGAAAAAGAGTTTGCTTGGATGGGTGAATGTGTTGAATGCATCTTTTTACACTAAACAAAATTATTACTAATTTCTTTGTTTTTTTTTTGTATTGCAAAATGAGAATAAAGTATACACGGAACACGGTATGTATAGTATGAGTCTTCATTCTTGAAGCTATGTTGAAATCACAAAAATCAAGTGCTATTTTAAAAAATGATTTAATACGTAAAAATGTTTAACAACATATTTTTAACAGACGATACTCTTTTTCTCTGTTTCAATTTTTAACGGGCCGTCGTCGGTAGTTTCGAGTTTTGTTTTTGAGTGTTTGAGGTGTGCGGTGAACTCGTGCCTCTTGCGGTGGTCGGAGCGGTGGAAGCGCACTCCGCAGAACTGGCACGGGTACCGCTTCTCCTTCGTGTGCGATTTCATGTGGGTTTTCACGTAACTGAAATAGGAAATTTCCGCTGTTTTATTTGTTACCCAAATTGTTAAATGATAAAACATCTTGGATGTTCCGGTAATCTGGTGATCTTTAGCGATACAACTCGAGACAACTTCAAATATTGTTAAGACATTTGACAAGTCAAAGACACGTTTCATATTAATAGGCACATGTGTTATTTTTGCCCTTTATCACTCAAAATCAATGAATACTAAAGGTTGAAATTGATTGAAATACATTTACAGTCGAAACCTATTATAACGACATCGTTTATTTATTTATTTATTTATCTATCAGACACACAAAACACATTACAACATTTACGACTAAACTATTTATATCTAAACCTAAGATCTATGTTGCAACATAACTATAAGTGTGCACTACAAAAAATGATATGAACAATGGTTAACAAACTCAATAGACTAATAAAAAAGAAGACTTAATATTATTGAATAAAAAGAGGACTTAATATTATTGAGTGTGTGATGGAACGATCATTGAAGAGGAGAGATGCCATAATCTTGCATATAAAATGAGATAGACAACAACTGATTACAACGACCGATCGGTTATTACAGCCAGATTGTAAGGTCCCGCCCGAATCTCTTGTAAACCATTCAGTAAACATACCGCCTAAAACAACATCGGATACAGTGACAAATCGCTTACAACGACGAAACTTTATCGATATTCGTCGGTCGTTGGTTGGTCGTTATAGTACCATACCAACCGATTTTTGTCCCAGCAAAACAAAACAATACGAACGATTTTAAATCTTATTGATAGACATTGAAGGAATTTTTAGACTTAATATTACCACAGATTACATATATAAATATGTA
This sequence comes from Gymnoscelis rufifasciata, assembly GCA_929108375.1. Lineage (NCBI taxonomy): Eukaryota > Metazoa > Arthropoda > Insecta > Lepidoptera > Geometridae > Gymnoscelis > Gymnoscelis rufifasciata. The sequence goes on from OV815311.1 coordinate 13,337,808, forward strand.
ATCTGTCCTACTCCTCTGAAATCCTACGCACTTTCCACGCAAAATATGCAAGGCCATTTGATCTTGCATATTTTGTACCAATTGTGTAGTGGGCTAAATGCCTGCCAGAGTGAAGGCTTGATTTAAAAAAAAAACTCATATCATATGGACTTTTAATAATATAACTACTGTACGTACGTATTGCTTATAACAACTGTCGGATATAACGTCGGCAACTATACGGTCCCTTCAATGTCGCTATAACAGGTTTTGACTGTATTATGGTTGTCCAGCAGCAACATGGATTGACGACATCTTTAGGAGAATCTTTTTTTTTATGTTTGATAAGCCTTCATTTGACCACAATCTCACCTGATGTATAGTGACGATGTGGTCTAAGATGGGGCATGAAGACCTAGAAGGTATCTTTAGGACATCTAGGTGTGCCCGGCGACTTGCAAGGCGCACCAAGATGCAATTAGCACAGGACGTGGCAAGTGGCGAGAAGACGAGGCCTAGACCCAGCAGTGGGTGAAGTCAGGCTGCGGATGATGATGATGACATTTATATGATATAGTTTAATGAAAGTTCTAATATTCTAGTTAATTACAGCTATTTAAAAAATAATTTGTTTTTTAAATAAGAATTTAAATAAATATACTATGCCAATTGAACCGTTACATTGTTTTCCTGAGCTATTGCTTCACTCAGTTAACTATTAGATATTAGACTTATAGGACTATAAATTCGAATCCTATGATTACACTGAGCAGGATCTTAAGTAAGGTTAGTGTCAGCACGCTTTATAAATTCAGCAATTCAGCCTTCATCAACACCCTATTAACGTTCCCACTACTGGGACACAGGGACTTCCCTCTTTACGAGAGAGATTAGGCCTTAATTTACTACGCTGGCCATGTGCGGGTTGGTAAATATCACACACATGGCCTTCAAACTCTTTAATGTAGTCAGACCATGCCGGTTTCCTCACGATGTTTGCCTTCACCGTTAAAGCACGTGTTTATTAAAGCGCACACACATTTTTCAAGAAGAAATTAAAATCCAGAGGTGCGTGGCGGGGTTTGAACCCACGACCTTCGGAATGAAAGTCGCGTGTGCTCCCACTTAGCCAACACGGCTTCTAACCTTAGGACAAAAGCTACTTGATACCGCGGGGTAATAGTTTTATTAATTTGTTACCATTTCTTTGTAAAAGTCATATTGCACTCAGCGCACGAGAACTTCTTCTCCGTGCTGTGGATTTCGGTGTGGCTCTTCAACATGGTTGTGGAGCTGAAGAATTTGCCGCAGATGGAGCACCCGTACGGCTTCTCTTTGGTATGCGATCTGTGGACAATATAGAGCACAAAAATAATGTTGATATAATTTGATAAATGAGTTAGACTCATACTACACCTATGGTTCCGTTAACAGTTTTAGAAAGAAAGAAAGAAGAAAGAAAGAAAAATATTTATTACTACACAAAACAATTACAAAAACAATAACAACAAACTTAAACTAATAACAAATTAAATATAGGTACCTTAAAACTATTGAAATTTTGTGTAGTAAAGGGTCCCTGGCTCAGCATAATGCATCTGCCACAGGGCCCGTAGGAGCACTATGGCAGAGCGCTGGTTTTCAGCCAGGGCCCGTGGGAGTGGCAACACCACAACTTAAAATTAAAACAAATATCAAATATCCACAGTAGTATCATAGGTACAGGTACAGTATCCATAAAGGAGTGATTTAGGGATCAGAGAAGAGTGATAAGTTGGAGTGTTCAATGATAAGTTCCTGATGTGTTTTACACATTTTGCAAAGATAAATAACATTCAAGTGCCAAAAGAAGCAGTCAGGGTGGTCACTCATCTAAGTACTGTTCTCGCTCAACGTCGCTTAAATTCAAATTCAAATATGTTTATCCAATAAATTTCGGGTAATTCAATGGTCTTATTATGAAATACTGCTCTACCAAAAACTGCCTTTACAGGCGTATATTATTATTAAAAAAAAAATGAAAAAATACATATTATTATTTACCTCGATAATTTAACTATTAGTATATAAATACGTGCATTAACTAATAACTTTCATTTAAAAACTATACATTAGTTACATATTATTAATTACAATTTATACTCAAAAAATTCACTTAAACTATAAAAACATTTATTAATAAGCCACTTATTTAAATTACATTTGAATTTGGTTAATGATGTTATATCTCAATCACGTTTGTTGTAGCCTGGATACCGATTGACATCGCCTCCGCGCCCCTCGGGTTCGATGCGTTCACGCTGCATAGACATTGTCAGGGCTATAATAATATTATCAATAAATGACTATTAATGACTATTAATGGCTACCCGATGTGCACACGCAATTTAATAAAAATCGGCCCAGCCGTTCCGGAGGCGTTCAGTAACAAACACCGCATATAGGTATTAAATTACTTGTTCGGTAAGTTTATTATAGAAGTATGTTTTCCGCACTAAAAATTAAATCCATACAAAGGAATATTTTTTTAAATTATTTCCATACAAAGGTTGTCTGGAAGAAATTGACCGCCCATTACGCATGCTAGGTTAAATTTTAGTTTTAATAATTTTGTATTTTTGTATAACATGTGGTGTGTGTAATAAAGAATTTTTCTATTCTATTCTATTCTAAAAAAATGTTTTGTTTGTTACATGACCACATTAAAAAAAAATAAAGTATAGGTTTTGGATTTACCTCATATGTAGTTCCATTTTGTCTTTCTTGAAGAAGCCCTTCGAGCAGTAATGGCACACGTGGGTCCTCTCTTTGTCGTGTACTTGTCGCCTGAAATATAGAAACAAAATTAGGACCTTTCGCTATTTGATTTATATGTAGACACATTATATGAATGCTATATAACAAAATAATAAATAAATCTAAATTTAAAATTTAAGAAAAACCCCCGATTCCAATGCCTTCATTTCCTTTAATGTAAAAAAACATAATATTATGTAATGTGGACGCGATGCGCTTTCATTTGATACCCCGCACTAGTATATTTACAGATTTTCTGTTTTCCTTTCCCACTCTCACCCCCATAACTTTTTAACGGCTCAACCGAATTTCATAAAACATGTCTAAGAACACCCGGGCCAAACTCACCTTTCATACAAAAAAAACTAAATTAAAATCGCTCCATCCGTTCGGGATCTATGGTGGAACAGACAGACAGACACGTCAAACTTATAACACCCCTCTTTTTTGGTCGGGGGTTAAAAATTAGGATGGACTGGACACTGGTATATATTTTTTCGTAAACATATCCTATACTTATCTACAATTTCTGGTTTCTGGTCTGGGTGTTTTCTATGTATCATTAAAAAAAACTAGGACTATTTACACCGTATCACCTAACCCACCTAAACCAAACTAAGCAAAGCTTGTACTATGGGTGCTAGGTGACTGATTTACTACAAAGACACTTTTTTTTTAATACTTATGTTATGAATTATGATACATAGAAAATAAACCAGCGAGCAGCTAGATTTTCGGTTACAAGAAAATGCCCTGTGTATCAGTAAATTTAGAGCATCTGAGTACCTACTCACATGAACCTTGAACACGAATCTCGGAGTATATAGCTAGTATAGTACTTTGGTACTAACGTGTGCCGACTGTTGTGCACCCCCATCGAGACAGACCGAGTCACGGCGAGATCGAGAATGTACATGGAGCTCTCGTCTCGCTCTCGCTGGCGAGAAGAGAGGCCTCTCTTCTAGCCTGGGCCGGTCTCGGTCGCTTTTGGTTTATTGCGCCCGCCTTTTCTGCTGAGACCCACGACGAGAGGCGCTCGTAGAGCGTGTACAGGTGGCATTATACGGAAGACACTCTCACGGCCTGTCGTTCGTGTGCACAGACACTTGCACTTCTAGCTGAATCTTGCACACGAACCTCGGTAGTATAATGTATACCTAAATTTTTTTTTTTTTTTTTTATGATCGATAAGTCTTCATAAAATTTGACCACAATCTCACCTGATGTAAAGTGACGATGTGGTCTAAGATGGGACATGAAGACCTAGAAGGTATGGCTTCTCCGGATCACATTACGAAACACGAAAAAATTGCTTCACGCACTGGCCCAGCCCGGAGGGTGGTGACAAGCCGCGGCCGAAGCCTACCACCAGAGACTGTTCTTAGCACCACCCGGAGGTCACGTGTAAGGATTCAGAGGGTTACCACTTACGGACGTGAACAGACAAAACCTCCAAAAAACAACTCCTCCTCAAATACAGCAAGTTACAGTACTTACGTGTGCTTCTGCAAGTTGACCCTGAGCCGGAACGTCTTCTTGCACGTGGGACACTCCCAGGGTCTGTCGTTCGTGTGGATAGACACGTGCTCCTCTAACTGGATCTTGAACACGAACCGGCGACCGCACACCGCACATTCGAACTTCGCTCCGTCGGGGTCATGGAACTTCAGGTGAGAAGTAAAATAAGCTACGGATACTTCTGGGAATATAAAAATTATTTCAGTTGAAGTTTCGCGAGGCTAAACGATAATAAGGAACTTTTTATCAAATTTGGACAGGCTAACAAACGGAATAAACAGGATAAATACGTTTTTACCAACTGAGCAACGCAAAGGAGTCTAACAGTCTATGTAGATATGTATGTGTGTTAGTTCCTTTGTTCCACTATTAAGACCAAAAGCCTGGGCCGATGTCTATGATTCATACGTCAATCGATTCTCCTTCTCGAGGTCCTCTTAGAACGGCGAGTGTCACTAAAGACATGCCGATAGTCAAATTCAACATGGCGACTACTGGACGCCATTTTGTAATAAAAAAAACGAAGTCAACAAACTATGTCATGTGGGGTATCGTTGAATAGGTATTTATAAATCAATAGCTGACCCCAGCAAACGTTGTTTTGCAGAATGAAAAATAGATGTTGGCCGATTCTCAGACCTACTCAATATGCTCACAAAATTTCATAAGTGTCGGTCAAGCCGTTTCGGAGGAGTATGGCAACGAAAACTTTGACACGAGAATTTTATATTTAAGATAATAGTTTTCTTTCAACATTTTTCGATCAGCCAGACCAAAAAACACATACACAGACACATAGGTGTTAGAATAGTCTCACTTAAAAGGCAAGATGGTTAAAATGCCAAAAAAGTTAAGTTGTTAAGTTAATTTGAGCCTGTTAGTTATAAACCTAAGGGATGGGTTAATGCACAAAACGATCCTAGGCGAGATGTCCGTACAGATCTCAGTTCCCCCACTTAGTATTAGAATTAGATGCCTAAGGGCGGAGATCGGCGCCAACAATTTATAGTGTTTTAAATTTCATCAGCTTTAGAATATTTATTTAACTAAGCTAACAAATATAACACCTACATTATGTTAAAATAGTGTACAGGCATACTGAACTTACTCTTATGACATATATGACATTCCTTCTTCTGAGCAAGGTGCATTCGCTTCATATGAATATGTCTTGAGATACTTGATAAAAACATTTTGTCACACATTTCACACTTATGTTCCCGTGGCCTCTGTTCTTTTGGTAAATGTGTTATTTTGTGAGCTCTTAAATCCCTGATGTGTATACCACATTCATCACATATTTTTATTGGACCCTTTTTTATATCTTGCTTTGTTTTTGGTACTTTTACTCTTGGCACTGTAGATTTTTTTCGCCGGCCTTTTCTTTTGATGATATCTGCAATTGTGTTTTCTATAATTTATAATATTTTGTAACAGCTTAAATGGGTAACACCATGAATTATAATTACTATGTATGATAAAACTGTTCTTAAAATTAATAAAAATCTGATACTAAAAAAAACTGTCTAATAATTGTGTGTTCCTGTTTCAGTTTCTTAAAGTTTATTAATATGTTATACATAATTAATTAATAATATTAGTATTAAACATTGTAATTTGTTTTGTGTCTAATATAAATAAAGAAATATATTTATCAGTCACCTAACACCCATTGTACAAGCTCTGCTAAGTTTGGGGTAAGGTGATGCTGTGTGAGTAGTCCGGAAATATTTATTTATTTTTATTTATGAGACTGATATAAATTGATATATTAAATAACTATTTTGTTCATAATATTAACCATACTTACCACTTTTAACAACTTTCTCCTCAATAAATTCGTATTTGATTTCATTTGAATTAAAGCATTCATTAAACAATTCGGTTTCTACTTCCAATTCTGGTTTAATCTTTATCTGAGTTTCGTCTAATTTAATATCTATTTTTATAACTTCATCACTATCATTGAAGTCAAAACCATCATCGACTGATTCAAATAATTCTGTTTTAATGTTTTCAATATCTATAGGCACTTCAGTTTCAGGTATGATATCTTTATGTACTTCGCTTTTACAATTAGGCGGTGGTTGATTTCCTTCAAGCGATTTTAAGTAATCCTCACTTTTCCTAGCTTTACTCTTGAACTTGTGAAATTCTATAATATTTCTAAAGCATTTTACACACAGTGCTGAACTGATATTTGAATCTTCTCCAATCTGTAAAGACAAAATCATAACATTTATTTTGATAAATACACAGTGTATGCTTGAAATAAACTTAAAGCATTATTAAAATTAATTGTCTTGGTAAAACAGTTCAGTTCATATTATTGGTATTGCCCTAGGTTCATTAACACTTCAAAACAACACAACAACTAAAATAACAACACTTAAATTAATTACAATAAAAAGCAAATCATGGAAATAAGACCATATTGAAGGTTCTCTTCAATTTTAAAAGTATATGCAAATTCTCTTAGATTATGTACCAAGGGAAACAGAATCTATTTTTAGAAATTTTCTGGTAAATATGTCCATCTGTTTCAATGAAACCATTAAAGACCTCATTTGTGATTTCTGACGTCCATAAACAATAAAAAAATATGATGGGACATTTTCGTTTTATGTTCGCCAATTTATTTATAAGTTAAAAATCAAAGTTCTAACTCTCAAGTCCAGCCCAGGAAACGCGATTCAGTTATCTTCGGCAAATGCATTACATGTAATACATGAACATCACAGCCAGACCAAAGATGCATTACATGTAATGCACGGACAGTCAATGTGTTAAGTATATTTCACAAACTTACCTCAATTCCTAGGCAAAACAAGACAATATCTTGGTAATTCATTATTCCATTTTCATCTGAGACCTCTAAATTGGTGATGTTTTTCCTTGGCTTCTGAGACAGGCAAAATCTGCAGACTTTCATTGCTGCGTGATGGTCTAAGGTTTTACTATCTTGAGTATAGTTTGGCTAATGACCAGTCCTATAGTGATTGCTAAATTTATATCAACGTCTCACAGTCAGTAAACAGGATATAAACACCAATTAGATTTGATTTGATGCCAAACTCAAAGGTTGGACCACTCTAACGGGAGGTTTTTGCCGTGCTACACCATAAGCTCTTGAAAAATATATTTGTTTTCGTTTATTGTTATACTCAATAAACTTGCAGCAGGCTTGCGTTAGATTCCTAAAATTTTTGCATGGAAAAAGTATTTCCTGCGGCTGAGATGAAAGAGGCTATGTAACACTGAAATAGTAATCGTTTCAATATTTCCTGAGATTAACACTTTCAACGTAACAATTGAATAATTTTAATTAATTGCCATTTGTTTCGCCAATATTTTTGATCTGGTGTTAACCGATAGCGTTCACGTAACGTAGCAAAAACTTTTCGAAGTTCTGTGTCAAACAAAAACGTAATTTGTAAATAGTTAGGTAATTTTTTTTACGTACCCTATTGTTCAAAAATAAATAAAATAAGGCATTATTCCAGTTATGGGACAGGGAACAGCAAAGAAAATTCAAGAAATTGGCGAAAACAGTAACACCAACAACACAAACAACCACTCACTCAACAACAACAAAATCTTTTAGGTTTGGGCATGCATCCGATTCCGTGCATGGATTGTATCGATTAATCATTTCGATACTTTTGTGAAGCATTGATAATTATGATTAAAGTTTTTATCTCCTTGGCCTAGCACGCAGGAATACTATGATTCAGTAGGCAAACAAAACTGGGTCCCCTAAAATGTTTTAGGCTGAGAATGGGTCTCCATAAATTTCTATATCCCGTATTGTATTCACTCTATGCGCCGCGCCGCGCCGCGCCGCGCCGGCCGGCCGCCAAGATGACAGGTTTTGTATAGTGTCGAAAAAATAAAGAAATAAGATTATTTCTGTTTTATTTATAGTAGGTACTTACATTATTTATAATTGAAATAATAATAAAATACAACACAGCCGTTGGAGGGCCATAGGTCATCATCTTTGGAGGTTTTGTCTGTTCACGTCCGTAAGTGGTAACCCTCTGAATCCTTACACGTGACCTCCGGGTGGTGCTAAGAACAGTCTCTGGTGGTAGGCTTCGGCCGCGGCTTGTCACCACCCTCCGGGCTGGGCCAGTGCGTGAAGCGATTTTTTCGTGTTTCGTAATGTGGCCCGGAGAAGCCACCTTCTAGGTCTTCATGTCCCATCTTAGACCACATCGTCACTTTACATCAGGTGAGATTGTGGTCAAATGAAGGCTTATCGATCATAAAAAAAAAAAAAAAAAAAAAAAACTTCACCCTATTAACGTTCCCACTGCTGGGACATAGGGACTTCTCCCTTGAGGAGAGAGACGAGACGAGAGAGGGCCATAGGTAGAAAGGAATAATTTTCATCCCATTATTTTTTTAATATTAGAAATTTTCGACTATTCAATAGGTTATGACAACGCAGGAAAAGTGAGTTAGCTTTGGAAAAGGAAGAACTTTGACTTAACTATTATTATCGGTATCTTAGGAAGGACAAGTGTATTGGTTGAAATCCATAGAAAATGCAACAATTTTAAACTATTTAAATAATTATCAGAAAATCGATGATTCTGATGAACTATCGATACCTATCTCAGCATATACATGCCTATTTTCTATTGTTTCTATCTCTGCTGTCAGCTCAGCTGTCAATGTCATTTCCTTCATATCTGTCTGTTGTCGTGACAAGTTGCAATTTTTTATGTAGGTATCTTGTTGTGTTGTGTTGTTCATGTTCACTTGGACTAAAGTACTGGTGGGTCGTTGACTATTTTTGCGTAAACGAAACGAAACCGTTTTTTATAATCGGTCAACCGGTTGAAAAAACGGTCGACGTTTAACTGGTTCGTTCGTAGTTCAACGAATGAACCGGTTGAATGTCGCGACAGTTTTTTCGAACGAAACGAAAATCAGTCGACGGACAACCAGTCTGGTTGTCCGTCGACTGATTTTCGTTAACTGTCTTAAGGAACTATGCGTTAAATTAAGTTCGTAGTTACATTGAAAAGATAACTGAACGTAAGTAATTCATCTATCGTTGTTTTTAATCATCGTGGTTTATTTAATTTAGTATGTTTGAGTGAGCAGTTGAATATAATTAAGAATCTAGATAACAAAAAGAACTTTCACTATAACAGAACTAATACTTTCGTGCCAAACAAAAATGCGTTGACCTCACGTGTCACGTCAATTAGACAAACTAATTATTTGACACGAAAACTAACAAACCTGTGCCCAATTAACCTGTTTTTTCGGTCAGTTTGGCTCAAGCGCTAAGCTTAGACCCGGAATGAACAAACATACATACCTACATCTCTTACGCTCTCAAACAACTGAGCGACGGACATCTCACTCGCTCGCATACCGCGTTTTACCTCGCGCTTCGCTCGCGGCTTGTTCGTTAATTTTCGGGTGGTCTTCGTGTCGTTGTCGGTCGTGTATGTAGTTGAATCTGTCTTTGTGTTTCGTTCGTTTGCGTTGCGTTTATCGTTGACGTTGAATGAAAAAACCTGTTCGTAGAAAAAACTACTTTTGCCGTAATAAGAAAACAGTCGACACGTTGTCTGTAGAAAAACGGTTGAAAAAAACGGTTCGTCGATTCAACGCTCACTACTAGACTAAAGGTTGTGCATAGATTGTTTGAAAATTCTCTATAGCAGCAGTGTTTTGATTTATCCTCTAGTTTCTGCCAATATTCGTCTTGACTGCAAGCATGTAACTGAATCGAAGCACAACGATTTCCATACCGTACTACAGAATATCCATAACATTAGATTTTAGTTGGACTAGTCAGGCTGGTGCAAGTGTCTATGATAGAATCTGACATGAAGATTTGCTAAGGCATTGCTTTGAAAAAATTGCCACCTTAATAAAAAAAAATGCCAACTTAATAAAACTAATCGCGACTATAATACTTCCAAATATTAAATACGCTTTAGTGGTTCGCAAATCTTTTTGTAACTGCTACTTCTGAGATAAGTGGTATTATTATTCTTCTTCTTCTTGTTAAATAGGTTTTATTCTTCATGGATCATTGTCAATTTGTCACCTATCAGTCTAGTACTTGACCTTTAATTGTCATGACCGCAAATTTGTGAAAATTATGAAGTACAAAACAATTCATAAAAATTCTATTCGATGCGAAATTTGCAAGAAACTCATACAGCAGACAAGTGAAGACAAAAAGCTTATACCAAATATTTGCCCTGGATGAAGATCGGTGAGTACATTTACCAATATGTTATTTATTGCTTCTGTAAACAATAGGCGTTTTGGTTGCTCGCCTATCATCGATATATTTTCATACCACAAAATTACAAGTCCACCAGACCTCAATGGTTCTATGCTACAAATTAAATATGAATTATTCATCATCATTTTAAATATACTAGGACATAAGCCTCATTTCAAAATTGTATCTATAACACGATAATATGCTATGGCCTGTTATTTTTTACTTTATTTGAACATAAATATAACGAATTTGTCTCCCACATCCTCAGTTCAACACTCGGCATCTAAAACCATTAACCATCAATATGATCAGGAGTTTAAATACTATATATTAATTAATTTGTTGTTGTGCTGTTTTTCCGAATATAATTAAACTTTTTTTTCAGATGATGCTTGGTCAACCTCATTTAAATGACACATTATAGGAGGAGTATCATATTCTTAGATTCATCTCGATGTGTTGAAAAATAATTTGCGGTTTTAACACACTTTGCAATAGCATAATACCAAAAGTTAATTATTTATTTATTCAACAAAAAAATTACTTTCTCATTGTTTACATCATGTTTCCTAGTGCAATAGAGTAACTCAAAATAGATTATAATATACTATGTATTATTTAATTCAATTCAATAGATCATGTTATCATCATGATCATGTGATGATGTTTTACATCTCGCCATAAATAATGGGTACGCACTATGAACATAATATATTGTATAAATAAATATTTTGCTTTGCACTTTGTTTTTGTACTAAGTATCCTCCTCCCTGTTCCCAATTTCAGTATGTAGGTCCAACCTATTATTGAGAGAAACCTAAATCATCGATATCGATAAAACTCGATTCTGGACGAGTGCAACCCTATACCCTTCTTCTTCTTTAAGGTTTAAAATTATCTTTATGTTGGTACAATTGCTTTTAAACTTCTAACAGATTATTTATTATGTTGGTGTTTCACTTATAGTAAACTTCGATTTGACATTTTGCCTAGATCAAAAATTTCCTTCCTAGTCCCGTCTCTTAAAACGTAGTGATTATATACTCTCTGGGACTAGTCTTCAGAAACTGAATTGAGAAAAGACTGAATAAACAAGAGTTTGAACGTGGCTTAAAATGAGTATTTGTAGATTTTGCCTTGCTCAGAAACCAAGAAAAAACATAAAAGAATTACAAGTTTCAAATGATAATGGAAATAAAAAGTACCAAGAGATCATTATGTTTTGCTTAGGAATACAAGTAAGGATTTTGTTCATTTTGCATCCTAAACAATACTTAAGCTTGATAAATTAATGCAGCAAATAGTTTTCTAATGAATAAATGATGTATAGTATTATGAATAAATGATTATGACTAATTTATCATTATTACTCACGTAACTCTTAGTTACTCGCATGAAAAAATATCATGTAACTGAAATATCATGTAATTTGGGGTCTCCAGTGACCCCAAATTAAATCTCAATTTGTAAGAAATTTTTAGAGGAAATAATAATTTAATAATATTGTTTGCTTTCAATAAGTTAAAAACTAGGTATCTGTTTGACACTGCAACTATTTTACCCCTGTAACACCATGACTCTCGCTCTAATTCACACAAAAAATTATATTCTTGAATATGACCCTTCAAAATAAACTATTCCTGTTTTATCACCTTATCAAGTCATTAAAATTTTATTTCTACCCTTTTTGCTAATGATGGCAATCTAGGAGATAAGCTATGTATATAGCATTATTTTATGGTGAAAATTCTTGTTTTGTTATAAAACTTCAAGATTTTATTTTAAAAGCAAACTTTAAACCTACTAAGCAATAAATAATATATATTTATTGTCAATTTTTCATGTCTCACTAGGCATGACTACTTTTGTATAATGTGTATTTGTAATTACAGATTGACGAAGACTCAAATATCACTACAGACCTTTGTGTAAAATGCTTTAGGAATACTATTGAATTCCATCACTTCAAAAGTAAAGTCTTAAAAAGTGAGGTTTACCTTAAATCCATTGGTCCATTCCTTCCGCCGCTTGATTGCAAAACTCAGGTCCACGGTGAATCTAAGCCTAAAACGGAAGTCACTTTAACACATAATATAATTAAAACTGAAACCATAGAATCAGTAGATATAGGTGGATTTGATAACAGTGACTGTATTGATAACAATGATTGTCTTGAAAGCAATGAGTGTGAAGTAGAAAGTAAAATTGAAACAGAATTAGAAATAAAGGCAGAACCAAAGGCAGAAAATGGATCCGATGACGAATTTCTAAGTGTAATAAAAAAAATTAAATATGAGTATATTGAAGAAAGTATCGAAAATTGTGGTAAGTTTTGATCAATATGTTAAACTAGCTTTTAACGCCACGGCGTTGGCGTGTTTTATGAATTATCCCGCGGGAACGACGTATTTTCGCGATAAATAGGGTATCTTTCAGAATAAGAATAAGAAAACTTTATTGTAAAATTGTGTTGCATATACATAAGATCTTAAAATGTAGAATAGGTTTCAACAATTTTATCCATTTCGGACATACAATAACAGGTACTACATAAGGTACAGTGAAAGAATTATTCAAATCGAACCATTTGTTTCTGAGGTGAGGTTAGCGCATTCTAACAAACAAACTCAGCAGCTTTATGATAATAGTATAGATTCATGAAAATATAGCTATATGTTAGTTGTTTTAACTTCTTAAAAATTGCAGAGTCCATTGAGAAAAAAATTAAATGCAGAACAAAAAGAACTAAAAAAGTGAAAACACCAAAATGCAGCAGAAGAGAATTGAAAATAGGTCCAATGAAAATTTGTGATGCTTGCGGCAAGTATGTTAGAGATTTAAAATCACATAAGATGACCCACCTGCCCTTAGAAGAGCGAAGGCGCTACAAATGTGAATTGTGCGACAAAACCTTTGCGTCATTACATTCTAAGTCGAAACACAAAAATCGGAAGCATTACGCTAAGAAGAAAGAATGTCCTGAATGCCATAAGTGTAAGTACACTTACAAAGTTAATCTTATATATAAAATTCACATGTCACAGTGTTAGTTACCATACTCCTCCGAAACGACATATTCAGTGGGTCTGAGAATCGGCTACTATCTATTTTTCATTTTTCAAAACTGTTTGCTGGGGTCAGCTAGTAAATATATATTTATTAACTTGACTTACAGAGCTTGTACTATAGGTGACTGATACTACATAGATACATTTATTTTTAAATACACCTATTATGTCTTTCCCTCGACACTATAAACTCTTCAAGAAAAGGTGGCGTTACCATAATCCTCTCAGTAAATAATGAGTTGGAACTGCAGCTAAGATAAAGAGAAGTTTATTTGCTTGATCAGAATGTTAACAGATGTGACTAAAGTTTAAAAAGTGCTTGTCATAAATATTGTTCCAATTTTAATGATTCACTTAAATTCGTGAAAAACCTTCATCATGTCAACCTGTCCTAAAGCAATAGAGTAGATGACTAAAAAAAATTATTAGTCCGTCATTTAGATTACCTATTTAAAAAATGGTACCCATATTTTTTTTTTCTTGCAAACGAATAAGCTTGACGATACATTGCATTGAAGTTTCGCGGGACGTAATGCTTTCAAACAAAATTTACTGAAATTGACTGAAAGTAAATTTAGTGAGTGAGTATAATACGTCATTAGCCCCCACTCCGGATCTTAGCTGCTCTATATCTTGGCACTTTCTTATTAAATTACTAAAGCATAAAATAGGTCCATATGTATTTTTGGACGGCCTAACAGACGGACTGAACAGAATAGGTACCTATTTTTTACCCCCGACCAAAAAAGAGGGGTGTTATAAGTTTGACGTGTCTTTCTGTCTGTCTGTTACATCATATCTCCCGAACGGATGGAGCGATTTCAATTTAGTTTATTTTGTATGAAAGGTGAGTTTAGCCCGGGTGTTCTTAAACATGTTTCATGAAAATCGGTTGAGCCGTGTAAAAGTTATGGGAGTGAGAGTGGGGAAGGAAAAAAGAAAATCTGCAAATATACTAGTGTGGGGTATCAAATGAAAGCGCATCGCGTCCACATTACATAATATTATGTTGTTTTACATTTAAGGAAATGAAGGCATAGGAATCGGGGGTTTTTCTTTAATTTGAAATTTAGATTTTATTATGTAGTCGTCATGCCTATTGTAATTTCCAGTGGTAGCAAACCTCAGTGTCCACATGAAGATGCATAACCCCGAGGAGTTGAAGTACGAATGCGCGGTTTGCGGCCGCCGGTTCGTGTCCAAGTCGCGCCTGGAACTGCACGTGACCATCCACACCAAGGACCGCCCCTTCGCGTGTCCCGTCTGCCATAAGAAGTTCCGACTCAAGCTCAGTATGAGTATGCATGTGTGAGTAGTGTCTTAAGGGAGTGTTCGAGAAGATGTCAATTAAATAGCCAGAGCTTTTTAGCTTTTTGTTTTATTATTATATAACTGATAAAAATATATTTAAAGATGTATCTACATATAATAATAATTAACTAATCAGGAAATATTTCACAGACAAATCACATCTGTGACCAAATGCATTGTGCCCTCTCAAATTTGCACGCCAGGATTGGCAAAACATGTAGAACACTTTTTTTTAAACTTACTCATGTTTTATGCAAATAAATTATTCTTATTCTTATTATTTGTAGATCAAATATACTTCGTTTAATTTTAGGTTCGATCAGATAATGATAAAAATATATAATACATACAGACGAATTCAGAACGTCCTCCTTTTTTGAAGTCGAGTAAAAATAATCAAACAACAGACTAGTTCACAGACAGCTCTTTGTTGAAATGTCGGAAACCAATAGTTGGTTTAAAACTTTTGGTTAATTAAATACGCGCATCTCCCGCGCTCGAAATGTTACACTTACACACTCGTTGGTTTGTACAAATAGGCTTCGAAAATGCATCAAGCACCTTCAAGTACATGTACTTAAACAACTTAAAGCTTATCTTACACAAGTTAGTCAATCTCTTTCGCACATAAAAAACTCGTTCGTTAGCTTTAACTTGACTTAAACATTGGGCATAATAAATACATATGTTTACTTGCCTTTCAGCCGCCAAGTTCATGAAAAGGAGAAAACACATCTCTGCCAATATTGTTCTAAGAGCTTTTTCAAGAAACACCATTTACAATTACATTTAAGGTAAGTGAACATCTTCTCACCTCTAAGGGTCGACCCACACGCACCACAATCACCACCACAAATTGCAGTCGTTATAATGGGTCGTAGGGGGTTCACCCTTACCTTTCAGCGTTGTTAACCAATAAATTTGATAAGTATGCACATTTTGCAATAAATCAATAAAAAAAAAGTTAAAATAAAAAAAAACAAAAACATGCAGTTGGAGCGGATCCAAGTACTGGCTGCGCATTGTCTTAATATATTTATATAAAACATTAAAGAATTTTAATAATGATATGCGTCACTATAAGATGCTGTTAATTATTACGTAACAACTTAACTTCGAGTACGGAGATTCCAGACACAATTGATTTTCAATTGTTATGGACCACGTTCGTGGTCTTAGAGACTGGACGTATTAAGACAGAAAGTCGCTTAAGTAGAGACTGAATAAATTAATAACCAACTTGGTATTACATGGATCTCACAACTTTTTACCGCAGAACAACTGAGTTGCGCGACTTGGTTTTTTTGACAAGTATTGTTTTTGATGGGATATCTGTTGTCCGCAGGTCGCACACTAAAGAAAAGCCGTATGAATGTACTATCTGCGGTAAATTCTTCGGGTCCACGACTATTCTGAACAGCCATATCCAAATACATAGCACTGATAAGAAGTACGCGTGCTCGCTGTGTGATATGACGTTTGTTAAACTCAGGTAAGAGTTTGCTAGTTTTAAATGTTTAATGCAATTTTTATAGATTATCGAGCCGCTACTTCAACGCACGGGTGTAATAATAGATATCTGAAGTTTGTTTGTTTGCTTGAACGCGCAATCTCAGGAATAACTTGTCCGATTTAAAAAAATAACAGTATTATATAGCCCATTTATTGAAGCAACTCCTTTTTTAAAGTCGTAATTGTATCTACTATACGTTTGCGAGCATGAGCATGTGTCGTAAGCCGGTTGGCTTCGGGCGTATTCCTCCGTCCTCAATCGACTGCGCTTGGTCGCGTTTTCCACGCAATTTTTTGTTCAAACGGGCGCGGTCGGTTTCTGTCGCATACGTTCGGCTGTGAGCCATGCCGGTGCTGGTTGGTGTGAATTGAAATAAATAAAGGAAATTGATTTGTTGTTAAATTGACAATGAATAAATTTGTGTTGTCTATATTTGCTTATTGTGTGTTTTAGCCAATTCAGTTATATGTAGGTATGTGCTAGGAATATCAGTTTTATGAATACGAGCGTTATAGACGATTTATACTACATTAAATATAAAGTTTAAATACTCCGCGTATATGAGTAGGTCTTAGCAAACATTAAAGGCGAACCTACTGACAAAACCTGCTACTGAAAAATAAGAGACTATCTCAGATAATTCGTATCTCGATAGTCGCTCGAATTCCACCTAACATAGTTAACTAGATCGAACCAGTAAAATCCCGAAAGCTTTCTTCTTATTACGACACTAGTTATACTATTCTCTTATTTGTTGTTCCAGTTATCTATCTACCCATATGATATCGCACACGAAGGAGAAGCGGTACCCGTGCCAGTTCTGCGAAGTGCGCTTCCACCGCTCCGACCACCGCAAGCGGCACGAGTTCACCGCACACCTCAAACACTCCACGGCTACGCCAGCGTGACGGCACGCCGCGATCGATAATGGAGTGTTATGATATCTTATTAATAGACAGTACGCGCACCTGAGATGAATAATCATCAGATGGCGCCACTAGAGCATACAATAAATCCTTTTTAGGATTTACTATGGCTATTCCGCTGTCAACAGCCTACCACTAAAACCATGATATTCGTTTACTATCTACGTTATTGCTGGACTAGTGCTCGCTGGCGCCAGAACATTGCAGACACAACCTATTTTTGCAACATCAAGACTAAAATAATACCTAGTGACCTATTATTATATTATATTAGTTTTGATAGTATCTGAGCTACGGTAAAGCTGCCACGGTGAGTGAATTCGCCGCCAGAGGCGCTTATGTAGCGCGAGGTCCAAAATGACAAATTAATATACTTGCATAACGAGTTTATCTCTCAATTGACTCATTTTGTGATTGAGAGGCCTAAAAACCTCACTCTCCAGTGGCGTTCACTAGTAAGCACAAAAATATGACCATCATTGAAATTATGCGGAAAACATTTAAGTATGTTAAATTGACTTTTCTTTATACAATTAAATCTGGTTAGATATTCAATGTATTATTTTATATACTTAGTTATTATATAGTTTGAGAGGTTTAAAAGAATGAGGGACCTAACTTAACCATATGTAAAAGAAGCTATATTTTAATATGTCTACTTTTTTTTTTGAAATTGAAACAGAGGTAAAATCATTTAAATTATAACAATAAGTTACTGAGGTATAAGGTGATAAGGATCAAATGATATAGAATAGATTTATTTGTTGTGTTCTTGTTTCTCTTGCAATGTAATAATGCCTAGGATTAAATGAAAAATATTTATTTATACCATGTTAAGTTATTAAGTATTTATGTTACTGTTAAAGGTTTTATAAATTTAATACCCAATAAATTATAATATTGTTAAAAACAAACATGTTATCAATTAATACATCGCAATTTAATGCAGATCGACCACATTAATTGTTTAAGCTTACTTTATTATGATTCCAACGATATTTGTTTCACATAGTAGCTCCATACAAATCTTTAGATTATATCCACATTTTAATCGAACTCACCGACACGTCACAGACAAGAGCTCACCGATATGCGAAATGCATTCAAAATGGCGGCCACAAATGAACGAAACATTATCTGCATTCATTCACAGATTCTCCAAGCTCACGAAATATGCTGTTAAAATAAAACGAATCGATCATATATAACTATCTTTATTCTTCACGTAAGAATGTAATACAAATAGTTTTCGTAACAAACATTAAAAAATGCCACAATGGTAGACAAATCGTAAGTATGTATTATAAATTGAAGCAGGCGAGCCTGCGAGTTACATATCAATAATAACATATCATTATTACTATAATATCGCATTTAGCGAACAACCTGCAATAATTAAATGGCTGTCTTCATTCAGTAATCAAGAATAAAATGATAAAACAAGCATTGCCATACAATAGTCCTCATATATTATTATTTAAACGAAATAGGCAGGCACATATAACTTAATAATAAAATATTTTCTAAAACATATCAATCCCGTATATCACAAATTGTGATGTAATACCTACATATAGCGTGCTAAAATGGTAGCTGGAGTCTTTTGACGGTAAAAAAAATGTCTTGTGAAGCGTAAAAAACGCATAAGAATTAGGTTAAAATCAGTAGTGTCTTAATATATAGCTTAGTGTCAGAATACGAGCTGCCATACATTTATATTGTTGTAGATTAGGTTTACCTCATGACAGGAATTATTTAATAAACACGTATGTACCTAATGAATACATACTCAAGGTTATTAAGTCACGTTTTCCGTAAAAAAGTGCATTAGAAATGACACGTACTGTAAGAGCCAAATTAAACAACTAACCTAAACATATTGCAAATAAAACTTAAAAGATTATTTGATTAACAACAAAAATACTTATAAAACTATTTCTATTGAACTTTAAAATGGAAAAAACTAAAACTCTATTATGTAGTCCTAACTAATTGTCAATTAAACTAATTATCTTCATACATTATCTCTTAAAAAATGGAAATAAATAAAAACATTACATTCGCTGCGAATGTATCGAAAACTTATTTACTTTGCTTTAAAAAGTAGATACTTATATTTCAACAAATCAAATTCCTTAATTATGTAATATGGAAATACAATTCACAATTAAATTGTAGCATGTATAGCGCAATATGGCTTGTTGGTTTGTACTCAAATGATAATTTTCACTAATTTCAAATACAAAAATCTCAAAATATATTAAAAGCGCGAGCTGTTAAGTACATAAATAAAAGCGAAAGTTTTAAAAGGAAATTTACATCTTAAGCTAAAAAATGGCTCACAATTACACTTTTACAAACATACAAATAAAACTACATATAAAATGGTCAAAAGTATAAAAATGTGGTCCGTGCGACCACTGACCATGTCACAATTTTACATGCTTTATAAATTGCGAAATACCTCAGTATTCAAAAAATAAAAATTATATTTCGATATATGAAAAATTCGGTGGTGCATTTTATATCGAATTGAATTTACACTTAAAACAAATTATTGAAACTTAGACTTAAGATTTAAAAACACCTCGGCGATTCAAAATTGCAAATTGCTTGAATATAATGTAATTTGTCAGGTCAAATTGATATTTCGGAAAAAAGATTTCATTGACATAGGCCAAATATTCATTGAACTGAAAAGACCTATAGATTATAGTATTTTTACCAAAGCACCCATTTCTTATCCCATAGAAAAGGTTTAAGTTTTTAATTTACACATAATGTATAATATATTTATCTCAGTGTAGTATAATGCTGCTCCCAAACAATAGGTAATACGATATTTGGTTGGAAAAGGTATTTAATGTTATGTCGTGTTTTCAATTACATACAGTAAACAATTAGTTAGCTTAACTTGGGAGCAGTACAACTTCACAGAACCTTGAATAGGTGTAGTGCCCAAATTAATTTATAGTCCATCTTGTACTGTAGCTAGATGCAAAGGTTGATCAATTTTCAAATTAATTCGTTAACGCGTTCGATACTTCATGGAAACATGGGATTACTTTAAAACCATTTTTGTGATTATATTGCATTGTTATAATGCGATAGCAGTACCATAAAGTTGTAATGAGAATCTCACCACAACTTCAAGTTCACAAAATGTTCCTGGAGATACGTGACAATGTATTTTCTAGTTAGGTAACGTTGCCAGCAAAGATTTGTGAGGTAACATTCGTTACCACCAATCAGAGCAATTCATGTGCCATCATTTGGTATCATGGCTTAGTGTATCGAAAATGTTGACCTACAAGCTGGACTGCATTACAAATTGGGCGAGTGTATGTTATTTAAAGTTAGTTCGTCTCAGCGGCGTTGTTAGCCCCGGCTGGGGGCACAGGCACGGCGAGCGGCGAGCGCTGTCGGTCGAACATCTCAAGGATCAGCTTCGGGTCGGTTCCGGCCGGCACGGTGACCGTCCCCGTCTGCAAGGGCACCTCATGAGTACCATCGCACGTTCTTCTCGGCAACGCGTGGCGCTCGCGTGTCTACTTCTGTGGCTGTGTTCGATAGCTTTTGTTTAGTTTGGATTGATTTGGTCACAATTATCTGATAGCCAATATGAGTTGAGCGGGGATTTTTCAGTTTTTAGTCTGAGCGGGGATTAAATGAAGGAAACAATAGAAACCAACTTTGATCTAGCGTTTATTAGCACCTAAAATACAAACAACACTATATGCATCAAATCATTTCTGCTGGAAACGCAAACTTTATATGAATTTACAAGACTTTACTCATAGATTTATTTTTAAGAACATGAGACGACTCTTCTCGAAACATGGCTCTTTGTTGTTTTAGTTAATTATTATTTATGTAACATTATAAATTTCCTAGCATATCGGCTATCAGATACAAGAACAAACAAATCATTTACAATAAGTATATTTACCCGATTTTCAATCCCATAAATTTGATGATAATATGAATTTCAAAACGATAACAACACGAGCGAACGCCACAACATTGCCGAGTACAAAATTGTTTATAACTTTGTCACATGAAGTTAGCCATTCCGAGTATATGCGCGTTTGCATTTGCGCAACTAGTCGTAGCTAACTTCACGAGACAAAGTTATAAATTATGGACAAAATACAGTGTAAACATGTGTTAGTAACAATCTCAAGGTACACAATTGTAGTAGTATAAAATATGGGTATATTTTTGCCAATTATATTTGCAACAAAAATCTAAAAAATTACTTGAGTTTTATAGAAGGCAAATAATTTAAGGGACGCTGTCATGCTAAATTGTCTGACCAAGAATTTATATTTGTGAATGAGAAGTGCTGTTTTTGTTAATTTACCTACATTTTAGTATAATATGAAAAGTTTCTATTTTTCGGAGTTTTAACGATTTACTACACATATTGTGTTTGAAACAAGGTAATTATTGAAAACGTAAGGATTTGACAGAAACTGAAACAGAAACAGATTGGGAACAAATTGTTGTTTTCTGTCAAACCACTCAACAGGCCACGGTGACTGCAGTCCCCCAAAAAAAACTAGCCTATACTGTCCACGGTTACTACTTACTACAGTCACCAGCCGGTCGCCAGCTGACTTAGTTCAGTTTTATCGACATTTCAACGAAAGCGGCCCAAATGAGTTGTCCGTGTAGCTACTAATGGCTCAAAAAAATATATGTTAAAAATAATCTATTATAACGCGGATAACAGCGGGTCCTACTAGGAATAATAAAAATGGCTAGTATTATACTAATTTCCTGACAAAATAACAGCATTGTATTTATTCTTGGTCACACAATAATAAAAGAATAAGGCCTGACAATGAGTTACGCGGGCGCGTTTTCATACAAATATGCTACGTCACGTGACCCGCGACGGATCACTTTTGTAAAAAACCGCGCTCGCTCTTCTCAGGTCTTAGTATATAAAGGTATTTAAGCCTGTGTTTATACCTCGATGCGCGTGATGACTCCTTCCTCGCGACTGTGCTCTAGGACTACGAACAAAACATAAAGCGGCCGTCAAACAAACGATTAAACATATACGGGTATATCAAGCGACAATTTTGTTAGGTTGTTCAACAAACGTTCACGTAACTAGATATAAGTGAATGTCAGTTGAAATGCTACATTGTGATAATAGAAAGCGATGGGCTGTAAACAGAACGAAAAAACTTAGTAAAAAGGGCGAATGAATTTCCCGCCAGGGGCGCTGCTGTAGCGTGAGGTCCGTATTGTCAAATTAATATATCAACTTGCGTCACCATAGAATCAATAACGATAACGTGATTTTCAATGTATAAATTATTATTTTTTGACTTTAACTACTATGCCTGAGGATATCACTACACAGTGGCGCCCACTGGTGAGCATAAAAACGGTGGCCCTCTTTCGCTAAAGTAAATTTTCTGAAACGGTTCGTCGATAAAATCACATAGAATTGACAATAAATTGGATAAAAACGTTTAATATAAAGCTCAACAAATATATGTTATAAAAATAATTATGATGCTTTAGGCAGGTTTTTCCTTAAGATTTTTTATTTATAAAATAGCTGATATGCCCTATACACAGGGCCATAGATATTACATGTCAAATATTGTCTGTCTGATTTACAAATAAGTATCTGTAACTTAGGTTTTTATAAAAAAATGAAAGATTAAAATAAGTGTATTATTTTTTTAAGTGTATAGAATATTTCAGATGTCTCTATATAAGATACGTACCGTTTTCACTAGCGGTTGTCGTAGTGGTTGTTGTGGTGGCGCCACCGTCGTTATTCTCGTTGACGGTCGTCCTGGTGGTCGTCTTCACCACCATGGAGCTTGTGTTCACTTGCGAGTTCTAAATAAAGATAACATTGTTTATTTCTCCAAAAAATTCAAGGAGTTAATTATGTAAATGTTCTAACAGACATTAGTAGCATGTTGTATGTAGATATTTGTCCAAACAGGTGGCAGCATTCTTACGCCAGTGATCACAAGTAAAACCAGCGCAAATCCACCTAATGTGGATCTGCTTATGCTGAGGCGAGACCTTTTGGCATAACACATTCAATTATTTATGTCTAGTATTTAGTATTATTTAGATATCCTATTTTTTTATTGTATTTAACTGTATTTTACTGTTTATGTGTGTGTTGTGTCAATAAATGTTTTCTCTCTCTCTCTCTCTCTCTCACAAGTTGTCAAAACAACACATTAAGCATACCTGCAAGTTGATGTTGAGTTCAGGCGCTGCGTCCTGCGTCGCGTTGGTGTGGTCGCGCACGGAGTCCACCGTGATGTCGGCCGACGCGGCTGTGACGTCATGAGGGGCTTCTACCGCCTCCTCCTATCAACCAGTGTCAACTTTACGGAAAGTCTACGGAATACTATTAGGGCGCTATCAATTTGAAGTGGTGCGTTTGACGAATGTCATATGGACGGTTGATTATTTTGATATTTATATTTAATTTTTATGATGATGGCCTCCTTGTCCGTCAACGGCGAAATCAACATGATTTTTTAATGATTAGATTTAAGTACTTCGCCGGTGTGCGAAATATGTTTTAATACAAAGTGCAAGTGCAAACAATGAGCCGTACGCACGAAATGCTCAAATTGAAACCCCCCTTATCAAATATTTGGTAGCCGGCTTGTGTCTTGCTTTCTGAGCGTGGTTCAACTTTTTACTCATCTATTAACAATTATAACAGAATAATTTAATATTGGGTGAAATCTAGAGACAGAAGCTTTTAAATTGTTAGCATATTAACCGTTATACTCGTAAGAAAATATGTTAAGGCGACCATCTATAATTTTTATATTTTGATAGATTTGATTTGATTTGAGAGAAGTTGTGTTTGTGTATTACATGTGATTTTTAATGATTTTTGATATTTCGTAGATTAGAAAAGTCTAATATCACTGGTGAACTATTTCTTGAACCATGATATACCTGTACTGTGCTGAATAGTGGGTTTAAATACCTTATGTTCTCCATTTGTAAGCGGGGTTTCCTCCGCCGCTCCTCTCAGTTCGGCCGCCCAGGGGGACAGAATTATGTGACACTGCGCGACTGTCACCTGTATTGTAAACATAGTAAATTAATTAAATATGATATTTCTCGCTCGCGGCTCTAAGCCGCAACCGATGGATTATTTATCGTTATATTTATATCGTTATAATTCGTTTTTGTAAATAGTTTTATTAAAACGAAAAACATGTACCTAAAACCCGAAACTATTGTTTAAGTTTACTAAAATTACTTTGCTTTGAAATCGATTATCCGGATTTTCGATGATCTAGAATATCCCGGGTTCATCCGGATAATCGGGATGCTACTGTATATTTATACCAAAATAATGGATAGAAGTCTGAGATATTCGCTATTTTAAACAGTAAAACACTGTATAGCTTCTATGGTGTTTATTAAGAAACAAATTAGGGTTTGTTTAGGTTTACCTTATTAGCCGCCAATGAAATCCTCTGCAGTTCTGAAGAAGAGTGCAAGTAGAGTGCTTCACCTCGCTTTGAGAAGCATAAACTTGATATACCACTGGAAAAGACAAGATTTTCATAGAATCTATTTGTATCATAAACTGTCACGGCAGATGTTATGTTATGCTGTCTTAGCTTAACATTTTAAGAGAGGGCATAAGCTTGTAAGAGAAGTTAATATGGTCGTTAAGTTATCTTGTTACTTTGACCAACTAAGAGCCTGTTTCATCTTCTCCAAATATAAAACTAAATTTAAAATTTAAGAAAAACCCCCGATTCCAATGCTTTCTTTTCCTTAAATGTAAAACAACATAATATTATGTAATGTGGACGTGATGCGCTTTCATTTGATACCCCACACTAGTATATTTGCAGATTTCCTGTTTTCGTTCCCCACTCTCACCCCCATAACTTTTAAACGGCAAAACCGATTTTCATGAAACATGTCTAAGAACACCCGGGCCAAACTCACCTTTCATACAAAAAAAAACTAAATTGAAATCGCTCCATCTGTTCGGGAGCTATGATGTAACAGACAGACAGACAGACACGTCGAGCTTATAACACCCCTCTTTTTTGGTCGGGGGTTAAAAATTAGACAATGATTAAAATTACGCTCAGTCACATGTGACAAAGCGAGATAGCTCTTGACATAACAAAACCATTGACGTGTCAACATGGACCCTCCGAACCATTTACCTTACTCGGGTTTTGTACACAACAGAAAAATAATTTAACAAAACGGCCCATCTATCTCTTTCTGCGTGGTGCCAAGAGAAAATTTATCATCTTTATCATTTATTTTTATTATTTCTACAATTTTGTTGTAGACGCCACTGCTTCCGTGTGTACAATGATATCTTTCCATCCAAAGGTTGCCTGGAAGAGATCGCTTTTAGCGATAAGGCCGCCCATTGTCTCACTTTTTGCTACGCACAATTCTTTGTAATATTATTTTTTTATGGTGTTTCAATAAAGAATATTGTATTGTATTGTATCATCTATATAGAGATAAACCATTCTAAAAATGCGCGCCCCTCCACCGCCGTTACACTCACATGCAAAACAGGTGTAAAGACACAATACACATAATTTTCGTCTTTGTCATTGGTTGTTGTTGTTGTTCAGTCACCGGCTGGACACGAAGGTGAGAGCACGCGTTGTTTACACCGCAAAAGTACGGTTGGCATGTCAACAAAAAAGCATCTTCGCAGTTAAGTAAGTATTTTTAACCGACTTAAAAAAAAGGAGGTTTCTCAATTCGACAGTATATATATTTTTTTTGTTTTAAGTTATTAACTTAACTTTTTGAATGGTGCTTGTTTACAGCGTTTGTATATCAAAATACATTCATTTTATTAATACGT
Source organism: Gymnoscelis rufifasciata (assembly GCA_929108375.1). Lineage (NCBI taxonomy): Eukaryota > Metazoa > Arthropoda > Insecta > Lepidoptera > Geometridae > Gymnoscelis > Gymnoscelis rufifasciata. The sequence goes on from OV815311.1 coordinate 13,364,053, forward strand.
TTCATTTTACAGAGCAAAGAAATTATTGCTAAGGTTTATCACCGAATGAAATATGAAGCAGAAAATGGAGTTGAAAATGAAACTGATGCCTTATAATGATCAAATGATATTGAAAAACAATATATGAAAAATTATGCCCTTCGGCCGCGTACGAAACTGGAGCTTCGTAACCAGTTGCGATTAAAAACTTTTTTGTACTTGTACGAAACCAGTTGCGATTAAATACTTTTTTGTACTCTTACGAAACCGCGGTTAACTTTTCGTAACTGGTGATGAGCAAAGGATTTGTATACCTTGTACGATACTAATTTCAAACTATTGTAAAAAGCGATAGCGATATTCCTTATATATTTCTGTTCATGTCCGTAAGTGGTAACCCTCTGAATCCTTACACGTGACCTCTGGGTGGTGCTAAGAACAATCTCTGGTGGTAGGCTTCGGCCGCGGCTTGTCACCACCCTCCGGGCTGGGCCAGTACGTGAAGCGTTTGTTTCGTGTTTCGTAATATGGCCCTTAGAAGCCATCTTCTAGGTCTTCTTGTCACATCTTAGACCACATCGTCACTTTACATCAGGTGAGATTGTAGTCAAATGAAGGCTTATCTAACATAAAAAAAAAATAATAATAAACTAATCTAATCTCTAGGTCGTGTTTAGCCTCATAACAGTTGATTTACCTTTTTTTGACACATGGAAGAAGTTGTAAAAATTAAATGAAATTTTTAACCCCTGTTTATTTTGTGATTATTTGTTGATACTTTAGTTATTACCTCTCAAGGTATCCAATTAAAATATTTGTTGTTGGCTGTCGTTCACGAAAAAATTGGATAAACAGATTTACACTTTAAAGATTTTTTTTTGACAAATTCTAAATCAAAAAGTTGTAGAACAAAATATGTTCGCCTGGTGCGTGCCCTTCACCCCCTTTTCGGAGTATATACCTTATTTGAAACACCTTGTATATGTATACTTTTTAGCACTCCACATTTTTAGTATTGGCAATTATTAGTAGTAATTATATTAGTTGGAGTAAGTGTTTGTTTTTATTTTAGTAAATTTTGTGTTTCATTTTGCTTACCACCGCCGTCCACAACCTTCCTGAATTAAATTATATCCATACAACGGTTGTCTGGAAGAAACTTTAAACAATAAGACAGCCCATTACGCATGCTAGGTTTAATTTTACTATTTATAATTGTGTAGTTTTGTTTATTGGTGTTTGTAATAAAGAATGTTCTATGTACATATATTTTAAACAGCTTTTGCAGCAAGTGAGGCGAAGTTATTGCATTTTAGATACGTTAATATTTTAATTTCTTTATGAAATAAGAGACTTTAAAATATCCATAACTGCTATAATGTATTTGATTTTCTAATACGAATAGATATGTAAAAATGGAAAAAGGGGAATTCATTTTATTAGGTAACTAATTCTTGATTCATATGAAAAAAAATGGCAGAACTATTTTTTCTGGCAGATACTTTCATCAATGGATTAAAAATCTGCCCTTAATTAAAAATACCTACTTATGGCTTAGCCGAAAATGGAATCAAACAAGTATGAAAAAATTAAAACTGAAAAGCAAATGGAGATATCAATTCTATACAATGCCTAACTGTTATTTGGTTTAAGTACAATTCTACAATTGATTGATTAACTTCAGCGTCGATTTCTTAGGTACGCATGAGGAAAATAAAGTACCGCCTTGTAATTCATTACTTCATTACGATTTCTTATGTCGAAACCAGTTTCGTGAAAGGAAAAAAACCTATTGCTTCGTAACTAGTATCGTAAAAAGAAGATTTTTTCTTCTACCGTACCTGGTTACGAGACGCCAGTTTCGAACGCGGCCGAAGGCAAATTATGACATGGATTTCGAATTTATTATTAATGTTGTGTCTGATTCCGATGAAAGCGATTAGGTGATGTGATGAGAGAATAATTGTTTTTTTTTTATTATTGATAAGCCTTCATTTGACCACAATATCACCTGATGTTAAGTGACGATGTGGTCTAAGATGGAGCATGAAGCCCTAGAAGATGGCTTCTCCGGACCACATTACGAAACACGAAAAAAATCTTGACTAAGTATATCTTTTTTGTTTATTATCGTCTCCCAATGACTGATTGTTATTTTATTTTATGGTGAAGCAGAGTATGCTTAGAAATATATGTGCAGAGTTTTTAGTCTAGAAGATATATTTTTTTACTATTTGATCTTAAATTCTCAATTAGCTGTGATTATTAATAAACGTTGTTGATTTATTTTGTAATATCCTTATTATTTATAGAATTCCTATCTCCCTTTTAAAATGATGGGCAATTTTTTATCTGTTTATCTTATTCTGAAACATTAACTTAATTTTCCGTATTTTTTATGCAAACTGTACACTAAGAAAGAAAGCCTGGATCTGTTGACCAACTAGTGCATAAATGAGCCGAACGCGCGACAGAGCGCACGTGTCGCCCAAACAAAGAGCGCGTTCCCCGCCATACAATGAGTACACTGGACTGATCGCACAATCAGTTGACTTCTCAGTGCGCGGATGAGTCCAGGTTTCTAGTGTAGTTCCAGAACGCACACAAGTATAGTGATGCAATAAGTATTTCCTCTCACACGTTGAAATGATCACGTTTTGTGGAGGGGCGAACATTTTTAGAATGGTTTATCTCTACCTACATATGTATGGATTATGACAGAAAAGATCACGATGTTAAGGGAAATTCTAAAGCAGTAACTTTAGAATTTCTTTTAACATTGTGATCTTTTACTACGCTACTTTAGCTACGGTGTTGTCTGTATTATTGGATGAAATACTGACTTGATGTCTTCCTTCCTGACGGCGGCCGCGTTGATCTGCCGCCGCAGCTCGGGGCTCAGCACGAGGCAGTCGCCCAGGTTGGTGAGGCAGAGCAGGCACCACTCGCGGTGCTTCTCTGCGCCCGCGCCGCATTCGAACCACGCGAACGCTGTTCTTCGTACCTGTTAACATAGGAGACATTGAAAACCTGGCCCAATAATATTCCGACACTCACCTTGCAACTCGTCTCATATTAAAAAGAGACTTGTGTTTTAGAACCCTATATTATATGACAGTTGCATAGTAGACTATTTCATCAATGAGTCCTGTATCGATGATTTATTGATTATTGACTTTAAAGACTCTAATTATGAGGTCGTGATAAGGTATCAAGTAATTATTGTTAAAATTAATAGTCATTTATTGATAATTCAATTATACATCACAGTAACACCTGATTTTTAGTACTAACACAATCATGTAGAAAACCATATGAGATGTATGACTCTTCACCTATACGATGTATCTATATAATTCTTATATCATTTGTAACGTGTACTACCTACTTGACAGAATAAATCGGGATTTAGATCGGGATTTGAGCGCCTCAGCGCGCCATCCACCGAACCGTATACATTTAAATAAAAATGTCAGGACAAGATTAAGCTCCTATGTATCGTATTTAGTGTTGATAATTATAATAATCGAGAAGTAACTCTATTCCAACACATACTCCACAAAATATTTACGGACTAGAAACACTGACTGCCTCAGTGGCGCGGTGGGCGAGAGTCCGCTTGTGGCGCAAGAGGTAGCGGGTTCGATTCCCGCCGAGGGGTCAAGTGTTTATATGTTCTGCAAGCACTTTCTCCTTGGTCTGGGTGTTTAATATGTATAATAAAAAATATCTATGTACGTATGTATATTATATTAAGTATAATCAGATGTCTAGTACCCGTAACACAAGCTAAGAGCTTACCACGGGGCTAGATGTTGTTGTGTGAAATGTCTGGAAATATTTATTGATTTATTTATGTATTGTATTAAGTGTTGATACTAATCAAGAAGTACACCAATAACAACACATACTCCACAGTTTATTTACGGACTAGAAACACTGAAACAAGATTTTTAAGTATAAGATGGATGACTAGTAGTCATAGAGAACTAATTTTTAAATGTTATGCAGAAAAAATTAAGACACATCCGTAATCTTCGCGCACAGGATTCGAACCTGCATCGCCAGGAATGCGCCCTGACGTGCTAGAACCAATTACACCAACGCGTCATCACGTGATAGGTCGAAATTTTTCTGCACTTAGAGTACTAACCCTAGCGCCTTCGTGAGCAGTCAGCTTGTATTTGTTGTGTGGCTTCAGCGAGGGCAGCGTGAACACCTTGAACTGCTCCTCGGACGTGATCAGCACTCGATGCGTTCCCTGCTCCGGTAGGGGGGATACGCCGCGTTCAACCTGCACAATAAATAATAATAATAATAAATCATTTATTTCAGGCATCTAAGGCCCATAAAACATATACCTTATAGACTAGCATACATAAAAAATATAAATCTTATAAACTAAAGTGTCAGCATCGTGGATCATCTGTTACGGCGGTGTCGCCTTGCAGTGTAGGCGACCGATGCACCGTCGCGTCGTGATGAAGTAAAGCCACCGATTAAGTATAGAAATGTAAATAAGAATTGATATGGATAACATACTATGATACCTACTTTTGGCGGTTTGGAAGTTTTCCTATATTATGAAGCTGAATTTTATTGGGACGAAGTTTGAAGGTTCTGATTTATTTTATGAGTTTTCAAATAAAAAGAAACAACAACTTGTGTTGAAGATTTAAAAAATTCAATACAAACACTTAAAATTTAATTTAATTGAGAACTGCATGATCTGGAAGTCGCATAAAATATTTAATACATAAATAAATAATGAAAAAGTAAGGTTCTGTGTCATTATTATAGTTACAGAACAACCTTACTTTTTTATAAGAAACTAGCGGCACGCCCCGGCTTTGCACGGGTAATTATTCAAAATTGTTTCAAAATTATTCGAATTTTTCTCGCCGTAAAAACCATCCACTCCAACGAACATTTAAAAAAATAAATTGGCTAAATTGGTATAGGCGTTGTTGAGTTATGCGCTTAGCAACACATTTTGCAATTCATTTTTAACCCCCGACAAAAAAGAGGGGTGTCATAATGTTTGACGTGTCTGTCTGTCTGGGACATCATAGCTCCCGAACGGATGAAGCGATTTCAACTTAGTTTTTTTTGTTTAAAAGGTGAGTCTGGCGCAAGTGCTCTTAGACATGTTTCATGAAAATCGGTTGTGCCGTTTAAAAATTGTGGGGGTTAGAGTGGGGAAGGAAAACCGAAAATCTGCAAAAACTCGAGTATCAAATGAAAGCGCATTGCGTGCACATTACACATTATTATGGTGTTTTACTTTTAAGGAAATTGAAGGATTCGAATCGGGGGTACTTCTTATATTTTAAATTTAGATTTATTATTTATAAGAACATTAAGGTAAGAGAAAACATATTATTGATTGCAATCTTCAATTTGGTGTAACCGACAACAAACATAAACTTGGTTCGGGTCAATTTGTGTAACGTTAGTTTTTTGAAGAAAGTTGGTTTTATATTGGTGTATAATTTTTCGTTCAAGCTAAGAATTAGTGTAAGAGCAATGCTGGTTTGCCAAGATACATACACCAACTTAACCTTCTTCGGTCATAGGAATACAACAATTCGACTTATGTAAATGGATCACATACCTACTCAGTTACAACATAATTTCGACGGAAGTCTGCAAAATTTACAGTTAAAATGTGTAGCGTAACTGTATTTTTTTAAAGTTAGAATTATATTATTATGCTATTCGAAAGAGCAGAAAAAAACTAAAAAAACTGTATACTCAACTTATTTTACGTGTTTTGGTGGTTAACCCAATTGAACTGCCAACCGACGATAATACAATATCTATGCTATAATGGTAGGGTTTAGTTCTGAAAATAACTTTTTGAATGGGATTAGTTACCTGTTAACGAATTATTAACTACTTACTAAGCGACAAAATATTATCAAGCGACAATTTATTTATTTCCGTACACGACCATTCAGTAGGGAGCCGACCCCGCGCGGCAGATAATTTCGTGATCTTAACCCCCCTCCCGTACCTTCGTACCCGAGTGACGCCTGCCACTCCACAACGCATAGTGTCACAAAACTATAATAGTTAGAGATATGATGTAATGACGTTTATTGTAGATAATGATAAGGTCTACAAAGTTGTAATACATCACTTTGTTATATATTCAATAGTTTTCGCAGCATTCGCGATTAAAGAAAGATTTTAGGTTTATTTTTTCATAAAAATCGGTTACTGTCACAAAACTATAATAGTAAGAGATATGATGTAACGACGTTTATTGTAGATAATGATAAGGTCTACAAAGTTGTAATACATCACTTTGTTACATATTCAATAGTTCTTCAATAGTTCTTCGCTTTGACCCTGGTTTGGCACACTGAACCGTAGAGTAATTTCTTCAACATTTCTGCAGTTGTTGATAATATACATCAAAGTTGAAGCTACAATCGAATTACGATTCTGTCCACTGCATCCATCCACAAACAAATAAACGATATTTTTGCCTTTTTCATCATTATTACTGATTTTTTTGCAGTCGTAATTGCACTTACGACTTTTTTGAACAAAATTTTGTATGGATGAAAGTCATACTAAACGTCGTAAGTGCACTTACGGCGTTTAGAATGATTTTAATTTTTAAGAACTGTAGATACGTCAACGTACATCTAGACCCAGGAAGAAGATACGGATACACCGATTAGACAGAACGGTGCGTCTTCAAAAGTAGAAAAAAACTACATTAAAAAGTCAAATACGCCAAAATGTTGGTTACGTCACTTAGTCAGGCAGGCGACGATATGTTTGACGTGTCTGTCTGTCTGGGACATCATAGCTCCCGAACGGATGAAGCGATTTCAACTTAGTTTTTTTTGTTTAAAAGGTGAGTCTGGCGCAAGTGCTCTTAGACATGTTTCATGAAAATCGGTTGTGCCGTTTAAAAATTGTGGGGGTTAGAGTGGGGAAGGAAAACCGAAAATCTGCAAAAACTCGAGTATCAAATGAAAGCGCATTGCGTGCACATTACACATTATTATGGTGTTTTACTTTTAAGGAAATTGAAGGATTCGAATCGGGGGTACTTCTTATATTTTAAATTTAGATTTATTATTTATAAGAACATTAAGGTAAGAGAAAACATATTATTGATTGCAATCTTCAATTTGGTGTAACCGACAACAAACATAAACTTGGTTCGGGTCAATTTGTGTAACGTTAGTTTTTTGAAGAAAGTTGGTTTTATATTGGTGTATAATTTTTCGTTCAAGCTAAGAATTAGTGTAAGAGCAATGCTGGTTTGCCAAGATACATACACCAACTTAACCTTCTTCGGTCATAGGAATACAACAATTCGACTTATGTAAATGGATCACATACCTACTCAGTTACAACATAATTTCGACGGAAGTCTGCAAAATTTACAGTTAAAATGTGTAGCGTAACTGTATTTTTTTAAAGTTAGAATTATATTATTATGCTATTCGAAAGAGCAGAAAAAAACTAAAAAAACTGTATACTCAACTTATTTTACGTGTTTTGGTGGTTAACCCAATTGAACTGCCAACCGACGATAATACAATATCTATGCTATAATGGTAGGGTTTAGTTCTGAAAATAACTTTTTGAATGGGATTAGTTACCTGTTAACGAATTATTAACTACTTACTAAGCGACAAAATATTATCAAGCGACAATTTATTTATTTCCGTACACGACCATTCAGTAGGGAGCCGACCCCGCGCGGCAGATAATTTCGTGATCTTAACCCCCCTCCCGTACCTTCGTACCCGAGTGACGCCTGCCACTCCACAACGCATAGTGTCACAAAACTATAATAGTTAGAGATATGATGTAATGACGTTTATTGTAGATAATGATAAGGTCTACAAAGTTGTAATACATCACTTTGTTATATATTCAATAGTTTTCGCAGCATTCGCGATTAAAGAAAGATTTTAGGTTTATTTTTTCATAAAAATCGGTTACTGTCACAAAACTATAATAGTAAGAGATATGATGTAACGACGTTTATTGTAGATAATGATAAGGTCTACAAAGTTGTAATACATCACTTTGTTACATATTCAATAGTTTTCGCAGCATTCGCGATTAAAGAAAGATTTTAGGTTTATTTTTTCATAAAAATCGGTTATTGTCACAAAACTATAATAGTAAGAGATATGATGTAACGACGTTTATTGTAGATAATGATAAGGTCTACAAAGTTGTAATACATCACTTTGTTATATATTCAATAGTTTTCGCAGCATTCGCGATTAAAGAAAGATTTTAGGTTTATTTTTTCATAAAAATCGGTTATTGTCACAAAACTATAATAGTTAGAGATATGATGTAACAACGTTTTTTTGTAGATAATGATAAGTTATACAAAGTTGTAATACATCACTTTGTTATATATTCAATAGTTTTCGCAGCATTCGCGATTAAAGAAAGATTTTGGGTTCTTTTTTTTCACCATGGGTTACATTATCGGAGTTTGGTAAGGAATCATATTATTTTTGAAAACTAAATATAGCCTATGTCACTCAGGGATAGTGTAGCTTTCGAATGGTGAAAGAATTTTTTAAATCGGTGCAGTAGTTTCAGAGCCTATTCGAGACAAACAAACAAACAAACAAACAAACAAAAAATCAAACCTTTCCTCTTTATAATATTAGGATAGATTAGTTTTTAACCCCCGACCAAAAAAGAGGGGTGTTATAAGTTTGACGTGTCTGCCTGTCTGTGGCATCATAGCTCCCGATCGGGTGGAGCGATTTCAATTTAGTTTTTTTTTGTATGAACGGTGAGTTTGGCCCGGGTGTTCTTAGATTTCTTAGATGTTTCATGAAAATCGGTTGAGCCGTTCAAAAGTTATGGGGGTGAGAGTGGGGAAGGAAAACCGAAAATCTGCAAATATACTCGAGTGGGGTATCAAATGAAAGAGCATCGCGTGCCCTAACTACTAAATATTATGGTGTTTTACTTTTAAGGAAATTAAGGAATTGGAATCGGGGGTTTTTCTTAAATTTTAAATTTAGATTTATACCTCTAACGGATCCGGCAGAGGAACCGACGCGCCGTCCAGGATAGTGATGCCTATCACAGGCGCTCGGTGTTTCAGTTGAATTTCTTTCGCTAGTTGACACGTTACCTGTACAAAAAAATCATATAAATATATGTTCATTTTCTTTCACTTTTTAGGACATCTGAACTTTTATTCAATACGTGGAAGCAGAGACGCTGTTATTTATCTATAAACTAGCGGCCCGCCCCGGCGTCGCACGGGTATAAAATTTTCCAGTTTAAGTGGTTTAGGAGTCCATTGAGGACAAACATTGTGACACGAGATTTATATATATTAAGATTAGCAAATGGTTAGTGAAAACCATAAATATACATGACTTCAATACTTAATATAAATGTCTGAAGAGGCGTTTTTTAAATGATCGCGCTGATTGATAATTGAAATTCACTGTCGTATGGCCATCTTTTAATTTATCGGAGCGTTATGCCGATATGCTACCTTTACCTATTTTAATTCGATATAGATCCGAAACGGTCAGCTGGATCGAAAAATGTAGAAAGAACACTCTAAATATTTTTTAAATACCTACCTATTTAATGATACGATTAAACGATACTCATGACATAGACTGTTGACTTAATTTTTTTTTTCTTACAAAAAGGCGTTTATTAAGAGGAATTTCATAATTCATAATTTCATAAATTTTATTCATTCCACAATATTTACATTGTATTTGAAAATTACAATAATACCAAAAATGTATTACCTATTTTTATTTACTAATTATTACCTATTTTAATTTTCAATTCATCGACATTATGAATCATAAAAATATGGCCAGGCGTTTGGTCTGTATACAGGAGCATACAGACATATATATTATGTACATAGACTAATAAACACATTATACCACTCATTTGCGTCGCGCAGTCGGGTAAAAACACGGGCAATATGAAGCGAGGAGTTAGTTATAATTATACTCACAGTTTCCTCTTTCCTCTTATTGCTGTTTGGTACGTTGAGGGTAAACGCGAACACCGTGCCGTTGTTGGTGCCCGCCCAAAGCGTGGGTACGCTCATTTGTGCTGGAAAATGCGAAATAACTAATATGTATACAGAATTCCTATCTGATTGTCTACTCTAGCATATCATTTTGAAATTTACAGCCGTTAATGAAAGTTATTTTAAGGGTTGTCTAAGGCTGCGTATCGACCTCGCAGTAAACTACTTGCATAATTCTACTTAGGACGTATGCGACAAATTCGTCGAGATCAGTTTGTCGAAAAAACAACTCGTCGTAGCGAGCGTGGTGCGGCAGCGGCAGGCGAAGCGCCAGAAAGCCTGTTCAGAGGTAAAGTTCAATTGTATATTCGATGATTTTTATTTGCGCAGCGTTGTTCTGGACGTATTTATTTTGGACAAATTACCCTAGACGAATTTTCCGCAAATCACTTAGGATACTGTACTTGAATCAACTCGAACAATGGCGAACTTCATACTTTGGTATGCCGAAGTCAAACATTGCTAACTCAAACACTGGCGAACCAAAACATAAAACATAGGTATGCCGCGAACATAGCTGTTGCTGTGGCCGCGCGAAGTTCATACGTAGCTTTATTCAGGTCATCGGTTGATATCATTTTAGTGTTATGAATGTTTCTTTAGTGGGTTACAAAATGGATATGCCAGAGTAAGCAGATACTTAAGGGAAATAATCACATGAAGCATATCGACAATAACACGTGTATTTAGGATGATACAACGATATAATTTATGAAAATATAACAATATCCACAACTCACGTAACTAGTCTAATGAGACATAAATAATATTAAAACAGACTAGCTATAAATTAATTACCGAGCATGATTCAGAAAACAAAGATGTAAAAACACATAGTTACGGAACAAAACTTAAGGCCTAAGTGAAAGATATATAAAGAGACCACAGTTCGATGTAATTCACTCCTCCCGATTAAGATATTTGTTGACATGATGTCGAAAACTTGCAAGTTTTGTTTTTTCTTATTTGACAGCCGCTTAATAAACGTAAAATTGAAGCGCGTTTTACATAAACAAGCTAATAATTATAATCACATACGGTATAAAAAAATATTGTACGGCTTTGTCATAATCATAATGGAAAGCCAAAACGCAACCATCGTTGGGACAATCGTATCGTACGTAGATAACGATAGATATCGGTAGATAAATAGATAATTGATAGATTCAGGAGTAACTATTATTAAGTAAGTACTAATTATTCGGTTCCATTTAGGTATTTGTTTCGTACGAACGCGAGATCAAACGTATTTAATACAAATAATTCGTGCAAAAACTGCACGGACGCTTAGCATTATCAAATCCCGGGATGATCGTGTTTTCGCTTTCCAAAAGATATAACTATATATGCTAGACTTTATATATTAGGACATATTTTGAGATAAGCTTCAATAGCCTACATATACTTACTCCACTTATACGTTATTAAAGCACTACATATCGAGCGAACCAGCCAATAGAAAAACTCACAGTCAGATGCATCACCGGTCAGTTTCTCGTCTATAATACAGAAGAAAATCTTTTTTCTACTTCAAACTAAAGTTACGGAAGATATTATACGAAAATATAAATACTGATACGTATTAAATGAGGCGTTTTCCGAAAATATGAAATCTCTGAAAAAGTCATTAAGAATATTTATTCAGTTGCTGAACAATTCATTTAATCTATATCTGGACGCGTGGTTATTTTAAATATTTTTTTTAGGTAAACGCCTCATCAAGTATTTTGCTAGCTAGATAAGACCTTTGAAAATCCTCATAATTGTTTTTTTTTAAACTTCCATATAAATGAACAGATGGGTTTATTTTACTAAGTTTAATTTTTAACTACACAAACTAAACCATACATAATATTTTATAGATTAAGAGAAAAGGTGAAATAGGTTACATAATAGCGGTTTCAAGCGGTTTTTACTGGTACCTACCTGATTCTTTCGGTTCGGCCGAGTCCGAATCGCCGGATAAGCCAAATTAGAGAAACACAAGATAAAATCCAATAGTTATTTACAATAACAAAGAATGTTGAATTTTATATAAACAAAAAAAAAGGGTTGTAATTTTTCCATTCGAAGTTTCGCTGTAAAGAACCTTTCTATTAACATTGCTTGCGGTTTGAATTTCCCATGTAGAATCTGCTAGGGGCATACTTAAACAAAGTGCTCGCGGGTTTCACAATATTAGTTATAATGTTAAATCTATGATACTACAAATAAATAAAGCGTTTGACTACATGGAAAATTCAGAAAGTGCATTCAGTGATTATCATCTTCTCCTTGCCTATGCCCCATATTTGAATATGGGGTCAGTACAAAAGTACTCTCACTTTTATATGATATTTTTCACAGCGGGCTGACTGATTCTTAAAGCCTGTTTCACGATCTATGAGTAGAATAGCAATTCAGTGTAGTGTTACAGCAAGGTAATGTCCCGTAAACCACGTATACATATAAAATAGCATATATGCATATAAATAAGTACCTTACAGACTAACATATAGTATGTGAAAATATAGAGCAATCTCGGTCAGTCAGTTGATCACTGACAGTTGTCAGTTGACTTGATTACTCTATTGGCTATGCAAAGATAACCGCACGCCTCTAGCGGCGAAATTTAGAAGCTGTCTAAGAACGATACTTTCTTTGTTTACATCTGATTTGTATTTATTATTTATGTTATGCCCTGACGTTAATTGTAACGAAAACTGTCAGAGTGTCGTTCTTGGACAGCTTCACAAATTGACACTAGAGACGCTAGTTAGAATCTTTGCATTGCATCGCCAATATTACCATTAGCTATTTAACTCAGAGAGTGAGAAGCAGACAGTTATACATATTTTTCGGTGCTAATTAAGAATAAAGTAATGCATACTGTTAATAAGGAATGTCCTGGCGAAGTACAGGCACCGCACCATGGAGCCGAAGGCATCGTCGTTAGACCTCGCCTCGACCGCTCGCTCGATCGGTTTCACCTCCGCGTCGTTTTCTGAGGCAGCCTTGTCGACGGTCTTCTTGGCGGGCTAGAATGTTGAGATTGTCATTAACAATATTTCGACCTAACTTGGCTTTGTTTGTGTTTTACGATGGGAAAAATGTAAAAACAAATAATTAATTAAATGAGTTCGGAGCCAATTTCATGCATATAAGTTTTTAGCCAGTCAGTCAATAATAGCACTAGTTTAAACCAAAGTTGTTTTTTGTTGCTATATCAGTGTTTAAGTAAACATGTTTTTTTTTGTAAAGGATAATTAAATGAAATTAACCTAAAAATTATATCTTTGAACCGCACTCTATCTTTGACGTCTACTGGTAAGCTCCAAACTTAAGACTTCTTATACTGTGGCAAAATATCAGAATTCCATGAAAACTTCCATCAAACGCGAAATAGATAGATTAGATAGATTTTTCTGGCAAATAACTTATGTAATAAAGTGTAACTGAGCTTACTTTTACTTCGGGAAATTCTGTGTCGTAAGCTAGTGTTAGCTGCCCTTACCTGAGTGGGTGAGGTGGGACTGGCCGCGGTGGTCTGCCGCCGCTGGGACCTGCCCTTCCTTAGCCGCCGGAAGGATTCCCGCAGAGACTTCTTGAACGATTTCCGCCTGGAGATCGGCGTGTCTCCGGCCCCGGCCGTATCTGTAAATGCAATGTAGTGTTATTTATTTAATCATGTATATCATTAGTTTCTACATAATTAGTTCCACCATTACCGACTGCTCCCGCACCGCAACTAACAGGGAACAATGGCGGCGCATTGCAAAAGCAGCAACCCAATATAAGGACCACCCATAACCACGACCACTCTGTCAAGAGTGCCCGACTAAGAAGAAGAGATCATTAGTTTCATTGCTAAAATTTGAATTTGTCACGCGCCTGCGCTTTCAGATAAGTCGCGATAAATGTAAAGCCTTCCACAAACTCCAGCAGTTGTAGCTTTGCGCCGCCGCGACTTCATGATATTATGTAGTGAAGGATATCGCGGCGCCTTCCTGCGCAGCGCTGGCTTTTTCAACTTGGCATATCATTATTTATTTATATTATTTATGTTAGATAAGCCATTGACCACAATCTCACCTAATGTAAAGTGACGATGGGGTCTAAGATGGGGCATGAAGACCTAGAAGGTAGATGGCTTCACCGGGCCACATTACGAAACACGAAAAAATCGCTACCTACATTAAATTAATTAATACAATATGTTTTGTTATCCTACTAGAGCATGTAGAGATTATATCAGAGCGACGACGCGACGTGACGTCATCGACGCCAGGTCTCGAGATAATGTAACAGTGTTATACGTGGCACGACGATAACATCGCAGAGATTCTCTCGCTCGTGCAGCGGCCCCATGCAGAGCCAAACCACTGGCTTCATCAAGCATCGTCGCGTCGTGTCTCTGTATTATCTAACTCTTACCGTGAGGTTTGAGCGTGCACCGGTGCGCGATGGGTTTCAAAGAGCGCGAGCCCGTGCGCGGTGCCGTCGATTTCACGGGAACGTGCAGTAACTATAGGAGGCGGCACTCATGCGACAGTCATAATGTGAAATGTTAGGCCGATAAGCAAAACCTTCAAATTGATAGCACCAGTTAGCAGCACCGTTGATGTCTACGTTCCCGATGTCGCCACTGGCCTCTTTAAGTTTCGTCGCGTCGTGTATTTACGTCTTCTAAAAAGGTTTAGAAGACGTAAATACACCAATACACGTTAATACATGGTAAAGGTACCATGAGGGTTGAGCGTGCACCGGTGCTAAACCTTCAAATTGATGACAACAGTTGGCATCACCGTCAATGTCCACGTTTCCTATGTCACCACTGGCTTGATCATGTATCGTCGCGTCGTGTCTCTATTATGTAACTCTCACCGTGCGGGTTGAGGGTGCACCGGTGCGAAACCTTCAAATTGATGACACCAGTTGGCATCACCGTCAATGTCCACGTTTCCTATGTCACCACTGGCTTGATCATGCATCGTCGCGTCGTGTCTCTATTATGTAACTCTCACCGTGCGGGTTGAGGGTGCACCGGTGCGAAACCTTCAAATTGATGACACCAGTTGGCATCACCGTCAATGTCCACGTTTCCTATGTCACCACTGGCTTGATCATGTATCGTCGCGTCGTGTCTATATTATGTAACTCTCACCGTGCGGGTTGAGGGTGCACCGGTGCGAAACCTTCAAATTGATGACACCAGTTGGCATCACCGTCAATGTCCACGTTTTCTATGTTACCACTGGCTTGATCATGTATCGTCGCGTCGTGTCTCTGTATTATCTAACTCTCACCGTGCGGGTTGAGCGTGCACCGGTGCGCAACCTTCAAATGAATGGCACCAGTTAGCAGCACCGTCAATGTCCACGTTCCCTATGTCGCCACTGGCTTGATCAAGTAACGTCGCGTCGTGTCTCTGTATTATGTAACTCTCACCGTGCGGGTTGAGCGTGCACCGGTGCGAAACCTTAAAATTGATGGCACCAGTTGGCAGCACCGTCAATGTCCACGTTCCCTAAGTCGCCACTGGCTTGATCAAGTATCGTCGCGTCGAGTCTCTGTATAATGTAACTCTCACCGTGCGGGTTGAGCGTGCACCGGTGCGAAACCTTCAAATTGATGACACCAGTTGGCAGCACCGTCGATGTCCACGTTCCCTATGTCGCCACTGGCTTGATCAAGTATCGTCGCGTGTGTAACTCTCACCGTGCGGGTTGAGCGTGCACCGGTGCGCGATGGGCGCGGCGCGCGCGGCGTCGAGCAGCGCGAGCCCGTGCGCGGTGCCGGCGCACACCACGCCCCAATCCCACTGCGCGCCCAGCGCCGTCACCGCCGCGGGAGGAGATAATTGTACTACACTGCTCGCCTGCGCAACAAGTATCGTCGCGTATGTAACTCTCACCGTGCGGGTTGAGCGTGCACCGGTGCGCGATGGGCGCGGCGCGCGCGGCGTCGAGCAGCGCGAGCCCGTGCGCGGTGCCGGCGCACACCACGCCCCACTCCCACTGCGCGCCCAGCGCCGTCACCGCCGCGGGAGGAGATAATTGTACTACACTGCTCGCCTGCGCAACAAGTATCGTCGCGTATGTAACTCTCACCGTGCGGGTTGAGCGTGCACCGGTGCGCGATGGGCGCGGCGCGCGCGGCGTCGAGCAGCGCGAGCCCGTGCGCGGTGCCGGCGCACACCACGCCCCACTCCCACTGCGCGCCCAGCGCCGTCACCGCCGCGGGAGGAGATAATTGTACTACACTGCTCGCCTGCGCAACAAGTATCGTCGCGTATGTAACTCTCACCGTGCGGGTTGAGCGTGCACCGGTGCGCGATGGGCGCGGCGCGCGCGGCGTCGAGCAGCGCGAGCCCGTGCGCGGTGCCGGCGCACACCACGCCCCACTCCCACTGCGCGCCCAGCGCCGTCACCGCCGCGGGAGGAGATAATTGTACTACACTGCTCGCCTGCGCAACACATACAGTAACATTAAACACTAACATTTGACGACCTCTGTGGCTCGGTAAGCGAAGGTCCACTTTTGTACGATCTACAATTACTGGTTTCTGGACTGGGTGTTTTCTATGTATCATACGTATGCACTTACAAAAAAAAATGTATCTATGTAGTATATCAGTCACCTAACACCCATAGTACAAGCTCTGCTTAGTTTGGGGTTAGGCGATGCTGTGTGAGTAGTCCGGAAATATTTATTTATCTAAAGGCCGATCCGCACGCAACTGTGCCGGCACGTGACCGATAGTTCCGTACCGTACAGTTCGTAAGTAACGTACGGCGCATCACTGACATAACTGAATGTATGCTACAATATTAATTTTCACTGACACTGATGGATACGTTACTGATCGATCGGCAAGTGTCGGCACCGTTGTGTGTGGATAGGTCTTAAAGGACTAGTACAGTCGTCATACTACAGTAAGTCGATATTTCGTTACATTACAGCACTATAAGGCTATATGGGAACAGAGCGACCAAAAACTCCACTGTAACTTTGCCACACAAGTTATTATATAAACATTTGTTATTGTTATTTTTCATAGAAGTTAAGTTTAGTTTAAGTTATTTTGTATTTGTTTACTGTATTCAACCGACATAAACTGATTGTTTAAAGGTTGTAAAACTTGAATAAAAAAAAGGTCGTAAGAGACCTAGTGCGAACGGCAGAGCTACGCAATGGAAAAAATTATTATTCGTATTTTTGTGAACTAAACTGGAATAAAGACTTTTTATTTTTATTAATAGATTAAACGGCTAACATACACTACGATGACCTAAAAGGTGTCCTTACCCGGGTGGGTGAGGTATACTACCTAAAATCTAAATCTGTCTAGTATTTTTAGACGGGCTAACAGACGGACTCAAAGTCAAAGTCAAAACGTTTATTCCCTTCGACGCTTATGCATACATAGACAGGTCAATTTTAAGCTAATGTAAATAAAAACTAAACAGAATACCAGTTTTTTTATGTAGACATCATGCCTATTCGTTAAGACACTGTTAGCTCCATCTATTAAGTATTTGACGGACATCCGGTCGAAATGATAAGTACAATAATAAAAATAAATATTAGAAATACAGCGCTATCGGATCTAATTACTGATCAACAGTTAATTAAATTGAGGGGCATTAAATATATTGTTTATATCATAATAATATGTTACCTGGTAACCTTGCGGGAATGTGAGCGCTCCACTCCTCAGAGTCAGCTGGTCGTGTCCCTTCCACACGAAGCCATCGCGGTCTGACACGATGTTGACCGACACGGACTGCAACAACACAAGATCTCATCAACAAAGGAATCCTCTGTAGAAAGGTTCTGACCAAAGTTGCTGGTTACTCTGACAAAATATTTTTTGAAGTGAAACTTCTTTAGAATCGTTGTTATTTAAAACCGGATGCAACGGAAAAAACGACAGGTAAGGCAATCTTAAACGCTAACAAGGTTAAGCAACTTTGCGCGACGCCAGTAATTGGATGGGTGATCGCCCGAACAAAATCTTTTTGGACCGAATTTTTTTTTTGTTGTTTTTTTAATCATCTCATTCTTTTGTCGATTTACTGAAGTTTCACTTCTATCGTGTGTGAATCGCACACACACCTTTTTTTTTTATGAAACCTAGCGGCCCGCTCCGGTTTCGCACGGAGCGGGCTTTACTGCCGAACTTACTGACTTGACTATACAAGTAAGGGTCTAGACAGACGGACTGCAATTCAACTGCAATCCGACTGCCAAATGGCAGTTCAGATGCAGTTGGAATGCAGTTGGCTCGACTGCAATCAAACTGCACGTCGACGGGCAGTTGGCGTGCAGTTTCATTGCAGTTGAGCCAACTGCATTCAAACTGCAACAGAACTGCGAGGTAACTCAAATGTGTGCAGTGGTTGTAACTGCACTCGGACTGCAATACAACTGCCCGTCGACGTGCAGTTTGATTGCAGTCGAGCCAACTGCATTCAAACTGCATCTGAACTGCCATTTGGCAGTCGGATTGCAGTTGAATTGCAGTCCGTCTGTCTAGACCCTAACATTATTAAACCAGATACAAGATACAAAATCATTTATTTCCATTGTTTGCTTTTACAAAAATTAGACACGTCAAAAATAAAATAATAATCATAGGTGCTTTAAGATAAATAGGAAATAAATTTGTAGTATCTGGTCGTTTCGCTTTTTTTACACTAGAGCAAAGAAGCGATTAGAAACTCTAGCTCATTTTTGTATTGAAACTTTACAATCATTATTTGTTAGTCTTGTTTTTGATTTTGTGTTGGGGCAGATTCCGTTCCAAGCAGTTTTGTCCTCAAGGTAGGTAATCCGATATTTTATAATGCGCTTTTTTACAGAGGTTTCTTCAGAGCAGTGTAATTACCTTAACTTCGGCCGTGCTCGGCGAGTTCTTCAGGCTCGCGATGACGATGTGGCCGGCCGCTCCCCCGATAGTCAGCATACCGGACAATGGACACAGGATTACCTGGCACGGAAAATATAGTAAGGAAACATTCTTGAAAACAGTGGAATATTTCAGTTTGTGTAGAAAAAGAATAAGATGTATCCCGTAACTAGTTTAGTACACAGGATTCGAACCTGCACCTCCGATTACGGTAATAATAATTATAGAAAACTAATAATATTTAGTCCGTCCTTTAGAATATAAAAAAAATGTGTATAAGTATTATTTTTTGGCAAATCAAAAATTAAGTCATTGCACCGAATTGAACTTTTGCGTGAGCGATTTGTCCTAAATTTTGCAGTGACAGGCCTCACTCCTGAACTTTGATACTCGTGAATCCTTGCACTTGCACTTGAAATAGAATACGCTGAAAAAGAGCGCTGTGTCAGAAGACCCCTCCTGATACAGCTCTTATGCTGAGCCTATTTGCGTTTTTACTAGGTTAAGTTTAATTAATGTATATTATTCCACAACTATGTATCATGGAACATTTATTTGTAATTATTTAAATACGGCAATAAACATTTTTATTATTATTATTATACTGAAGTTCTTTGGACACGTGGCGCGAAACGAGAACTCCATGGAGCACCTAGTTATACAAGGCAGAATGGAGGGAAAGAGGTCTCGTGGTCGCTCTCCAACAAGGTGGTCGGACCTCATCTCAAAATTGACTCAGTCCACCATTACCGACTGCTCCTGCACCGCAACTAACAGGGAACAATGGCGGCGCATTGCAAAAGCAGCAACCCAATATACCCCCATAACCACGACCACTCTGTCAAGAGTGACCGACTAAGAAGAGAATTATTATTATTAATACGGATGCATACCCTTTTGACAGCCAGCCTGGGATCGTCGCTGTAGGGATCGAAGGAGCCGACTCGCCTGAAAGGGGGCCAATCCTCGTCGTCCGTGTTCTGACTGTCGTTGTTCTCGCCTATTTCTTCACCGCTGTAGGAAATTGTAGAGTTTAAATAGGTTTACGCATAATTTGAGGATGTTTAAGTGGTCTTGTTACATGATTACATTATATAGACATAATGGGTGTTTTCTATGTATCATATGTATGTATTTACAACAAAAAATGTAGTATATCAGTCACCTCACACCCATAGTACAAGCTCTGCTTAGTTTGGGGTTAAGTGATGCTGTGTGAGTAGTCCGGAAATATTTATTTATTTATTTATAGACATGCGTCAGCGCATCCCTTATAGAGCCTATAAGAGCCGATTATACTAACTATAGAATACAATTAACTAATATTATCAATTATTCAATATTTCCACAATCTTTATCCCTTTAGTGTCTGTTGAAAAAATCGTCCAATTCAATGAGTTTAGTCGCAATAATAATTTCAATAAATATTCGGAAACTCAAAAATCAGTTAATCATGCTAGGTGTCCCATATTTACGAAAATAATAAAATATTTCCTAATCATCATTAGGATTTTGAACTATTTATCAAAAGATCTTGAAATTGGGTGCCATATTTAGAAAATTTATGATTATGAATGCGAGTGGGTTAACTCTGTAGGAATTAAATTATAAATAGAGTATGCGTGTTTATGAATTCTTATAAAACCATGTTGCATAACATCACATCAAGACCATGCAGTCAAATCTAAATTAAAACTCCATTTCCAATCTTTATAAACAATAAATTGCGTACAAAATAAAACACTACAAATTTCTTCGAAGCGGATCAAAAAGCGCACAAAACTAAAGAAAAAGTTTGCTAAAAAGTAAAATTTACATGTTCTACAATGCAGTGACGTACACAATATCAATTTTACCTCGGAGTTGATCTTTTCAGCCCACTTCGAAAGCGTTATGCAGAAGATAGCCGGTTATTTTAGATACAACAGCAGTTTAAATACACTTTAGCGTTTTTCGTTTAGCGATGTAAATAAGGGAATGTACACACAATCCATCTTCCTTTTATTTAAGTACAAGATAAAGATATCATTAAAAAAAGATAGCTGGTAACGAAACAAGTTATTTCGTGACCGAGATATCAAAGACAAAATGAATCCGAGTCCATTGAGGACCACTGTTTTTGTGCTCGCTATTGTCAATAACAATGTTATCAATTGTTATTATTTGGATTAACATCGGGATATTTACCATGATTTAACGCTTTTCTCGATATATTTTTTAGATGCGATTAATCATGGTAATCATCCCGTTCTTAATCGAAATAATGTTAATATAATCATGATCAAAAGTTATATTAAAATTCAGTTCAGAAACCGCGCGGTCATGAATTCACCAATAGAGGCGCTGTAGTGTAAGTTACTTTATTTAATCAGGTAATTAATTTCCCATACCTATCTGATCCCACACAAGAATCGAATTCATACGTAGGGCCTCAGGCCCCTCAGTAAAAACGTCTTAAATTGTAAAATGCTTTGTATGTCACTTTTTAAATTATCATGGTTTTTAACAATATTATGATTGAAAACGGGTAACATACCATCGTTTATTATGTCGTTGATATTTCGGTCACAATAATGGTCAAATGTATATTCACAAAGTGACCGTACTCCGTTAAGTTTATGCTCTAAAGCTTATACGGACTGAGGAGTAAAGCTAAGCAGCTACATCCATCTATCTATCGCTGCTTAAATATTGCATAATTTTTTCTATTCTCCTCCTAGTGACGTTAGCGAACAGGCAAGCAATGTCAACTTCATTTTTTAGCAGGATTCGTGGTTTCCTTACGGGAACATTTGTTTTTCTGTCATCATCTTCATGAATTAACCCAGTATGCGAAATAGACAACTAAACTTTGACGACCTCTGTGGCTCGGTGGGCGAAAGTTTTTGTACTGTCTACAATTTCTGGTTTCGGGTTTGGGTGTTTTTTATGTATCATTATGTATGTATTTGCAAAAATATATATATCTATGTAGTATGTATAATAGTCACCCATAGTACAAGCCCCAAAAGTAAAAGCTCTGCTTAGTTTGGGGTAAGGTGATACAGTCCGGAGATATTTATTTATGAAACTTATTTTTGATAAAATTTTCGTTAGCATTCGGTTGTCCTTGTTTTAATCCCACTTTGACATTTGTGTATGATAGAATAACTCTCATTCGAACTATTCCCGCTCTATGGTATATCCACATTGATTGAACGAGCCCCGCTAAACTACACCAGTTTATTCGAAAAATCACATGACATTGCGTTCCTGTTGATGCTGGCCAAATCCATATTACTTGTGTTTTTACTTTGCAAATCAATTTAGATGACAGATCGCTCTTATAGAAACTATCTATCGTCCGCCCGATGAGTCTAGTGACACACCAAAAAAAAAATATATATATATACTAGCTGACCCCAGCAAACGTTGTTTTGCAAAATGAAAAATAGATGTTGGACGATTCTCAGACCTACTGAATATGCTCACAAAATTTCATGACAATCGGTCAAGCCGTTTCGGAGGAGTTCGATTACGCACCCCGTGACAGAAGAATTTTATATATTAGATAAGGTCGAATTGAGAAACCTCCTCCCTTTTTGAAGTCGGTTAAACTAGTATTTAGACATCATAGACATCTAAGTTAGTTATAATTGGTGCAAAACTGTAAAATAACTATTCAAATTAAATAAATGATTATTTTTATAAGTTCGAACACATACCTGAAAAGTTGAGCAGTGGTGTACTTGTACAGAGGGGTCATAGTGACCCCGGTGACGTCCCAGAAGCGAACGGAGCCGTCCTCGTGCCCCGTGAGGAGGAGTTGTCGCTCGGTGCTCTCGGGGTTCTCTACTATGCCGCCGGATATGGGCCACGGGCTGTCAGAGTACACGTTCTCTGTTTGCTGTTGTCCTGTAGAAAATGTATAGTTATCTTAGGCGCATTTAAAAATAATGGTTTTACGTCGTGTCGTTTTTTATGGTTGGTATATTTTATTTTTAAAATCATTTAGTTTATCTTTAATTTTTGTTAAGTTTTAAGTTATCGAGGAATGGAAATTTCATTCTAAACAAACCCCTTAGGGTTTTCAGAATGTTTTATTATAATATCTGATAATGGAAACTTTTTAATAAATAAATAATTTAAGGATATGTTTATCGCTCCGGCTTTTAGAATGCAGGAGTTGTACGCTTAAGGGCCTTCGTGAAGAAAATACCTTAGTTAGTTTTTATTTCTATATTATGATAGTCTTTAAGGTTAATTTATATGCCTTTGTAAGGTATTTTATATGACAGCGTGTTTTGCGGGGCATTATCTTGCTGTGACATTGTTTCTGACTAGCATAGGAGTAATAAAAACTGTGTTAATTATGTAATACTTTCTTTGGTATTAAATATGACGAAATAATCAGCTAAGGCCGAATAAATTGGAAAATTCAAAATTTGTTTTTCATTTATACACTGAACCAACAGAGAGCCAGTAAAAACATAATATTAATAATGCTTTTTGCTATATTATACCGCGTTTAAACAAAACCTGTTGTTCCAGTATTAATAATACAATAATAATAAATCTTTATTTCCCATCACTTAAGTTTTACAGTGTATATACTCTTAAATCTAAAAAAATACTAATTATCTATACCTAATATTATCGTTTTCTTTAATTATATCTTTTAGTATAATATTTTAAAATAAACCTGTTCTTCCAGTATTACAAAGCTCCAACTTTATTTGTTTATATATGTACATACATACCTGCAGCGATGATATTATCGTAGACGTTATCAGCGACGTTGTCGACGAGCTGAGCGGTGGTGACGGCGGACGCGTGGATAGACACGAGGTACGGAAGTCGCAACGGTCGCCATTTCGCATCGCATAAGTCGATTACTACCAACTCTTCTTCGGCTAACACGACCTGGGGAAAAGTTTTGGTAAGTCAAATCATTGCTGTTATTTTAATCACGAGAAAATACAATTCTATAAAAACCGCGCAAGTGTCTACCGCGTTCAAGTTGTTGACAACCCAAATACTATTTTATATGGAACTAGTAACCTCGACTTGAAAACTGTACTTTAAAAATACCTTAAATGGCTCAAATGAACTAAGCGAAGAGCAAAAGCGACTTCACTAAGGCACTATACCTAGATGGATAACTTACATCCGATCATTATAAATCTTTCACAATCACACTACTCGATGGAGGCACGGGCGTGGGCATAAATAAGCCTCGATTTCACCAATGGATCTAAACGCGACCAGATTAGGATAAGCTCGTTCTGGATCCTAACTGGGATTAAATTGCCCTTTAGTTGACATTTATAATAATTGAACTTGGCCAAATAAAACTCGATTCGTAGCGTAAAATGGTGAAATTGAGGCTAAATCGATTACTCGTCATTGACCCATCAAGGCGATCGTTAGTTCAGTTCATTTATTTATTAATAACATTCGGTTACATATCAAAGTATATAAAATAGGTATAATCATTATAGAAGTATATAAAATACAATAAGGTTTGTCAACACAACAAATTAAAACAATAAAATAAATTAATTATATACATTTTAAAGTCATAAATTCATTAATGTCATACATATAGAGTACTCAACACAATGCTGAGTCAGCGACCATTTCGTAGTGTTTAGTTTGCATACCTGTATTGTAAAATTCACTATAGTTTTTTAAATCATTTAGCACGTAAGCTTTGCATTACGAGTAAATAGTTTTGGAACGAAGTTCCTTATCGCGCGTTGTGAAAGGGGGCTAGACGGAAAAAAATCTTACGAAAAGTCGTCACGACACTTTTTGCTATAGTAAGCTATTGTAAGCTGTGCGGCGTCGCATGTGTCTCTGTCTGTCTCTCTCTCTCTCTTATAGAAAGCAAGCCAGATATTTTAAACTTCGTTCCATCCGGGTGTCCCTTGACACCTCTTAAGTTTTTATTTTTTTTATTAGTATGTACAGTGTAAGTGATCCTTACCAGAGCAGCGGCGACTTGGTTGACGGTGTGTATCTGCAGCATGGCGGGGGTCTCGGGCCGCTCCTCCTGCAGCGGCACGCCATCTGGCGGCACGGGCGTGGACGTGAACAAGTCGATCACTCGACTCGTGAAATCGAACGCGACATGTTTCTCGCCCTGTTGCACTGTCACTGTGTATTTGTCGGAGTATGATGAGCGGGGCATTCCACCTGGTGACAAAAAACATATGTTAAACAATTACAATGTTTAAGAACGAACTCCATAAACTTTTGACCACTAAATGTTCTTCTTCTTCTTTTATTTGATGGCATTCGTGACCCAATCAATGTTATTAGCAAGTAAATGAATTTTTGACTGATAAATAAAATTATAATTGAAATTGAATTTAATTGAATCTGACATTTAAAATGATTTTACTTACAATAAATTTTTCCGTAATCATATAGTTTTTCCTTGAATTATTTACATCAAATTTTTGCATGCTCCAAATCAGCAAAACATGTATGTAACTGTAACCACTTAACATCTTTTTGTAATTATTATTGTAACCCATGTTTGCAAATAAACATTATTCTTATTGTTTATACGTAAGCTGTAGGGCAAAATCGATAACGTCTCACGTGACTAAAAAACGTGTTCGTTTCGGCTATAGGAAGTCCACTGTTGTATATGACAATCAATATGAGGGCATTAGACGATAGACACCCGCCTGTCTATCGTCTAATGCCCACATATTGAAGCATTGGCGAGCGCAGTATGACTCTGCTGCCCTTCTTCTGATTAGTGGCCAAGGGAAACAAGAGAAGATTGAGGCAACATTAACGTCCCGGTGTCCTCAGTAATCCTATAACTATAACTATACTATATATGTAGAAGGATAATGTCACGTGACTACTCACCAGCGAATATAGTAATCTCTTCGCCGTTCACACTAGTCCGCGTTAGGATCTTAGTGATGGCCTTGCAGGGGTACGGTCCGTACGGGGTCACGGGTTCTTTCAGGGGCCGATCACTGGCCGCGCCGGCGACTTCCCACGTCACGTACGATCCATCGTTGTGTGATGATGTGAAATGTTCTCCTGTGGAAAAATGTCAAACCGCTTACTTTCAATTAATATGGGGGGGGGGGGGGGGAGGGTAATTGAGCTGGTCTTCGACAGATGACACCTAATTAACTGACTACATTTGATACGAGTGGACTTAGTTTTTTTAACCGTCTTTGGTTTTATAAAATGATAACCGTAACTATTGTAAAGTCAAAATTTATTTTTATGTTTCAATAAAATCAGAATAATTTGTTAAAAAAGGAGTAGGGCGTTGACACTACCACACCTTGGTAAAGCTTCGGTGGTGTCATCGAATCCTATCATTTAAGTGCATTGTTTATATTGACTATTTTTATATTAAAGCTTGCACACATACGTCGAATTATAGCACGTCAAATAACGTGGGAACTGTGAAAGCAGTCGGCCTTAGTGTACTGAGCCTAAAAGCCAACAAGAGAGCGACCACAAGATGTCTTTCCGCCATTCTACCCTCGACGACACTCCATGAGTTATCGTTAAATGCCACATTGCCAAGAAGTATGCACTCACCGTCGTCGTTCCAGCACAGGCTCTCGAGCTGCTGGTTGGACACGAAGGTGTGGGTAGGTGCCGATGTGCCGCGGTCCCACAGAACAACTAGACCCCTGTTGTATCCGATGAGCACACGGCTTGGGGTCTTTGGGTGCTCGCATACCGCTTCAACTGCGCCTGGGTTCACTTTAAAGTCCTCTGGGCAGCTGGAAGTAATCAATATTTTTGTTATAGTTAGGTATAGTAAATATAAGTTTAAATAAGAACCTGTTTTACCATCTCCGAGTAAATTATTTTATGGTTTTAATATAGAGCAAACTTAACAGTCAGTTAATATAACCATTGAATAATTTCGCCCGCAGCTTTCGCTTGCAGCGACTTTCAAAGGTCAATGAACTTACTTTTGCATAACAACATCCTGATAAATCACATCCTCAGTTAGAGTCAACGTGTGTAAATCCAAGCTGTACAGGTTTCCTCCCTCTGTGCCAAGGAGCAGGTGTTTTCCCGAAGATTCCACGCATAATGCTGAGATCTTCTTGTTCTTGCCTTCGAATGTGAGGGATTTGATCTCCACTAGGGATTTCTCGTTTATCTCCCAGAGGTGGAGGCTGTTGTCGTCGCAGAGTGATATTAACCTGCCTGTGCCTGAAATTATAGAAATAATTTTTATATTAAATGGTTTAAATTTCACTCATTACAGATTTTATTAGTTTAGTGTTGTTTTTGTTTAAAGCGAGATATTGGGGAAGAATATAATTTAACTAATAAATACAATAAATATAAATATTTCCAGACAATTCACACAACAATATCTAGCCCCGTAAGCTCTAAGCTTGTGTTACGGGTCCTAGATATCTGATTTACTTAATATAATAGTCATACATATATAGAGATTTTTTTTATTATACATATTACACACCCAGACCATGGAGAAGAGCTTGCAGAACATACAAACACTTTCACCCTTGGCGGGAATCGAACCCGCTACCTCTTGCGCCGCAAGCGGATCCTAGCCCACCGCGCCACTGAAGCAGTAAAAACTCAGTAAACTCGATTTGACTATAAAAAAAATACTAAAGGTCCAAATTACAATGAGGAGGTTTGCCAATACTTAAAACGCAGGCGGGTTGGCCAGGTGATTGAGGGTCCAAGAAGACTTGACTGCCCATCTTCTGGTTGGATTGCCTTGAGGTTCTACGGCAGAAAGGAACCCCGTAGAACTTTTACGCGCTTTTCTTACGACTTTCGTAAGAATGTAGTGTTACTAGACGTGTAGTTTTACTAGACGAGATTCCTATTAAAATATGAAAATCATTTTTTTGTTTTTGTTGTTTCCGTAATATAATCAATATTGGTATTTTATTAAGTTACTTAGGTTGCAACATGTAAAAAATTGGTGTTATTGGAGAGACAACCCATATTTAGCCACAAAGCTAAAGAAAAATACGTGTTTTGAGAAACAGACCAACATAAAGTTTAGCTGTTACAATACCGCTTCCATTCTAATAACCCTAAATCTGCTCGAAATGCCTTACAATATTTTTATACCAAAGATTTATAGCCAACCATAAATAAAATCGTCTCCATATGTCGTTGTACTAAAATGTTATATTCCATTCCTTGCTCCTTCCTGACTCTATTAAGCAAACGTTGTTTTGCAAAATAAAAAATAGATGTTGGCCGATTCTCAGACCTACTCAATATGCTCACAAAATTTCATAAGAATGGGTCAAGCCGTTTCGGAGGAGTACTGGAACAAACATTGTGACAAGAGAATCTTATATTTAAGAGGGTAAATATTTTCTCCTAAGAATACTAATATAGTTGACTAGGTTTCTGCAATGCGGTTTTTCTCACGTTATATATGTAATACCTCGGAAATAACCTATTTATCTTTTCGGTAAGTTCAAGTAGATTTAAATAACAAATAGAACTTATTGCACAATTCGACACCACGACACACAAATTTGAATAACGTTTCAGCACGTATATCACATACGCATTTCAACAAAATACAAAAAAAAACTCTTCAGTTTCGCATTAGTTATTACTTAAATATTTATGAGCATTATGAATTCCCTTCGGAATGAGTCATCGAGTGTTTTAGCTTTAAGGCGCGTTATCGTTAGCCACTCCTTGTTTCAAATGAAAGAGAATGTTATGATAACGGTTATCTTTCGTTACTACCTATTTACAAACAGTAAAAACTCTTTCCTCCGTTCTAGAACATTGAGCGACGCTGTTATAGAGCTGAACATTGTAAAGTTTTATTGAACGGTATTTTAGTTTTGCTGTAGATTTCAGAGTTTGTAACATTGTAGCATTGTTATTTTTATGTAAAGTAAAGTAGTCATTTATTGCTATGACTGTTGCTGTACACTTTTTGTGAACTCACAATAATGTCTGGGTAAAATCCAATTCATCCAATCCTTTAATTGTTGCATCATGATAACAGAGTAAGTAGGCCTTAATAGAGAACAGCCAAAGACTTATTATCTTATTACAGGCGAAAAGCAATAACAAAAATTCCACTCCGACATTTCTATTTTCGTTTTCTCTTTATATATATAATTCTTCTGTGAGTGTGTAGGTCAATGAACTCCTCCTAAACGGCAGGACCGATTTTGATGAAATTTATTGTGTGTGTGTGTTTAAGTGGGTTCGAGAATGGTTTAGATTCACAATACGGTCAACTAGATATTGTTTTTTGAGACGTGGGACAGGACAAAGTCTGTCGGGTCGACTAGTATATATATAAAATGAGGCAGTACATACCAGGAATAAACCGTATTTGTGTGACAGTAATCTCCGGGTTGCTGTGCTGGCCGTACAGCTCCACGCCAGGCCTGCCGTAGACTTTCAGGGCTCCGGTGGCCGTGCCCAGGGCGCTCAGTCTGAGCAGAGGGTCCCAGGCTAGCGCGGACGCTCTGTGAGGGAACCCGTGTTGCACTGTCTGAAACAAAGAAAGTGGACTTATAGTTTCAGGTACATAATTTATGATACGAAAATTAAATCATTTAGTTTTACTGAAAATGAATGAAGCACTAACACAAAATCTTTGAAAATAGCCGCGGTTCTACCACGGGTTTATAAGAATATTAATCATTTATTCGCCACAAGCATGGCAGTTGTTACAAGATAATAGTCATCATAATAAAAATGTATCACATTCTTGACCAAAATATTTGGTAAAGTTATTAACTTAAGATCGGTTTACATAAAACCATTTTATTTATCATTTATACAAATAAGATATGACTTATGTTTGTTAGTATTCTAATGCTCCTTCAAGTTAAAAGTTAATTTTATTTATGAGATTTTTTAATTATGACGCAATTATCTCTTAAAACAGATAGGTATTAATACTATTCAATTATAAGCTGCTGTGACTTTCCTAGAGTGCAAATTATACTTTGACTACTCTCAAATCTCTTTTCTTTATCTATAAATGAAGTCCAAATTAAAATCAATGCAGCAGTTTTTTTGATGATTGCGCACATACAGACATTTAGTGATAACTTTATAGTTCTGTATATGCACTATTTTATCTTAACTATCACGCGCAAGCTCGTGTTGGCATTGAAATAGATTTTACCGAGATAATTTGAATTATACATTAAATATCTATTACTGAAATCAATAAATGAACCCCCGTGCCCAAACGAGAACACATTTCAATGTACTGGAATTTCTTTATATTTATATTTCTAGTCGTTTTTACTGTGAGCGTTATATTAAAAATTATAAATTTAGAATTTTTAGTAAAAAAAAGGGTAATATGTATTTTGTAGTAGCTATTTCTGAAGCACATTTGAAAATCAGAGATAACGCATAGTAAGTATTTTTGATCTATAACCTTTTCTTCAATATTATTTTTATTTACTCGAAACGTCCAACAATACTGTTAACTATAAAATATATAACAATAAACGAAATTAGGAAAGATACTTGCTGTTCAGTAGTAGAAGAGGTACTTATTACAAAGACAGACATGCAAACTGTGCAAAGTGACTTCCGCATTTATAATATTAGTAGGGACTGATTTTTATTCTATAATTTCAAGGGACAATGCCTCTTTAAAAAACTAAAATCAATTAAGTATTACGAATGAATGAATTATTTAATTTGAACTGGTGATGTCCTCTTCATACTTATATGGAAATAGAGTAAGTAATAGAGTATTCCATTCGTTGCAAGGCTGACCAGGCTGTGACGAAGGTGAGTTAATGCCATCGCCACTGGAAATGTGGGACACTGGGTCAGCTAACACTATTACCAGGTAATTTGTATATTATATTCATGGGTATTGATCGTGAAAAATAATGTTAAAATATTGCAAGGATATTACCTCTATATAACACTAGCAGACCCCAGCAAACTTTGTTTTGCAAAATAAAAAATAGATGTTGGCCGATTCTCAGACCTACTCAATGTGCTCACAAAATTTCATGAGAATCGGTCAAGCCGTTTCGGAGGAGTACGGGAACGAAAACTGTGACAAGAGAATTTTATATATAAGATTTTAAATTATTTTATAACTGTAGAGTTTGTTTATTTGCTTGAACGAGCCAATCTCAGAAACTACCTTCCGTCCCTATTGGAATATCATCAGTGTTGGATAGCAATATCGAGGAAGACTTTATCGCGGAAAACTTTACCATTAGATGACACCGTGGCCTTACATTAAACTGTAACCCATGTACGATTGCACTACATTATATTACATTTGCACTACATTACATTACATTGTCACTATAATATATAGACAATATTATGACTTAAAACGAGTAACATGTTGCTTTGTCTCACTATAATCTCACTTCCTCTTATCACGGCGAGTGTCACTAGAGACATGACGTTAGTGAAAATTCAAAATGGGGACTACTGGACGCCATTTTGTTACAATAAAAAAATGTAAGTCAAAAAACTATGCAATGTGGGGTATCGTTGAATATGTATTTAAAAATCAATGATAGTTTTCTTTAAATATTTTTCGATCGGACTGACCGTTTAGGCTCTATATCGATTTAAAGTTGCGTGACAACCATTCAAAAAGCCGTGTTGGCTAAGTGGGAGGACACTCGACTTTCATTCCGAAGGTCGTGTGTTCAAACCCCGCCACGCACCTCTGGATTTTTCTTCTTTAGAAATTTATGTGCGCTTTAAACACGTGCTTTAACGGACATCGTGAGGAAACCGGCATGTACTAAAAACTTCAAAAAAGAGTTTGAAGGACATGTGACATTCACCTACCCGCACTTGGCCAGCGTGGTGAATTAAGGCCTAATCTCTCTCGTCAAGAGAGAAGTCCCTGTGTCCCAGCAGTGGGAACGTTAATAGGGTGATGATGATGAACAACCATTCTCACGAATAAGGCTTATAGACAGTAAATAATCCAAAAAAGTTAAGTCGCAGTCGGTTTATATTTTTTACTAGCGGCCCGCCCCGGCGTCGCACGGGTAAAAAAAGTTCCCGGCAATTTTTCCTTATTTGCTTACCGTTTAGACCTACCCTGGACTACGACAAACATTTTAAAACCAAAATCAGCTCAATCGGCCCATCCGTTCTCGAGTTTTAATCAGACTAACGAACAACAATACATTTTTATTTATATAGATATATTTATTTCAGCTTATCAGTAGAAATCATTAGTAGTCGATACCAAAATTATTACAGTATTTGATAACATCGATACATTTGACAGGGTCTTCAAGCAAAAATACAAAATGTTTTAGGTATGTAACCTAACCTAATTTTTATATGTACGTATGTTATGGTGGACAAAATCGATGGGCTCTGGAGTTAAAATATTTTAGCTGATGTTTATTAGATAAATTTTATTCTGAATTCGTAAGATCAAACTAAATATTTACCCTAGTTAGATCAGCTAGGGTAAATATTTAGATTTTTCGTCGGTTCAAATCCTAGGTAAATTAATTTTTTTTTTTTTATTTCAATAAAAATTAATTATTTTTAAACACAAAAAAATAAAATTTATGGTTTTACCATAAAATAAAATTGGCAAAGGGTTTAAATCAGTTTCCCTCCAGAGCCCATCGATTTATTCCAACCTGTTTATGAATATTTGAAGCTAGATGACGCCTTGTTATTACAATATGTCGTGGTTTAAACCAACGTGGGAACACAAACACATTCTTTTGTGTGCATAAAATACGTGATTTATGATGAATCACACACAGAGAGTTCTCTGAATGTCCACCGACGATTTACGTAATTATAAAATAAACAGCCACGAGAAATTAACCAAATTTAATTAAAACCAAGTATTTTTAAGGGCAACTACCTATACCTATTACCTACTTATACTTTGTGCAAAAAAAAACAATGTAAATTTATTTATTTTATTCTGAAAATAAACAAATTTACTTACTAACTAAATCACAATACAAACATAATAATTAGTATACTTAAATAGTTTTTTTTTTTGATAAGCCTTCAATTGCCCATTATCTCACCTGATGTAAAGTGACAATGTGGTCTAAGGACATGAAGACCTAGAAGGTAGATGGCTTCTCCGGACCACATTACGAAAACGAAAAAATCGCTTCACGCACTGCACTGGCCCAGCCCGTAGGGTGGTGACAAGCTGCGGCCGAAGCCTACCACCAGAGACTGTTCTTAGCACCACCCGGTCACGTGTAAGGATTCAGAGGGTTGTCGCTTACGGACGTGAACAGACAAAACCTCCACCTAACGGTACGTTCACACGGATACACGATTTGCCGAATCTTATTTTCATCGGATCTGGAAAAACCGAATGTTGTATTCACACAGCACATCTTGCTTGGCCGTATCCGACGGCCTCGTATCGGGATCTCGTGTGAACTCAACATCCGGCTTTTATTAGCAAGAGCGCGCACAGTTCCTCACGTTGATTTGGAAGCGATGGACGTGAACAGTTTTGCTATACTATACTGGTATTATCGCCGTCAGCGTCGTAGAAAAAGATTGTGGTTAAACCCAATAGTACAAAGAAGATCAATTGTTGGTGCCTTTACAACTCTAATGCAGCAGTTAAGAAATGATCCACAAAAATTTTTTAACTACTTTAGAATGACTGTACCTTCATTTGATAATCTTTTGAAAAAAGTGGAAAAAGATTTGAAAAAGCGTGATACAAATATCTTTCCCAGCTTGTGCGACGCATTCGGTTTCAAGATCCGACAAAAAACCGAATCTACCCCTGCGTGTATCGTATGAACGCATGTATTGAATGCCCTATACCACTGCATCGGATCTGCATTTTGCAGTATCGCCGGATCGGTTTGTAGTCGCAAAATCGGATGTCAACTTCAGCAAGATTCGGTTTTTTTGTCGTGTCTTGAAACCGAATGCATGTGTGAACTCCATCATTGAAATACTTATGCCACTAAACCGAATCCTGCAAAAATCCGATTCGTTAGAGAAACACTCGACGCCGTGTGAACGTACCGTTAGTATAATACTATAGTGACATAGCGTGACTAAAAAAAAACACAAATCACCTGCTTATAGCTAAATTTAGTAAAAAGGAGGACGTAATGCTAGAAGCATTCTCTACCAGTCATCCTGGGTGTCTAAGAAAATAAATGTATTTTTCCTATTTCTTATTAAAATATTACTATTTAAGAGAACATAAGTTTTATGTATAGAAAAAACTTTGGGATGACTGGTAGAGCATAACCTAACTATAAAAAATCGATTTTGGTTCAGGATTTATAAATAAGTAAAAAAAAACTTAATCAGATAGATGGCATTATCGGTTGTTCCAATGTCATCGGCGCTTTTGTAATTGATAACATCAATCAGCTGTTTATGATCCAATTATAGAAATTATACAGTTATTTCCACGTATAACGTATACGTGGAAATCGTTAACGACACGATATTGGTTACGATATCGTTAAAGTACTTTTGGCTAAGCTGAGAGCACACTCGACTTTCTTTCCGAAGGTTTTGGGTTAAAAACCCGCACTTCTCATTATTTTTTTATTTCCATCGTTTGATTTTACACATCTATAAAAATAATGTATATGAGCTTTAAACACGTGCTTTAACGGTGATTGCAAGGAAACCGGCATGTTCTAAGTACATTGAAGACAGTTTGTGACATTCCATTCATCAACCCTCATTAGGCCAGCGTGATAATTAAGGCCTTAATCTCTCTCGTCAAGACAGAAGTCCGTGTCCCAGCAGAGAGACCCTAAATAAGGGTGCTTGATACATTATCGTAAATTGATTGCACACGGTATGATTTTGTATGGAGCCTGTGGTAAGACAAAAGGACTCATTCAACTATTCGTGTTCTTTGGTAGTATGATAGGGAAAATAATCGTTTTCTGCTTTTAGATGCGCATTATCAACGGTACCTCATACAATACATCCTATTCATAGTCAATTATGAGCATTTTTGGGCCATTGTGAAAGTAGAGTGCAGTACTTAAACCTTTTATCTAACGGTAATGTTGTAGTGTGATGGAATCAAGACCTTATGTGTGTGATAAAAAATCAAGGAATTTATAAATTCCTTGTAAAAAATACATTATGTTGATACCAAAGAATGCTTTTTTGGTTTTTGGGCTTCGTAAGCAAATGGCAAAAAACGGCCATGTCTGTCTATCTGTCCGTCCGTCATAGCCATATTCTTCAGAAACTAATTGAATAAGAAGTAATTGTTGAAACTTGGTAAGTAGGTAGACGTATTCCGTGAACAGCATTCACACAAAAATACAATTAATTTTGGTGGTTCACATGTATGGGACCCAAAAAACCCATACCTCTATGGATAGGTCTTTAAAAAATATATTGAGGTTACTATTAAATTGTGTCTATGGTCTTCTCGTTGTGTGTGTTAATCATAATTTTTTTTTCTCAGAGATATTCTTCCAAGGTTGTGAAATGTTTGTGTGTGTCTGTTGAAATAAACGAAACCCTTGGTGAACTACTCTATCTCATACTTGTATTTTTTTTTCTAAAATGAGAAATCAAGTTGTATAAGTGAAAGAAGCGAAATATGATGAACTTTTTATAGATCAGTTAGATTCTACTAACAAATAATTTAAGCGGAGCCAGTTTACCGATTCAAAACTTACATTACGTCAACCAGGCCCGAGGGTTCGGTTTGAGCGTGCCCGGCCTACCAATGAGCTAGTGGTATTTTTTGTTCTTATTATAAATTTAAAAAAAATTATATACCTTACTTATTATTAATAATTAATGGAACATATAAAAAAATTAAGAAAAAGATCAGAAAATAGACAAACCCAAAGATCACCCGATTTCGAAATACAGTAGTCTAATATTTTAAACGGTATTAAGAAAAATAATATTCTGTTTGTGATGTATGCAAATTACGAGCTGTTTTATTTTTCCAAATCTTATCCGGGTGTAATAAAGTTACACATTCTTAGCATGTTCCAAGCACAGACGTAAAAACCGAGTTTCCTTAAAACAAGTTTCATTGAAATCGTCTCCTGCGTAGGATGTATCAAGAACCTAAACTAGAACTAAACTTGTACTGAGATTTGAGCTGCATTAAACCGGTTCTACCGTTACAGCCGAGCCGAACTTCAAGATCCGCTAAGGATAACATACTTGCTTTGCGAATGTAAACCTTCCTATGGTATAAATTAAGCAATAAATTGTTCAAGTCCATAAGTTGTAAAGGTGAAGTTTGCGACTCTAAGCTGTATAGTTTTAGGAACCTATTTGGTTTAACCTTTACCTAGAAATATAGAAAGGATTTCGTATAAAGATTTTAAATGCGAAAGATACCTAGTCGCCCTGTTTCAATTTACGCACTTCGGCTTCAATAATTTTGACGAAATTTAGTACTGAGTTGCTTCGGAAAATTATATAGGCGACTTTTTTGTTTAGTGACTGTATTATTAGTTCTGACACGGGAAATACCGCGTTTTATTTATTTATGCGTTATTTATGACACAGAGCCGTGTCTAACTCGAGCCATGGGACTCAACCGTTATTTATGTTTACCTAAATATAGTGAATAATACAATAATTATTTAATATTTTAACATTATTCATCAACTATAAATGTACTTAATACACAATAACAAGGTTTGAGCTGAGTTCCTATTTTAAGTAAAATAAATATCAAGCCATGAATAACTAGGCCAAAAATAATAACTTGGATAATAAATAAATAAGTTAAGATATTCGTTTTAAAATTTTATTTCTTTTGGAATAGTTATGTTGATACTACACAATAGTACCTATCATAGATTTATACATATAAGTATTTCTTTAATTCCGCGCATGAAGAGGTTTGAGTGAACTAATGCGTGTACGAGAATATGTGTATGTTTTAATGTATGTGTGTGGGAGGGGTCTAATTTAATTAGTTAAACAGCGATTCTTTTAAATCTAGCAGAACTGTAGTTACCATTCAGATATTTTTCTCTTGCATTCACATAATCTATATAAATAAAAATGAATTGTTGTTCGTTAGTCTGATTAAAACTCGAAAACGGCTGGGCCGTTTGAGCTGATTTTGGTTTTAAAATGTTTGTCTTAGTCCAGGGTAGGTCTAAACGGTGAGCAAATAAGGAAAAATTGCCTGGAACTTTTTTTACCCGTGCGACGCCGGGGCGGGCCTCTAGTATGCAATAATAATTCAGGATATAGGTACATTTTCCGGTTTTTATAATAATATTCAAGTTTCTCATTGTAACTCATTTTCCAAGATGTACTTCGCAACACAGTGACGAATATTCAATTTAGACCGAATAGTTTCACGAGATTAAACCTAATTACAATTCGCTCTGTGCCGCATATGTAAATCAGAAACTCAATTGACTCAACGCAATTACGTATACAAATTAGTTTTGATCATAACTAATCTATTTACGTTGATATGCAATTTAAATGAGTTGTACAAAACTACGTTTGTCGGAGCGTGTGTCATTCATAAGTTAAATTATGTACCTACGTAGTTATTCCAGTTTCAGCAGACTTTGTTTACAAACGGTATGTAAAATATTTAGTAACAGTTATTAGGAAGTCGGAAATATAACAGTTTAGTTCTTACTGCCAAGTTAGATTGAAATCCATGATAAAAGGCATGATGGCTACATAAAAAATTGGTATTTTGTTTAGTACTTCTGATAGCCCGTCCAAATACTGGATGTGGACACCTATTTTACGCTTTATCAATTGAATAAAAAAAATCCATGATAAAGATCATCAAAGTTCCGAAGTGGGGCTTTTTACGTATAAATTTAATACAAATAGTAGTAAAAACCACGAAAGCGTTATTACGACACGCGAAACTTCAATGCAATATCGTCTTGATTTTTCGCTTGCAAAAAAAAAGATGTATAATTTTTTTAATAATCTAAATGTCAGACAAATTTTATTTTAAGTAAATACCCCATTGTTGGAGCCTTTCTTAATTAGTTACAACTTTAAATTGTCTTAAAGATTTTTATCCTTAGAGCCGCTAAGGTAGGTACAGTATGCAAATCATTAAAACCTTAACTATGATTTTATTTTCTATCAATCTCTCCACACCCAAAATATCGCATTTTCTCGCAATAAAAGATGTAAGATTATTTCTACAAATTTACGAGTGCAACATTTTCAAAGCCTTTGCATTAAGGTTAAGGGCCCGTTTCACCATGTCCTTTGAAAACGTTAAAAATGTTTCTTTCTATGAAACTCAATAATAATGCGACAATAATAATACCAGCATGCAGTACCGTACTGTTCATTCATACACTCGTATTTGAAGACCATTTAGAGGCAATTAGACCATAACGTCCAACCGCTCGTACATAGAATCCCAAATATTATTTTGTTAGGAGTTCATTGTTCGTAAATTCTACTGACAAAGCAGTGATTTGGGTGAAATTTTTTTAAGTGTTAGCTCAAGTTTTTGATAGCATATTAGTGTGTTTTTGTGTATTTTTAATTTTTATATGGATTGAATGTAATCTGAAATAAACGAATAATAATAATTAGTGAAAAATTTATTAATGATACTTGTATAGCAAAAAAACAAGCACACTCACTTTCACCATATCCGAGTGAAATATTCAATGGTTAAATATAGAGTAGGTAATATTGGATGGTTGTGTGACAACTGACACTGGCAGTTGTCAGTTGACTTATTAACTCTATATTGTAGTATAACCATACGAATATTTTAATCGCAGATTTGAAGCAGGCTCTAATACTTGTGTATTAGACTTAGGGCTTGTCTAACAATCTCCGGGTAAATTTTCAAGTAAATGTAGAGCCATCTTGCTCGGACACATAATAGTCTGACTTATGAGAGAGACAGCAAGCTCTTTAAGGGTGATGAAAGAGGTCCTTACACACTACTTTAAAACTAGCTTTAAGATTATGTGAAACATGCATGAATGGGACCAAACGACTCCGATTAGTTTGACAGTTTGTGTAATTTTACTTATATGAATTCAAGGTCTCCAAACATAAACTAGATAAACTTATCCGACCGTCGCGTCGGCAGAAAGAAGACGCTAAGAGGATGAATCTGACACCCGTGTTCACAAAGGAATCCATCAATAATTTATTTAAACAAAAAACTAATATAAATAAATTATTAACAAATCTTAGTTTTTTAATAATACTTGTCTTGGTAAAGTATAAAAACTATGCGAAGTAAGACAAGACTAGTTAATTAATATGGCAGACGCCACTTAGTATTGTCAATGCATCGGTTTTCGGACGCACAGGTAACAGCTTACCACTGCGCGTCCATAGACACTGTGAGACCTCATAGTAACGTATATGAACACGGATCTAAGATTCACGCCTATGTATCATATCTTACAACAAAGAGAAACTGTAAGCACCTAGATCTCAACGCGTCTGTACCAACGCTGCAATTACGCTCGCCTACGTTGAGTGCTATGATGTCACCGTTGCAACAGATGTAGCTTTCGTTGCCAAGTGAAAATAAAGAAACGTATGAAAACATCGTCTGTCGTATAATAATCCAGCTTTTGCTGAGTCAAAACGGGCTTACTATTTATAAGATGACATTCATAAAATAATTTGTTGTAGTGATATTCACTGTTCATAATATATTAATAAAATATAAATTATTATCCATTAACTTGTGTGCACCGTCAATTATTATCCTAATAGATCCTATCCGTAATTTTTGGATCATCATCTTTGTCATCATTTCAGCCGTAGGACGTCCACTGCTTGTCATAGACCTCACTCAAATATCTTCAGTAATTTCGGCTGGCAGCGGCCTGCATCGACCTAGTTGGTGGACTAACGCCAAGCAAGCGCAGCGGAATTATTGGATAGGATCCACAAATCAAATTCTCAAAATCTGCTAACCCAATTTTATTTACATAGATGAAGTATTTACGGGCCACAGTTGAATTCAAAACACAACCCAACAAAGACTAACAAAACCCCACAAAACTAGCTGGGTGCAAACATGAGGTCAAAGTTCCTAACTAATATGTAAACAGCTGTAGGTACCTCATTGTGCGAAGCTTTTAGCATTAGACAAGTTCGCGAGGGGTGAAAAGGGTTTCTAAGTCCATTATGCGGAGCCGGGAACTTTTAAGTCTTCCAATTTCCGGTAACAAGTCTTGAAG
This sequence comes from Gymnoscelis rufifasciata, assembly GCA_929108375.1. Lineage (NCBI taxonomy): Eukaryota > Metazoa > Arthropoda > Insecta > Lepidoptera > Geometridae > Gymnoscelis > Gymnoscelis rufifasciata. The sequence continues at coordinate 13,404,149 of OV815311.1, forward strand.
GCAATGACAATGTTCCATATATTGTTTGTTTTCATTTCATACGAGTGTTTTATCAACGTTTCGGAAGAGGAGCGAGATTGGTTCACGATTGCGTGTCGTAAGTGGATGAAGATGAGCAGAACTACAGTTGTGCCATGAATAAAGGAGACCTTAACTTAGCACCGGTATATATACAAAATATATTTAATTATTAATAACTAACTAGAGACCCACACATCATCAACTAGAGACGCGCACGGCCGCACGGGCTCAAACTGTACATGTACAGACTTCTTCTTCAATCACACTATTGCCCAATCTATTGCCAAAAACTGCATTAAAATCCGTTAATATGTCCAGTTGGATTACGAGTTACCTACATATTTTATTTTATTTTCAATTTCTATTTTACGTTGGTTTATACCATGCGGAAGGTATAGTCTGCTTTGGCGGAGTGTTACTCCCACCTAGCTTGTTAAATAGCATGACGTATAGTGAGTCCAGTTACGTTATGATATTAAAATGATGTAATGCTTTAGGATTCGCAGAGACAGACCTCGGTGTCACAGGCCAGCGGTTTCCTGCCTCACTTCCGGAGGGCAAGGCACCACCGCCGCTCATTGTCGGTGTGCACGTGTGAATCCAATATTAGCTGTTTGACACTATGCTGAATTAACATATAAGCTTTTGAAAACATGTCGTCGGTTTGGTTATATCACAATAGAGAAGGCATGCTCAAATACTTTAATGTTTGAAGGCAGACAGAGTGTAGGCGTCAAGATGCACCATCGATGTTAATCAGCGACTGTTCATAGAGTGGATAACAAAAAAAATATATAAGTTGAGAAACGTAGAGAGTATGCGTATGAGTGAAGTAGTAAAGTAAAGCCCAAGTATAGGGTGGGACAAAAAAAAACTGCAAAATGGTAATTCCAAATGGATAACGGTCATATAAAACTAACTATGGTTTTTAAATATCTATTTATCGATACCACACGACCCAGTTTGCAAATATGTATTTTTTATTTTGTACAATATGGCGGACGGTAATCGCCATATCAAATTTTCTTTAATGTCATTCGCGCAATTAATACTAAACGATAGTAAATTGATAAGACGTACGAATCATCAAAATGGGCCACAACTCTTCCTTGCGTGGCGAAGTAGGGTCACCATCATTATCATTTCAGCGGTAGGGCGTCTGGACATATGCCTCCCTCAAAGAACTCCATTTATTTAATAATACGCTTGGCACTAAACGCTTAGCTATATCAGTGACCCGCGTTCATCTTATCTCCTCATTTCTGCTTCGTTCTCGTACAGAAACCCCGAGTATAGCCCTTTCCAAAGCTCGCTAAGCAACTCTGAGTCTATTTATAAGGTGAAATAAAACGACCTAATGACCTCGGTCGGATAAAAACAACTAATTTAGATTCCTGGTAAAAAAATCAAACTCTTATAACCCAATGTTATCAACATAATGAAATTAATTAACGGTACAACAAACGGCATCCCAAATTGCGACATTATGTTGTCACAGCATCGTAACGATAGGTAACAGTAACCGATGATTCATCTGTCAAATGCCCCTTACATAACTGAGGTTACAATGTAAGAGATGAATAACGTAGATAATGTATTCAGTTCATTGAATAAATCATTCATCTTTAACGTTGTAATCTTTACATCGGGGTATGATGTATAAGTTTTTAAGTGTTTGGCATTGTTGAACTTTCTTAAGGGGTCAGCAATTATTTCTATCCCTACTCTATCATGCAATAATATAAATTTTAATAAACCCCTGATTCCAGAACTTAAGTTACATGCACTTTCATTTGAGACCTCACTCGAGATTTCTTTCCTCACTCAAAGCTTTTATAAGGGTCAACCGATTTTCATCAAACATGTCTAAGAACACTAGCGCGAAACTCACCTTCAATACAAAAAACTAAATTGAAATTGCTCCATCCGTTCGGGAGCTTTGAGGGGACTGACAGGCACGTCAAACTTATAACACCCCCTTTTTGACAGGGGGTTAAAAATAACTACAGACTTAGGGCGTTACATCTGTGGCGTGGCAAGCGAACCGTTTGTATGTTGTGTGTTACGTATGTTGCACTTACGCTCGATTGTTTTCAAACAAAAACGCTTCGCTTGCTGCGCTGCAATTGTACGTCTCGAAACGCCTAATTTGAAAGCACCGTTAATTTCTTTCTTCTTGTGCTTTGGAACACGTTTTATCCATTCACGCTTCAACCGGCATAACTATTTAGATGATGGATATACTCGGAGCATAAAAAATATAAATTATACAAAACCAACATTTGACAGGCTTTCTGGTTTTCTTTCAAAAGGCATGGTGGATCCGAAAGTTTATCTATACTAATATTATAAAGCTGAAGAGTTTGTTTGTTTGTTTGAACGCGCTAATCTACGAAACTACTGGTTCGAATTGAATAATTCTTTTTGTGTTGGATAGTCCAGTTATCGAGGAAGGCTATAGGCTATATAACAATACGCTACGACCAATAGGAGCAAAGATATAGAGGTAAATGTGTAAAAAACGGGAGTAATTTCTCCCGTTTTTTACACATTTACCTCTATATTTTTCATCTTTGAAGCCTTCCGTTGCGTGCGCCAAGAAAACGGTTCAAGATACACAAAAAATATGTATTAAAGAATAATAGCTCTTTTAATGGTCTAAAAAACAGTCCGCAAAAGTATATGTCTATCTTTTAAGATTAACTCACAAAAACCGTTTTTATGGTACCTAATTTGGTCGAAATAATTTGTTTAAGTTGTATCAACATAATAATATTAATCTTTATTCAAATAAATATGCTGTTGGATAAGAGTACTTGATTGTGAATAAAATTGTCTTTGACATAACTTAATTTCAACAAAAAACTTTAAAAATTACCGGAATTTTTTTTTTACCCGTGCGACACCGGGGCGGTCTGCTAGTATCAAATAAACCGAAAAGTAGTAAAAGAGATATATTCAAAGGCTTTTAATTAACCTAAGCTCTAGTATTAGCTTAGGTTCTATACTATAGGTACTATTACTGTAATGTTAATTTTCTGTTGCCCGTATAACTATATTTATTATGGTGTTCAAGTTGCAACATAATGTGAAATTTGAAAGCCAAAAAACCAGCTCAAAAAAAAACATCAATATTCCGTCACGGATGAAAACGTTCAAATTAAGGCAATAAATCAGAGTAGACTATATAAAAATCCATTACGGGCAAAACATAAAGTTCCTTACGTAACTTGCATTGATCGTTGGTATAATTTTTCCTCAAGCGTGCCCTTATAGGGAACGTGTAAGTCGTTGAAAGTAACTGCTTCGGTATGCCATGCGCCGGCGCCGACACCTTTACATAGTCAATGATAGAGTTACCACGCTATGGTGATTGCTTAATAAGAGAAATTAACAGGCTGTCACAACACGTGATTTAATTGATTTAATAATTAATATATTAGTTTATAATGCCGCAGATTTCATAGTATTTTTTTATTAATCCGCTGAAATAAGGTTTTTATAGTAATAGGTAACCTATAACTTTCTTTGATGTATGTCTACTACTACTACTGCCCAAAGCTGAAGGAGAATTTGAAAATCATCGAAGTCTCTGAGATAAGTTCGTTTAACTTCAACTAGTAGTTAAATTAGCGATTTTTCGTGTTTATTAATGTGGCCCGGAGAAGCCATCTACCTTCGAAGTCATCATGCCCCATTTAGACCACATCTTCACTTTACATTAGGTGAGATTGTAGTCAAATGAAGGCTTATCTAGCATAAAAAATATATTGATTCATGAATATAATTAGGTAAAGTATTGGTACTTTGACCAGATTATAAGCCATGGTTTTTCTCTCCAGTTTTTAGATAAAAGAGCTGTCTTACATGTAAATATTTATAAACCTTTAATAATAATTGGTTCGGCCAGCGGTTGCTAAGATTAGCGCGCTTAACTCAACAAACAAACATATTTTCTTTATAGTATTAGTGTGTAGATTAGATAAGGTGATTCACGCCGTCGACAATGGTGACAGGTATGACTGACGCACGTTAATTTCACAGGAATAGTTGGTTAGTGGTATTACCTTGCAGCACTTGTCGATAAAAACTGGCTCTTTCCTGATTTATGTCAAAGTCATTTTGTTTTTTAACTCTACAGGCTTCATTTCTCTCTCATTTTTTTTTAATTTATTCTGAAAATATTTACAGTCAACAGCAAAACAAACTGATGAGTAAGATGTTTTGAAACGTTGATTTTGATCACTGACTTTAGCTGTAGGCTGTACCAATGTACTTACAATTCCCGTATGTCTTGCGATAAACGACTTTGCGAATCCATGCGGGCGAGGCGGTTAGCGCAAATTTACGGAACTACTATTAAACATTTATATATCTAAAAAAACAACCGGCTTCAATTCAAATCCGCTTTTCTACACAACGTGCTATCAAACGAACCCGGACAAAAATGCAAAAAAAAGAATCAGGTTTAGATAACCTGTTCCGGGCAGCGCATTCGTGTGACAAACAGCATGAATCAGTTATCAAACATCAATAAAGAATGGGCATCGTCTGGTGCTGATGTAAAATGAACTTTGCAACTGTGAATGAGAGTCTAATGTTGAATGTTGTTTCTTGACCACTACAATAAAATAATTATGGGCGTGTTACTGTTCTGACAAGTCTGTTTACTTTCGCCAAAGTTGGTTTAACTTATATATTCGATATTAAAGATTTAAAAAAATATTCAACCCTGATGATGGCGCATGGTAACTGTGCTGATATATCTTCTTCTTCTTCTTATAGTGCCTCTCCATTACTGAAGGTCGGCGGTCATCTTTTTAAACTTTTCTTTATCCAGGGCTAGCCTGAATAGGTCTTCTGCCTTCTTTATGCCCGTCCATTGCCTGATGTTACGCAGCCAGGAAGTTTTCCTTCTACCAACAGCCCTCTTGCCTGGTATTTTCCCCATCATAATTGTTTGCAGCAGTTGATAACGGTCATGTCGTAAGATATGACCAAGATATGCAACTTTTCTCTGTTTGATGGTTCTTACCAGACTAGGTCTTATGATACCCATTCGTTTTAAGACATTGATGTTGGTCACCTTATGCGTCCAGCTTATACGCAGCATGCGACGATACAACCACATTTCGAACGCCTCTATTCGCTTCCGAAGGTCTTCTCGTATAGTCCATGCCTCGCAACCGTACAGGACTATTGGCCATACGTAGCATTGAACTATTCTTGAGCGGAGCTTAATGTGCAGTTGTTTTGAGCAGATATATCGGGAAACACAAAACTCAAAAAAGTCATGGTTAATATTCCGTTAAAGGCCATATTATATATTTAAACTCATATATATGTTATATTATATTTATATCATAAGTAAATAAATGTCTTTTGTAGTAACTACTTAAAATTATATATATATATGTATATAGTATCTGTTTTTATTTTTTATTTGTTTTTCTGTTACAAACAATTTTTTTGTGTTTATACATATATATTTATATAATAAGATATATTTATTTTAAGTCAGTTAAGATAGTAATAATTGTACATAGTTCTAAGCAAGTTAATTATTATTAAGTTCTGCTGTACCAATAGCTTAGTAGAGAAGCCGAGGCATGAAGCAGTACCTTGCCGTAACACAGTTTTAAACTAAAACCGAAGGTGGTTCAATGCATCAGGCCTTACATAGTAAGACTTAACCAAAAACTTAAAAGTTATTAGTTTATAAGTCATAATAATTAAGGTGAAAATATTGTAAATTTTTGTATAATATACTTTTTTTATGGCACGAACTCGCAGCCCAGCAGTGGGCAAAAACTGGCTGTGGATGATGATGATTCCGTTATAAATCAGATGTAATATTTGGTTGCTGTGTAGACCAGTCGCTAGGCTATGGTCACAGCGTGGCGTAACATCTTCTAGCCTGGGTACTGTCGGGTCTGTACTGGTTTTGTGTAATGATGACTAATGAATTGATACCCTATCTGGGCCATCAGGCTATGTATCCTAATGGACACTTGGCGTGATCATGTTAATTATTAACATAGTATAAAATTAAGTCGCCTCCACTTTCTGTTCGCTGACCTGTCCATGTAAGCTTATGCTTCTAATGAAATAAATGGATTGACTTTGATTTTAACTTAAATCTTTTAACTGCTCAAAGTATTTTAATGCAGTTGCAGCTATACATTTAAATTGTATCCGTTTATGTTTTAAAATTAAATGTACTTGGTTTCAGCTCTATAACATTTATTTTTGTGTTTTTAGATTCAGTAAACAATAACATGTATGTATATGGTTCTTAGATTATATTAGAGTTATACCTATACATATTTTATTATTTGCATTCCTATAATTGAGAATTGGTTTTAACCAAAATTTTATATTTTTTAATATGTACATATAACTTGCATTCGTCGGAAATCAGGGCAGCTTCATAGTTATTTAATAAATTAAACCGAAATGTTATTAACTACATTAGAATCTTTGATTTCGTCTGTTCAACATCCGTGGCTGATTAACTGGATATATGTGGAGGCGTTGTTAATGTGTTTATTTAAAGCCGGGCATGTAATCTGGGGGCATACGTCATAACAGCGACCGCAGTATAATGAATTCCGCAGGTGATTCACTCATTGACATTCTGCTTCGGTTCGACGTTTCCTCTGCTGACGTGTACTGTGTGTGAAGTAAAGCTTAAATGTTGGTTGTGATTGAAGTGTTGGCAACATTGCCACGTGCACAATGTATCGCTTGCTGATGTAGTAAATTTAGAAATAAGTTGTGATTGCTGCTGCGTTGGCAACACAACCATGTGCAAAAAAAGAGAATTTCGGCTTCTAAGTAAAGCTTAAAAATTTGTTGTGATTGCTATTATAACAACAGAGTTGTATTCAGCAAGTTGGTGTTGACAATAAATCATGTAAGGAAGGATACAAGGCACAATATTTTGTTTTATGATTTCAGTTAAAATCTATCGTACGAGTAGGTGGTGTCTTGTGGTATTTCGATTCTTCATTTCCTTATATGATTCTAAGTGAAGTTTCGCGTAACACACCGCTTTCGAACGATTTGTCCTAAATTTAGTTAGATGAAACTTCAATGCATACGTCGCAAGCCCCCGGAAACTTAATGGTCTATATCTTGGCAGTTTCTTACTTAATTGCTAAAAAAATTATCCAGTATTTTGGACGGGCTAACAGATAGACTAAACAGAATTCCTATTTATCACCTATTACGCGACTTAAGTTTTAAAACATTGCCAAGAACTTTCAATAGCCCTTCGTCAGTTACATTGATGCGGTAAAGAACAATAAACAAGTGAATGAAACACGGTTTCGTACTTCCTTCTGCACGAACATGCGCGCGAGTCGCTGGATTACATCATTATTAAATGGTTATTCCCGTTCACCATGTTCCTATGGTGAAAATATCTACACCTACATAATTGTGGATATTTATAGAAAGATTACGGGTTCGTTAAACAGATTAAAAATGACAAATCTATATAAATAAAAATGAATTGTTGTTCGTTAGTCTGATTAAAACTCGAGAACGGCTGAACGGATTTATCTTATCATAGTCTTGAAATGTTCGTGGAGGTCTAGGGAAGGTTTAAAAGGCGAGAAAAAAACGAATAATTGCCGGGAATAAAAATTGAATAAAAACCCGTGCCAAGCCGGGGCGGGCCGCTAGTATTGAATAAAATATATATATATATATATATATATATATTTGGTACAACTAAATGTTAGTTACCTTTTGAGAAAATGGTATTTGTTTATATATCATTATATGACTATCATTATGTAGGTAGGTATGTATCTCAGAATATTTCAGAATCACCTAACGCCCCTAGTACAAGCTCTGCTTAGAGCTGCTTTGGGCAAATTTGATGCTGTGTGCCAATTATCAATTATTTGACTAAAAAACATATTTAAACACATTCTTGTTTCGCGTTTGGTTACAAGCTGTGGGGCACATAATTTTACGATCAGCTGGTTAAATGTTAATAAATTCTCGTTTTGTTTCACTTCACGGTTCTGAACTGTAACGGTAGTAAATTGTAGTTAAAAGTATTGGCATTTTTGTACGGTTTTAGCATTACGTGTCCATACAATAGGTTATTACCTCCATTCACTGGTCCCTGCCCAGCTAGTTCAAGTTTGACGGCGATGAGTCACGACTATTGTTCGTTATTCGCAAAATAAAACTTTGGGGCTGTTTCACCATCTCCGAGATAACTTAGACAATGCTTAAAATATACTAACTATTGCATAGTTTACTCTGATTTTGTAAAATAAGCCCTAATAATGCTTTGAGCTGTTTTTTTTTTAATAATATTGTATTATGAGCCTAATCCACCACCACCAAGTAAAGTCCCAAGAGTTTGCATGCCAATGTTTTTTGGTGAAGTCTGGAACCTTATTTTTAATATCTTGTAAGTACCAAATTTCTTGCAATAAATGATTGAAAGAAAAGAAGTATATAATCAATACTTAAAGATGTTACTGTTACATTCACATTTTTTCTTTTTTTATGTTAGATAAGCTTTCATTTGACCACAATCTCACCTGATGTATAGTGACGATGTGGTCGAAGATGGGGCATGAAGACCTAGAAGGTATTTTGTAGGTAACTGAGTCGAACATGAGGTGACGTGAACGTAATCAGTAATCACGTTCAACATGTTCGACTCAGGTATTATTTGGATTTTCCCGCAGTAAAAGTAGCCTGAACTGATATATAATGTTAGTAAGCTCATCCTATTAAGTACCTACCCTGTTAGAGATATAATACACCAATAGGGCTTGTAGGTATATCCCGAGATCATTCAACCAATCTCTTGGACTTTAGAACAACAAGAACTGTCAAAATAACAAAAGGAGGTACTCGATTGTTTATGTATTCTAGAGTAATAAATAAACTTAACATTTAAAAGTAAACCTACTCGTGCCGTTGGAAAATAAAACAAACATTAAAAATTCGGCACTTGACTATTAAATATTAGGTCCTTACATATGAAATTGGCGTTTTTCGTACTGGCCACTTTAATCACAAATTTCTCCTCTTTGGTAAGGAATTCCAAATTCAAATTTGTACAGCTATAGACTCATGTATTTGTGCTTCGATGATCGTCATTCATTTGTTTTTTTCTTCTGTTTTTTTCTGTTTGCGTCACTCATTTTACAAAATGGAAAACTTAAAATATCGCATTATTTACGAGTACGAGTTCCGCCGTGGCACTAGTGCTGCGGAAACAACTCGAAGGGTGAATGATGTGTATGGCGGTCGTGTTGCAAAAGAAAACACAGTTCGTTTTTGGTTCCAACGTTTTCGTTCTGGAAATTTCGACTTGCAGAACAAGCCCCGTGGACGGCCTGAGACTCAAGTTGATAATGAAGAGTTGAAGGCTATTGTGGAAGCGGATCCATCGCAAACCACGTCCGAGTTAGCTGCAGGCTGCGGTGTTAGTGATAAAACTGTTTTAATTCACTTGAAGCAAATTGGGAAGATTAAAAAGCTTGAAAGGTGGGTACCTCACGAATTGACTGAAGCAAACCGGCAAACGCGCGTCGACTGCTGCGTTACATTACTAAACCGGCACAATAATGAAGGTATTTTAAACCGAATCATTACCTGTGATGAAAAATGGGTTCTTTACGATAATCGGAAGCGCTCAGCGCAATGGTTGGATCCTGGCCAGCCAGCCAAATCCTGCCCCAAGCGAAAATTAACCCCAAAAAAGTTACTTGTAAGCGTTTGGTGGACTAGTGCCGGTATTGTTCATTACAGTTTTCTCAAATCTGGCCAGACTATTACGGCTGATGTCTATTGTCAGCAATTGCAAACCATGATGGAAAAGCTAGCGGCTAAACAACCTAGGCTGGTCAATCGCTCCACGCCACTGCTGCTTCACGACAACGCTAGACCACACACTGCGCAACAGACGGCTACTAAATTAGAAGAGCTTCAATTGGAAAGTCTAAGACATCCTCCGTACTCCCCGGACCTTGCTCCAACAGATTACCATTTTTTTCGAAATTTGGATAACTTCTTGCAAGGGAAAAAATTCAACTCCGATGGGGCAGTCCAAATCGCCTTCAAAGATTTTATTGATTCCCGTCCGACTGGTTTTTTTAGTAAAGGGATCAATGAACTACCTATAAGATGGCAAAAGTGCATAGAAAATAATGGTTCATACTTTGATTAATTAAATATATTATATTAAAAAATATTCGACTTTTTGTTCCTCCCATACAAAACGCCAATTTCATATGTAAGGACCTAATATAAGTACGAGATGGACTCGTACTACACTTAGGGTTCCGTATAGAGTTTATACACATTTTGTAACAAAAAAAACATAATTAGAAACAAAATCTTTAAAGTGCTTAAAGATGCAGTTCGATCGGTCACCCATCCAAGTACTGGAATCGCGCAACGTTGCTTAAACCTTGTGAAAATCGGTTGTATGGGAGCCCCTTTAGATGTATATTTATTATGTGCTTTTAGTATTTCTTGTTAAAGCGGCAATTGAAATACATCACCATTATCTATCTACATAATAATCTACGAGTATCTATCATTGCTCAGAATTTCAACTCACTCTAGCTATCACGGTTTTGGAGATACAGCCTGGTAACAGACGACGAAGTCTCAGTAATAGGCTCCCGTTCTACTCTTTGGGTACGGAACCCTAAAAATTATAATATTTGTTGCACGAATGCACGCAATAGTGAAAATCGATGATTATGCCGTGTTCACGATCGAATTATACAATCGAATAGGAAATGGAGCACGCGACTCGATCTCAATATCGACACCGGAACGCGATTACTGCGGCTGTCACTGACAAACATAATTACACATCCTTGACTGAATATAGAGAAATTAATGTTATATTTTCTTGCAAATACAGTTATAATTGCTGGTTGATCTTCCAATTCTAATTATGCTTTGTTAGGGGGTTTTCGTGCTGTTGCTCAGCCTACTAGCAGAGGTAGGTATACTTCTAACTAGTATGGTATACAATTTCAATTTCAATTTCATTTATTAACCATAATAATACAACTGGGCGTTATACATGGCAAGTCAAGTTTTACAATTTATACACAATTAATAAAAATCACACAAGTTAAAATATGAAATTAAATAAAAAAAACATACAATAATTTGAAAATAGCATAAAATAAATACCTAATCAAAATAAACTTGTTTTTATCAGTCTAGTGTAAATACAATGTCAATGAAAATGTTAATTATAAATAAATGTCCTAATAAAAATGTCAATACAAATACTAAATGTCATATAATTTTAAGCAAAATGTGATTTAATAATATTCATATTCATAAATTCATTGACATTATAAAAAGCATGGTTTAAGAAGAATAATTTTATTTTATTTTTAAAATTTTGAAAATTGTCAAGACATGTAATATTGATTGGCAATTTATTATAAAATTTACACTTCTTTTATTTTTTTCTTTTAATTTTAATTTATACTTCTTACGAAGACGACTCTATAAATGTCTAGCAACAAACACCGCCGCGTTGCTCGTGTTTTTGGATTTTCCGCGATAGCAACGTATTTTCCCGGGGTAAAAAGTAGCCTTATAGGCTCCCTAGATAAATTAGCTAACAAACGCTGATTTTTTTTTTTAATCGCTGATATATTTTTAGTTTTTTTTGAGGTTAGCGCGTTCAAATCAACAAACAATTTCTTCTTCTCTTCAGTTTTATAATATTAGTATAGCTAGACTACCCAAATGAAGAATTAACGTATAATTAGGCAATTAAGGAAAATCATGGCAAATTTTGGAAAGTATAAAGGTAAATTTTGACTCTTATGAAATAGACTTGACAAGTTTTATATCAGGTTCTTTCCCTACGCAAATATTTAGTGAGTAGAAGTAACAAGGATAATTTAATACGCATGATGTCACTGCTCCAATTTGAGCTGTGCAAAATCTTCATTGAATCATAACTTTTATCTCTTCAATTTATTTCATTGCTCATAATGTGGAGGACATTTTGAACACTTTAGTAGGATCTCGAGTACGTAGCTTATTCCTCATATACACCTATATGCATATATCTCTTTATTTATTTTATGTAGAGGTATGTATCTAGTGTATCAGTATTCTGACAAACTTTGCTTTGTTTGGGGTAAAGTGATGCTGTTATTAGTCCGCAAAATATGTATATTATAATTATTTTTATTATTAGAAAACTTATTCAAATGTGAGCTAGAGATATATATCTAAAGCTATAGAGGTAGTATACAGGATGAAAAAAAAGATGGACACTGGGGGGAACTACATTAAGTATATATTTAGCTAGCTCATTCAACTGCTAGGTAGCATTCCTTTATTTTTGAAAAGAAACAAAACATTCAAAGATTTTCGAATAAAATTGCGTCATCCGGGAATCGACCCTTCAAAAATCTAAAATTTCAGCCTGTGATAAAACGCATGTCAATCGTAAGAATAAATGCTTACATATAAAAAGTGACAAATAGATATTATATTTCAAATTAAAAATCAAATTGAATGAAAAAGTTTATTTGTAACTAAAACTGTCACTCACACCCACCATAGCAACAAGCTACTAACGATATATTAGGTGCGTCGATAACCGCCGACAGCAGATAACAAATTAGTCCGATCGACCTTCAAAACGAGAGGTACCCTTTGAGGACAAAATACCTGGCGCTTTCCAGGAACTCGGAAAATAATTCCTTGTTCTTTTTATACATGTCTACAACATTTGTGTTAAAGAGAAATAAGTATGTACTAAACAGAATAAAAATAAAAATTGTGACTATGACAAAAGCTGAAGAATTAAATGACGAAGAATTAATAACGCAACGCACGGTTATTAGATTTCTAATTAATGAGTAGCTAGGATGAGGCAAGGAGTAAGGTAACGTCTTCGCCAACCGTAAGCCTAAGGAATGATTTTCAAATGACAAATCAAATAATCCCCTACTAGGAACCGAGCACATTCATCATAACGAGAAATAATTTGAGTCGCCAGCATAGCTGCCAGTAATCCTTTGTTCATGTGAAGGCTTCAAAGGGCAAGTACCTTATGATTGATAAGATATCATATCACTTAATCAGGTATTGTATACGTGGTAGGTACTGCAGAACACGATCAATATTTTCGTGTATAATTTGTGCATAGTGACAATTGTTTCGAACTAGTAAACATTAACATAAGAATGAACAAATATATTAGGAGTCATTTGTACTAGAATATGCTCTAACTACACTAATGTCATTAAAAATAAATAAAAAAGCCATAACTCAACAAAATTGTTTAACAATTGGTTTCACTGTAATAAACAGTGACATACGCCTCAACAATGTAAAAATAGGCATCATCAAATATATATTACGTCAATAATAAAAGTGTTATGACTAGCGCATTAGTTAAGCATGCAATTTAATTGTTCCATCGTGGGAACTGCTAAGTACGTCAAGAATTTAAAGTACTCATGTATACATGTATGGTAATTGTGCATTTTAGTACCAACCAAACGAGACATTTTTGTATCTGATAACTGTGAGTATGGTAAACTGTAGGACACAAAACGTAACCTTGAGGGATGATTTAAAATTTATAAAGTTATGGTGAAGTCTCATAATCTAATTTAACAATATCTGATAATTATAATTCCAAAACTAAGAATTCCATAGATGCATATTTAAACGCATTGACTAGCTCGTGACTTTACGAAATAATCGAAGCTCAGCAAGGTCCGCTACGTGTCGCACGTGACCGCAAGCTGTTGTAAACTCTGTGCATCCAACGCGGCATTTAAACCATTCCATAAATCAAAGTCAAATTTGAATTGTACCCAATGACGCTGGATTCAATCCGTTTCGGAACTAGGTTAGAAACTGCCGCTTGCAGCACAACACATGGCAATATTTCAATCTGAACTGCAGCCAAGGAATATAAAAAGCCGGCAAAATCAATACGAAGTGCGACGAACCCAAACGTGGGGCTTCCGAAGCTGCGATGCACTAGCGGGTGATTTCTGATATCCACCTGACTTTCTAAGGTTTCCAGTGCAGCGGACCATTGCGGGTTATGCGTTTTGTTGCAACAAGATTATGGTGGTTATATTACAACTCTATTTATGTTTACTGTCGTCGTAAGATACGCATAATGTGATGAAACACTTCGGCCTTGTGTTCGATTCCAATTAGACATAATTTCGATCGAATACTTACTAGGTTTTCATAGTAATCTGCTTACTAATTGGTTATTAATATTGAAAACGTGAAATAAAATATCTTTATTTGCATGAATATAAGTTTTACAGTCAGTTGGAATAGGCATGATGACTACAATAAAAAATAGGTTTAGATCGTACAAACATATGGACACCTAATTTTAGTTTAATGAATTTAATAAGAAAGTGCCAAGATATAGAGGATCGAAGGTCCAGAGAGTGGGCTTGTGACGTATACATTTAGTACAATTTATTAGAAAGCATTACGTCACGCGAAGCTTCAATGCACTGCATCAATATTGATTTATCGTTTGAAAATATAAATTATGAAAAACGTATGGGTACAATTGTTTTTGTAACATAAATTACGAACGAATTATTCTTTTTTTATCATTACCCTATTGATCGAAATGATTACGTATGCAAATATTACTTTAATTTTAACGAATAAATAATAACATACAAACTTCCAAATAAACTATAGCCGTCGAAATTCCTAAAATGTAATTTTAGCATATCTTCTAAGTACGAGTTTAGAGGTGCAAAGGAAGAATACACAGACGCGATAGCTTCTGACCTTCAGTTCGAGGTAATCGCCCTTCCACAAAGGAAGGCTTTGCCTGTTGCTAGACACGGGTACCAATGCAAACGTACTTCTATTAATCATTTGAGCAAACGATTTCGACTCTATACTCACTCACGTATAAGAACGAAACTTTTTGTAGCAATCATTTATATAGAGATCATTATAAATTTAATGGGTTCACGCGCTTAATATAATGACATATTTATTTAGCGATTGAAAATTATTTAGTAAACAACATGGGTTTTAAAGTTAATATATTAATACTAGCTGACCCCAGCAACATCGTCAAAAAATAGATAGTGCAGAATACAAAATAGAATAGTTGCAGATTCTCAGACCTACTGAATACGCATATAAAATTTGGTAAAAATCAGTAAAGCCGTTTCGGAGCAGTACGACAACTAACATGGAAATTTTATATATTATATTAGATCTAAGTCTGATAACTCATTATATATTTCACAGCGGGGTACTCAAAAATCAATAGCTTGTTTAGAAGAACAATAGTTCAATTTAACAAAAAACATTTGCTAATGATGATTTGAATAGTTAAAATGACGATTAAACGATAGCAAATTTGGGACCCATCTTTAACAAATACGTACACAAACACGTAAAAACCGCATTTTTAGAATGTTGATTACAAAATCAGACCAGATAAAGAAAATACGAAAGAGATTACGAAAAAACGGTTGAAATGTGAACGAACTTGAAACAAGACTTATCGTACGTCGACTTCGTAAACGCCACAAATGCAAATATTTAAAATTGAGAACTCAACAAAGTTTTCTGCTAAATATTCGATAACTTTCTTCATTGCCCGTTTTTACCAGCGGTTTTCAAAGTTTCGAGTGTCCCTTAAGATGGGAACTAGAACCAATCATTTTATTTTTTAGAATAACGAATTCTAACATCTGATTAGGAAGCGTTGGCGAAAACGGGCATAATGTTGTCTGTTATTTTTAAAGTTCCAGCTTCAATCACAACGCGGGACGCGAGTTTTGTGTCTGTTTTAGATTAGGAAGTATTTTGTGTCACCCTCGCGTGAATTAGAGTGCTAGATAGTTAGCCCGAATTGGCAGTAGGATGGTAGGAAAGCGTGGGAGAGCCAATGATGCGACTTAATTGAGGTCAAGATATGTGCCCCGAGGAATGAGCTTCGCGCCTTGTTTGACGCAAGCACGTCATACAAACAAATTGGATGAGATGAGATGAGAGTTGTTACTGTAGACGCGTATTTTATACTTTAGGTCAACAAACTGGAATTAATACAGTCTGAGAATTATTTTTTAGTATGTATTGGTTAATTAAACATAACATAAGATGTTATTTATCCCGAGATAATAGGCATGATAATTACTTAAAATGTGTATTCAGTCAGTAGTCAGTCCGTGAACCCGTCCAAAAATACTGGGCAACTATTTTTGCTTTATCAATTTAATAAGAAAGTGCAATGATATAGAGCATCAAAGTTCCGGAGTAGAGGCTTGTGACTGCGAAATTTCGCAACAGATCGCACGAAAGCGTTACGACAACCGAAACATCAATGCACTGTAACGTCTTGATTTGCGATTTTGCGAGAAAAAAAACATACAATTTCTTCAACATAATCTTAACAACGGACTATTTATTTTTAGTCATCTACACTATTATTCAGCAGCAAGAGAAGCGGAGCCTACCCCAATATCAAGTACATATTTGTATTAGGACAGGGTTCAATTATTTTGTGAGCGGATGAAGACACAAAGGACCCGAAGCTGAAGTCTACAATAGCCTAGGAATGCGGTCTCGCCAGTTCAACATAATTGTTGTAACATTACAAGTTTAGTAGTGACTTGCTTTGCTGTCTGGTATTTTAGTTACCATTAAGAAGGCGTATTGACTGTTCTCTTTTCTAGATGCAGACTAAACAAAATGATTCTGTAGACGACTGCTAATTTAAACTGATTTAAATTCGCCGACGCAATTTACGCGTCAATAAACACTCAATCAATCAATCATTTATTAAAAACCATAGAAAGTATTACATAATTAACGCAATCTTTAGGACTTTACCTCGTGTGCTAGTTAGAAAACATACATCCATTATTTTGTGTGATTCGATGACAAGTCTAAAGACATTTAAAGTTGGAAAACCTATTATTTACTGTGTTTACCTCACTTACGCGTGCTAGCGGATTGAGGAACAATTTAATTAAATTTAAATTGAGTAGAATACGAAACTTTTCGCTTCGTTCGGTCTGGAAATTTGCCATTTTCTGTCGTAACTTATATATGTCTTAGGTATCAAATTATTAAGTCTTAAACATGCCTTTTAATTTACTTGTATTGAGCAATCAATATGAAAGCAGAAATCGAAGGCAAATTATTTGTTCAGATGTAAAACAAAGCAGTTATTTGAAATTTTCTCCCACGGCGCTTAAAGACTATAAACTCTATAAAAACAATCTGCAGAACCTTGCCATCGTAAGTTGTTACCTATAATTATGACAAGCGCGCACTGATCTAGCAAGCGTTCTTTATTACGACAAGGTAGTAATGTCCATTGTACAACTTAAAACGCGTTAAATCACCACCCTCGGGCTATTAAACCAGTTTCAATCAAGAATGAGTCAGTCTTAATTCGGTTCAAGTTCAACTGACCACGTACAAAGCAAAAAGTTATGGCAAATTAATAAGTAGGTGGTAACATGGAGATAACATTTTTTGTGGAATTTAAGAAGTAATAACTAGTTACTATTTGAATTATATCACAGGTGTCCCATGGATAGGCGATAACAGGTTCTTATTAGCTATTTTAACCTACGACGCAAAAAGAGGGGTTTTATAAGTTTGACGTGTCTGTCTGTCTGTTGCACCATAGCTCCCGAACGGATGAAGCAATTTAAATTCAGTTTGTAGTTTTTTTGTTTTTGTTTATTGGGATTTGGAATCGATTTTTTTTATTTGGATTATATAATCTGGTTTTATAATACGGCAAAGCACTAAAGGAAGGTTTCAAGTTTTATTTAGCGTAGTAAAAATGCTAAAATGCATTTATGAATAATAATGAAGTTAATGAGCGATTTGATGCAAGGATAACCAAACCAATTCTTATAAATAAAAATTGCCGGACAATAACAAAGCAATTTTTAAATTTTTATGTAGAAAAAATTAAGACATCCGTAATCTTCGCGCACGGGATACGGGATGTGTCCTTGATTTAATTTTTTTTCTACATAAAAACTTAACAATAGTTAAACCTCCAATGTGAGGTTTATCATTATCACTTATTAAAAATCATTAATGACAAAGCAACATCTAACCCCGCGGTGAGCACTTAGCTTGTGTTACGAATACTAACTCTGATAAACCTTTTAAAATATACAAACATATAAACATATTTAACACAGATACCACAGGAAAGTGCCTGCAGAACATATAAACACTGACTCTTTCGGCGGGACTCGAACCATCGAAATGCTATCTCTTGCACCGCAAGTGGACTTTTGCCCACCGCGCCACTGAGGCAGCCATATTCAATAAATTTCTCACATACTTAATTTTCGGAGAGAATAATAACTTAATAAAATCTTTTCTTACACTCAAGAAAAAAAAATCACTCAGATCCGTGGTCTTGTATGGCCTGTTCTTTAAATTAGTGGAAAACTAGATTCGTTATTGGAAACGTTATCATAACATATCGTATAGGGGTATCAAAATTCAAGGATAGGTACAACAATCTATCTGTTTACTCGGTGTTATTGCTATCTGAGCCACATCGATTACTTCAGATAATTTAAGATAACCATTGCTGGACTGGGCTGGGCTTATTATCAAACACAATCATAAAATACTCAGTTGCCTAATAATATCGTTCCAATCCATACTAATACTAGCTGACCCCAGTAAACGTTGTTTTGCAAAATGAAAAATAAATAGTAGCCGATTCTCAGACCTACTGAATACGCATACAAATTTTGGTAAAAATCGGTAAAGCCGTTTCGGAGGTGTACGGTAACTAACATTGTGACATGGAAATTTTATATATTAGAAGATTATAAATGCGAAAGCAACTCTGTCTGTCTTTCTGTTCCTCTTTAAATGAAATTTGGTACACAGATTCTCTAGACCCTAAGAAAGGACACATGCCACATTTTACCGCGAGAAAATCCATTATAACGCGGCCAACACTGGTTAACAATAATTTTTTCATCCGCTTAGTTTTTCCTCCATATTTAATTAATATATGCAAAAATAAAACAACTCATGCATTCTAATACTTTATATATATCATAATTGCAAATAAAGTTAGTATGTGCTAAATATAACCAAAATTGAATGTAATCAAAGATAGTCGAGGAAGTTATCTATTGATTTAACACACTCCTTATCTAAAATATTATCTGTTTCTACAGAATTATATGTGTTTGGTATGATTCAGCTATATTATAGGAAACAATAATATACGGAAAATACTAATAATATTTATCCAGTATCCTTTCATAGGATTGATTACAAAAAAAAAATTCAAAAGTACACACCTAAAATTATAATTAAATTATTATTAATAGTTAAATATTAATTTGATGGTAACTGGGTGATTATTATTCGTAGATCTAAGGTATTTTCAGGTCAACATACATATTTAATAGTAAACCAGAACTTATCTCTTTTTCTTTTGAGTTCGGTATTTTATAATCGTAACTAGGACTAGTTCAGCTAACCTTTAAACGTGAAACAGGGATTAACAGTTTCAACACAGCAATTTTAACAGTAGCACAAGCTTAGAGCTTACCACGGGGCTAAATGTTGTTGTGTGGATTTTCCGAAAATATTGATTTATTAAAACCACTAAATGTGAAACCGTGATAACAGTTTTAAAGCAGCATTTTTAGAGGTTACTTTAAAAGGAATTTTTGTTATGGCTTTTAAATGTGGTCTGAATTCCTTCATCAGTGCAATCAAGTGCTGAGTGGGTTCAATCGACGAAGTCTATGCCTAATAGAAACAATATGGTGGCCTTGATTCAAATGAACTTATTGTTTGGTGTCCATAGAGGCAGAATTTAGATTATAGCTTGAATGGTGGAATAATAGGTGTGACTGGTACGGTTATAATATAAATCAGTAATTAGTATTGGGAATTTGGCTGATTAGAGTCTCATTTCCATTTATAAGGTATTATTTGTTTTAGTTTGTGACACATTAAAAAATATTTATTTCTTATTTACTTTAGTAGAAATATCCAGGCTTTTTGATTTCAAAATTCCACACTTCATTATTAATTCGACATTACCATTATTATACCATAACAATACAACATTTAATAATAATAAGATATATATCCCTATAAAAGATTAAAACATAAGACATACTATTTCATACTTCATTAACTAAGACATACATTCATACTATTTCCAGCAATTTTGATGATAGGTTCATACCAAGACCCGCTATGATATTTTTAGTCAAGAGCATTCTGTTCTACATGTACCTATCGGATGAGGCAACAAATTCATTATCGTGAATGATTGTGAATGTCTCAAGATGGATTTTTAGACCGACTCTAGTATGAAATCAAATAGCATTGGTTGAAATACTTTGCATATGGAAAGAGCTCCGCAGTTTCTTTCAAAACACAGAATAGGTTTTAAAATCGTGATAATTTAAAATAAGTAAGATCTTCTTCAAATTAAAATTAAAACTTCATGTTAAGCATTAGCCTAATCATTTTATCCATGAAAGTTGAGGTTTCTAATTAAAATAATCTTCTTATATTTTGGTAATAATAGCATTAGGTGTTATTAGTATTACAAAACATATTTTATCTAAGTAGGTAGTGCATAAGGTGTGGAATCAGTTGACCATGGCCCAAATCACCATAGCCTATAAAAATTAACTGACTTGTCTAATCTCAGAACAAATAGCATAGGGCTAAGATAAGATAGCAATACAAACATTTCAAAATCCAGGTTGAATTTTGTTTTTATCTCAAGGTTCACCTGTCTATTTGTAGCCATTGTTCAGTTTTTGTTGGGTTGCCATTAATGTGGTATGAAGTGGCAAATTCCAATAAGGAATGTAATTTTGACATAACTCATTCTATAACACATTCTTTTCAGATAACAGGTAAAGCCTTGTAATTTTGTAAGAACATTGACCTCTAAGTTCATGAACTCTTGGGGTAAAACTTACCAATATGCAATTAGGACAATTAACAAACCTTTGTATCCAATGTAAGAAAAATATGCATAGTTTGAAGAAAAGGTGGATAAGCAAATCTTACAATTTGAAATAATTTAATAGCTTAAAGTAAATAAGCTTAAGCTTTTAAAGTCAAAGTATTAAGAAATCAGAAACATAATTCAATTTGATGATTTAATTAATTTACTTACATTTATTACCATTTCCGAATGTTCAAATATTATTAAAAGCTAACCTAGTCATCATTCCAGCTAGAACAACAAACAAGAATTTTACTGATGTATCAAAAAACCCAAACCACAGACATAGCATAATAATATGTCTACCTAAGTGTAATTTAATTGTTTTTGAAATCAACTATCCACCTTGTAAAATTTTGGCTGGGCTTTCATAAGTTCCATGATATGAGAAAAGTATTATAATTACATGATATCACTATTTACAACAAGGCTGTAAAAAAACACACAATAACATAAAGAAACAGAATATAGCTTGAGCCTACAATGAATGGAAGATTAATTTACAGATTTTCACATACCTTGCGGAAGCCAAACAGCTCATTCTGCAGCTTCTGCCTTTCAGCAGAGGGCTGCTGCCCTTTCCCTCGTATGAACTTTAGCATTCTGACGGCCTGCAACAAAATCAGCACTTAGCACTGAGCACAGACTTCAGACACAGAGAGTTGAGTGTACTGGCAAGGTTCCCTACCATTGTTTACACACGCGCTTGCTCACCGGCATCGACAAGCCGACTGCAGCACTACCCGAACGCCTCGCACGAGCTACACCTACGACAATAATCACACTGCCTGCCTCTCGGAAACGAACGATAGCCGGCTCACAGATAACATAATCTAGAAAATCTACCTATGTTACGTGTCTTACGAAAACTCTCTTATTTACACACTTGTAACAAAGGTACAGACAACGCACGCCTGCACGGCGAGTTCTGGACAAGAGAAGACCTACATTCCAGCTTACCATAAGACCAAATTTTAACATGAAAAGCTATGGTACATACCGATGCGTCTCAGTTTGAGGAGTTTTATTGATATAATCCAATAATATAGGGAAGATGGACAACACAACGGGCTTAAATAAACACATAAACATGAAAAACTCACAATCACAAATTCGTAAACGAACGAACGTACGCTACAAAACGGCACTCACACTACTCAGACTCACACTAGCGCCGCGATGACGAACGAAACCACGAGCAAGCGTACCAGTGACAATGACAGTGAGTGACGTATTTAGAACACTAATGCTTCCAGCTAAAATTTTTATTTTCTCCCAATTTTTATAAGCATTCCCTTGGCCTGGGTGTTTAATAACAAATATCTTTATAATGTATCTAGGTATGTCTTTTGTATTAAGCTTATCAGATGTCTTATACCCGTAACACAAGACACAGCAACTTACCACGGCGATAATCGTTGTATGGATTGTCGGGAAATATTTTTTTATTATTTATCTAATAAAAACTATCAACAGATAACTTGTATAAAATCCGAGACTAGTGCTTCTCTAATAAAGTTTATATCCAATATTAAAATCATAGATATGTTTCCGTTACTTGTCACTCTTGGCAGAGTATGTTATTTATATAATCTATATATAATATTACCTTATTCAAACCACAGAATCGGTTATGAATAATAAACCAAACATTAATAATAATAATTTATTTAATCTGAATAGTTATTCAACAGTTTTTCACCAATTATAACTATCTTAAACTAACTTACAAACTAGACTTATTTATTTAAAACTAACAAAATAGAGTAAAGACACAGAAAGCAAAGAACAAAGAAACATTAATGAAATAATGACAATTTCATTCCAAGAATAACTATCTTATAATATTAGGTAAAAACTATTGATTTTGTAGCGTGCGTCATTCGCCTGGCAGTCTGCATAGGACGATCGGAAAGATACCGTATTGAAGTGTTTAAAATTGACTAATTGTTGTATTTTTGCCCATGTATGTGTGTAGTTGGCAACCAGAGGGCGCTCACTCGTATACGACGCGCGCCATTGTTTATGATAGCGAAGTGACTTTTGTAAAATCTTAATATCTTGATGATTATTAATTTATAATAACATGTTTTCTTTTCATAAACGCTCACCCTCGTATTCATAAAAACTCCTATTTCTGGCTAATATAAATGAATTAGCTAAAACACATAATAAGACTATCAAGACTATCAAGGTTGAAAAGATGCTGAACTGTTAATAAACAGATTTGCACTGATTTGTAAATGACGTTTTTATGTAACTATTTTTTTTTTTTTTTTTTATTATTGATAAGCCTTCATTTGACCACAATCTCACCTGATGTAAAGTGACGATGTGGTCTAAGATGGAGCATGAAGGCCTAGAAGATGGCTTCTCCGGGCCACATCTTTTATCGATCTCTAACCTCCTTATCTTCATATGATCTTTAACCTCCTATATTAAGCTCTGATTGAAAAATTAAATGATTTTTATGAATATGGGGGTAATAAATTAGCTTTAGTATTAAAAAAATAAATAAATAATAATAATAATAAGACATCTTTTATTTACTGAACTAGCCGACACGCAAAAATGTGAAATTGATTCAATTTATACGTAAAAGAAGGCAAACATAATAAATAAATATTTAAATAAAATTCTAAATGTATGATTGATAACTTCTTGTATTAAGTTTGCCGGGTATCATGCTGTAATAAAATAAGTTATGGGAGTGTTTTAAATGTTGGCAATTTTAGTAAATGACACTGACATAGTCATTGTGAATAATTTCTGGCAGTGACATCTTCTAAGTTTTACAATTGAGACATAAATCCGTATGCCATGTCCTCAGAGAAGAAGAAGAGAAAGCGAATTTTTTGAGTTGAATGTCGTTAATTTTGTTGTAAGGCGTTGAAAATAATATCTCTAAAATCAGGAATTGCTGGCCTAGTTAAATAACTAAGACAGCAATTCCTGATGATGTACCGTAAAGTAGAAACGTCTTCGCCTAAATATCTAAATTATAATTGTAAAAAAGTGATGTTTTGGGAAACTACAAATCCATTAAAAAGTTTAAAATTTATTTTTTTTAAGTAGAAAATAAATACTTATTTTAAATACATTAGGTAGGTACAGTATGCGTCGCTAACTGATCACCACTTTTGCATAGAAACTACAACTGCAAGAGGGCTACCAGTTAGAGACGCATACTGTACCTACCTGTTACCTACTTTTGTCAATTAACTCTCTTAGCAACTTGGTTTTGTTTTCGACGTTTATTCCTAACACCCTTTCGATTTGGCTCTAAGACTTAGACTCAAGATCATTTTGTTCTAGAAAGCTTTGAAATTTTCTTATGGCGCCTCACCAGCCTAAAAACTAACTTTGTATGGGAAGTTTAGATCTTATTCAATTTATCTCCTTCACTAGTTTGCAATAATTTTGCTTGAGGTTTTACTTATCTTCTTTACAAAGAACGATGAACCAGTTAACCGATCATTAAATACATAATGAAAATACTTCTTGATTTTTATCAAATGTGCTTGACACGTTGTTTAATTTGATTACATAATAAAGTAAAATATTAAAAACAAGATTACTTACGACATAACGTCCCTGACGTAACATAACCCTGGCGCCCCCGCCCTTCGGCATGCGAACGACCAATGGTAGGTAGTTAAAGATAATTTAATCACTACGTTTAGTTTAACCAATGGGTAGGTATGTTTAACACAAAGCCAAACGGACTAGCTTGTCAAAGTGACAGGTAATCTTTGACTATGACTTTGACACGAAAAAATCGTTCCGATCACGGGCCTAGCCCGGAACGCTCACGACTAATTTGGACTGGAACTGGACATCGATGTGTGAGGCGTCTGTCCAACAGTGGTCTTAATTTGGCTGAAATTAGAATGATAAGTACCTATCTTTACAGAGCCATTTACTTAGGAGTGCCTTGAACAGATAATATACAAAACTATTATTAACTTTTATTGAGTATCAATAATTTTAACTACACGGTTTAAAAAATAACAGGCCAGTCACATAAACCCGGATATCTCCCGAGCTATGTATGTTTTCTTCGTGAAACGAATCACTGAAAATTAAATATTTTTAATGTTTGTGTTTTTCATCGCAAATGTGATTACTTTGTATTGCCTCCACGAGCACTTCTTAAAGCTTCCAGGCGATAAGGCATTCTGTACACCAAATTTCAGAGCCGATGCTAAGGGATACCTTCCCATTCCTTCCACAACCTCCTTTACAACCAGTTTATCGCCTTGTGTCTATAGTACCATTAATTTGTACCATCAATGGTACAAGTGATACTACTATGTGTCCTTAGTACCGTTGAAAAAGATACTAGTATATACCGTGTATTTACTCGTGAAAAAAAACAAATCAAAAATAATAAACCGTGCCGTTTGCAGGTCTAAGGGGTTTTAAGTTAGATTCAGATTTATAGTGTAATTTAAATTGTGTGTTTACTTGTGAAAATAAAAATCAGATTTTTTTTATTTTCTAACGACGCAATTTTTCTAAAAACAATGCGACTGTAATGTCGCCTTGAATTATTTGCAATTGCACATGTTGAATGTAATTGTTGCGGTCGATCACTACTTTTGATCTTGATTTTTGTGGCTCTGTTGTCAAAGCATTTACGCAATGGTATGCAGCATCTCTTTTTAGAACTTTTAGAAATTGGCATGTTGTGGTAGGTTTTCTCATAAAACGCTTGTTAAATTGACCGTTCCATGCTTCGTAACAATTCGTTGTTCGATGTCTCTCGCCAAAACTGCACCACTGTGCTTTTTTCGGCATCCAAAAATGTGTTATATACTTTAACAAATCTTTAACTTCTTTTGTACTACCAATAACTACACTTTCTGCAATTATATAATTCAGACCTTCTTCTATTTTGGACTCTGGCAAAAGAGGAAGAACCATGCACAAGCTCACTATTTTAGTTAAGTTTTTGTTGCTATTTTTTTTTTAATTTATGTAGGATTTTAAGTTGCGTAGCTTTCTTTTTAATTTTATCCAGGAAATGGAAGTAGCAACCGTGGTGCAACACCTGGGGAAATGCACGTTCAATGGCATTTATTGCCGCTTGTTCGAAGTCCGTTATGAATTTATGTGGTTCCCATTCCCAACTTTTTTCGTTTGTAGACATCCGTATTTGTGACTTGATTAGTTCAAGCATAATCAAATAATAGAGAAAGATAACTCAATATGATCCCAGCGTAACGTTACGGTCGACGACACAGCATTCTATTACTTTCCAACCCCTTGATGTCTGAAGATACCGAAGGCGACCTGAGCGG
Organism: Gymnoscelis rufifasciata; assembly: GCA_929108375.1. Classification (NCBI taxonomy): domain Eukaryota; kingdom Metazoa; phylum Arthropoda; class Insecta; order Lepidoptera; family Geometridae; genus Gymnoscelis; species Gymnoscelis rufifasciata. Next base: position 13,430,504 of record OV815311.1, read on the forward strand.
TACACAGCGCCCTTCGACATTATGTATATATATTTTCTTGTATGTTTTCGATGCAATGGTACTAGCGACACGTGCTAGTATCGGTAGTACCATTGATGGTACTAAGGACACATTGTAGTATCACTTGTACCATTGATGGTACAAATTAATGGTACTATAGACACAAGGCGCAGTTTATATATGTAACATGTTATTAGAAGCGCACTAGAAAGTCTTTATCCTGTTTTTTAGGGTTCCGTTTTTTGCCATTTGGTTATAGAATCGTCATGTCTGTCTGTACGTCTCGGTGCATCACAGCCACATTTTCCGAATCAATTAGAACAAAATTGTTGAAACTGTGTAAGTAGAAATATTCTGTGAATCGCATCAAGATTTTCACAAAAAACTAGAAAATTGAGTTCCCCATACTTAGAACTGAAACTCATTTTTTTTTAGGTAGTTAAAGTGTTATGTTATCCGTTTCAAGTTTTAGTTTAAAATATATGTGTTACGCAGATCGTATCGTTTGGTGTAAAATGTTCGGCTTGGGGGGGTGTTACGTTGCCAGGGCAACCGACATCGATTCACGTTGCGGGGCGCATCTTGCAAACTGCACAATATCACTGTAACTAGGTATCTACGTACCTAGATAGATAGGTGATAGATTATATACCTGGGAACGGAAGTGTCATATAAACATGTTGCCTGAAGTTGCACTGAGAGATTTAGTAAACAGGAATAGAAGTCTGTAATATTAGGAATCTTTTGACAAGGACGTCTGTAGAATAAAGAATACCCTTTTTTGATATGGAAAGTAGTAGGATTAGGAATCTGTGGAATTGGATTTCCAGAGGTGCTTGCATCCATCGTGAATTTGTAGATTTGATCAAGACATTTTTTTTTTTTATTATTGATAAGCCTTCATATGATCACAATCTCACCTGATGTAAAGTGAAGATGTGGTCTAAGATGGAGCATGAAGGCCTAGAAGATGGCTTCTCCGGACCACATTACGAAACACGAAAAAATCGCTTCACGCACTGGCCCAGCCCGGAGGGTGGTGACAAGCCGCGGCCGAAGCCTACCACCAGAGACTGTTCTTAGCACCACCCGGAGGTCACGAGATGTAATTATCTTGCCGCCGCTATAACAACAAGTACTAAAAATACATAACAAATAAATTTATAATTGGGCTCAAATACAACAAACGTGATTTTTATAAAGTTCTAAATAAGTAAAGGCTTGTAGACTGCTCTAACTGCAAGTAATTGCACTTTATAATTTTTTTTTTCAAATAAGTATTTGTTATTTTTTTTACCCAATTGCGCAACGTGATGTGCGAGTGGTAATGTGTTTAACAGTCTATGTATTTGTGTATGTTCCTTTGTCCCACTACATAGACCAAACGCCTGGGCCGATTTATATGTGTGTCTCAGTGGCTTGGTGGGCGAGAGTCCGCTTGCGGCGCAAGAGGTAGCGGGTTCGATTCCCGCCGAGGGGTCAAGTGTTTGTATGTTCTGCAAGCACCTTCTCCTTGGTCTGGGTGTTTAATATGTATAATAAAAATATCTATGTATGTATGTATATTATATTAAGTATATCACATGTCTAGTACCCGTAACACAAGCTAAGAGCTTACCACGGGGCTAGATGTTGTTGTGTGGATTGTCAGGAAATATTTATTTATTTATTTTACTTATCTATACTAATATATAAAGCTGAAGAGTTTGTTTGTTTGTTTGTTTGTTTGTTTGTTTGAACGCGCTAATCTCCGAAACTACTGGTTCGAATTGAATAATTCTTTTTGTGTTGGATAGTGCAGTTATCGAGGAAGGCTATAGGCTATATAACATCACGCTACGACCAATAGGAGCAAAGATATAGTGGTAAATGTGTAAAAAACGGGAGAAATTGTTCATCTTTGAAGCCTTCCGTTGCGTGCGCCGTGAAAACGGTTCAAGATACACAAAAAATATGTATTAAAGAATAATAGCTCTTTTAATGATCTCAAAAACAGTCCGCGGTAGTATATGTCTATCTTTTAAGATTAACTCACAAAAACCGTTTTTATGGTACAAAATTTGGTCGAAATAATTTGTTTAAGTTGTATCAACATAATAATATTAATCTTTATTCAAATAAATATGTTGTTGGTTAAGAGTACTTCATCCATTATAACGCGGGTAGCACCGCAGGGCACAGCTAGTTATTTATATGATTCACACGTCAATCGATTCTTCTTAGTAGGGCGAGTGTCACTTAAAGACATGACGTTAGTGAAAATTCAACATGGCGAATACTAAAAATTAAAAAAAAGTGAATGAACTATGTCATGTGGTTATCGTAGAATTTATATTATACTAGCTGACCCCAGCAAACGTTGTTTTGCAAAATGAAAAATAGATAGTAGCCGATTCTCAGACCTACTGAATATGCATTTAAAATTTCATAATAATCGAGTAAGCCGTACGTACGTTCGGAGGAGTACGGTAACTAACACTGTGACAGGTGAATATTATAATTTATTTATAATAAAATTATTTTTAGTTTCCTTGGAATTTTTTCGATCCGGGTGACCATTTAGGATCGAATCGATTTTCTCTGGTGGTATGGTAGGCTTCGGCCGCGGCTTGTCACCACCCTCCGGGCTGGGCCAGTGCGTGAAGCGATTTTTTCGTGTTTTGTCATGTGGCCCGGAGAAGCCATCACCTTCTAGGTCTTCATGTCCCATCTTAGACCACATCGTCACTTTACATCAGGTGAGATTGTGGTCAAATGAAGACATATCGAGCAAAAAAAAAAAACAAAGTTGCGTAACAACCATGCTCACTTAATAGGCATAAAGAATATAAATTCTCAAAAAAATATAATCGCAGTGGGATTATTTAATTTCAGCTTGTATATTGCATGATGTGTATATACTGTACACGGAACCCTAGCTGTAGTATGAGTCCATCTCAAACTTATCAAATGTATTTTTAGTGAACAAGTCCCGCGTCTAAGAGCTATAAAAGCTCTAAAGGTATATTATAAAGGCTATTTAGTGAGAAATGTGGTAGTCGCCGGCTTTATAAAAGTGTTTTTACGTTTGTTACCAAAGAAATATTTTCCCATGAAACTTGGATGAACATAGTTTTAGTTTGAGAGCTGGCGTTTACTCGTGGTTTAATTGGATACGTGCTCGATGTTTAAACATAATGTTTTCTTTTCCAAAATAGATAATAACTGTCCAGAGGAAACTTGAAACTAACACACCTAGACATTTTTTTATTCTTTTGCATTCAGTTTTAGCTAAGTATTTGTTTTTATTTGTTATTCTAAGTGCTAACGAACTTCTTTTAAACAGTATATTTCTATTTTTATATATTGATTTATTCAGGCACCGCCAACAGCACATATGTATAACAAAATTTATTAAAAAGTAGTTAGGTATAAAATATACTATGATATAATTATGTCCCTATAATAGGCGAGCACAACACTTATGAATAGACACAAACAACAGGTTAAGAGAGAGAAAAAAAAACAGCTTAAGTAATAAATATCTCACTCCCTCGTACATTATTCCTTGTACATTATGAAGTTGTGAGCAATATTTCACCTCTTGAGGAGATTTTCTCTCGCCCGAGGAGGCTTTAGGTGCAAAAACATCAGAGTGCTGAGTCTAAGTTCCACAAACGTTTTCGAATGACTTTACTATCTCGTTAATCGAGCTAACGAAATTCGAATCGAAAAGCAATGGCATGCAAGTTGGAGTTCCTATCGACAAAAACTATACGAAAGCGTTCACTCACCGTGAGCATAGTTAAATATTTTTGTTAGGGTGGTAGCATGACGTCATCAAATCATTAACCGGCCAAATTCAGAATGATATTTTTACTAGTATTTTGTCAAGAAGCAGCTGTCTATCAAAAATGTTATGATTATTCTGTGTTTTGTTTACGTTTGAAATGAAAACTTTCGTTCGAGTAGGAAGAAGTGGCCGGCCGATAAATTAATAATAAATTGAAACTATGAGTTAAACAGTCTAAAAATGAAGACAAGTTCATGGAGCAGTGAGTGTTTGATAATTTATTTGATGTTTAGATCTATTTATGCGAAGTTGTTTCATCGACGAAGAAAAAACTAAGTTTATTGTTGTTTCTAGGCATGGAGACCTCGGACATTGGGATGAACCTGGGCCATCAACATCATATGTTGCCCCAGTCCTAAGCCCCAGTCAAAGAATTACTGTAACAACCCCAGTTCACAATATTGGATTTGTTTTTGAGATTTATTTCACAACATTGGAAGCACTGGAAGGTAAGACTTAACTTTTTTAAGGATAACATAATTATAATGTTAATAAGATTATAATAACATTAATGTATTTTTACAGATGCCCATGCACTCTCCTATAAGGCTCTGTGAGAACAATCTAATAATAGAATATATAATAATATAATAGAGTAACATAAGCTTGAGGAGAGAGCAAAATATGATTAGGGAGATGGAAGCGCAGAGCCAGAGATTGGCAAGCAATAGGAATAAGAGTTTAAGATAAGTTAGTTAATAGACTCTGTAATGATTAGTTTATATTTTTGTAAATATAAGTACCTATATAAGTTTATAAATTTAACTTGTCAATTCTGACTGTCTAATTAGGTAAAAAAATAAAGTTCATCTTATATAATTTTGTTTATTTATTCATTGTCACAATACAATATCCTTAACCTTATAATCCTAAGCACACTTCTATAAATAGCAATAGTACATTAACACAATATATAACTGAGAACTACATACATATATATATCACACACTATTTATCAGTCTTCTTACTAAAATTGGTCCGCTGGTAGCTCCAGCTCCTTCCACATAGTCATTGTAACCCGGTTCACTATTTAAGTTTCCTGGAACTAGATATGATTAATTGTAACATAAATAGGTATTTTGTTATAATATCATATGAAATATTTTACCTTAACTAGACCCACCTAAATCTTACTCGGACACCGAGTAAGATTTAGATCAATGCCAAGATTGATAACTATGTTATGCAATACTGAGTATGCTATAATAATACAAGCATATTTGAGTGGCTTGAAGTGGATGGAGTGAACTCCATCCTTGTCTAAGCACTACCATCTGTTTTTCAGCATTTGAAAATGTATTTTCTATTATTACTCTAGCCCTCATTTGCTTGTTATTATAATTGGCCTCTGGTGTACCAGTATTTGCATCTAAAATTGGAGTCATTAGCCTGGGCGCTGAGGGTATCCAGAGTCTCCTAAAAATAAATAATTATGTAAAAGATAGAATAGTGAAAGGGATCAAAACATAATGCATTTTAATAAATCAAGTACCTAAACATACTTTACCTATATAGAAGCCAGACCATTTCTCTATTTTGGTGCAGAGATTGAATTTATGTATTCAAGTCACTGTTTTCCCATACAAAGAATCATGCTTTGCACCTCCAAACTTAGGGTTAACATTTAAAATGTAGTATTGATCATCACATAGGTAACTGAAAAAAATATCATTGCATTGTTTTGCTACTCAAATTGGCTTTTGTATGAACCAGAAGCAAAAAAGAAGAGAGCCGTGAACACCTGCGAAGAACAAATTAATTAGGTGTCGAAACTATAGCTAGGTACTTTTTAATATTTTAATTAATAAATAACAAAAAGTACATAATATAAGTTCCAACAAAACGAGTTGAGAGGACCTTAAATTCGTCAATTGTTTTAATTCTCTGCACAAAAACTTAAAAGCTGTCTTTGTAAGACGATATCCAAGCGAAAAAGAAACCTCCGGCCATAATTTATTTGTAAATATTAATGATTTTACTGAATAACTTTGCACTCTCACCTCTACTCACTGAGAAATTCTAAGTGAATGCTAGACGAATACTTTTTCGAGCGCGTTTACTATTCGAATGTCAAAAATGGTAACACGAACTCGGGAAAATTTTCAAACAACCAATCAAATGCGTTAACGTTCTCACTTTCGAACGTGAGCGTAAACGAGTCGACGATCGACGGTCGATAGTGAATCTCAAACTAGCAAATTATGTTTCCCAAGTTTGCCACAAGAGGCGCTGTTTTGATCCCATACAAATTATAGTTAACGTTCTCACGATCGAGAAAGTTAACTACAATTTGTAAACTCAGACTCAGCACTCAGCTGTAATTTAATTTTACCGAACGACCCCGCCCCAAGCTGTTTCTAATAATTCCTGCATCGATGAAACCGTGTAACGAAAGAGATATAATATAATAATGTGAATAAAACTCGTTAAAGTTCTCGTTTCTCGTTATCGTTGTAGTCAGAAATTGCTTTTTAAACTTAAAGAAAGGTTAAAGATATTTATTTCTCAGAAGAACAATATAACAGAGAATAATTTTTTTTCTTAATTATAATCATAATCATAATGATAATCATAAATCATTTATTCACAAAGACATGGTTTAGGTACATAATTGGATGATATAATAGTACTTACATACAGAACAGCACATCTTGCTTTGTTAAGCGTGTGAATATTATAATGAATGACAGAAAAATCTTCCAAAATATTTAGGTCTTATCTTGTATAACAAAAATAATCAAATTAAAAAGAAAAGAAAGAAAGAAGTAATACATTATGTCAAAGTGATAAGTCAAAAAGAATTCATAAAATTATTACAAATAAGAAAATTAATTTTAATTAGGTACCAAAATGTCAAATTTTTTCATTAAATATAAAAAAACTCATTCAATTAATGAAAACACTGGGATATCAACCACTCCTTTAAAGCTTTGTTAAATAAGGGACCTTTATAATCTAACACTGACTTAGGTAAATTATTGTATATCTTGCATGTCATGTAGACGCAATTCCGCTTAAATAGATCCAATTTAGGCGCCGGCATAACTAAAGGTTTTTGGGCAACAGTTCTTCTCTTACTATTATCTTGAAAGTTGAATAGGTAGGGGTATTTTTTAATGAACAATGCTGTCTCAAAAATATAAAATATGTCACGGTTAGAAGTACCTTTAAAGTATGGCCTACATGAATCTCTCTTTTTTAAACTCCAAATGGCACGAATGCACTTTTTCTGTGCTATAAAGACTCTCTGTACCTCCGTCGAATTACCCCACAAGAGCAATCCATATCGGAGGACAGAACCAATGTAACTGTGGTAGACAATTATCGCAGTAGTATAGCGAACGCTCACTTGAATTATACAAAGCAAAACTTATATTAATAATTTATTATTCTGTGCTTACACTAAGTAATTACTAATTATCTAGCTTATCTTAAGAAAAAATCAAAACAACTTATTTAAGCTCTTGATTAATCGCACAGCTACAAGATAGCCAAATGTGTATGTGTATGTAATAATCTTATAACATAGTTCTTACTAAAAACAAATAAGAAAGCAAGGTTTATGTATCTACATTGCGAGATTTTTATTCAATTTCTTTCTTCTTATGTTTTAATATGTATAATAAAAATATCTATATATTTATGTCTATTATATTAAGTATATCAGATATTATTTTATTTGTAAATTAAATTGAATATCCTTGTGAATATGTAATGTATAATATGACCTATCGAAATGTACAAACATGCATTTAATTGGACCAATAAATGAACTGAACTGAACTGAACATTTCTAGTACCCGTAACACAAGCTTAGAGCTTACCACGGGGCTAGATGTTGTTGTGTGAATTGTCTGGAAATATTTTATACTAGCTGTGCCCGCGGTGTTACCCGCGTTATAATGGATTTTCCCGCAGAATGACGTTTTCCCGCGGTAAAAAGTAGCCTATGTTATTTTTCAGGCTCTAGAGATTCTGTGTACCAAATTTCATTTAAATCGGTTCAGTAGTTTTCGCGTGAAAGAGTAACAAACATCCATACTTACAAACTTTCGCCTTTATAATAGTAGTAGGATTTTATTTTATTTATCTTATGTTTTAGAGTAGGTACCTACCGTGCCCAAAGGGTTAAAACGGGACCATATTACGAGGGCTTCGTTGCCTGTCTGTCTGTCACCAGGCTGTAAGTATCTCAAGAACCTTGATATGAACTTAATTAGAATTGAAAATTTAAAAGTTACAGATGAGGAAGATGAATTTTAATCAGAAAAAGCTACTCATTTCACAACATCCATTCAGTTGCGCCTTGACTGGAAGTGCAACTTAATCAAGCTTCGAAATAAATCTCATGAAATTGCAATTTATTTCCAACCTGGAGCTATTTCTGCGATTGCACCAAGCAACGGTATCCTATTATATTTTATTCTAGGAGGACAGAGTTATGTTCTGATTCTATAATCTTGTTGAAAAGAAGGAAAACAATAATGTTATATTACACAGCTACTAGGTATAATATACACCTAGCCCTCCTCATTGCCTAAACATTTAATGAAGTTCTGATATTAATGATTATAGAATATATTTATTTGATATTTCTGTCTTGTATGTACACGCTATCCATATTTCCGGAATTACTCCATACCTAAGGTTTACTGTAAGAAAACTAATAGGGTTAAGCACGCCTTTGTACATGACCGTACATGAAAATTGAAATTTTTAATTTATATTCCTTTTTTCATGACGTGTGTTTGTGTGTGTGTGTTTACAAAAATATAGATATAATAAATACACTTTACTCCTAAGACACGACTGAAAATTATCATCACAAAGCAGTTTTTGAAAACCATAAGCATATACTTAGGATAGGTTACTTATTATCTAACTCTACCGTACAAAGTATAATCTTACTTAATTTATATTTTCAAACACAACTAGTTCTCGTAAGAAAATCTAGTGCTTAGGACGTCTTCCTGTCCCGCTTTCAGGTTAATCTCCTTCATAAATTTCCGAGACAAATGCAGTCGGGAGTAAGTAAAAGTTTTCACATAACGCCCGACATACTCTCTATTCACCCGACCTGTTAAGGTGCACGAACACTCAGTTTTACGGTTTTGTCGCATTGTCTTTCTAAGATCTTAGATATTTTTTTTTTGTGTGTCTTATCTACGATCTGTCGCCGACTATAAGCAGATTAGTTGCATGTTTAATGTCATGTAAGAGTTGCTCCTCATCTTGAGACAACTCGTTCTTTACCATCTGTCACCAAGCCCCTGGATGTGTTGGCGTTTCAGTCGTTAGGTATGTTTTTTTAGTGAGGTGTATATTTATTTTTATTTATTTTATCAATAAATATTATTTTATCTAGTTTATCAATAAATAAAAATAAATATTGCCGGACAATCCCCACAACATCTAGCCCTGTGGTGAGGCTCTAAGCTTGAGATTAAGATTAAGCACTTATTGTGTGTAAACATCAAAATATGTTCTAGCTAATAAATGTTTTTATAACTTAATGTTAATCTGTTTTTGATTAACTTTTAAACAGAAAATAATAGGAGCGAGAGCTAGGACAATTAGATAAAACTTGATTGGTCTTTTTGCTAACAGAAAATAATTAGGTAGGTATTTTATTGTTAACTAGCATTTTCAAGTATTAAGTATAGGTACCTATATATAAATATATTTTCGGACTAATCACACGGCATCACCAGTAAAAACAAGGCTTCCCTTCTCGGACTCTAGAAAATTTATGTACCAAGCTTCATTTAAATCGGTTCTGTAGTTTTACGTGAAAGACAGATAAATAAACAAACGCTTTTCCAATTACAATATTAGTAAAGTTTAAATAACGTAAATGATGGTATGAAAAGTACCTACCTTTAGCGGGCACAGCTTTAATTACAGGAAGTGCTTAAACTATAGTTACAGTAACTGAGATCCAAGCTATAAAATGTATAACTTTGGAATAAACTTAACAATAGGGTTAAGCTGGCACGACCAAAACTATGATCGGAAGCCAAAACTCTAAGTCTTCTAAAATCAGGCTGCACTGGCACTTTGCCTAATCAGTTTCTCTTCCCAAATGCGTAGTGATCCCGCTGTGCTTCTATGCACACGCACCTTTAGAGAGATGGCAACGGGCCAAATCGGGAGTTTAAGTTCAAATAATATCACTTCTTTTACTTATCATTTAACGGTATCTACAACTCACACTTATCTTCTTAGGTACCTCTTCATATTTCATGCTGCATTATACCTTTATGCTAATGTCTCGTGTAATACTCTGAAATTGCTAATTTCAGAGTATTTCCACGAAACTTGCACCATCTCGAATTTCCCAACTTGTATAACCGAATTACATGCTCAAGGCTTTTGTTAGTTAATATGTGGGTATATATTCCACTGCGCTTTCGTTCTAGAAACATAGTTATAGATGGTTATCGTTAACTAGTTTTATAAGCACTGTATTTTATAAAAAATATCCAATCTAACCTTAAAACTTAAAACTAGCCGTTAAAACCACAAAAAAAAACTAGTATTTTAACTCTTATTCCGTTTTTCTTTTCACCATTCTACAAATTTCCCATTACCTTTTAGCCACATTCTTATAAATTCATAGTCAATATATTGAACGTTTGAACGCACAAATCTCAGGGACAACAGAACTGATGTAAAAATACTTTAACATATGATCCATTTTTTGACGAAGTTTAGTTTTTACCACGGGAAAATACATCATCCTTAAAAGTAAAACACAATGCCGTGTCGTGGAACAATAGTTCTATCAGGAAGCTCTTGTCTAATTTTTCTGTTTGTCGTTCATGGATGATAAAACTGCTGTCTTATTATTTTCTCGTTATAACTTGATCAGTTTAGTTCAGTTTCTTGTATTTGGACTTTGCGCTTGAAGTGACTATTTGCCAGTGTCGAGTTAGATAAAATTATAAAGTTAAAAAAAATGTTGATCAGTTGAACGCCATTTTGCCAGAGAGTATATAATCACTACGTTTTTACGTTTGCTACGTAGAGCCATTTAGCTATGGCATTTGTTGCGTATTATGATTATACCTAAACCACAGATTACTAACCTTAACGTAACCATTTAAAAAAATATTATTTGACTATAAAACCAGTATTATTATTCGGGAATTTAGTTCTTTCTCTTGGTAAAATCATAAGTAAATTATAAATACCTTCTTTGACAACGTTTCGGGGTATTCTTTGTTTCATAAATGTGGCGATACTCGTATACTAGCGTATTTAATTTTTCAAGGAATTAAAACTTAAAAATGCCAACATACTCATGTAAACAGTCGTCAGTCAGTCAGTTCACTGTTTTTCGACGTTTTTGATGATGACTAACTAGGTTGGTCCACTTTCTTAACTAGCTAAAAAAACACTTTTTACCCCATAAATTTTAACCTAAGCTGACGCGATGAAAGTATTATTCAATGCCCCATCACGTTCTCGGAATCAGTTCTTGCTCTAGTTTAGAAATGATTCATGGTGTGAATCAAGGAATTAATTAACCTTAACAACCCTTACTCAGAACACTCATTGTTAAACCTTGATTTAGGGCTTGTTTAACCTGATAATCTAATTTAATAATTCAGATTCAGTTTAATTAACTTTGATTTAAATTAATATTCAAGTTTTCTCAGGATTTTGCACCTATTTCTAAATAACACATAAGAACACTCATAGCGCACGCACACTCATATACCATCAATGGAAAAAATGTCTGCCGCTAATTATATTTAGTCTGTCACACTATAATTTAAGTAATAATATAAATAGCATATATTTTGCCGCCGCCGCCATGACATCATATAGATACCAAATCAAGTTATCGATTGATGCATAAATCACACCTGTCGATTTTACTAAACTAATTAGGAAGTTTAAGTTCGTTGAGGGGGTTAAGATTCTCGCCATGCCCTCTTAACCCTCACAGAATTTAGCCATTGCGAGTTAAAACATCCCATCCATTCTCACAAAAACTCCTCAAGCGCTGACAGAATTATGTGAATACTTCAGAAATAACATCATTCAATTGGAAATTGGTAACTTAGTAACCAGAATAAGAAGCCAAAGATGCTATTGAGTTTCTGCCCTCGCAACGTGATATCTTCCTGCTACCGTTGCTGCCAGGCGAATTTGAAACTTATCTCGTGGAAGCAACCATGCAAATATTTGCCAAAGGAATTTAAACTTAATTTCCTGTTGATCGATTCGGCACAAGTCCCTCGTCAGTCGGCGCTCGTTAGAGAATGTGTCTAGAAACAAACGCAGCGATAATTTATTAAGGGATGCCTCGCTTTACTTCGCTCTTGCTCGGGTTCTGGGTAATTTTCGTGTTCTATATCGGTTGGGCCCTTTAATCCTATTTTTATTGTGCATAGTCCCTCCGTTACAAGATCGTAGAAGATAAAGAGGGGGTCTTTGACCTACTTTCGAATAATGGCTGACAAACATTTACAAAGAAATACGTAGGTACTTTATAAATTAGCTTTATTATTTACGCGTAGCATTTCGTAGCAGTAAGCGGCTGATGCTGTTAATTGTAAAAAATAACACATTATTGTAGCCTTATTTTTGTGTAAAACTACACGGGTCTAAAGCCGTTAACATAATATCATATTTTAAGGCAACTTCGACTCTTGGCTACCAAGTTTTAGCCCATTTTTTTGTGTAAAAGAATGACTAGAAACGTTTTAATATTAACATACACTGCATTTTGGCTATGCAATCATGCTATTAAGACCTATTGTATGATCTGCATACACAATCTCCTTAAAATATCTATGCATATATGCATGTAATAATATGAATACATCGGTAAATCAGATGTCTAGTATCCGTAACACAAGCTTAGAGCATACCGCGGGGCGGGATGTTTTTGTGTGGATCGTCCAGCAATATTTATAATTGTAAAAATCAGTAACCTCCACTAATACTACTCGTAATGTTTTTATCTAACTAATTAAGTGGGCCTTTTTAATTTTACAATGGAATGAATACTGCATCTTCTTAAGTGACAGTCTCTACATGTAAGTGTAATAAAATGTAAATCCGTTTATGGCTTTAAGACATTAATTATCAGTTTTTTTTAAAGATAAATACTGTTGTTTTCAGATGTACAGCTGTGGATTTTTTACATTAAAAGAATAAAATAAAAATTAAATACAAATCTAACAGGCTTCAAAAACTCTTATAAATATAGGAATATTATACCGTTATGCTGGTTTGAAATACCATGACCAAATCCTCATATAAATGCAGTCCGAATCTGAATACAAAAGCATGCTATGTATGTCCTAACCTAATCAGACTCTGCAAATTCTTTCATAAATACAGGAATATTCCGTCGTGTTGCTGTTTATTCACCTACCACGAGCATATCCGCATGCAAATGTAAGTGCAGATATAAATGCATGCATCTCGCTGTGGGCATCCAATTTCACAGAGCCAATGCGCAGGAAGGGGTAGAATAGGACGTGCAAGTAGGTACAATGAGACTCACAAGTGTAATAGGTCTAAAATTTGGTTGGGTAGTGAACTATTATTTTTAATATTTATGTAATAACATAATACACGGCTTGGGTACGGCAAGGTGTAGCGTGAGGCATGTTTTATGCACAAACTCTATTTCTTAGCATATGAAGAATGGTAAAGAAATAGTGTAGAATTGCTCTATTGGAATCCATCACATAGTTTACATTTCTCAGAGGAGGCAATTTTCATTTTTTTATGTGTACTAACCTCTAGTATAAGCTTAAGTTGAAGTTGGTCACCATCTGGCCACATGTGCAACGACGGGGTTTCACACTTTATCTTGTAATCAAGCAACAGTACAAAAACCGTTACCGTCAGGATGGCGAGTCACCTATCGTATTTAACGTTGAAATGCTATCCAAAAATTGCTTCCCATTTGCTTCTATTTGCTTCCTTCAATAAGAGATTTGCTTCCTTTATATTTTAGAAGATATTAGAACTTTCAAGGTGACCGTTCATTCTGACGTCAGGATGGCGAGTCACCTGGCCGTACACGACGTGCGGTGTGGAATTGCTGTGATGTATATAAACCAATAATTGCTTCCTATTTGCTTCCTTCAAAGCTTTCAAACCTAGATCCTGTACCTATCAAGGAAATAAAGATATATCGATATAACATGAATGGGTAAGCCCAGCGCCTGACAAAAATGGAGAGCAAAATACATTCATAGCTTTTGCAAATTATTATTTTTAACCGACTTCAAAAAAAGAGGAGGTTTCTCAATTCAATTCGACCGTATATTGTTTATATTATGTAGAATTTCATTAACTACTATTAGGTAGGTATGTATACAAAAGTATTACTTTATACTGTACATCGTTCGTCAACATCATTACGTTACAATATTAGAAGGTTTGAAACTTACCGTGCCATAACACAGTTAAATCTAGCACGGACGTAAGGTAAGGTTTAATTTAATATGTATAATAAAAAATATCTAAATATGTATGACTTTTATATTAAGTATATCAGATATCTAGTACCCGTAACACAAGCATAGAGCTTACCACGGAGCTAGATGTTGTTGTGTGCATTGTCTGGAAATATTTATAACTGAACTTACTATACTAGCACACAGTGAAAATGTTATCTAAAAACAAGTTAACCTAGTTTAGTTATAAGGTTATTCTGTACCTCGTGAAATTAGAAATTATCTTTATCCTTTTTTTTATATTAACTAATAAAATCTAAGTATAATCCGGTTTGTTCCAAAAGAAACGGTTGATTGCCTAAAAGAATAGAGCTGATCCATTACCACATAGTCAAATCAAGGTCCTCCAGTATACGAAAGCCATGTCCACACACAGAGATCGAATCAGTCCATTAAACAAGCCAAGGTGTCGCCAAAATATTATTTTAAACATGTGAATGAGAAAGTGTTATTGTATACACAATAACACTTTCTCATCGAATTCCCGGGATTTGTGGCATGTCCATACAAAGATAAAACATACATGATGACGACCTCTGTGGCTCGGTGGGCGAACGTCCGCCTGAGGCGCAGGGGGTGCGGGTTCGACTCCCGCCGGGGAAACAGATTTTGTACGATCTACTATTTCTGGTTTCGGGTCTGGGTGTTTTCTATGTACCATATGTATGTATTTACAAAAATATATATATATCTGTGTAGCATATCAGTCACCTAACAACCATAGTACAAGCTCTGCTTAGTTTGGGGTTAGGTGATGCTGTGTGAGTAGTCCGGAAATATATAAATATATATATATATATATTTTACATTATGTTTACGTAAAGACAAAGCATCATGCAACCATCAGTATTACACTTTTACATAATAAGGATAAAGATAATTTCCTATTTCACGAGGTACAGAATAACCTTATAACCAAACTGGGTAACTTATTTTTAGATAACATTTTCACTGTGTGCTAGTATAGTAAGTACAGTTATATTAAACCTTACCTTACGTCCGTGCTAGATTTAACTGTGTTATGGCAGTGTAAGTATCAAACCTTCTAATATCGTAATGTAATGATTTTGACGAACGATGTACAGTATAAAGTAACACTTTTGTATACATACCTACCTTAATAGTAGTTAAAGAAATTCTACGTAATATAAAAAATATACGGTCGAATTGAGAAACCTCCTCTTTTTTTGGAGTCGGTTAAAAATAAATTAATTGGCAAAAGCTATAAACGCATTTTGCTCTACATTTTTGTCAGGCGCTGGGCTTACCCATTCATGTTATATCGATGTATCTTTATTTCCTTGATAGGTACAGGATCAAGGTTTGAAAGCTTTGAAGGAAGCAAATAGGAAGCAATTATTGGTTTATATAAATCACAGCAATTCCACACCGCACGTCGTCTACGGCCAGGTGACTCGCCATCCTGACGTCAGAATGAACGGTCACCTTGATAGTTCTAATTTCTTCTAAAATATAAAGGAAGCAAATCTCTTATTGAAGGAAGCAAATAGAAGCAAATGGGAAGCAATTTTTGTATAGCATTTTAACGTTAAATACGTTACGTTTTAATAGGTGACTCGCCATCCTGACGGATAACCAAAAACCGTGGAACATTATTTTTAGCAAATTTATTTATCTACAACTTTTTGAGACGTTAAAAAATAGTTTTATTTATGATTCTGAATTATAGCAATTATTAAATGAACATAACACTTTTATGAATAAAATCGGCAGTATTTTTCTCATATATGTTTTACGGAATCATAAACATGCATAACCTATCATAATATCATAACATCTATCATGAACTGTGTGAGAAGTCCAGAATTATTTATTTAATTATTATAATTGCTTACATGAGGCAAAATACTCTATTAAACTTTATTCGATATTACATGAAAATGAAAGAACCTCCAGCGCTTTTGTAGATCACTGTACGTTACCAATAAACTCAGTGGGAAGTACGAGGTACCTCCTCGCGTTCTGAGTTCCATTCCTGGTGTTTCGTTGCTCGCTTTGTTCCCGTATACAGAGCACTGGATAGATAAGTTTTTCATCCGTCTAGTCGTTATACTCAATCATGACTGGGATTTTAAGTAAAAATTCAACGCAGAAAACCATTTTCCCTGTCTATAAAAGAGAGTTGGATTTAGTGTCATGCTTTAGTAGTGTGTCTCTGACTGGCATTGTTAAATTTGCCTGAGAACAAGTGAAATGTTTTGTTTATTTAATTAAAAATACGATTTCTGCTTAACTTTTGTTTATAAATAAAATTAATAACAAGCTAATTCTAGTATAATAATCTCAATTTATAATTAGTTCCCTTAAAAGTAAAAAGTCATACTATTTTACTATTTTGTACCCCCCCTCCCCCCTGACTTTAAACTTATAACTCCCCTCTTTTTTGTCAGGGGTAAAAAAATAAGTAATATTAATGAGTACATCTTTAATTGCGAAACATTTGCTATCATTAACCTAATAATTAATTTAAAGTAATCAATGATTATGTACCACTATGAAATTCAGCCTAAGTATGACCTAAGCTTATTTTCTCATCCACCTATAGAATTCGCACGACAAAGGAAATACAGAAGTAGGTACTACTTCTGTATTTCCTAACAACTTGATTGTTTTCAAGAGTGAATAGGTACCTTCTAGATCTATGTGATCCATCTTGGTCCACATCGACACTTTCCATCGGGTAAGATTGTAGACAAGCATAGATCAACCGGCCATTAAAAAATAATTCGTTATATTATTGCTGAATTATTGCCAGGTTCAACGGGAACAATCAAATCTAGTTAGTTGGAAAAGTGTTAATAAATAATAATTGTTTTATTACGCTTTCAAAACAAAAACATTTTTGCAGGAAATAATAGCCTTTGCCAAATTCTTACCCCGTAAAGCTTGACTAATGGATTGTTTATTAATGTTTCTGAAATTAACCATTAAGGAATACCTGTTATAAAAATGGTAAATAAGGTCGTGATACTTACACATATTTTTGGTATTTCAGTTATCTTTTCATTATAAATAAAAAAAACTTTAAACTATATTGAAGTATGTAAATATATTATATTAAGTATATCAAATGTCTAGTATCCGAGTCATAGTCACGAGTCATAGACATGCATGAGCCAACTACTTACTTGCAAGAACTACAATCAATTAATTTAATTTATTTATCAATCACATTATTCATAAATTCATTATTGTAGACAAAATAGACACATTAAGATTTAATTGTAATCATAATTGTATCATGCAATTTTAATAGAACACAACACATGTTAACAAATTACTGACAAAACAGTATTTCGTTAAAATTATATTAAAAAATTAAAAAGCTACCTAAACGCCTATTTTCCAGCTTTATGTGGTAAGCAGAAAGAAATATTCACAAACTACTTATTATAATGTCCCAGGCAACTACACTTTCTATTATATGCCGCACGAAAATACAATATCTAACAAAACCCAGACTACAAATACATAATTAAAAACACACCATCATTATCCTCCAAAAGGTATAAAACTAAATCCTTTGCGAATCCCATTTCCCGTCTCTTAATTACGGCGAAATGTTACCAAATCATTAAGCGACGAAGCCCGAGGGCTCTACAGACTCGTTAAAGGGCCCTTCAGGGCTCGCATGGTCGCGATCGACGCAGAAAGTAATTCTAGTCGAATGCCGCGGTGTTTAGCCGGAGTCGAGAGGGTATGCCATGTGTGAAATGGCTTACGGCTTGTGTTCTGTGAATAAAAAGAGTTACAAGGTAAATTAGTACTAGTTGATTTCGCTCAATGCTCACTAAAAATACAAAAACAAAATGTTGATGGTGTTGAAATACTCCAAATTAATGTTCACAATTTGAGTCTTAACTAAAATATGTAAGTAAAATTTTTATTATTGTTTACCTTGAAATAATGTTAATTTGAGTTCTTACTAAAAGGTAACACAAGCAGGCCTGTTAAAAAGGGTTACTATAAATTTTAGAAAATGATTATATAACTGATTTTTGTATTTTGACATTATTACAATACACAATACAATATTCTTTATTGAAACACCATAAAAATTAATATTACAAAGAATTGTGCGTAGCAAAAAGTGAGACAATGGGCGGCCTTATCGCTAAAAGCGATCTCTTCCAGGCAACCTTTGGATGGAAAGAGATCATTGTACACACGGAAGCAGTGGCGTCTACAACAAAATTGTAGAAATAATAAAAATAAAAATAAATAAATGGGTACAAAAAGATAGGTTTAAAGATAACATAGTGAACATAATAGTTAGAGAAAGGAAATAGTGAATACAAAACAAGATAGTATGAAGTAAATACAGTACAGAAACAATAAAATAGAAAATGAAAATAATAGGTACAAGGTGTTTACAGTATCAGTAGCAAAGATTATTTTTAGTAGAAAGAAAGTAATTATATACTAGGTTTTTAAAGTTCGCTAAAGTTTTAGCTTTCCTGATTTCTACGGGTAAGGAGTTCCATAATTTGATTGCACGCATAGTGAAGGAAGAGATAGAGGAATGGAAGGAGTGGTCCGGTGTTTTTAATCTAAACGTATCAGTGGAACGTAATGAGCGGGAATGTGATTGGTGGAGAAACTCAAAACGCTCTTTGAGGTAATGGGGTGTATTCGGTAGGAAGAGGATACTATATAGGAGAGAAAGGAAATGTGCATCCCGGCGAAGACGGATGGGTAACCATTTTAGCTTGTCACGGTACTCAGTAATATGGTCGTACTTTCGTATACCGAAGATAAAGCGAATGCAGAGATTTTGATACCGTTCAAGCTTATCAAGCTGTGCCTGGGTTAAATCGGGATAGCTGGCATCGGCATAATCAAGAATATTGGATAAAAAATATAATAATAATAAATATATTATTGGAGGTTTTGTCTGTTCACGTCCGTAAGTGGTAACCCTCTGACCTTACACGTGACCTCCGGGTGGTGCTAGGAACAGTCTCTGGTGGTAGGCTTCGGCCGCGGCTTGTCACCACCCTCCGGGTTGGGCCAGTGCGTGAAGCGATTTTTTCGTGTTTCGTAATGTGGTCCGGAGAAGCCATCTACCTTCTAGGTCTTCATGCTCCATCTTAGACCACATCGTCACTTTACATCAGGTGAGATTGTGCTCAAATGAAGGCTTATCTATCTGGAGGGGCTGGTTCTTAAATTGTCAGATAGGTAGGATATCTACCCCCGTGTCGTGGTGGACGCAAAAGCCGCTACGGGGATGATTCAATTCGACTTTAACTGCACTTCTGGATTTTTCTGCTTCCTTCCTGAAATTATGAGAGCTTTTAATACTTTGTACGGTTAAGGTTAACATCGTGAGGAAACCGGCATGTTCTAAGAACTTTAAACAGTTTGGACATGTGACATTCACCATCCCGTAGTTAGCCAGCGTCGTGAATTAAGTCAAAATCTCACTTGTCAAGAGAGAAGTCCCTGTGTCCCAGTCTTAGAGTATCTATAGTAAACAGAGCGCGCATATCACTAAAACTTCATCGTGCAAAACGTGGACAGCTATCATAGACAAACGAAAAAAATTGAAGGACAGGTAGAGATGGGGCGTGCCGATGGGGAAAAAGCTATCGATAAATTACATTAATTAGGTTCTCTGTTAGGTAATTAGTTACACACTCATTATGTTATTTACTTGTTCTCTGGTTCATTATATTAAACATCTAGTAATTTACCCAATTATAATGATAATTAATGATAGTTCTACCATTTACATAATCATTTTCTGGTTGTTACAAGTGGTTACATTTATTATTATTATAAATGTAACCACAAGAATATAAATAATTGTACTGTACGGTACGAAGGTCCGAAAGGTG
Organism: Gymnoscelis rufifasciata; assembly: GCA_929108375.1. Classification (NCBI taxonomy): domain Eukaryota; kingdom Metazoa; phylum Arthropoda; class Insecta; order Lepidoptera; family Geometridae; genus Gymnoscelis; species Gymnoscelis rufifasciata. The sequence continues at coordinate 13,450,684 of OV815311.1, forward strand.
TGCTTAATTTAGGTATTACATAGTAGTAAATTCTGACATTACCGATAATAATAAGAAGATAAAAATGTGCTGGTATTTTTTTATCTTATATAAATTATCGAAGAAAAACCCTACTCCCAACTAACATATATATTTTTTAAAACATCGACTACAATCGATCGCATCCCATCACTATACTTTTGACAGTCGGCGCGGTGCGCTCGATCCACGACTGCGAATGCTCGCTGCGCAAACGTCATGTTGTTCTTAGACGTGTCTAATGTTCGCAATTCAATAGGCTCACTCTATTCTTACCATAGATAGATACTCTAAGGTCCCAGTAGTAGAAACGTAAATCCTCTAATAACGTTGCTTGTGCTAATATAATCTAAAGTTATCTGGATTTGGTAGAAGGCAGTATTAGAGGATACCCAGGTGTGGGATAATGCGGGAAAAGCCGCTTAAACTTACCTCAAAAATGAATGAATGAAAATTTAAATCTCTGATAATGAATAACCAAACTTATTAAAAAGTTTTTTGAGACCGAGACAATCTAAACAATGGACTTTCTAAGGCTTACATAAGTTTCTAAAAGGAAATGAAAACTGCTCAGAACAGAAACCATAGCTACTTATTATTAAAAAAATAGGTCTTGAAATGAATTAGTAAGTCAAACTGACAAATCTTGGGCACGAATAGAAAGGCAGATTTCCTTGCAAAGTCTCAAATCCCTCATCAGTACGACTGCGGTATTCGCCAAGAATTAAGAGGTCATAATACGGACCCCAGAAGCCCTTATTGCCCGAGTGTATTGAGGACACTAACACATCTCTTCAACTATTCATGTTCACTTATTTACAACTTCCGTGCTGTATTTAAGGCTTTGTATTATTCACTTACCTTAGCCGTCTGCCGCCAGTAAGGTAACCGGCGGCTAATGTTTATGGAATTATTAAAAAGGTGTGTAGCACGTTTGAATAAACATGCCAAAAATAGCCATACTAAGGCCTGATTTCGCCTATACTCGGTTTACACTCGGTTGTATTGTTAGGGCTTTTATCACAAGTTCTAAGTAAACTTAGCAATGGTTAGATATATCAATAATACGTGTTAGTTGTTAGTTATGTGTGAGAGAGAGAAGAGCTATCTCACTCTATAGTCACATGTTACTGAGCGAAATAACTCTATTTTTTACAGAAGACGCAAAATGGCGGTCAACTGAGTAACATCTTCTTCTTCTTCTTCTTCTTTTATTTGATGGCGTCCGTGGCTGGCTATATGGCCGTCAACAGCCAATGTCCGTATGTTTTGTTGGACATTGTTGATTCTGAGTAACATCTTTTTCACTTTTATTTTTATTTAACTTGACACTGGCAAACTGACACTTACGCAAAATGGCGTTCAACTGAGAAACATCTTATAAACTTTATAATTTTATTTAGCTCGACACTGGCAAATTGTCGCTTCAAGCACAAAGTCCAATTAAAAGAAACTGAACTGAACTGAATTGAACTCTTTATTGGATACGCAAAATGGCGTTCAACTGAGATTTTTTTTTTCACTTTATAATTTTATTTAACTCGTCACTGGCAAATTGTTGCTTCAAGCGACAATTACAATAAGAAACTGAAATTGAACTCTATATTTTGACCATCGTCTAATTTTACTCGGAGATGGTTAAACAGGCGCGACATTTGATGTAAAGTTGACTATTAAGTAAATAATGTTAGAATCGAAGTAATCATCAACCGGTGCAATTTTGTTGTTGCAAATATACTACCTCATAACTATAATAAACACAATAGAACTCCTCCGCTACGAGCCTTAAACCTTTTCAGCAATTATTTCAGAAATAGCGTCAAAGGTACTATGAAAAATGAGAGCGCTGAAACAAAGGATTGCGAAGGTACGCTTCCGCAAAACACCACAACTATACCAGCCATACATATTTCGTAATAACTGTTCATATCCGAGAGCTTTGTCCGACGAGCTTTAATGATCTGGTTTGTCTGTTTCTATTTTAGCAAGAGGTGACCATTTTTCAGTATAGGTACCTTGTCTATCCAAATTATATTATAGACAATAAAAGTCAAAGGTATACTTGAAGGTCGGGATATAAAAAATTATATAGGCATGAGGTGGACTCATACTACACCTAGGGTTCAGTGTATAGTTTAAATACATTTCGGAAAAATAATAAAACTTTAAAAAAAAAATTATAAGTGCAAAAAAGTTCAGTTCACGCGGTCACATACGCAAGGACTGGCCTCGCGCAACGTAGCTTAAACTAGTAAAAATCACGTTTGTTGTATGAAACCCCCTAAAATATATTTTTATTATTTGTTTTTAAATCGCTTGACGGCGCGGCGGCATAGGCAGTCTCAGGAATAGGTTCTCTTTTACCCTTTGGGTAACCCTAAAAAGAACTTCACAAGAAGAAAATGTTATGTACTGTATTTTATAATTGAATAAAAAGAAGATAATGGATCAGCGTGAAATCGGATGGTAATGTCATGTCAATCATATTACGCTTGTATGTCTCATCTTTTAGCATATTTTACAATGAACGCATGATCATAAGCAGTCTTATCGGACCAAGGAACTTATACCCAACCTGGAATGTGCACCGACATTTTTTTTTTTTGGTTGGGTATAAGTTCTTTAGATCGGACCAATCAAGGGATCCAAAGATAATAAGAACCACTTCGTTGAGGTACCTAAGTCAACAGCGAATATTTTTGGCAAATTCAATTAAACGTATTGATTTTATTATCTTTGAATAATATGATGAATCAGCTTGTATAATAGTTAATTGTTACTGTGTCAATTTTGATGCCCGAGCAAGCAAAGTATTCTAAAATAGAATCACGAGCACAGCGAGTTATTCTATTACAATAAAATTTTATTCAATTTTAAATATCAAAAATTTGCAGCAAAATTTTATATCAGAAACTGTTCCAAAAAACATCCATCGGGTCAGTAAAATCACAGAATAAGAAACTCTTCTACATAATCTGTGGTTGAAAATACATAAAGGCTTAGAAAAAGAAGATTAAGGTTTTAACATATTAAACAAATGTATGTGAAGTTCTGCACCATAGAAGAAAAAGTAAATAATTTTAATGATGTATTTGAAGCACAAACTTAGCGCCCACTATGTGTATAAATTAACTTTTACCTCTGGAGATTAATAACAGCTCTATCGCTCGATATCAAGGCGCAAAAACACATTCTCCAATGTGGTGTGATGAAAAGTGTTTTTTTTATGCGTAGTAAATAATAATTACTTATTTACATATAACGGAGTATTGACACAGATTACAATTGCAAATCTAATTTGCAGTAGAGCGCGCCAGAACGCTACCCCCCGCCTTTAACTGAAAATTAATACTGCTAATCAACTTGGGGTCATCAACCAACATCTGTTGCTCATTCGTTCTGTCACTCAAAGGCTTTATGAAAATCGATACATCGGTGAAGTTGGACAGAAAGTTTGGTCAAAATAAGCAAATCTCCCCTCTGTCCCCTGCTTAATCCATAAGGATTCGCGAGGGGCGCGCGCCGGTAGAGGCATACTACCCTCAGTTCCCCTCGCGGCGTTGGACAGGTTAGTCCTGTCGTTGTCTGTTCTGCTATTGTATCTGTATCTGTACCACAGCTTGCCGGTTATGTGGAGCCGCTAGAGAAAAGCAAGCAGGTTAGTAATACAGTCCAGTTTGTACAGGAATAGATGTAGGTAACCACATTTTATGTTTTTTTTTCAGTTCGTTCTTTGTTTGAAGCACGCTTGTTCGACGGTGACTTTTATTTTGTGTGGTTTTAGTATTTGCGTATAGTGATATAAAGATTATTTTTTTGGAAGAATAGGGGTTATTTTTTGTGATTATTACATTAACATTATTTTTAGCAGTTTGCTACAGTGAATGCGTAAATCCTCGTATTTCACTAAAACAAAGAAAATCTTTTGTTAAGAAAAGACTCAGATAAAGTATTTTCAAGAAATTATCAAAATGAATATGTAGATATGAAAATGCTTTTTTGTGACGTGTCGTTTTATAAAATTAAATATAGGTGAATGAATAGTCTACCGTTCTCGTATTTATATTTTTTTTTTGTGTGCTTGTTCAAATTAAATGCGTAATATTGTAATTTTCATGAAACAAAATATACCTTATACTTTTATATATTCAGAAAACAACATACTGAATCATACATTTATAAATAGCTTGGAACAACTTATATGTTTTCGCTATGAGTAGGTATATAAAAAAAAATAAACTGTTATTAATTAGAATTGTTAAAATACGATTTTGATTTAAAAACATTAAATTAATGTAAAAAATGTAGATGGACTAAAATAAAAATCAATCATTTTGATAAAAAGAAATCAAAGAAAGGTTTTAGTGTACCTACGACTACCCAAAACAGTATATACCAAAATTTGGGTTTATTTCCATAACCGAAAACTAATTCTACTCATTAAGCAATTTTTATAAACGTTTAATCTCCAGCCAGGGATGCTCTTAATTGTCCTGATCCCAATCAGGATAACTCAATAGAGCCCTCGCCTTCGCCTCCACGTTTATCTCCTTTGATCATTATCCTGGTTATTAGCCAAAATATTTACATCATTACGTGAGAATTATAATTTGCCTGTCTATTTTCGTTAAATCGTTATTGAGAGTGGTATATTATTGATGGCTTTATTTGAGTTAAAGTTGTTTTTGTCTTGCAGCTTTGTGGAAGGAATTTCACTTAAATTTCCCCCAATAACGCCGTCGTCTATTTATCGTTATGCCGTTTGATATTATTTACTTTGCATGTACTTTATTAATTATATATAATTGATTTACAGGCAACTTTTAGAGGCATTTAAATACACATAGATCTTTGCATCTTTAATTTATTTTTCCCTAGCAGCGTCGTACGGCGTACCTTTTAAAAGAAGGTATAAAGCTTAATTTAAAAAGTTTTTATCAGAAAAAAAACCATGTTGCACATCTTTGGACTTTGAACTCTTATGTGCTAATCAAGATTATATGCTATATACTTGAATTTAGATTTACAGTCAAATTCGTTGCGTTCTGTTGTTTGAGCGTGAAAGAACGCGATACGACACGATAATGGACCGATATAAATGATATTTTTTTATCAGCAAATATTTTAAATCCATCAAAGTTTCTCGTTTTTTACCGTAGTACTCGTATCTCATCGTCAATACTCGTAGTCAAGTCAAATTGTATGTTTATTTGATCTGTTAAAGGTTGATGAATTAATTCTTTACATTTTTTATAACAATGAAAATTGAATGCTACGTAAAATTGGCAGAAATGTCATAAACATAAATCAACCGAAAAAAGCCTTAATTTGACATTGACATATACCATTTGCCTGTTATTAACTAGCACCGCCCTGTCTGAAGTTTTATAACATGAAACGAAAAATCGTTTTAACGGATTTCAAGGCTTTCGATTGTTTAAGTACTCATAACTTTTTCGCTATGCAAGGATTTAATGATTTAATTTAATGTTAGTAGGTATTAAATCTACAATTTTATTTGGTAGAAATCGTGCAAAAAGGCATATCGTTGCAGTAGGTTAATCTATATGTTAGCATAGAAGTCGGTTCATTATTATAAATGTTTTTAAACTATGCTACTATAATACTTGTCGACGGTTAGTTATGTAAACATCTAGCTTTATATTTTTTTTTTTTTTTTTTTTTTTTTTTAATCTTTATTTATTTATAGAGGGTTTAATCAACATGATTATGTTACCCTCGACATTATGCTTACATATACTATACACTATCTATCTACGTTTAATCCCTAATTTAACTAATTTTAACATATTAATTGCTTCCTCCGACAATGGAGAAGACAAAATAATGTTACACATGCCAAGAACAAATAAATCAATTTTATATTTAATGCAAAACGACAGTCTTTCCGCCTCGTTCCGGACACATTCCGCCACAATATGATACACATCTTCTATTATGTCACACTCGGTACAATTTGGTGAACTACTTTTACGCATCATAAAGCCGAAACGATTGAGAGGAATATGTCCCGATCGGAGCCGCAGCAAGGTCACGATGTCCGACCTGGCCATTCGCGATCCATCGAACCAAGGGGCTTTAGGTAATGTTGGCTGTATTGTCTTATACCATATACTTTTACTCAGCGATCTTTCATCAAAGTACTCAGACCATTTTTCTTTACATTTTCTTTTAATGAGATAAAGAAAGTCGTTGTGATAGGGTAAAAAGTTCATGTCTATACCTTCATCGATAGCTTCCCCGGCAAGGCGGTCGGCTTCCTCATTACCGGCTATGTTGATATGTGACGGAACCCATTGTAGCGTGATGTCTTTGTTTTCATTCGCTAGGTTGTCTAATGACGCTAAAATGCTTATCGCTATCGGTGCGCCGCGACACGTGGCGGGGCACCGAGCGAGATGATGAAGGGCGCTTTTGGAATCCGTCAAAATGACGTACTTACCGCGTTCTAAAGATGCTATGTACGAAATCGCTTCCGCTATAGCCACTAACTCTGTGTACATAATGGATATATCCGATGAGATCTTAATTTTGACGGATAAGTTAGACTGCGGATCGAAAATGGCCAGGCCGGACACGGCACTCTTTTTGGAGCCATCCGTATAAATTTTATAATAATTTGAATAGTTGCTGCATATATAATTGTCACAAATCTGTTTCAGAGCATTTGGATTATAACTTTGTTTTGAATTTGTGACAGGTTCAATGCCCGGTTTTATTTTGGAAATATCCACACTGCTAACCCATTTATTTAATAGAAAAATTGCATTTCTAGGTCCCGAATAAATAGAGATATTTTTATATTGTTCGTGAATGAGAATAAGAATAGGTTTTATTCTGCGTCTGCAGAGATAACTCTGACTTAAATTGTTGACCTCATCTAATAACTTAATATTGTCATTATTAGACCAAGATTTTAAACGCAACCAGTATTTACCCGCTAGATAATATCTTCGAATACTAAGTGGCTGTATGCATAGTTCGTATTCCATAACATGTATAGCTGTGCTACGAATAAATCCACCTATAACACGCATGCATTGATTCTGCACCTTATCTAATTTACTTAAATGCGTTTTACAGCTGTTCCCGTAGATAAAATTAGCATAATCTAACCTACTGCGTATGCTAGCTATGTATAGGCGTCTCAAATGACTAGGGTGCATTCCCCAGCCTGACCCAGATAGTACTTTAAATATATTTATAAATTTAAATGTTTTATTCGCTAACTCATTAATGTGCTTGCCCCATCTTAAACCCCTATCCAGCCAAACACCAAGATATTTATAGCAGTCCACCACTTCAAGTATTGAATCATTTATAGATAGATTGACAGATTCCCGTAAGAAATTATTCCTAAAAATACAAACCTTACTTTTTGATGACGAAATGTTTAACCCTATTTTTGATAAAAACATTGCTAATTTATTCAGTGCTATCTGGAGTTCACCCGATCCTTCCATTATGTCGTCGCAGGTATAGTAAAGGACGAAGTCGTCGGCGTATTGCGATATTTGCACGTTTTGTATTTCCCTGCATATTTGCAATGTTGCAATATTAAAAAGTATCGGAGAGAGTGGATCGCCTTGGGCTAGTCCACGATAAGTACTACGGGTAATTTTGACATTATCTAAATTAATATTTAAATTTCTTTCTTTTAAAAAATTCCAAATATATGTACACATTTGAGAGCCAATTCCCAACGAGTCCATGATGTTAAGTAAACTTAAAATATCAACGTTGTTATATGCACTATCTATATCTATGAAACATGCTATAGTTTTTTTCCTTTTTATAAAACCTAATTGTATACGTGTGACTAAACTCGATATATTGTCCAATGTGGAATGACCTTTTCTAAAACCGGTTGTATTATTAGAAAAAATATTATTTCTTTCAATAAACCACTCTAATCTATTTATTAGAATGTTGTGAAAGATTTTGCAAAGACATGATATCATAGATATAGGGCGAAATGTTGTCACAGACTGCGGGTCTCGACCGGGTTTAGGTATTGGTACTATTGTTATGTCCCGCCACTGCTTAGGTACGAAACCGGTTTTAAAATACTCATTATATAATTTAGTGAGGATAATTTTACAATTATCGGGGAGGTGTGCTAACATCGAATACGATATATTATCGCATCCAGGTGTGGTGTCTTTATGTCTTAAACTACAATTCAGTTCCTGTAATACTATTGGTACCTCTAACGCATTATTGCATGATTGAAATTCTGGTGTATTGGCACAACAATAATCTGGCGTTAAACTTTGAAGTAATTGACAGGCTTTGTCTCTGTCGACATGGCACCGCGTAGAATTGGAACCTTTAAACCATTTCATTCTTCGCCACAGTTCGCCTTGTGGTGTTGAACCATCTATTGAAGAGCAGTACTCTTGCCAAGATTTATCTATTTCTTGGCGTATACGTTTTTGAGCAACTCTAATTTTTTCTTGCAAATTTGAGGCACTGTTAGGTGTAGGGTTGCGACGAAAGGTGGTCAGGGCTAACCGACGTTCTGCCACTATTTTAGATAAAGCGGTGCTCCAATACGGTTTGGGACTAAACTTACTTTCAGGGTTAGTATTAGTTTTAATGTATGGAATGTGACAGTCAGCGACATAATTTATGTTATCAATAAATTCGTTGTAAGATTGTTGCAAATCACCTGTTATAATAAAATTACACAACTTTACGTCTAAATCGTTGGTATATGATTCCCAATTGGCACTTTTAAAGTTTCTTTTTGATGAATATGAATAATTAGGTTTAAAATGTGTGAATATTTTTACAACACCACCAAACATCCCAACCAATCAAACACCTTGATTCTCGGTGATTTTAACGGGCATCACCCTAATTGGTCATCTAAAAATAATATGAAAGGCACTCAAATTTTTAACGCACTACTTGACAATCCTTATATAACTTTAAATAATGGTCAACCTACACGTATTCAATATTCAGGAGGTATTTTAGCTAAGAGTTCTCCCGATTTGTCCCTAGCTACATGTGATATCGCGCTTAGAATAAATTGGTCCACCTTAAGTGAAACTTTAGGAAGCGATCATATTGTTATATTTTATTTATTGTTTAACTTTATTCGGAGTTTGTGAAACAGGCCCTTATTGTATTTGATAAATAACATAAATTTCTTTTGTTCTTATAATAAATGAAGATTCAATGAATCTTGTAAATAAATACACGGAATGAACAATCAATCATTCAGTTCAGAATGATTGAGCTATCAATAGTGTATTTCAAATTAATTTACCCGACGCGGCAATCATTGAATTATAGATGATGTTTTCGATGGAGTCGTTATTCGAATTAACGGGTTAGAAATGATATCGAACTGAAATTAAATTAAATTTAGATCGGTTGATTTGGTATTATGTAACGAATTATAGAGTTCGTTATTAAAATATTTAAACCAATAGTAAGGTTAACCCATTCACTCTTAAATTCATACTAATAACTCTAGTAGGTACCTTTATAATTTATACAGCTATATGTAACACCAAACAGTTTTCATTTTATATAACCTCCTTCCTAAATGACTGGCCAACTCGTGATGTTCCACTACAGTTTAATCTTGGCCAGTGAATTTCCAATAACGTTGTATAGCATGAACACAAACTGCCTTTAAATATCAAAACGGACTTGCCAATTTGCAGCAAGGGAAGAGAAAAGTAGGAGGGGGGAAAGGGAGGGAAGCGCAGAAAAGCTTTTAAAGTTTTATCGTCTTTTTATGGTGGTTTCAGGGTATCTTTACTAGCGCTGCTAACGTGGCTACGGCTACTACCTAATTACTTGTGGGGTGAATGACACAACGTTTGTGGCTTTATTTTCCCCGGAAAATTATCGGAGCTTCTTGCTAAAGCTTTGCAAAGTAAACGAATCTGTCGATGGTAATGAAATAATTTTCTCATATTTAGAACCGTCTGAATGAATAGAAAATCTGTGGTCCTCTTGGCTCACGTGAAAACGTTACGAAATTATGACTTCTGACGATAGTGAAACTCGCGTTATTTTTGAGGGTTGTACTTCTATGATTATTTTATTACGATTGATAATAAACTATTCACAATTTTCTCTACGAACGGGTTTTCATGATGCTTTATTGCATGAGAGTTTAAGTTTGATAAGGATTAAGATAATGCATTACATTATAAACGTGGGCAAATTCATTACATTCAAATCCTTTGTTCGTAGTTCTATGGAAAACTTTCAGTAGATTATCTAATGGATTGAAACTCTATGTCAAAAATATTCCTGAAATCTCAACACAAAGCACAGAAATAGAAATGCAAATCTTAATAATTTGTATCAGTTTAACTTTGCATTTTTATATTTTAACCGACGGACTAGAGTTTCAGCCATTTTATTCAAAATTCCCCTCGACTATTGTGTGAAAAAGAAGCTATTTTCGTATTTCCGCCTTCAGTTCAGAACACATCAATGAACAAAGGAGTTCTCATCTTAGTTGCGTTCCTGGAATAATGGTTTGATACTGTTTCTTAAGGGAGAGAGCTTTTCTTTAGTTATTTTTACCTGACAACACCCTATAGCATGTGTGCAGATTCCCATCGCTGGTTATTAACTTGAAGATCTATAAGTATAATGGGGCATTATTTTGAAATTTTTAGTTGTTGTAAGATAAATTGCAATCATTGTCGATTGTTTTGCTTTTTCAAACAAAACACCGCGCAATGACGATTATTTGAAAAAAATACAAGTACCTGTTTTTCGGGGGATTCGGATGATCGCTGGATATTTTTGGATTATTCCGACTGCGAGACTTTTCATTTAGTTTTCATAGTAGGCAGTAAAAATTTACATTACAAAACATTTGCGGCTGGTAAATCAAATATCAAAAACACATACCTACCTACGGTCTTTATCCATATTAACTACCAACTAGGTGGGTAACCAAAGTCAAGTCACCCTAACGAAACCTCAAGCATGCGAAACCGACTTTTGCGTCGAAGTATCTTATGACTGTTATTCTATATCGAAGTCCCCTGACCGAATCAAATTGGGTCATAGTTTACATAATAAATTGTAAATCTACATATTTTATTGTGTACAATATTTACATTAAATAAACCGAACTACATAACTTTCAACCCTAAATTCTCCGTCAAACTATTGTAAATCACCGCCATTGTCCGAAAACTCTAAGGAAAACTTGTGGTCCTGGGCTTACGTTAATAAATCCCTTTCGAAAAATCAGCAAAGCAATTTCTGGAAAAGGCAAGGTGCTCAAAAAGCGGAAACGTTTTCCGACATGAAGGACGTTTCAAATGAGAGCATTCACAATTTCAGACCTCGAGCGCAATCACAATGACAGCACCATTTCGAGGTGACTGCCACAGCCACTGCGCTAGCTGGGTAGCTTTCTTACACAACTAGATAAACATTAAACACTGTGAATACATGAAATAAATTCAGTGTGACACGATCACTCGTGGGTTTCGGATTTTAACTATTTCCGCTACAATCCCTACATTATCTATGTTCTAATTCAATCCGTCCTTGAAACCTAGTTGGACAGAGCCACGTAACAAGAGACGGCACTTTTCTGAAGGAAGGTGCATATTAGATTTATATTTCATGGAACCTTTCTAAAATAAAGTTACTGTTTGAAGTAAAGTACCTGGATGACTGGTATTTTGTATAAAATAAAACCCAAGCATGCTGAGAGGGGAAAAGGAGGAGAGGAGACGTGAAATATTTTTCTCCCTCACTTTAAATCGTTTGTAAGATGAGTTTCCCAAACACAGTAATTCCCTTCCTTACAGCTAGTTTTCTTTTCGCATTTTATGCCGAAAGCGATTATCATTTCTGCAGAATGCAATGGAATAAGAAAATAGAGGTATTATTTAGGTATTTTCTCGTAGTGACAAATTAAAAAAATATAAACCCAAAATACGAACAACGCAAGTTGGCGAGCCATTTCAGAAGAACTGGGAAATGACTGTACTGAACGGTCGCTGAAGAGCCTCAGGCCCTTTACAGGCTTCGACCACTCTCGACCCAGCAAATTAAAATTAAAAATACTTTGTTGCTGAGCCATTAAATTAACTTGCAAACTGCGTAGGACGCACTCTTTATTATATACATATAGTATAACTTTACTGTCTCCATTTAAGCCCTTAAGCGTCCAGTGTATACTCATAACAAAGATATTTCATTTATTCATTTCAATCATATTGAACTAGAACTAGATAAAGGTCAACATACCATTGGAATTTTTGTAGATCTTGCTAAAGCTTTTGAAACCGTTTCAAATCCCATACTTTTGCACAAGTTAGAGGCATTGGGAATAAGAGGCACCCAACTTAAACTTTTCTCGAGTTACTTACAACACCGCACTCAATGTATTAAGATTGGTGACGTCATTAGTAAGGACCTTGAAAACACTGATTATGGCGTCCCTCAGGGTAGTATTTTAGGCCCAACTTTATTCTTAATATATATTAATGACCTTTGCAATCTTAAATTAAGCCATGGCAAAATAATTTCCTACGCTGACGATACAGCTCTTCTCTTCTCAGCAGATTCGGAAAAAGAAGCGTTTATGCATGCTCAACTTGGGTTTAATTTAGTTAATAAATGGCTTCATCAACATCTCCTGACCATAAATATAGATAAGACGAGTTACATTAAGTTTACAATGCGAAAACATAGATTAACAGAGGCGAATTATCAATTATATGCTCATCATTGTTCAGTACAAGATTATAACCAGTGCACATGTCCAGAGATAGCAAGCATTGACAAAGTGAAATATCTAGGCATTATAATAGATAAAACGCTCTCTTTTAGACCGCACATACAGGCCCTTGGAAGCCGTATTAGAAAGTTAATCTTTGTTTTTAAAAATCTTCGTCTTATAGCAGACGAAAAACTATTGAGACAAATTTACCTAGCTTTATGCCAATCTATTATCAGTTATTGCATAACCTCATGGGGTGGTGCAGGTAAAACATTGTTACTAACAGTCGAAAGGGCTCAAAGGGCAATACTTAAAGTATCTACTTTTAGACCGTATACATTCCCTACTAACAGTCTTTATAAATCATGTGAAGTATTATCTGTTCGCCAGCTTTTCATAATGAGCACTGTTCTGAAACAACACGCATCAATTCCACCAGATATAACTATGAAAAGAAGAAACTATAACGTTTGCCCAAAGCTTTCAGGCAAAAGGCATGCTTTTTCTCACAGATTTTACAGTTTCCTAGGACCTTTCTTGTACAATAAATTAAATAGAGCATTACACATGCATTCGTGTAATTTATATAAATGCACAAAAGTAGTTCAAGGTTATCTACAAAGTTTGTCATACAATGACACTGAAAACCTCTTATCCATTATAAAATAAGTAGTATTTTGTAAGTCAGCAATTTGTATTTGTAATCTAGGTTAAGGTATGTAATTGTACTAACACAACAACTATGTTAGAGCAACACGTGCATTAAATTAGTTATAAACATTGTTACTTAAAATAAACTTAGGAAATAATTTATGCCTGAAAAACAGGATTCTCCTAGTTCAGGCAAAATAAATACATCATAGTTCTAATTAAATTTTAAGGATTTTTGTCAACTTTAGATATAATTGATTTTCTGAATAAATATTATTTATTTATTTATTTATTTACATACTGTCTTTGGATTAATGTGAGGTATTTTTTTCGGTAGAAAATATTATTTTTATAAAGTAATATCCTGTAATGCACTGCTATTTCTTTTAATGTGAGATAGCTTTATAAGTCCACAATTTCACCTGATTGTAAGTGTCGATGTCGATATTCACACTCAGAGTTCAGGAGAGCTATATGTTTGTGAAAAAATATTGACAACACATTCAAGAGTTGTGATATTCTGTACAGAAGCATTATGAAGCATTTTGATTAACTATATAAAGGAAGCGAGTATTGCTCGCCCGTGCGCCACCTTTGTTTCTCTCTCACTCTTGTTCACCAACAGTTAATACCTACAATATGGTAAAAGATTTAAAAATATTATTATTCCGTCATTATGTTTTTCTTGCAAACAAAAATTCTGGACGATGCAGTGAATTAAAGTTTCGCTTATCATAAAGCTTTAGTGCGACGTAAATTGATAAATTGCAAAATATGTGTCCAATATTTTTCTACGGGCATAGAGACGGACTACTTTTATATGTAGTCATCATGCCTACAAGCACTATAAGCACTCACATTCAGTTTACTTCTAAATTTTGTACCTATGGAATACCAGCGACCCCCTCAGTTTTGCATGGGCGCTAATCCTACTAAATGTACGTAAGTGTTTAAGTTGTTCTTACACGCAAAAACAACTGAATGGATTTTGATGTAACTTCACATTAATCTTAATATATATAAATCTCGTATCACAATGTTTGTCCTCAATGGACTCCTAAGCCACTTAACCGATTATAATAAAATTCGCACACCATGTGCAGTTCGATCCAACTTGAGAGATAGGATGGTTTTTACGGCGAGTAAAATTCGAATAATTTCCGGGAAAATTTTATACCCGTGCGACGCCGGGGCGGGCCGCTAGTATACTTATATATATAATAACTTACATATCAGAATAACACATAGGCTATTTGTTATCGCGGTAATTATTAATTCCACGGAAAAATCCATAAAAACTCCGTTAACACCGCAGGGCACAGGTAGTTATATTTAAAACGTTCAGAAAAACTGCTTTTAAGCTTATACACATTAGAGCTATGCTTCTAAGCAATTACATAGTGGAAGTTATTTAATTCTAAACTACGAGTATGTAAAGAAAACACAATCTTCTTGCACCAACCAGCGAAGCGAACTTCATCACACAAACGTTGTTTGAGCCATGTTTAAAGTCACAATTTGTGCAAAACGACCGCTAAACTCGATTACTACGGCGCTGGGAATAATTGAGTTAAAGCCCGCCCTAATAGTCAGCTTCCAGGAATATTGACGTGGCTTATATAAAACGACTATTAGTGCCCCGCGGTGTTACCCACGTTTTAACGAAAATACACGCGGAATGACATTTTTCCGCGGTAATGAGTAGACAATGTGCTTTCTCAGGCTCTAGAGAACCATTGTACCAAATTTCATTTAAATTGGTTGTATATTAACAGGCAGACAGAGTTACTTTCACATTTATAATATAAGTATTTTTATATTACTGCTGTACACGAAACGGTGTACGATATTATACACCGCTACAGGTTTTAATATAAACAGGTAAGAAACATAATATAGAAAAGTTTGGAAAGTTTCTGGAAAAAATTGACACAGTTCTTATTATGCAGATTTTGTGACTCTACGAGCAATCTAACACTTTACTATAATTTCATGAAGCTGAAGTGTTTGCTTGTTTGAACGCGTTTTAGGAACTACGGGTCCAATTTGAAAAAAATCGATAGCCCGATTATCGAAGAAGGCTATAGGGGGATTTATATATTTACTGTTTTTATTTTTGGATTCCGCGGGAACACAAAATAATATACATTTGTTTTAATTTAAACTTCTAAACACTACAAGCGGGATCCGTTTCTAAAACTATATTTGAAGTAATTTTTTGTAGCCACGGATACCGGGTTCAGTGGATAAAAATATTTAATCATTTTTCATTGGAAACCGATCCCGGTATCTATTAATAAAACTTGGCGGTATCAGTGGCCAATTAGATCTGATCCCGGGATCCGTGGACACAAACCCTGGCGTGTATTACTAGTAGGGGTAAAAAATAATCTTCTAACTTCACGGAGAATACCACAAGGAAAAACTTGCTTGATGTAGCACCGAACATCAAAATTACAATATTCTATAACTCTCACAGTTAAATGCAAAATATTACTCTTTATTTACGTCAGTACTTTGGGTATATATTCGTTATATATAGCGTTCCGTTGTGAGGTTAATTTTACACGCCCTATGTACAACGCCAACAATGAGACTTTTATTAAAGTTTTCTGCGAAGGCTTTGATGCTCGAGCCTGACAGGAATTCTGCGAACATTGAGTTATTTTCTGAATATTTCGTGCCATGCCAGGGACATAACATCCAGCTATCACTTTCAGAGATTTTACATTTATACACTTATACTTCGAGAGAAGATAACACGTGATTTAACGGCGAAGGCAAACATCGTGAGGAAGGCGGCATGTCCTAAAACAGAGTTTGAAGAAAATTTTTTTTCCCGGTTTAGTGACAACTGGCCAGCGTGGTGAATTGAGGCCTAGTATCTCTCGTCAAGAGAGAGGTCCCTGTGTCCCAGCAGTAAAAATGTAAAAACTAGATTGGTACACGGATGCCAAATTTAATTTTAATTTTAAACAGTTAGTAGTTTTTCTGTGAAACATGAACCGACGTTAGAGTTACTTTCGCATTCATAATATGAGTATGGATTTTATTTGTTTGTTATCTAAATAATGTCGGCAGAACGCGAAGTCGTCGATAAGCGATGAATTGTATAGAAATATTTAAAACTCAGCTCTCCGCTGGTAAGTTCCTACTTGGTTTGAATACTGAAAAAGGTGGCAGAGAGAGAAAGTCGGCACTCTGCTACTAAATCTTTCAACAGTCCTGGAGACCTCAGGGAACAGATAGCGGAAGTGACTTAATTTTGATTTTGAAGCAATAGTTAGAGTGGCATAAGAGAAAGTTATCTGAAGAGCAAGGTCTCAAATTTATGCTAATACTAGGTAGTGGTCAAAATTAATTTCTCTTTCCTTTTCCCAATTATTCGATTTATTCTCGCTTTAAAATCATCCTTAAACTGCTACGAACATTAAATAAAATTGGCCAAATAATTCCGGGCGTTCTTGAGTCATGCGCTTACAATACAATACTCTTTATTGAACACAACATTCCAATACAACACAAAAAAGTTTAAAATGTACAAAAATTGTGATAGCGATCTCTTCCAGGCATAACAGCCATTTTGTGTTCGTGATTAATTTGTATATTATAGATTTTACAAAACAGAAGAGATTGTTCTTTGAGTGTTTGTTTAATCACGCTTATCTTAATTAACTGGGTCCGATTTGAAAAGCCTTTCAGTGTTAAATAGCTAATTTATCATATAATTTACACAGGATCACCTAACCCCAAACTAAGCAGAGCTTGTACTATGGGTGTTCGGTGACTGATATACTACATAGATAATTTTTTTGTTTTTTTAATAATACTTGTGATACATAGAAAACTAGGCTAATGTTTACCGCTGGAAAATATGTTGTTCCCGAAGGAAAATCCATCAAATAAATTAATATTTTGCCCTGTGAGGTGAGAGCCATTCCCCGATATTGATTCCTCTGTAATTTTATATAGACATCGTCTGCACCCGACCCCTGGGTCCGCTCACCCACGCCTGAACCCGAGCGATAACCTTTATCTTTACATTGTATCTTATCCATAATATAGGTGTTTGCCACCTGCTGAAATCTATTTAAATAAAAATGAATTGTTGTTCGTTAGTCTGATTAAAACTCGAGAACGGCTGAACGGATTTATCTTATCATAGTCTTGAAATGTTCGTGGAGGTCTAGGGAAGGTTTAAAAGGCGAGAAAAAATCGAATAATTGCCGGGAATTTTTTTTTAATAAAAACCCGTGCGAAGCCGGGGCGGGCCACTAGTTATTAATATTTTATTAGAGTTTAAGTTACTATTCTCTTCCATATATAATTGTTGCTAATATTTTAAGCACAGAAATCTAGTTTAGAGTCTCCTTTAGGTCGAGATATATATTTTCTTTATAGTAAGTCCTAGAAAAGATCCTTAAAGTGATTTTACCGATAAAAACTTTAAAGAAAACCGGTACCGGATTTGCAGGTAAACATTCATAAGTGATTTCTTTATTTTGTATAGCTTGCGCATTAAACAACTTGACTCATGATACACATGATAATCTATTATAAAACTGTTCAGGTAAGGATTTCGTTGTAAAGTATATTATTTTCATACCTCTAATTCAACACTTATTTATTTATTTTGCTTACACATACATTAATACAGCATAGGTCTTAATATCATCTAAAGTCAACATGTACCACGTTGGGGCACTGCAAAGAATTGATAGCAAGAGTTAATAAAACAATGTACCTAATTGCTAAAACAACAAATATAATTTTGCACTATTACAAAGTCGAATAGCAGTTCAAACTCTCAGCAAAGTAAAATCTATAGCATTCATCAATACTCAAGTAAATTGGACTTCAACAAGTGGAAAAAATAATAGTAGAAAACAATCCGAGCACTTACCTGAACGGTTCAATAAAAGTTTTTAAACACCATTGTAAGTCGTTATTGAAGTCTTTGTTCGTTTTGCAGAAAGCTTTTATTACGGCACGAAAGCCTCAAAACTTTCAGGACAGGATGTTTTATGGTAGAAGAAGTTTGTGACGATTTTTTTATGGTTTCTATCAGAATTTATATTTGGGTATGTTTATCGATATTGTTTTGCACCTATCATTTAGATTTGAACTAGCAGGTACTTCTGGGATATTAACTGATAAAAATAAAATAATAAAGTTTCTTAAGTTGATCAACGTTTATGAACAAAAAGATTAATTTGGAGCACAAGGTACGCCACTGTTTCGCCAACACTGCGCTATGGCTCAATACTCCTTATTCGAGACTCGTGAGGTTTCCTTCAGAAGATTTCTACTCTTGCAGATATAAGCCGAAATAGCCACACAAAATAAAATGATATACTTATGTAGTTTATGTCTCCTGTACGCGTCCAAGGTAATTAAATAATCATATTACTAACAGACATTAATTTTAATATCTTAACATATATAAATCTCGTGTCACAATGTTTGTCCTCAATGGACTCCTAAACCACTTAACCGATTATAATAAAATTCGCACACCATGTGCAGTTCGATCCAACTTGAGAGATAGGATGGTTTTTACGGCGAGAAAAATTCGAATAATTTCCGGGAAAATTTTATACCCGTGCAACGACGGGGCGGGCCGCTAGTTTTTCTATAAATCTGACAAAATCTGAGCGCACTGATGACTCAAAAGGCTACGCCGTAGCACTATGCTACGTTGCAGCATAGTGCTACGGCGTAGCCCTTTGTGGCACAAGTTGCCAAATTACATCCTCTAGGGAGAACTCTTTTATTCGATAAAATCAATGAAAACGTAGCGCTGTGGCGAGTCAAAGCAGCATAGTGCTACGTCGTAGCTATATCGAAGCTTAAGAGAGGACAGTGTTTCGCCAATACTGCACTATTGCTCAATCCTGCTCAAGGCTCGAGAGGCTGCAGCGCCCTCAGCCCCTCAGGTGTGCTCAGCCGGCTCATTATTCCCTGTAACGCGGTGGAGCCTCCTCGATATCGATTGTGCAATAGCGGTGCAGCTCGATTTGACATTTTTCGTTTATATTGGACTTTTTGTATTATTCCTTTGTAACGAGGTAGACGACACTTTTACGAACTGTCGTTTGTTGGTAAAGGGTGGCAAGTAAAACAATGGAAACTTTTTCTTTGATAAGATGCAACTCCAAACGGATCATATGATCAGATGGGAATATCCCAGTGGTATGTGTATGTCGTGGTTGAAACTTTGTTCGATTTACTGTGTAAGAATGATATTATGGCGACTATAAAATACCTCCTTATAAGGAAAGTAAGGAGGAGGCCAAAGCAACGTACCACCACGACAAGAAAATATAGACTTCAACAACCTTTAAAATTTCTTAAGAATTAAACACATCAAATTAATCTCATTTTAGATCCTTCACAAAATAGGCTAAGAGAAGGTTATCTATAGTAATATTAAAAAGAGGTAAAGTTTGAGAGATTGTTTGTGACGTTGTAGACGGTAAACTCTGGAACTTCGGAACCGGTTAAAGCCGTTATAAAGCAGATAACATCACGTGGCATTGCAAACACTAGTGTGAAATTTCCCTGATATACGACTCACAAATATTCCTCTACGTGCATGGCGGTCACGTCACGGCAAGTGAAGGTGACAGGCTCTTTGATGCTACTATACACTTTATTTCGTTCTTCGCTTGTTTATAGCAAGTCACAACTGCACCATTCTACTACTAGTATCAACACCATAGTCCTAAGTTTTTACAGACTGTTTTTACACTGCTACGCATAGGGCTCCCAGAGTTCGTGTTATCACAGATTTGGTGTTATCCACCGAGGTCCTACGTTAAGCGCTTCCACTGACAACCCGAGACTACTAGTAACTAGTGTATTATGTGTCACTTAGAGCTTACCACAGATTAGATATTGCTGTGCCTAGAACTATTTAATTAATTTATCCATAATGTTAAATAACGCTATACTAATGTTAGGTTTATTATGAAACATCACTACTCCTGACTACAGGTCAGGTTTGTTTATTTGATTAAATACTAGCTTCACGTCACAGCGTTTTATAAATATCTCCTTGGCAACCACAAAAAATCTCGCACTAATAAATCTAAATTTTGAATTTAAGAAAACCCCCCGATTCCATTGCCATAATTTCCTTAAAAGTAAAACACCATAATAATGTGTAATGTGCTCGCGATGCGCTTTCAAGCAAACAAACTCTTTATAATAATATTAGTTTAGAAGTATAGATATCAAACATATATTACCCGTCACAATTTGAGAGCTTAATACGGGGCTAGATGTTGCAGATGGTCTATCATTATTTATATTATTTATCTCACAAAGCGTTATCTTTGAACGATAGAGCTGTTGACTCTGGACTCTCGGTTAATCCATCATGTTTTCCTGTTTCCTATTATGAACCTCTTACAAGGTGACAAGGAAACTATATTGATCTGTACAGTTTCTTGTCGCATCAGGTGTTTCTTATTATCCTCAAATAAAACATAGGTAGATACAAATGGTGAGTTTCTAATATAGATAGATGTGACTATGTAGCGAGTGAAGCAGATTGGCATCGGTAACGCCTTAGCGTCATTTTTTCACTTTTACAACTGAACATCTTTCGACGTTCCTGAGTGAGCAGTTTTGGCCGAAAGGGGTCAAGTTTCAAGGGTTGCCTACATTGCAAGAGGACACATGACACTAACACGATGTTATTAAAGTACCTATTTAAGATTGATATTTCTTATGTCAATATTAACACGTATACAATTATACTTTTAAAAGTATAAAAAACAAATAAAGAACTAACTACTGTAAATAAAAACGGTGAATCATCCAGCTGCGAAGCTAGGCTCAAGCGACCGGTGACTAGGGCTGCATAGAGAGGAACTTCCTGACAATACGCGCCGCGCCGAGTCCAGGAGCCTTCTGAATCTGACCCTTGAACCAGCCTTCTGAATCTGACCCTTGAACCAGCTTCCCAGCGTGAGATTTACGCTATTATTATTTATTATTACAAATAAGTCAACGCAGTAACATGGTCGTAGCAATTTTATAGCTCCGTAGGCAAAATAATCAGTTTCTTTCTATCAAAACAGGCAATTACAGTTTCTAGAAGTTTTCATTAAACACATTCCTCGCTCAGCTACATAAGGCCGAAGCTCAGCCTAATTCCTTCGTAATGTGTGTGTTAATTTTATTGAGTCTTCACACGTAACGTGACTAACACCCAGCATATTCGCAACACGCCAGAACCTACATAATAGATTAATATTTACGTGTATTTGCGGAAAGTAAAGTGGGTGGCAATCACTACCATTTGACGAGGGTCAGTGAAACCGCGGCCCGAATCCAATTTATGCTTCGTAATATGTTACTATGTCGATACCTACCCGTGTATATGGGAAAACTTTGGGTAGGCTGTTTAAAACGATGCTCAATATTATTTTGCAATTACAAAGGTTGCGTTAACAAAACTTTAAACACGAGCTTTAACTCCGAAGGCAAACATCGTGAGGAAACCGGCATGTTCTGAGAACTTTAAAGAGTTTGAAGGAAATGTGACATTCACCAACCCGCACTTGGCTAGCGTGGTGAATTAAGGCCTAATCTCTCTCGCCTAGAGAGGTCACTGTGTCCTAGCAGTGGGACGTTAATAGGGTGATGATGATGCTGAGGTTGCTTTATGTGTTAATGTTAATACACATTCAATGTATATTATAAAGTTTTGGTGAAGGTATATTTTAGCTTCGTGGCTTTGTTAATATAATAGATATACGCTATTTATTAAGCAGACTCGTGGTCAGTATTGGCATGATGATTACAAAAATAACAGGTAGGTATTCTGGTTATTCCGTCGGTTAGTTTGTCCAAAAATACTAGGCACCTATTTTTCAATTTATCAATTTAATAAGAAAGCGTCAAGATATAAATCATCAGAGTTCCGGAGTGTAGACTTGTGACTTATAAAATTAGTACAATAATAATAAAACTAAATATTTGTTCGAGCGGTGGCAGAGCTTTATGGCTAAACTGATTTTCATGAAACACTGAATTGAAATCGCTCCATCCCTTCGGGAGCTATGATGTCCCAGACAGACAGACAGACACGTCAAACTTATAACACCCCTCTTTTTTGGTCGGGGGTTAAAAAATAAGTAAGACACATTTAAAATTTAAAAACATATACATATAATAAATTAAGAAATCTAACAAAAGAATACCTAAAATAAAACACAGACACCACAATTGAATATACATTTAATCAAAGTGCTATTAAGGAAGAAAAAAACCGGTGGTTTTAAAAAGGTCGTCACTATTTATACTTTTGACGCTGGTCTTTCGTGACGCCTGCAGAAGTGAGTGAGAAAACCGTCCTGCAATCCTAAAATATACCTCGCTTCACCCTGGTTTAATTATCTTTTGTTCCACTGCCGAGTTCCACTGTTGTCTTTAAAAACATTTGCTTAAAAATGTTAAAATAAGCAAACACGCTGCGTTCCAGCACAGCGTCCACCATTGTTCGTTTTATAACAAAATGGCCTCTCGTTCCGCATTGTAACTTGCACTGAAATCTACTGAAATATACGTTTTCGCTTCATTCCTTTTGTTTGCCCCTTTGTTCTCTCCGTGTATTGTATGTACGTTTGATCAATTGGGAATAATTATTTCATAGTCACCTACCTACCTACTTGATTTAAGATATATTTGTTTCGTTATGAGCAGTAAGTTGACTTCAACGAAAATTTTCTTTCATAATCATTACATTGTCACCGGAAATCTGGTATTGTATACAATACCGAGGCAAAGTGTGAAATAAATAATATTTCATACATTAACTACACGCTTTAGGTATTATATAAATTGCGAAGATATTGTATACAATACCAGATTTCCGGTAGCATACATATACGAGTATACGCTACCGGAAATCTCACAAGAAGATCACCGAAGATGGTGCTTTATATCTACATGGTATAGCATACTTCCATGCGCCAAGCGCCATCTATCTTTTATCTTTTCTTCGACAAAATTGTTGGCGATAGAGGCAGAGGCGTAATTTTTATTTGTATTTATTGAATTAATTTTATTATTTATTTAATTTTATTTATATTATTTATTTAACCTATGACCCAACGTTTTTCGCATAATGATTGGTAGTAGGTCAATGCAATTTGCGACTATTCTGGCTTTTTTATCGTATGTTTGTTTTGCAATTATTTACATATATAAAACAAACACAACCCTCGACATCGGGAGCGTCTTTTAAACGGGACAATTTTGGTTAAAAACGTCCCGTTTTGTGGTGGCTCGGTTTGCAAAGAACCATGGTAAATGAGTAGCAATCACTTCGCAGTCGCTTTGGCCGCAACTTAAATGCATATTCAAGAACATATTCGTTCTCATACCTCTAAATTTACATGTTCACTTAGGTTTTTACAAAACCTTGAATATACTATAAAAATTGTTCCCTACTGTTCTGCCGTAACTACCAGTTTAAAACGCCCACATAGCTCCACATATAAATCTTCATGCTCACTTTCACGATCTAAAAGAGTTCTTCCTAACTTTTCCTGTAACTTGCAGTTTGAAATGTCCCACATAGCAAGCGGGTTCGCTTCCTGCCGTTTGACTGTAGTAACGCTAGCCTAGTTTTAGACAACGACTGTCTGTCAAAGGGAGGTCACCCTTTGTGGACTTTTGTCCGCCCGTACCATTCTTTACACTCAACCCGTTGTTAGGGGCAACTTAACTTAGCGGGTTGCCTACGTTTTTTATATAAATATTCAGGAATTTATTATTCTAAGCTTTTATTTAACTTGCAGTGTTGTCAACAGCAGGCATCAACCAATTTAGATAAACTGTTTTGGTTTGGATGACAATGTATTGTAACTGAATTACTGCTAGTCGTTATTTTAAACCAAACATGGCGGAATATTCATAATTGTGCAACATTACATTTGCAATTTGATTATTATATGATACCTATAATTAGAGGAATGATAGAGGGAAATGGAAGCAAAAAACATGTTGTGCCTACTTTAGTCAGGAAGATGATGATTATTCAGAAAACAATTTATTTTAAAGTTTTGTTTCTCACGTTATTTTAAAGTAAAATAATATTTTATCACTTTTGAAACTATCGTGGTTAACAACACTTTTTAAATATCCCGTTATAAATCTAGATAGAATATTCATATCCAAAAAGAATATAAAAGGGAGAAACGAAAAGCAGAATTTTATATAGAGAAGAATTTTAAATGAAATAAGGCCAGACAGAATAAAAAAGATACACTTCTTCGCCGTAGGGAATAACAAAACATAACTTTACCCCACTAGATTGCTACGTAGAGAATACTTATTCAAAGAAAACGGTGAAAACTAGTGTAAATGTAAAGTATTCTGTTTTAATCATGTTCTCGCTGTGTGTTTAAGTCATGTTTAACTATAGTTTTAACGGTTTATTGCTGTTCCACTTAATGTACAAATAAAGTTTGTATGTATAAGTAAGGTACAGTAAAAATCAACTGAATTCAGAGTGAAATCTCATTGATAGTTTTAGCCTCTCATTTAATAGTATTAGGCTGGATTTCATAGTCACAAAAAATCTTTGACAACTTTTAATCAATGATTTTATCTGTAATTGCCTATAGTCAATTGTTAACGAGTACATATGTAATCATAGATTGAAACTTATCAGAGATTATTTGCGACTTTGAACTCCGGCCTTAGTATTATTTTAGGAATGCTAGATAATTCATTCCTATAATGATGGGTATCAATTAAGAGGCACAAATCGAATGCTCCAAAATTTTAAATATTTTGCTTAAAATAACGTATTATATTATATTATCAGCTAATGATACATTGTCATCCAAATGAAAACAGATTTTTATTTAAATCGGTTGAAGATGTCTGTTTAAAAATTGAGGTGCAAAATTTCTAAGAAACAAACTTATAACTACCTCGACATTGCAAGATAAATAAAAGCTTAACAGTTGACTATTTGAGCAGCAAAATTTAGGTACAAAAGAAACATACGAGTCGAATTCAAAACCTCCTTTTTTCGCTGAAAGTCGGTTATTAAGCGAACTAAAACAAGCTCCACAAATGTAACAAACACGAACCCTAACAACTCCCAAACTTCTCGAATAATTCACGATTCGATTGAGTCACCTGTGGGCCTAGACAATGTAACATTCGATTAGCGAAAGCGATAGTAGAAAAGTCCAAAAATGTATGGGATTGACATAAGCCTTAGATAAGTCACGTGATCTGTTTCTAACGTAACGAATATTGGTAGACAATGTACATAAATTTCGATTCCACCAAACGAATCGACAACATCGAACGATTATTTCCATACAAATGCGTAGCCAAGTTACACTTTTGACAAGCGAATTCGCTTAGTAGTCGATTCTCTTGATGGAAAGGCCAGCGAACGCTAGGACCCTGTAGTTATCGAAACAAAATGGCGATTTTATATACAAACAGCTGCTGTAGAAAGATATCAATAGGGATCAATTACTTAATGCATGCTTTGATTTTTGGGTATTAAAATAATTTTAGTGCTCGTGTTACCAAGTGTTAAATACCTATTTATTTATTTTATTTATAAAATGAAAATGTTTGGCATATACGCCACAAAAGATACATTGGAAAGTGTTGATGAATATCTAATACCAGAAACATTATTTATAGAGCACTATAAACTCAGCAAAGCTTTTTTTAGAAAACTTTGTTGTGATGAAGGTTTTCAACGTCGCTAAAAGGATATCTAGAGATATCTCTGGAAATAAAGGTAAATATAGGTGAAATATTTTTTGTTGTATCTGCCTATCAATACACAATTGTATAGAGGTATTTCCTTTTTTCAGGTGCTTTGCGGACTTAACTTTTTTGCGACAGGGTCGTATCAAAGAGTTGTTGGGTGTTATCTAAAATTTGACGCAGCGAACAACATCATGCTCTCAACCATGACAAATGATGTGGAAAAATGGATTGTTTCCCCTCAAACATCACAAGAACGTTCTCAAATCAAAGAAGGGTAAGCGGTTGTTTGTATGTTATTACATTATTATTTTATACCTATGTTCCCACCAAGAGTTCAATAGGTACATATGTAACAAAAAGATAAAGCAGACCACTGTGACCTGCTACTTAACTAAGAACCAACCTTACCTGCCTAGACCACTGTGACCTGCTACTTACCTAAGAACCAACCTTTACCTAGGTACTTATTTTTTTAACAGGTTTGAAAGGATACATGGTCGGCCAGGGGTGATAGAGTGCATTGATTGCACTCATATTGCAATTGTAAAGCCAGTGGATGCTTTACAATTGCAATATGAGTGCAATCAATGTCTTTTATTATAATAGGAAAGGATACTTAGGTATCACTCTTTATAATGTTCAGATGATAATTACATATTAACTTTAGCTACTTACATATGTGTGAATGTTGTTTATAACATCATCTAATCTAACTCACTTATTTTTACTGATATTCTTTAATGGAGTTTTATTTTATAGGTATGTAACCACAACTTAGAAATAATAAACATCAATTCTAAGTTTGGTGGTGCCACACATGACTCCCACATATTGTCTGCAAGTATAGTAGAGCCATACATGCAAGGCCTTCATGAAAGTGGAAAACATGTTTGATTGCTGGGTAAGACAATAAACATTTTATTTGATTAGCAGTAAGAGAACCTTATTTATTTATTTATTAATAAATTTAGTTAGGTCAGGTACCTACTCATTAAACCAATGTGAGTAAGTGCTGTTTGTTTTCTTGCAGGGGATTCTGGTTATCCACTGCGACCCTGGCTGATGACCCCTGTTTTAAATGCTGCACTTGGGTCTCGAGAAGAGCTATACAAATCTCACCACATGCAAGCCAGAAACTGCATTGAGCGTCGCTATGGTTTGCTCAAGTTTCATTGGAGGTGTTTACCTAAAGACAGAGTTCTTATCCGAGGCAGAGCAATGCTCAATCACTTAATCAACAGGTTGTGATGAGAATGTGAATTCTAAGTAGATTATAAATAAAAATACATAGTTAAAGTTACAAATATTGTTTTTTTTTATTTGGGTACACATTTGCTTTACCTGCTTACATCTTTACACATAATCTAAATCAAAATCCTTTAGGATTAGGTAAAATAAGCACTTATAAAGTTAAATTATTTTTTATATCACTTCCACTCTAAAAGAGTTGAAAATTGTTTACCACTGGCCCTTGATTTCATTATTAAATAGGTACTTAAAGTATGTTTATCACTGACGCCAAGAAAAATATTATTTATCACTTCTTTTTAGTTGTAACCTCATGACTGAGGGACGTGACTATGGCGTCTCATCAGCTTTGTCACCACTACTCTCCATCGACTCCGGTCCTGAGCCAACTGTATCGACGCTTGGAGAGAGGCACCTGTAGCGTCCTGCGTTATGTGGACTTCTCTTTCTCTCCACAGTGCCACCAGTAATTATCAACCCCTCAACCTCAAGGCTGTTCGGGTCACGCCTTACAGTGTGGCCAAAGAATCTGAGAACTCTCTCTGCTCTGCATGCAGATGTAGATTGATGCAGATTGTATTTAACACTAATAAGCACTAATTTTGTCAGGCATTTTCCTTCAACAATAAAAAAAGAAAACGAAACGAAGCATCAAGCAAGCAGAAACACAATATTATGATAAATGACAAATGACACATTTGACGTTTGATGTCGACAACCATAGACTAAAACTCGTATTTAGCGATCGAACGAGTAGAAATGGCGATCGCTATGCGAATGTTACTTTGTCTACCAATCGAACTACGCTATCGCTTAGGCCATGACGATTGTAGAAATCGATTCGCTTCGTAGCGAATGCCGGTTGGCTAGGCCAGCTGGAGGCTTAAGCGGACTGCACATCGGGAAACTATGGCAGGCTTAGCCGAGTGTGCAGGGGCTTTGATGCCAACGCGCCACGCCCATATTGTGCAACGCCCTATGCTGGATTCTATGCTTTGTACTATCCAATGGAATTTAATATGATGTTCCTGCGGCGTCATATTAAACTTTTATGGATTACAGATTCAACATTCGCCAAAGATATATTTGAGTTTTAGAATTTCCTGTTTTAGATATGCAGTAGAACTTTGAAATATTTATTTATTTTTTAAAGGTTTAGCTTAATTGTAATCCTTGGAGTTTCATATTTTATCTCACCTTATTTAAAATAATATTTCAATTATTTTGCAATCTCTCGGATACAAAAGTACTTTGCTATAAATAATATGATTAGAACACTGTGTCATGAACATACCTGCGATTACTAGAATTCGCATAGTACAATAATCAGCATGACCATCTGACGCTATGTTACATTTAAGTAAATCCCGCTTTTTATATTGAATAGTGCAACTCACGGCAACTTTGAAAGTGAGTGAGTTAAACGTTATCAGACGACCGTTTTTACTATCGATTGTAACTAGGTTTAAACTTTTCAAGCCTCACGCTGCGTTAAGCGGGCGCTCGCGTTTTTATGACAAACACGTACAGAAGTTATTCATCCCGGGCCCCACGACGAATCACGTTTTGAAAACGCACCCGCTCCCGCGTAATGCAACGTCGGGCCTTAAACCTTAGCTAGGGAAGAGCAAGAGAGCAGAGAGACAGATAGAGAATACAAATTTATGCTCTTTCTCTCATAAATATATTAACTTTTTCTCTGCTTGTTCACATCTACGTTAATACCTACTTAGTCCGATTTCACTCCCGGATTAGCTCCAGCCCGCGGCATTAGAATGTCTTATGAGATGTGAAAAGTTTGGCGAGATAAACCACCTTACGTTATGTAGATGATATTCATTCTTCGTCAAAGAGATCTCTCTGAGATGAAATCGAGTTGGCAAAGTTTTATCGCCTGCCATGCTTACTTACATATATTTTAAGTTCCTGAAACCAGTTGAGTTGGCATTCTTAATTATTTTTTCTTTTTTATTTAAGATCCGAATCAGAGTCCCAATTTAGCCACAACTTCCTCATTCACTCTATTATAATAATCTTTTTCTAAAATTAAAAAAACCCACAATTTCAAAACCCTTTAAAGTAAAATATCATATTATTACGTAATGAGATTTTTTTACTAAACCTAGTCTGTGGTTATAATTTAAAAAGTAATTCGACCTCAGATCAAGATATGTTTTGGTTTGCCATTATGTCAATCAGCTAGCGAGCGTAGGTATATATTATTTTTAGGATTGTACACCTCGGGTTACATCATTTAAGATGTTGTAAGGATCCCTATTCTTTTTGATAATAAAACTTAGCTTTGTTACTCGGGAGTGTAGCTTTCCATTGGAGAAATATTTTTTTTGTATTCGTTCAGTAGTTTCAGATAATATTCATTACAAACAAACAAATCTTACCTCTTTCTAATATTAGTATAGATTTAGTACCAAGTGTAAACAAACTTGCAAACAAACCAACACAGGCCACGTCAGGTGTACATACCTTTTCCTAGCTTTACCTACATGCTATTAATTGATTACAACCTACATCGCCATCATATTGGCCATGCTCTTAATAAAAATACATAATTTCTTTGTCTTCAGCAATCATGGCCCGCCTTTGGTGGCTGATGCTGCTGGTGGCTGCGAGCACAGCCGACGACACCTTCAACGATGATCAGCCTGAAAAATCTAACGGTAAGTTATACTACTATATTTCCATCTGACACATAGCTAATATTACATCGCATGGTCTAATATTACCTATCACATATACTGATAGTATATTGGCATGTCTTTTCTATAAAACCAATCACTGCGATTAACGAATAGTCCAGTTAAGTCCAGCCCTAAATTTGCCATATTGACCTGAATGGCTGATACAAACCTGATTTGTTTAATAATCGCGTATTAAATCAGGGGCGTGAACTGCCGGGGCTAATTCAAAAATAATTTATCAACTGAAATGTTTTTCAGTTTCTGTTATAAGTAAGAATACCTACTTACAACATTCTCATTCAGTCTATGTTAATTATTTTTGAAATTTTGAAATTTGCGTTACGGGCATCCTTGGTGACAATCCGACGCACATAATGTCGTGTCAATAATTTTATTTGTAAAAATATTTATAACTTCCTCCTATTATTTCTCTTGACCATAATAACCACAACAAAATTAATATATTAAATAGTTCAATTTGTTCATGCGTGATGATGAGATTCTGCCCAAGCACGATATAATAACGAATTCAAAATATTTCGTATGAGAAAAATATCATTAGCTAATATATTCCTCGAAAACGCTATCGATATTTATAACGTTGTCATCTTGGAACTCGACCATTTCGAATTTCTAAAATAATGTATTGATAAATGTAGTGATTTTTGTTATTTCTTCACATTTTCTTTTCCGGTACTCTGTGCAATTGGCTAAATAATAACTGTTTTATTGACAGAACAGAGGATAGTTGTGTTTTTCTGTCTTATAAGAGATTTTGTGTGATTTCTGAAATTGTAATAAACATGAACATGCAAACCTAAACGAGACGCGTTTATCATTACAATGAGCAAAAACAATGTCATTTGAGTGCCTTTAAAACGAATAAAGAACATCTGTGATGAGTGAACGAATTCAATAACTAGTTGTAATAACGAAAATGGGTCTGCCGATTTTATGAAGCTTTTTCTTATTTTGTTATTTATTTAAAAAATACAATAAAAGCCTTTGTCGCTGAGCTTTAATGAAGTTTTATTCACGTATTCGTGATTTTGCTCGAAATATATCGCAAAACTGAGAATTGCCCTCTTGCCCCATTGAATTGCCTGAGCCAATATTCATTTTCAGTGAATAGTGTCCGTCACTGGCTATTTCGCCGTCAACAGCCCACGTCCCCCGAGTTCCTGATATTGATTTTGATTGTATGGCCTGCATTGTTCATTGAATGCTACGATTCTGCCTGTACCAAAGTCTGGTACTGGCAGAATCAATACAAAGAGAATAGAAGCACTACGTTTTCTACCTAGTTTACATTAGCCAAACTCTCTGTGACTTTAAAGTCAGTTATGACTTCGTGACCAGAAATTATTTTCTTTAATATTCTGCAAAAAGTATCACTTATAGTATTCACTGCAAATAAATATTAGAAGGTACGTAAGATTTATATCTCTCTCTACGTATCTAAGGCTTAATACCAATTCACATATCTCGTACATACTTTATTTTCAATATAAATAAAATTTAATTCAAAACGGAGAGCGACTAGAACTTTTATATTGCTTCGGGTTGATACCCGAAAAACGAACAACACAAGATTTTATTTAAATTGAGTTGACATTTATCACATAAATTTATGGAGTAAATAAAATTAAATATATTAATGGTATAAATTTTAGAATAGTGTTGCAATATATACCTGTGATAAAATAAACTTAAATGAAACTCGGGGAGTTAATTAATACTGCAGTGTGTGTAAGCATTCTATTTTATGAGCCTGAAGTGAGAAATGTAGCAGAAAATAAGAACATAATGAAATGAAATTATGAACTGTTTTCCTCAAATCTTTGCATACTTTTGTATTTCTCCATGTGTGTTTACTACAAGTTACTATGATTTTGTGACTTATGTTTATGTATTTTACATGCTAACAATAAACAATTGTTTTACATCCAAGTTATATTTCTTGATATAAAAACATTGTTTTTTTCCTTTTTAAACTGTGGATATGATTTCAATAGCTGAGAATATGCCAAACAGAAATGTAGATTGGTATAACATTTGACTTCCGGCAAGCGACAGAGAGGAAATGGCGATATGCCTGTACGGCAGCGACACCTACTGTTTCCGACGGAAATAAAACAGATTCCCAGAGTTGGGAATAACAATCGAATGATATTCGAAAATCTAATATAAATAATAAAATCGTAATAGGTCGAAAGGTGCTCAAATGGCAATATTTTCGGTGCTCAATGCATATGTGCCCGAAAAATAGAGCATCTATTTTAAAATCCTAGAACCACAATAGACAGAAATGTAGATATGGTAAGGACTTCTGGATGAAACACCCTTTTTTTTTAAATTAATAAATCTAAATTTAAAATTTAAGAAAAAACCCCGATTCCAATGCTTTTATTTCCTTAAAAGTAAAACACCATAATATTTAGTAATGTGCACGCGATGCTCTTTCATTTGATACCCCCTCGAGTATATTTGCAGATTTTCGGTTTTCTTTCCCCACTCTCACCTCTATTACTTTTAAACGGCTCAACCGATTTTAATGAAACATGTCGAAGAACCAATGGGCCAAACTCACTTTTCATACAAAAAAAAACTAAATTGAAATCGCTCCATCCGTTCGGGAGCTATGATGTCCCAGACAGACAGACAGACACGTCAAACTTATAACACCCCTCGTTTTTGGTTGGGGGTTAAAAAGATAATCATTAACCCGATTTTAATGAGTTTTTTTTAGTTTATTTTTTGTAGAACTAAACTAATAAAAACACATAGGTATCTAATATAGTCTAATATTTGTATTATTTATTATTGAATAATATTTTGCTTATACCATTTTCAACAGACTCTCATAATTGTTTAAGTATTTAAACCTTCTTACATAAACTAAAAAAAACTAGGAGCTGATTAAAATATATAAATATTTTCGAAAAAATCAATCTTTTTTCTATACTCCATTTCTATATATTCCAAAATTGGACTAACCGAAAGCCCGCAAATGGAGAATCATGCTCAATACGTACTCTTGCCTGCAACGTCACGTGAGTGAACACGCTATTAAAAGCCGAATGGGAAGTCACTTTAGTACTAATACGTACGTAAGCACGAGTGTGCGCCGCTGATAAGGCCCCACAGAATTTCGTGTAAAATGGCCGAAGCCTGTTTGTGGAACAACAAAATTGTTCTTGCATATTCATCTCGCAAAAATGATGGTAATTAATCGCTGCTGTTCAATACAATTCGTTTTGTTTGCGGGAGTGCGGGTAAAAGTGTGACATAATTTGACGGTTGGCAAAACAACTAAAAACTACACGTACGTACATCTAATATTTAATGATAGCATTTTGAAAGCATTAAAAAACGACGAATGAAAAACCACCATTTATGCTGATGCTACTTACGTAAAGTGTGTAGGTAAGTGTAGGTTTCGTCCCAAGGGTAAAACGCGATCATTTTGCAAAAAAATACTTTTAATTTTTTATTATTGGACAGAAAAGTTTTTCTTGCTGTCACTCATCCAAGTACTGGCCTCACGCAACACACGGTATTTGCAAGAGAGCCCTCTTAAATATTTAATTATTAGTATTTGCTTTTAAAGCGACATCATAAATACATCATCCCTCATAATTTGAACTCTCTATATATCACAGTTCTTGTAAAACAGCCTGGTCTGGTAGAAGACGAAGTCTCAGTAATAGATTTCTGTTTTACCCTTTAGATACGGAACCAAAATCAGAATAGGTCTCTATCTACCCAGCGGTATGAGTCTCCTTTGTTACAAATTGGTTGGATATTCAAATAAATCCTCCAACAAACGCAGGGATTTGTAAAGTGTAGGTACTTACTGGAAAACTTCAGTCTGTCTTCAGCAATGTCTTCGCTGTTCTATATCAACCTTCTTTTGTTAACCTCTACTGCGCTATTTACAGTGTTAACTATTTCAAGACATAGAACTACAGTAGTTATACTTACTAGTAATATGTTTAAAATAATCAATCAATCAATCACTTAATATAAACCAAGGAATATTCCATAGTTAACGCAGTCTTTGTGATTTTACCTTCTGTGCTACAGCAAGATAATAGCCCGCAAACAACGCAAAAATACCTTAAAAAGGCTTTTAAAAAATACCGTACAGGCTAAAATATACTATAAAATATATCTTAAAACTAATAAGGGATTTTCTTCCATAATATTGCTTTAAAGCAAATAATTGCTAAGGAAATAACTTATGGCTCCAAGCAAACGTTGCAAAGTTAATAACAAAAACACAAAGGAACGCTAAAAGTAAAACAAAGCCACGGTAAACGAAATAAAAAACAATTCAAAGTAATCCTCCGATCAATAACATCCTCCCTCTAATTGGAAATATAACACATGATACATGATAATATCATATACATCAATTTTAATATCAAAAATACTTTTTCATTCACAAAGGGAGCGCTTCGGGCGTTTGCGACACGGAGAGTCGATCGATAGGGGGGGAGATGGGCGGTTTGCCCCAGGCTGGGGGGAGAAGGGGGGCCTGGGGGGGTGTACCGGTTTACAGACGTCCGCGATAAAGGTCTTCTGCTATCAGTAAAGCAAATATGTAGGACCTTTCTCGGTTCGATTCCAAAGCCATGGCGTGTAAATTGCGCTGGCTAATGGATTTCAGTATGTTGTTGTTGATGTAAATAGATTTAGTCTGTTTCACCATTGCCAAGTAAAGTTACTCAATGGTTAAAGTATAGCTATCATCTCATGCAGGAAACAGTAACTGATCGCGATAGCTCTATATTTTAACCAGTGATTAACTTTACTAGGTGAACCTTAGTGGTTGCAGTGGGTAGTAACTGTTGTAACGTAAGTTATTCGCAGGACGTAAAAATTTTAAGATTGGCGATTGAGTACTTTTTTGTACGCTCTTTGTGTATAATTAAAGCCTTGGGGAGAAGGTTCACCAACAAAACAGCGTTAATTTTAGTTTATTATTCACTAGAAAACAGAGATTGGGTTTCTCGTAATTATATTTTATGCACAAAGTTCACGCCTTTTGCACTTTTATTATTTTTTCATAGTACTGTGGGCAAGATTCAGGAGGTCTGAATGTTTGTATGTATCAGATGCCTGGGTACTAGGTACAGTACCACAAGCTTAGAGCTTACCACGGGGCTAAATTTTGTTGTGGGGTTTGTCCGGAAACATTTATAATTATTGTTATATTTACTTACCTGTAATTTGAAGATGATGAGGCTAAACATGACCTTAAAGATTAGAATAGGCAAAAACAATTTTTTTCAAAAAAAGTCTCGGTGTGTAGTACAATAAATGTTCGCCTGATGCGGGCCGATCACACCCTTCCCGCTTTATATACCAATTTTATAACACCTTGTATATATCACTTTACTAACATTACATAGTTCACGCTCTGCTTATTTTGGTGTGGATGATACTGTGCACTTCTGCTTCCATATTGTTTTTACTTTTAATATGAATGCAGCAGTAAGCCTACCCGAGGGCCCGCTAGATGTATAGCTATATAATTGTAATTGCACAACATTGTTGATGCTTAAAGCATTATTGTCAGATTCCGACCACTTCAAACAGTAAAACATTTATGACATCTCGCAAAACGAGACTGCAGCTTTTTAATAATTATCATACCTTGAAGCGGCGGCTACAAAATCATATACAGTTTCGGCTGACGTTTTACTTTAATTAATGCTAGTTCTTACAGTAAAAACTTTAGTAGTTTCATTAAGAAAATAAATTAGAACTTTATATGGAGTGTCGTTGATCATTCACATTCAGTACACGCATCTAGACAACCTATTCACAAAAATATAGTTGCTAATGTTGTTTTTGAATTTTTATATTTATTTACAGGACTTTTATAATAAGTGACATGGCTACGTTTTTTACAGTTTTTACGGTTTACAGTTTGTACATATTATTGTACTTCTAAGTTCATCAGTTGATTGTCCTGAATTATTGTCTAAAATTCAATTTTACACACCGTCTCGCATAACAAGAAGTAATGACTTGTTCTACCTACCCTATGCAGGCACGAATTATCGTCAAAATTCATTTATCTATCGTACCTGCAGGAAATGTAATCTTTTGTGCAAAGATCACGACCTTGATCTCTTTCATTCCTCCACTTCCACCCTAAGAACGAAACTCAATCGTTTATTCTTTTTGCAGTAGATTGTTTTTATCTATACCTTTCATTTACTATATTAGTTTGATGAAAATTATCGTGTTTGTTTGGAGTGGGTTAAGTTTTTGCCAGCCTACGAATGACAACTTACGGGCGCGTTAGTTTGTACGTTGTCTGTACCCGTAATAAGTCAATTTTTCGTTATAATTTTGTTTTTTCTGTTCGCTGTGTGTTTACTTCTTTTTTTTTATTGTTTCTATTTATGGATGTGATTGATGATCTTTATTTTATCTTTACCTTTTTTGTACCTTCGGTAACGTATTGTGATTGTGAGTGATATCCTCTCTTTTGTTTATTTTACTGTTTTTCGGTATAATGTAGAACGCTATGTATCAACTTTAAGTACTTTTTGTATTGTGTGTTTTGGGTAAGAACTAGTTACACTAAGTAGGTACATTACTAAGTACCTCCAGGTATCATTATTATGTATCTATCAGTGGATTCCTGTAAATAGCCCATCAATTTCCATTGTATCACCCATTTATGTTTAATGTGCTGATGGTTTCCCTAAAATAAATAAATAAAATAAAATAAAAAGTTTCCACCAGATATGTGCGATGTAGCGCACCTTACTTAGTTATTTATAAAAAAATATTCAAATAGACATTTAGGTGCGTATGCATATTACTTACTTAATATATAAAAGAATATGTAAAAATAAATAACCGTTACCTAAATTTGCTTACGGCTTTGAAATGTTCGGAAGCAGTTTTGGAGTTTGGATATGACTTGCTCTACAATCCCAGAAATCCTATGAAATATTACATTGTAATACATCAGGATAACAACAGGATATTTTGATCAGTTCTTAAGAAATTATCGAATGCAGAATTTCCAGATCTAGATTAATCACTCAATACTCCTCATTGTTAAGGAAATAAATCAATTTAATGGGCTTTAAAAATATTCCCAGATTTGTTGAATAGAAATACTTATAAACGCCAGCTACTTAATCCACGGGTAATCTTTCCAAGCCATTTGAGGGGTAAAGTTGTGTAATTGGATTTTACTGTCGGCCGCGTTCCTGTCTTTGAGAGTGAAAAGCATTACTTTAGTTTGCTTTTATGTGATAAAAATTTTAACCGTAATGTTTTCTCTGCAGTTTCTATTTCCGGGTGGTCTGTTTTATTTCGTTTTTCGTTAGTTTTGCTCAGGTTTCTTAATAATGTTTGATTTATAATAAAATCAACACCGTAACACCAAATCAAATATTAACAAAGATATAATGTTTCATTCGTGATAATATTAGCCAAACTGTTAGTCTTAGAGAGAAATTCAGGGTCTGTTTCAACATTTCTGAGTTAAGTAAGACGATGCTTAAAATAAAGAGCTATTTCGCTCAGTCATATGTGGCAAAGCGAGATAGCCAATGACATAAATCCACAACCTTCCTGATATAATATTTCCATACAAAGGTTGTCTGGAAGAAATTGCTTACAGCAATAAGACCGCCCATTACGCATGCTAGGTTTAATTAAATTTTTTGTATAATGGTGTGTGTAATAAAGGATTTTCTATTCTATTCTATAAATAACCATTTAGTTTAATAAGCCCATAAAGAAAATATCTACCTACACAAGTTTCCCATCTGGTTCAAGAACACTCAACCTCCATTCACTTGTTGAGTAAGTATTCAAAGGCAATAAGAGATTTTTAAAATAATCGCATTAGAGAACATACTCCGATACATAAATTCTGCGAATCCTTTTATGGGAGGGTTGTTCTGTGGGGGCGTAAAGTGGCATAGCCTGTTGAGTAGTACTGGCTGTACGTGCAGCGTGGACGCTCAGACGAGCCACATAAAGTGTCCTTATGTATGGAATCCTCGATACACCTGTGCATTTGTGGCCTGTACTTATTTGCAGTGACTTGTGATAGTGACAGTTTTATAAGGGTGGGTAGAATCGCGATCATTTTGTTTATATCTATGGGGTATAATAGACTACAACAAACTAAACGCAGTAGCCATTAATGAGAAACTTCACTGAACGGTATTTATGGGGTAGATATTAAACGTAGTGATTATATACTCTCTGTAAATATTCTACTTACGTAAATAGAAAACTTCAATGCAATCGTCCATATTTTTTTGGGTCGTAGGTAATTATTCGGTTTATGAAATAACTAAGTAAGGTGCGCTACATCGCACATATCTGATGGAAACTTAGAAGTAGGTTCGATAATATGTACAAGCTGTTAACCATAAAAACTGTAAAAACGTAGCCAGCTACGTCGTAGCCTCTACGCCGTAGTGGCTACGGCGTAGAGGCGTAGAGGCTACGGCGTAGCCAAAGGTAGGCTAAGAATGACTTCTTTTATATATATTAGTTCTCTTCATATCAAACCATTTAGGGTTCTTTAGTTTTCCATAACCTAAAGTTTCAGTTTTCATATAAGCCTGAAACCATGATAACTTAGGGGGGTTATCCCCAACTACCTCCTAATTGTTGCATTTTCGTTTAACTAATATTTAGCCTCTATTTTATTGAAAACATTTTGGCTTCAATGGCCATCTATTATTCGAAAATAGAACAATGAAAATAAATTATCTTATATCTATTATAACAGGCCCAACTGATTCTCTAGTAAATCGTTATTCTACATAATATATCTTCTTACGCATTATAATCGTGGAGAAACCCCGAATTTAAGCCTCTTTATAGCACATTTAACGGCTCTAAGCCTAACGCACAGGCTTATTTCATGGTGTATATCATCACAGAGGTCGTCAACCTATTTTGTCATGTCAATAGGGAACATTACGCTCGGCTGGCTCGTACATGGCCGGTTTGCGAAAGCTCCGAAGCGGCCATATCCATTGTGATCACTTCCAGGAATACATACGAATGTTCATGTGCCCGTCATACTGTTTTGTAATATAGCGAAGCCTATTATTTGCCTGTCAGGCACAGGCGCGCGCCTCGGTGAATATGGTATTGTTAATGTGAAGCCCACCTATCATAAAAACTAAATAATGGAAATGTATCATGTTCTTTCTTCGTATGAAGACGTTTTTTGTTGATACGAGCTGAAATGTGTCAAGTTATTTTTAATATTTTTATCATTTTCTTACCTACCTGGTACTTGTATCAGCATTATTGTTTTCTTCTCAAAAATCGGATACGGTATTGTTTTCTATGCAAAATGACAATTTGCTATCATGCCAATAAGGCATTGAAAGTCGCACCTTCTAGGCCGTGTCAAAGTGATTAAAGGATCTTCCTTTCCGTCCCGTCGAAAAGATTAAAATCATTATATTTAACAAAGAAGACACTACTACATAATATCTAACAAATGGCGGATTAAAGAAATTCTCGCGTTCGCAACAAAGGCATTAATATACAGACTTAAGACTCAAGTGTCAAAGAACAATGAGATAACTAATATGCAATGCAGATGCTCATTTCTCACTCATCCAGGCGTGCTATTAAATGCGCTGAATAATTTACCTCGGAGACTTACTGAGATATCATCTGAATAAAATAAAATAAGATAAAGTCGAAGGCTTGGGGACGCAGTAAGAATATTTTTTTTATAAAGAGGGAAATGAACTTTATTTTATCTGTATGTGTGTGGGTGTGTGTGTGTGTGTTTGTGTGTGTGCGCATTTATATTCCGCAGATACCCAACGCAGGAAACACTGTAATAAATACTCCAAAGTCAAACCTTACTTCCCTTGATTTAGTTCGGTCCTGCCCGACCGAGTGACCGAACTCACAAAAATGTAGTCTGGTCACTAAAGATATTTATTCTGCATGGGACTACTATTATTATGAAGATAAGTTATATTTGTCTGATTGGTTAAAAGTGATATTTATGGACTTTTATACATTGATTTAGTTAGGCTGCGGCGGTTTCTCGGTGGATACAGGCTGATTCCAATCGAAATATCTGAATTGTATAAGGCCCCGCAGTGGAGGGCGTACCTACAACTAAATGATGATTATCAATGGAATTTTTTACGGACACTGGGTGAAAAACTAGTGCAAAAGAGCTCGCAACCTCTTTGGGCTCACGGCGAAATTTTTAAAGTTACGTCGCGAGTAGTTTTTTATTATATAGGTTGCCGTTTACAGCAGGCATTGTTTGTACCTAGTCAGCTGCTCACTAATTGAAATACAATAGGTAGGGAAAGGTCGGGCAAAGTGGACACCCTAAGCTTTGAACAAATACTGATTTTGTAAATCTCCCACTATTGTTAATTAGTTTAATTATAATACCTTTATTGAATATAGTTTTAACGTACCATTGCAAATTTTACTTACAGTATAAATAAGCTAATTTTTGGGCTCAAAACACGTTTGGCAAATTTAACTATTTTATTTACCCAGGTCGGGTAAAGTGGTCTGCATAAATCTGAGGTATGGTTAAGTGGCAAAGTCTGAATAAAACATAATTATAGTCTTAGTAATCAAGTTATATTTCAATTTGGCGACGAAACTTTACCTCAACAATATTTAGTAATGTCTTGAGTACAAAACTTTGAGAAGGAGCAATTCAGTCTTTTAAATTATTCATTTGGCATTTAAAATCATAAAACCACCTTAGGAGCGAAATTCGCAAAGAATGATCATCGCCACAGGCCGAGCATGTTTCATGTGCCCAGCCGCGCTTACAATCTGAACATTGCATCATCTTCGTGTCTAGACTTCTAAGTCTTTTAAGTGGCCCAGACTGTCCAGACAGAAAAACCATCCCGAAACGGAACACGATTGAACAAAAGAAAATTACAAAAGAACTGCAACATTTATGTTGTACTTTGCCTTGAAACTATTAGTTAGCAAGCGAAAGTAAAACGATATATCATTCATTGTTTATAATTTACAATTTATAATCACAAAACACTATGAAAATAGTGTTAAAACTTTCCTATGCCGACCCTACGCTAATGTTTACAGGAGCAATATGGCGTGGCTAGTGAATAATTTCCGTGAACTGTCAACAGATGGATCTAATCAAGGATCTCATTACTTCGTTGAACACCTAAAGTGACTACTTCACCTTCCTTCATTTATTTAATGATTTAAAATAATAACTAGTCCGTCATTTAGATTTCTTAAAAAGTTGTACACATTATATTATAATTTATTTCTTCTTCTTCTTCTTCTTTCTTTTTAACGAAATATCAAGACGATACACTGCCATGACATTTCGTGTGACGTAATGCTTTCGAGCAAATGTACTAAATGTATACGTCTTGAACCTATAAGGATGCCCTATATCTCTGCACTTTTTGACGTGACAACGTCTTATAAATTGGTTTGCCGGGTGACACTTCAAGAAACTGCGTTACGCTCCGCTCACGTTATGCGCTCACAATGAGAGCGAGTGAGAGGCACGCGTCCCTTCCACTCGGGCATGGTTAGCCCGCCTAAGAGCGAGAGAGACAGACATAAAAAGTGAAAGGCACGCGTAAGACGTTGTCACGTCAAAAAGTGCAGAGTCCACTCGAGCACAGTTAGCCCGCCTAAGAGCGAGAGAGACAGAGCGAGAGAGAGAGAGTGAGAGAGATAGGCATACACACCGGTTCCTGTCTTGCGCTTCTATTTCGCTTAGGCGCCTGCATATTAAAATTATTTTACCACTCTAAGTCGTTGTCACGTAAAACTTTCGCCCGTATACCGACTTTACAGGCAACCAATTTTTTTACTTAATTAATAAAGCAAAAAATAGGTGTACAGTATTTTTGCACGGACTACACAGTATTTTTTTTAGTCATCATTCCATATTTTGAAAGTCAACTAAAACCCTAATACTTTCAATTTACCCTATGTACTTAATCTCTATTTTATTCTTATTTATGTGTTTCACTAGAAGGCGGTTTTTTTGTTCAGATTTGCTTGTTTGTTTCTTGTATAGCAACGTTGATAATAATGATACATGCCTGCTATAAGGCATAACTCAGAACTTGCATCCATTTTACCTGCATATAGGCTAACTAGGGCTTACAGGAAATGCATTGTCCGGGCCAGTTACTACATGAGCACAATCTGATGCTCTTAGGTAAACAAGCTATGTATGTATCAAGATTGAGCTGACAGGTTCCTTGGTGGATAAATCAATACTACGTCAGGGTTGATTAATACAAGGAGAAAAATGTTCGTTATGGAAATATAAGGGAATCATTTTAATGGCAGTATAAAAAAATGCAGTAATTTAAGCTGTAGGGAAAATATTTCAAATATTATTATATTATTAAATATAAAATATAAATACATATTATTATAAATATAAAAAATTATATTTACTTAACTTGTAACATTCACTTTCCTTTTCGCCACAAAAATATAATTTTTGATTAATTATTTAACGAAAAAATACTGAAAGGATTACCTAGCTTTTAGTTTTTATTTCTCATAGTTATATTTTAAAAGTACAGTATTTCTAGCAGAATGTGTATACATCCTTTATAATTAATATGCCTATCTACATACATAAACTAGTTATATGATTCTATGCACTAAAGTGAGTATGCTGATTACAAAATGATAATCGGCAACATTAATCCGGAAATCCCGCGCTCTGGCCTAAAATCAAACTAGATATCCGAATCCGGTATCCGGCAAACATACTTCCGTTTAATCTCTACTCGAGTGTTAATATTATCGCTAGAATAATATGTATTTTCTACAACATATCCCCTTGTGGTTAAATAGTTTGAAATAAGAATTTCGCATCGGCTTGGCCCTTAAAGAGGGCGAAATTCATCACATAAATATAAATTGATACATAAATTAATATTATTGGACATTCCACATAGCAACATTTAGCCTCGTGAAAAGTTCTTAGCTTATAACGAATCCTAGACATCTGGTATGGGTAGGTATTTAGTACAATCCACAGGCTTACTCCAGAAATGCCCAGCGAGTATCTCCTGTAGTCGATAGTTGGATAAACTTTCCACAAATCCCCAAATACCCCTCCATTGTTTTTGATAACCTAGTACCCGAGAACTGCTACTCATACCACTTGAAATTTTTTTGTGTGCTTGTCATGTGAGACCTTTAACTTCCGATCTTTAGAGATTCCGATGTCCTAAAAAAACAAATTTTAGTTTATAAGTTATATTTAAAAACTTTAAGACAATTGAATTGTAACTGCCGTGTAAGGTCTGGTTAAGAAAATAGAGTACTATTCGTGAAACACTTGAAAGCAATATTGATACATGCTTTATATCTGAGGAAACCCAGAGGAAAAAATCAGATCAATCGTCGCCGTCAAAGTCAAGAAGAATAGCACTGTTTTATTATGCTTTTTCGACAAATAATTATCCCTCTATAAATTTAAATGATCAAAATTGGTGTATTAAACCCTAGTTTATACGATAAAAGGATTGCTATTAGATTTTGTCAAATTTTCGTGAAAATCGTTGGTAGGAACACTTACCGTTCATTTTTAGGGCTCCGTACACAATGGGTAAAAGACTTAGTCGTCTGTCTGTCCGTCACCAGGCTATATCTCAAGAACCGTGATAGCTAGAGAGTTGAAATTTTGAGGAATCATATATTTCTGTTGCCGTTGTAACTAAAAACATACAATAAATACATATATATAGGGGCTCCCATACAACTGATGTGATTTTTACAAGGTTAAGCAATGTTACGCGATGCCAAAACTTGGATAGATCACTATAAACGAATCTTTTTGCACTCTTAAAATTTTTTTTTTTTTCTATTTACTTTTTGTTTTTATCTATACACGGAACCCTTAGTGTAGTTTGAGTCCATCTCAAACTTCCCAATTTTTTTTTATACATCATCTTCCTGACCTTATCCCACATTACGTGGGGTCGGCACAACATGTTTTCTCCTTCCATTTCCCTCTATCACCCGTCATCTCAACACTCACCTCTTTCTTACACATATCATCTTTCCCACAGTCCATCCATCTTTTCTTCGGCCTACCTCTTCTCACATATCCATCTACATTCATATCTAACGCTCTTCTCGTTACATGACTTTCATCTCTTCTCATGACATGTCCATACCACGCTAATCTATTCCCTCTCAACTTATCCGTAACTGGTGCTACTTTCAAACTGCCTCTTACATACTCATTCCTTATTTTGTCCATTCTAGTTACTCCACACATCCATCTTAACATCCTCATCTCTGCTACATGGATTTTTCTTTCATCCGTCCTTTTCACTGCCCAACACTCCGATCCATACATTACAACAGGTCTGATCACGCTTTTATAGATCTTGCCTTTGAGTTTAAGTGGCATTCTAGGATCACATACTGTGCCTGAGACCTGCCGCCATTTCATCCATCCCACATTTATTCGATTTCTTACATCCCTGTCAATCTCACCATCATTCTGTACAACTGAGCCGAGGTACCTGAAGTCGGAGCAAACTGGTAGGAATACACCATCTAAGGCAATATTGTCGAAGTTGGATGGACCACCGAAGTCACAAAACAGATGTTCTGTTTTGGTCCTACTGATCTTCAGTCCGACACTCTCCAACTTCGACTGCCATTTTCCCAGTCTGCTCTGGACCTCGGTTGCGTTTTCTCCAACGAGAACAATGTCATCGGCAAACAGCATACACCAAGGTGCCTCCTCCTGGATGT
This sequence comes from Gymnoscelis rufifasciata, assembly GCA_929108375.1. Lineage (NCBI taxonomy): Eukaryota > Metazoa > Arthropoda > Insecta > Lepidoptera > Geometridae > Gymnoscelis > Gymnoscelis rufifasciata. The sequence goes on from OV815311.1 coordinate 13,495,600, forward strand.
CCGATGTAAGTGCATCCATCACCAGGAGGAACAAATATGGGCTTAAAGCCGATCCCTGGTGCAAGCCCACAGCCACACTGAACTCGTCGGTGACGCCAGCTTCGGACCGAACACGTGTACTAGCCTGGCTGTACATGGCCCTAATAAGCTGCAGGTACTTCGCAGGCACACCTTTCTCTTTCATAGCCCACCACAGAACCTCACGGGGCACTCTATCGTATGCCTTCTCTAGGTCAACGAACACCATGTGCAAGTTTTTGTGAGCACGTCTGTATTTTTCGCACAATTGGCGAAGTGCAAATATGGCATCCGTTGTCCCGCGACCAGGCATAAACCCGAACTGGTTCTGTGATACCTCACTTTCGTCTCTCACTCGTCTTTCTATCACTTTTTCCCAAACTTTCATACTATGTGACATGAGCTTTATTCCCCTATAGTTGTTGCAGACCTGTACATCACCCTTGTTTTTAAAGATGGGCACTATTAGACTACTACACCATTCGTCCGGGATCGCCTCTTCATGCAACAACTTATTGAAAAACAAAGTCAGCCACTTCCATCCATCCATTTTGAGAAACTTCCATACTTCCACTGGTATACCATCTGGCCCCACGGCCTTTCCATTCTTCATATCTCGCACAGCCCTTTTTACTTCATCCACACATACCTCTTTTACTACACCCACATTCGGTGGGATATCATTCAACACTCCACTCCAATCATTCTCTTCATTCATTAACTTTTCAAAATATTTTTTCCATCGTTCTTTTATTTTTCGATCATCCGTCAGAACCTTACCTCCATCATCTTTTATACATTTGACATGGCTTATGTCTCTTGCATTCCTCTCTCTCTCTTTCGCTATTCTGTAAAGGTCTTTTTGTCCGCGCGGGCTATCCAATGTACGGTACAGTTTATCCTGTACTAAAGCCCTAGCCACAGCGACAGCTTTCTTTGCCTTTTTTTTACAGCTCACATATTCTTCCCTTTTTCTCTCTTTTTCAACATCATTCCCATCTTGCACACAATTCCATTCCTTAAAAGCATTCTTCTTTTCTTTCAAGATCATTTGTACTTCCTCATTCCACCACCACGTGTCTTTATCTATCATTCCTTTTCCTTTCGTTTCCCCAAAAACATCCTTCGCCACATTTCTGATACACATAGCCATTTCATTCCAGCACTCATTTACGGATTTCACTTCCATATCTCCATCCATTTCTATCATCTTATCTACCACTCTTCTACGGAATTCATCTGCATACTCTTTCTTCTCTAATAAATACCATTTTATCTTTGGTGGGGGTTTTTGGTGGGGTTTTTTTTTATACATAGAATATTATTATAATTGTATATTCATTATGACACACCACCGTTCAAAATCTATATTGAGGGTACAAACCATATATTGAGTTGCAGAAAATACTGCCAGCCTGTGATTAGGCCTAATTTGAAGCTGGCCATAAAACGTTAAGGGCTGTACATTAAACTGTGATTTTGGTACTCGTGGTGGCATAATAGTCCCGTTTCTTGTATAATGACGACGGACTTTTCCTTTCCTCACAAAGGCCTTCGGGGAAAAGTTTAATATTTTAGTTCCCCTATTAATGGAATTCCCTCGTATCTAGCCGATCTTTTTAACATCAAAGAAGTTTATGGTGCTTTGAAAACTTGTATGTATTTACGTTATAGATATTTTCTTTAGATATTTTTTGCTTAAGACGAAAATTATGTACGTGCTGATATTAGAGACCAATTTTAGCATTACTTAATTATTATTTTTTGTGTACTTTATGTTCGGGATAATCTAAAAAACTAATGTACTTACTGATGTTTAAGCGGTTGTGCTGGAATGCGTAGAGTAATTCAAGAGGAAGGTATTCTCATCGAGCAAAGACGGATCGGGCCGGGAATTATTTTTACTTGCTGTAAAAATAATTATGTAGACTATATTCAATAAAAAAACCGAGTTTACCTAAAAACTACCCAGGGCATGGCTAGCCGTGTTCAGCACTCCACGTAACTGATAAAAAATAGAGTATATAACTAGGCATAGAAGTTACATTCTGATATACAGTGCCTATTTTAAATGCTTGGCAAACCAACCAATTCAGGAGATAGGTGTTACAGGGGTGCCCCATGGGCTGTGCATGTTATTTATCAATTCAGTGTAGTTGCTCAACGTCCAACCTATATAAATAGTATTTCATAGCAGATAGTTTTAGTCTAGCTCTCCTGAAAGTTGTACCAAACTACGAACTCATGTTCTGTAAGGCTTTGTGCGCGGTGAAGTCGATAATGGAGGTTGAAAATAGTTTAGCACATATATACTCGTACATATATGTATGTACTTAACTTAAAAGCACCACTGGCACCACCATACTAACACGTAACATACGCGCCTGGTCACAATCAGTTGTTGTCATTGGATGAATCGGTAACGATGTGTGTTTACGCTAATGTTCGCTCATTGGCTACGCTGATTGGTGGAACTGAGCGAAAGCGGGCTGATGCGTTATTAGTTTGTCCTAGCCTTGTTTACAATTCCAATAACTATAAATCCTAAAAGGTAGGTCCAAAAAGAGTGACATTTATCTAATAGCAAGCGTAGATTTAAGCCTAGTTATATGAGCATGACATTTACGGGATGCAGAACGTGTTAGTTTGTTCTAGACTTTGAATGATTTTTATTTGTGAATATTTTATGTATTACCGCTGAATAATAAATTACTACGTAACCTATACGTTTAACTTTAGTGACCCTCTAACTTAAGTTTAAAGTTCTTAAGCTTAAATGAGGGTCTACAACAGAAATCAGTTTCTTTTTTATTTTACTTAGGCTACCTTCAAGCGTAAATTAGGCCTGCTCATATTACCATGACATACACAAGCTGCATATAAAATCTAAAAATATAAACAAGACAAAAATTGTTGATGGCAATATCGTGTATGTCACAAACCGTGGTTTCGATATAAATATCCCTTTAAGTCGAAGTAAACAGGAAACGGCAGACACAAGCCACTTCCAAATAAAGGGACCGGGGACCACAATCGCCAAATATAAGCGCAAATAACCGCATGTCATACGCAATAAATATATCTCGCGCTGAGATAGGGGCAAGAGGGTATAGAACTTTTCTGAAATTGCTTCGTAACTTTTATGAGTTCTATTTTTCTCAAACATATAACTTGACAAAGGTTTTGAAACTCGACTCCTAGGGTTCCGTTTCTTTACTCCTGTGTGAAGGGAAGGGTGAAGAGAATCCCGATATGCAAAATACGTAGGTACAATTTAAATTAGCTGCGCTCTTTATATCGCAAATTGCCTAAATGTCCTTACCTATTTTTTTCAGTTAACAATATTTATATATATAGTATATTTGATAATCCTTCATTTGACCACAATCTCACCTAATGTAAAGTGACGATGTGATTTAAATATAAAGAGGCAGGGTGTTGTGGGATATTTCAAAGTTTGACCCTTTTAAGAGTAGGTAGACGAGTGTTAATATTTATTTTATGTTCGGAACTTTACTGCGGGTCTGAAATAACGAAAAATGTATAAATCATTTTATCTTTATGTTACCTAATGTAGGCTTTCATTACAAAGGTCTTGAGTTCTGACTCGTTGTACTCAAGATCTTCTTCTAGAATTTATGTACACTATTATACACGTGTTTTAATAATAAATATCATAAGGAAACCCCCAGATTTTATCCCGGATTACGCTGGCTCCTGACATATTACCACGCGTTCTGAGAAATGGGATTCCGGAGAGAGGAATAGTATTAAGGCTCTAGGTAAATAGATAAAAATACAATATGTAAGTATACAATATGTAGTTATATACATATTGCTTTTAAGTAAGATAGTGAATTTATTGTATCGATTCCAAACGATCAATTAATAAATAGGTGTAATACCGAATACATAATGTATTTTTTTAATAAATGTGTCAATTTTCAAAACATGATAACATTTTACTGCGTTGCCTAATATATTACTCACCATTAATACTAACTTATTACCTACTTTCAACATGTCCCTTAAGTGTATCCACATTTAAAGCTAAAATTGGTTTCACCAGTCATTATGTTATTATTTTATTTAATATTGTACACCCCAGCCTACTAATTATCTTATTAAAGTTATTTTTCCATCCAAAGGTTGCCTGGAAGAGATCGCTTTTAGCGATAAGGCATTGTGCATTTTGTTTCCTACGTGTTGTTTGTATTTTGTTTCCTTGTGTGTGCAATAAAGTGTATTGTATTGTATTGTAAAGTGCACACAATGTAAGTTAATAAGAGAAATAATGCCGCCTTATCCAAATTGGGCAAGAAGGACATCATCATCATCATAATTACCTATCCTAAACATATAAATAGTAACTAAAAATTATAATTTTGATGGTAAGCACATGTCAGTTTAGTTAAAGAAAGCATTCTCAACATTTTAGGAATTTTGAAATCCTGTTCCTAAATTAATTTACTATTTTATCTGTAATCATCAATCACTTAATTAATTCATAAGGGCAAAGTAAGTGAAAAACATGTTTATGTATAAACATAGAAGGAATATTCCAACATCAATTACCTCAGGGTATGAAAGCCTCCACTCAGAGTAGTTCGGGACTGACCGGTGAGAGGCAGAGAATCCCTGAGCTTAATCGAAATTGGAAAAGTTTGGGCCTCACACATCGCCGGCTTCATGAGGTGGAAACTTCACGCGTTTTAGGGTATATCGGAACGGTTGCTATGATTTGTTTAACGTAGTATATATATATATAGTCCTCCACATCGATTTTGATGACGGCGACCTTTGCTTCACTTCCTGCTATGGGCTCTTATGTGACTGGCCAGACCAAACTTTGATTTAAACACCCTGCGGCATGTTTGGCAGTAAAGCTGACCAGCGGAGTTGTAGGTGTAGGAGGGCTTTAGCCAACTTTTGCGAAGTTGGCATTTTTCGTCAAGCCTTTGAAGACTATCATCTTCAAAAGACTACCATCTAACGTAGTTATACCGAAGTAGATATACCTGTTGGCCGGTTTGGTCAAAGAGAATATAAATCTGTCCGTGGTTTGGCTGTGTTGTTTATGAGACATTATGAAGATGTTCTCGTAACAAAATTTTTATTTTGGTTGTTGTAGGGAAATCACTATAACATAACTATAACGGTGTAAGGGCTGCGTGTTCCAGAGAACGCAGAAAATTACAGCCACTGAAATACTCAAGCAAATGCAAAAAATGTACCATTTCAATGGACTACGTTAGCACTGTAATATTATCGACAATAATTAAATCTATAGATAAATAACCGTGACGTTAGTCTACCCAAGGTAGAGTAAAAGATAGCTGTTGGCCGTTTTGATTGTGTTGGTTTGACCAAACAATATTTTTTTGAAATAAAATGTTTAGATTTCTCTGTTTGCGGAATAACAACACTAAAACACTCGACAAACAAAACGTACAGATTTTTTGGCTATCTCTCCCGTACGGTATGTGAGAGTTAGTAATCATCATCATCATCATAAGCACTTCAATTTACGAGAGTACAATAACTTCAAGAGCGTGAGTGCCTCGAGTAAAAGCAATACTGCTGACTTAAGTAGATTATTATTAGACTGCTGAACACTTTTGGAAATGTAATTCAGTTTTATAATCTAGACCGTGCAGAAAATAGTGAAATTGGATATAATCGCAGAAAATTGCTGGTGCAGTTAATAGTTATTAAATAAAAATACTAATGTTCTATCGATAGCTACATTACTTCTCAGTAATTTTTTTAATAGAAATTGCTAGAATACTTTAAAGTTATTTAAGATAAACTAAGTGTATTATAGTTAATTGGATGATTACCAAAATATTATCAAGTAACACTTTAAAGAAATAAAAAAATTATACTAAGCTTCGATTAAAAAAAACTAAAACTAAAAATTAAATCTGCTGAAAACCTATGGGGAAAATATAAATGTGTAATAAAGGGTCCCTGGCTCAGCATAATGCCGTAGAACCCGTAGGTGTACTACAATAAGTACTTTACAATAAGGTCCATTATCAGACTACCCGCACATCGACAAAGATGATAAACCTATATGAAGCCCGCATTATATCTACATCTACAAGAAAAGGGACGGAAACAAAACCATTTTGCTGAGTAAACTTTCCCGAATCACGGATACACCTATTTCCTAGCAATTTCGTTCAGTTTCTAGAACAATAGCGAACTTGAGCGTCTTCTCAGCGAACTCTTTGTTCTATTCTGCCGGCGAAATAACGTGATTTAGGCAGCTAAATAATTTGCGTCAGCTCTTTAAATACTTCATTGCTATTGTTCTTTTGATTACTAACATTAAATCGGAATGTCTATTTGCGGCAATGTAGACAGTTGTTTCACTATTTAAACCCGAAATTATCATAAATAACTTAAAGTTTTCTTAAAGGGGTTTTATAATTTATTTTATAACACATTTTTGTAAAGCTCGCGTAAGTTGCCGCCGCCATTTAGAAAAATGCTCAAATGATTTCAGCAGACAATAAAATCAGGATTTATTTTTCTACTTAGAGAAATCTTATAAAATACTATTTTTCTTAAGTAATTTTTCCATGGAATTTTCCAGTCAACTTATTAAGATAAATAAATTTTGAGGAATAATATTTTTCGGTTAAAATACCTAGGTACTTCATTGGCATAAAATGCAGACTTTGTTATTCTAGGTAAAAAATATGTTATGTATACCTATACAAATATTCGGATAAATTCTTTATGTTATTCAGTCAAATGACTAACAACATTCTGATCTTTCGCATTCACAAGAATAGTGTACCTACTTAACTGCAAATTCCTAATGAAAATTATTATTTTTTATTTAAAATTTACAACATATTCATAACGGAAATATGATTTATTAGGTAGATATCTTGTTTTTATTTTACTCGGCGTTTAAGCTATGAACAGCATCTAAATCGTTTGAATTTTGACACATATTATCACGTATAATATACATACTCGTATTTAAAGCTTTAAGCCCTTATTGGAACTGTTAAATTATAACACAGTTCGGGTGCAGATATTCCGTACTTAAGCGTCATGTCAATATCTTCAATATCAGATAAAGACCAGGAATAAATAGAGCGTTGAATGGGAAGTTTCGAAGACCGCAATTCATAGAAGAAATATTATGGCGACCCAATATCCTCCATTCACCCACGCTCAATATCGTCCACTCTGTTTGATTTTGTACTGTTCCCATGTTTCCCATTATGTGGAATTGCGTTGTATATTTGCGGTAACTCAGTTCATATGTAAATATCACTGATATTGCACTGCAGTATAATATTTGGCGCAAATGCGTGTAGGTATATTAAAATTAAAGGCTTTCATTTCTTGTAAAACATAAAAAAACTTAACTAAAAGTAATTATATAATAAAATGTCTATTATATTATGTCTAGTACTCGTAACACAAGCTTAGAGCTTACCAAGGGGCTAGATGTTGTGCGGATTGTCGAAATATTTATTATTTATTTATTTTCTGCCTCAGTGGCGCGGCGCCATAACCTTAAATATGTATTGTAGATAGAAAATCTCACGAAAAGTAACCATTATTTTACTTAAAAAAAAATTAAACTATTTTCAAATATTTTTGATAAATGACCTGTCTGAAACGGGAATAATAATCGCGTAATTAAAAAAAAAACATCCTATTTTAATGGTACGAAATGCGTAAGTAACCTACGCAAAAACTACTGCACGGACTTAAATTTAATTTGGTACTCAGATTTTCAAGAGCCTGAGAAAGGGCAAAAGCCATTATTACGCGGGTAGCACCGCGAGGCACTACTAGTAGTGCATAAAGAAGAAGAATTTAACTCCAGAGCTTAACATAATTGCTTTCTGATTACTCGGACAAAACAAAGAACCAAGATGATTTAAATTTAATTCATATATAACAAGTATTATGTTTTGAGCAAGATCAAAGAAAATAACACAAGTAGATATGCAAACAAACATTAAAACGTTATTATGGCTATTTATCTATTGAGGTGGAATTTTGATACTACCAGCGGCTGAAGGTATTATATATCACCTTTTAGAATCCAGCCTTATAGGTTTTTATGTCTACATTAAAACTAGCTGATCCCAGCAAACGTTGTTTTGCAAAATGAAAAGAATAGATAGTAGCCGATTCTCAGACCTACTGAATATGCATATAAAACTTCTTAATAATCGGTTAAGCCGTTTCGGAGGAGTATGGTAACTAACAGGTGAATTTTATATTTTAGATAAAGCTATCCTTATTCTTCCTTTCGGGTTCAGGTGTGCTTCATAAATCAGAAGCAGTTATTAAAGGTAATCTTTATTGGCGGTACAGCAATAGGTAGGTATAGCTTTTCAACATGATATATATTAAACTAGCGGACGCCCGCGTCTTTGTACGCGTAGAGTTAGTTGTTTACACATTTATTGTGGGTACTTGTATTAAAAAATAACATAGATATTTAATAAAAACATCTAACCCCCGTGTTAAGCCTAAAAGGGGATTCATAGGTATACATAAAATACCTCCACACCATCTATAGAACATATATGTATAATATATACCCCTTAATGCATTTGAAACATCGGACTTTGATACACATTTCCGACCCCCTTTTAACCCCTCGGTAGTAGTGTATAGTTTCGTAAATTCTAAAAAATATGTTACACGTGTTTCTTTATTTTATAGAAGAACATTTGTGAATTTCGTTCGAATAATTTAAGAAACGACAAAGTATGAAACTAACTTTGCACCTCTATTTCACCCCGTTAGAGGGTGCATTTTCAAAAATCCTTCCTTAGTGCTTCCTTTTATAACGTGGGGGACCTTATCAAAGGAGCCCCTCTGCACAACTTCAAGTTTTTAACCCTTGCAGTTAAGGCCCTGCATTCATATGTCAGTCAGTTAGTCAGTCAGTCAGTCAATCAGTCAGCTTTTCGCTTTATTTTTATAGATTTTGCGGTATTGAATATTAATTATTATTCTCATTCTCATTCTTCACTACTCACAATAGAAGTTGCAAGCGTAATCAAAATTGTGATTTACATAAAAAGAGTCGTAATAAATATGATTGCTTATACATAATTTATGACATTCAATTGCAGACGTGGGTACTTAAAACAGTGCTTTCATAATGCAGGCATTGGCCGGCGGTACGTGGAAAGCTGGAATATCAATAAATTACCTTTCTGATGTGCACTCTATGTATTTGCATATGAATAAGGGTCGTTCTATATGAGCGACGCGGGGATGTTTTAAATACACTTTTTGCTTTTTTTATGGAGGCCCAAAATTTCCATTGATACTATTGGGGCTGAAATATTTTTGTACGAAGCCTTGGCAAGCACATTCAAAGCTGCTGGCTTACGATAAATGGAATACGCTTCCGACCAAAATCGTTGATTTTAACTTTGAATATGGTCCAGACAGGAGGAGGCGTGTCTATACTACTAAAATTATGGTGACGATGAAAACTTTCCGTCCTATGGCAAGAAATAAACAAAAGATATGAGGATTATTTAACTTTTAAAGGATAAAGTGTAGCTTGTTATTCCAATAAGTATTGATTATAAATTATGCACGAGTTTTTTAGCCAAATCCGTTGAGCATTATTTCACCATTCTATCTGAAAATTGTTATTCTGTCTGAAAAACTCTGTCAAGAAAATTTTTGGCATATCTAATATATTAATAGACTAGCGGCCCGCCCCGGCGTCACACGGGTAAAAAAGTTCCCGGCAATTTTTCCTTATTTGCTCACCGTTTAGACCTACCCTGGACTACGACAAACATTTTAAAACCAAAATCAGCTCAATCGGCCCAGCCGTTCTCGAGTTTTAATCAGACTAACGAACAACAATTCATTTTATATATATATATATATTAGAAATAAAAAGCACACTGAGTTCACGTATGCGAACTTTTTCAGACACACAAGGACACATATTCGCCGAATCGTCTGATTTTATTCCAAAGTCAAACTTCCATAACAAATTTAAAATTCAAATTCAAACATAAAATTATAGCACACCTGTTTCAACAGATACAGAATAATTTGATTGTTAATCGAGGTAGAAATAGCTAGGGAGATTCCACCAATAACTAACCGCAATGTAATCGATTTTGGAATATGTGTGTGTGTGTATATATAAACGTATTTACCCTTATAGGTACACGTTTACCCATGTGTTAACCACATTATGGGTAAATGTGTATATGCACTGCACATCGTATTAAATCAGAGCGAGGCGTGCGATATTTGCATAATTAACTTGATCGATAGCCGGCTGGTTAATGGAGCTTAAGGATTTCCATTTCCGATTTACCCCATTTGTTTTTAATGGGTAACAAAGTAGGTGTTATCTGCTAACTGGCATTCTGGTGTTCTTTACATAAGTAAAGAACACCAGAACCGAAAACAATTAATACACCTACTAAGCTAAGCTAATTAATCATTCTAAGCAAACCCTTAAGGGTTTTCAGTATGTTTTAATTTAAGATGTATATGTGTAAACTTTTAATAAACTGCTAAGGAAGCGCGTAATTTAATTTGCCGATCAATGACTTAGCTACTTGTAGAAATAATGAAAACACATTATGTATTATAATACGTTTTTTTTTATAATAGGAAGATATGAAAAACCTTATAAAATCTTTGTTCTTATGGTTCAAATTTTGTTGTAAAAGATTGGATTAGGGTTCAAAAGTATATTTTTATCCTCCGGGTGGTGCTAAGAACAGTCTCTGGTGGTAAGCTTCGGCCGCGTCTTGTCACCACCCTCCGGGCTGGGCCAGTGCGTGAAGCGATTTTTTCGTGTTTCGTAATGTGGCCGGAGAAACTATCTACCTTCTAGGTCTTCATGTCCCATCTTAGACCACATCGTCACTTTACATCAGGTGAGATTGTGGTCAAATGAAGACGTATCCAGCATAAAAGAAAATAAAACTCTACGATCTTGAACTTTGGTAAAAAAAAAGTGTGTGTGTGTCATACAACGATCCCAAATATCCATTATTTGATAAACATAGTGTAAGGGTCGAGACCTCGTCTTGGCTCAGTCTGAATTGACCCTAAGAGGAATAAATACTCTCTATATAATTATGTCCGAACTCACGTTGACTCATACGCGAGAAACGGACAATATCATTCATAAGTGACACGTAACAGGCACAAATTAGGAACGCTACCTAGAGCCCTGGAAAAGTCGGCTAGATTGACTCATGTGATGGGTCCAACAGTTTACAATCATTTACCGGATTCGGTGACTGAGGCACCGACTGATTCCATATTCAAGGCCAGATTGAAACGCTGGCTCATAGAAAAGTCATTTTATAACTATAACGAGTTCATGAATAGGAATGATATTTAATTTATAAAAAAATTCAATTTACATTATTATTTATTCTATTTTTGTTTTTTTATTTTATTTGACATGTAAGTATAATAATAATTTATTCATGACATTCGTTATCATTGTTAATGATAATTATGATATATTGTCATTTTTTTATATTACGTGTACTTAGTTATAAATTACATTAGACATTATTTTAATTGTTAATATAAATTGTTAATGTATTCCAGATTTTGACATTAGTTATTATTATATTTTGTAAAAGTTGTGGCATTGGGCAACCACGTTAAAAACCATATTGTGACTTATAATGTATAATGACGACTAATTCATATTTAATACTGGCGAAATATTGCACTTAGTTATTATCCCCACAAACTTAAATATCTGTCAAGATAAATTTAATTAACGTAAGTTAGATCTGAAATTCAACATGTCCCCGACAATGGAACTAGGGGAGAAATTACTGAACACGTACCACAGACAATTGAAATTGCTAACAAGTCAGACAAGTTTCTAACAAAGTTTCGTAACTTACCTATTTCGGTCAGGTCAACAAAAACATTGGGTTTTTGCTTTATTAACAATATTGAACAAATATTTAATAATAGTTTTTCACGCCACAGCGTGGCCAGTGTTTTATTTATTCCCGCGGTAAATCCCTATAGCCTTTCTCGATAAATAGGCTATGTAAGAGTAAAATATTTTTTCGAATTGGACCGGTAGTTTTGAGATAAGCGCGTTGAAACAAATAAACTCTTTGGTTTTATAATATTAGTATAGACACAGAACAGTAATTCACTATGTAGCTGTAATGAACTCAACAAAGTAGGTACGGATAGCTATATAAGTTTTATTTTCAAGTCTTGCAAGTCCGTTAGCATTGTATGTAGTACAGTTTAATTATAGCATGAATAATATTTTTTGCTGGTTAAATAGACGACAATAACAAAATAAAAGATTTACCCTATAATTTATTTGTGAAAAAGTTAAAGTTATGGTTAACAGATAATGCTTTCTACAGTGTCAAGGACTATTTATAATTTAAATCTTGACTATGTATATTGATTGACATTTATAAGTTTGATGAATGAACCATGATTAAGTAGCTATAATAATAATTGTCATTTAATTTAATCTTGACTTTTACTTTAATGTACAACATTTTTGCATGCCAATGTTTTTTAGTGAAGTATGTGAACCTAATTTAAATTTAATATCTTATATTTACCATATTTCATGCAATAAATGATTATATTTAATACCTAGGACATTACTTACTTACAATACTTATACTAATACTGTAGTAGTATTAGTAAGTTAATAAGTCGATGACAGATATATATTTTTTTATTTTATCCGGATCACTAAACAATAAAGCTAAATTTATACAGCAAACGCAGCGATACTAGTTTGCGTTACAAAATTAAACATTCGCTACGTAAAACCTGGTAAATTATAGAGCAGAATAAAACGTGGTGTTTTTATTGCAAAGCTATATATCAACCTCCATTCCGAACACAATCAGTCAACGTAATCTCGCCGGTATTCCGACAATTTTGCGTGAATCAATATGGTTCTGCCAAATAACCCGTGATTCTACTCCCCAAATCTGCCCCGAAAGGAATTGTTTCATAGCTTTGTTCACTGTTCAGCTTGGCGTAATATTTTCATTTCAGCAGACATTATTTAGACAGTCATAGAGTAGGTAGGTACATAAAATAAACTAAAATAAGGTGTTAAGTTATTATTATACTGTTGAACTTGAGTAGAACGTGGTAGAACCTAAAATAACATTTGAATTTATGCTAAGCTTCGAGCAAAGCTTGCAGACAACCTTGCATAAATAATATGAATTAACTCTTTGTTTTCTGAATAAAGGTGGATGATACAAACAAAGGCTTTGAAATGTTCTACTCTTTTGATTTTTATCTTAGTCTGATGTCATCGTAAGCTTGCCCTTCTGACCGCCATATTGGGAATTTTAAGGCTACTAAAAGTGTACATATTGCACCTTGTTGAATTATCCCAGGTGAATTATGTATACCGCCCCGCAAACATTCACACAAGTTAAAAATGCGAATTATACTAAAACCCTATAAGTTTTTTATGTTTAATTCCTACTGCGCCATAACGTTAATCAGAAGAACCTCAGGATCCGATATGATTTTACGTGAGTGGCTTACTCAGCAATAAAGCTCGCTTATTATAAAAACCGCAAACCAGCAGAAACTCCACAAACGAAGGCCGTAACCTTGTTGTGAGCGTTAGACAAAGCAGTTTCCATTCCCGTACTAATTAATTAAAAGTGGGGAGCTAGGAGGTTGAACTCCCTCCTCCTATATCGAATTAGCTGAGAGAGCACTCGATTTGTTTGCATCATCTATCCATTATTGGATGCTACTTAAATTTGTTTTTAAATTGAAAACAAATACGGTTTTATAGAGGGATTTTATTGGATTATTTTATCGGCTTTAGTTTGCAATAAAATTAAATACGGTATGCATAACGGTTGTGTACTTCTTGCAATGATCTCAAACGTATACAAGTATGTTTTATTTAAATTCTAATTCGAATTCTAAGTACTACACGGGTTGTTCATTGCTATGTACAATCAAAATTGTCTTCAATATTCGCACAAGAGGTACCACTCAAAATACCGCAAATACAACTTTTTGCGAACTGTAAATTTGAGGAATCTGACACTAACATGATGCCAATTTAACTTTTAGCAAACTCAACATTTTAGGAATCCATCCTGTTCTAAACTTCCTTCGTTTCGTATCACCTATTGATAACATATAAGTTAATTGATCAAATTTTGTCAAAAAAAAAACTTATATTTCTAACACATTAAAACGATGGCTTACGACACGTTCGTGATCGGTGATCGTAACCTATAAGGTATCTTTATGGCTGTTCTATCGTGACTTTACTCGCGATTTATAATGTCACTAAAGGCTTGAAAGATGGATTAGGAAGTCTGATGCCATAGGCTTGTTAATATCCTAACTAATCCGTTATTTGCATAAATACGCCCGATACTATATTTAACGTACATAAGTAACTTATAAACTGCTACTATTCGGGATATTGGAGAGATGGGAGAATTGATTACCAAGTCAACTCATTGTTAATGCTACATTACTTATGCTTGACAACGGATGAGTAATTGTGGGAACACATAGGTGTGACACATGACATGTGCGTATTATTTTTAAGCCCCGACGAAAAATGAGGGGTGTTATAAGTTTGACGTGTCTGTCTGTCTGTCTGTAGCATCATAGCTCCCGAACGGATGAAGCGATTCCAATTAAGTTTTTATCGCGCGATTGTTCTTAGGCATGTTTGATGACGGTCGACCGAAAGTCGACGTCCAAAGTTAAGAGGGGTTAAATTGGGGAAGAAAAACCGAATATCTGCAAACATTCTCGAGTTGGGTATCAAATGAAAGCGCATCACGTGCACATGCAAAATAGTATGGTTTTTTCTTTTAAGGGCACTAAGTTTTTAGAATCAGAATTATTTCTAATTTTATATTTAGATTTGTATATTTTGGATTTTCTAGATAAACAAGCTCTTCGCGTAGCGGCTTCGTCTGATTCGATTTAGTTTAGCCATAAATACAAAGATATTTTTCCATAAATCTTCATCCCTTCCGGGAATTTCTAATTCCATCTCATTTTTCAACGGGAGACGTTGAAAAATGAGATGGAACTAGAAATTCTTTGATACGTATCGACCTTTATGTATATCGTGTCAGGCAGCGACAAGTTGATCCACTGATATGGTGCATTTTTATGTGCCTTGTTTAATTATAGTGGTGATTATTAAGGACCATTTAATTTTGTATTATTAAAGTTTCTACTTAAGGGCCAGTTAAAAGGCTCAGATCAATGAACGTTAAGAAGTTAGTATATTCAAGGACATTTTTTTTTATTATCAGATAGACATAACGCTATTTTTAAACATTTGACTGACTTCTGTACAAGTGTCGTTTCTTCCCTCCAGAAATCCCGAAGTCGACATCAGAGTACAGTATCTATGTCAGCCGTTGGACCGACTGCAGCCCTGCGGGGATCGGCGAGCATGCTCGGCCTTTTACCAGGTAAGCAATAATCTGATACGTTACAATAAGCAAATGCATAAATCTTTATTGTGTAATAAAACCGAATAGCCCAAAAGATTTTATATCTGATATAAAATGTAGTTCAGTGTAGGTAAGTTGTTACCTTATAAAATGAAACAGGAAATGGAATATTTTTAATGCCCGCGCGTCCCCTTCGTGCCCTTACCACTGAATATTTGTGGAGAAATAATATAAGACGCAATACTCATGAGACCATTGTTTTATTTATTTATTTTTAATAAAGAGCGACACGTCCAGGTTGTGTACTTAAACAAATTAAACCCACAGTTATGTAATCCCAAGTTAAACACCGACTAGATAAAATGTAATTTCGTGTAATTTTCATTTTATTTCAATGTCACTTTGTGTAGAGCTATCTCCAAATAGCCGGTTATCCATAAAATGAGCGTCACCTCTTTTGGCAGTCCCTCCAGTTAAACTTTAAATTGACTTAAACCCGACACTGAGCCAAGTAGAGCAACCGGTTCTATTGACATTGCATTTACAGGTTGCGAGCGAAGGAACAGGAGACTGACTCACTAGTGCACACCCCGCGGCTTGGTTTACAACGCAGGCAGGTGCAGTGCCAGGATAAGAACGAGAAATTCGTCGAGTCTATGTAAGTAAAAGTTCATGATTTACAGGCTTAATTAATGATGGCAACAAAATTAATGATCATTAATTTTGTTTTTATTTTCCTTGAGTGGTAGCGTTTAACGTAAAACCATCTCACCAAAAACAAACTCATTTAGTATTTTAATAATGACAACTGATAAAACAGTGGTGATAGATTATTTTAAGGAGAATCTATCACCACTTCTTATTATCAATTATCACGAGACCTATTATCAAGAGGTATTTTAAGGATTAAAATACACAAGGGACACGACCTACAGATAAGGCTAACAAATAAGAAAAACTTCTACTCAAAATGTTGTAGAACAGAATATGTCTGGTGCTTGCCATTTACACTTTTTCCTTAAATTATAATCATCACATCATCACATAATTTAAAGCTGTGATGAAAAAAAAATATTTACACTTTAAAGTTCTTTTTGAAAAATGGGATTCCAAATCGAAAAATCGTAGAATAAAATATGTTTTGTGAAAGAGATATCACCAGTTAACATTATATTACTGACATGTTCGTTTGATTTATAGTTTATAATAATGATTTGGTGTTAATTAATTTTACTTATCGAATGTCGTTTTGACGTTCTTCATCAATAATATTTATTCAATAACGTTTACATTGTAGTTACATTTAGGAATTATTATTCTTAAATATACAGCAGTATCGGTCAGTCAGTCACTGACAGTTACTGTTGTCAGTTGACTTGATAGCTCTATTGGCTCTATGTTTAAAGCATTGACTAATTTACCTTGCCATATAGCCAGTCACGGACGCCATATAATAAAAGAAGAAGAAGAAGTAATTTACCTTGGAGATGGTGAAATAGGCTGTTACTGTTAGTCCAATTAAATTAAATTAAATTCAGGAGATGTATCTATACATCTCCTGAATTTAAACCATAGCATAATTTGAGCATATATAATAATACATTAGAAGATCTTCTAATGTTTGGAAGTCAAAATGCTACTTCAATTGCTGAGAGCTTGATA
This sequence comes from Gymnoscelis rufifasciata, assembly GCA_929108375.1. Taxonomy (NCBI): domain Eukaryota; kingdom Metazoa; phylum Arthropoda; class Insecta; order Lepidoptera; family Geometridae; genus Gymnoscelis; species Gymnoscelis rufifasciata. The sequence goes on from OV815311.1 coordinate 13,512,744, forward strand.
TTCTGAAAACTTATTATTATTATCATAATAAGGATCAACATTTATACCTACGTAAATACAATTTTCTAATGAGATCGTCTCATTTTATACAAAATGATCGAAAGAATATAAATTATATTGTCGTAAAAACCTTGTAACAAATAAATATGATTAACATAAAATTCTTTGTCTTGCCGCATAAGTACCTACCTAATTTAAATGAAGTGTCCTTGCTCCAAACCTTCAGAAGCTTAAAGTATAAATAACTTATTCAAACTCCTAACATTCAACATTCAGTACACTTGTAAAATATTTTACATTCGTGAATTCTACAGGCATTTCAAAGAAACTGGGTCAGCCCGATCACATAGTATTGATCTAGCACCAAGTGCTTACCTTGTACATACGAAAACCTACTAGCTACCGATACATTACCTTGCTGTTTCAATAACTTTCAAGAAATTTTAAAGCTTTCTTGTTAAATTTGTCTTTGTTAAAATATAGATATTGTAATAGACAACAAACAGGATTATACTGTGTTCTGAATAAGTACCTAAATCAAAACTTTATGAAATGATTCGATACGATAGTCAGAGCTTAAATATTTTTTCTACTAGTTTATACAAATTCTGTGTATGTTGTAACTACATTCCTCCTGTGTTCTTTACTTTCTTGTGATACGATAACTTAATCAATAAATAATAACAGGTCGATCAGGGTATCGTTTAGTTTGATGTTAAATCAGACGAAAACTAGATTGTAGTAGCTAATTTGTGGTTTGGTAAAGATATACGAATAGTCAGCATCCGCAACATCCCTGATAAGATCAAAAGTCAATTAATATTTTTTTTACTTTGTACGGTTTGTACAATAATTTTACCATACAGAAAAGCAATTCAGCATTTCTGTTACCGTTGGGACCACCGGTCGAGATATGCAGTACCCGCGTCAGTCCACATTACCATCGCGGTTCATTAATACGTCTTTCCATTATTAATTTAAGTATTCTCTAAATAAATCGTGTACAGTGTTCAATCATAACCGAACTCTTTTCTTTGACGTCCCCAACATACTTATAATAAACCTTTTCTACCAGGTACTGTGATGCATCCGAGATCGCCAAGATCGGCACCACCCGCGTCTGCGTTATAAAAGAGAACTGCACTCTTGGAGAATGGCTTCCGTGGAGGCCTAGGCCGGACGGGGCGCTGGTCCGGACTAGGCGACTGAAGCGGCTGCCTCAAGGTAAGTCATTGCGCAAATAACTCGTATAGGAAATACCTAAAGTAGGTTAAAAACAGCTGAAATTATCACAGCATGTTTTAAATGAAGTGGCCGAATAAACATTAAACACAATCTACTGTGTAGATAGAATGACTCAAAAGTAAGCACCCATGCGGAGATGAGTGAACAAAGTAAACTACACAAAAAGTTCCGTGTTAGGAATACCAAGATTTCTCCCAAGCTAGCCAGCCTTGGCCCAGATTTAGGTATCACAGAAATTTGCTATTGTTGAAAGCATCTGTTTTACCTCGATTTAATACTCGGCCTACGGGCGTTCGGCGGCGTAATAGCTCGAGTGTGCGCATAGAAAATTATATGTATTACAGTGCAACCTCAATAATAATGAATCGGAAAGAAACAAAGAAAATATTCGTAAAATCAAGTAATTCGTTGAACTGAGGTTTGATATTGTACGTTTTGAGGTTAGGTTGGTCTAAAACTCGCTGTATGAGGTAAACTGTAGTTTTACTCAACTCTACATTACGAACTCGTCTTATTATAGCGAACAGCTTTTATTTGCAGCATTGTTTACATAAACTTCCCAAAAACGAGTCATTATATACGACGAACACCGTGAGGAATCGAAACATGTCACGACATGATCAATCTAAGTGATTACCAATAAAACTTACTACCCCTAATTTTATTGGTCGGAACGTTATCTAGGTTTATGTTTAAAGCTCGTTTAAAGGTGGTTGTTAAAAAAATATATAGTCGAAAATTCGTTAGATGAAGGTTGTTTGCAAAAAAATTTCGCAATGTAGTGGTTACATTTAATATGTATTTTACGGAGAATACAAGGGGAACGCTAAATTCGTTAAACCAAGGAAAATGTTATATTAAGGTGTGGCACTGTATATCCTTCCTTGGCCGAGCTACCGCTGAGGAACGATTTTAAGTCAGTAATCTCATCGAGTTTCTTCTTGTGACGCAGGAGGCGGTAAGGAGTGCGATGTAGTGGAAGAAGTCAGACCTGCGGCGTTGGAAGCGAGTGCGCATTGGACGCCGGGCGCATGGGGCCAGTGCAAAGTCGCCGAGGAATTGACAGCTCTGCAACCACCATGTGAGTATTACGAATAAACTGTATTTTATGGTTTCGGCACAACATTTTAAGTATTATTTAAGCAAGCCAACGTTTTTCTATTATTTTTATATTATTTGGTTGGTTGGTAGATGATGCCATGGCATTAAGCTCACCCTTGTACAAATAAAGTGTTAAATAAATAAAATCAACACGGGAGAGACAAGACTGAAGCTGTTCGAATGCGAGCCCGTGCAAGTTGTTATACAAGACATGAGCTCTATGATCAGCTTCACACCAAATTTGATAGCGCGCGCGCAAGTTAAATCGCTCGCAATTTGGTGTGCAATAGATCGGATCCAGCAAAATATATATAATAGAGTAATTCAAGACGAAAATGTATCTATGTATACTATAAGTAATAATAATATATAATCTGTGTCTATACTTATATTATAAAGAGGTAAGATTTGTTTGTTTGTAATTAATAGGCTCCGTAACTACTGAACGGATCGGAAAATTCTTTCACCAATAACATAACATAGGCTCAGAATCCTTATGTAACCCAATGGGCAAAACAAAATCGCTTAACTCTGGGCATCTGATAACACCCGTGCGGATCCGGGGCGGACTGCTCGCAATTAATAATTTGCAACCATGCGAAATTAAGCCAGGTCACAAAACTTGTAAATAAATAAAGAAAGAAATATGTTTATTTTTAACCACAATCATACAAAAACTACAACAACTTAGTACATAATATCTTAAACGAATTACACAGATTACATTGGTAATGATTAAGGTTAAAGAACTAGGATACGGCTCAGCATAATGCTACGTGTCTTTGAGGTCAAGGACACGAAGCGCTGGTCTTCCGCCGTTTCGATACAGTACAGGGTAGAACAATGTAAATTAATATAATTGGGTGAAAATCAAATAAGTAAATTTCATTCGCCAGCGAACGACGAGGATGACGACGCGGATGACAATGACGGCATCTACGATGACGACATCGACGACGAGGACCGGGCCGCCGTGTCGTCCTGCGGCGGCGGCGTGCAGCGGCGCGAGGCCACGTGCGTGCGCGCCGACGGACGCGCGCTCCACCCCGCGCAGTGCGCGCACGCCAGCGTGCCCACGCTCGTGCAGCCCTGCGAGGTACATTGGCCCATCTGTAGTAATAAAAAAAACAAAAAGGTGTGTGTGCGATTCACACACGATAGAAGTGAAACTTCAGTAAATCGACAAAAGAATAAGATAAATAAAAAAAAACAGAAAAAATAATACTGTGCAAAAAGATTTTGTTCGGGCGGTCACCCATCCAAGTACTGGCGTCGTGCAACGTTGCTTAACCTTGTTAGCGTTTTATATTAGCTTACCTGTCGTTTTTTCCGTTGCATCCGGTTTGAAATCACAACGATTCTAAAGAAGTTTCACTTTAATAATAAGATATTTATTTTCTCAACACTTATAACATAATTATCTCTGGGGAAAACATTGTATGAGACTGGTACCCGCGATGGGTTTAATAAAACCTGTGTTGCGGGTCACCAGGCTTTGCAATTCGCGGCAATAATTACGACTTTCTAGAGTAAAAATAAGGAACAAACAAAACTAAGTTGAAAATACAATCAAATACAAAATTATATAGAAGCAACTAATAAAAATAAGTGACCAAATAGTTTCAATGAACATTAAATGTAGTATTGTTATGTGGTGCGTGTATTATGTGTATATGTGTACACGGTGTAACACCGTCGACGGATCAACGTTAGCTGGGAGATAGGTGACCTAAATACCTATCGATTGAACCCTTCGTGTATGTTCCCCGATTTTTAACAGTTTTAGAGATATTCAACATTTCAGTTTTGTTTTAATCAGCGACTTGGTTCACGAAAAATGATGTATTAAAAAAAAAAATCATGCCTGAGATGTGATTTGTGGCACAAATATTAGCTAAAATGTGGCCGGTACTTACACTTAAATCAATTTATAACTATGAGCTTGCATTAATATACCATAAATCTCAAAAGAAACTTTCAAAATTGTAGGTTTTGTCAATTTTGTTCAAACTTTTTATTTTATTCCCCTAACTAATTAAGAAACTGTATTAAACATTTGGCTAATCACCTTCAACATTTCGTTTAGTAAAACTGAGGGGTTCACATGAAAATAACCTTTAATGTTCGCAAGTAGGTACCACATAAAACCATAACTTTCTAAGAAAAGCCTACGTACCCAAACCTTGTTTTGAATTGACCAAACTATTGTTAGTTTTAGCGGCTCCGAGATCCAAAATAAGATTTTAACCGACTTCTCAAGACGGTTCGTTAGTAGGGATAATAAATAATAAATAAAATAAATAAAAATCATTTATTCAGGTCAAATATTAACTATGCACATAAATAATAAGATACGATGACACTACCGAAGCTTTACAACTGTGTGGTAGTGTCAACGCCCGACTCCTGGACAAATTATCCTGATTTTACAAAAACAAATTTAGACTAACAATAGTTTTTCATGTTCGGGTTTCTTGACATGGTCATTTAAGATAAACTCGGACCACCGATATATGGAAGCCGTTTAGTTGGGGTTCAAGATGGATGCAGCAGCACGTCCAGCGATGAAAAGTTTATTTGCCAGTTAACGCTTTCACGCGAAAACTTATTTAAAAGTAGTTTTATTTAATCTTAACCATGACCTAGAATACCTATTAGAACTGCACTTTTAGAATAAAAATGTATTTTTATGAATGTTAAGCGGAGGTGGTAAGCCAGTGATAGAAATTCTTGTAGATTTTTTTGAAATGTTCTAATTAATTCTAATTAAATATTAGTAAACACACCTAATAGTATAGTTTTCCAGGTGCCGTGTCCCAGAGATTGCGAAGTCGGGGAGTGGAACGAATGGGGGGCTTGTCAACCTACAGACGGGTGTCCTCTGTACCCTGTTCAACAGCTCACTACTACTGGTAATTATTTTTTATGACTATTTTTTTCTACAATTTTTTTTTTAGACTGCCTTAGTGCCACAGTTGAAATGAATCAAATTGCAGACTACTCAAATCCATAATCAAAGTGGTTTTTGTGCACGCATTCATAAACAATACAACCCCGGTCTTGCCACAAAAAGTATTAGCACTAGGTATTTAGACAGGATTTTAACAGATCTTTAAAAAATATCTGTGAATCACTTTTGCTAAACTATTGATGAACGTGTTTCTTAGCCGTGTTTATTTATTTTTTCGTTCTTAGTAGACTATTAAACTTTTTTTTTCTATAAAATAATCAAAATCTATGTATCCAAATATGTATATTCATTCATGATATTAAATCACTTAGGAGTTTAATGAAATTAAAAATAAAGTGTTAAACCTCACGTTTTAGGTTAAACTATTTTTTTTTTTTATATTCCGTAAAAGATTAAGACGCATCCGTAACCTCCGCTCGATTTAATTAACAAAGGATTCTGGATAGACCCAATAGCAGCTAGATATCACATATGCCCTTTAAGAAATGCCTATAACCTCAATGCATCATACAGGCTACAGCGTCCGCCGCCGACGCGTCATATCAGCAGCGTCCGGCGGCGGCGCGCCGTGCCCCCCGCTGGAGGAGAAGCGAGCCTGTAGCTCCCCCCGCTGTGCGTCCTGGAGGGCGCTGCCGTGGGGCCCGTGTGTTTTGTTCCAGCCGCACACCACTTGTGGGCCGGGCAAGCGGACCCGCGAACTGCGTTGTATCGGACACGATGGAGTAAGTTGTCTCTTCCTATTCTTAGGGGCTCTCACAGGAGAAAGGTGAAACAGGTCATAAACTGACTCAGTGGCGCGGTGGGCGAGAGTCCGCTTGTGGCGCAAGAGGGTTCGATTCCCGCCGAGGGGTCAAGTGTTTGTATGTTCTGCAAGCACTTTCTCCTTGGTCTGGGTGTTTAATATGCATAATAAAAAATATCTATGTACGTATGTATATTATATTAAGTATATCAGATGTCTAGTACCCGTAACACAAGCTACGAGCTTACCACGGGGCTAGATGTTGTTGTGTGGATTGGCAGGAAATATATATATATATTTTTTTAACTCTTACCGCTATCCGTCCAGGAAGGCCTTGTTATGGGGCCCATGAGTTGTTATCACACTACTTGCGGCCTTGACAAGCGAACCCGCGATTTGCTCTGTATCGGACATGATGGGATAAATTTTATCTTCCAAAAAGCCCATTTAATTTTTGGATCCCGCATCTTCCAGTCTAACTAACAAGTATCTCACTTTAAAGCCTCCATCGGCGGAGAAACTTACTCCCGTTAAGGTTTTTCGTTATGAAATAATACCGAAAGCTAAAGAAGATACAAGATACAAAATCATTTATTTCAATTGTCCATTGTTGAAACTTTACAATAATTATATGTTAGTCTTGTTTTTTTTTATGCTGTATAAGCCTTCATTTGACCACAATCTCACCTGATGTAAAGTGACGATATGGTCTAAGATGGGGCATGAAGACTCGTTTTTTATTTACACTATACTTCTTATATATTCGTATCGCCGAGGCTTTTTCCCAGCTGCCTTTCCATAAACACCAACGAAGTCGTATCACAAAAGTGTATCGCTTCTCAACTCAGTATAAAACATTGAAGCGAACTGTCAAGACAATGTTATTTCCTTGATATTTGTTATTTAAGCAATTTAGTTTTATTAATTTTAAGTTGACCTGTCCATGTAGGCTATGTGCTTCTAAGGAAATAAACGTTTTGACTTTGAGTCTATCTCTATAGAAGGACGCCCTCCGCGCATGGTGCACCGGCAGCGGCGCGCCGGCGCGCTCGGAGCGGTGCCGCATCGCGTGCGCCGGCGACTGCGTGGTGTCGGCGTGGGCGGCGTGGCCCGCCTGCCCCGCCGCCTGCGTCGCGCCCGGGCACGCCACGCCCTCGCGCACGCGCCGGCGACACATCCTCGCACACGCTGCTCCAGGTTCATATACTAACAAATTTTTAAAGATAATACGTAAAAAAATATATAATTATTTATTTACAAAATTTTGGGAAAACTAACAGCTAGTATAATTTTTAAGACACTTATATAAAAGCTTGCAACTGTAACAGTCAGTTACAAGCACAGAGACGGCCAATTATAAGTTTCCACTTATAGAAAAAGTATAAAAAAATATATATTGCTATAAACCTATATTTATATTAATAATCATGAAATGTCACCAAAAATTGGTTAAACGAAATCTAGTAAGTTTTTTTACCTTTCCTTTATTAAAGATTTGCAACGTTGAACATGTTCAGTAGGTACTTGAATGTGTGACAGCTCTGACACCAACTTTTTGCACTATTGTTTATTTCTAAAAAATGTGTTATAAGTTTGACGTTTCTGTCTGTCTGGGACATCATAGCTCCCGAACGGATGGAGCGATTTCGATTTAGTTTTTTTTTTGTATAAAAGGTGAGTTTGGCCCGGGTGTTCTTAGAAATGTTTCTTGAAAATCGGTTGAGCCGTTTAAAAGTTATGGGGGTGAGAGTGGGGAAGGAAAACCGAAAATCTGCAAATATACTAGTGTGTGGGGTATCAAATGAAAGCGCTTCGCGTCCACATTACATAATATTATGTTGTTTTACATTAAAGGAAATGAAGGCATTGGAATCGGGGGTTTTTCTTAAATTTTAAATTTAGATTTATACAGCTCAACTACAACAGACACTTCACTATGTGACCGCCTCAGTGGCGCGGTGCGCGAAAGTTCACTTGCGGTGCAAGAGGTAGGGTTCGGTTCCCGCTGAGTGGTCGTGTGTTTGTATGTTCTGTAAGCATTTTCTCCTTGGTCTGGGTGTTAAATATGTTTAGTCAAAATATCTGTATATGTAGGTATGTCTTATTATCATTAAGTAGGTATATCAGATGCCTAAGTACCTGTAATATAAGCTTAGAGCTCACCAGGGGGCTAGATGTTGTTTTGTGGAATGTCGGGATATTGTCGGGCAATATGTATACGGTGTACTAGGACAAGAAGCTGTATCGTACAATGTACCTACCTATATTCCAGACGGCTGGCCGTGTCCCCCCGAAGACCAGCTGGTCCAGAACGAGACTTGCAACACGCACGCCTGCGCGACCTACTCCTGGCTCGCCACACCCTGGGGTCCTTGCGAGCGACGCCGCCAGGACTACCTGCCTCCCAACAACTATACGGACTTCTTGGTAAATAAAATAAAAACATCTTTATTTGTTGTGAATGGCGACCAGTAGTCGCCATGTTGAATATTCAGTAACGTCATTTTTTGACGCTCGCTGTACTAAGAGGAATCGATTGACGTATGAATCATGGAAATAGGCCTATCAGGCGTTTGGTCTGTATAGTGTGACTAACCCCCCTGTGTTTACTCCTCTGTGTGTATAGTCCAGCAATATTTAATATTCTAAAGTTGTGCAGAAAAAATTAACGTAGCTTGCCAGAGCCAGATGCGGGACTCGAACCCACGTCTTCCATTATACGCATGGATGTTCTGACCAACTAAACTAACCTCGCCACTACGTCATCGCTTCAATCTTTTCTACACTTGCAACTACGAGTTACGCCTCGTACTAATTAATAATATTAAAATAATATTTATTTCATTACCTTATTAACAGGATGGAGAGGTGTACAACGAGAACGACGAGGAAGAGCCGTGCGTGGAAGAAGGGGAGATGGTGCGTGACGTCATGTGCGTGCAGAACAACGCCGATGTGGTTCGGGAGGCGCTGTAAGTACTGATTTGATTTACCAAGTACTGACTAGCCGAGCAGCCTAGCCGTGTTCAGAACGTGCCTCGCCCGAGAAAAAATCAAACATCCGAGGCTAATTCGCGAGGCAGTTCGGTTATTAACGCAGTTACTTGCTATCGGTTTATGAACGTATTTTAGAGGTTTTATTATATATATTATATTAAGATTTTAGGAAAACTTTCAGCTAGTTGGTATGAAATACACTTATGTGCACACTGAAGTCCATTTAAAAGTTTTCACATTATGTTTATGTTATTAAGAAATAAATTACAATACAAAGACATGAAAATGGACAAATAACAAAACACACTAATATAATACTTTCTATACAAATAACAATAAAAACGAAAAACACATATTTTTTTTAGTTACTCACGCAAAAAAACGATTACTAAGAGTATTCTTCAATATTTGTAATAGAGAGAAAATTCGTTTGTCACAGGTGTGCCCCTCTAAAGCGACCCGCGTCGCGCCGCGCCTGCACCGTCAGATGCCACCGTGGATGCAAGGTCGAGGCCTGGATGCCGTGGACCACTTGTCCTAACACTTGCGGTTAGTAATGGTTTAAACAGGTGTGCCCGCCCCTCTTAAGCAACCCGCGTCACGCTGCGCCTGTATCGTAAGATTCTATCGTTGGTGAAAGGTGGCCTGGGTGCCGTGGTCCACCTGCCCTATTGTGTTGCAAGAAGACGCATCTGCCAATGTTCTGGTTTGTGTTTATGTTGAAGTGCTTCTTCTTCTTAGTCGGTCACTTTTGACAGAGTGGTCGTGGTTATGGGGGGTCCTTATATTGGGTTGCTGCTTTTGCAATGCGCCGCCATTGTTCCCTGTTAGTTGCGGTGCAGGAGCAGTCGGTAATGGTGGACTGAGTCAATTTTGAGATGAGGTGAGGAAGTTGAAGTGCTTATGTCGCGGAATTACGCGTTTCAGTTACGGCACGAATATAACAGACAGCTTACATATACAGACAGTTTATAGAGAGCTAATCTAAGATCTAATTTTCAGAGCCAGGCAAGCAGACACGAGTGCGCAACGTCCACGGTGGGGACAGCTGCGGCCCGCGGCAGGAGACGCGCGCCTGCCCCGTACCGGCGTCGTGCCGGTCCCGCGCTGTGGCCTGGGTCCCCGGGGACTGGTCCGTGTGCCGCCTGCCTCCGTCGCAGACCTGCGGGGACGGTTACCGCGTCAGAAGTACGTAGCACTGAGCAGTCTGCTCCGTACCGGTCTCACGCCGTTGCTGAGTTTTTGGATTTTGGGAAGCAGATAATAGATGAAAACAACTAATATTAAGCAATACTTAAGTAATTTATTTCGATTTCAGGAAGGTCATTGAAAAGCGAAAAATGTTCCTCTCAAACAATAATGTTCAAACCTCTGTAATAAAATAAACTTGTATATAATAGGTCTCTGGTGTGGCAGCGAGTCTCACCGCGTAGAGGCGGGCGCGTGCGCAGGAAAACTGGTGCCGCGCACAGTGGCGGCTTGCACAGTGCCGTGCGACCACATCCCGTCTCTTTCCTGCGAAGTCGTCTGCTCGGATCCGCTCAAGTATGTTCTTTTTTGCTCTCACCAGTAAGGTTCAAGTAGGTAAGGTATTTATTCATAGGTGTCAAACACAAAAATAACAGATTTTTCCGCTGTAAAAAGTAGCTGTTGTCATTTTGGATAAATGCCTTAATTTCCTTATAAAAATAACACCATGATATTTTGTAACGCGATGCGCTTTCATTTGATTCTTTGATTTCTTTTTTCACCTGTGATACCCCACTTGAGTATATTTGCAGATTTTCGTTTTTCCTTCCCCACTCCACTTCCACCCCCATAACTTTTAAACAGCACAATCGATTTTCATGAAATCCAAAAAAATAAGAAACGTCGAACATATAACACCCCTCTTTTTTGGTCGGGGTTCAAAAACAGCTATATTCGTGCCAAATTTGATTCAAATCGGGCTTTTCTCGCAATTGATTTACCCGCGGAATCTGGTATTTTATGTAAGCTACATTCATGTGAAGTTTTATCAAAATCCCTGCAGTATTTTGTGCGTTAAAGAGCAACAATGGAAGAGCAAACAAGGATGCAAGTGGGTCACTTGCATCTTTACAAACTTTCGCGTTTATTATTTAATTAGAATTCATATTCTATGTGTCTTCAAATATTATTAACCGTTGGGGAACCATAAGGGGAGATACTATTATGAGCGAAACTGGCGTCTCAAAAAATCTTTGCAAATCGTCTAGCAAACAGTTGTTAGAAATATATGTTTTGGACTTTAAACGATTCATGATTACTTCACAGGTATTTAGATGCATCTATGCCCGATGTGCCAGACTGTGTTTGCAAAAACGTAGCCTTGGAGTTATTACCTTCCGATTCAGACTGCATCCTTTCATCTGGGTAAGTAAAGAACAATACTCAAAAGGCATAGTAATTTTTACTATGTGAATTCAATTAAGATGTTTTAAAAAATCTAGTTATTTTCTTCAGATTCAATTTAAATCTAAGAATAATATATGCGCAATTATTTTAAAATCTTTGTGAATGTTGTGCAAATGTGTGCTGATATTTGTAAATATAGAAATGTGCTATGCATAAGGTTACAAATATATGTATTTTATGCGTGCAATTTATTTATTGCAAGTTTTTTTGTTATAATTGTACTATTATTATAAAACTAAAGAGTTTGTTTGTACGCGCTAATCTCAGGAAATAATAATCTGATTTGAAAAAACATTTGACTGTTAAATGCCTTATTTATCAAGGAAGGCTAAATGCTATCTTACGGCGGGCTATTATGAAATCCCACGGGAAAATCCTTAAGAGCGTGCACTACCTCAGCAGAAAATCAAATTTCGCCTCAGCTCGTTACGCCGCCGCGCCGCGGCGCACGGCCGGCGCCACTTGGCGGACGGCCGGTGGCAACGTACTTACTTCGCGCGCAAAATTATATTGGGTTGGGTTCACGCTAGTTTAAAACAATCTTATTGAAGTTAGGTACAATATCTTGTCTATAAGGTAGATAATTAGGTACCTACCTACTAAGAAACGAAATTATCAAATATGTAATAATACATTTTTCTTCATAAAAATACTGTCAACGCCGTGGCGTGAAAATCTAGTCCTAAATTAAATTCGTGTGTGTACAGTATGGAGTGCGGGGAGGGCAGAGCCCTGCGAGCGGCGCGCTGCCTGGCCGACGGACGAGATGTCGTGATGGACGTATGCAAGAAGTACCATCCTTTGACAGGTAAGTTGAGGCGATTACACGCCACACCGAGAGTTGCATCTATTACACAACTTCATTTTCAGCTCTTATGTTCCAAACTGGATTTGCTGACATTTTCGTTGTGCTTGCTGTGGCTACCTATAATTTAGAAAGCACTAGAACACTGTTACTTGTATTTTATTATTACGCTTCTAAGGTGTATTTTCTTGTTGGTGGTCCTAATAATAAATTTATAAATTATTTTTTGTTCTTATCCTCCAATAACTTTACACACAACATTTTTTTAGTAAAACTGGAGTAAACTTTGAGTTCTAGCGTGATGCTTCAAACAGTCTTAAGTTTTGTAAAACCAAACAATGGAAATAAATGATTTTGTATTTTGTATCTAGTTGTTCTCTTGACTTTAAGATGAAAACAACAGCCTCGAAACCAAACATGTTTATATTTTAGTTATTGCAACTTAATACACTTAAGCCAACACTTAGCCTTGTCCAAAATATATACTTTCATTCCGATTCGATCCTTTGGATTCAATAAATGATCAAAAATGTTCATAATATATGATATTGATGTACCAGGTCCATCTCGAGTGCGCGAGGCGAGCACGGACGGATACTCGTACGACGAGGAGTGGGGAGGCCTGCTGCGCGGGCCGTGCACCGTGCGCTGCGCGCGCGACTGCGCCGCCGGGCCCTGGGCGCAGTGGGGGCCCTGCGCGCCCGAGCCCGGCTCGCGGGCCGCCTTCAGATTCAGAACCAGGTCAATACAAATACAAACGGATACTTGCACGCTCCTCGTGCAGGCCTTCACACTGTTCGCTGCGCCCACTGACTTATTCGACTTAGTGCTTATTTCATAAAATCCGAGTAAATTATGCAATAGTCAGCTATGACAATAAGACGTGTCTTTGCTGGATGTTGCTGTGTGGATTGTCCGGAAGTATTGATTTATTACCAAAGCAACGAGCTACAATAGCGATGGCAACGCTCTACTGCATCGCGACCACGTCCCTGACGGGTGAGAGGGCCCTTAGTATCCTATGGAAATCTTTCGACCGTGTTAGCATGTCACAACGCAGGCAGGGCGTACGCAGTGCAACGCTTCAAAAGCTTTTGAGTCTGACAATCTCGTAACAAATATTTAAATATAAAATCTTAAGATGAGCCAATCTACTGTTTGCCATAAAACTACCGCTGCGTTCAGTGAGCCTTCTGTATTGTTACTGACCTGCGCTGCTCCTGTCTTGCTTCTTCCTAGATACAACTGTGTGGATATTTATTAATGTAATGATTATACAGGGAGGTGATCGAAGAAGGCACAGCCGGCGGACGCGAGTGCGGCGCCACGTTGCAACGCGCCACGTGCGCCGTGTCGGAGCCGCGCTGGTCGCTCAGTGAGTGGGCGCCGTGCGTGCCGCGCCGCGCGCTCTGCGGCCGCGCCGTCATCAACCGCACTGTCACGTGAGTCGCATCATACATAATTGACGCTACCTTTTATCGCGCGAATTGCGTCGCACTTATTGTTCGTTGCAAACTCTTCGTGCTCTAGCCCAAAAACGGAGGATCGTATCATAGAATAGGTCATTAAAAAATTGTAGTGAATTTTACTCTACAAGTATAATAAGGTGTAAGAAGCGAAATATACGCAAGAAAATATTTTTTATGATTTTTGACTTGACCCAATAGCATTTGTGACTTTTGAGACAACGTTTAAAATAACAAAGGCCTAAACCAATTTACAGCTTACTTCTATCTTTCAGTCCGATGAGAATCCCCTAATAATGATTGGGTTATTCTTCTAAAACCATCTACCTAGCAAGAATCACAAACTATTGTATTTTTTTTTTAATCTGTTTGTCAGCTGCGTGAACGCGGAGGGGTCGCTGGTGGACGGCGCGGTGTGCGAGGCGAGCGGCGCGGGCCCGGCGCCGGCGCGCGACTCGCCCTGCCGCGCGCCCTGCCCCGCCGACTGCGTGGTCAGCGCCTGGTCTGAATGGAGCCCTTGCGAACAGGTACACACTGCATGAAGCCCTTGTGTAACAGCTGTGTAACACTGCAAGTGCAAGGAGCGTGCTCGGTCACCGCCTGGTCTGAATAGATCTCTCGCGAACATGTACGGTATGCGTCACTTATTGGTAGACCCTTCTGCGTACAAAGCACCCATTCACATGCGATTTAGGCTTGCCGGTGCAAGGAACCCGCCTTTCCCTCAGACTGGACTTCTTCCAACAGGAATAACTGGAAACAGCCAAGCGCTATTTACGTCAATATGTTCCTCTGGACTGAAAACTATTGCTATGATAGAACTGGCAATAATATTGGCCATGGTGCTTAATATTTGAAGTCCTGAATCATCATACATCTATAATAATCAATGAGGATGGAGTAAATCCAAATTTTATTTGAGTACAACCCTAATCAACATACTTTCCGCAGACGAAATGGGGCGGACGTCGAGACAGAACGCGCGTGGTGCTTCGCCCCGCGGAGGAGGGCGGCGCCGCGTGCCCGCAGCTGGTGGCCGCGGAGCCCTGCTCCCCGCATCTCTACTCCTGGCACGTGGCGCCTTGGGACGACTGCCAGCCGCTAGGTAACGGACTTAGAGGATTCACAATGCCTCCATTACACTTATACTCTCCTGGTACTTTTGAAGATAAATAAAAAAAAATCTAATTATTTTTTATAGGTTTTGTCTATTTTGTTGATGAATGATTTCTATGTTGTACATTGAGGTGTTATACATGTTAAGAACATTAAGGTGATGACATTGCATATTTCTGTAGTGACACAGATTAGCAATAAAGTACGCGGCGCAAACGCGTTTCGTTAATTCAGCTTTTTAATAGTTATGCGGAGCCTCGCCAGTCACTCTTCAAACCTCAGCCGTGTTTAGACATATCCTAATAAGGATTAAATAAATAATATAATTGTAATAACCTGTAACGTGTTAAATGAATAGATTCAGTATATAACAAATAACTCTTTTATTTCAACCAACCCACATACATAATCACTAAAGACTAGTTTAAATACTAAAGTGGAGGCCCCGACGTGATAAAAACCCGACGTGATAAAAACCCGACGTGATTCGTTACCGACGTGATTCGTTATTATCGTGATTTATATTGTGGGTTGTGTTTAAGTTATCCGTGTAGGAGTGACTCAATTTTAAGAACGCGGCTGAAGGAAATTATAATAGAACAACATGGATAAACAAGCACATTCAGAAAATGCCACCGCAGCAACCACACGCGGAATGCGCAGTAAGTGATGTCATCCAATGAAACCGCGATCCAGACAACGAAGTTCACAGTCTTCTATAGAAGCGGCATGATATTTTTAAAGCCAGCTTATATCTGAGGTGCATTCAATCCTGACGAAAATGGAGTTTGGACCTGCAGATTCACTCGAGGTTTTGCCCGGTTGGAAGAAGCGTTTTTGCCGGAGGATTTGCCCGGTTGGAGGAAACATGCTTGCCGGAGGATCAGTGCTGGAATTTGAGATATTGGCTCATTCCCACTGCTTGTGCCGAGTGACTGGAATATGTGTAACCCCGCTGGAGACCGAACTTCCGAAAATAACTACAAAATTCAAGATGTAGTGCAAAGTGATTAGAAATGATAACTAGGTTTCGTTCATTATTCTTATGTGTTGCAAATAATTCAATTATATATAGAACTTGGCGTTATCACGAACTGTAACCTGATACTAGAGCGCACTAACAGTGTAATGTAGCGATCTTGCAACTTAGCGAATTTGCACGTGTGTCTCAGTAATACGAAATTTAATAATTTTTTCAAAATAAGATTTTATTAATTTTTCAGTTCAGTTTCAGTGTATTAGAATTATGTAAAAAAAAATGTGTAGTTTAAAAATGTGTATTTTTTGTTAACATACAAAGTTTATTTCATTGTTTATACAAATTTATTAAAAGATTTCATTGTTAAAAATGTATTTTAAAGTAAAAAAAAAAACATGTATGTAATTTTACAAGCTGACTGTACTTTGGTCATTCGAACGAACTTTGATTGTGAAATAACTATGTACTTACCTCTGCATAAAAGAATGCGAGCTCATATCGCATGTTGTTTTCAAACGTAAGCATATTTGTGTAGCAGGCATGAGCCTTTGAATTTGTAATGTTTATTGTAATGTTTTAACCTTGAATGTACTATTGAAGTAAAATAATTTTTTTTTGTAAAAAATTTTGAAAAAAGGGGAGGATTGATGTAGTGACACAGATTAGCAATAAAGTACGCGGCGCAAACGCGTTTCGTTAATTCAGCTTTTTAATAGTTATGCGGAGCCTCGCCAGTCACTCTTCAAACCTCAGCCGTGTTTAGACATATCCTAATAAGGATTAAATAAATAATATAATTGTAATAACCTGTAACGTGTTAAATGAATAGATTCAGTATATAACAAATAACTCTTTTATTTCAACCAACCCACATACATAATCACTAAAGACTAGTAGAAATACTAAATTTCTATAACTTGGTTACGTCATATAGATGTAAACTATACACACGGCGTGTGTTTGCAAATTAGTATTAATTAATAGTCGTTTTTCTATGATTCATAAATCATAACGTATATTAGAGCGCCGTCTGTGCTGGCCTTTAATGATTTTTCTAGCCAAGTTCATTAAGTTCAACTGAACTTGTATCCCGCTTATTAAATCATCTCAAAACTCAAGCCTAACTTCTCGATACATCACCTGCAACCTGCAATACACTTATGTTCTCCTGGTACTGAGAGCGATCAAGTATTTTTTTAGGACTAATTTATACTCTGCTTGTTTCAGGCGGTTCCCCTTGCGGCGAAGGACTCAAAAAGCGATCAGTCAGATGCCTGAGAAGTGACGGGATCTTCGTCAACGATTCATTTTGCCCTGTAAGCTACATATGATTATTATTACCTTTCCTTTTTACAGTTTATGTTTATTCAACCCGGTAATTAAGCAGCATTCTTTGGCGCCATTACATATCGTTACGAGAATTGCCCTCTGAAGGCCAATTATAAATAAATAAATATTTCCGGACAATCCTCACAACATCACCTAACTCCATGGTAAGCTAAGTTATTGTTGAACAAAGGAAGACATAATTATTTTCTATCAAAATAAAAACAAAAAAAAATCTATTAACTTTATGTAGGCGAGTCTTTCTAGCCTTTTTCGCTTGGGTAAGTATGCTATGAAGACGTCCTATTTTTTTGTATCGAAACATGAGAACTCGTTCTTAATATTATAGATTTAATAAATATACTTGTTCTGTACAGAATTCCACTGCGATTGAACCGAAGGAGTCGTGGTGTTATGTTCCCTGCGGCGTGGACTGTGAGCTAGGCGAGTGGAGTCCCTGGGACACCACTGCGTGCTCCTGCGGGGACTCGTCCGGCAGACACATGAGACGGACCAGGTAAGTCATGTTGGTAGTGTTAACCGAATAACCGGATATCCGGAATTAATCGGTTATTTGATTTATTTTTAATGTCACAGGCGGCATATAACTAGCGCTTCCATTTCGATCATCAATTGTGTATTCCATTTACAGATACTTGAAAAGCGATTCGATTTTTTTCTATAGCATAAGTACTAGTCCGGCATTTCGATTTCCAGCCAGTGATGAAAGCACGTTTTTAATATCATAATTGGTTTTGTTTAATATCATAATTTGTTAGAGCATCATTTGTGGTTAAGGGCTCCCACGCAAAACCGCACCGCAAGAATTTCCGATCTGCTTCGCATCGCACATTTCTGCGATATCAACACGTCCAGTATGGCTGACTCACTTATAGGAATGGTCGCCCTACCAAACGGTTTGCCGCACAAAATCGTATCGCAGAAATTCGCATCGCAAGTTCCTGCGATGCGAATTCGCCTCGCATCGCATCGCAGTTTTGTGTGGGAGCCCTTAAACCAACATTAAAAAAGAACAAATTAAGATATATGTTTAATGAGAATTTAAGACGAATATCTTAAAATTTTGTATTAATATAAATTACAGCATAATAATAGAAGAATCAGAGCACAAACATTTTAATATTAATTTATTTATCAAGTTGGATATCATATTTTAAACTAGAACCTGATTTTTAAGCATGTATGTATAGGTAGAATTGGTTAGGTTTTAGCTACGTTAAGTATGTATAGGATATTCTCATGTCACAGACAGCACATAGCGCTACGATGTTGCCTAGATAGAGTGTTACATTAACAGAATATTTCAATAGTGTCTAATGTTACAGACAACACCTGACCAGCGCGGTGTGGCCGGGACGCGCGTGCCCCGCGACGGAGCAGCGCGCACCCTGTCCGCGGGAGCCCTGCCTGCGCCTCGTGGCTAGGCCTTCGCTGGGGTGCCGCGTCAGGGTAACCAAACTTTTTACTTTTATGTAGCCTGTTGTGTCCCACGGCTGGGCAAAGGTCTCTAACTATCCCTATCGAGAGCCGTTTGCCGCTAGCTTCGTCCCCCAATGCTTTGTTACCAACGATTCTCTCATTGACTAGACTGGAAGCGGGCCGCATGGAAGTACGTAACTCAAATCTTACTTCCTGTATACAGACAACATCAGAGAAGGAATCCTTCGCTTGCGGCTGGGGCGTGAAAGTCTCCCACGCGCGTTGCTCCCTCAGCGGCGACGAAGACGCGGCCGCAGACGCACATCTGGAGCCCTGGCGCTGCGCCACCGTCCTGCCTGGCAGGATCCTCTCTCCGCCCATGCATTATCAGGTGAAATAAAATTAAGAAAAATTGTTTTTTTCAGCTTAGTCTTCATAAATTCGATGAATATACGTGATTTTATAAACTTACCTACAGTTCAGTTCAGTTTATTGTTGTTGGACTCTGCGCTTGAAGCGACAATTTGCCAGTGTCGAGTTTAAATTAATAAAATTATAAAGTGAAAAAGATGTTACTCAGTTGAACGCCATTTTGCGTAACAAACTTACCCACGTTGTGCGATCCCAGTACTTGGATGGGTGACGGATCTGACTGCATCATTTTATAGTAAAAATAATCATAGCATTTTTGATAGACAGCTACTTCTAAACAAAATACTAGTAAAAATATCATTCTGAATTTGGCCGGTTAATGGTTTGATGACGTCATGCTACCACCATGGAGAGACCCCGAGAATGAGATACGCTGTGTAATGTATTCCATCTCATTCTTTTACACGTCCAATCCTACAGATATATATGTTTTGTCTCTTTCTACGTAACGCCTCAACTTTTCGTGTTACACTTGATTTTACTCCTCATAAAATTTCCGTACCGGGCCCTAAAACTCAAATCGTTTCTTAAGGAGTAAACTCCAAAAAAATTGTTTTCTTATTTTGTGTAAACTTTATACGGAACTCTAGGTGTAGTATGAGTCTATCTCACACTTATCAAATGTATAAAATTTTTAAATTAGTGTTTCGTCGTTACCTGTTGTGTAGGAGGAGGAGTGCGCGGTGGAGTGCGGCTGCCGGCGCGTGGGGCGCGGGCAGGCGGGCCCGTGGGGCGCGTGGGGCCCGTGCCGCGCCGGCGCGCGCTCGCGCTCGCGCCAGCTGCTCGTCGCGCCCTCGCGCACCTGCAACCTGCCCTCCAGGTAACTGTCGTGTAGGAGGAGGAGTGCGCGGTGGAGTGCGGCTGCCGGCGCGTGGGGCGCGGGCAGGCGGGCCCGTGGGGCGCGTGGGGCCCGTGCCGCGCCGGCGCGCGCTCGCGCTCGCGCCAGCTGCTCGTCGCGCCCTCGCGCACCTGCAACCTGCCCTCCAGGTAACTGTCGTGTAGGAGGAGGAGTGCGCGGTGGAGTGCGGCTGCCGGCGCGTGGGGCGCGGGCAGGCGGGCCCGTGGGGCGCGTGGGGCCCGTGCCGCGCCGGCGCGCGCTCGCGCTCGCGCCAGCTGCTCGTCGCGCCCTCGCGCACCTGCAACCTGCCCTCCAGGTAACTGTCGTGTAGGAGGAGGAGTGCGCGGTGGAGTGCGGCTGCCGGCGCGTGGGGCGCGGGCAGGCGGGCCCGTGGGGCGCGTGGGGCCCGTGCCGCGCCGGCGCGCGCTCGCGCTCGCGCCAGCTGCTCGTCGCGCCCTCGCGCACCTGCAACCTGCCCTCCAGGTAACTGTCGTGTAGGAGGAGGAGTGCGCGGTGGAGTGCGGCTGCCGGCGCGTGGGGCGCGGGCAGGCGGGCCCGTGGGGCGCGTGGGGCCCGTGCCGCGCCGGCGCGCGCTCGCGCTCGCGCCAGCTGCTCGTCGCGCCCTCGCGCACCTGCAACCTGCCCTCCAGGTAACTGTCGTGTAGGAGGAGGAGTGCGCGGTGGAGTGCGGCTGCCGGCGCGTGGGGCGCGGGCAGGCGGGCCCGAGGGCGCGTGGGGCCCGTGTCGCGCCGGCGCGCGCTCGCGCTCGCGCCAGCTGCTCGTCGCGCCCTCACGCACCTGCAACCTGCCCTCCAGGTAACTAGCGGCGCTACAAGCCGTGTTGGCTAACTGGGAGCACACTCGACTTACACCCCGAAGATCATTTATTGAAGTGAAACTTCTTTAGAATCGTTGTGATTTCAAACCGGATGCAACGTAAAAAGCGACAGGTAAGCCAATCTTAAACGATAACAAGGTTAAGCAACCTTGCGCGACGCCAGTACTTGGATGGGTGACCGCCCGAACAAAATATTTTTGCACAGTATCTTTTTTTTATTCATCTTATTCTTTTGTCGATTTACTGAAGTTTCACTTCTATCGTGTGTGAATCGCACACACGATAGACTTTATTTATATGTGGTTGAAGATTTTCGTCTTTAGAAAAGACATACCTAGTGAATTTTCCGGAACATTTATAAAAGTTAACATTATATAGCAGTGGAAATGCTACATCTATTAAGACAATTTAGAATTTTTACCATCCTATTTTCAGCCTTTACTATTTTACAAAGCGAGCATTTCGCATTGACATTTTCAGATTCGTGACGATTGAGTGGGCGAACTGCACCGGCGAGCTGGAGGAGATCCCGGACCTGCTGGCGCTGGAGCCGCGGGAGGACAAGCCGCGCCGCGCCTGGGCTGATGAAAAGGACGTTTACCATGATGGATACCTCGGTGAATATGCCCAGATTGTAGTACGCATGCCGGCATATTTTCACATCAAATCAGCACTACAGCATCACAGCAATTTGTATCACTATGGCCGCAGAATACATAAGCGTCTCTATTCGAAAATACCGGTAGTTGTTTATAAGCAACTATATCTTTATAAATAAAAATGAATTGTTGTTCGTTAGTCTGATAAAAACTCGAGAACGGCTGAACGGATTTATCTATCATAGTCTTGAAATGTTCGTGGAGGTCTAGGGAAGGTTTAAAAGGCGAGAAAAAATCGAATAATTGCCGGGAAAAAAAATTAATAAAAACCCGTGCGAAGCCGGGGCGGGCCACTAGTTGTCAATAAAAACAATTCAGCTTGCCAAAAAGCTTTGTGCCTACCGAGTTATTCACATAACGTTGCTATTCTGGGTCAACAAAAACATACGAAAACATGTCGTGTCTATCTTAATTCACGAGATAATAATTTAATGACGTGATCTCCGACATTTAACATATTTTACACAGGAATGCAATAGCATTAGTAATGTACAAGACGCGCGCGGCACATTATTATAAAATGTAGTAAATTTTTATAACATATCATAATTAAATTGTAAAATTTTTGGTATTGATCACATGACTCATTCAATAGCATAGCGTTTTGAGCTGTTTACTGGCATGTGATTTCACAATGATACAACTGTTTTTGCACACTCTTTGCTTGGTATGTTGTTTAAAATATTATAAGGAATAATTTAAAAGGGTATTCCGAAATGAGTCAAATAGCCTATTATCGCGTATCGCATAGGCGAGTGCTGGATGCCTGCTGTGGCGGCCAAACTAGCATGGCATCTAGTAAAAATCACAGTACATTTTGTGGCCATGTAGTTTCAGAAGTTAGGAAAAGTGATAGGTGTTTTTTTTATTTTTTAACTTGTAAACACTTTTCAGAGGGCGGCGTGTCTCTGCTTGCAGTGGTGTGGACTGCGACCATCGTGCTCTCTCTCTACGGCTCGTTCATGCTTTATCGCGGATTTATTAGGTAACTATACATGCCTACATATTGGTTATTGATATATAAGGTTACTAATAGTGCCCCGCGGCTACACACACATGTTCAGACGGACTGCTTGAAGCTACGCGTGTCCTTGAACTCGGCCTGAAAATTGAGACAACAATTCTTCTTCTGCGTTTTATCAGCTGTCAACCCACCCTAAATGTATTTTAATCAATTTCAGATGCCTTCGAAGCAGGAAAATGAAGACCATAACGAAAGTCTAAAATGACAGTGGTAATGTTTTGTGACACATGGATCGGCTCGCCGTTCTCGCCGGACCAGGCACATTATCCTTATGTTACTCTAGGGTTATAGTTTGATCTCATTATTCATAGAATGTTGTTTGTTAGTTACATTGTTTGCTCATTCCGTAAACCTTTCGTATGTTTTGCGATTTGTAATACGTATTGTGCCGTTCGTAACAAGTACAAGTGAACCAGCAAAGAGTCTGTCCGCAGATGTGCTTCCATGTTTTTAATACTTATATCAAACGCTTTAGACATTTTTATAATCCGTGCAAATAGCGTTTATGGGGATTTTGGATGGACAATATACTCTATGGGGGCGCTGAGCCCGGTAAGATAGTTCGAACGTTGATGTAGGGACTTTTCCCAGTAGTAACATTTATCTTGTGGCAGCGTGGGACAGGAGCATACCACACGCCCGTCCATATTGATAAGCTTCGCGATGTTAAAATTAAATCAAATGTTACTTCGTTAAGTTGTATTTCAGAAATATGTCAGCATGGAAACTTACTATTTTTATAAATCTATTTTCTTACTTCGTAAACTCCGCACAAATATTTTAAATTGCTATTTTTATTGATTTAGAGTAATACATACTATTACAACTTTATACTTAAATGTTTATCATTCTAATTTTAAGTCGATAACAAATAATTTGATGGACTTGTAAATCCTGGAATAATGTAATAACATGTTAATGGATCAGTTGAGTACATTTAGATTGACGTAACATTTTAGGCTCAGTTGACAGGAGTGCGAAAACTGTCATACTTTTAATCGATATTGATGATGTAGTCAATGGATATCTTAATATTTAATTATTGTATGGAGAAAGAGGCTCGTACGACCAAAATGTTCACGTGACACATCATTACACATATCAGAATCGTCGGAGAGATGTTCTGCAGTGAAACACGTCATATCGTTTGCAGAAGTTTTATTAGAAAGCTTATATCAGTAGAGCTTCGGCGCACAAGACAACATACCGAATATTTATAGTTCGTAAGTCCCTATTTATTACTGGAAAATCATACTGTTTTAAGATTATAATCATGTGTATCACTTTTGTAGTTTTTGCATAATAAACTCATGTATTGTGACAAGTATTTATAGTGTGAATGTGTTCTGTCTTCATATCTACTATTCATTTCATTATTTCTTCTTAGGGCCAATCTTTAAATTGTCAGATACGCTATATCTGATGTTATTACGACAGTCCCTTAGTGGATATCAGAAGATTTAAAAATCGACCCTAAGGGCTTGTTTTACTATCTCCGAATAAAATAGGTCAATGGTTAAAATATGGAGCAATCTCTGTCAGCGAGTCACTAACAGTTTTCAGTTGACTTGGAAACTCTTTATTTTAACTATTGATTATTAAAACCGCAGATTGTGAGAAAGGCTCTAAATATCTTATTCTAAATAATTCAGGTCCACGCTTTTACCCTCTCATCATTTGATACTTTAGTTCTCAATGTTATAAACTACCCTTAAACTTTTTAAATTAATATGTTGTTATTTGTTTTTTTCGTTGACTAATGTTAGTGACTACTATCTAGACTGTTATTGTATTTAATATAAACTATGATATTTATAAACTTCTTGGCTATTGTTCCTTCACGACAATATAACTCTTAACTATAATTTATTCTATGCTATATGCTAAGGTATTCATTTCCTACGTGTCCACTATGTTCTTTCCTTAATATTAATGTACCTTCATGATTAAACCAATATATCAGTAACTGTGTATTCATTATGCCATTGATATTGATGTGAAACATGATAGATAAGGAATCGTGTTAGACAATACAATATTTGATATTTAATAAAATATGATTGTGTTTTTATAATTGTTCGTTTTATTGTTTTGTTAGTTGATTATTTCACTGTGTTGATTATAAAACTTGAGTCGAGTAACTTACCAAAATTAAAGGGTTAGGAGTTTTTCGGTATTTTGAGTCTGTGTATTATCACGACAAAGATAGAGGTGATATCAATTGCCAGTAACAAAATTACAAACTACAAACCTATCTAAACAGTTCGTAGCGCCCTCTACGAAAGTGCTACGAAGCTACACGGTTCGTAGCACTACCGTAGAGGTTGCTACAAAGAGTTTATTTAGGATTGTAGTTCCATTTCAAATTTTCTTCTGAGATTTACCTAGTTACAAAGTAGCGCGTAGTTCGTAGTTGAGCGTTTTGTTCTTAAAAAACATTAAGATGTTGTTTTGCCCCCTTTTGTATAATTCTCAAGAAAACTTATTTTTCTAATAATGCTTACATTTTGTGCTCGCAAATCATTTTGATATTAGTTTGCTCGAAAGTGTCAAATAAATAAATTATTTTAAATGAAATTAGCATTACAAATATGTACTATCTTAGTTACTATGCATGAGAGGTTTAGGTTTTATTTGGGGGATTTTAGGGAATAGAATAGATTTTGCAATTTTCTTGTCTACATTAGCGGAGAAAGATTCGTGTTGCACGCTACTCGAACTATCTTACATTGTGTCGATGTACTTGGCTGGCCACACACACTAATGTAGCCACAGCATTATCAATAACAACTTATTAAAGTGGGCATCGCTCAGTAGACAAAACAAGCAGTTTTATAATTGCATTTTAGTGCATAAGGTAAGTTTTAAGAAAATGTTATGTTTGACGTATAATATCTTGAAAATACAGCAATACGTACGAAAGTATAAAAAATTATTTTTCCTGCTACTGAAATATAGTTCCAGGGATGCTGACCTAAGCTGGAGACGAAAAATGGCGTTCAACTGAGTAAAATCTTTTACACTTTATAATTTTATTTAACTTGACACTGGCAAGGGTTCCAATTATATGGAATTAAATTGAATTGACCTAAACCAACAGCTAATCTTCAGATAGAAAGTCAAAAGTCAAAGAGTGTGTGCCACTAGGTCAACAATTATAAATATTATAAAAAAATTAAACTTTTCGTGAGTTTTTTTTTTTTTTTTTTTTTTTTTTTATGATCGATAAGCCTTCATTTGACCACAATCTCACCTGATGTAAAGTGACGATGTGGTCTAAGATGGGACATGAAGACCTAGAATTTTAATTATATAAAATGTTAGATATTATCTTGTGATTAAATTGAGCTACTATAATCATCGTTTAACTTATTTGAACCTATTGTCCTCTAAGACATTCAAAGGAATGAGTGCTTTGGGCTGGTACTTCAGCTCTCCCAGTCCTTTGCTGACGATAGCGTTGACGCGAACAGCTTGTAGTTCTCGTCGACACCGCACCGCCTCCTTCTCGGCTTCGGCAAGGTTCTCCAGGTTGTTCAGTAGAACCTAAGAAGTATTAAATTAAGATAAATATAGCATTCAGCATCAACTAAGCTTTAAGACTTGGGCACAATACACAACATTAATAGGTAGGTACAGACTCTATTGACTTTACTCAGACATGTCTGACTGTGGTCTGTATACTTGAACTGTCATGCCCTTAAGAAGTTTGATTTTGATACGGGAAAATGGCGTTCAACTTAGTAACATCTTTTTCACCTTATAATTTTATTTAACTCGACACTGGCAAATTGTCGCTTCAAGCGCAAAGTCCAATTACATGAAACTGAACTGAACTGAACACCTTAAACATGTGGAATAAATATTGATTTTTATACCTACAAGAAAACTTAGCTGCAGTACGAGTAGGTATGCTTCTATAAACAAACAATAGAAATTAATGTATGGAACATTAATATATTCATCTTTAGAACAGATTTAAACATTACTTTGCGGAAATCTAAATTGATACTGAGTACTAACTCCGCATTTCCTCAGAACCTTTCCAAATACCAAGTTTTTGCACATAGCCCTGTTTTTTGTGTAATTAGTATTAAGTATTTACTAATAGAATTTTATTTACCTTATGGTTGGAGCCTGATTCAAAACCAGACGCTTCATTTTCAAAGACGCATAATATAATAAAAAGAAATTAAATAAATTCAGACAATATGACTAGTGTATATTGAGCTAAATAAGTAAAACTATAAAATACAAATAAATAAATAAATACAAGCGACTTAATTTTTGAAATAAGCAGATTTTTTAAACTCAATAGCTGCTTTCTCAGCTTTCAGCATGGTGCGGGAGTTCGAGGTATAAATGTCCGAGCAGTAGTACTGCCTAAGATATCGCAGATCCACCCTGAACGGGCTAGAAGCCACTATATTGTCAGGAGTGAGTTTATAAACTATTTCTCTGCAAACTTTTCTCTGATATTGTCCCAAGTGTTTGAAATTCGGGCTTATTTCTTCCATACGTCTTCTGAGCTTGTCAAGGCTGTCGTATTTTAAGGTGCAGCCGCAGAATTCTGAGAGAGCCCTTATGATCTTCCAGTCCGGGCGCGCCAGCCCCGGCGGCGAGACCGCGGGCATCGCCATCTGAGCCCTACCCTCCATGTTCATATAAATGCCACTGGACTCCGTGTAAGCGCATCCCGGTAGAACAATAGACGCACCTTTTGCGCCTTTATCTCCTTGAAATCCAACGTAAATTACCGGCGTCTTATTCGGAGTCCACCTGTAGAAAAATTGGTCCGCCCCAAAACTGATTATTAAAGATGGTTTTATAGCGGTGAGCGCGCTCAGCAAGCCAGGCTTCCAGCCAGCCTCGAGAGCTCCCGCGAAGCTCGATTCTCGACTCACCACGTTAAGCACGCCCCAATCCGACTCCACTCTCAACGACTTTGCGCAGTTTATCAGCTCATTCATGATTGCATTACCTGTAGGTAACTCCAACTGTGAAATTCCTACAAAAATCAGTGGTCTTTTGGCTCCTTTCAACACCGACGACGCCACTCCCAATTGAGAGGTAGTATTCCCGACATAATTAACATGATAATTGTACTCGCATTTTGGACCGATTGCATAAATATCGCATTCATTGGTTCTGTACGCTTGTCTGATCCACATATTCAAGATTGGAGCCTCAAATCTCGGGTTTGTTCCTACCAGCAAAATCTTATCTGCTTTAGCAATATCACTCATTTTAACATTTAAGCAATAAGCAGCCCTAAGGTCAGTCTTTGCGCCAGAGTAGCGCAAGTCACGTTCAATAAATGTGTGTTCAGAACCCAATGCATTCAAGAAATCTTTAGCTGCTACTAATGTTTCACAATTACTGTACGGTCCTGCCACAGCCACAATTTTCTTGGCATCAACAGATCTTATGATTGTGGCTGCTGATCTCAAAACGTATTCCCAGTCTACAATTTTAAGCATACCACATTTTCTCTTCATTGGAGCCACCAAACGCTGCATTTCTAGAGAATCTATGGACCAACGACCTTTGTCTGATAACCATTCTTGATTGATTTCGTGGTGTTCTCTTGGTATAATCCTAAGCACTCTATTGAATCGAGAGTTGACAACTACATTCGTTCCTGTCGCATCCGTTGCGTCTATAGAGTCACATGCGTTAAGCTCCCAGGGTCTTGCTTTGAACATGTAAGGCATAGAGGTTAATGCACCGACAGGGCACAAATCTATGATGTTTCCTGATAGCTCTGAAAGGAATATTTTTTCCACGTAAGTGCCGACTAGCATCTCATGTCCGCGGCCGGTAGTGCCGAGGACGTCAATGCCGCACACTTGATTACCGAACCTTATGCATCTGGTGCAGTGGATGCAGCGCGTCATCTCAGTACGAATCAACGGACCAATGCTTTTATCCTCCACCGCTCTTTTTCCACTAAAATGCAGTTCTGTATATCTCGTGCGGTCGTTTCCAAATCTCACGGAGAGGTCCTGGAGATCGCATTCGCCGCCTTGGTCACAAATAGGGCAGTCTAGAGGGTGGTTTATGAGTAAGAATTCCAGGACTCCTTCTTGGTGTATGTTGACTGAGGGTGTGTTGGTGCGAATCCTCATGCCTTTGGAGACTTGCACAGCGCAGGCGATTTGGGGTTTCCACCATCCTTCGACATCGACGAGGCACATGCGGCAGTTACCTGAGATAGAGAGCCGTTCGTGGTAGCAAAAAGACGGGATCATCACCTTTTCTCTTATTAATGATTGCATAATGGTGAAGTAACTGGGCACCTCCACGCTCCTTCCATTGATGAACACTTGCACAGAATCTGAACTTGAACGCGAAGATACCCTTTGAAAACCCCTACTGACTAGATGTCTGTAGCGTTTGAACATTTTTGCACCTAGCATAATACTTCACGAGTTCCACATTAGTATTTCGGTAAAATGATACAATAGATTATTTTTATTTATTCGATACCAACCACAAATATCATATAAATGTTTCAATGATTTTATTACAACTGTGACTGACATTTAAGCTTAAGTTTGATTGTTATTGACATTTTTTACAAGACGTGTGTTTGTAAATTTTTCGCATAATTCTTCAGTATTCAGGTTTTATTTATGATTGAGGGTATATCCTCCAAAAAGGTACCCGTTTTTGGAGGATAACGGTTTTTTAATCATTGGTTGTCTTCTTCTTCTTCTTTAATTAGATGGCGTCCGTAACCATTGTTTGTCTCCGAGCCATTCCTTTTATGCTCTATTTTTATGATGATAATGTAAGTGACAAGGAAAATAAATAAATAATCATTTCCGGACACAACAACATCCCCGTGGTAAGCTCTAAGCTTGTGTTAAGGGTCATACACATCTAATATACATAATTTATTATACATACATATTAAGCACCCAGACCAAGGAGATAGTGTTTGCAGAACATACAAACACTTGACCCCTCGGCGGGAATCGAGTCCGCTATCTCTCGCGCCCCAAGCGGACCCTCGCTCACCGCGCCAATGTGGCAGTTAAGAAATATTATACCTAATACTATGGTAAGTAATAGTATAAAATGAAATAGATATCTATCAACCTAACTTCAAAGACCACTATTTGAAAGCGCCTAGCTTTCAAATAAATTACTTTAATTATTTTAAGATTTATTAAATTATTATGTTACGTTTTCTTAACCTTAAGAATACTTAACACAAATTATTTTCATTAAATGTACGCTTATTAAAAAAACTAACCTGATGAATAGAGCCAATTAGTTGTACCAAAGCTTCCTTAAACTGCACAAACGTCTCTGTGGCTTTTTGATACCTGTAAATATAATAATTAAGGGTTCTTAATCATAATTTAGTATCACAATTGGCGCCTCAGTTGCTTTAGTGCCTAGAGACTTTGCTGTAAGCGGGCTCAGTAGGGTAAGAAATATTCTTGAATAAATAAATAATGTTCACACAGTGCGCTGCGTCAACGCAGTGCACACACGACTGAACTACAGCTGCAACCGATTTTAGTCCGTAAAATAACGTGCGACAGGGTTATTAGACGCAACACGCCGTGTAGTCGCTCTCAATAATATCACATTTCGTACTTGTGATCGTGCATGGCGTCAGTGAAGGCGTAGTCCAGGGCCAGCCGCAGGGCGCGAGCGGCGCGGGGCGCGGCCGCGGCCTGCAAGACTCTCCGGGCGCCCCGCTCCAGGCAACGCGCTTCTACCAGTCGCCGGCACGCGTCTGCGCAGCCGCTAGTCCGCTCCCAGCCGCTCCTGGGAATTGTCAGTTGATTGACAGATTCAATATTATTTTTTTTGGAGTTTACTCCTTAAGAAACGATTTGAGTTATAAGGCCCGGTACGGAAATTTTATGAGTAAAATCAAGTGTAACACGAAAAGTGGAGGCGTTACGTAGAAAGAGACAAACATATATATCTGTAGGATTGAACATGTAAAAGAATGAGATGGAATACATTACACAGCGTATCTCATTCTCGGGGTCTCCTCTTTGCGCGATATTTCGTAGTCTCACTGTATTTTATTTATATTATTTTGTAACATTCTTTATGTAATACGCTTCATTGAAGTAATATAAATAATTCGAATAATTACAGATATAATATGTATGTTTCTCTTATCATTTTATCAGATGCGTTCATTTACACTTTTTTTCTATTCGATACATATACAGTCGTGGTCAACTAATTAGGGACACTCTTTGGTTAAACCGAATTGTGAATTTATTTTTTATTTTCCAACGAGTCTAAAGCATATTCCATATCTCTTACATGTAAGTATAATTAGTAATTTATGTGCCCGATTATACAAACAATAACAACTTCTTAAACATTAAACCTCTTTACAGTATAGCTGATAGATTATCGTAGTGCTATTTGTTCAAATAATGCTGGCTGGCCATTTAATTAGGGACACTGAGATATTGCGTTCTATTTCCAAAATTTGAATCTCAATACTTTTTTACTTCTTCTCTTATTGTTTCGTGGTAGTTTTGGCGGCAATCCCGATATTTATTTTAAGTTTTGAAAAATATTTTGAAGAAAAATGGGTAAAAATAAAAGTTGCGATCCAACACTACGAAAAATTATCATGAAGTTTGTTGTTGAGCATGGTTAGCCATACCGAAGGATAGCAGAACATTTAAATTGTTCAAAAACTATGGTATACAATGCAGTGCAACATGTCAGACGCAATAACACAGATTTAAATGTGCCCAGAACAAAAAGATCGAGAAAAACAACTCCGCAAGAAGATAGAATGATAACCAGGTTAGCTAAGAAAGATCCGTTTCTAGGCTCTATTTTAATTAAACACGAAGTGTTTGGGACAGACGAAAGAGCTGGTGTCTCAGCGAGAACCGTTCGACGACGTCTGGTAGAAGCAGGGTTGTTCGGAAGAGTGGCTCGCAAAGTACCGTTGTTGAAGAAAGAACATAGAAATGCTCGTTTGGCGTTTGCACGTAAATATGGACATTGGACCTACGCCCAATGGCAACATGTATTATTCTCTGATGAGACCAAGGTTAATTTGATTTCTTCAGATGGAAGGCAATACGTACGGCGTCCAGTAAAAGCGGAAATGAATCCAAGATTCACAAAAAAGCAGGTGAAACATGGCGGTGGAAACATTAAAATGTGGGGTTCATTTTCTGGACGTGGAGTGGGACCTGTGAGGAAAGTTCAGGGTAACTTAGACCAACATCAATACAAGGCAATATTAGAGGAAACGATGCTTCCCTATGCTGAGGAGCATCTCCCTATTATATGGACGTTTCAGCATGATAACGACCCGAAACATACCGCCCGTTCAGTCAAATCGTTTCTTACCAGTCAGTCAGTATCGGTGCTAGATTGGCCAGCAAATAGCCCGGACCTTAACCCAATCGAGCACCTTTGGTACGAAATCAAGAAAAAAGTAGCCACTTATCGTACCACAACTTTAGATGAACTTAATGAAGCTTTTTGTGAGGCATGGGCAAACATTCCTGTCGAAACATGCCAGAAACTGATAATGTCTATGCCACATCGGTGTCAAGCGGTAATTACTAACAAAGGTTTTGCTACTGGGTACTGATTTTACACGTAATAAAATGGAGCTGTTAAAGATATTATAATACTGCAGATTATTAGTTTTGTTTAACTCTATTTTTCATTATAGTTTACTGTCCTTAATTAAATGTCCAGCTACAGAATTATACCTTAAAATTGAATACATGGTCAACCTTTGATATTAAATACTTTTTTCTATTTATTTATTCTTTTATTTACAGCCATTTAAAGCATAATAATCGGACCAAATTATGCAAATAATAGTTACTGAGAAATCAATAGGGTTTTATATTTGTATGTACATAACCGGTTATTGTTCTTCACTATCTTGCATGTCCCTAATTAGTTGACCACGACTGTATATCATAATTATCGTTCGTAAGGAGTAAACTCCAATCGTGCGTCGTAGCTGACACACACACACTTTTTTTTTTATGTTTTTCCTGTCGTTTTGTTTGCGCCTGATAGTTTCACAGTTCTATGTTTTATGTGGGAAATAGAATCGGCCGAGGATATATATGACGATATTATGTATATCCGCGAGTAAAACCTGTTTCCAAAATGAATAGTGTAACTCGCGTAAGTTTTGATAGTAAACTATGTTAGTAAAAATCTACCTACAGAGACACCGCTCCAGCAATTTCTGAAAAGAGCCACAAAACGCCATCTTGCAATCTCCGGCTGACTTCTTCAGTGCACCCTCCAAGACCGCTGACCGCACCCACCCCAGATAATCATCATCGCCAATCTATTAACGTTTCCACTACTGGGACACAGGGCCTCCTCTCTTGACGAGAGAGATTAGGCCTTAATTCGTCACGCTGGCCATGTGCATGGTGAAAGTCACATATTCTTCAAACTCTTTAAAGTTCTCAGTACACGCCGGTTTCCTCACGGCGTGTGCCTTCACCGTTAAAGTACGTGATTTAAAGCGCCCTCGACCTTCCAATGAAAGTCGAGTGTGCTCGAATACATGGCCAACACGGCTTTTTTTTGGCGATAAGCATATCACATGGAGGATACTTCAAATAGAGAATACTTGGCGATGGCGGTCAGCTTCCAGGCCGGCATGCCATCGTCCACGGTCCTGACTGCTTTGTGCGCGTACTCCGCGGCCGCGCGCAGCCTCGCGCTGGTAGCGGCGAGCGCGTCGCGGAGGGAGCTGCTCTTCTTCAGTACACCTTCTAAGGCTGTGCCGGGACGGGTGCTCTCACCCCAGATAGACTCTGGGAAAGATAGTAAATTATTATTATCACTGAAATTTATACAAATAAATATGGCTGGAAAATCCACACAGCAATATAGCCGTAGTAAGCATACCGTATATCGTAGTAAACAAGTTGAGTAGTATCTGCCAATGTCTATAGATAGCTATTTATACAAATGTAAATGTAAACTTAATATGTTTTTATTTGTTGTATGTTTTATGAAAAAAAATTCCTTCAATTTACATACATGTTACTTTATGTTCCATTAACATATTCTGTAGGTAACTAAAGATAATGTTGAAAAAGACTGACCAATCAGCTGATATTGCTGCGCGTATAAAGTCTTGAGCTGAAGGATCTGAGAATGCAGTGACTTTTTCTCTGCCTGGAGTTCGCCTTGTCTACGCCGCAACCAGGCCAGCTCAATGCGGTGCATCTCCTACATCATCAGAGTTTAAATCAAAGTATCACTCAGTAGAACCAAATAAAACTAATAACTATGTCATATTCTAATTCTTACAAGGGCTGTGTACGTCTTAGGTGAATAGTGCTCTAAGCCGCAGCAGACTTGGGATATACGTCGTAGCTGCCTGGCTCTACGGCGTAGCTGACTTGTGCTCTACGGCGTAGCTGAGCTATTGCTTATATTATACATTCAGAATCATTATACGCTAGCCGTGGTGTATCTTTTACATAATAGCATAAAAATTGCGTAACTGAGCAGTAAGTCTTATTTTATTTACTCTGTTAAGTTACAGCAACGCAATAATAAATACTCGTATGATTCAATTTTACTCCCTTGTGCTACCTTTCTATTGACATTAGCGACGAAGTCTTCATTTTCAGTAGCCAGAACTGGCCGTCTGTAGAGGTCTAGGCTGGCGAACATCTGTGAAATAAATTAGAAACAAAATTAAAAATGTATATGCAAATAAATAAACTACAAAAATACTGAGTCTTACCTGGTGCAACGTTTTGGCGTAATTATCAGTCGAAGAAGTTTGTGCTGATTCTTCAAATGCGGTGATTTCCTAAAACAGTTTTTCTTAGTAATAATGATAATTACGATTTATATTTGTTGGTATTATCCCGGGTCTATATTTCTATCTTTTGATCTTTTTTTCTCAGGGACAAGTGTACGAGTCCACCTCTTACTTATCTATATAAATAAAAATGAATTGTTGTTCGTTAGTCTGATTAAAACTCGAGAAAGGCTGGGACGATTGAGCTGATTTTGGTTTTAAAATGTTTGTCGTAGTCCAGGGTAGGTCTTAACGGTGAGCAAATAAGGAAAAATTGCCGGGAACTTTTTTTACCCGTGCGACGCCGGGAAGGGCCGCTAGTAGAGTAATAAAAGTTTTACATCGTTTGTACAAAACATTTTACGTGTGAATCCGTCAAAATGTCTATCTTCCGTTTCAAGTTGTTAATGCAGCTGGAAGTTAGTTTGATTTAGATATAATAGAGAGATACAGTGCTTCTCTCTGACTGTTACCTGGTGTATGGTGTCCAGCTCAGATTCTAGTACTAATGCCGACGCAAACACCACTGTCGCTACATTTTTACGGTTCTAGAAGTTAGTTGGAGTGAAAGGTAACAGAGAGAGACAGTGCTACTCTGTGACAGCTACCTGGTGTATGGAGTCCAGCTCAGCGCCTACGACTAGCAGCCTCGCGGAGGGCATGGCTCGCTCGCCTGCTATTATTTCGGCGTCGAGGCGCGCCAGCGCGGATACCACTGTCTCGACATTTCTACGCTTCTGGGAGTACGTGGTCTGTGGCAAAATTACCTTGGTTAGATTTTATGTTTTTTAATATATTGTTAGTAAATCTGCTAGATAGTACCTATGTTTATTACTTATTTTTCTTATAAACTATAGACATTAAGTTCAAGAAAATGGTAATGCAGATAGGAAAACAGTCGAAAAGCTAAGTACATCAAAAGAACCAATGATATGTAATGAGAGAATATAAAATACCAATACAGGTGCCTTATGTTTTATTATAAACCTACCTTATTACAGTTACTATTATTTTTTTATAAAGTTCATAAATTTAATTCACACTTAACTTCATTTTTTATATGTATAAACTGATCTCCTAATAACTTACTGAGTCTGCTGAAACCCCAATCTTTGGGGAGCTTCCGGTACAACCCATTCGAACCATCACACACTCCACAGTTGATAAGAACGAAAGGTTTTACCTATTTTATATTACCACACATACTACTACTATGTTTTATAATTTTATCACTTCAACGAAAAATTATTGAAGTCATGAAGTTATATTGTTTTACTTCAGCAATCAGGCTTAGGTTGGTTATTGCACTACGTAAAAAAATGTTATATTTAATAATCAAAAAACGCCGATACGCAACTATCTACGACCGACCTCTGATAAATCCTCAAAACCTTAAGCATCTCGTTTATACAAGAAAGCTTATTTTGAAACCGTGCCAAGGTTACTGCGAACATTAGTTTACTATTTATTTACTTTGCAAAACGCTTTGAGAAGACAATAAGCGATGTTAGGGTATTGGTACCGAACTGAACATGCGAGTAATTTACACGTTTAATAGGTCATGGAAATGCACGAACTTGCTGTTCAAGCTAATTTGAACCTAACTGTCATAGACATTGATTACCCTAACAAGCTGAGGTGGCTAATTACTTCTAAATACTCGTTTGCTTTTGCTTTAAGGGAGAATGTGTGTCATAGTAGACAAAACTTAGAGGCTTTGAAAACTTACCTACCTACAACATTTCTGGTCATTTCACTCCTTCGCTTAGTACACTTTACACATACAAAAAGGTCTAAGTAAGGTATATACTTAAGTCTTTAAAATGCTCAAGAGGAATCTCATTAATGTTTATGATCTTAAATAAATTGTATTCCTACTGTGAGTTGTATTATTATGTACTTATGCTAAGATTAGTATGAAGATTTTTATAGTTCCCAAACAGCGTCCCTGTCTGTTCTCACATATTTTATAAAGATAAAGAAAACTTTATTGTTATTTTTTTCTAAATCTTATCTAAATCTTACATCTTACACAGTTAAACAATAGTATCAATAATCTTTATCCGCTAGGTCATGCAATAAGTACAATCTTATAGGTAGGTACACAAAACTGAAAAACAAAAGATAAGTACAATGATGTGAAACCACAATTTGACATTTTTAGAAAATAAATTGAACACCTAAAGAATAAAAATAATTTTACATAACACCTAAAACATATATGTAGTTTAAACTATACATAATTAATTATTACATATCATATAATGTATAAATTTTACTTAATGTTACAACATGATTGCAAATAAACGATCTATGAGATAGACTCATACTACTGTACTGTGTACAGTTTATTCACATTTTACAATAAAAATATAATATGCAATAAAAAAACATATGTTAAAATCTATCACTCTGGTAATACATAAATAAATAAATATTTCCGGACAATCTACACAACAACATCTAGCCCCGTGGTAAGCTCTAAGCTTGTGTTACGGGCACTAGATATCTGATATACTTAATATAATATACATACATATATAGATATTTTTATTATACATATTAAACACCCAGACCAAGGAGAAAAGTGCTTGCAGAACATACAAACAATTTTACCCTCGGCGGGAATCGAACCCGCTACCTCTTGCTCTGCAAGCGGACATTCGCCCACCGCGCCACCGAGGCAGTAAAGTATAAATAAGTAATACATATAGCTAATATATGTAGGTAAAGCTAGTTTCATCATTAACCTGTTTAAACCCTTTGTTATATAAAAGTTAGTATTGCTATTCAGAATTATTTCTAATAAGATCGAAATTTCAGATTGGTAGGTAGGTACTAATAAATTCCCAAATCTCGAATTTTTATAGCTCATTTGCATAAATAAAATAGGTACCTATATTAGAGAACAGATTCAGGTCCACGATAGAATAATCATTAAGTAAAGATGTCTCTCTCAACATTTTATTCATCGACTGCTGATGTACAAAAATATTTCTTCTTATTTAAAAAACGTTAATATTTTCCATCCATCATCACATCAATCAGACCACAAATTTAAACCCAAAAAAATTAGGAAGAAAATTGGCGATGCAAAGATTCTAACTAGCGCCTCTAGTGTAAAAATTGTGAAGCTGTCTAAGAACGACACTTTGACAGGTTTCGTTACAATTAACCCCAGGGAAAAACATAAAAAATAAATACAAATCAGATATAACTTCAACAAATTGGCGATGCAAAAGATTACCCGAACGCCTCTAGCGGCGAAATTTTGAATCTGTCTACGAACGACACTTTGTTTATTTTTTGAAGCTATATCTGATTTCAGTTCAGTTTCAGTTTCTTGTAATTGGACTTTGCGCTTGAAGCGACAATTTGCCAGTGTCGAGTTAAATAAAATTATAAAGTGATAAAAATGTTACTCAGATGAACGCCATTTTTCGTCTATATCTGATTTGTATTTATTGTTTATGTTTTTCCCTGACGTTAATTGTAACGAAAAATGTCAAAGTGTCGTTCGTATACAGCTTCACATTTTGACACTAGAGGCGCTAGTTAGAATCTTTGTATCGCCAATAGACAAAGTGTCGTTCCATATAGCCAGTCACGAATGCCATCTATTAAAAGAAGAAGAAAGTGTCGTTCTTAGACAGTTTCTAAATTTCGCCGCTGTGGATAATCTTTGCATCGGCGATTATTATCCGTCATTAATATTTAGCACTTGTCTATTACTCTCAAGCAAGAAGAAGTAACATTTAATATTCTCTGCCATTGTCAACTTCATAAGGATGTCAACTTCATAGTTCATATCTTCTTTTTCATTTCCACGTTGAGTTGCCAGGCAAATCCTTCATTGTACAAATATACCATTTATCAGCTGTTTAGACAACTAAATTTAAAATAAAACCTATTCCAAAACTTTAGTTTGTGTAAAGTAAATAATAATCATATTATTTTGTAACCTGTGCGTAATGCCTTTCCATTTGAGATCCTACTCGATATATTATGTATAATCGATGTATTATGTATATTTGCAGATATTCGGTTCTTCTTTTCCACATTCACCCCCCATAACTTTTAAACGACTCAACCGATTTTTATAAAACATATCTATTTGTGTTCCTTTTGTAGCGGTGCTGTAGCAACAATGGTTGCTGCAACCAACGCTAGTTCCAATATGGCTGGCACCAACCGAATCGGAGTGTATGTAAATACCATAAGTACACTCGCGCAAAATTCACCTTACATAAAAAATTAAATGGAAATCACATCATCAAATAAAAAAATAAGTAAAATGATTGTCCAGCTAACAATGGAAACAATATAGAAATTGATCGACCAGACTATTATGCAGTTCAGATGATTTTCACCTTTAAGTGTGTTATATACCTAAACCGTGGAAAATATTTATTTCATGTAGCAAATCAAATAGCACCATTTACTATGAATTACGAATTAAATACTCTTTTGCAATTCTAGTTTGATAATCAAACTTTAAAATACATAAACAAAGATCGTAGATGGTAGCCCTGACGTCTGCCCCCTCCTTTCCACTCCTGTCTGTCATCGTACCGCCGCCGTCACCACCATCACCAATTTCATTCCATCCGTCACTCACTATCGTAATTTGGTGTAATTTTGTAATTTACTGAATTATTTTAGTTTCTATTTCATTTATTTGTACCTATTTACTTTTCATACATAGCAGTGAAATTTAGAATCAGCTGGTAAGTCCTATCTTCGCACTATTACTAATTGTAGTACATGTCGGTAGTTAACATTTTCCTAACGTTGAAAAAAATATCTTTCTCGTTTCAGGTTAGCTAGAGAATAACCACTTGGGCCTCAGGCTTCGGCCTGTGGTCGTCAAAAACTTTGGGTGACTAACGAAGTCCATCCCTGTATATAAAAAAAGCAAATATATATTTGGCAACATTGCACAATATTATTAACAAAACTCAAAAAATGTCTCAGTGGAACAATTCATACGCTTATAACAACCAGTACCAACAAGGCACAAACGGCTGGAACGGTGATCCTGCTAACCAATATGTGAATCATGGATATTACAACAGGCCAGATGCTAATGGGCAATATGTTAGTTTCAATGAATTTCTTACTCAAATGCAAAACAGCAATGCTTCCTCTCAAAGTAACAACAGCTCTTACAATAATGCTCAGTATGATAGCTACCCTCCTGGTCAATATAACTATCAAAACATGCCCTCCTCATCTCAGAGTCAACTTAACTACAACTATGGGACTTCAGGTGTATCCAATGAAGCTAGTGCATACCCACAGCCACAGAACCAATACAATGCTTCTACTGAACAGAACGCTTACACAGCCAGTACCCCATTCAAGTCTAACCTCACTGCCACTGCAGTTGAGTTTGTTCCAAAAGGTTCAAATCCAAAACCCTTGAGTAGCCAAAACATTCCTGAGTCTTCCAATAGTTCCAAGGATGTGAGTGATGGTGCCAGTGAAACTCAATCATATGGTAGTTCGTCAGATCGAAACTGGCGTCATAGGCCACAAAAATCTAGTGATACAAAGGAAAAACCAGTGTCTAATGGGCATCAAGATAACCAAAAAAGTTATGGTCGCAATCGTGATAATTCTCAACAAAATTATGAAAATAATGGTAAGCATAATAAAAATGAAGACCATAATACTGAAATCAATACTAATAGCAGTGAAGCAAATGGTAGAAATAACGAATCTAATCAGAGTCATGAAGCAAGTAATGTGGATCGTGAGCCACGTCCGAGGAAATATGATTCAAGTAGTAGAAACAATGAAACCCGTAGAAATCAAGATTCTCGGCAGCATAATGATAGAAACCAGGAAAGAGGAAATAAAAACTATCAAGACAAAGCCCATGACTCTAGAAGAATTAATGATTCAAATAGTAGGAACCGGGATTCTACTAATTATGACTCTACTGCTAGGGGCCAAGAATCAAGAGATGATGCTGATCGGCATGAACCTCGTAATGAGCGTCGTAACCAATCAAAAGGGATCCCTAAAAACAAAGCTAGCAAAGATGATAGAACTTTTTATAATAGTGGTATTAATAAAGATGGTCTAGATAATAGAAGTGGGCGTGGTGAAAACTCTGGAAGAACTGATGAGAAGAACCGAGACAGTAATGGTGGGTCCGAAAATCAAATAAGAGATAGTTATAGAAGAGGAGAAGGTTCCAGGGATAGTTATAGTTCTAGAGATAATTATGGAAGGGCTGAAGGAAGGAGTGATGGTGCTGGACGCATGCAAAGAAATAGGGCAGGTACCCAGCGCTTGCGAGGAGATCGGAGGGAAGATGATGAACAGTATAGTAGTAGTTCTTACAGTTATAGGGAAGAGAGAGACAGAACAGAGAGGAGCAATGATAGGGGAGCACGAGACAAAGGAAATGATAGGGACAGATATGATAAACAAGATAGAGAAAGAGGGTATGATAAATTTGAAAGGCAAGAAAGAGACAAACAGAAAATAAATAGTCCTGCAAGGCTTAAAAATAAGCAACAGACTGATTTTGGTAAGTAAAATAGCATTTTGCTAATATACTCTTACCTTAGTATATATGATATGTCTATTAAATTATGAAATATCAGATGTACATTACCCATAACACAAGCTTAGAGCTTACCATGGGGCTAGGATGTTGTGTGGATTGTCAATATTTATATACATATTTAGTAACTGCTTGTTGTTTTAAAATAACTCTTAAATGTTTAATATTAAAGTTAACTTTCTTTGCAGCAAACAAAGAGATGACCCAACGTGAACGTCTCACAGAACAACTAGATAAAGGAACCCTAGAATGCCTAGTTTGCTGTGATAGAGTGCGACAGACAGATCCTGTGTGGTCTTGCTCTAACTGCTTCCATGTGCTTCATCTTAGA
Organism: Gymnoscelis rufifasciata; assembly: GCA_929108375.1. NCBI lineage: Eukaryota > Metazoa > Arthropoda > Insecta > Lepidoptera > Geometridae > Gymnoscelis > Gymnoscelis rufifasciata. The sequence goes on from OV815311.1 coordinate 13,553,876, forward strand.
TGTGTTAGGAGATGGGCTATGAGTAGTATTATTGGTGAGTCAAAAGTACAGTTCTTTATTAATAATAGTAATAATAAGGCTCTCAGTATTCCCTTTTTTATATGGTATAACCATACACCTGACTGGGCAACTGGTCAGAAGAGGCTTCAGTGGGCTTTGGGTCTAAGTAACCCCTTAAATATCTGGTGCCGAAGGCAACAGGAAACCACTGCAACTATATTTCCGAGAAAATCGCCATGTCAGTACAACAAGCGGTATCACGATTGCGATGCGATCTGCTTAGCAACCGGCCGGAGTAGGAGACCAGGCACCCCTTGGAAGCAGCAGGATGACCTCCTACAGAGAAAAGTGGCGAGCTGTTTGTCATGCGAATATCATCTACCCACACCGCCGACACATGACAACCACGACCGTAACGGAAAAAATGAAGAATTCTATTTCTAATGCATATAATATTTTGGCACAAAATTAGTTGTCGAATAAGTTGATGCCTCTAAGAAACAATAGGCATGCCAGATATCGCCGGGTAGTATTGATATACAAATAACTTGATTTATATACAAATAACTACTGTTCAAAACATGTAAGAGAAGCAATCCTTGTAAATTTTGATTCCAGAGAGTAAATGGCGTTGCCCGGCCTGTCAAAACACCACCAAGATCTTTCCCGCGGAATACCGTTGCATGTGCGGCGCCATGCGAGCCCCGGACTACCAGCGCGGCAACGGCGCGCACACCTGCGGCATGTCCTGTAGACGAGAGCGCACGTGCCCGCACCCATGCACTCTGCTATGCCATCCCGGCCCGTGCCCGCCGTGCCAGGCCACTGTTAACAAGTTAGTTTTTATTATTTTATGCAGAGACGAGGTCAACGATGAAACAAGTTTGCCCAGAAAAGCCTATTCACTTTGGTCTTAGAAGTGGTGGTAGTTTGTTGTTTCAACACTTCTATTCACTATCTAACACTTCAATCAATCTTCTAACACTTCTATTGATCTATTGTGACTTATCTGATGAAGGAGCTGGAAGGTATTATAAGACTTGACTCTCAATGAGTTTTATATGATGACTTTATTGTAATAAGTATGCAACTGATAAAATCTTGTGTTAAAATACTTGTGCCCACGATTGTACGCGTGGATATAGGACTAAATGCTCTGTGTAAAAAGAAATTGTATGGTGTCGGATCACTAGTTAAATTAGAAAAATATTGATTAACTTTATTTACAGACAATGTGGCTGCGGCGCGGAAACGCGTTCAGTGATGTGCAGTAGTAAACTGTCGCAGGTTTGCGAACGGCAGTGCAACCGCACCTTAACCTGCCACGTACATACCTGCGTCAAGGAGTGCCACGAGGGGGGCTGCGCGGACTGTGATAAGACTGTTACCCAAGGTAAGGGTTGACACGCGTTCTGAATGTGCAGTAAAGATTATCGTAGAAGTATTACTGTAGGCTTAGGATTTCCTACGGTCCAGACGGATACCGTAAGTAGTGTGTGCTGTGATGGTGTGTCGTTAGGGTGTGAAGCAGATACCAATCAGTTCATCATGTGCATCAGTTCGTAATTAAAGACAGAATGATGGTAGAACGCTTTGTCTGCCAATAAAACTGTTATCCAACTTGTTGGACTTAAGTTCTATCGTGATCATATCCAACCGTTAAATCATGGTAAATATCCCGTTGTTAATCCTAATAATATTTCCAACCTTTGAAATAATACTGACTCAAACCAGTGCAGAGTATGTTCACTTTTCCCTAACCCTTATGATGACGAAGTACTTAATTATTTGTTTATTTCCAGTGTGTTATTGCCCCGCCGCCACCGAGCGCACAGTGGCGTGCACCGCTGAAACAGGCCGTGTTACACAGTGGCAGTGCGGACGAGGCTGTGGGCGCATATTAGCGTGCGGCGCGCATGTGTGTCGCGCGGAGTGCCACGCGCCGCCCTGCCCGCCATGCGCGCTGTTACCCGCCGCCATAGCGTCCTGTCCTTGCGGGAAGATGAAGTGAGTCTTACAGTCTTAGAGTATTTATAGTAAGTATGCTTACTATAGATACTCTTATCTATAGTATCTATAGTTGTAGTAGAGTATCTATAGTAAGTATGCTTATTATAGATACTCTAACGTTATAGCCCAGATTACATAATGTATGTAATCTGGGGTTATAGTCATCTCTCCATAGTATTTATGAGACAGCGTGGCAAATTAGAGTGCGGCGCGCATGTGTGTTTGGAAATTGTTATTACTGTAATTATAAGGTTAAACAAAAAAATTCTAAAAAATTTGGCTTAGCCATATAAGTTAAAATGATAACTAGTCGTACCAAAGTCTTACTATTGTATATCCTATCAAGGATAAGCTGTAGAAACTTGTATCCGTTACCATAGATGAAGTAAACAATTTTTGTTTTTAGTCCATGCGGTTACTTATACAACCTTTTGTTCAACAGTTTACAATAAAAATATTTTAATTGTCAATTTTAGTAAATGGAACTTGCCTTGGTATTCCGAGACCCCTTTATTTATAACCGTGACACGAAATGTAGGTACTATTATTTTATTCTTGTTACAGATTAGAGAAGGATGCTCGCAATTCGTGTACGGACCCGATTCCTCTTTGCGGTAACATCTGCGCTAAGCCGCTGTCGTGCGGGCCCGTCGGCGACAAACACTTTTGCAAGCTCGTTTGCCATGAAGGTAAGTCTTATCTGAGGCTTTAAAAAAAGTAGTTTATCTTGTCTGCCAAGCAGTCCCCGATAAACTATTCTACATAACTCTCAAAATTAAAAGTAAAGCAATCTAGGATGACGTCATTTGTCTCACACATGCACTATAGCCCTCTGTCACCCTTAGGCGCCATACGTATAATAATCTTCAGAATTTCTTTAGAAATTAATGTCTTGACTTTGAGTCATTATATTTGTGATTGTTTTAGGTCCCTGCCCAGTCTGCCCTGAAAGCACCCTAGTGCAGTGCCGCTGCGGACACTCGAGTCGAGACGTGCCATGCGTCGAATTACCGGAGATGTTGAACAACGTCCTCTGTCAGAAGAAGTGTAATAAGGTACGTTGAACTCGCCTGTACAGTACATGTTTTTAGAAGTGTATCTCTGTGAACACTCGAGTCTGAAAACTGGAAATGTAACAAGTTAGGTTGAACGGAACTAGGTTTGTACAAGCAGCACCTTAGTACAGAGTGTGGACACTCGAGTCGAGAAGTGACATGCGCCGAGCTATCAGATTTGCAGAACAACTTGCTCTGTCATAAGAAATTTAACAAAGAAGGTTGAACTAAGAGTCCACGGACTCTCAACCCGCCCTAGTAGAACCCTGTCAAAAAAAAAACAACCATACGGCCTATTGCATAATTTTAAATAGATGACGCGCAGTCGAATTATCTCCTAGAATCAAATATTATTAGCGTATTGTGGTGTCCACGTTACTGTCTACTAGTTCCTTTCAAATACGCGCTTAGCGTCCATCTTTTTGACCGACTAATACTCCTATATAATGTTACTATCGGCCGACATCGCTCGGGTAATTATTCAAATATCATATTTAACTTTTTCTCGCCGTAAAAACAATCGTCCGGTCCGGTCAATGGTCCTACTAACACATTTTGCGATCCATTTTTATATTGGTGATAGTGATAGTGTTTGTCCAAAGCTTTTAGGCAAAAGGCATGCTTTTTCTCACAGATTTTACACTTTTCTAGGACATTTTTTGTACAATAAATTAAATAGAGCAATACACATGCATTCGCGTAATTTATATAAATGCACAAAAGTAGTTCAAGGTTATCTACAAAGTTTGTCATACAATGACACTGAAAACCTCTTATCCGTTATAAAATAAGTAGTATTTTGTAAGTCAACAATTTGTATTTGTAATCTAGGTCCTAAAAAAAAAGCTAAGCTCCCCGCGCAGCACGCGCACCACGTACTTAATATGTATAGAAAAAATAATTATGTATGAATGTCTATTATATTAAGATATGTAATTGTACTAATCCAACAACTATGTCGGAGCAACATGTGCATTAAATTAGTTATAAACATTGTTATATAGAATAAACTTAGGAAATAATTTATGCCTGAAAAACAGGATTCTCCTAGTTCAGACAAAATAAATTTTAAGGGTTTTTGTCAACTTTAGCTTTAAGTAATTTTCTGAATAAATATTATTATAGGTATTACTAGCGGCCCGCCCCGGCGTCGCACGGGTATAAAATTTTCCCGGAAATTATTCGAATTTTTCTCGCCGTAAAAACCATCCTATCTCTCAAGTTGGATCGAACTGCACATGGTGTGCGAATTTTATTATAATCGGTTAAGTGGTTTAGGAGTCCATTGAGGACAAACATTGTGATACGAGATTTATATATATTAAGATAGAAGCTAGATTAACGCGTGTTGTTTGTTGCACAGAAGCTATCATGCGGGCGGCACCGCTGCCGCGCCCCGTGCTGCGACGCGGCGTCGCACCGCTGCAGCGTGACCTGCGCGCGCTCGCTCACCTGCGGCCTGCACCGCTGCGAGGAGTTCTGCCACACCGGCCACTGCCCGCCGTGCCCGCGCCTCAGTACGTACTTCTCCTTGGTCTGGGTGTTTAATATGTATAGAGAAAATATCTATGTATGAATGTCTATTATATTAAGTATATCAGATGTCTAGTACCCGTTACACAAGCTTAGAGCTTACCGCGGGGCTAGATGTTGTTGTGTGGATTATCCGGTAATATTTATTTATACTGCATGCACACAATTGGTCTTACCAATGTAAATAAGAACTCCGTTGTAATAACTATAAAATTTTAAAAACTCAAAAAGCTGTGTTGTTCTATCGCTTCTCAACTTAGTATAAAACATTGAGGCGAACTGTCAAGACAGTGTAATTTCCTTGATAATTTTTGTTTAAACGATTTAGTTTTATTAATTTTAAGCTGACTCGTCCATGTATGCCCTGTGCTTCTAAGGAAATAAATGTTTTGACTTTGTAGTGATTGAGAGTAAGTTGATTGTTACTATTAGATTACTAGTATATACTTGAATTTTTAATATAATGCGTTTGTAATGTAATACGGCATCAATTAAAATTATTTTCCAAAATTAGTCAACTAGCCTGTTCACACTGGAGTAACCCGCACGTGCAGATTGACAGTAGCTCGCATCCAGGTTCCCCCATTTTTACAGCATTACAGGTCGGCTTTTTCTCGCATTAGGTTCATCATTCCATAGCCCATTTATCGACGAAAGCTACTTTTTAGAACTACCTCGAGAAAATACGTGCCGTGTAAACATAGTCCAGCTATAATTCAACTCTAAAATGTAGAATTTTTCCTTTTGTCGTGCAGGTTTCGATGAGCTCCGCTGCGAGTGCGGCGCGTCCGTGCTGCTGCCGCCCGTGGCGTGCGGCGCGCGCGCCCCGCCCTGCGCGGGGGCGTGCCCGCGCGCGCGCGCCTGCCGCCACCCGCCGCACCACACCTGCCACTCCGGCGACTGCCCGCCCTGCGTCGTGCTCACCACCAAGCGGTGCTACGGCGGACACGAGGTGACCTCAATTAATACAAAATATATATTCTCACCATAAAAAAAGGCGTGTGTGCGATTCACACACGATAGAAGTGAAACTTCAGTATATCGACAAAAGAATAAGAAGTATAAATAAAAAACAAAAAAAAAAATACTATGCAAAAAGATTTTGTTCGGGCGGTCACCCATCCAAGTACTGGCGTCGCGCAAAGTTGCATAACCTTGTTAGCGTTTAAGATTGGCTTACCCGACAGGTAAGCCAATCTTATTTCCATTTCCGTTGCATCCGGTTTCAAATCACAACGATTCTAAAGAAGTTTCACTTCTAAAATTACAAAAGGTTCATCTTATCGCTAATATGGAGGTTTTTGTCTGTTCACGTCCGTAAGTGTTAACCCTCTGAATCCTTACACGTGACCTCCGGGTGGCTAAGAATAGTCTCTGGTGGTAGGCTTTGGCCGCGGCTTGTCACCAGCTTCCGGGCTGGGCCAGTGCGTGAAACGATGTGGAGAAGCCAAAAAAATAAAAGAGGTTCATCTTGTCGCTAATACGATGTCTTACAGGCGACCACCACGCTACACTAAAACTAAACTAGGTTTAATTGCACCATATTGAAGATTCGCCAATAAATGAAGATTCCCGCCGCGGGACCTGATTTGAAATCTACAATTTCTGGTTGCTGGCCTGGGTGTTTTTATGTATTTATAATTATGTATATATTTACAAGAAAAATGTTTTTATGTATTTATAATTATGTATATATTTACAAGAAAAATCTACAACTTCTGGTTGCTGGCCTGGGTGTTTTTATGTATTTATAATTATGTATATATTTACAAGAAAAATGTATCTATGTAGTATATCGGTCACCTAGCACCCACGGTACAAGCTCTGCTTAGTTTTGGGTTAGGTGATGCTGTGTGATTAGTCCGGAAATATTTTTTTATCTTCATGATTTTTAACACCTTACGTCTTCGCTTAAATTTCTTCTACACTTGTAACTGACTTAAGCCTCGTACTAAACAACTAGTAAAGTGGGGTTTATCTCTTTGTAAATATGTAGATATAAATATGAAGATGTGTCTCGCGAAGTCACAATTTATCTCGCTGCGCCAAACCACTGACCGCTTCACGAGACACTAACGGGATTAAGACTTATCTGTAGCAGATGATTTCTTATATGTATCTCCTCATTTCTTCATTTGTACGGAAACCTTGAACATAACTGTTTAATATAACTAGTAACGTTTTATATAAAACAGCTTACTTATAATTAGCCGTTAGTTACACACTGTGTTAAGTATTTAGTTACCTAGCTGTTAGTTTTCCCAAAATTATAAAATAAATAAACATGTATAATAAAAAAAAAGGTGTGTGTGCGATTCACACACGATAGAAGTGAAACTTCAGTAAATCGACAAAAGAATAAGAAGAATAAAAAAAAAGTGTGTGTGTGTCAGCTACGACGCACGATTGGAGTCTACTACTTACGAACTATAATTATGATATATATCGAATAGAAAAAAAAGGGTAAATGAACGCATCTGCTAAAATGATAAGAGAAACAAACATATATCTGTAATATAATTATTCGGATTATTTATATTACTTCAATAAAGCGTATTACATAAAGTATGTTACAAAATAATAATTTAAATAAAGCATTGTATTTGTGTCTCTTACCATTTCCGTTTCATCTTTTTGCATCCGGTTTGAAATCACTACGATTCTATAGAAGTTTCACTTCAATATCAATGTATGTATGTATATTATATTAAGTATATCAGATGTCTAGTACCCGTAACACAAGCTAAGTGCTTACCACGGGGCTAGATGTTGTTGTGTGGATTGTCCGGAAATATATATTTATGTTTTTATTTATATTTAACCCTCAGGCAAACGGACGAGCTTGTCCGTTCAGGAACCTTCGCAACATCTTTACATCCAAACTAGCTCAGTACCCTAAGACCTAGTGGTAGCTATAGCAAGCGATATAAACCCTCCTTTTGGTTTCCCAGGAGCGTAAGACCATACCGTGTTCTTTGGAGGAGTTCTCATGCGGCCTGCCGTGCGGGAAGCCGCTACCGTGCGGGAAACACTACTGCATCAAGACTTGTCACAAGGGACCCTGTGACACTGGCAAGTAAGTAATAAATAATATTAATAATTTGATTGTTATGTGACTCAATTTGTTATTTTTATTAACCACCGACCAAAGAAGATGGGTGTTATAAGTTTGACGTGTCTGTCTGTCTGAGACATCATAGCTCTCGAACGGACTGAACGATTTCTTGTATCAAAGGTGAGTTTAGTGCGAGTGTTCTTTGACATGTTTCATGAAAATCGGTTGTGCCGTTTAAAAGTTAAGGGGGTGAGAGTGGGGAAGGAAAACCAAAAAACGGCAACGGTTTTTCTTTTATTGTAAGTTTAGATTTATTATTATTGATAGTGACTTTGTATTAATAAGTTTGATGGAAGGAAACGTCACACGATATAGCAATATTTCTGTATCCACTGCTCACGAGATGCAATTTTTCTCTTGAGTTTTTTGACGCGCGAGTTTTGTAGTTACTTTTTTATGCAGCGTCTCTTATAAAGATGCTACAACAATATTACGATCTAGCCATTATAAAGGCTAATTAGTAATTTTACATATGACTTAAATTGCTACGTAGAGTAAAATAAATAATGTGTCCATTAACACTTTGCTTATTGTCTCTATTTAAGGGGAAGACACTAGGTTCTTGTGTTCTATAAAATTGTTATTTACACTCACTGCACTAACATTGACACTAATAAAATTAATTTAAATCTAACTCAAACGGTTTTGTCCGATTTAGTCTTCTCACTATGTCTTAACGCAGTTAAGGTATCAAAGTCAAAAACGTTTATAAATATAGCACTGGGCATACATGGACAAGTCAACTTAAACTTAATTAAACTAAAAAATGTAATAAACAAAATATCAAGGAAATATCATTGTATTGACAGTTCGCTTACATTTTTTACACTGCGTTTAGAAGCGAATAGAACAACACATCCATATCTGTTTTTACAATTTTGTAGTTTTTACAATTTTGGTGTTTCTATGCACATTATACAAACATTTAAATACCACAGGTGTACACAACCGTGCAACGAGAAGCGTCCCCTGTGCGGGCACGCGTGCAACGCGCCGTGCCACGGCGGCGGCGGCGAGGGCGGCTCGCCGTGCCCCTCCCCTGCGCCGTGCCGCGCCGCCGTGCGCGCCGCCTGCCCCTGCGGCCGCCGCTCCGCGCCGCGCCCCTGCCACGAGAACTCCAAGGACCTCGCCAGGTATCAATACAATACAATACAAAATTCTTTATTGCAATACCACAATATAGGAACATACATAGGAGATACATGTTTCATACAGTGACACAATGGGTGACCTTATCACTAATAGCGATCTCTTCCAGGCAACCTTTGGATGGATCAGTAATTTGGTAATAAGAGAGAGCAGTGGCGTTTACACAGATTTATAAATAAAAATAAAATGAGTAGATATCGTATTCGTTCCTCCTTGTATCCAGTCCCGTTACGCATTCTAGGTTTAGTTTTTGTAGTATTGTACAGTTTTTTTAATTTTGGTGTGTATTATAAAGAATTTTCTATCTATCTATTCGTCGTGATAGTACACGACGAAACAAAGCCGGGAGTGCTTTAACAACACACAATCTTGTCCGGTACATAGTAATTTATTAGATATTCCCAAATATTTGATATTGAAAGGGTAAAATGTATGACAAAGTAAAACCAATCGACTTAATCACTTCTCAAAACATTAAAAGAGAAAAATACAAAGGTTGTTATTGTTTTCAGGATAATGAGTGCCTTAGCTGCAACGAAAATGCAAGAGGGAGGTGCCATTGAAATCACGGAGCAGCGGCCCGCCAACATGCTGAAGACGTAAGGAACACTATTAAAAATATATTTTACCACGTTTTAATGTTAATCGGGACCAAATGGATTGATGAATAGACACTTAATTAAAACAGCCAACTCAAGGGACACATTTGACTGGTCACAGTCATGTAACGTGTTGTTCTCTAGGCCATATCCTCAAGATTCGGTGTTCTTGTCCAACTTGTCTGGCCCGCGCTCGCACAAGGGTTACATGAAATGTTAACCACAAAGATCATTAATAATAGTCATTAATAGTAATTTATTTATAGTAAAATTATACGTCACAATTCCATTTTGGTTACACTGTTTTTTTGTACTAATAATGTCAAAACAAATAAATCATCAAATTCAATTACATAATAAATATGTCAAATTGCAAATACATAGTCAATAACACATGTCAAGTTTTAATAAATCAATACAATACAAACGGAATGTCAATGCAAGCAAATTAATTGGTACATATGTCAGCTACTTATGATTTGTCAGGGAACACTAAGAACTCATCATAGGTATAAAATCGTTGGTTTATTTCATGTGGTATAACAAACCATCGAGCGGCTTGTTAATAATATAAGATAATCGTTTCTTTCCTCAAAACATAGGTAACATTTTGCTCAATGAAATGAGCTCGCCTATGTTTTTGTTTGGTACAAATATTAAAAACATACAAGAAAGTTAAATAATGGAACATCATAAGTCAAACAAAATTATCGGAAGTTAAATATTTATAAAATAATGCGATTACAATAAAATTATCATACAATTATTTTATTACTTGTTTATTTATTTAATTTGCACGGCGGCAGCCCTATTACACAAATTAAAAATTAGCTACAACAATATATTCTTAAAAATTAAATTAATTAAAACAAGACCCAGAAACAATAAACTAACATCAAATCACATATTATACAATTTTCTTATCTTATATGTATAAAATTTAATACAAGCGCTCAGAGTACTATAAGCAAGTAGCAGCAGTATTGTCAAATTTGTTAGTAATTAAGAATATTTTACTAAGTAATTGTTTCGCTCATTTTGAAAAATATAAAAACTGTCAATTTCTCTTATATTTTTTGGTAGCTTATTGTATAATTTGGCCCCATACAAAATATACTTTTTGCTAATAAGGCTGATCTGCTGATTTGGCATAACGACTTTATTTAATTCTGCGACAAGTTGCTCTTATTAATCACCACCTTCACGTTCGTAGACTGGAATGCGACGACGAGTGCCGCGTGGAGGCGCGCACCCGCCAGATGGCGCTGGCGCTGCAGATCCGGAACCCCGACGTGTCGGCCAAGCTGGCGCCGCGCTACAGCGACCACGTGCGCGCCACCGCGCAGCGCGAGCCCGCCTTCGCGCAGCAGATACACGACAAGCTGACCGACCTCGTGCAACTCGCCAAGAAGGTACCTACTATTTTTTTATGCTTGATAAGCCTTCATTTGACCACAATCTCACGTGATGTAAAGAGACGATGTGGTCTAAGATAGGACATGAAGACCTAGCAGGTAGATGACTTCTCCGGACCATAAAACGAAACACGAAAAAATCGTTTCACGCACTGACCCAGCCCGCAGGGTGGTGACAAGCCGCGGCCGAAGCCTACCACCAGAGACTGTTCTTAGCACCGCCCGGAGGTCACGTGTAAGGATTCAGAGGGTTAACACTTACGGACGTGAACAGAAAGAACACTAAGAGTCACCCAAGGTGTTCGAAACTGGAGCGACCACGTGCTTTCCACTATCGTTAGTTAGTTAGTTAGGGGGGCCCTGTTTTTCCGCACTTAGACTCAAATTTCCACTATCGTGTAACCACTTTTATGTCTCTCTGTTGTCAATCCATGATGATAAGGAACTGTAGGTAACATAGGGAGAAGGTTTGAAGCTTATAATCCTCCACCGGACTCTGTCCGCATCTCGGTCGGTGACGTAAAATTTGGAGGATTATGAACCTGCAGTTTGTCTTTCCATCGAGCAATAGAACTTCCTCGGTATCATCCCCTTCGGTGTCACATATCGACAGTTAATTTCCCAGGCTTTCATAGTCTCAACGCATTATTATATAAGAACATAGACTGTTTATTCTCACTAGTACCCGGAACACTAGCTTATACCTTGCTCTAGTTGTTGCTGTGAAGATTTTCCAATATACAATACATATACATTAGGTTTATTTCTCTGAAGAAGAACACAATGTAATTTACCTAAAATAGAACTAAATTCATTAAATACAAATAAGTTTTATACACAAATAACTAAATGAAACGCTTGCTCATTTAAATAAGAAAATAGACAATGAAATGTCCATGCTTTGCTATACTTCTATTACTCGTAAAACTTCAAGGAAAAATGTTTTTTCTTTTAATATACAGTGACATTATTTCAACATGTTCGTACTGGTATGGTACTTAAATGCCAGGGTCAACACAAGAGCTTAAAATTAACACTTTTTGTTGCAGTCGAAACAGAAGACTCGCGCGCACTCGTTCCCCTCAATGAACTGGCAGAAGCGTCAGTTCATCCACGAGCTGTGCGAGCACTTCGGCTGCGAGAGCGTGGCCTACGACGCCGAGCCCAACCGGAACGTGGTCGCCACCGCCGACAAGGAGAAGGTAGTACATTTATAAATAAACGTTGTGAACGTATAAATGTATCGAAATCATACCTGTTTACACCTGGCTGCGAAGAGGTGCGGCCAAGTGCGGAACCGCAACCGTGTTTTTGAAGTGAAACTTCTTTAGAATCGTTGTGATTTGAAACCGGATGCAACGGAAATGGAAATAAGATTGGCTTACCTGTCGGGTAAGCCAATCTTAAACGCTAACAAGGTTAAGCAACTTTGCGCGACGCCAGTTCTTGGATGGGTGACCGCCCGAACAAAATCTTTTTGCATAGTATTTTTTTTTTTTTTTATTCTTCATTTTCTTTTGTCGATTTACTGAAGTTTCACTTCTATCGTGTGTGAATCGCACACACACCTTTTTTTTTTTAATCTTCATATAAATGGCCGTGATGTAGACGTTATTTGACGTTAAAAACAAGTGAACGATATTTTATTCCCAAAAATCAATAAAAAATAATTTAAAATCGTCAATATTTTGATAGGCAACCTGATAAATATATATTCTCCTAATTATAAATATACATAAAAATTCAGTTTTCAGCAAAAAAACAATGAACGCACTAATCCTGCAGCCGGATCTTAGACTATAAAGAGACACGTACTTTAGCGTGAAGCGGATTTTTTATTTTTATTTCGATAATCCTGTACTGTCTGCCAATCGATGATACGTATTATTGAAAGTACAGGGTGGCCCATAAGTCCTTTGAAATTTAAATTTCGAATAAAATTCAAACGGTGTGCAGGAATGGCGCGCGGGGTACGCGGGAAGCACCAACGGTCTTTCGGAATTCAGACGCCATGGAGCGTTTCACCGGTGCGGACCGTGCTTTTTGTGTGCGCGAGTTTTATCGCAACAATGATTCTGCTACCGTTGCGCGGCGTAAATTTCGAGAACATCACAATTTACGCAACTTTAACGACACTCCAAGTGTTCAAACGATTAAGAATTGGGTTAATAAGTTCGAGGAGAGCGGTTCTACGTTGGATAAAAAACGGTCAGGTCGACCAAGGACATCACGCACGGAAGAAACCATCGATGTAGTGAAACAGTCAATTCGTGAAAATCCTACCCAGTCTACTCGTAAGCGTTCCAGTGCATTAAACTTAGCCAGAACATCATTACAGCGGATTTTAAAGAAAGATTTACTTCTTCACCCTTACAAGATTCAATTAGTACAGGAATTAAAAGATACTGACCCTACGCACAGACTAAATTTTGCAAATGAAATGTTCGACCGCTTTACATCGTTTAATAACGTGTTATTCTCTGATGAGGCTCACTTCCACATCAACGGTCATGTCAACAAGCAGAATTGTCGCTACTGGAGTTGCGAAAATCCAAATCGCAAACATGAAAGGCCCTTACATAGCCCTAAAGTGACAGTTTGGGCGGCTATGTCAGCGCATGGCATCATAGGCCCTTACTTTTTTGAGGATAGCAGAGGTCGCGCGGTTACTGTTACTTCGCAGCGCTATGTGGCAATGATCGAGAACTTTTTTACACCAGAGTTGCAGAATTTTTCAGGCTTCAATACGCGGACCTGGTTTCAACAGGATGGAGCAACTGCCCATACCTCTAACACCGCTATGCCCGTCGTCCGTCAACTTTTCCCTAGTAAAGTGATCTCTAGAAGAGGAGATATTGCCTGGCCACCACGTAGTCCGGATCTGACCCCAATGGACTTTTTCTTATGGGGTTATCTTAAGAGTAAAGTGTATGAAACCAACCCGCGGTCAATCGTTGTCTTGAAAGAAAATATTCGACGAGAAATGGCAAGCATTACAGAACTTACTTGCCGCGCAGTGATGGACAATTTTAGACGTCGCTTACAGGAGTGCCGCGATTGTAACGGATTACATTTAGATGATGTAATTTTCAAAAAATAATTCCCATTTTATTAGAATTACTTCAAAATAAAAACCTTTATCATATTGTAATTAGTTTTTTTTATATGTTTTTTTTACATTTCAAAGGACTTATGGGCCACCCGGTATTAATGCAATATTTAAGTAAATTAAATCGATACTTCAAACAATACTAATTTCGATTTTCATTAACAAAACATAGCTGAGAAGGTACCGTACGTCTCGATGTAGGTACCCTGTTATAGTAAGATAAATTTAATTTGTTGAGCCTTTTAAAACTAAACACATTTCAATTAAATATTTGTGTTGTTGTTTAATGCTCCTCGATTGTATTTTTTAATTTCTGCTTATGGAAGGTGTATAGGTAGGTGTATCCCTTTCTCTCACACTACGTCGGCGAAAGGCTTCTTTTCTCTCATTAGAATCCGCCGCGCTAGCCGTATTTAAAGTAGTACTTAAAAGGGCTCCCAAGATTCAGGCATTAGAGAGTATTTGAGACAGTTATTGTAGTGTCTTTTTCACTAATCATACTGTTTACAGTCGTGGCTGCCTGCGATGAGCGTGTTGGAGGTGCTAGGTCGCGAGGCGGGCAAGCGCCGCGTGCCGGGGCCCGTGCTGCGAGCGCCGGCTCAGCCCGCTACTGCCGCGCCCTCTGCCGCCAAGTTAGTATTACAACATTAACCATCTCTTTAGTTTTTAAAAAAATTAAGAATATTTTTTTTTAATACTTAGCACTTTGTGGCCTAAATAAATCCGGATCACCAGCAGGAGATTGAACGATTTCAATGCAATATATAGTTCCTCGATGGTTCGGTAGAGGCAGCACTGTCACTAATTTGTTTCTGTAAAGTTTTTGCTAATACGATATAAGAATTTGCGATTTTGAATCAAAAATTGCGCAAATTTTGCTATCGCTTCGCTTTTGCAAGTTACGTAATAAGCATGCCAGTATTTCAAGGTGTTTTTCTATGTATCTTATGTATGCATTCACGAAAATAATATGTATGTAGCACATCAGTACCCTAATACCCATAGCACTGATACCACCCCACACACAGTATCACCACAATAGTACAGAAACATTTATTTATTCCCGTTGTTCCAGATCTGGTAGTGGTTGGGCGACGCTCACCTCGTCCAAGTCCACGAACGCATGGGGCGCCCGCAGCCAAGGTCAGGCCAAGCCTGACCCCAAACCTGACCCCAAGCCTGAACCCAAGCCCGAACCGAAGATCGACTACTTCGACAACCCGCCCGATAACTGAACTCAACGCTCAATCTATCATATTAATTATACAACACGAATCGACTCACTGCTCGTCAAGCGGAGCCATATTTGTAGTTTTTATACTAATGCGTAATCGCGTAAACATCGCGGAAGGAACTAGCTTTTTGTTAATCCAACGAATATCTTACCATAATGTTGCGAACTTCATGTTTCGATGTTGGAAATCGAAACTAATTTCAGACGTTGAAAATAATAATTGTAATGCGAGACGTTTGTTCGCCAATGACATATGCAGGCACCGTTGTCAATGTCAAAGTTATTAAATTTTCAGTCATACTTAATAATATGACCTCACGATGCTCCAGTGCCTCTAAGGCGAGCTTACTGACAGTGGCTCTCATTCCATTAGGGTCCATTTCACCTGGGAAATAACCTATCTTTTATGAAAGAAAATGTTCTGAATTCCTTTAAGTTCTCTCTGATCATTTTACAAAAATCCAATTACATTTTGCGTTTAAAATGTATAGAATATACTATGATACACATAAGATAATGTTTTAAAATTATAATTCATATATTTGAATGATATATCCATGATGATTGCTTTTATGCGCATAAGACAATGTTTTTAGGCACGTCTATACAATAGCAAAGTCCACCATAAATCTTAAACTACATAATAAACACCACGTTTTAAATATTTAGCGTTTATAACGTTTTGTAATATGGTATTGCGCAAGTCACAGTCTCTCGCTGGCCGGGATAATATGTTAATGTGTATCAACCAAACCACAAATTGGTCGCGTGGCAACCGCGCATTATGTATGCGTTGCCACGCTAGGCGAAACCAACATTGGTGAACCAACATAGATTTGCCTCAGTCGAATAATGCTCGCTCAGCCTTCAATACCACTGAATATAATAATATGTCATCAGAGCTGGGAGTCATCAATATTATACGCTATCTTACTGAGCAAAGACAGGCACGATCGGAAAACGAACTTAAATTTATTGTGTACTCGGTAAAAAGGCATGATATTTACAAAATTCGCTTAATGTCATAAACATTGGCGGAAACTGTGTTCATAATCACTAGTTATAAAAAGGGTATTTGGGGATTTACTGTGAAATTAAATAGAGGTAGCATAAGCTTTTCTTATTTGATATACCTATAGACATATAACATTAACATAACCGTTGGTGTATTTGCTGTTAAAATATGCATTATTTTAGACGGTTCCTAGATCACCGATACTAGTATCAAAGTAAAATTAAGTTGTAGTAATAAATAAAGTTGTACTGATTTGGAAAAAGATTTATCATCAAAATATCAGCTGTAGTCATCCACTGCTAGACAGGCATCCATACATTCTAAACATTGGTTTGCCGATACTCACAATTTTGCCAACAAACAACACTTAGTCCTTAAAACCGAGTAAAGAAATAGTTATGCCATTATTACGTATCAATGGTTAAATTAAGAACTATCTCGCTTTGGCACATGTGACTGAACAATATAGCTCTATATTATAACTATTGTCTAATATTTCTCGGAGATGGTAAAACAGGCCCTAATGCTCGTAATATTATTTCATCCGTGCCCTAGTCTATCTAAAATTATAGAGGTATGTAAATAAATTGGCTATCAATATACATTATATCTGGGAAAGCTGGTAAATATTCGATATATTGGGTTAAATAGGTCGTGTCGTGCGCGTAATAGTATTTAGTATTAAAAAAAACGGTATATAGGGTTATTATTGTATATAAGTCCCTACTCATAATAAGTAGGCATTTTATAGAAAAAAATGCATATAATACTGTAGACTCATGCGATTAACTTAGCAACATGAATAAAATAGCACAATGTTTAAATATATCACACGTATAATGTAGTTACTTCATCTTCACACATTATATATTATTAAACGTATCTTTAGTGAGTACAATTAGTTAGCAAAAAGCCATTCTCCCTCATTCATAGACTGTGTTTCCACCATAGAAGTGCGATGTAGCTCAACCGGGGGTTTCTTTTGAGGCTTCAAAATTCAACATTCTCTATTTCAATTGGATTGGCAGCTTGCTGTAGAAACGCATACATTATAAAACTAGTTTATCTTTGTTTCTTGTGTTTATAAACTCGCTTAAAGTCTCGCTAGTGATTCTATTGGGTCCCTGCATATCCTGCTAGGTTTCTAAGCGATAAGCATTCTTGCAAATTTCTGCTGGAAACGTACCATTATAGGAGAGATGAAATAAGCCTCATTTTGTTTTTGTGAGTTGTAAAAATATGTACGGAACCATACGATGCGATATACGCAAGAACAAGACTCAAATGTAAACTACGCCAACAGAGTACCTACATAATATCTAACAATGTGGGCCTCGAAATGATTTTACAATACATTTATTTCTAGCAGTTTTTCGTGTCTGATAAATATTATTATCTCACCATTAAAGTATATCGTATTGTTACAGTGTTTTTTATAAGTGTACCGTTAAATTTATAAGTGAATCTACGGTACGGTGAAGGACAGGTTTTCTATTAAATTATTATATCATAAATATTGTATGCATTCATAACAAATAGAAGATGTAATGAAATTCGCTGTTGTACAGGCGACCAGTGTAATTAAAGTGTTACTTATTTGTTACAAACAAGTTTTATTTTTAACCCCCGACCAAAAAAGAGGGGTGTTATAAGTTTGACGTGTCTGTCTGTCTGTCTGTGTCACCATAGCTCCCGAACGGATGGAGCGATTTCAATTTAGTATTTTTTGTATGAAAGGTGAGTCTTGCGCGAGTGTTCTTAGACATGTTTCATGAAAATCGGTTGGGCCGTTCAAAAGTTATGGGGGTGAGAGTGGGGAAGCAAAATCGAAAATCTGCAAATATACTAGTGTGGGGTATCAAATGAAAACGCATCGCGTCCACATTAAATAATATTATGTTGTTTTACATTTAAGGAAATTAAGGCATTGGAATCGGGGGTTTTTCTTAAATTTTAAATTTAGATTTATTCTGTAAAAAAAACAGTAGGTATGTAAAGGCGCTTTCAATTTCCTTTGTTCCCGTGATACTACTATAAATCTAACTACCAGTAGTAACATTGGTATCTTTCTTTGCCCGTGTTACAACTATCTGATCTGCTACTAAGACAGGCAGATTTTTGGAGTTTACTCCTTAGGAAACGATTTGAGTTATAAGGCCCGGTACGGAAATTTTATGAGGAGTAAAATCAAGTGTAACACGAAAAGTTGAGGCGTTACGTAGAAAGAGACAAACATGTATATCTGTAGGATTGAACGTGTAAAAGATTGAGATGATACATTACACATCGTATCTCATTCTCGGGGTCTTTGCGCGATACTTCGTAGTCTCACTGTATTTTATTTACTTATATTATTTTGTAACATACTTTAAGTAATACGCTTTATTGAAGTAATATAAATAATCCGAAATTTACTCTTTTAGCTGCTAGCTGCTACCCATTATCATAATTCACTTGTATTTTTCCAATATCATTGAATAAGATTCAGACATAATTCGTTAGGTACTTAGTACGTCCGCGAACGCACAACAAGCGACAAACCAACGCTATATATGCTGACATAGAACTTTGTTTTATTAAATACCTAATAGAAGAAACTGCAATTACAGATCAATTTAAATGTTATTTGGATTTTGTTTAAACAGCTTCCTATGATTTGGTCTCGGAAATTTAATGATAGACCCATTCATTCCAGACTGTTTTATTATTCGTAGACTTCAGTTCAGTTTCTTGTAATTGGACTTTGCGCTTGAAGCGACAATTTGCCAGTGTCGAGTTAAATAAACAAAACATCTATGGACCCTGTGTAGTATACGTCATAGCAAAAATGTAGGTACTTATGTATAAACCTACATAAAAAAATTAAATCACACATCAAGAAAATAGCTAATCTTCATAAAATCAGTAAACTCTCTTTCGTTATGACAAAATATATCATTGAATTAGTTTACTCATCATAGATTTTCTTTATTTCCGAGGTATTCAAATGACATTGTTTTATACACACTGTTAGGCTAGAGGCCTATTGTTTTGGCTTGCCTGCATGTCACGGTCAGAGAGTATATAATCACTACGCTAAAGTCACGGTTATCAAAATTCCACACAACACAAATTGCTTATAAGTTCATCTGAGCAAAACACTGTTCTGGCCATAAAAAAGTTATTATTACAAATGTGTTACAAATGTGAATTTACCAAAATCCCTACACATGGTTATTGTAGACATTCGAGAAATTCTGTCCAGTTCCAAAGACGAAAATGTTTATATCGAAAGCATTTCGAGATATATCAGGAAGCAGTGGTGGATTTACCAGCAGGCTGAGTAGGCTCGAGCCTAGGGCTGCAAATTTGGGAAACGATTTTTTTTTGTTTTTTTTTTACTTCAAAGAAATGAAAAAGATGACGTTTACAAAATTGTTGTGTAATTAAATAGCATACATTATATTAGGTCCTTACATATGAAATTGGCGTTTTTCGTACTGGCCACTTTAATCACAAATTTCTCCTCTTTGGTAAGGAATTCCAAATTCAAATTTGTACAGCTATAGACTCATGTATTTGTGCTTCGATGATCGTCATTCATTTGTTTTTTTTCTTCTGTTTTTTTCTGTTTGCGTCACTCATTTTACAAAATGGAAAACTTAAAATATCGCATTATTTACGAGTACGAGTTCCGCCGTGGCACTAGTGCTGCGGAAACAACTCGAAGGGTGAATGATGTGTATGGCGGTCGTGTTGCAAAAGAAAACACAGTTCGTTTTTGGTTCCAACGTTTTCGTTCTGGAAATTTCGACTTGCAGAACAAGCCCCGTGGACGGCCTGAGACTCAAGTTGATAATGAAGAGTTGAAGGCTATTGTGGAAGCGGATCCATCGCAAACCACGTCCGAGTTAGCTGCAGGCTGCGGTGTTAGTGATAAAACTGTTTTAATTCACTTGAAGCAAATTGGGAAGATTAAAAAGCTTGAAAGGTGGGTACCTCACGAATTGACTGAAGCAAACCGGCAAACGCGCGTCGACTGCTGCGTTACATTACTAAACCGGCACAATAATGAAGGTATTTTAAACCGAATCATTACCTGTGATGAAAAATGGGTTCTTTACGATAATCGGAAGCGCTCAGCGCAATGGTTGGATCCTGGCCAGCCAGCCAAATCCTGCCCCAAGCGAAAATTAACCCCAAAAAAGTTACTTGTAAGCGTTTGGTGGACTAGTGCCGGTATTGTTCATTACAGTTTTCTCAAATCTGGCCAGACTATTACGGCTGATGTCTATTGTCAGCAATTGCAAACCATGATGGAAAAGCTAGCGGCTAAACAACCTAGGCTGGTCAATCGCTCCACGCCACTGCTGCTTCACGACAACGCTAGACCACACACTGCGCAACAGACGGCTACTAAATTAGAAGAGCTTCAATTGGAAAGTCTAAGACATCCTCCGTACTCCCCGGACCTTGCTCCAACAGATTACCATTTTTTTCGAAATTTGGATAACTTCTTGCAAGGGAAAAAATTCAACTCCGATGGGGCAGTCCAAATCGCCTTCAAAGATTTTATTGATTCCCGTCCGACTGGTTTTTTTAGTAAAGGGATCAATGAACTACCTATAAGATGGCAAAAGTGCATAGAAAATAATGGTTCATACTTTGATTAATTAAATATATTATATTAAAAAATATTCGACTTTTTGTTCCTCCCATACAACGCCAATTTCATATGTAAGGACCTAATACATACACACTTGATTGTTGAGCTTCGATTCGCTCAAAAATATACAGAATAATTATTTTACGTGCAATTTCATCGAAATTGTTGCATTGTAAAAATAATGTATGATATGACAGACAATTATTGAGGCTAGGGCGGCAAAAACTATTCAGCCTGTACCTTGAAAATTTGTAAATTTGCCACTGTCAGCAAGTGATATTTTTGTATTTTTTTCCATATATTTCTAATTTGTTATCATATCATGGTTCTGAGAATTGCCTACCAGGTATATAAGTGCTAACGGGCTGATGATGACAATGGTCATATAAATAAAACTGCATATAAGTATAAAATAAAGTGTAATAAAATTGTATCAAAAGATTTTAAACTTGCGTAGTATAGTCAATATCTTTCAAAATGCTATCAAAGTACTGTGACAATTTAGTCATATCATTGAGCATCTTGCACCGGCGCTTGTAGCTTTTCAGGAATACTTCTGCGAATGTGTCTTTGCAATGTTCAGGACTTACACAATCGAAGGATGGTTCCGAGTTCCCGTCAAGGTGACACACTGGGATTGGTTCACTCATTGCTCTGATTCTCTGAGGATATCTTCTTTTCTTTGTAAATCGACATTGATGTAAGTTCTCAGAGCGATGCAATCTTCTGGATCGTACGTAGGAATTTTCCATACATATCTGCGGAAGTACGTAACAAAAGCTTTACGGCTTTAGTGAAAATACAACATGGCGATAACTGGACGCCATTTTGAAAATAAAAATAAAGTTAACAAACTTTGTCATGCGGGGTATCATTGAATAGGTATATAGAATAATTTTTATTTATCTTTAAACATTTTTCGATTAGGCTGAGTGACCGTATTGGATCTATATCGATAATCGATCGATTCAAAGTTGCGTAACAACCATTCTCACTTAAATTCACTTAATGGGCTTATAGATTGGTAATATTCCCAAAAAAAAAGTTTGATCACAGTCGGGTTAAATTTTTTCTAAATTTCATCTTATTAGTATTGTGGTCAGCCCGGTCCCAAGTTAAATAATCCATTTATATTATTCTCATAGGCTAATAAAAACTTACCTTCTTTCTACGTGTATATCGGGCTGTATTTGAAATTGTATAATTTTTTATTTTTCTACTTCTATAACTGTCTTCAGAATCATTTTCAGCGAATATCGCTACTGGGCATACGAAGGGCTGCAAAATATCACCTTCAATTATATCATTTGTACGAACATACGAGTACAAACGACAAGAATATGGGAAATCTGTATAAAGTTCACGTACTAACATATTTTGGTAACACCCCTGCGGAGGACATCACACACCAGCACGGCGGTTAGGAACTGAGATCCATAATCATGATAGCAATTTCCTGAAACATGTCATGTAAATGAGAAATTGATTTAAAAATTTAGGAAAGAAAAGGGTAGATCTTGCAAAAGGACAGGATCCCAATTTGAACATTTATTATGATTATTTTTATCTTTATATTATATAAATCTTCTGTAACTACGTGTGGTAGTCATTGAACTCTTCCTAAATGGCTGGACCGATTTTGATGAAATTTTTTGTGTGTGTTTAAGTGGTTTCGAGAATGGTTTAGATTCACAATACGGTTAACTAGGTGCGAAGCGGGGGCGGACCGCTAGTTATTAATAAATTGTTGATCATTACTTGTTTTCGTTTCACAATTTTGTAATGAAACTATTATGCTAGGTACTGTTTTAGAATTCTTTAGATGAATGTTTTTTATGTGGTTTGCAACAGAATACCAATACTTTTTTTACACTGCAGTGCTCAGACTTAGCATTTATTTAAGTTTAGGGACTTCTAGTTACTATTGCTTAAGTAGTTGAGTTATTTTAACGAGTATTAAGGTAAAATCTTAACAGAGAACATACTATAAAAATCCGAAATGGGCCCGGACGTGATGTCGATAAACTTGAGAAAAGCTATTTTTTTTAACTATCCAATAATAATCGTACGTGTTGTTCGTATTACATTTTTGTCGTTTGGGTTGTGACCCTCAACCCGTTCCCCGCATACGCACGTGTATTCACCCCGCATACCCACCATTTCTGGTTAACCCTGTATATGCTTTCTTAATTCTTACCATGATTCAGTTGTATGATTTTAAATGCAAAGGAAACTAATTTCGTCCACATGAAAAAAAAATGTTTATCACTAGACTTGTTATCTTCGTCCGACGTGGCTAGCGGCATCTCCTCTTCCGAGGAAAAAACGCTTTCAGTCCTCTCTGTGCCCACGTCCGTATCTATTTCTCTCTCTATATTATCATCATCGAACTCAAACTCTGTCAATTTCTCAATATGCTCCAAATTGTCTTTCAATTCGTCGAAATAGTAGTTAATTTCGTCGACAACTGTATCGCGCGTTTGTTCTTCGCCGCCCTCTGCACTCTTCCCTTCGCTATCCTCCTCGTAGTCGCTTTTATCCGACTTATCCTCGCAGTCTCCACCAGCCTCTCCGCAGTCCTTCGCCCCTCCGGTGATAGTTCCGTCAGATTCAACGTAAACGACGCTCTGCACGCTATCAGCGCAACTCATGTTCTCCCTCTGCTCGTCTACACTCTGGTACTCATCATCGAGGTCTTCACGGCTGGTTTTGTCCGATATATCGTCTGCAGTTTGGGCGATGCCGGAGTCATGGAGATCGGAGAAGCTTAGAAAGAAGTCTTTAAGGCTGTTGGTTTTGGCAGTGTCAGCGCTTTCGCTTTTGACATTCCGGTCGACCCTAGAGGAGATGCTGTCGTGGCTGGGGAGCTTGTG
The DNA here is from genome assembly GCA_929108375.1 of Gymnoscelis rufifasciata. Lineage (NCBI taxonomy): Eukaryota > Metazoa > Arthropoda > Insecta > Lepidoptera > Geometridae > Gymnoscelis > Gymnoscelis rufifasciata. Next base: position 13,577,628 of record OV815311.1, read on the forward strand.
GTAGAGTGTGCGGCGGGCCTTGCGCTCCGAGAGCTCCTGCCTGAGCACACGGTCTTGGAACGACTTGTCGCGCAGTTTCAGTGAAGCGTCGATCCGGTTCTGCTCCAGCGACTTGAACTGTTCGTAGAGGTACCAAGACCGCACGCGACGCGAGCGCTTGTACGATACATCCAAATCTAAAATTAAAAATTACATAATAGGTGACCTCCATTTTAGTACACAAGTAGGTATTCATGAATGTGCATCAGAAATTATTAAACAGTTCCTTTGTGTCTGTTCTCGAAGCTCGGATATGTATTTTATTTTAAATTAATCGAAAACAAACACCCCGGAAAATCAGCAATCAAACAAATAGATAAAAACAACGAATCATAGCAACTACCGCCGCCCTCCCATATTTAAAATACACAATACTCAAAACGAAAAAGAAAAGAAAAACACATCTTCCAAGCTGGCTGGTCACCGAGGAAGATTAAAACCCTTTAGAGAAAATTCGACCAAATATTTTAGAAAACGCCCTTTCTTCAAAAAGCCGACACATCGAGGCTTAGTGATAATCGCTGGACAACAAAACAACATTTTCGACGGGTCCCATAGGACAGAGAAAAAGAGAAAGACAAAACTGAAAGATTGGGTGGACGATATCGTATAGGCAAAAATATAGAAAGATTGGTCATCTCTGGAGGAGGCCTTTACCTTTCAAGGAGAGGGTTCTTGTCTGTTCTGTATTTCAAAGTCAAAACGTTTATTTCCTTAGAAGCACATAGCCTACATGGACAGGCCAACTTAAAATTAATAAAACTAAATTGCCTAAATAACAAATATCAAGGAAATAACATTGTCTTGACAGTTCGCTTCAATGTTTTATACTGAGTTGAGAAGCGAATAGAACAACACAGCTATATCAGTTATTACAATTTTGTAGTTATTACAATTTTGGAGTTCTTATTTATAGGTAACTATTATAAGTTTAACATTAACAATAAAAAAAAATGTTTGTCATATAAGGAAGCTATTATAACATGAGCATATCAGTCCTGGTCAACCAGAATTATTAGAGCCTGTTACTGTGGAACTAAGCAACATCTATCCAAGCTGCATCATCCTTTATATAATCATTTATAGAGTAATACGCTTTTTTCATTAGACTTCTCTTAATAAATGATTTAAATTTTCTAATAGGAAGCTCTGTTACATTATGAGGAAGCTTATTATAAAAACGTACAGAGTTACCCATAAATGATTTGCCTAGTTTTTTTAGTCTGTAAGTAGGAATTAGTAATTTTCCTTTACTTCTCGTGTTAATACTATGTACGTCACTTTTTCTTAAAAACAAGTGCTTATTCTTGTGGGTGAACATCAAGTTCTCAAAAATGTACTGTGAGATTACAGTTAGAATGTTAATCTCTTTGAATTTTTCTTTGAGGGAGTCACGTGGTTTCATTTTATATATTGCACGTACAGCCCTTTTTTGCAGCACGAATATAGTTTGAATATCGGCTGCAGCACCCCAGAGTAGGATACCATATGACATAATACTATGAAAGTAACTAAAATAAACCAGTCTAGCTGTACCCTCATCTGTGATATATCTCATTGTTCGCACTGCATAAGCGGCTGAACTAAGTCTACCTGCAAGGTTTGTAAAGCATTTGTTTAATTAAAGCAATAGAATTTTATTTTATTGTACCTATCAATGATTTACATTCAATTACTATTAATCTTTTATTGGAGTTTACTCCTTAAGAAACGATTTGAGTCATAAGGCCCGGTACGGAAATTTTATGAGGAGTAAAATCAAGTGTAACACGAAAAGTTGATGCGTTACGTAGAAAGAGACAAACATATATATCTGTAGGATTGAACGTGTAAAAGAATGAGATGGAATACATTACACAGCGTATCTCATTCTCGGGGTCTCCTCTTTGCGCGATACTTCGTAGTCTCACTGTATTTTATTTATATTATTTTGTAACATACTTTATGTAATACGCTATAATGAAGTAATATAAATAATCCGAATAATTACAGATATATGTTTGTTTCTCTTATCATTTTAGCAGATGCGTTCATTTACCCTTTTTTTCTATTCGATATATATCATAACTATCGTTCGTAAGGAGTAAACTCCAATCGTGCGACGTAGCTGACACACACACACTTTTTATTTGGAGTTTACTCCTTAGGAAACGATTTGAGTTATAAGGCCCGGTACGGAAATTTTATGAGGACTAAAATCAAAAAAAGTGTGTGTGTGTGTCAGCTACGACGCACAATTGGAGTTTACTCCTTACGAACTATAATTATGATATTATATCGAATAGAAAAAAAAGTGAGTGTGTGTGTCAGCTACGACGCACGATTGGAGTTTACTCCTTACGAACTATAATTACGACATAAATTGTATCTCAATTACTCTCTCAATAAGATTTAATGTAAATAGAATATTTAGTGTTTAATTCATTAAATAATTTAAAAATTAATTAATTATTTACTTTAGACTGTGCATGGCTATGAATAATTTTGTTATATTTTATTGTAAAGAGAAGGCCCTTCCTTAGAGGGACCTTTTTTATTTTATTTATTTTTATAAGTAGGTATATCAGATGAACAGTAACACAAGCTTAGAGCTTACTACGGGGCTAGATGTTGTTGCGTGGATTTGCCTGATATGTTTTTTATTAATTTTATTTTACTCACCGAGAGAGTCCAGGAAATCCATTCATACGTCTTAAAATTAATTTGTATTTGCCGCGATGGTTAAAATATTTTTTCTGCGTTTCATGGGGTAAATTTTTCTAATAAGACTCGAAAAAGCCAGGCTCTGTTGTGATTACAGATAAAGTCATAAACCAGAGAGTATATAATCACTACGAAACCACATTAATTTCATCTTTTTTTCTGACGTAAATTTAATTATTATATATATCTACTGCCAGAACGTACCATTAAGAAGAGGTTTTATTGTATTTTGTAACTTTTTTTTTAACTTAACGCCATAAGTGACCATAAATAGCGCAACCGAGGATAGGTAGAGTAGAGAGTATATTTATATAATAATCACTACGTTTTAAGGCAGGGTAACATCTCGACTTTACTCCCTAACTCACCGTCGGTCGGTAGTCACTACGTTTAACGAGACGGGGCTACGAATTGCTCTCTAGTTATTTCAAAATTATAAAATCACAGCTTACCTTACATCAAATTATTGATCAATGTTTCTACAAATTAAAACAACATAATCCAGATAAACGCACTTTAGTAATAAAACCTGCGATTCTACAAACATAAGTAGTGCTAGTCATTTTCTCCCAACTTTATTGACAATCTCGATAAATCTGTACAAAGACGACGCGAAAACATGATCGACTACGCAGAGCTCTACTTTAAGCCAAATCTATGATATCTTTTTATAAGAAACATGATGGCCAATGCATTTATTAGAAGATGCTTCCCGTCGGGTGCCGGTTCTAGGCAGGGTTGGTCTGTGAGGAGTTAGTAGAAGAAGATAGCGCCTCCTGCTGGCTGCCGGCTGTAGCCAGGGTTGGTCTGTGAGGAGTGCATCCCAGAGTTCATGAGCTTCACGCTGAACGGCGATCGCCGCTCCTTTATACCGCCGCGTCTGATCGGGTGGCCCTGCGAACAATTGTTTACTTTTAGCGTTTTCTTCTTAACCCCTGACGAAAAACAGGGTCGTTATAAGTTTGACGTGTCTGTCTGCCTGTCTGGGACATCATAGCTCCCTTACGGATTAAGCGATTTCAAATTAGTTCTTAGACATGTTTTATGAAAATCGGTTGACCCATTAAAAATTTTTAAGGGTAAAAGTGGGGAAGGAAAACCGAAAATCTGCTCGATACTCGAGTGGTGTCTCAAATGAAAGCGCATGACGTGTACATTACAAAATAGTATGAATTTTTACTTTTAAGGGAACTAAAGTTCTGGAAGTAAGGGTATTTTTAATTTAGATAATGTATTTGGTCAGTACCTTATTCTAATTAGTTGATTGATTCAGGCCGAACTTCAGTCACGAAATTTCAGTACAGTATGTTTTTCTCAGAGTACAAGTAGCTCTCACCAGGGGGATCTTCGCCGGGGGATACTTGTCCAGGGTGTTGCGCAGACGGCGCCACGTGAGACAGCCGTGCGTCTCCGGCTGCAGGTACAGGTCCTGCTTCTCAGCCTCGCGCTCCGTCGAGTGGTTGTACGTCGAGCTCAGCGTGAAGTCCAGGCTGTCGTCTATCACGCTACAAATCAAAACACATACGTTAATACGAGTTAGAATTTGACAAGTGCCTCAACTTACTTACTTTTACTTAAGAAATGTATACTTAAGCTAATTTCCTAAACGACTGAACCGATTTTAACTGAACTTACACTGACAGCTGATGTTTAATGGAGTAGGTAACTAAAACTTTTAATTATTAAAACATTAGATACCTACCTACTTATTACATTTTGTAGGTACACAAAATAAATTATGGCAATACTCAGTGGTAACTTATGAACTTACTGTAAAGGATGATAGAAACTCATTTTCCTGACACTGGCTAACGTGTGATGGGAAAAGAGCCTACACCCTACAGGAACACCCCACTTTTCCTTCGTGCATACAACTATTTCCTTTGTAAGAACTCCTTCCCCTGACAAATCAGGAATTAGCGTTTTGTTCCTGATTTGTTGGGGATTCGTCGATCGAGTTGTGGCAGACATATCCGTCAATTTTTTAAAAACACACTGAATAATTTAATACCCACTTAACCCATATAAAACTCACTTATCCTTGCAATAAGCGTTAGGTAAACATTGAATCTAAATAAATAACAACCCCATAACCAAAAAGTTTACTAGGTATTACTAGGAAAATACAGCTTACATTCAACCATAAAATACGACATTAATTAGATCAAACGTACTCTCTGATTGGTTCAAGTGTTACCAAAATGGTAACCACGTAGTGATTATATACTCTCTGATGGTAACCATGGAAACTAGACAATATAACCAACCTTCACTCACTCACAAAAAAAACTATTTGACTCTGTTCAGTTTCTTGTAATAATAATTTGACTTTGCGCTTGAAGCGACAATTTGCCAATGTCGAGTTAAATAATCCTATTTGACTCAACACGGCTTTTGCCTATTTATCTACTTAACGACTTAACTATCCTGTAGAATGATGGTTGATTATTTTATGCGACTCCAAAAAAAGCAGTTTTTCAATTTTACCGTAGTACCTCTATGCACAAAGAGAATTTATTAAACTAAGTTTAGTTGCGCGGAACTTCCAGTATTTTTGGACGGGCTAACAGACGGTGTATGTAACCAGAAAACTTACCTATTTTCATTATTTATTCATGCCAATTTTGTTACATTCATATTTCATTGAGCTGTTTTACTATATTTTTAACCCCCGACCAAAAAAGAGGGGTGTTTTAAGTTTGACGTGTCTGTCTGTGTGTCTGTTTGTCTGGGACATCATACATAGCTCCCGAACGGATGGAGTGATTTAAAATTAGTTTTTTAGTTAGTTTAGTTTTTTTTTTTGTATGAAAGGTGAGTCTGGCGCGAGGGTTCTTAGATATGTTTCATGAAAATTGGTTGTGCCGTTTTAAAGTTATGGGGGTTAGAGTGGGGAAGGAAAACCGAAAATCTGCAAATTCACTCGAGTGGGGTATCAAATAAAAGCGCATCGCGTGCACATTACAGAATATATACAGGGTTTCCCAGAAATGGTGGATAATCCTGCACGTGCGTGTGCGGGGGGGGGAGGTGGGGCCCCAAATCCCAAAAAAAAAAATCTATTCCCAACAGTCCGCGGTCTACGAATTTTTTTGTAAAATTTAGAAATTTCCCAGTTTTCCTCACATTTGTGGGCATCACGTCCGCTACATGAGGCCTAGTTCGGATTTTTTTCTTTTAACGTATTCCCTAATAATGGTATTCCTAAATTACCTTTAAAAAAACGCAACTACTTAGGATAGTAGTTAACTAGTAGTCCCTAAACATAATTTTTATTTCTGAAATTTATTTTACTGCTAAGTTTGAGCACCTGTGGTATAAAAAAAATGTATTGGAGTTTTATAGCCAACCACATAAAAAAATTACCAACATCATAAGGATTCTAAAAAAGTAGCATAAGTATCTACTTTAATGGTAAAATTACTGAGCTATAGCTACTAATGTGTAAAAGTAGGCGTTTCATTACAAAATTGCAAAAGAAAAAAATAAAACAAGTAATTACCAAAAAAGTATTTATTATAAAAATAATCATAGTAAATGTTCAAATTGGGCTCCTGTTGCCCTTATGCAAGCTCTACACCTTTTTATAAAAGATCTTTGTAATTTGTTATTATAATTTTTTGATGATATAATTCTGGCTGCTTCGGCGACGCGAAGTCGAAGTTCTTCTAATGAGTTTATGGGTTTTTTGTAAACCTGCTCCTTCAAACAGCCCCAATAAAAAAAATCCAGAGGATTTAGGTCTGGGGACCGTGGTGGCCACAATATTGGCCCCAATCGGCCGATCCATCTGTTGGGATAGGCATAATTTAGATAATTCCTTACTTGCACTGCATAATGTGCCGGACAACCGTCGTTCTGGAGCCACATTCCTTGCCGGATGGCTAGTGGCTCATCTTCTAATAATATTTGCAACTGGTTTCGAAGAAATTCTAAATAATTGTTGCCATTTAGGTTGCCCGGCAATTCATAAGGGCCTATAATTTTTCCATTTAATATGCCCGTCCAGTAATTTATTTTAAATTGATACTGGGATTTATCTTCTCTCATCAAATGTGGATTTGTCAATTGCCAACTGTGCAAGTTATGAAGGTTAAGATACCCATCCCTTTTACATGTAGTCTCATCGCTCCATAAAATTTTTCTGAAAAAATCTTGATCTTCTTGAATTCTTGTTAACATTTCACTGCAGAAAACAATCCGTGCTTGGTAGTCTCGTGGTAGCAATGTTTGTACACGTGTCACGTGATAAGGATGCAGTTTAAATTTTTTCACAATACGATGTGCTGTAGATTTTGATATTCCCGTACGGCGTTCGATATCTGGCATCGAAATACTGGGATCTTCATCCACCATGTCAAGGACGATTTCTTCAGTTACAGGATTGTGGGGTCGTCCTCTGCTCCTAGGGCCACCAACGCCAGTACCAGGTATTCTGCCCTCTGAGTAAGCTTGGTGCACTCTTGTAAATACGCGATAGTCGGGGTGACGCGCGTTCGGGTATCTCTCCCGATAAAGTGTTGCGGCAGCACTTGCGTTGCCACTACATTCTCCGTAAATGTAATGCATATTGGAATACTCTTGGGGTGTATAAATTTCACGTGACATCACACAGTCCTGTTGATATACAAAACAAATGTCCAATAGAATGCCGAGTCGTCGCAGTTATCACCAAACAAACAAAATCCAATCAAAATGCACAAATCGAGTCCAGTAGAATGCCAAATGTAGAATTTTGTCACCGAGAATCAGAAAAACAAGAGCACATGCGATGTCGAGAACGTCGAAATACGCACTAAAATTAAAATAGTTTTAACTACGGAGACAAAACAATAACCAAACACGAATTCTACCATACAAAGGAGATTTGTTGACCCTTTCACTCGCAATTTTCCCAAGCACAGTTTGTCTCGCTCACACAGCTTAGAATTCAACTGAATGTGCCGAGCAGGTAGTAAAGTCTAATTTTAGGGTCGACAGCTCTACTTAACTGATAAAAACTAAAAAAAAATATCTGCAAATAATTTTGCAATTTTGTAATGAAACGCCTACTTTTACACATTAGTAGCTATAGCTCAGTAATTTTACCATTAAAGTAGATACTTATGCTACTGTTTTAGAATCCTTATGATGTTGGTAATTTTTTTATGTGGTTGGCTATAAAACTCCAATACATTTTTTTTATACCACAGGTGCTCAAACTTAGCAGTAAAATAAATTTCAGAAATAAAAATTATGTTTAGGGACTACTAGTTAACTACTATCCTAAGTAGTTGCGTTTTTTTAAAGGTAATTTAGGAATACCATTATTAGGGAATACGTTAAAAGAAAAAAATCCGAACTAGGCCTCATGTAGCGGACGTGATGCCCACAAATGTGAGGAAAACTGGGAAATTTCTAAATTTTACAAAAAAATTCGTAGACCGCGGACTGTTGGGAATAGATTTTTTTTTTTGGGATTTGGGGCCCCACCTCCCCCCCCCGCACACGCACGTGCAGGATTATCCACCATTTCTGGGAAACCCTGTATAATGGTGTTTTACTTTTATGGAAATTAAGGCATTGTAATCAGGGGCTTTTCTTAAATTTTATTTACTCAAGGCATGGACCAATAATAACGAAGCTCCAGTAAGTACCAACAGCAAGAATAATTAATTACTCTAAGAGTACTGAAACTGAAGACTGTACGTACATACATTCTTAATGGGGGGACATTTTGATCCTAAAATCAAATTTTATGATGCATGGCAAAATTGGCAAAACATGTCATGGCAATACTATGAATACCATAGACAATTTTATTTTGTCGACTTTGCTGTTTCCGGTAGATTCAAAATGCTTCACCAGAGTTGCCAATCATAGTAAGTTCCCCGATATGCTGTAAATTGTAAATCCACTTGGTATTATTATTATGTATTCATATTTTGGGATAGAAACGAATATTTAAAAAAAATCTTCAAATCAATCTCAGGTCTGTCGGTGATAGCAAATCTCTATTTATAGTCAGACTCGGGAACAATTCGGTTGAGTATCAGTGTGTATTTACCAAAAAAATATATATCTATGTAGTATATCAGTCACCTAACACCCATAGTACAAGCTCTACTTAGTTAGGGCATGCTGTGTGAGTAGTCCGGAAATATTTATATATTTTTATTTTTATTTAAAAAAGATGATTGAAAGTTTTCTGAAATTTTTAATGAAATTTAACAATAGAGGTAAAAAAATTCAACAGAAGTTTCCGTGATTTCTATGTTCGAAGAAAATAACTTGTTAATAAATATTTATTAATATGAAAACATGGAATTTACTCAACAAACTACCAATTGAGATTATTAAGATTTCCAGGAATTTTATGAGTTTTTTTAGGCAGCCCTAATCTTAGGCGTGCGTTCTTTTCTCTATGGTTAAAGTAAGCATCATTTCCGTTCTGCGAGTGAACACGGCGAACAGTCGCCATATTTGTTTCATGATTGCTATTGCGTAGAATCGCCGCGTTGTGTGATTTTTATTCATTGTTCATAGTAATTTCAAAGCACATAGACTTGTTTCAGTGCCACTATAAATTGTATCTTTATTAATCAAAATGAGTTACGGAAGGCCTCCACCTCGTATAGATGGAATGGTGTCGTTGAAAGTGGACAACCTCACATACCGTACGACTCCAGAAGATTTACGACGCGTATTTGAAAGATGCGGTGATGTTGGTGATATTTACATACCCAGAGATCGTTACACAAGAGAAAGCAGGGGATTCGCATTCGTTAGGTATGTAACTATCTATCCCGTTATATTGTGACGTCAATATCAAACAGTTTTGCCGGCGTCGTCAAAATACCACGCCTCATAACTCCAAAGACTATTGTTCTGTATCTTTTAGAATTCCAAACATTTTTTTGTACAAATGATGAATCGTTGCGCATTTCCAGATTCTACGATCGCAGGGATGCCGAGGAAGCGCTAGACTCTCTCGATGGCCGTATGTTGGATGGCAGGGAGCTGCGCGTGCAGATGGCCCGCTATGGACGCCCATCATCACCCTACAGAAGCCGGTACGACCGTCGCAAGAGGTTTGTGTCTGATTTCAATGCAATGGTTCCTGTATGAAGCTCACATTCTTGACTTGTTAAACTAATTCATGCCAGCTGCTTGACCCTTTTAAATCTGCCAGAGTTTGAGTCCCTGTTAAAATTAATGTGATTTTTTTTAATACATTTTCATCTCATTTTTTTGAACACATTTTCATTCATAGCACTAAATAATCAAATTTAAATTTTTAACTAGGTAACTTGAAATTCCCCTCAATAGCAGTACTAATTACCAAATTTTAAACATGTAATAACACGCATCTTTCTTCAGAATGCCGAAAACAAGTGAGTCTTCAAAAAGGTTCCATTGTAGCACTGAACTGTAACTTAGTAGATGGTATTTCTTTTAGCAACTCGCGTTCACGATCACGTCGTCGTAGCAGGTCCCGATCGCGCGGCTCTCGTCGCCGCTCGTACTCTCGCTCCCGCTCTCGCAGCCGCAGCCGCTCTCGCTCCGACTCTAAGAGCTCGAGGGCGCGCTCTCGCAGCCGCAGCCACTCCCGTTCACGATCAAGGCATTGAATTGCTGAGTAAGTATATCTATACCTTAGTTTAAACATTGATGTTTTCTCCTGCAGGCACAGGCATATGAATGTTACTCTTCATATTATCCCCTGAGTGCCTTAGGAACAAGGAAAATTAGCACTGTCTTCATGGAACATATCACCAATGCCAAAAGTGACAAGTATAGGCAAACCACCCTTTATGTGTGGTGCAGTGTCGCGGAACCTGCAACTGAAACAATAATGATGTCATTTCTTCACCTTAAGAAATTAAACCAATAATGGATGTTGTTTATTTATGAATTACTTTAGCTTGTCATGTTATTAAAATGTTAAATATGTTTTTGAGTCATATTAAGGTCATATTTTCTTTTACAGGATGAGCAGTAGTACTGGTTGAGAGCCGAAGTGCTGTGCTGAGTTCATGTGGACAGCCTTCGGCTAAGGTACTATTCTCCTCAGTTTCATGCCATCTCGACCTAACTATGAGCACATAGTGGCAAACATTCTATGAAACAAACTAACTTTAAGTTCAAATTCTAAATTCTTAAATTAATGCAACATTACCATATGTTATTTTGTCTTGAGCACTTTTTCAGCTCTTAAACTTTCCATTTTTTGTGACATTAAAATGGGTTCCAAGAACAACTAAATTGGACTTCATGTTTTGGGAAAGTAGTATTAGTTGGTAGATTACATTTTTTTCTTTAAGTTATGTTTATGTATGAACCTTATGGATTTTATATATTCTGTAGCTATGTAATAATACTGCTGTATTTCTGTTTTTTTTAAACTAATAGTATAGTACTTCATCTTACATAGATAATCATCTGAGAATGTTGGTTCTAAGACATCATTTCAGGAAAATAACATATTGGACATCTGTAACCAACCAAAAGGCATTATTGGGCTAAATTAGGCAATAATTGGGACAACATCTTGGTAAATAACTTTGTGTTACATTTAAAATAGTCCTTTAACATTTGAATTACTAAGTCCTTAAATTATACAAAACACTTGTGAACATTTTATGGACCTACTAATTTGATAGCTAGTAAGCTTTTATGTATTGTAATGTATCATGTAATGACTGTAATATTAATTTTACTGTTGGTATGCTCAGGGCGTGTGGCGAACGCGGGGAGCGAGGCAGTTGCGGGGATGGGGGGGTTTGCTGTTGCTGCAACTGCTGAATTGCTGTTGTTGCGGTGCTAAAGTTATGAGTAAATTTTTATATTATTGACAAACCGAGACACGCATTTCGTAAGGCAAACAAACATACAAAATATACAAATACTGTGACACTTCGCCTCTGTATTTAACTGTCTAGCTAGATAAATAAACATTGCAGCATAATTCTTATTTTATTAGTAATATCTGGCTGTCTAAGTAAGTTGTCTCATCAATTGGGTCTGGACTATGACGTAATTATTTAAATCTCGAACTGGAAGAGGCGAAGTGTTGCCCTAAATTCCTATAAATAATTTACGAGACAAGATCTAGATGGGAGGCGGCAGACAGCAGATTAACTTGTTCGTTTGTTTGGCAGGCCGGTGCTGCCGCTGGCCTGTTTGCTGATGCAGTCCCTGTGTGCTGATTGCTGTGATTTGCAGATATCCGCGCGTCTAGGTTTATCGGTAAAGGAGCGGCAACCATGCTACACCCTCCCTGCCCCCTATAAGTCCCACATTTAATATCTTGTCCTGAATCTAGCTCACATTGGATCTTCAGTAAGATGCAGAGAAGTTATGTATGAGGCACTGACCTCCTGGCACAGGCATTATGGTAGATTTAACTTTTCGTGAATAAATTACTTTTATGTAAGCAATTTGTGTTTATCTTTTGATAACCTATTTTCCTTTGTACTCCAGTAATTTTGGATTTCATCTGCAGAAATATCCAACTGTGGTGAATTTCTGTATTAGGGAATTTTAATGAAGATGATTTTAATTTTAATGGCCGTTTAAAAGTTATGGGGAAGCAAAACCGAAAATCTGCAAATATACTAGTGTGGGGTATCAAATGAAAACGCATCGCGTCCACATTACATAATATTATGTTGTTTTACATTTAACCTGTCAGAAGCGGGAAAGGCCGCGAATCTGTTACCGTCGTCTGCGGCAACGTTGCGTACGTATCAAGCGCAATGTTAGTGTTACGGTTTTATGGATTTTATGAAATAAAATGTTTACCTAATACATACAAAAACTGATTTTATTCGATAGTTTGATAACTAATGTATCTTTTTAACGTTGTAAGTTATTACTAAAACTAATTTACATTTAGATTTTCCACCGACAATCGTATCAAAAGCATATTGCAGCAGCTGTTGTAGAAAAACAATATTTTCATTTTATGTCATGACTTATTTTGAATTTCCTTAACATCCACCGTAAGTTTGATATCCAAGTTATCTAAACATATGAAAAACACCATTATTTGAAGCAAAATATCACATAAAAACAATATCATAAATATTACACAACTCTTCGAAAAAATCGCCATTGTCCACTTTTTCTAACCAAACTTTATTTGAACTTCAGGAACTAAGAAAGTGATATTTTTGTAAAAATCTTTATGTTTCATAAGAAAAACATTATATTGTATATATGGAAACTAGAAAAACCGGAAAATAATATCGAAATTATAAAGATTTCAATAAATAATCAACACAACATGGTGCTATGAGGCCAGTTTTTGTTTACTAAATCTAAGGCCTGTGGATTGTCTGAACTGTCTATGAATGATTGTGAAATGGAATAGACAAATTGAGCTTTCATATAAGATCACAGATTATACTACTTCCAATACTGAATTATTTAGAAAACGTAAAGAAAACAGAGATAAAATTTACGTACTTCGTTCTCCTGGGTTTGTATGTGTGCGTAAACTACAGCGTCGTATTCTGCGGTAGCACTGATCAGTGCTCCGATGGCGATGGTTCGTTTGCGTTAGCACTGATCAGTACAACTATACAGGTGGTTCACTTTTTGAGTAGTGAATAGACAGCTATTACAGGAAATTTAACAAATCATAACAGAAACAACAATTTTTATTTGTTAAGGGGATTTATTTAAAAAACATAAAAATTATCCATCATATTGATTAAAAAAAATTACAAATCAAGCATTTTCCATATAATTAACTGCTATCCTGATCACAATCTTCCTTTTTGTACAATTTTCCGGTTGCATACATAAAAATGAACTATTTGGCTTGTTATAAAAAATGTTATTTTCAAATAACTATAATGAGTTTCGTTATGAAAACAGATTTCCCTATTTTATTATAATATAAGCACCAATTACACGAGCAATTTGACAATATTTTAAATTATTATCTTACATAGGCATGCAGGATTGTAGACCTGCGGCGTTTCATCTGCACTGGGAATGCTCTCAAAATAATTTTGCTGCTGCTTGGGGAGTCCATTGTAGTTTAACCTAGTTAAAAAACAAACACTATAAATTTGCTAATTTTTTTTACACAATTTGAAGTTTACGATGACACATTCGTATGTAACGAATAATCTGCACGGGAGACTGACAGTAGCGATGGGAATATTGTAATCTCACATAGTTTTGCATAGTGATTGAAATTAACAGATTTTTTAGAATCCCGTTTTCGCGAGACCCCGCGAAAACGGAGTTCGAAAGAGATACAAGAAAGCTCACGCGTTTGCTAAAGCAAAGCTAGGTGCGACAAACCGGTTATTACTAGTTTTGCGTTTGTTTATTGCAAGTAAATTGCATTTCGTCAAGGTCACCAAATATGGCGCGTAATGAAGCGCGCGTGCTAAATTACAAATTATCAAACACCATCTTTTTTTTGACATTTAGTATTTTTTTGTAAAAGCAAAATAATTAAATACTATAAAATAACAAAATGTTATTAGCATATAGAACTGAACAGTGCATCCGCAGAATAGTGGCAATTGAAAAAAAAAATCAGCCTGTAAAAACAACAATGGCGGCCTCGTGCACGGACGTGTAACCGCCATTTTCGCTTATGTATGTGTGCGTGAGATTTGGTCAGTCGTTTCGAAAATAATGTATTTTATGAATATTTACTGTATAATATTGATTTATAACATTTTTTTACTGTAATTCAATATATTCAATACAATTATCATCGTAACAATAACAACCACACATAATACGAAAGGTGTAATTCGGGGTTCAAAACTTTATAATCGCCGTTCAAAACTTTGGAGTTAACATTATTCAAAGTTGTCACCACTTATTAGTATTCAATACTATTTAAAACATTTGTTGTTGAGTACAGAATAATAAAATTTAATAATAACTTACCTTTTTGAGGAAAATCCAAGAATAAACACTGAATTCCCGAAGCACTGCAAGCCAGCCGTTAACCAAATTTGAAATGACTATTACAATGTTTATAATGTTCATAGAGGGTTCATTCAATGAGTGAAGCTTGTTCGGTTTAGTAGGAATGGGTAAATAAAGAAATTTGGTCTGTATTTCAACGCATTTAATATCAAATCAAGTGAAAGTGTCGCAGGTCACCTGCCCACTGATCAGAGCTTCCGCATATACAAGAAAAGTACTGATCAGTTCATCCGCATCTGACAGGTTAAGGAAATTAAGGCATTGGAATCGGGGGATTTTCTTAAATTTTTAATTACAATTATAATATTATAAATGTGAATGTAAGTTTGTTTGTTACGCTTTCACGCGAAAACAACTGAACCGATTTGAATGAAATTTGGTACACAGAATCTCTAGAGCCTGAAAAATAACATAGGCTACTTTTTACCGCGGGAAAATCCATTATAACGCGGGGCACAGCTAGTCTTTCTATTAAATTTACCGTGAGACGCAAAATAGCGTTCAACTGAGTTTTTCACTATATAATTTTATATAGGTAACTTGAAACTCACGCTTCAAGCACAGGGTTAAGTTGAATTGAAATTAGGAGCGCTTTTTGGCTTTAAATGCCTTAAATTACTGGAATTTCTTTCTTTCAACATATTTAAGACAAAGGCCACACATCCTTTCGTATTGAGGATTAAAACAGTGGCTCAAGTTGGCGTGTGCGTTCGCCCAGCAAAAAGTACCGTAAAACGGGGTGGATAGACATGGTTTTGAAGTTTGTTTATCATTTAACAGTAGTGTTTTTCATTATGTCTCGGAATTGATACTATCTTATCATGAAAATATATAGATAATGCTTTGATTTCATCGTAATATGAAAAAATATGTCAGATTTCTATTTACCCGCAATTGGGGTCAAAAGAAGCGACTAGCGCCATGCGATTTCATTTGATACCCCACACTATTTGCAGATTTTCGGTTTTCCTTACCCACTCTCACCCCCATAACTTTTAAACGGCACAACCGATTTTCATGAAACATGTCTAAGAACACTCGCGCCAGACTCACCTTTTATACAAAAAAAAACTAAATTGAAATCGCTCCATCCGTTCCGGTTCGGGAGCTATGGTGCCACAGACAGACACGTCAAACTTAAAATTCAAAATCGTTTATTTTACAACTTAAAACACCCCTCTTATTTGGTCGGGGGTTAAAAACAAACCGCGATGAACTGCTATAACGTTATACACTACAACGTTGAATTTTACAAGAATTCGTTTTATTAAAGAGATATTGATAAAGTTTTGAGGACCACAAATTAACGTCTCACGACCGACGACTCACTTTCAACGTGTTTTTATAACTTCTAACCTGACAGCGAATCAGTCTCGCCATCAGAGATTATAATAAAATAATCACTACCTACCTACGTTTTACTCACCATGTCAAGAAAAAAATATTGTAGTTTACAAAAAAGTAGAATTTGGCGTTTTTATTTGAAAATGTTTGTTAATAATTTCCAGAAAAAAACTTTTTGTTTCATTTCCATTCATCTCTTGAATTCTATCTACCCCGTTTTACCCGGTATCGTCTTTTCGATGCAGATAATTAGCGCCGATTATTTAAAAAAAAGGGTATAAGTAGCTTTATTTTATATACTTATGCAAAAATACCAGTCTAAATGTGCCGTTATAGCCAAATTTGGTGCTTCTTTATAGATATAGATGAAGGCGACTGAAGAAAGCCGCGTGTTCGTGGTGGATGCAGATTTATTTCCAGCTGCGGACAGATCTACATCCCTACTATAGCTCTAGCTCTAATAGAATAGAAATAGTTTATTCAACAACTTATAAAACAGTGAAAAGATGATGATGATGATGAGTAAGAACAAATTAGCGCCTACCTACGACTGTAGATCTGCCTACTATCTCTGGGTCAATGAAGGCTCCGATACACAAAGCAGCACAGTATAGTGCCACCATAAGCAGATTTAAATTCCTGCTTGCTGTGTTGATTTTGGTGTGACTACCTACATATATGTATGAATTTATGAATATCCATACCAATGAATAGTAAATTACTACTTATTCCATTCTGATATTATCACTCTGTCTGTTCATCTTTCACGCAAGAACTACTGAACCTCCCTCCGATTTAAAATAAATTTACTACACAGATTCCCTAGAGCCTGGGAAAGGCCATAATTATGTTACTTTTTACCATGGATTACACCATGGCTACTCATATACAATTGCTTTTCTTTTACATGCAGCAAACCAAACAAATATTAATAAGTTTTTAATTTTATTTTACAATAATGATACATAGCTTTGCTATCATGACTTGATATTAAAATTAATAACAACTAAGGCATTCTTAGCAGTCCCAAACTTGAACCATCTCCCTGACTTGTGTTCTTGACCTACTGCGGCATACAACTGTCTACCATCTCCTGTGAACTGCAAACTGTTTATAAATCCATTCACGGAGACACTGAACAAAGGCAGAACTTTCCTGTATGCGTCACAAACTTTCCACAACTTTATACTATTGTCATATGAACCTGATGCAAAAACATCAGAGTTCAACAGTGTCGCTAAACTTGTTATCCATCTAGGTACTTCATTTTCAGAACCATGGGCTTCTTGAATAGCACAAAGAGGCTTTTTCTTCATGACACCCCAAATGCAGAGGCAGCCGTTATCACTGCCAGATACAAAATGCTCTTCATCCAACAATCTGACCTCATCTAAACTACCAACAGGACCATTGAATATAAGTTGTGATTCTTCAGATATCTTCCATATTCTGATTGTAGTGTCTCTACCACCTGCAGTTATTGCTCTTTCTCTTGTTAAAGCATCAATAGATGTTATCGGAGTCTGATGCCCAAACAAAGTTTCGACATATGCCATCTCATCTAAAGACCATATCTTTACAGACCTGTCTTTACTAGCAGAGTATAAATCATGTGTATTTTTTCTAAAAACAACTCCAGATATTTTGTCCTTGTGTCCTTTGAAGGTATGAATATGTTTTAATGTACTAGGGTCCCAAACTTGGATGTTCTGTGATTCATCAGAGGACACTAGAAATTTTACATCTGATGATATAGCAATTGATGTGATACTACCTTTCAATAGATTAGGATGGGTTTTATAAGTCAAGCAGCCAAATTTCTTTTTCTCTTTGATTCCCCATTTGATAATCGTGCCACATTTACTTCCGGAAAATACATAACAATTATCATTGCTCACACAAACACATGTAAGAGTTAACCTATGTTCTCTGGCGCGTATAAGTCTGATATCGCTTTCAGTGGGAATTATATAGCTATCTGCTACTTCCACTCGTAATTTGCCTTTCTGTTCCAGGTAGTCTTTCTGTAATCTCTTCTCGACGGCATCTTCAAGTTTGTCTTCGGCTCTTTTGGCCTCTTCTCTCTCGATTTCTTCTAGATATTTCTTGGCTAAACGCAGCTTCTTCTGCTCAGCTGTTTCATGATCGCTTTCTGATTCTTCTCCATCAGAGAATTTCTTTAAATCCAAATCACTATCCGAAGATTCATCGCCGTTTTCTAGGTTAGGTGTTTGTTTATTCGGTTTCTTTTTCTTAATTTTTTCACCTTTGCGCTGATGCACCTGTCTAGATTTGCCTTTTAGGAAGAAGGATGAAGACATTTTGCCTTTCTCAAATACCGTTCTAGTAAATCTTCATAGAAAATAGGAATAAAATTAAATAAAAACACGCATTAGCGTACAGTACACGTTGAGAACTTCGATTTTGTTGGTTTGGTTTGATAATTTGATTTGATACTTGATGATAACCGTTCAGTTCAGTTCATCAGTTCCGTGGGTTTGACACCCTTTAATTCGTTCAGAAACGTAGGTTATGATGATGATTGGCAATATTGATAATAATAATTTTGTAAATAATTCAGTTTCCAAGAAAATTTAAGCGACTCTGGATTATCACATCAACATCATCATCATTTCTTTTCTTCGTTCCCTCAAGAACATACTCCTAACATTATGAACGTTAAAGTTTGTAAGTCTATAAGTGAGTCTGTTGCTCTTTCATGCAAAAATTAATGGATGTATTTTGATGAAACTTCACAATAATATAGCTTAAAGAATAACACACGCTATTTTACCGCGGTGAAATACCGCTTCTAGCTGGAAAATACAATTAATGCTAGAAAAGCCCGATTAGAGTCAAATTTGGCATATGTTTTTCCCAGTAATTAATAAAATCTACTTTTTACCGCATGATTTTTTTAAGGTGGCAAACATCATCTTATTTAGTGCAGAATAATTTGAGTGACATGGTAGCCTAAGGCTGCGAAGCATGCCACCTGTAAGACAAACATATTTGGAAAAGTTTAAAGCATTCATTGTTGTCCGATTAGTCAAAGCAAAAAAGTTTAGTGTGTGACCGATATTGATGAAATTTTTTGTGCTTATCCGGTATCTATGAGAATCGGCCAATAACTATTTTTCTTTTGAAAAAAAAAAAAAACTTTTTGCAAAACAACGTTTGCTGGGGTCAGCTAGTCTAATATTTAAAATACTCGTGTCAAGGGGTGCGTAATCGAACTCCTCCGAAACGGCTTGACCGATTCTCATGAAATTTTGTGAGCATATTCAGTAGGTCTGAGAATCGGCCAACATCTATTTTTCATTTTGAAAAAAAAAAAAAAAAATTTTTTGCAAAACAACGTTTGCTGGGGTCAGTTAGTAGTTTTATAAGATCCTGAGATTTACTACCCCCTTCCTTTACAACAATATTTATTATAATGATGATTTGACCTAAGTACCTACAATTGATTACTAAAATAATAGACAGTTAGCTTTAGTTAATAATTTATTAACTCGTTAATCCCCAAGCGGTAGCCGGTTACCGCTTACCTGACCTTATTACCTGAAGTAAGGGTCAAGGAGTTAATAAGAATGGTTAACAATAACCACTTACATGAGTGATGCAGATATTGTCCTCAGATTATCATCATCTCAGCTAGGATAGTGACTACATGGCACTGATTAGTATGATATTTTAATCATCATCATCACCCTATTAACAACATCCCAATATACCATTTAAATCAAGGTGTCAAGCAAATGTCTCGAGATTTATAAAATTAAGTAGACACAATGGTCCATTAGATTAGCATTCAGTCATAAATCATAATGCAACATAATACACTTTCATTTTCACCCAACAATGGTATTAGCCCCCCTCAGCTGCAAATAACCTGCTGTGATATCCATAGGTAAATTTCTGACTGTTGCAAATTCCTCACAATTACTGTAGAAAAGCTTCGAATGTCTATCCATGTATGGGGCCGGTAAGCCAGATATATCTGAATATTTCTTGGTTGGTTTGAATGTAGGTGGGGCATTAATGGAGTAGTCTGAAAATAAAAATCATTAAGTAATTATTTATGAAGATTTACATAAATGATCTAGTGATGATTAGCAAGACCGTTATTAAATGTATAAAATCATTACAACAATTCAAAGACTGATTTTAGATTTATTTATTACAACATTTCAATTACTCACAAAGAACTGCATCATTTGGCCATGGTAATGTCCTTTCAGTGGTCAATATTTGCTTTAAAGATCTCCACATACGTTTCTTACATCCACTTTTTACAAT
The DNA here is from genome assembly GCA_929108375.1 of Gymnoscelis rufifasciata. Classification (NCBI taxonomy): domain Eukaryota; kingdom Metazoa; phylum Arthropoda; class Insecta; order Lepidoptera; family Geometridae; genus Gymnoscelis; species Gymnoscelis rufifasciata. The sequence continues at coordinate 13,597,956 of OV815311.1, forward strand.
AAACTTGTTTTCTGACTTAAAACAGTGGGTTCTCTCTGACTCGCCAGTCATGTCGATTTGTTGATATTATTTTATTTTAGACACCTAAATAAATCGTATTGTAAACAGAGATGAGATGAGAAGTAAACTTAAACAACAAAATACATCGCGTGCCTCGCGTGGCAAAAGCTAGATCTACGTTGTATTTGTGAAAATTATGCACAACATTTAAAAACAATGCACCTGTTGGCTTTGTGTGGCCAAACTCGGCCAAATAAAATAACACGTGCTCTACGTCATGTCATGTTGTTGTCAAATCTCTTACAAAATGTAAACATTTTTTAGGTTATGTTTTGCTCTTGACCTATAGAGTGGAAATGTGTGTAGTGCAATAATACTTGCAAAAAAGTTTAAAAATGGATATTGTCAATCAAATATTGGAGAGAGAACAAAAGAAAGCTGAGAAATACAAATCCATTACAGTTGAAAAACATTTAGACCTCGAATTTGATATTGGCACATTGTTAGCTTCAGATACAAATGATGTAGACGTTAAGCAATTGAAGTAAGTACCTTTCTCTAATTCTCGTAGCAGAATTCTAACTTATCATTGTCCTTTAAAACAGCCAAAGTATTAATTATTACCATTATTTTTCCCCAGGTCAGGTAAAGATGCATATTTGCAGTCCCTAACACGCGACAATACACAACTCCTTCTAAATAAAGTTTGGGAGCTTCCCACTGAGAGAGTAGAAGAGGCGATAGTTGTCCGTCTACCTGCACCTACCACAGTCCTACCCAGGTTCAAACCCGTTCCTAAACCTAAGGCCTTGACCAAATGGCAAGAGTTTGCTAAGACTAAAGGCATTGATAAGAAGAAGAAAGATAAACTCAAGTGGGATGAACAGTTACAGAAATGGGTACCATTGTTTGGGTAAGTTTCAGTGTGATTCTTTTCTATAAAATTTATAAAAATATTTTTTTGTATGAGCAATTAGTCTATAGTCTTTAAACTTAATATATATAATTTTTCCATTATCTTCAGATTCAAAAGAGCTGCTGCAGAAAAAGAGAAGAATTGGTTGATAGAAGTACCTCAGAACTTGGACCCTATGACTGACATGTATGAGAAGAAAGCTGGTGAGAAATCTGAAAAAGTTGCTAAGAATGAATTACAAAGACTCAAAAACATTGCTAGAGCTAAGAAAGTCAAAATACCTAGAGTTGGACTACCTACCACATCTGACAAAGCATCTGCATCTCAGGTATGTTCAGTATTATTTTATTATTATCTAAAACTCAGTTCCAAGATTTCATATACCTACTTTGAATTAATTATCACCATTTTATCTATAATACAATGGATTTTTTTTTTCTTTAGCCGTTGTGTGTGTGTGGGAGGCCTTTGCCCAGCAGTTTCCCACTGCCTCAAAGGCCTCCCACACTCCCTCCAACAATCCCTGTACAGAGCTGTTTGCCACTAACTTTCCCAATTCATTAAATTAAGTAACAATATTATAAATACATTATTAAATCTTATTTCAGTTATCCACTGCTGCAACTGTTGCTAAAGCATCAACAGCATCTCTTGGTAAATTCCAAAATAAACTGCCTAAAGAGAAGGAAGCCAGAGGCAAAGGCATTCATGAACTTATTCCTGGCAAGGAGCGCAAACGTAGACCGGCTGTCCCGACACCACAAGCAGAGAGAGAGAGCAACCTGAATTTACTAGACAGCATTCTCAACAAGAGACCTAAGATTGACATGGACAAGGCTGTTGCTAAACACATTCATACTGAACAAATTCAGTGAGTTAAAATGAAGTATTCATATTCAATATAATAAAAACAGCATTACTGTTTTTAATGATTTTTAATAAGTGATAAACGTCACTTTGCAGGTTAAACTATTTTTCAATTTTATGCAGAAAAACATTAAGATACAGATATAGGTTACAGATAAGTCTTAATATTTTTCTCCATAAAATTTAAAAATAGCATTATTTTTGGTGAAAGTTTGGTGGCTTGACAGGAATGACATTCACCAAAAAGATATAAAATTATGCAATATACAAGATGGTTTCACACAATTTACTCATCAAGTTATAAAATAACCAAGATAATTGTTGAAGGAGTGATATCTTTTTTTTAGAAAGAATATGTTATAATAATTATTAAGATAAGTTATAAAATTATATTTATATGACTTCAATTAAAATTTTTCATATTTACAGGAGGTCTGAGGAAAAGAAAGGAATGAAAACTCCAAAGGGCTCATTCAAAGACAAAGGAAAAAGTTCATCTAACTTCTCAGCCAAGAAGCCTAAAGGAGGCAAAGGAAAGAGATCTCCTGGCAAGGCTGTGGGTAGGAAGAGGCGGTAGACCTAGGGAAACATTGTAAACTTATTCTATTCTTATTATAGTTAAATAAAAATATATTTCGTTTTATTCTATCTAACTACTTCAGTGGTTACCATTTTATGGCTGGTTATTTATGTTATTAAATAATCTGAATCCCTCTGAATCCTTACGCGTGACCTCCGGGTGGTGCTAAGAACAGTCTCTGGTGGTAGGCTTCGGCCGCGGCTTGTCACCACCCTCCGGGCTAGACCAGTGCGTGAAGCGATTTTTTCATGTTTCGTAATGTGGCCTGGAGAAGCCATCTACCGTCTAGGTCTTCATGCCCCATCTTAGACACATCGTCACTTTACATCAGGTGAGATTGTGGTCACGGTGTGGTACTGGCGCCAGAATGCAGCACTAGCGCAGACAGTAAACAGTTTGCTTTCGACGAGATATTTCAAAAAGGTAGTTAACATATCACCAATGAGGATGTATGTCACTAGGCTATGACATTCTATGCAGCTTGGAAAATATAACACAAAGCTCGAAGATAATATATTATACATAATTATGTGGGAATTCACGAATGCGGTAAACTCTATAGTAGAAGAAGTTTACTGAATAGTGGCGCAATCTGCGCCGAGTTTCGCATAATATTCCATAGTGGACAATTATACCACTTACAAATTCTTGCAAGTAGAGTGAATCACCACTAATAAAATAGGGGTATGGTACTGTGTTCGTCTCGTATGGTTCTGTATTGGGATGGGATTAGACTGACTGCCTCAGTGGCGCGGTGGGCGAGAGTCCGCTTGCGGCGCAAGAGGTAGCGGGTTCGATTCCCGCCGAGGGGTCAAGTGTTTGTATGTTCTGCAAGCACTTTCTCCTTGGTCTGGGTGTTTAATATGTATAATAAAAAATATCAATGCATGTATGTATATTATTTTAAGTACTAGCGGCCCGCTCCGGCGTCGCACGGGTATAAAATTTTCCCGGAAATTATTTGAATTTTTCTCGCCGTAAAAACCATCCTATCTCTCAAGTTGGATCGAACTGGACATGGTGTGCGAATTTTATTATAATCGGTTAAGTGGTTTAGGAGTCCATTGAGGACAAACATTGTGACACGAGATTTATATACATATATTAAGATATCAGATGTCTAGTACCCGCAACACAAGCTAAAAGCTTACTACGGGCATAGCCACGGGGCTAGATGTTGTTGTGTGGATTGTCCGGAAATATTTATTATTTATTTATTATTACAGATCAATAAAGTTCATGTGATCACTCGCCAAAATGGATCTCGTTACTATAGAAACGTAGTGATTATATACTCTCTGACTATAGATATTCCAACTAATATACTAATACTGTATTAGGATTAAATAGATTAAAATTTAATCTCTTCGACCAGCGTAGACAGTAAGTTTTAGCAAAGATGAAGTAGATAGAAGTTTTGTTTTTAGTCCATGGTTTTAGTTATTTGACTAGTCATCATAGAGGTATTTTAATTAAATGGTTTGTTTTGACCTCTTGTTGGCGGAATAAACAGTCAGGAATGTCATAAACTGTAAGGTGCATTGGGGCTATTCCGAATTTGGTTATATTCCGTTCAACCAAAAAATCTAACAAACGCAATTTTTTTTTTTTTTGTTCTATTTTTATCTGCAATCAGTCTTCAGTCTATAAGCAGGTGTGCTGTCTTATGTCGGTTAGGGAATTGGTCCAGTGATCATTTCCCTCATCATTGTACTGATCATGCGCCTAGTTCCATAATGTGTTGTCTTTTTAGCCTTTTGGGATAGGTTATGTTAGTGAGCTGAGATGCCAGGTGATTGGGATGGTAGCCAAGGCGCTGCTTGTACTTAGTTGCGAACTTTTTTATTACGTCGCTGACTGTGCTGATGTCTAGTTCTTCATGTAATTCCTCGATTTTCAGGAACCACGGTGCGTCAGATATATTTCTTAGAATACTGTTTTGTGCTCTTTGAATAATTGCGGCATACGCAATAATATTTTAATGTTGGCATCATTTACTTATGTGCCATGTTGATTTGGCTATCGTTCTCTAGTTGAAGTTTGTCGCTAGCAGGATTCGAACGAGTGCAGTAACAGTTTTTGTGCCAAAACACAATTTGGCGCCATTTTTAACAAATTGGAATAACCCCAACTTGGATTGTGTCTAAAGTAAATGAATTGATCATTTGTTTTTATGGTAAATTGTCGTTTTTTAAGGGCTATTCAATGGGCCAGGACGTTCCATCTCTAGATTTTAGTTTTATTCGGAATAAACCCAACGGGGATATTCCGACATGTTAGGTCTTCGGAATAAACCCATTTTGTTTTATCTTAGTAATTTGCAGAGGTTCTCAACATTTCAAAGTAGTAGTGAAAAAAAGCTTCATACAACCGCACAGTCGCGTAGGTACGCTACGGCGCATTTATGTATGTGCGCACGCTCCCTAGTAGTTTTGTCTCAGTTCTTACTCATCATAATATTTAGACAGTTATAAAAAGCCATATTAAAACATAAAGCAAGGAACTGACTTATTATAGATAAATAACATAGAAACCTAGCAAAAAAAAAACATTTTATTCATTTTATAATAATTAATAATTTCTCTATTGTGTATCTTTAAGTACCTACATCATGTACAAACCTTCATTTATAGCCATGCACCACCACCACCATTTAACTAACATTGTCTGAAATTACATTAAGTACTTACCCCATCTTATTTTTTCAGGCCAAACAAGCCCCGTACCTACGTCCGTAAGATAATTAAACCATACACGCCAGAAGATTTAGCCGAGGCGTTACAAAAAATAGAGAACTTACCACAACACTGCAGCAGAACAATACTCCATTCCAAAAGCGACATAAATTTCATGTATTTAATTTCAAAATTTACAACACTCATCAAGTATAGCCAAAATGTGGAGGACCTCTGTCACTGGATGGGGTAATTCCGAATTTCAAATCTATGAAAATTGGGTTGAGCTATATACTTGACATATACGTTGATATTGTTTTCACCAGGGGTTTTCTGATCGAAAAAGAAATACCTCATCATCATCACCCTATTAACGTTCCCACTGCTGGGACACAGGGACTTCTCTCTTGACGAGAGAGATTAGGCCTTAATTCACCACGCTGGCCAAGTGCGGGTTGGTGAATGTCACATGTCCTTCATACTCTTTAAAGGTCTCAGAACATGCCGGTTTCCTCACGATGTTTGCCTTCACCGTTAAAGCACGTGTTTACAGCGCACATAAATTTCTCAAGAAGAAAAAAAATCCAGAGGTGCGAGGCGGGGTTTGAACCCACGACCTTCGGAATGAAAGTCGAGTCCTCCCACTTAGCCAACACGGCTTACAACACCTTTAACCTATAACGGCAAGAAATACCTATGATCTTTGAATCCTACGTCTTAATTAAAACACACTTTTGAATGAGTTCGGAATAACCCCGACATGGTTCGGAATATCCCCGATATGGTTCGGAATATCCCCAAGAGACTATAAAAATAAAGCAATTTTTTAATACCTATTTATAATTCTTTAACTAAAATAACATATTATAACATATTATGAATCTATAAATGCACGCTGATAGATTATTTTTTTAATTAGACAGAAGCAAAATCAGTTAAAAGAAACAATTACCAATCATTTACAAATAAATAAAAACCAACACTACCTATAACTCAACATAAATCGTATCGGAATAGCCCCAATTCACCTAATAGATATCTATGTTAAATATCTGATATAAGATATCTATGTATTTCTATTATATTAAGTATAATAATAATGTATGTCTATCATATTAAGTAGGTATATCAGATGTTTTAATACCCGTAACACAAGCTTAGAGCTTACCACGGGGCTAGACGTTACTGTGTGGATTGTTCGGAGATATTTATTTATGTGGAATGGTCCGAAGCGCGGCGTCAACATTTAGTTAAATAATAAAAACACTGAATATTTTAGGATAAGTTTATTTCTCTTACATTACAAGTAGTTCCACAGTATATTTCATTAAATTATTTTAAACACTACATACATAGAAACTTTTGATACCTATGCAATTCATGATGTCAACATACCTATACTAGGTATCTAGATGGACATTTTACTAACAAATACAGAAAATGTATAATTGAATACTGCAATATTTTGGCCTAAATAATAAGCTAACTACTACTATTAATAAAATAAATGAGTAATGATGGATGCTCTTAATACAAGATAATGATTAACTCTTCTTACATATAACAAGCATCTTTGGTATTTAATAAGTATCCTAGTTTCTTTTATCAGTAAATAGGAAATAATTTAATATCCGTCCTAGCACAAATACAAAGGCATTCCATCATTTAACTAATATATTAACATAAACAATATTTTTTGTCCTCTATGGAATCGTAAACTGCATTTACGTGATGATATTTAGCAAAGTTGTTCTGCATGATCTAAAGACGGTTTCTGAAACACAATTGGACCCGGTAGGTGGCGCTGCTGTCGGCATATCGCGTACCGGCTTTTCCGGCCAGGACGAGATCAGCGGTGTCCTAATATATTTTGTAAGCTAATTATTATTATTGGATACATACTAGTAAATATATCTCATAAAAGCAATAACATACTTGCACCAAACACTGTAGAGAGCATAATAATACAAATTGATATAACATTAAACAATCTATACCTGCTAATATTTAAATCTATACAGAGATCAAGCATACCTAACACATCAAGAACGAGAGCCAATGATTTTTATTAACTAGTTTTAGCAGAATACCTCCAATTCAAGCATTACACACACATCTAAAATAACTAACATCTAGTATTGCTATATTTACTAAAACTACGCTAACTAACAACGCTCTAGTTAAATGATTGTCTCAAAATAGGACTTTAGCTTATCATATCACTTGTCAAGTACCTAGTAAATAAAATAAAACATTATGGAAATAAAATACTAAATAAATAAGCAAATTTGACTAACTTCATTATGATGTTTGCAGTGCTTCCTCTATTTTTTTATAACAGATACATATAATATTTATTGAGTTTCTACATTGCTGTGTATATATTTAGCCTTAATCTTAATAAGATGCTTTATAAAGAAATATACATAGAGATAATTTGGCACAGGCACAGCACATAACAACGCTAAGTTTACATATATTTGAATAAATCTTGCTAAAAATATTTAATAGTTTTTTTTGCGATTATGTTAAACAGATTTGCTTATTCTATAAAAGATATATAATATAAATTCATGTATTATGTTCAAATTAAGTTCTTCAACTGAGGTGTTTTCGTTTAAGTATACTAATAGGCTGTTAAATTTACAAAATCTGACCAATCTTTATGATTCAACCATATATTATAATTTTCTTTATGACAGTTATTAGCATAAGTTCTACTTTTCTTTAAAAGAAAATGCCTCGTTTAAAATAAAATATATAGTTTTCAAGTATGTAAGCTCAGTGTTACATAGTTACACAACTTTAAAATAAATAATATTCCAACAAGATGGTTCAAAACCATAAACATAATGATAACGCTATCTATATAACCCTGTATACATTGAGGTTAGTTTTTGTTAAAAAAATATATTTTTCCTTAGATATATTATTAATTTATTCAAGGACAACAGAAAACCACAACCACAAATGATTGGAACTTGTAGCTTTTTGCTATACATGTACATCATTAGAATTAAAAATACACATAATAAAAAAACTGTTATTTGAATATAAATTCATAATTTTTTAAACATGTATTGCTCTTACACCTATACCTACGAAGGGAGAGGAGATCAATATTATGGAATAGAAAATTTTACAACAATAACAATGATTTGTAAATAATCACTACTCTCAAAGGCTACTTTAGCATTTTTATTTACACAACTTCAAAGTATCTTACTTAATATTCAACACTCGGGGTTGCCCGGCAGCTCTTACAAAGAGTGTACACATCAGATACAGCAGCATGCTTACCCTTATGGTGGCACACAATGTGCACCAACTTCAAATTCTCTCTCGTAAATATCTGTAAGTAGTATCTATCTGCATCCAACCCACCCGGCTTCCCTCCATTCTGACAAACAATACATTTTATATCACCATTATAAAGCAATTCAATGCCTTCCAGTATTTTAGGGATAATAGACCTTGACAGTTCAATTTTATGGTCGAGATTCCAAGTTTGGAAGATGATGCGTTCCTCGCGACTTCTGTAGGGGTTGATGAGATGGTCACCTTCATAGGCGCATTTGTCGTTGTTCCATAGACCACCACACTCGAACAATCCGTGCTCGTTGCAGATGCGAGCTTGTTCTTTGCGGTTGAAGTACCCTTCGTTGAACTTACTTGATTCGAGAATCTTTCGGAGATCTGTGAGGAATTGGTCGATGAGTTTCTTACCGCGCCCATTCTTGGAGTGCACGTAGATGTCGGACGATTGCAGAGCAGATTTCGTCTTGTAGAAGTAGCCACGCATTCGTTCCTTTACGCGTTTGGACATAGATTGCTCTTTCGTCTTTTCTGACGGCTCCAAACCTGAACATTGAAATAATAATATGTAATTAGATCAGAAACCCGATATGTTATATTTTTTTTGGGTTCCATACCCACAGTGGCGGCGCCGGCGTCTTTCTGTCCGTCTGTCACCAGTCTGTATCTACACAACCGTGTTATATAGACAGTGAAACTTTGAGGAATGACGTAGGTAAATAAATAATAATAAATATTTCCGGACAACTCACACAGCATCACCTAACCCCAAACTAAGCAGAGCTTGTACTATGGGTGTTAGGTGACTGATATACTACATAGATACATTTTTTTTTGTAAATACATACATAATGATACATTGAAAACACCCAGACCCGAAACCAGAAATTGTAGATCGTACAAAATCTGGTCCCCCGGCGGGAATCGAACCCGCAACCTCTTGCGCCTCAAGCGGATGTTCGTCCACCGAGCCACAGAGGTCGTCGAGAGGTCGAGGTAGGTATTTCCCTTTGATTACAAAAAGCTAAGTAGGAGCACTTGACTTTCATTCCGAAGATCGTGGGTTCAGACCCTACAGGTAATAATTAATTATATTTAAAACTTACAAGAAGTCAAAATGCCATTATGTAATAAAAATGTTTTACAATATGTTGGCCATTTTCACCATTCTATACTATCATTCTAGTTTTAATGAACTTAGTCCAATTGTCCAAATATGTCAATTTGATTTGAGTTAGGCGGTAAAACGAGTTTAGGCTGATCTGATTTCGTTTAAAGCCAATGGTGAACTCGGGCTAAGTCTGTTACTTTTTTAAAAGATTTACGCTAGACTTAGGATTTCAGGGTATTTTTCAAGTAAGTAGATAGAGTCACCATTAGATCATCACTATAATTGTATTCACAATTAGCTGCATTTTCTCAATTTCAAAATCTACACTTTTTACCAACAGTTTATTAGGAGATCTGAACATTTTGCAACCTGCGCATTCTGAGATCTGCTCAATGTGCGATGTGCTCATTTTGCGACCTGCTAATTTTGCTATGTAACCATCAACATCATTTAATATTAATCACTCGCGTTAGAAATTAAAAGAAATTGCGAAGGTTAATCCGTTTACTAACCAACTTTAAGTATTTGCTTTTTTTCTAAGTGTATTTATTTATTTGCTCACATGTACATTTACACAGATATAGGTATATAAATTGTTACATCTGCACATACATGCACCCAGAGGGGCACTGCAAATTGGGTTTGCGTCAAATTACATTAAAAATAGAAAAACAATTTTATACAATATTCTTATGGCAAACTTATCATCAATGTTAATATAATATAATTAAAATTATTACATATTAATTAAAATTAAATGATAAATAAAAATATATATTTTTCTTTGTTATGCCTGTTGGAATGTTAATGTTTTCTTACTTCTTTTAAGCACCTAAGTTATAACTTTAGTAATTTTATCTTAAAGCATAAAAGTATTTTTGGAGCACATCAATCGTGAACACAGCCTTGCTTCCTTCAACCACAGAATAAAGCCCAGCAGAGTAATTGATTGAAAACCATTATTTTTCAGAGCAACAGAATTGTCCCGTCTTACCTTCAAACCAATCTGGATCTTGGGTCCGCTCGCTGAGCATGACCTTGGCATCATCAGCAGCTGCAATGTACTTCTGGAAGACGCTGAACTTCTCCTTAATATTTGTCGTCAGAAACTTTTTAGCGGCCACCCCTGTCTCTATGTAATCCTTCTTTTCAGTACGAATTAAATTATAGAAGTGGTCAAAATCTGAAAACAATATATATATAAATTTACAATTAAAAAGAACCCCTGATTTCAGAACTTTAGTTCCCTTAAAAGTAAAGATGCGCTTTTATTTGATATATTTGCAGTTTTTCGATTTTCCTTACCCACTTTCACCCCCATAACTTTTAAGCCGCTCAACCGTTTTTCATGAAACATGTCTAAGAACACTCGTGCTAAACACACTTCATCTGTTCGGGATTGAAATCGCTTCATCTGTTTGGGAGCCACGATGCCTCAGACCGACATACGGACACGTCAAACTTATAACATCCCTCTTTTTTTTATCAGGGGTTGAATATACAACTATAGAAACTTTTTCAACTATAGAATTTAGTTTAAGTTTTTATCTCAAAATCTAAGTAACAATTAATAATATATAGTTGTATTTTCCAAATTTATCAAAACTTATATTATTAAAGATAAGCATTCTAATATACCACAATAAATCACTTATTTTTATTATCCTGTTTAAAGATGATTTCATAATAAATACCCACATCATATAGGTACTAAATAGTAGGTTCCTAATGCAATTTTACTTAATAAAGTGCGGGGATGGATAAACCTACCAGTTACCATTTGTTCTTTGTGTTTCAGCAAAACAAAGAGGGTCTGTGGGGGAAGCGTCGCCAAATACTCGTCGTCGGTGACGCGGGTGCCGTCCTCGGCCACGAAAAGGCAGCATTCCGCACAGTTGACATTGAACTGAAAGCACCAGCAGGGAATCAGGCCAAGGGGAACAAATATAGGTCAAGGCTGAGCCCCTGACACACTTTTACAAATTCAAGGATAAACACTGAATTATCACAGAAACTAACGCTAGAACTACTCATGTTCTAACCAGAGCTAAACAAGATGCTTTTTTATGACCTAATATGTATAATGTATAGTAAGTACTCACGCCCAATTTATTACACGATTTTTCGATTAATTCCTGCAGATTCCCGGCTGCCACACCAATTTTTTTATCGCGCTTAACATCTGTTACTTTGTATCCTCTCTTCATAGTGTCTAGAAATTGCCACGAAGAGAAATCTAATTATATCTTACAATTTTACCCATGGAAACTTAGTAATAAAATAAATTTTGTATTTGCGCGAATTTTACACCCGTTTGGCTGGAATACGTTAATAATACGACGACACGCACGACACCGAAGGAGGGGGAGAATAGTGAACTTGACAATGACAATGGTTATTCTTGACATTTGAATTTGACACTTCAGACATGTCAGTAAAATATCCTAAATCGACCACCGCCGGCGCCGCGCCGGCGCCGTAGTCGCGCTTCCTACGACTCTAACTCCATAATTTTATATTTTCATTGATGGCAAAATATACCGAATGCTTTATTATATTATGTTTTTTTCTTTTTGAAAAAAAGGAACCACAAACTTTTTATGTATGTTTTTTAGAAGAATTTTGGTTTATACATTTGGCATACCTTTTGAACTGCCATTTTAAAAATACTTGATTTTGCAGCCAGTGATGTAAGTTTCTACTATGTCGATTGACATGAGTCAATACTCACATCACTGGCACATTGAGTTTCATCACATTTAATAAATAAATAAAATAAAAATCAATTTATTCGTTTTGTAAAGCTTACATGCTAAATTATTACTATAACTATACATCGAACTAAGTAAACTAAACATAACGAAATGGTCGCTGACTCAGCATTGTGTTGGTTACCAGCAAGCTGGTAACCAACGCTGATCTTCCGTCAGCTCCAATTTCCATTTTCTGACAATACGGACTCAACGAAACACTCAAAATACAATAAATAAAACGTAGTGATTATATACTCTCTGGAAACACTAATGAAAATAAAAATAGATACACGTTAACCTAAAAAAACAAATCTAGAACACTCTGTTAACTAAAAATAAACTAAACTATATATAACCAGAAATAAAATAACATCAGTAGGTAAGTAAATTATCTAAAAACTAAACAATACATACAATTAAGAGCAATTTATAAAATTTATATAATACTCATGTCATGTCTTTGACCCTCCTGCTCCTTCTGAGAATTAAACAAAAATTTCTTTAACTTAATGCGAAAGTTACATAGATTCTGCAGGTTCCTTAAAGGTGGGGGTATATTATTCCAGCACTTAGATGCTGCGTAGCGAAAGCTACCTCTAAAGCAAAGCAAGCGGAGCTGTGGTGCTGAATGGCGGGCTGACGTGCGCCTTGACGCGAGCCACATTTAGTAGGTGTGCCATTCTTCATACTATAATAAAATAACCCTTTTGGTGTGCTAGAGAGCCACAATAAAGTATGTATGATGTCGACTTTTGAATTTAACTTATTGACTATCTGCCACTAGCAACACTGTTTTTGAAAAGTTACTTAAATACCGCCGTACCGACCAATGTCCATTCGAAAAAAAAGAAGCCCAAAACAAAACAAAACATAGCGCTACGCGAGCGAATGCGTGCGAGCGAAGCGAATAGTCCTATACGTATATTATATTTCCCGCCAATTTGTTTCTGTTCTGTAAATCTGTAATCTTTGTTTGTTGCTCAATTAGTTAATTTATTATTACCTTGACAATGAAACGTGGTTCGCTGATTGTGATTGAAGGTGCAGATAGAACAGGAAAATCAACACAAGCATTAAAACTGGGTAATTAACTCTTTTTAAGATTACTCATGTAGATCTCATCGTAGGTTGATGAATTCGATAATTTACAGGTGTTTGGGCCTCTAACAGTAGTTTAACCTACCTACCCTAGCCTAATTTTATCGATTTAAGATATTTGCTTTAGATATACCTCGGAATAACATTTCGGGCTTCCAAAGTTATATGGTTTTTCCCATGTCAATAAATATCATCATATCATCATTGCGAAAATTAAAAAAGCAAAGCCTTGATTGGAATGGTGTACTCCGATTATTTTTTACGATTAATATAATTGTGAGAGTAACACATTCATCATTATAATTTTTCTCAGCTTAATAGTTGTATGTAGATAATATGCTGAATTATTTTTATTGTTTTAAGATACCTATTGTAATTAATATTTATCATATTCAGCCTAGCCTAGCTGAGCTAGGCCTTGCCTCCCTATTCCCCATCAACACATCACATTTCAATGCTGTTCCGCATCAATCCTTGTCCAAACTCTCCAGCTCATCTTGCCATCTTGTCATGTCTTAATATTATGGATATATATTTTCAGTTGAAAGCTTGAAGAACAAGCAAATTTCGGCACAATATGCGAACTTCCCTGCAAGAGGCACAGAGATTGGAAAAATTATCAATAACTACCTAACATCAAAAGTGAGTAGATTTTACATAAGTTGCTTCTTATAAAAAAACTTCTTGAGACCATTATCTTATAAAAAATATCTGGTTTAAAGTATTAGGTACTTTAAACGATATTTTTTATATAACTTGTTTTTAACTATTTGAATATCTCCTTTTTTCATCAATGCTTGTTTTATTCATACAAATATTATATAAAAATCTTAAGGCACATAATTTATAATTTACTGTAACATTATAAAATCTTTTTTCAGACTAACATTTCAGATGAAGCCATTCACCTCCTATTCTCAGCTAATCGTTGGGAACAAGCTAATACAATATTAAATACATTGAAATCTGGCACTACACTGATTGTAGATAGATATTGTTATTCAGGAGTTGCATTTTCAGCAGCCAAAGGTAATTCATTAATAACAATAACGTGGACGTGAATTTATAAATAACAGAATAAGTCTACTTAGCTAGATCATAAATGAGATCTGGTATCGTTTACCAATCCTAATTGATTTGTATTGGACAAATTTTAAGCCGTTTTCGTATTCTGGTAACATGTTTAGCTTAATTTCCTAGAATTTATAAATTAAATCTACAGACTAGATACTCTATCCTCTTTTTACCCATAACATTTTGGCCCCATTCCTATTTTAATTGATTTTTCTCTAAACAATATTTTCACCAGTCCATTATATTGCCACTTTTTATGAAATAGCCAAGAAAGCTGTGCCGGAAACATCTGCTAAATGGATGACTTGGTTCTCCAGTCTGATGCAGGCCGCTTCCAACCGAAACAACTAAGATCTTTAATGGAGCAGGCCTTTGTCCAGCAGATGATGATATTTATTTAAAGTAAAATAATATATTGTAACAGGTTATTTTTAGCCCTAATGCGATTTCATAGATTTATTTTAGAAATCATCATCATCACCCTATTAACGTTCCCACTGCTGGGACATGTCTCTTGACTTCTCTGACTTCTCTCTTGACGAGAGAGATTAGGCCTTCATTCACCACGCTGGCCAAGTGCGGGTTGGTGAATGTCACATGTCCTTCAAACTCGTTTTTAAAGTTCTCAGCTGGTAACATGCCGGTTTCCTCACGATGTTTGCCTTCACCGTTATAGCTCGTGTTTAAAGCGCACATAAATTTCAGAAATACTATTATTTAAATGTGATACATAGGAAACAATTCATCCAAAGTTATTTTTAATTCCAGTATATTTATTATACAAAATAATGAAATACTCTATCTCTAAAACGATGTATCTTTCATTATTTGTAAGAACCTATGACGAGAAAAGTATCCGGCGTTTTAATCTACTATGAACAATTAGGAATGGAGCCAAAAAGTTATGGGTAATTATCAGAATGGTAAAAATAAACTATGGGGAAAAAATGAAACGGGAATTAAAATACTAGAGAAAAGAAATTTAAAACCTTATTTTGGTACAATTTCGTAGATAGTTGTCCATAGCTTTAAGACCTGGCAATAATTTACCCAAAATTCTTAGAAATAAATAAATAAATTAAGAATTAGTTTGTGATTAAGCATTCAAATCAGTCGGGAATAATAGAAAATTCAACTAAATAATGTGAATAAGAAATATATAATGATAACACTGTTTAAGCACCTATATAATAAATAAATATGCTGTTTTAGGACTGGACTTTAATTGGTGCAAAAACTCAGATGTGGGCCTCCCAAAACCTGATAAAGTCTTCTTCTTCACCATGCCCTTTGAAGAAATTCTCCAGAGGCAAGGATTTGGCACAGAAAGGTGAGATACCTAGTAATAGAAAGGCCTTGCAAAACATTCTGTGTGTGTATTAAATGTAAGCAGCTATAAGATTAACCTGTGCTCACAGGTTAGAGTACAGATATATTAATTTATGTCTTACTTAAATCAATAGTGAAACCTATTAACTCTCCCTTGCAGGTATGAAGTTCTCAGCTTCCAGGAAAGAGTCACAGAAACGTATATTAAGCTCAAAGATGATACCTGGGAAACAGTACAAGCTAACAGGCCTATAGATGTAATTCAAGAAGAGGTTTTGCAGAAAACATTGGACATAATAAATCATAGCTCAAATTTACCGATAGGTCTACTTTGGAAAAATAGTTTGTGAATGCTTAATTTAATTGTTTAATGTGTGTCGATTCAGAGTTTGCTTAAGGTTTAGGTATAAGACGTTTTTAGTTGGACAAATTTTAAGCCGTTTTCGTATTCCTGGTAACATGTATAGCTAAATTTCCTAGAATTTCTAAATTAAATCTACAGACTCTATCCTCTTTTTATCTTTTAGGTGGGATACCATTGTTCTGAGGGCCTGAGGACACCCACAAAAATGCCATGCCCTGAATTTTTTCTGACGTATAATGGTTTTACCCGCGAAATACATATTAAATTATTACTTTTCCGCCGTTAAAAGTTGCCTATGTAATTAATATAAATTAATGTAATTAGTATAATTAAAAAAGAGTATAATACGAATATTACTGGACAATTATCATTCAATAATTTTTTATTGAATGATAATTGTCCAGTCCAGATTACAGTTTGGCCAATATGTCAAACTGTAATCCTTATTTCTGGTGCAAAAAAACGGTGAAATATATCGAATTGATTTAGGTTCCAAAAAATGGACATGCCAAATCTCAGAAATAGTCGTCAAGATATTAGAGAGATATTAAGTTCTATCGATTCCGATTCGAGAACTTAATATCTCTCTGCGGGACTCAAAGGAGTGGTAATGTGTTTAACAATATCTGTAATGTATATTTCTTTGGAGCACTATACAGTCCAAACGCCTAGGCCGATTTTTATGATTCACTCGATTTCTCTTCGTCCCTCGAGTCACTTAACGACATGACTGACGGTAGTTAAAAAAAAACAACAAGGCGATTTAAGATATACATAATATCTCTCAAATGATTTTCATCAAACATGTCTAAGAACACTCGCGCAAAACTAACATTTCATCAAAAAAAAAACTAAATCGTCATCGCTTTATCAATTCGGAAGCTACAGACAGACACGTCAAACTTATAATAACTCTCGTTAAAAATAAAACCAAAGGTTTCAAACTGAACATATTTATTTATTCTGAATATTATTCAAGAGCAGTTTCGCTCCCTCTGTTTTTTGCGCCTTTAACAAACTGGTGTGGGGTTTTAGTTTCTTTTGGAGGCTACTAGCCACTGGTGAGTTGCTGTTAGCTTCAATAAGCTTCAGGAGGAAGAAACAGCCTCTATTAGTTTGTAGCCATATATTAATCTGAAATGATAATATATATATTAATTGTTTTATACTACTAGTTTACTGATACCCATTTTCTTACTGGAATATCCTGATTTTGGTACAATAAAAAATGCAATAAGATTAACATCGCGGTTGTACGCACTCCCGAGAAGCTCTCGTCGAGAGTACCGAGAAAGAGTGTGTACAGCCTCAGTCAAAAGAGAATATTGTGGGTTCAAACTCCACGGCGCACCACTGAATTTATCTTTTTGTTAAACCACCAAGTTCTGAGAGCTTTGAAGAGTTTAAAGGATATGCGATAATCGACAACCCACCCTTCTGCAGCATGGTGAATTAAGGCCTTATCTCTAACCCCAAGAGAGAAGTCCCTGTGTCTCAGCAGTGGGAATGTAATCAGGTACTTCTCTTTGGTGCTGCATCCTTTTGCACTATCTTCAGTGTTGTAACATGATTTTACTTAAATGATATCTATCATCAGTCTTACCGTTTCGCTGCCGAGAGCCTCGACAACCGCCTCACCAAAATTGCCTTCACCATCCCTCTCTTTGTCTTGCAGCGCCAGTTTCTTGAGGCACATGTGAATGCCGGCGTCTTCCACAGCCAGACCTTCCTTGCCCTTTATGTCCTTGACACTCCAGTCGGCCTTGCAGATTTCAGTGGCAAGAGCTGTCACCATCTCCTTAGACGACTCTGTAAGGAAATACGAGTGTGAAATGATGCAGCCTGATCTGCGTCCGTGCGCGATGTCGCCCACTAATAACTAAGTAATTCCGACGCGGATCTACCACGGGTGTCAATCCGTCCCCATATGAATCAGGCAGTAAGAGTTCAAATAAAGTAGATTCATATTGCTTTTTTTAATTGAAACTTACCTATAGACATTACTGCAATGGCGAGCAGGAGACTAGACTTGCTGCTGAGCCAGGAAGACGGTTCCTCGGCAATGTTCTGCTTCAGCGGCGGCAGTATGGCTTCCCTGAGTTCCGTGACACGTATCTTGGCATCCTTCTTGGACGTGCCCCCTTTGGAGCCTTCATCCAGGTATTTCACGAATGTGGGATGGAAGGCGGCCGGGTCTCTAGGCTTTACGAGCCAGTGCAGCGTCTGTTGATATAGAGGAACTTATAAATTATAGAACAACTGAATTCGACAATTGAGATGGTAAATATAGACGGTAACAAACAGTTAAAGATCCTCGGTGAGTTCAGAAACAGACGCGCGTTAGAGTAACACGCAAAACCCCGCTTGGGCACCCTTACCAAATATTTACCTGACTGCCAAAGAAATGAGGGTAATGTTTTTCGAAAGTAAGTACTTGTTTCTTCAGCACAACTTACAGGTAGAATGGCTTGACGGATTTTGATATATGATTCATCTTGATTGTGAGATAATGTTTTAGTTTTCATAATACATAATTAAAAAAGGGTATTTATTTTATTTAAAATTCAGTATGAGCTGTCAAGTTTCTCCCTTTCTTATTAAAATTGAACTTTAAAAATCCTATTTTTATTTCTTGAGGCTTATTTTTAATTCCATAAATGTCTACTTACTATATTTCCCCAGTGGTCTGTGGCAATTTCCTTTACATTAGCAGCAATAGTCGCGATTATTGTCTTCTTTACAAGTACAGTGTCGTCCACGGAGTCGAAAATGGCGATGAGCAGTCGGTAGCCAGTCTTATGCTTGCTTAAGGAGACCACATGCTCCTTAACTACTTTTAATATTGCCTGTGAAGTTAATTAATGTTTATATAGCTACAGCTAGAGAAAATAAGAATAACAGTATGACTGTTGATGACATTTGATATTATATTGCTAAAAGCTATAAAAGAATAAAAAAAAAATAACAAAAGAAATAACTTTATATAACTGCAATGTAGAAGAAAATGTGTAGGAATATAAAGGTGTTTTAAAATTATGATAAAAATTATACTGTCATTTTTAAATATTATTTTCAAATTTATTAGTTTTTCTGTTAACTTTATGGTAGCAAATAAACATTTCCTCCCGTCTTTCCATTAATACCTTTTTATCTTTGTTAGTAGCTTGCCAGACACAAACACAGGCAGCGTTGACACCGGGCAGTGAATTGCTGAGAGGCACTATGAGAGGGCTGAGGGTGGTGATCATTTCAGCACGCTGCTCCGGGGAGCACTCTTGGATGTAATCATACAGTACAGAGTGGAATAACCTGTAAAACAACCCAGTGTAAAGTTTTATAAAACATGTGAAAATCTTAAAATGATTTTTAATAAGTGATATACCTCACTTTTTAGCCTAAACAATTTGAAATTTTTATGCAGATAAAGATGAAGAGATATATCGGGGCTTCAGCCAATATTTCAAGTGCAGATACCTATCGACTTATCACCTCATGTAGCACCTCTGGGCACTTCCCCGAAGGTACAGGTTCAAATCCTGTGTGCGAAGGTTATGGATGCATCATAATCATTTTTAAATCATAAAAAAAAAGCCGTTAGCTAAAGTGGGAGGACACTCGACTTTCATTCCGAAGGTCGTGGGTTCAAACCCCGCCACGCACCTCTGGATTTTTCTTCTTGAGAAATGCGCGCTTTAAACACGAGCTTTAACGGTGAAGGCAAACATCGTGAGGCATGTTCTGAGAACTTTAAAAGAGTTTGAAGGGCATGTGACATTCACCAACCCGCACTTGGCCAGCGTGGTGAAGTAAGGCCTAATCTCTCTCGTCAAGAGAGAATTCCCTGTGTCCCAGCAGTGGGAACGTTAATAGGGTGATGATGATGATAATCATTTTTACATAAAAATTCAAATGTGAAAAATCTGTTTCTATTTTGTAAAGTTCTCTTACTCTCCATCATGCAGACTTTTGTCTAGTATTTTTTGTATGTTGGCCTGGCAGGAGCTCAAGATAGCGTTTTTCATCTCTGGACTTGAACTGTAGCAGTCTTTGAGGCTCTTTACTTTGTTGTCCTTTGTCTGAAAGTAGGCAATTTGAAAAGGAATGCTTAGTTTGTATTTCAAAATCTTTATTATGAATTACTAGATATAAACGCCACGGTGTTGCCCGTGTTAAAAAATAAATAGCCTTTATAAAAATATGAGACTATCTCACACTGAAAGATTTTTTCAAAGTAGTTCCTGTGATAAGTAAGTTCAAATAAACAAACTGTATAATGTGTACCAGTACCACTGCAGAGGGCTCTAACAAATCCCACTACTTGTCCCTTGAAATTGAAATTGGACTATTGTTAAATATAACAGTTTGCCAAATCACAGATTCAAAAATAAATTTAAAAAAGTCCCTATCCTGTGCTTTATACCTCCATAAGATCCCATGGTTTTATGGTGTTAACCCATGTCTAGGGGTGCATTCTAGCAGTGTTTCCAGTGCATTGCCATTTGATACTAGCAGTTTTAGGCTTGTAAGAGAATTATTTGGTAGATATATTGTATTGTATCTACAAATACATACTTACATTTTTGTATATTTCACCATAGAACTCTTGTTGCATGTGTAACTTTTCTATTTTTGTTGCAAATTCACCATAAGCATAATCAAGCAAAGGAGCACTGACAATATGAGAGGCCAGAGACACTATGTGGCCCATAAATCTCTTTATCACTTCATGACGGATGAAGTCAGTACCATATTTTAAAGTGCGTTTGACTGCATGGTGGCCATATTTTGACTGTGCCATAGGTACCATCATGTCAAGGAGTTCTTCTGTAACTTCAGTCCGTATACCCTCAGGGCTGTGTTTGAGGAGCACTTGGATAACACGACTGAGGTCATGAGATAAAGCAATCAACTTGTACTGGCCTTTCAATATTCCATGGAGTTCCTTGCATGAGTTTTCTTTAAAGCCAGTATCTGCTGATTTTCTGAAATTATAATAATAAAGATTTGAAATATATCCGGCAATATTTTAATATTCATGTATTTAACTGGAGGAACTGAGATCTGCAATAGCACCTAGGAGTGTTATGTGCATTATACCCCAGCCTAACCAGGCCCCACCCAGCCCAACTTCCTGATGTAGCTGAGTAGGTCCTACTCCTGAATGATATTGTAACACAACATGTGTATAAAATAAAACATAACAAAATATTTTTAAGGAACAGTATAAGGTTTCTCTACCTTTGTATTTGGGCACCCAACAACTTTGCTTTGAGAGACATTTCAAAGACCCCAGCAGTTGCCTTAGCTTTCCTTCTGACAAGCCGTAATTCCTTCTTTTCTTTCTTCATCTCTGCCCACACTGGCTTCTCTCCTAATGGTGTATTGGCAGCGGGTTTTCCTTGGCCTGGCTTCCCAAATTTACCTTTGAATGCATTCTTTTTATCACCAAATTTCTTATTTTTATCGCCGAATTTTTTGTTTTCGAGGAACTTTTTAGGTTTTTCCCCAGTTTGTTTTGATTTTTCAGAAACATTTTTCGCGTTAGTTAGTGCAGGACTTAAATTTTTGCCAGATGGAGGGTTTTCTGCAATGTTTGCGTTCTTCTTCTTTGCTGATTCCTTTTTATGGTCACCAGCTCCAATATTATCTGACTTCGAGCCTAATTTCTTCTTTTTAGGCGTTCCAAGCACCTCGTCGATTTTTCGTTTTACTTTCTGCATTTTTAGGTTATGTAAATTCTAAAGAGGTATATTTAAATCAATATATTCAAATAGAAAATTGTATTTCTTTGTTTACTAATAGTATTGATTGATTACCAATTTACCAAATCTATTGATATTCACTAAACTTTCTTTCCCATGTGGTAAATATTTTGTTCTTGTCTTGCCTTGCCTCCCTTCCCTCTCGTCTCGTTCTTCGTCCTCGCCAGCCAGAGAGTATATAATCACTAGCACTAGCACTACGTTTTAGTCTTCGCCGTCGCGTCGGTCGCCTCGCCAGCTCGCCTGCTCTCTACTTGGCTTCCTCTATTAGTCAATCAGTTTTTTCGAATCTGCCCAATCTGTCCGGCCAATATGTAAGACAAGTTTTCTAGAAAGATTACGCTCCCAAAATTCCTTTATCAATACAATACACTTTAATAAACACCAATTCACAAAACAAATTAACATATAAATAAATCTAATATATAAAATTTCCATGTCACAATGTTAGTTACCGTACTCCTCCGAAACGGCTTTACCGATTATTACCAATATGCGTATTTAGTAGGTATTTTTCATTATGTAAAACAACGTTTGCTGGGGTCAGCTAGTACCTATATAATATTAGTGTCACTTTGGGCGGTCTTATCACTAAAAACGATCTTTACCAGACAACCTTTGGACAGAGCGTAGCTAGTTTACTAAGGGCCATGGCGCAATATTGGTAAACCCTTGCTTTATCGATTTAGGGGAGGGGGAGCACATATACATTCTTCTCTGATGTATTCTTGTGTATTGTACTATGTTATGTTAGTTGTAACTAGTATGAAGTAAATTTTTGCTATGCCCTTTATACAGGATCCTAAAATGTTTATTGTTTTATTATTTTTAATAAACTGAAACTGAAATTACCATAGCACGACATTTGTTTAGCGTAGCAATGAGCTAGATGAGTGTGATTATTTTATAATGTAAAAAAATCAAAAATAACATCTCAAAAATATAAGTGAAAGAATTTTTTTGATATCTTAAAAACTGAATTTTCTATTAATATTCAAAGTTGGATGTTATTAAAATCCGCGCGAACTCGCCCGCTCAGCGCGTGACGTCACATCGCCGGTTATGTCCGCCGCGCGCTAACGAATCGTGCAGTAATTTTGAGATTTCATTGATATTTTTGGAATTATGGAGAAAAAAATACCATACAGATATTGTATAGTACCCTTATGTACGAATACAACGGTTAGCACTCCAGAAAAATACTTTTATCATGTGCCCAACGACAAAAAGCTGAGAAATAAGTGTTGTAAACTGATGAGAAGGGGGAAAGTATTCTGCAAAAACCAGTCGACATTGTTGATGAAGATCATTTTAATGCGAGTACCTAAATATGAAATACCTACCTATATATTTTTTTACATTAATAAATGTTTAGTTTATAGAGTATGTCAAAAATTAAATAACCTTTAAGTAGGTATGGACGTCATTTTTTCATAACACTACACTGTGGACGTCGAGTCTCACAGGCTTCTTTAGGCACAAACATTTTTTTTGGGATTTTGATATAAGATCGCTTTTAAACTGATTTAATATTAAAGTTATGTCATTTAGCAATAAAATAACGTGCTTATACCTATAATCAACTTTTTTCAAGAATAATAGAAATTTAAAAAATCCAAAATTATGGCACTTTTCAGTTTAAATCTACTTAATTTATATTTTTATCTACATCTGCAGTTGGACGAAAGAAGGTCATAATCTGAGATTCTATACCCAGCTCCATTGTTTTTTTATTACTGACTGTAGAAAATGTTCGTTAGGTAGGTAGATATGTCATTACATTAGGCGTCAAAGGTGCTGTTGAGGAACGGGGCTGCGTCGTATCTCTCATATCTTTGGCTTTAATAAATTTTTGCTGCGATCCAACTTGCGATAGTTTTGGTTTCATCCAAGAACAGGAACACGCTACTTCTGTACAAGCGGGCACCTCACTACGTCTATGTAACCACCTAACCAACGCCATTGTATGTTTGCTTTGCATCCTCCTTTGCTTACTGCACAACCTTCACATTCCATTTTAAATTTTATTCGTAACTTCGTTCAGAGATATAGAGCCCCCGATTTATTATGGGTATTATTTTTTATCGATAACCCACAACAATCTGACAGCACTAATAGACTAGTAGGAACTGACACTGACTAAACTATGACTGTGCCTACCTATGCATAAAATATCAATATACACGTAACCTTATCCTAGACTAAACCAGGTTTTTTGATAAGTCCTACTCGTACTTACGTGTAGGTATTTCATTGCCATAAGCCCTATCACTCTATTGTTATAAAACCAAAACTTAATCGATTGCCATAAGTCCTATCACTCCATTATTATAAAACCAAAACTTGTAACGATACTTACGAATACCTAAGTAATTACTTAAGAAATAAGTACCTACCATTTGGTCTCAAATGAAATAAAGGCCCTTAGGTAGGTAGGTACCTACTTTACCTAGATCCCTTCTCACTTTTATAATATTATTAACCTACCTCCTACAAATAACGTAATGCAGAGGTAAATACTTAGATTAATATCTCGTTATATGTAGGTAAATTTGCTTACCTTGCAAGTTTTTGCCCTTGGATTTCTGCAATAATATACTTAGCATGTTTTAGCAGTTTGTGAAATAATCCGCAACCATAAGTAAATCGACTTTCGGAAGATTATTTGATTGTCCACGTGAAAATCCTGGTTCCATGTTGGGTGGTTGGTTGGTATACCATTCATAAAAAAATTACAAATGTATCGAAATGAACAAAAGTAAGTTTACAGAGCTAAGCAACCGGCCTTGCGGTCGCTTAGCTCTGCTCTAACCCCGGCCGGCGCCGTTCGTCCGCGACAACACAACCGGCGACGTGACGTCACAGCCATTACTCGACGGGCGCAATCAGTTTTCGCGCGTTCCCATATTGATTTGCTTATAAATAATTCAATTTTTGAGATATCAACACAATTTTTTCACAGTTAGTCTTATTATTGCTTAAAGTTTTAGTTAGGGCTGAAAAAGGGAAATAAAATTTTATTTACATCTTCCTCATTGCAGACAAAGATTTCCGGAGAAATAGCTCATAAAATATATTATGTTTGTATTTGTGAAATGTTTTGGTTGATGTAATTTTAACTAAAATTAACTAAATTTATATCCAGTAAAAATATGTTTTAATAAACGTATAATATCAAGGTGTAATGCAATACAATATGGTCGATATCAATAAATACCTCGAAAGTCAATTGGCGTTAGCCAAACAAAGAGAAAAGGATAAAAGTTTTATAATCGAAAACGTATCCCATAAAAGTAAGTCGATTGCTGAAAATATTGCCAAGAAGCAAGCTAAAAGTTTTGGAAAAAGTTCACCAAAAGATTCGAAATGTTCTAAGCAAAGTGATAAAGAAAATCCAAGTACTAATAATATTTGCTCTGATGATGAAGAATATTTACCATCAGATGACGAAGAAGTCAGCCGAGTGTTTCCAATGTTACCAGCGACATCACGGGTTAGGCAGAATGTTAAACGAATTATTGACGATGGTGACATCAATTCCTATAACGAGAGAGTTAAAAGCTGGCGAGAAGGACTATCTTCTGCTCTGTCAGGAAACTTTGAAGGGGATAACTTGAGTGCTGATATCCAATATGTGTTAGAAGGAAACAAAACCCCGGATGTGATGCATGAACTGCAGAATGGCCTTTGTATACCAAACTTTATTTGGAAACAGTTATATAAGTTCCAGAGAACAGGTGTCAAATGGCTATGGGAACTGCATCAAGTAGAAGCTGGTGGTTTACTAGGTGATGAAATGGGCTTGGGCAAAACTATACAGATCATAGCGTTTCTATCTGGCCTTGCTTGCTCAGATGTAGGAAAATGGGGTGGTCTTGGACCAAGCATAATTGTTGCTCCAGCAACTGTTATATACCAATGGGTTTCACACTTCCACTATTGGTGTCCTCACCTGAGAGTTGCAGTACTCCACCACACTGGCTCTCATACAGGAAACCACTTCCGACTCATTAAAGACTTGCATGGATCACATGGAATAGTTCTGATAACTTATGCTGGTGTTGTGAAATATAGTAAAGATCTCTTGACTCGAAATTGGCATTATATCATCCTAGATGAAGGTCACAAAATAAGGAATCCAGACACACAAGTCAGTAAATACATCAAGCAATTCAAAACTCCCCATAAGCTGATTGTCACTGGATCTCCAATGCAAAACAGTTTGCAGGAGCTCTGGTCTTTATTTGATTTCATGAGGCCAGGCCTCCTGGGAACCTATTCTGCATTTATGGAGCACTTCTCTCAACCAATCACTCAAGGTGGTTATGCAAATGCAACTGAATTTCAAGAAGCAACTGCTCTAGAAATAGCTAAAGCTCTAAAAAATTTGATAACTCCATATATGCTGCGGAGAACAAAAGCTGAAGTGCAAGAAAATATCAAGCTGCCTGATAAGAATGAGCAAGTACTATTCTGTGCATTGACACAGGAACAAAGGGACTTGTACATGGGATATCTTATGAGTGGTACAGTCAGAAGTATATTAGACAAGGACACCAAGTATGGGGATCCTATCAGAGCCCGAATGTTGGTGGCACTTTCTACACTCAGAAAAATGTGCAATCACCCAGACCTTTATCTATATGAAGCACAAGACGATCTGGAATCCATTGATGCAGAACAGTTTGGCCACTGGAAAAGATCAGGCAAAATGACAGTTGTCAACTCTCTCTTAAAAATTTGGCAGAAACAAGGCCATAGAAGTCTCATTTTCTCACAGTCCAGAGCCATGCTGTGCATTCTAGAGCAGTACTTTATTGACCAGGGATTTAAGTACTTAAAGATGGATGGTAGTGTTGGTGTTGGGCAAAGACAAAGTTTAATTAAAACCTTCAATGAGAATACTGAATACTTGGTGTTTTTAGCAACTACCAGGGTAGGTGGACTTGGTGTTAATTTAACTGGTGCTGATAGAGTCATTATTTATGACCCAGATTGGAATCCTGCTACTGATGATCAAGCTAAGGAGAGAGCATGGAGAATAGGACAGCAAAGAAATGTCACTGTTTACAGACTACTCTCTGCAGGAACTATTGAAGAAAAAATATATCAAAGGCAGATTTTCAAGCAATTTTTAAGTAATAAAATCCTTGTTGATCCCAACCAAAAGAATGTTTTAACAACTAGTACTCTGCAAGGACTATTTACATTTGAAGAGCCCAATAGTGAAGGAGACACAGAAACAGCATCTCTTTTTAAACACACAAAAGTTAATCTGGATAAAGGGGGTAAAAAAGATCAGCAGAAAAGTAACAATTTTAATGCTGACAAAAAGAAGATCGATGCCATGAGAAAAATGGCTAAAGCAATTAGCAAAAAAATTGCAGGTTGTATAAAAAAAGATCCTGAGAAAGATCCAAGAGAAGAGTATAAAAAGAAAAGAGAAAATCTACTATTCAATCCACCTAAAGATGAAGAACCTGAAATAAATTTATTGGATGGTAAAGTCACTGAAGTTCCGTTTGACCAAGTGATCTCAGAAATTGACATAATTAATATGCATGTTAAAAAAGATTACGAAGAAAATCTACTCAAAGAAGCTTTAAAAAAACAAGAGGATGGAGAAGAAGGTGAAATTATTGATGATGAAAATGCATCAGAAACATGTGAAATTAATGATAAAGACTTAGAGAACACTACTTTAAGGTTAGAACCTGTTTCTGTCAGTAAGGCAGCAGAAAAAAACATAAAACATCAACAAAATAATGATAAGCAAATCAAGGATAAGAATGCTAGAAAAAGAAAACATTCAAAATCTGAATTTGGGGCAGAAACAGAAGTTGAAAATTTAGTAGGTATCAAAAAAGTAAAAAAGATAAAACATAAACATGGAAAAATGCAAGATAAGAATGATGATGATTATGTGCTAAATAAACTTTTCGCCAAATCATCCGTTAGATCTGCACTGCAACATGATGAAGTTATTGGGTTGGCTGAAAAAGAAAAGAGGCACAGAATGAAGGAAGAAGCGACAAAAAAGGCTAAGGATGCCGTAAGAGCTATAAAATTCTCATCAAAATGATTTAATCACTGTACCCCGAATTAATAATTATTAATTTTAAAAATTGTGTTAAGCATAACTATACATAATTATACCTATTACTATAAAAGTAATATATATTGCATTTATAAGTTCAGCTCTCTCAGCATACGGGCCTCTTTCACCTTATCTGAGTAAAACTAGACATGGTTAAAATAAATAGCATCACATGTGACAAAGCGAAATACCTATGACATGATTAATCATTGCTTAGTTTACTCAGATTTTATAAAATAAGTTAATAAGCCCTATATTTGTAATTAAAGTTATATTTTGTCTATGTTTTTTTTTATATATTACACCTACCACAACACGTGAACTTGGTTGGTCTCTATTATACAAAAAACAGTACAGAAAATAAACAAACTGAAATTAGGAAAATAATAACCTGACTGTGACGTAACTTTTTAGGGAATTTTTACCGACTATGCCTATTAAAGTGATAATGGTTGTTACGCAAGTTCGTGTCAAATGATTGAATTGAATAAAGTTCTTAAACGGTCCATCGCATCTGATCGAAAAATGTTAAAAGAAAACTAAAAATGATTTTTATTCAACGATAGGTACCCTACTTATTTTTATATTACAAAATGGCGTCCAGTAGTTTCCTAGTGAATTTTCTCTGACGGCATGTCTTTAGTGACACTCGCCGGACCTAAAGGAATCGATTGATGTATGTGTCATTAAAATCGGCCCAGGCGTTTCAAGATAAATACAAGACACAGATCTGTATTCTGTATAGTGCTACAATGGAACATACATAGAATAGACCGATTAGCACATTACCCCACTCCTTTGCGTCGCGTAATCGGGTAAAAAATTAATGATTTCATATTTTTCAAAATTTCTAACGGTAGGTATCCTTTTATTTAAGTATATTATATTCGTCTTAATTTTAGTTAGAGATAGATTAGGGAGATTCACCAAGATAATACTTCGTGGAATTTCGGTTGGAAATAGTGTGCGTTACGCCACAGCAGAAATCGAATATTTTAGTATATGAATAATTAGTTACTCAGCTCCTGTAGAGGTAAATGTGACCTGCATCTACCGTGAACCCTGGCTGGCGATATCAAAGTATTAATAATTGTTAAGATCAATAAAGCCAATAACCAAATTCTCGACATGATAATTGAGGACCGCTGTTATCGGGGATGGGCATAACATAGATTTGATATCCCCGTTCATCTTCCCTCGAGAGACTTGATTAACGTCGAACGAGACATCGTACCAAGTGTTTTGAATATTTTGCTTTAATATCAATATCGTTTGCGTCCGAAGGCATACGTAGTAATTTATTATGTACCTAACTGTATGAGTAATGTTTTGTTTTCACCGTGAGAACCGGGGTGATGAGATATAGGTACCACCTTGAGAAATGCCACCAGATGTGATGAAAAGAAGTCATGGTCATGAAAAATATTATCCTACCCTACACTCTTGATGTTCAAAAAAGTTGCCTATTGAATCAAGAAAGATTTTTTTTCAAAGTTCAAAGTTTATTAATTACACATAAAACATTACCTACAGTAAAAACTAAGCCGTTCTATGGTATATTATGTTAGAGAATAAAGATATGTTATGAAAAACACAAAAATAAACTATAAAATTACAAAAACACAAATCAAATTACATAATAGGTACTATACAAAAATTTTAAACAATAAATAGAAACAACAGATATAAAAAAAAAAACACAAGTTACATATTAACAAATGAAACTTTTACAGAAACTCTCATGACCTTATCGTTTTCACCAAGGTTAAAGTTTACTTGGATGTTCAGAGTATTACAAGCAGCACCTATCTATTACCTATTACGAACCATTGTGCTATGAAAAATATCAATATTAGGATTTTCAGCAAATAAAGCATTAAGGTGGCGCTCTGCTCGGCAAACTGTAGACTCTTGGCGGGATTTTGTGCGTGCAGTGCAGTTCTTGGCGCAAATAAAGGTACGCAACCTGAACGAAACCTGCAGTGGTCATCTGGTACGTAAAGCTTCTTCTTCTAGTAAATTAGGACAACGTAAGTGACCGCGTAAAATTTGGCACAGTACAAGCAGCCGGCCCAAGAGTCTCTGTGTATTAAAAGAGTGGAAGCCAAGTGTACCAAGGAGATACTTCGTGGGGTACATGAGCGGGTAATATCCGTATGCCCTCTTGTAGAGAAAGCGCAGAAACCTTTTTCTGTACCTTCTTCAACATTATAGCATACGAAGATTCGTGAGGATTCCAGACGCTTGAACTTGCAGCCTACACATTTTAATATAATTTAAGTATACTCTCTGTAATAATATGTGATGTGCTACATCAACATGGTCAAAGGGTACAATTTTACATTGACTTTTATGGAAAGAGATAATATTAGGTCCTTACATATGAAATTGGCGTTTTGTATGGGAGGAACAAAAAGTCGAATATTTTTTAATATAATATATTTAATTAATCAAAGTATGAACCATTATTTTCTATGCACTTTTGCCATCTTATAGGTAGTTCATTGATCCCTTTACTAAAAAAACCAGTCGGACGGGAATCAATAAAATCTTTGAAGGCGATTTGGACTGCCCCATCGGAGTTGAATTTTTTCCCTTGCAAGAAGTTATCCAAATTTCGAAAAAAATGGTAATCTGTTGGAGCAAGGTCCGGGGAGTACGGAGGATGTCTTAGACTTTCCAATTGAAGCTCTTCTAATTTAGTAGCCGTCTGTTGCGCAGTGTGTGGTCTAGCGTTGTCGTGAAGCAGCAGTGGCGTGGAGCGATTGACCAGCCTAGATTGTTTAGCCGCTAGCTTTTCCATCATGGTTTGCAATTGCTGACAATAGACATCAGCCGTAATAGTCTGGCCAGATTTGAGAAAACTGTAATGAACAATACCGGCACTAGTCCACCAAACGCTTACAAGTAACTTTTTTGGGGTTAATTTTCGCTTGGGGCAGGATTTGGCTGGCTGGCCAGGATCCAACCATTGCGCTGAGCGCTTCCGATTATCGTAAAGAACCCATTTTTCATCACAGGTAATGATTCGGTTTAAAATACCTTCATTATTGTGCCGGTTTAGTAATGTAACGCAGCAGTCGACGCGCGTTTGCCGGTTTGCTTCAGTCAATTCGTGAGGTACCCACCTTTCAAGCTTTTTAATCTTCCCAATTTGCTTCAAGTGAATTAAAACAGTTTTATCACTAACACCGCAGCCTGCAGCTAACTCGGACGTGGTTTGCGATGGATCCGCTTCCACAATAGCCTTCAACTCTTCATTATCAACTTGAGTCTCAGGCCGTCCACGGGGCTTGTTCTGCAAGTCGAAATTTCCAGAACGAAAACGTTGGAACCAAAAACGAACTGTGTTTTCTTTTGCAACACGACCGCCATACACATCATTCACCCTTCGAGTTGTTTCCGCAGCACTAGTGCCACGGCGGAACTCGTACTCGTAAATAATGCGATATTTTAAGTTTTCCATTTTGTAAAATGAGTGACGCAAACAGAAAAAAACAGAAGAAAAAAAACAAATGAATGACGATCATCGAAGCACAAATACATGAGTCTATAGCTGTACAAATTTGAATTTGGAATTCCTTACCAAAGAGGAGAAATTTGTGATTAAAGTGGCCAGTACGAAAAACGCCAATTTCATATGTAAGGACCTAATAGTTCAGTTCAGTTTCTTGTAATTGGACTCTGCGCTTGAAGCGACAATTTGCCTGTGCAGTCTCGAGTTAATAAAATTATAAAGTGAAAAAGATGTTAGGTACCTAGTTATTCAGTTGAACGCCATTTTGCGTATCAAGAGCAGAGAGTATATATATAACAAGGAACTTATACCCAACCTGGAATGTGCACAGGCTGCGGATGCGCGGGCCGAGCGAGATAGTTTTGTGAGAGCCCTCTGTCCCTTTCATTAGGGTGTTCAAACAGTAGGTAGATATTTTGGACATAAAAATATGAACAAATCACTTAATTTCAGTAAATAATTATGTTATAGGGAGGTGTTACTCGTAAAATAAAAGTAATCACATGTTACGATTTATAAACATATATTTGGTAAATATTTTCATTCACACATTACTGAATAAAACAGTTTTATGCGAATAATTTATGATATTTGTATTACTTGGAATGGCATCCAGCCACTTTTTTCTCAAAGATTCTTCACTAGGAAATCTGAAATTAATTAATAATTTAAATAATTATCAAGTAACAATATTTATCATCACTGTATGAGAAATAACACTGTACAAAATCAAAAATGAATTTGTATTGTATCATGGAGTTTGATGTAAAAATTTTTTACTTTACTCTACTACAATGTAGATACATTTTGTTTTTTAAAATAATACAAATCAGTGAATAGCACATACAGTTTAATCTAGATTACCTACTATTTATATGTTTGAACAAAATATGATTACGGAATTAATCCTAAAAATCCGTTCATAATGGTCATACTACTTCAAGAATTTAAAAATACTTACTTGAAGAAAGATTTACCGCATCCCGCATAGGATTCGCTTTTACAGCCCGGAATCGCACATTTTTTAACCATATTTATTATGTACGAATAAAGAAATATTGCCGAATTACGGTAGGATAAATAATAACAAATCAAAATGGCTGATGGGATGCCAGTTCAATTTACATAGATCCTACTAATAACCTATTCTTTTTCAAACAACACCTTAATATCGTGTCTAAATTTTTGCAATAAAGAAAATCTCATTAAAGACGATAATTTAAAAATATATGGATCATTAGGATAATCAGAAAGATGGTAATATATTTTTTAACAAGAGATGACAAATTTGTTTTTTTTTACCATTACTACTACGTTTTAAAAACAACCCTTCTGGCAACACTTAAGAAAGGGTCAGAGGGCTCTCGAATCGCTCTCTCGGACCGGATTTCTCTCTGACTAAATGTTATTTGAAAATAGAACTTAACTTCATATACATACGGTTTTTTTTTTATCGAGGAAAAAATGTCGGTGCACATTCCAGGTTGGGTATAAGTTCCTTGGTATATTATATAATCAGTTAAGTTTCAGTTTCTTTTAATTGGACTTTGCGCTTGAAGCGACAATTTGCCAGTGTCGAGTTAAATAAAATTAGAAAGTGTAAAAGATGTTTCTCAGTTTTATACGCCATTTTCGTTCTAATCAAGAGATAATAAAATGTTTTTGACGTAGACTTAACTGTCTATCCTTATGTTATGTCTAATGTCAGTGTCAGATAGAAGGACAAGAAACTGAAATCTCGCTCGCTCGACTTCTGGCTGCCTAGAAATTTAACAATTATTGTGATTATTACAATTTGGATAGAAAGACATTTAAATGCGCCTGCAATGCAGAAAATAAACAGTAACTAAGAACATAATTAACTATGTTGTTGTAAAACAATTGGCCTATTTGTGATTGGTTACGAAAAAGAACGCTCTTATTGATAAATTCATCTAACGAATAACTCAGTATCTAGCTCTTCCGTATCATCAGTAATATGTCTGCGGGACGAAAGAAGCCTCCGCCGCCAGGCTTCAAGTTTAAACCACCCGAAGAACAAGTTGTGTAAGTCTCTAAATTTACTAGTACCTCCTCTTGAAGTAAGTGATAGTATACCTATTTAGAAAAATGACAAAACACTATGTAGTGTAGTGTCTTTAAAGCCTTAGAAATCTAAGAAAATACTTTCATTCAGGACCCCACCAGCTAACCTGGACAAACAAACAACTATAACAGTTGGTGACAAGACATTCACTGTTCATGCTGATGACCTGGTGAAGATTTGTGACCTTGGTCGTGGAGCCTACGGCATTGTGGAAAAGATGCGCCACAAACCCAGCGATACTGTCATGGCTGTAAAGGTACTTATTTTGCTTTAGTTACTCTTTGCCTTTCTAAATATGAATAAACACTTGAATATAAATACATACATTCTCACCCATGTAAACATTATTATGAAAAAGAATTGATATATTATTATTTTCCACAGAGAATCACAGCAACATTCAACAGTAGTCAATCCTTAGAACTTAAACGTCTGCTAATGGATTTGGATGTGTCTATGAGAGCCAGTGCTTGCCCATATACAGTACACTTCTATGGGGCTATGTTCCGGGAAGGTGATGTCTGGATCTGCATGGAAGTAATGGACATGAGCCTTGATAAGTTTTACACTAAAGTGTTCAAAAACAATCGCACCATAACTGAAAATATATTGGGAAAAATATTATTCTCAGTTGTAAGTGCACTGCAGTATCTCCATTCAAAATTAAAAGTTATACACAGAGATGTGAAGCCCTCTAATATTCTTATAAATCGCAAAGGAGAAGTCAAAATGTGTGATTTTGGCATATCTGGACATCTAGTAGACTCGGTTGCTAAAACTATTGATGCTGGATGTAAACCTTACATGGCTCCAGAGAGAATTGATCCCACAGGGAACCCTGGGCAGTATGATATTCGCAGTGATGTTTGGTCGCTTGGTATTTCAATGATTGAGCTTGCTACAGGAACATTTCCATACAATATCTGGTGCACACCCTTTGAGCAACTGAAGCAAGTTGTGAAAGATGACCCTCCAAGACTGCCATCTGGGCAATTCTCTCCAGACTTTGAAGATGTTATTGTTAGGTGTCTACAGAAAGACTACAAGCAGAGGCCTAATTATGATGCATTATTAGCTCATAACTTCTGCCAAGAGCATAGTCAAAAAGATACAGATGTGGCCTCATTTGTCCAAGAAATATTAGATTTACCAGATGACTCCTAGTAAAAGGATTTCTGTATTTGCGTACCTATAAGTACAATGTTTAGTTTACTAACCAATCATGTAGATCATAATGAAAATTATTAGATTATAACCAACTAATTATTGTATGTCATAATGTTACTAAGAGTGG
Organism: Gymnoscelis rufifasciata; assembly: GCA_929108375.1. Taxonomy (NCBI): domain Eukaryota; kingdom Metazoa; phylum Arthropoda; class Insecta; order Lepidoptera; family Geometridae; genus Gymnoscelis; species Gymnoscelis rufifasciata. Next base: position 13,632,794 of record OV815311.1, read on the forward strand.
CCATAGATTTGTTTCAGATGTTCAATTTTGAAAGCAAAATAAACTTCTTTGCGAATGTAAATTTGATTGTCCTTAAAATAAAGGAAAATTAAGTGAAATCCATCTACCTTTAGATACTAATGTCTGTTGCATCACAAATTAATATAGTGTTAATAAACATACGTAATTTGTTAAAATATTAGTTTTAGTCATTAAAATTTATTGGTGTACCCTTCACACTTTCCATGTAAAGTTTAAGTCATGGTCGACAAACTGTTTTGGGTAAATTGATAAACGATATCCATTTGAATTGATATTTTGTTTACACAATAAATAATTTACATCTAACAAATATTTACTTTATCGAATATTTTTACATACGATAAAGCGCGCCCATGCCTAATTTTTGTCGCGATGCAGAAGCGCGTTTGCACTGATAAGCTGGTACAGTGCGTATTTTGCACACGATTCTGTATCGCCACTGTCCGTTCAGGATATAAACAGACCAACTTTTAAGTTGCTCGATGCCGATGTTATACATCGATCGATAATACATCGGCATCGAGCTCCGAAGGCAGAGATATCTTAAAATCTCTTTCAATTTGTGAGTGCGATGCGAGTCATTACGAGTATATAGTTTAGGAGTTGGGCATCTAAAAAATAAAATAAAATCTAAAGAAAAAATTTATTCAAAAACTTTTGATATTAGTCATAAAAGAACAATAAATACTTAAAAAATATGTACAAAACGAGTACATTGTCATTTTCTCTTATACAGAAAAGAATACAATATTTTGCATAAATTGTATCCAAAGTCAATAAATCAATTTGACAAATTTCAAAAGGATTAATTAAATCACAAGAGTAACAATCCTAATACGCACATTCTGACACGGGGTTAAGTGTAGATTTGTGTACAATGTTTATCACTATGCAAGATGTATCAATATTTAAATTTTATGTCTTGTTTTAGGAACTTTTAAGTATACTGAAAAAAATATATGACAATGGATCACCAGTCACCACTCATACATCCTCTGGCATAATTTGGCATTCAGTTTTATATTAAAAAGGTGTAATAAATACTAACATACTATAAATAAATGTAGAAAATGTATAAGTATATTACATACTTTAAATATTAAAAATTCGTCTTTATTTTGATATAGTCAATACTTAAAAATGTTCAAGAACTAACTTAACCTTATTCTATGTATAAATAAAAGCGTAATTGACTAGAAGACGGATCGTAGCATGATTAGAACGGCGAGTTCATCCCCAGTTTGGTTCCGAAGTCGAGACGGGCGCGGCGTTGGTTGCGAATGTCAGCTCTGTAAAATATAAAAAAAAATATTTATCTTGACACATAAATACGCATCGGTGATGTTTTTCGATCCTTTATAAATGTACTATCGTCACCATTTCAGCTGTAGGGTCCACAAGCTTCCTTCAAAAACGTACAGTTCGTAGTGTAAGGCGGACTGCTTATTTAATGTTTTAGCACATTTTTTTTGCTTAGGTGCTTAACTATTGGTCTCATAAATAAGCTCCAGAGTCGCTCAGAGCTGTAGTGAGGGCTATGCTCGGGGTTTCTCTACGAGATCAAGTAAAAATGAGAGGATTCGTAGAAGAATGCGGGTCGCCGACATAGCCAAACTCTTTAAACTGGCGGTGGGCAGGCCATATAGCACGCAGAACAGATGGTGCTTGGGGCAGAAAGGTTCTAGAATAAAGACCACGGATCGACAAGCGCAGCGTAGGACGTCCACCAACTAGATGGATGGAAGACCTGAAAGCTCCGGGTTACGGTAGATGCTGGCCGCTGCCAGCCGAAAATACTGGAAATCCTTGAGGGGGGCCTAAGTCCAGCCGTGGAAGTACTACGGCTGAAATGTTGATAATGATTTTTACTTTATGCATACGCGGACACGTGGTCCGCAGACTGCTCAGCTGCCACGTCGCAGTACCGTACATACCACTCAGCACTGTACACTGTACTCACTTGATCTCCTGCCACTTGATGAACTCGAGCAGCGCGAAGCACGCGACTAGTGATAGCGCGTACCCAGACGCCAGTTCCGCCGGCACGCGGTACACCAGACCGCACAGCTCCCATCTCTCGCAGTACCCGTAACTCCCACTCACCATTACTCCGCTGAATATACTTTGGATTATTATCCTGCAAACATACAATATACCTCTACAATGAAGCTCTATATACGCACACATGCTATAATCATGTTAACTTTTAACTAATTTTAATTTAATATTGTATCCTTTTTGTTTTTGCCCGATTATTGTATGTGTGTGATTGGAGTACAAATAAACACTTTATCTATCTATCTATATAGGTCAATTTGGATGCGAAATGTCTTAATTGTATAGCAATAAGTAAGCTATGAAAGTATGGTGAGTGGTACAGGTAATGAAAACTGGCTGTGGGAACGATGTAGCAACGATAGTTGCTACAACTGTAATGCTGTTTTAGCCTGTTTCGATTCGATAGAATAGGCGGTATGTCGAGACGTGTTCGGTACAGTTCGTGGTTCGGTCTGAACCAAGTTCGATCGTCTATATATATAAAAGATACCAGATCCGTATTATCAAATTTTATTTTATTAAGATTTATTTTAAAGTGCTGCGAGTTTGTGGTTCGGCGGCGCCATTTATACTTTAGGAAAGGAGTTTGCGTAGACATGACAGGTTAAAAAAATTAAAGCATAATGCATATCATACCCACATAATGGAACAACAAGGACAGGAATTCTTCTTAGCTTCTTGCACGCCCAGGATGACTGATAGAGAATGCTTCTAGCATTAAGTACTACATTGTTTTTGTTGTGCAAGTATAAATAAATAAATTAAAGCTAATTCAAATATAAATAACTTACAGGAACACAACCGTTGCACACCAAACTTTATTCGACCAGAAAGCCCTCTGCCATATAGAGGATTGTCGATGGACGAATGTCAGTGATATTATAACTGAAACAACAAGATCGGTTAAAATAACATGTTACTTTATGAATAATTAATGAAATGAAATACATTTATTTTGGTACATAAACAAACAACAGCACAAACAAACAGACACAAGAAAAAAAACATAAAAAACGACAAACAGATAATTGGCTGCCAGGCTGTGCTGCCATGTACCAAAAAAGGAGCAGTCTCAGCGTAATGCCACTCCGCTCCCCGGGAGAGGGATCGGGGCAACGCTGGTTTTCAGACTACTACTGACTCTAAATTTATTACAATTAAAATCTAAATTTCATTTTGAAAATTCCCGCGTCCTCAATACAACGCTATAGAATTGTATGCGCTATTCAAATTCAAATCATTTTATTTCAGACAAAATGTTGTCTGAAATAAAATGATGATCAATTAATGAATTGAGTGGGAATACAAATTAAATGTCCATATAATAGTCCCATTGAAACAAGAACGCTCAAAATTATTTGTCTCTAAATTATCAATGAATATTCTAGACACGTGGTAAGGCTTAGGTTTGTGTTACGGGTACGAGTCATATCATTGACAGTTCTAATTATCATACAGAGTAACGATTGTACATTGTAAAACGTCGAAGTCTATGAACGAATACTAAGAATGAATAATAATAAATATTTACGGACTAATCACACAGCACAAAAAAAAAAAAAAAAAAAAAAAAAAAAAAAAAAAGGTGTAAAACAGGGCGATCCCCTTTCTCCTATACTTTTTACCTGTACACTGCAAGAAGTTTTTAAAAAATTGGATCCTTCGTGGGCGAACAAGGGAATAGACGTCGGTGGCAGACGCCTGACTAATTTGCGTTTTGCGGACGATATAGTCCTTCTCGCCCATACAGCACACGAACTCCAGCAACTGCTCCAAGAACTGAGCACAGCCAGTCTTGAGGTTGGACTTCAGATGAATCAGACGAAGACACAAGTCATGTCGAATAGCACGAAACGTAAGGTCATAGTAGATGGACAGGAAATACAATACGTCGATGAGTATATCTATTTGGGCCAGTTAGCTAGCTTCGAGAACAGGCAAGATCGAGAAATCGATCGCCGTATCGATAACGCCTGGAAGAGCTACTGGTCCATGAAACAGTACATGAAAGGCAAACTCCCTATAACTTACAAACGCCGCCTCATCGACATGTGTATCCTGCCTGTCCTTACTTACGGTGCGCAGACATGGTCTTTAACTGAGGCGCAGAAGTCCAAGCTCAAGATTTGCCAAAGAGCCATGGAGCGTAGTATTTTGGGCTTAAAACGGATTGACCGAGTCCCCAGTACAATAATACGCTCGTTAACTGGTATTGCAGATGTTGGGTACAAGTCAGCCCACTTAAAATGGGACTGGGCTGGTCATCTCAGTCGTATGGGATCAGAAAAATGGGCAAAAATTTGTACACCTTGGCAGCCAGATGGTACTCGACGTAGAGGTCGCCCAAGAAAACGATGGCGAGATGATCTAGATGCGTACGACCGTGAATGGTGGAATACCGCACAGGACCGAGACACTTGGAAGGATAGGGGGGAGGCCTTTGCCCTGCAGTGGGACGTAACAGGCTAATATAAAAAAAAAAAAAAAAAAAAAAAAAAAAATCACACAGCATCATCTAACCTAATATCTAACTAAGCAGAGATTGTACTATGGAGATTGTACAAAAAAATATATATCATTCGCCTAACACGCGAATGATATATATTTTTTTGTAAAAACATGCATACAATCCATAGTTAACACCCAGACCAGAAACCAGAAATAATCCATCGTAAAATTCTGGACCCCGCGGCGGGAATCGGTCCCGCAACCTCCTGCGCCTCAGGTGGACATTCGCCCCCAAGCCATAGAGGCCGTCGAATAATTTTTGTAACCATTTTAGAAATACAATAATATATTATTTAATTTTAATAAATACATTATACATTTTATAATAAAACTAGCGACCCACCCCGGCGTTGCACGGGTAAAAAAGTTCCCGGCAATTTTTCCTTTTTTTCTCACCGTTTAGACCTACCCTGGACTACGACAAACATTTTAAAACCAAAATCAGCCTAATCGGCCCAGCCGTTCTCGAGTTTTAATCAGACTAACGAACAACAATTCATTTTTATTTATATAAAGATAATATATTTTACTTACTTAAATGCGAAGTAATAAGTGCGAGTATGATATGCTGTGCCGTATACAGGCCGTCGTAGAAGTCATCCCCCCATCCATGCCAGCTCCTCATCGTCAGATCGTGCGACGCGGTGAAGTTTCCGACGTTCACGGGGTACACCAGCCAGCACGACGTGGTCCCCGTAGCCGCGGCGATTTGCTCACAGAAACTGCGTAATGTGTACCAGTAGAGGACCAGGATGGATATCGCGGACGGTAGGAACTTGCAGGCGTAGCACCAGAATATGAACAACGCCATCTGTTGAAGGATATAAGGTAGCTGAATATATACAATGTTGATTGATTAAATTTATAGTTTGAGTGTTTGTTTAAGTACTACATAAAATTAAAAATATAAAAACCCCCTACGCAGAATGAGTTCAAAATTATCAATGATTAAACATTTACTCCTCATATCTTTCAAATGGCTAAACCAATTTCCATACAACATTCTGAGTCGTGATGTAGGTATAAGTTATGTTATGACCATTCATTTGATACCTAACACACAAGAAAGGTGAGCGGAAAGTGTACTTAGCTATGTTTCATAAAAATCATATAAGCCCTAAAGTTATCTTCAATAATATGTTTAACCCCCCCAAGCAAAAAGGGTTTTATAAGTTTAATGTAGGTGGTCTGTCCATCTGTCTGTGGCATTGTAGCTGCCAAACGGATGAAGCGATTTCGATGAACGAAGCCTAAAATAACACTACAGTAAGTGTAGGTACCTTCACGTTGACGGCGCGCAGCGGTCGTGTCGCGGCGCGCTGCATGACGGCGGGCTCGAGCGGCGCGAAGGCGAGCGCGTGCGCGAGGAGGGGGCAGGCGGCCAGCGAGCCCCACATCGCGCCGCCGCAGCCCAGAGCCAGCGGCAGGAACCCGCAGAGAGACCCCGTCTGAATACACAACAGGATACACACAATTAATCACAATACACATATGGGTCTTTGAGACAGGAAGCGATTATGACCAATTATTTGTATACTACCGTGATCACGGCGCATGCAATTGCATCGCAATATCGAAGTATCGGATATATATATAAATACTAGCTGACCCCAGCAAACGTTGTTTTGCAAAAATGAAAAATAGATAGTAGCCGATTCTCAGACCTACTCAATATGCTCACAACTCACAACAACCGCCAGCTATTAAGTGTAATAAAACTCGCTACCTTTTATCTATAAGAGAACAAAGTCCGCTGGTTGTTACCAATGGGTGCGTGCAGTGAAACTACTCTAAACGTAAAACCATAGTTGTTGTTGCTTCTTACCTGTATAAGTGCGATGAAACAGACGCTGCACATCCAGAACTGCGTGCTGTTCCACACGCACATCATGAAGTGCCGCGACATCGTGATCAACGTGAACAGGGACACGTCCGCGTCGCGACTCATCTGTAATAGCTCTCGTGTCACAAATCATAATCAGGGTCTTGTAAGACAGATAGCGGTCAGGCGTTTAAACGTACCGTGTTCAGAAAACCGTTTTGTAGTTGTGTTGTTCGGAAGGCAGAACGATCGAAAGCCTGACCAGTCTCTGTCTGACAAGACCCTTAAACTGGCCACAGTCTTAACGGTTCTCTTCTGTTCTACCCAGAACTGAGTATAACAGTTGGCGCGTTGTGGAATAGGCGCGCGTTTAGTGAAATTGATTAATGCGGAGATCATTTCACTTATCAATCTTATCATGCATGACTGTCGTTTCAAATCCGCGCTTAATGTCAATGTCAACGACGACTAAGCGCCAACTGTGCTGCGTTTGGCGCAATCGGCCAGCGACAGAATTTAAACCGGGTCCATCCTCACACCTACGCTGTTTGTTGTGCTTTCGATGCGTTCGAATCGGCGATGTTGTAGGTTTATTTCCGAGTGTGTGAAGGGTGATATGTTTTGTATTGCATTCTAGCTTTCCAGTTTTAATTCTGTTCTGTTAGGCTGATTTTTGTGTCATGCTGATTATTAGCTGACAGATCGGCGTGTAGCAATCTGTTTAGCAGATAATTAGCTAGTGAAATATTTTAGAATAACGAAAACCGATTAGCGCTGAAAGTATTTCCATACAGATTGCTACGCGCTGTGTTCTAGGTAGAACTGGATCGGACTGGTAGAACTGTAGCCAGTCTTTTGTCAGTCCTAGTCGCAGCATTGACAGAAATTTACAATAAATTACAACAAAGCTAGTAGCACAAGTGTAAGCACTATATTCATGAGTGATTCTAATTTAAAACATACTAGTATAGGTACTTTTTAAAACCGTATCGTTGAAAGGTTTAATTCAAACTATTAGCAACCCCAAAAAAATTACTAAACCTCAGATATAAAATATATGCCTTGGTGATCGTCCGATTATTGACAAACATGTGTGTAATATTGACAGACAAAATTAAAAACATTTTTCTATACTAGCACCATAATAGTTACTTACACCATAGAAGTTAAACATATAGACACGAGAAAAAAACATCAAAATACGTTTACTGTTCTACCATCATGCCACATAAATTTACCTGTTCCCGACAGTAGTTGGTGTAAGGTTGATTTTGCCATTTATTTTGCAACTAAGCAGCATGTACAAAAATCACAGTTAGACATCAAGCATTTACAACTAAGTTTCGTATATTTAAAACTGTAACATGATTCGTTGTTCCTAAAAGCATTATGTAAGCTTATAAGCTGTTGCTAAATGTTCTTCAAAGATAGAACTATATGTCCGGCTGCTATTGCGAATGGGCAATGGAGAAAGCGTTCCATTCTGCCTTGTATTGCGTCCTTTATCTCCGCTCCATTCACTTATAATTATTAACAATGAAGACATTCCTTTGAACATTGCCGGGATAAAAGAACGCTCCGTTCACAGTGGAAAGGGAATTTATGCTGCTTTCCCACAAGATATGAGGGAGGTGCCCAGCGGCAAGGAGTTTAGTTACAACCAATTTGTTTGAACGCGCTTATCTCAGAACTTCTGAATCGGCTAAAAAAATATTTTACTATTTTTAGTCCATAGCATTTATTTCTTCAACCTGTGTTGCAATGACAAATATATGACTAATCTATCTATTTACTATATGTCACGAAGAAGGCTATATGCTTTTTAGCAAAAGCGAGCACCCTCGGTGTAATAACCCAAAACGTAAATAAATAATAACACTTACCGATAACGAGCAAGGTACGGAATTGAGTGACCTCGCCAGGTCCACGGGACCTATGCACGAATCGGGCACTTTGTACGGAGGCATTTTCTGGCATAGCACCGGATAAAGAGGCTCTACTGCAACGCTAAACAGAAAAAAAATGATTATATGAATTTTTAATTTAGTAGATATTAAATAATTAGCATAATAAATAACTACATGAGAAAAAATCATTCCCATTAAATCTACTAGATCTCATAGTTTAATATCTGCTCCATGCGATCGATGGTACGAATTATCGTCAAAATTCATTTTTGTGGCGCGCAGTCAATAGGTTTAATAGTATTTCTAAGCAATTTGACATAGATCTACTTTGTTTAAGTGAGAGTACGGTCAGACAGCGGATGAGCAGAGTTTATTAGTTGATTTACGGTTAGTATTTATTTACTTGAATTTATCATGCATGAATTACTGTTTACTATTTTATAAAAATGTTTTGTCTATATTGTTTTGACGTGTTATCTGTTCCCACATTTTATTAGTTAAAGGCTAATAAAATGTGGGAACCTGTTTCACAATCTCAAGGTCATATGCCAATTGTTAAAATATAGAACTATCAAGACAACGGACTATGACTGACTGACAGAGATTGCTTTTGCTCTATAATTCAACCATTAACTATTTCACTCGGAGATGGTGAAACAAGCCTATATTGTCTCTAACAGTGGAATCTTTTTATATTATTGTTACTGCTGTAAGTTTTTCCTACATCAATAAAGAAAATAAATAATATTCCTCAAAAAAATAGATTTTAGATGATTAGTTTCAACCTATAAGTTGGGTTTATCACTTTGTAAAAACACATAGTAAATGATACCTAAGTAACGCCCAGGGGAATATTATAGTAAGTTTATTAACGGACATACCTAGCATCAGCCTGCATGAAGATCTCCATGTTGGAACAGTTCGCTGCGGACCCCATAACGCATACTACTTCTCCATAATCCTGAAATCATATTAAACAAGTAAACTTTACACATAATTAAAAATATTTGAGCTGGTTTAAGAATAACATGTTAAACCAGATAGATAAAAAAATACTTTATTACACACCAAACAAAGAAACAATACGATAAGAAAATAAAAACTTAACCTAGAATGCGTAATGGGCGGTCTTATTGTTTAAAGCAGACTTCCAGACAACCGTGGATGTTCAGAGTTTCGGTACCAGCGTAGTAAACAAAGAAACGATTTTCTTGAATTTAATTAAGCAGTTTTATCTATGACTAGTTTTAGTGTTTTATGGATTATCCCGCGGTTAAAAGTAGCTTATAGCCTTCCACGATACAATGGCTATCTCACAGTGAAATAATTATTCAAATCAGTCGTTCCTGACTAAGATTAGCGCGTTTAAACAAACACAGAAAATCTTCAGATTTTTAATATTTGTATAAACGAGTCCTAGGGTTACGAGAAGTTTTTTTTATGCTGGATAAGCCTTCATTTGACCACAATCTCATCTCAATGCCAAGTGACGATGAGGTCTAAGATGAGGCATGAAGACCTAGAAGGTAGATGGCTTCTCCAGACCACATTACGAAACACGAAAAAATCGCTTCACGCACTGGCCCAGCCCGGAGGGTGGTGACAAGCCGCGGCCGAAGCCTACAACCAGTGACTGTTCTTAGCACCCCCCGGAGGTCACGTGTAAGGATTCAGAGGGTTACCATATACGGATGTGAACAGACAAAACCTCCAGTTTCTTGATCATTGACGTTACTAGCCAGTTACGAATCCCATACACCCTAAAATGGCGATAATTACTGTATGTACAAGTGGCGTCATATGCGCTGAGTTTCGCTTAATGTTTCGCCTATTAACCCTCGGCATGCCTGGTAGGGTCCCTCAGACCCACCAACGCAGAAAAACCGTTGTATTGTAACCGAATTCGAATTTCGGGCTTTACCGCTCTCAGTAGCTGACCGTTGTGAACTCCTTGACGCCAACCACCAGATTTCTAAGTCTGGGGCGTGCTCCTGTTGAAGAAGGACGTGCGTATAGCTCGCACGGGCCCCACGGACCCCACCAGGCACGCGGTGTAACATTTTTATGTATGTATTACTCGTGGTTATTACATTTAGAAAAATTATAATAAACCTTGTATCTCATGGTTAAAATAAATAAAAAGTTATATGGTCAGCAAATTTGTATGTAGGTAGGTATTACTGTCTGTTTCTATTGTTTTAATACATCGGTATTGATAAATTATTTGTCAATGGATTGATTTTTTTAGTCCTAGTGGAATAATATAAATGTTATTCAACTTCACTAAAGGTAGGTACTGATTTTGTCTGGCGAACCCATTTTACTTATTTGAAATAATTATTTTATCTCAAAACGTATTTTTTTACGCTTATCATTCACTTTATGATTTTAACTGTTTATTTGTTATTACACCAAAATGGGAAGCCATCTTCATGATCAAGAGATATGTAATTTGTTGCTGGAGGAGTTTGATGAAGACACCATCATGTTTGACTGTAGCGATACAGAGTCTGGTGATGAAAAGGCCGTGGAGGAAGACTCTCCGTCTAATATGGAGTCTGAAAGTGAAAAATACTGCTGAAAAAAATGCAAAAATTATCCAAGTGCTGGACTGTCCGGAAATAAAATATAATCGAAGAAGTTTCATCAAAGATTTGGGTCTGGCACTGATTAAACCACACATACAATCAAGACACAAAAACCCTCGTCTTTCTTTGAGTCTTTGAAATAGAATAGCCAGTCGCATTGGACTTCAGGATGAACCACCAGCTAAAAAATCTGCTCCCGGTGTAAAAAGGAGATGCCGCGTTTGTCCAGCAAAAAAAAAACGCAAATCACAATATATCTGTGAGAGATGTAAGAGCCACATTTGCTTGGATCACGCAATATTCCAGTGTGCAAACTGCTTTCAAAATGAGGCTCCAGAAAACGATGTTTTAAGTGAGGACGACTAGAGATTTTATTATAGGATATAAGTTTATAGAAGTGTCTAACGTTTCCTAAGGTCTCTTTATCAGATCTCGTTTGTTTTAAGCTGATTTTGCATGTTTGTAATCATAGTAGTTTAATTTGACGTTGAAAAGAGTATAAATGTTTAATAACAGTTTTTATTTAAAAAAGACATTTGATTTTAATTTTGTTTACCTATCCCCCTTAAATATAAAGTAAATTTTAATAAATAACAATAAATTAGGATAATTGTCCACAGCATGTACCCCAAAGTTTATTTTTAAATCCGGGTCCCACAGACCCACCAGGCATACCATGTAACTTTTTACCACCAGGCATGCCGAGGGTTAACATAATTTTTAAAACGACTGTAATAATTTTTAGTTAAAATATATTTACCTGCATGATCTGTATCATCTCCCGCACAGAGCTGGCGGCGCAGTCGGTGAATAAAGACACGAGCAGCGGCACGTTGTCCACTTGCTCGATGTGCGGTCGGATGTTCTCTATGCCGCGCGGCAGCTTGGCCTACCGATCAAAACGATTTCTTAATTATTATACCTATTCTTTAATTAATAATTTGATGCAGATATGACAGTAAATAAATCTTAATTTAAAATTCAAGGAAAACCCCCGATTTAATTGCCTTCATTTACTTAAATGTAAAACACCATAATATTTTGTAATGCGCAGGCGATGCGCTTTCATTTGAGTATATTTGCTACTCGAGTATATTTGCATATTATCGGTTTTCCTTCCCCACTCTCACCCCCATAACTTTTAAACGGCACACCTGATTTTCATGAAACATGTCTAAGAACACTCGCGCCAAACTCACCTTTTATACAAAAAAAAACTTATTTGAAATCGCACCATCCGTTCGGGAGCTATGATGTCCAAGACAGACAGACAGGCACATAGCCAGACCGACACGTCAAACATATAACACCCCTAATTTTTGGTCGGGGGTTAAAAATATAGATGGTAGGCTAAGTAGGCTACATTTTTCAAAAGCAAGCGGTAAACCGCAAAACATTAAACACATATAAAAAAAGTCGTGTAATTAAACCGCAAATGCGGCTGCCTCCATAAGTTTCCTTTAGTCACAAAATTAGGCGGTTAAACCAGATTCGTTTTAGCCGTAGTGAGACCTTAGCCTTAATTTGTTGGATGTGTGGTGGTACGATTCGAATTTTAATTCGATACGATATAAGATATTATATTCGACTTTTCAAAGAAGAGTACCTCGTCTACCGGCGAGTTCACGCCGCGCCGTCATCCCTCCTCAAGTAGGCAGGACTGAATGGTTGACAGTTACAACCGTGGTTCTATGTACACTCACCCGGTTGCTCATGTCGAAGTTGACAGGCGCCGAGTGGTCGGTGGAGTCGGTGAGGCAGGACAGCGAGCGGCAGCCGTCGACCGGGGAGTCCGCGCCTTCGTCCTCTTCCTCGTCCAGTAAGGAGTCGGCTGATGGATGCGCTGTGGCAACACTGGCACGCTGAACAAAACAAAAATAAAAAACTGAAATTAGAAGGGCTGATAGAATCTTATAACGTACCATGGGATAAATTTGGGAGTCGTTTAGTATTTATGTTATTTTAATAATAACTTTTCATTACACACCAAGATAAAGAAGAAGAAGAAGAGAAAACAAAGCAAAAGGGATTTAAAGCTAAATACAAAATGCGTAATGGGCGGCCTTATTGCTTAAAGCAATTTCTTCCAGACAACGATACGAAAATGCACAGCAAATAACTGGAACGTGCGGTTTCATAAAAAATAATAATAATTAAAGAACAACCAATAAAATTTTAACCATTTTAAGGTGGCTGAGATGCATTTTGATGAGCTGAGAGCCACGAAGATTGGCGACAAGTATTGGTTTAACAGCTGTAGTAAGGCCGCTGCTCAGCGATTTGAGGAATGTAAGGAAAAATAAGGCTCCAAGTTAGAAGCGGCTTTAATTAATCCACCGTAAACCGTTTTACCAAATCATCCGCCCATACTGTTGGTGGATGTGTCACCCCGTACCACGATGTCTATTCGAGAACTTTAAATTTATATTTATAATAGTTAACCGTAAAGAAACACACCAATGAATGTGCTGTATACCTTTAAAGCCGTCTGCGCAGTGATAGAATGTCGCACCCTCTTGATTTCACTATCAAACTTCACGGTGGTATGGTCGAGGTTGATGGCGCCCGGGGCGGACATCGACAGAGGCTTGGACGACGTCATGTTATTGCTACAATACGCAGAAATCTTCTATAAAGATCGTAAATTAGGGTTTATCGCTGTGACAGTCAGACTGTTAAGCTAAAGTATGGCAAGTGTAGGATGATTCGTTATAACTGTATTATGTCAACCAATGCAGAGATACCGAATTATTTGTTTGCATTAAAAAAGTCCCTAATTCGCATAGATCGCATATAAAGTGAATATTACTAATTGTGACAGTAAACAAATCATCTCAGCCAGTCATGACATTTGTCGCAGCGTTTATACTATTCGAGTATCTAAATTACACAATTTAAAAGCACTACGAGTCTATTACTAGGCAATAGCTATATTCCACAGCAATCTCTTAACACTGGCAATGTTTCAAAATAAGCAGATGTTTTAAGTATTTATCTTTAAACAAAGAAGGCACTATTTTTGACAGTTTATGTTAAAAAAATGCTGTAAAAAATGTAATATAACAGATGCAATTCTACAATAGTATTCCACGACCATCGATGGAAAGTACCAAAAAGTAGGGAAAGATTGTATATTTTGTTTGGAATAGCAAAATCAGGTGCAATTTTTTATTTTTAAAATGGCTTTTTTTAATCTTTGAATGTAGCTTCAATTGTTTTATAAATCAAAATAAAGTCTTCTTTCAGTAAAATGTTATATCTTTAATATTTAAGGTACTTTCCCTCCATGTGGCATGGCCGTGGGACACCATGTATATCCTGCAGTCCAGACATTATAATAACATAGACATACAAACATGCACTGCTTAAATACATAAATAAGTACTTTATAGAGGTATAAACACATTATGAACTAAGTAAATTAGTGTATCAGTGCTGGATTAATAATTGAAAAGGTATCATTTTGGGATTGAGGCGTTCATGTTATCTCTCTCAGTTTATTAGACAAATGTGAACATAAGTGAAGAAGATTAAGAGCGTTTCATATATTCCGACCCATAAATTCGTAGCAAAACCGTCAAGACTTGGTATAATGAAACAAAATGACAAAAAATGATATATATCCCCAAAAAAACATGATATAACCTTTATGTTATTGCCAAACACACGAAAAAAGAATAATAAAATATAAATAGATAATATATCACCTACTCAGGCGTGCCGATTGAACGAGTCTGAGGGTTAAGATTCGACTAAATAAATCGAGTGAGATAACATGGGAATGTCTATCATAATCATATTCAGGCCATAAAAAGCTCTACATCAGCCAGACTATTATTTTGTAAAGGCAAAGCAATAAAAAAAAACAAAATACGCATGCTTTTAACAAATGAGTATGCAGCAGAGTCACCGACGTGATGAATATTCAAGCTTACATTTACAGTTTCTTCATTTTACATGTAAACTAAATATAAGCTTGTACCTTGACGATGAAGCAAGCTTCTAAGTTCTGTTATAAAAAAAATACAAACAAGAAGATAAAAACGATTTGAATTCGACATCGACCGACCTCTTGTATATATTTTTATGGCTCTAACAAGTATTCTACGTTGGCAATCGGTACGAAAGGAACCTAATAAACGGACACGTAAATCGAAAACCTATATCACAAATCGAGAATTTTATTCCTATATATTTTCTTTCACTGAATTAAGTAAAATTTGAGCAAAATTTTTTTTATTATGTGTTCCTAAATGGACTTAACATTTAAATTAAATAGGAGACAGGCCTTAGTCTAGTTTTGGAAATAAATGATTTGACTTTGACTACGTTGTAGAATATAAAAAATTGGATAAATGGCTTCCTTGGCGGAAATGCACTCTTTTAGGGAAATGTTATATGAACAAGTAAAAGTAAATGTATTTTAAGCCAGTTACATTTAGCATTTGTGTGTCAGTAATATGAACGGAGAGACAGCAAAAGTTAAAAACTGCATTTGTTGTTATTAACCCCCGACTAAAAATGAGGGGTGTTATAAGTCTGACATGTATGTCTGTCTGTTTGTCTGTCTGGGACATCATAGCTCTCGAACGGATGGGGCGATTTCAATTTAGTTTTTTTTTTGTATGAAAGGTGAGTTTGGCCTGCGTGTTCTTATTTTTATGTTGCATGAAAATCGGTTGAGCCGTTTAAAAGTTATGGGGGTGAGAGTGGGGAAGGAAAACCGAAAATCTGCAAATATACTCGAGTGGGGTATCAAATGAAAGAGCATTGCGAGCACATAACTAAATATTATGGTGTTTTACTTTTAAGGGAATTAAGGCATTGGAATCGGGGGTTTTCTTAAATTTTAAATTTAGATTTATAATTTTTTTTTGTATGTATGATAGTCTGTAAGGTACCTATGGTATATGTTTATAAGGGCCTCTGACGCCTAATATAAAGATTTTTTATTTACCGCACAAATTCAACAATAATATCCTGCATTTATTTTGAGACACCTGATTCACCGCGGGTTAGCTATTTCGACTTAGTTTATTAAGTTCCTTCTCGCAACAAGCTCATAAGGAGAAGAGTTATAGACGAACCTATACAAGCGCCGAGCTGGCGAGTCAGTGTGGTGCCTAGCCCCGCGCGGCAATGTCTGAGAGGGCAGCGGCGAAGCGCCTTTGCTGTCGAGAACACTCTCACTCTAAACTCAACTGAATGCTATGAAAGGATTCCTTAAAATTATTCCCTTCATAAATATGTATAAGAAAACTTGGGATCAAAAGTGGTTTACGGAACTTTACATTTCCTCTGTGTTAGGTTCCATTTAATGCTCGAGGTACCTGTTTTCGGTTGAAATGGAAGCGGTGTAGTTTATTTATTAATTTAAGGACTATTAAGAAAGGTAACACCATACATTTCTTCTATATGTATTCTTAATTCTAGAAAATTTAATTAAGACAACCGAATTCAAGCAAGAATTCCCGTTGTGTACGTAAGAAAACTTTGTATTATGCGACAATGCATTAAACTCGGTCGGTGCTAAGAAAGAATTCTGGAAAATAATTCCCGTCATTTACAGACATATTGTATGTCAGAGAACTGGGACATAACTGTGGATTAGGAGACTTTTATTTTTCTATGTTCTCTCAGGTTTGGCGGCTGTTTTAGTAACCTTGAAAATGGAGAGTATAGTTGATTTTATAAATAAGCTGCATGTATGGATTTTTGTAGTGAGTTTTCAGAATATTAGTATATTTGACAGATGGTGTGCTGATAGTAAAGTAAAGTTGTGCCGACCCCACACAATGTGGGCAAGAGAATGATGATGACGATAGTGTGCTGATAGTACATATCACCTTGTTGCTTCGCAAATTCATTTCTTGAGCAAAGTCAAGTGAGATTTAATGTGCATTTTTTTAGAACTAAAGCTGGATCTGGTAATGTCCATATAAAAATGTATATATAATATTGGATCCTTTGCAGTATTGTAATTTTGAGTATTGTATAATACAACCAATAATCTACAAATAATCCTACACATCAAAAGGGATAAAATCTACAAAATTACACCGATATATCTACACATCGAGATCGAAAAATCGGATGCAACACTGAACTAATACCAATAGAAAATCAAAGCATGACTATGAAAAATATGTAATTTTTATGCTTAAATAATTAGTAAAACCAATTAATGTGATGGTATTAACAGTTTATCACAATTTTGTAAGTAATTTTTCACTCCGTCAAAAAGCATTATTGAAAACCAATTCGATCCCCCACAAGCTTGGTGTATTTATGAGTATTATGTGCTTGAGCACTTTTATGTGCTGGTTTGGTACCCTTTGTATTAAATCTGTCTGCCTTTTAAGCAAAAAAACCGAATTCAATAAAATCTCGTTGACAGATTCTCTAGAGCCCAAAAATGGACATTGGCTTTTTTACCAGGGGTAACACTGCTGGGCATTGCGAGGACCAAATAAAATAAAAATATATAAGTTCTCAGGGTCATAAACAGACATTTACTATAAAAAATAGATTTTTACAGTAATACTAGCGGCCCGCCCCGGCGTCGCACGGGTATAAAATTTTCCCGGAAATTATTCAAGTTTTTCTCGCCGTAAAAACCATCCTATCTCTCAAGTTGGATCGAACTGCACATGGTGTGCGAATTTTATTATAATCGGTTAAGTGGTTTAGGAGTCCATTGAGGACAGACATTGTGACACGAGATTTATATATATTAAGATTATAGTTTACAATATGTAGTTTTGATTATTCGTGTACATACCTGGGTTCTTCCTCGCTCATGAGCGATATATGACAGTTCCACCCGGACTCAAGGCCCATCTTCTCGCTAAAAACTCGGGATCTCAGCTCGTTCTCTTTGCTGAAGTGAACGAAGCGAATGCAGGCGCGCTCCAACCGCTCTATGAGCTCTACCATGTCGCTCTGGGCTTGGTATTGCATGGTTACCATTCCTATGAATACCTGAGTCGGAGAAATTAGATATGAAAGCTCTAGTGATTTTGGATATCTATACAAATAAAATAAATAAATATTTCCGGACAATCTACACAACAACATCTAGCCCCGTGGTAAGCTCTAAGCTTGTGTTACGGGTACTAGATATCTGATATACTTAATATAATATACATACATATTAGGTCCTTACATATGAAATTGGCGTTTTGTATGGGAGGAACAAAAAGTCGAATATTTTTTAATATAATATATTTAATTAATCAAAGTATGAACCATTATTTTCTATGCACTTTTGCCATCTTATAGGTAGTTCATTGATCCCTTTACTAAAAAAACCAGTCGGACGGGAATCAATAAAATCTTTGAAGGCGATTTGGACTGCCCCATCGGAGTTGAATTTTTTCCCTTGCAAGAAGTTATCCAAATTTCGAAAAAAATGGTAATCTGTTGGAGCAAGGTCCGGGGAGTACGGAGGATGTCTTAGACTTTCCAATTGAAGCTCTTCTAATTTAGTAGCCGTCTGTTGCGCAGTGTGTGGTCTAGCGTTGTCGTGAAGCAGCAGTGGCGTGGAGCGATTGACCAGCCTAGGTTGTTTAGCCGCTAGCTTTTCCATCATGGTTTGCAATTGCTGACAATAGACATCAGCCGTAATAGTCTGGCCAGATTTGAGAAAACTGTAATGAACAATACCGGCACTAGTCCACCAAACGCTTACAAGTAACTTTTTTGGGGTTAATTTTCGCTTGGGGCAGGATTTGGCTGGCTGGCCAGGATCCAACCATTGCGCTGAGCGCTTCCGATTATCGTAAAGAACCCATTTTTCATCACAGGTAATGATTCGGTTTAAAATACCTTCATTATTGTGCCGGTTTAGTAATGTAACGCAGCAGTCGACGCGCGTTTGCCGGTTTGCTTCAGTCAATTCGTGAGGTACCCACCTTTCAAGCTTTTTAATCTTCCCAATTTGCTTCAAGTGAATTAAAACAGTTTTATCACTAACACCGCAGCCTGCAGCTAACTCGGACGTGGTTTGCGATGGATCCGCTTCCACAATAGCCTTCAACTCTTCATTATCAACTTGAGTCTCAGGCCGTCCACGGGGCTTGTTCTGCAAGTCGAAATTTCCAGAACGAAAACGTTGGAACCAAAAACGAACTGTGTTTTCTTTTGCAACACGACCGCCATACACATCATTCACCCTTCGAGTTGTTTCCGCAGCACTAGTGCCACGGCGGAACTCGTACTCGTAAATAATGCGATATTTTAAGTTTTCCATTTTGTAAAATGAGTGACGCAAACAGAAAAAAACAGAAGAAAAAAAACAAATGAATGACGATCATCGAAGCACAAATACATGAGTCTATAGCTGTACAAATTTGAATTTGGAATTCCTTACCAAAGAGGAGAAATTTGTGATTAAAGTGGCCAGTACGAAAAACGCCAATTTCATATGTAAGGACCTAATATATAGATATTTTTATTATACATATTAAACACCCAGACCAAGGAGAAGAGTGCTTGCAGAACATACAAACAATTTTACCCTCGGCGGGAATCGAACCCGCTACCTCTTGCTCTGCAAACGGACATTCGCCCACCGAGGCAGTCATAATGATGGCACTGGCAGGCAGTCGAAATGGCAGTCATAAATGCATGGCTAGAGCAAGAGGAGACCCAGAGATGATAATGATGATACGAATACATAAAAAAATGGAGTCTGCTTTTTACTAAAATAACAGATTTTTACTTAATGCACCCCTAATTAGGTTCCCACAGCTGGGACCCGGGGTCTTCTCTCTCGAAGAGGTGATGCATAATGTGAAATAAGGCGTGCTCCATGTTTAAACTAATTAAAAAATAATTAACACATATTTGAATACTATGCCTGAGACCCTGATAATAAGCATTTAGAAATCACCTGTTTCCACTGGTCTAATCATTTTACATTAAAGAAAATCGAACATCGTTGGCATACCTACTAGTCCGCCATTTTTTTCTGACCCTAATATCTCAGAAACCGTATCACTTAGGACACTTGATCATAGAACACTTTTTGTTTGTAATCATTTACTCTGTCGGTTGACATGAGTTTTATTGCCGAATCACGTTTTTTTTCGAAATGGCGGACTAGTAGGTATGCCAGGCTCCATACAAAAATGTCCGAGCCCTTTTAGTTACATACCAAAACTACATGGTTTACAAAAAGGCTAACGACAAGGAAAATGATTGGACCTTACTTGATTACACTGCATATCGAAATAGCCATCGGCATCTTTGACGTCTTCATCCGTCACTTCGTTGAATATCAATGAATCTGAAACAGGTAACCAGCAATTTTCGGATACGTTCACAAATTCGTTAAAATATATTGTTATTTTGTTCGCTTATCTGACTTTATATAACTGACTAGTTTCAGAAACAGGCGTCATTGCATTTATTATGTAATTAAAGGTAAAGTTTAAATAAATAAAGTGAATACGTTTATACATACATAGTATTGATTTACGAGCGCCACTAAGACTTGCCTGTACGCCATAGTGTTTGTTACAATCGGTAGTTATAAAAATAATGACTCGGATTATTATAACAAAAAAAAAGTGTAAAAAAGATACAGGGATGATCTGTGCGACACCTATTGGAAATGGCAGGTTGTAAGTCTACACTATGTTCTATTCTATGCGCTGTTTAGTTAAATATATTTAAAGCTAACTAGCAGCCCGGCCCGGCTTCGCACGGGTAATTATTCGGAATTGTTTTTCCGGTAATTTTTCGAATTTTTCTCGGCGCAAAAACCTTGAACTCCAACGAACATTTAAAAAAAAATCCAAATTGGTTCAGGCGTTGTTGAGTTATGTTGTTAGCAACACATTTTGCGATTCATTTTTATATATAAGATATAACAGGGTAGATTACTAAAAAAAATATATGTACGTTATTTTAAATAAATGAACTTAAATATTATTTTTAATTGCAAACGAAAAATCATGTCGTTTTAGTTCATTGAAGATTTGTGCAATTTGTACTAAATTTCATAGTCATTCATAATCCCCAAGCCGAAACTTTGATGCTCTAATTCTTTGCACTGTTTTATTTAATTGATGAAGCCAAAAGTAACTAGTATTTTTGGACGGGTTAATAGACGGACTAAACAGAATATATATTTTTTATGCCTATGGTGTTTATGATACAATGTCTCACCAGTAGAATGGAAATGCAAGGCAGGCGCGTCAGCGAAGGTTTGTGAGTGCGGCGCATACAGCTGTCGACTATCAGCTGGTAGTTCCAGGTACATGTGCGACAGGGACGACGATATACCGCGGGACAGGGGCCTGAGAGGGACAGAGAATAATTTAGTAGTTACGTCTGTGAGTGCGATGTATGTATATGTGCGACAGGGACGACGCTATGCCGCGGGACAATGTAGTGGGACTGAGAGGGATAGACGATGTTTCGATTGTGTTTACTAGTGTGCACCACTAGAGTGAGGTACATTCCGTAAACTCACGTAACCATTGAACAATGTTTCTATGGTTACGCAAGTTTATTTACTAATTTAACCGCGATTTATCTTCCGGTGGCTCATTATTAAGTCTGTGCTTTTTACATTACGAAACTTTAAACATTTTTTGAGCATTTTTCTGTACTTTCTTGTGCGCTCTGTTTTGAGTATTTCTACTTAGTAGAATTTCATTGAAGCTTACGCTTACGTTTTGTTAAAATGGCGAAATGTAACACTCATACGCTCATTATTATGATTGAAAACAGGTAACATACCATGATTTGACGGTTTTATTTGTAACACAAATGCAGCACCGGTTATTCGCCAAGACACGGTCAGTGTAGTGTGTCGTGATCGAGTTGCGTTCAAGAATGAAACAAGCGGTAGTAGCACTAGTGAGTGTGAACCTCGCAATAAAAGACTCAGAAAGAGGGTAGACCGTTTCTACCAAATCGCAAAGACAATGACAATTCAGTTTTTTCCGTGATCATGGCGCTTGCAACAGCGTCGAAATATCGGAATACTCAAAACCGTCATATCATGGAATGTTACCCGTTTTAAATCATAATTTTGTTAAAAACTATGATAATTTAAAAAGTTATACTCATACGCTCATTATTAAGAAAACCCACGAGCTGATGTACAAGTTGGAAGTAGGTTACCACATTTAAATAAGTCTTACTTGTAAGCAAACGCAGTGCAATAAGCAGTGAGCGAGTTGCGCTGGTAGAAGTCAATGATCTTCTTTCGGTCCGAAGGCGATATCGCCGAGAGGTCCTTGCCGTTCCAATAGTCCACGCACGAGTCCAGCACTATATCAGCGGTGCCCTGTACCAAACCAATGTGTATGCAATTAATAATAAAAATAAAATAAAAAATAAAAATCATTTATTCACATAGAGTTTGAAAAACATAACATTTTTGGAACTCTGTCACCTGTGGTAGCTAAAGCTGTGTTACAGATAAACAGAAACTTCCTATTTAGTATATGTTGTATACAGTAATAGAGTTGTAGAGTCTAGGACATAAACATATGAACTACTAGCTGTGCCCCGCGGTTTTACCCGCGATATAATGGATTTTCCCGCGGAATGACGTTTTCCCGCGGTAAAAAGTAGCCTATGTTATTTTTCAGGCTCTAAAGATTCTGTGTACCAAATTTCATTTAAATCGGTTCAGTAGTTTTTACGTGAAAGAGTAACAAACATCCATACATACAAACTTTCGCCTTTATAATAGTAGTAGGCTCTTATGAACTATCAATTGGATCTTAGAACTAGATTAAATAATATGTGGGCTTCTAAAGTTAAATCTAATATGAGCAAACTATAAATGAATACTTTAATTAAAATAATATATAATACATACATATATATATATATTTAATATTTACATTAATAACCGTACTGAAGGCAACACTGTGTACTGGCTACACTAAGCTATAGTATATATTATATTTCATGAAAATTTACCAATTCTTTACAAACGTTTAAATTGCATTCTGATTTTAATTTCATACGAGCTAAATTGAGTTTGAATTATGTACTAAATAACATAATTATGTATGTACGCTAGGTATTGTTAACGATGCATCGGGATACAAATAGGAATTAAAAATTAAGTTTAAGTATTAAAATTTCTATAGGTAACTGTTTTGGTTTTAGTTTTATTTAATACTCTATGTAGCTTTATTCAGGACCTAAGCACCTGAATAAAGAATTCATTATTGTTATAGTACCATAAATTATACCTTAAATTTCATGTGAGGCAGCGACACTCTCACGTGAGTGCTCAGTTGTAACTAAAGAACTTCGTATCTCGTCTCTATGTAGCGATAGAGTATAATGTGCCGGTGTGATATATTACCTGAGTGAGCATTTGCAGCTGGTGCGCCCTCTCGTTCACGAGCACGGCGAGCATGTGAGGTAGCGGCACTTTCACGCGAGTGCTCAGTTGCAGCGAGCGAACGAACTTAGTCTCGCGCCTTATTGTATCCGCTTGCTGAAAAATGTACTTATTGTAAAACCAAAAACTGACAAATACAAAGCGACAAATCAATATAACAATAGAAAGCTTAATGAAGGTTTTCACGGATATAAAACAAAATAACAAAACAACTCTGTGGACAAAAACAAAACCGCATCTAAAGTACAACACACACAGCTGCACAACTAAAGTTATGTAATATGAAAACTGACGGAAAATCAACAGAAAAACTGTCTGCTCATCCGCCGTCTGACCGCACTCACACTTGAACAAAATAGATCTATGTCAGATGGCTTAGATAAAATGAAGACCTTGTCAGTCATATTTCAACTATAATAAGTCCAGCCAGCATAAACACCAAATCTAGCTTCTCCAGGCTGGGTTCCCGAAATATTGAAATATTGCATTGGAGTGGTGAGTAAAGTCAAACCCCCAAATAAAAGCATCCCCAAAATATTTTATGGGATGCCTTTATTCACCAAAAACAAGAACTGCTTCAACATTAGTAGAAAAAACATTTTCAAGTAAAATGCTTAAATTGACGGATAATTTATACGATTTCTATAGTACTAACCAAGTGCCTGAAGATCGCCAAGCAGTCCTGCACCTTGTAGGCCTCGGCGGCCGCGTCGTTGAAGCCGATCTGCTTCGCTAGCTCGCAGAGACACCTGCGGTTCGTCACTGGGACTAAGTCCTCGCTGCAATAATAATAACTCATCAATATTTTAATTTTAGAGTTTGTCTGTTCACGTCCGTAAGTGGTAACCCTCTGAATCCTTACACGTGACCTCCGGGTGGTGCTAAGAACAGTCTCTGGTGGTAGGCTTCGGCCGCGGCTTGTCACCACCCTCCGGGCTGGGCCAGTGCGTGAAGCGATTTTTTCGTGTTTCGTAATGTGGTCTGGAGAAGCCATCTTCTAGGCCTTCATGCTCCATCTTAGACCATATCGTCACTTTACATCAGGTGAGATTGTGGTCAAATAAAGGCCCATCCAGCATAAAAAAAATATATATGTCTATGTATCATAAGTATGTATTAACAAAAAAAATATATCTAAGTAGTAGATCACTCACCTAACACCCATAGTACAAGCTCTGCTTAGCTTGGGGTTAGGTGATGCCGTGGGATTAGTCCGGAAACATTTATTTATTTTAAGAGAAATTTTAAATATTTCCGGAATGAAGCCGTAGAACATCTGGTCCCTCAATCATATTGAGGGAGGTTTTTTTTTCGAATTCTCGCCAATATAAGCTGGCGAGTCGGCGAGCGCAGGACTTAATGTTGATGTCGAAGAAGGCCCTGCCACTTATCATCTCGATATTTTATTTCGCTTAGTCGCCTTTGGCGCCCACGGGAGGGGAAGGGCGACAACATCCTTACGTCAGTGCCCGATGCGAATAAAAAAATGCAGAGCAATACATGCATGCCTCGATACCGCATTTATTTTTTAATGTAATGCTGTGCATTTTTAATAAATATTTTACAGAAACATTGTTAAACTTTCAAAACTAGAAGACTTTTCGTTTAAGTAAAAGAATAGTTTTATTCAGTAAATAGCTATTTTACAGTGAATACACTAATTATAACTATCTTAACCTTACATAGAATAACTTTAAGAAAGGCCTTAGGCTTTAACAGAGGGGTGACTAGGGGTGGTTGTTCCCTCACCCGAAGTGCGCCTCGCAGGTGTTCGAGAGCGCAGCCAGCCCCAGCAGCTTCAGCAGAGCTAGGTGCTGCCGCCATCTTTGACTAGGGGTGTTGTTGCCTTACCTGGAGTGCGCCTCGCAGGTGAGATGCGCACAGAAGTGCGCGTAGGTGTGCCTAGCGACGGGCGCGCAGGTGTTCAAGAGCGCAGCCAGCCCCAGCGGCTTCAGCAGAGCTAGGTGCTGCCGCCATCTTTGACTAGGGGTGTTGTTGCCTTACCTGGAGTGCGCCTCGCAGGTGAGATGCGCGTAGGTGTGCCTAGCGACGGGCGCGCAGGTGTTCAAGAGCGCAGCCAGCCCCAGCGGCTTCAGCAGAGCTAGGAGCTGCCGCCATCTTTGACTAGGGGTGTTGTTGCCTTACCTGGAGTGCGCCTCGCAGGTGAGATGCGCACAGAAGTGCGCGTAGGTGTGCCTAGCGGCGGGCGCGCAGGTGTTCAAAAGCGCAGCCAGCCCCAGCGGCTTCAGCAGAGCTAGGAGCTGCCGCCATCTTTGACTAGGGGTGTTGTTGCCTTACCTGGAGTGCGCCTCGCAGGTGAGATGCGCACAGAAGTGCGCGTAGGTGTGCCTAGCGGCGGGCGCGCAGGTGTTCAAAAGCGCAGCCAGCCCCAGCAGCTTCAGCAGAGCTAGGTGCTGCCGCCATCTTTGACTAGGGGTGTTGTTGCCTTACCTGGAGTGCGCCTCGCAGGTGAGATGCGCACAGAAGTGCGCGTAGGTGTGCCTAGCGGCGGGCGCGCAGGTGTTCAAGAGCGCAGCCAGCCCCAGCGGCTTGAGCAGAGCTAGGTGCTGCCGCCATCTTTGATCGTCGAATTCTACGCAAAATGGCGCGTTTTGGTCGTGGGTGAGGTCTAGTACCTGTAATATTGTCAGAATGTATGCCTAGTTATATTACAAGTATAATTGGTAAATTAAAAGAAGTATTTTACTGTACTTAGCAACAAGTTAAAATAATGTTGGTAATTTATGTCTTAAAATATAACTCTTAAAATATATTTTATTAATTAACTCTTAAAATATATTTTATTTTAAGAGTTTATTAGTAAAAAAGCTATTTATATAAATTTAAAATTTAAGAAAACCCCTGATTTCAGTGTCAATAATTTCCTTTAATGTAAAACAGCATAATATTAAGTAATGTGGACGCGATGCGCTTTCATTTCATACCCCACACTAGTATATTTGCAGATTTTCGGTATTCCTTACCCCACTCTCACCCCCCTAACTTTTCAACGGCTCAACCGATTTTCATGAAACATCTCTAAGAACACCCGGGCCAAACTCACCTTTCATACAAAAAAAAACTAAATTGAAATCGCTCCATCCGTTCGGGAGCTATGATGTCCCAGACAGACAGACAGACAGACAGGCACGTCAAACTTATAACACCCCTCTTTTTTGGTTAAAAATACAGCTAGCATTCATTTGTCCTTCTCAATCGCTTCGTAATTTGTGCCTTGTTTGTTAGACATAGACGAAATGTAATAATTCAATAAAATGGGCATACTAGTATTTTGGATGACAGGGTCAGTTTTTTATACTACTTTGTCGTTCGAGTTAACGGAACTAATAGAGCCTGGACAACAGAGTTTGATCTTACATCAGCAATAATGGAAGGTTCATTCTACATGGAGCCAAAGAGACTAGTCTTAATGGATCTGTAGAGTTCGATCGATCGTATCTCAGCAATAGTGGACGATTCATTCTGCTTGACGTCGCCCGCGTGGTCGAGCGTCTGTCTCTGGTGGCCCATGGAGCCAAAGGGACTGGTCTTACTGGATCGGTAGAGTTCAATAGTACCTCAGCAATAGTGGATGGTTTATTCAGCTTCCCGTCGCCCGCGTGGTCGAGCGTATCTCTCTGGTGGCCCATGGAGCCAAAGGGACTGGTCTTACTGGAACTGTAGAGTTCAATCGTACCTCAGCAATGGTGGAAGGTTCATTCTGCTTGCCGTCGCCCGCGTGGTCGAGGGTCTCGCTCTGGTGGCCCATGGAGCCAAAGGGACTGCTCTTACTGGATCTGTAGAGTTCAATAGTACCTCAGCAATGGTGGAAGGTTCATTCTGCTTGCCGTCGCCCGCGTGGTCGAGCGTCTGTCTCTGGTGGCCCATGGAGCCAAAGGGACTGGTCTTACTGGATCGGTAGAGTTCAATAGTACCTCAGCAATAGTGGATGGTTTATTCAGCTTCCCGTCGCCCGCGTGGTCGAGCGTATCTCTCTGGTGGCCCATGGAGCCAAAGGGACTGGTCTTACTGGAACTGTAGAGTTCAATCGTACCTCAGCAATGGTGGAAGGTTCATTCTGCTTGCCGTCGCCCGCGTGGTCGAGCGTCGCTCTGGTGGCCCATGGAGCCAAAGGGACACCTGGATCTGTAGAGTTCAATAGTACCTCAGCAATGGTGGAAGGTTCATTCTGCTTGCCGTCGCCCGCGTAGTCGAGCGTCTCGCTCTGGTGGCCCATGGAGCCAAAGGGACACCTGGATCTGTAGAGTTCAATAGTACCTCAGCAATGGTGGAAGGTTCATTCTGCTTGCCGTCGCCCGCGTGGTCGAGCGTCTCGCTCTGGTGGCCCATGGAGCCAAAGGGACTGCTCTTACTGGATCTGTAGAGTTCAATAGTACCTCAGCAATGGTGGAAGGTTCATTCTGCTTGCCGTCGCCCGCGTGGTCGAGCGTCTCGCTCTGGTGGCCCATGGAGCCGACGAGGCTGGTCTTACTGGAACTGTTAGAGCCTGGACTGGAGTTCCGCAGGAAGAACACCTTCTCGGCTGTTGGGTTCGGCCAGGACAGGATACCTTTCTTGTCCACGCAGCACAAAGCCTGTGAAGACATGAAAGACTATTATACAGGCTTTTAAATCTTTTTTTTTGTGGAATTTAGAGCGTATAAGAAAACCAAGCCAATGCCTTGACAGTGATTATTATGGATTATCTTGAGGGAATAACGTGTATCCACGCAGTTAAAAATAAAACCTTTCTAGATAAATAGGCTATCTAAAAGTGAAAGAGTTTCTGAAATCGGACCACTAGTTCCTGAGATAAGCGCGTTCAAACAAACTATCAAACTCTTCAGCTTCATAACATTAGTATAGATGTACCGTCAGTGTAGTTCGAAGCAAAATTATTTTGCTACCCCAAGATTTGTAATCCTGTTTGAGGTTGACAGGTACAAAAGGTGGGCTTAATGCCCACCTTTTGTACAATTTTTAATTTTCTTGCGTAATAAAGTATTATTAAT
The DNA here is from genome assembly GCA_929108375.1 of Gymnoscelis rufifasciata. Lineage (NCBI taxonomy): Eukaryota > Metazoa > Arthropoda > Insecta > Lepidoptera > Geometridae > Gymnoscelis > Gymnoscelis rufifasciata. The sequence goes on from OV815311.1 coordinate 13,661,089, forward strand.
AATAATTTATCTACTCTAGCAATGCTATACAAATTGCTTTAAGCTTGTTTGTTTAAAGAAACTCACGGACAATGATCCAAGCACGTGCACAATATTTGCGGTCCTAACGACCATGTCCTCACGGCCGGTGGCAATGTTGTAGAAGGTTCTCCAGAATGACTTCAGATTCTCCGGCTTCAGGTTGGACTCGCTCAGGGCTTGTATGAGCGGGTCGCTGGCGTCTTCTGATATGGAGCAGGACTTCGGACGTGCGTAGCGCTGCCGCGTTTCTGACAGTAGTTTGAACCTAAAAACACAATACAGCATTATTTGACGGAAGATCAGCGTTGGTTACTAGTCTGCTGGTAATCAACACAATGCTGAGTCAGCGACCTTGTGTTTAGTTTACATACATCTGTATTGTTTTAGTGATAATTTAGCATGTAAGCTTTACATAACGAATAAATTGTCCTTTTTTTGTATTTGTTGAAAACCTTGAACGCAATAGCCTGGTCAATAGTATATTTATTTCGTACAACGTTACATATCTATTGCTAACTGTCCGCCCGCGGCGTTGCACGCGTAATAATAGATTATTAGTAGTAATAATAGATTATTAGTAGTACTAATAGATTATTAGTAGTAATAATAGATTATTAGTAGTAAGAATAGGTTAGTGGTATTAAAAAGCACCGATGTGTTATTCTGATATGTAAGCTATATTATTGTGGAGTGTCATCAAAATCCATTCAGTAGTTTTTGCGTGAAAGAGCAACAAACACACACACTTACATCCTCATAAACTTTCAAGTTTATAATATTATTTTAGTAGCTTAACGTTACAAATCATTGAAGATGACATGAATAAACCCTTGCCATCCTCCAATCAAATAACAGTTTATTATATTAACGGTGTCATTTTTACGTTATAATACACTTAGTAACAATTGATCCATTCGAGTAGGATTTTACGTAAGGCAAAATTGTAAGTTTTTTTGTTTTACCTTTTTTTATTTTGATAATTGTTTGGAGCATTATACTGTGATAATGATGTATTACTTTCTCTAGTTTTTTAATATTTTTTTTTTTTTCGATTGTTTGATTTGACACTCACTAGTATCAAGTTAAATGCCTATACCCAGCCCAGGAAAAATTGGCTGTGGATGATGATGATAGATATATTTGGTGGTTCGAGTTTATTAACTGAATGACGAAGAACAAGATACGAGTAAAAGTCTTCATAAAATATTTCTCATAACATCAAAACATTCTTACTGGCAAGTGAGTGATAATTTCAAAGCACCAATAAATACATTTTAATCGAAAAAAATTGTAACAATAGCAAACTGAGGTTATCACTCTTAACGCAAGTCAGTACCGACTCACGGCATCATTAATACCTAAACCAAACTGATTTTCCTGTTGTTGAATGAATACGTAATTTAGCAATTTAATGGCCTAGCAGCCATATTTACGGCAGTTTCCTCACTGATAGAACGGTAAACTATTTTATAAAGTATTTTGACAAGGATTAAACACACAAGGATTTTTTGTGCAAAAAATATTCAATTCGCCAGTATCATGTACTCAGTACTAATATCATACGCATTTTTACTGTGCTTGGGTTTTATTGGTTGTGCTGATTTAAGCCCAATGATTTATCCAGAAGGCTTGATAAAAGTGCTTTTTGGAAAACAGACACAAATATACTGTGCGGACGAAACCTACTCGAATTCAGATCTCGGTTTTTTTAAAGATGGCCATAACCTCGCATCTAAAGTGATAAATGCTACGACAATAGTGTTGACCATAAATGGAACTACAAAAGGACAGTACACGATATACTGTCGAAATAAGGTGACTAAACAACGCTCAGTGGCGAGAGTAGTGGTGGACTCAGTACCAGTTGATGTTAAGGATTTCGCATGTAAGTCAAACAATTTCGAAAATCTAACTTGTTTGTGGAGCTCAAAAACCACCATTTTGACAAATTATACTTTAATAAAATACGACGATTCCTTTGATAAACCAGGTCAAGAATGCTCTCCAAATACAAACGGTGTTGTTCGATATTGTTCATGGAGTTCAAGTTCATATACAAACAGTTTCATTTTTGTGTTAAGCTCGTTTAATATGTTTGGTACAAATAAACAAAATTTTACTATAAACCACTATTCCATAGTAAAACCGGATCCACCAAGCCGTTTAGAAGTAATCGGCAATGGAGCTCATAGTATTAACCTGCAATGGATGATACCTTTCCAATTATTTGATTTCTTACCAAAATCTGGAATCGAACACAAAATAGAATACCGGATAGACGATACGTCTTACTTCAGAGCAGTAAATACAACGAACTTGCCTGCTAAAAAGTTATATTACACATTTTTGCTCTCAAATTTAGCATATGCTCACATAAGATATGAAGTAAGGATTTCCATAAGGCTAAAAGAGGCCGTGAACGATGAATACTGGTCTGAGTTTACGTACCTGTCAGTTTACACTTCTAGTGAAATCCCGAGTAGACCACCTGATACCGCTGTAGGTGCATTTGACCAAATATCTTTTATTACAAAGAGAAAAATTTATGTTTATTGGAAACAACTAGAAAAGTATGAAGAAGCAGGTGGCAATTTTTCATATAAAATTGTTGCTTATCAAAGCGTCCCGAAGTCTACAACATTGTATATCGAAAATAGCCAAAGCTATGTTGTTCTTGAAGATGCATATTTAGGCCCAATCTACGTAGATATTTGGTCACAAAATACCAATGGATCATCATACAACAACAGCCGCATAATCATACCTCCCAATACTGATACTAACACCTTAAGAGTGACTTTATTTACAAAGCTAGCATATAAAAATGGTACCCATCAATTGTCATGGGTTGGTATTGACAACATAGACAATTATACCATATTTTGGTGCCAGAAGAAAACTACAAACTTATGTTTAGATAAAATTAATTATACTGTCATAAAACGACACAAGTTAAACCATGTTATCGATTTGCCAAGTAATGTTGTATATCAATTTGCTATTTCTGCAAATAATAATACAAAAACAAGTGGAATGGTGTGGGCAACCTGTGATATGGCAGAAGATGAAATTACAATGTATACATTTCCTGTAAGTATAAATTTAATTGAAGTAGGAAAGTCAAAAGTCGCAATATCATGGACGGTGGCCTGTTTGCCTCTCCTAAACCCGTATGTGAACGGATATTACCTTACGTATTGCCCAGTCAAATATACTAAATCAAAACTTATATGCGATCCTACATCTGAGTCAAACATCCACATTGAAAACCCAAATCAAAAAGAAGTTACTATAACTGAACTAAGATCGTTTGAAACATATCACCTTAGCATAACCATTGACACAACATTAGGAAATATAAGCACAGGAAACGTGACTTTCACTACGAAAGAAGGAATTCCAACGATGCCGAGAAATGTTCGTGTCAAGAATATCCTTAGTAACTCTATGGTGATAACCTGGGATTCGCCTCTTGAAGAAAATGGGATAGTAGATAGCTATATTGTGTACAACCAAACGAACAAATATATTAGCTATACCAGAAAGGATTTCAGTAAAGATTCTTTTAGCTTGACATTGGAAGGGCTTGCCGCTGACACGAATTTTTCGTGGTCAATAGTAGCTTGTAACAGCGCTATACAAACATGTTCGGTTAAGACTGCTCCTCTTGCTGCAAGAACCGCCATCGGAGCACCAAGTAAAGTAAACACGCCTTCCTACAACCCTGACTCTGAATTTATAAGCTGGACAAAGCCTGAAATACCAGGAGGGAAGGTGAACTACTATGAAGTACTACAAGTCAGTAATGGCAAAAAAACACTATTTCACGCTACAGATTTATTCTTCAAACTGAGCCTTTGTACTGAATATTCCACGTATCAAGTGCGAGGGGTCAACACTATAGAATTTCCTATGGATTCTGAAAACGGTTCTTTCAAACAGCATAAATATGGTGAGTGGAGTTATCCAATTACTGTGAAATGTAATACCAAAGAGGATTCCACATGGTTGGTTCTCGTAGTGGTAATAGCTATTCTGATTGTAGGATTTATTATTATTTACAAATGTAATAAGAAATGTTACTTTAAACCTTAAATTATATTGCCAAACCTCTTAATCATCAATAAATAAATAACGCGAAAGTTTGTGAGGATTTTTGATGGTTTTTGTTTGTTGCACCCCACATTTAGGAATGAAGGTTAGATGTTGTCCGATTCTCTACCCTAGCCGATATGCATGATTCGGATGACGTCAATCGGTCGAGCCGTTTCGGAGGAGATAGATTACAAACACCGTGACACGAGAAATTTGTATTTAAGATAATAATATTATATGAAAAATATTCACCTGGGTTATTTTTTTTGTGAATAAAAATGTAAACATTAAGCTCACCTTTAGTACACTTCTTTATTTTCTTGTGCAATAAAGTATTCTTAATAATAATAATATATTTTTTATAATAGCCGCTAAGCCATGCCATAGAGCGAAATAATTCCCATATTTAAACGACTCCCAAAAATGGAGGAGAATCCTAATTCATCGCGGTTTTATTCCCTTTAATGAACTGTGGCTTGGATGTTGGTCCTATTTAATTATTTTAAGAGACGGTTGAGAAGTTCTCGAGTTATATTTGTGAATCCATATTTCTTATACTATAAGTTGGGTGATTTTTGTTAAACTTGAGCTACATTATTATATATGATTTAATACAAAAAGTATGCTTTTATTAGAATAAACAAATATTACCTTGCAAGTCCGTAACAGTTAAATCCAGCCCATGCAATTGGGAATACAATTTGCAGTAGAGGGAGCGATGCAGCTGAAAAAAAAACGTGTTAATCCAGCATTTGATACATTCTTACAATAAGAATATTTAAAATAAAATAAGAATATTAAAGGAAACGTCTTAATAAGAATATCAGGGGAAAGTGAAATGTTTAATGAATTTGAAGAGTATGAGATAGATCTCAGACACTAAGGGTTCAGTGTATGTTTATACACATTTTGTAATATAAAGAAATTGAATAAACAAAATTGTGTACCTATAGTCTGCAGGAAGTATATTTCAGTCCAATGTGTAACCCCGGGCAGGTGGAAAACGTGCCGGACGAAGGAAGCTACCACCACTACACACATAACCAGAGGCAGTACTATACCCTCCATTATCTTCACTGTGCACTGGAACAAACACACTGACATTAACAAGCAGTAAGCAAGAGAAGAAAAATGATATCCTGACCTTATCCCACATTACGTGTTTTTTGCTACCATTTCCCTCTATCACCCGTCATCTCAACACTCACCACCACACACCACATGACTTTCATCCCTTCTTATGACATTTCCATAGCACGCTAATAAAATTTATCTATACTAAATATAAAGCTGAAGAGTTTGTTTGTTTGTTTGTTTGAACGCGCTAATCTCCGAAACTACTGGTTCGAATTGAATAATTCTTTTTGTGTTGGATAGTCCAGTTATCGAGGAAGGCTATAGGCTATATAACATCACGCTACGACCAATAATAGCAAAGATATAGTGGTAAATGTATAAAAAACGGGAGAAATTATTTCATCTTTGAAGCCTTCCGTTGCGTGCGCCGTGAAAACGGTTCAAGATACACAAAAAATATGTATTAAAGAATAATAGCTCTTATAATGATCTAAAAAACAATCCGTGATAGTATATGTCTATCTTTTAAGATTAACTCACAAAAACCGTTTTTATGGTACCTAATTTGGTCGAAATAATCGGTTTAAGCTGTATCAACATAATAATATAAGTCTTTATTCAAATAAATATGTTGTTGGTTAAGAGTACTTCATTGTGAATAAAATTGTCTTTGACATAACTTAATTTCAACAAAAAACTTTAAAAATTACCGGAATTTTTTTTTACCCGTGCGACGCCGGGGCGGGCTGCTAGTAAATATAATAAATCTTCATCATCACCCAATTAACGTTCCCACAGCTAGGACACAGGTTCTTCTTTCTTGGCAAGAGACATTAGGCCTTAATTCACGAGGCTGGCCCAGTGCGGCTTAGGGCTCCCACACAAAACTGCGATGCGATGCGACGGACGCCGCAGTGGATCTTTATTCATACGAGCTCGCAGATATTTGCGATGCGATGGGAATTCGCAGTTATGTGTGTGAGCCCTTAGTGTATATCACATGTCCTACAAACTCTTTAAAGTTCTCACAGCATAAATAATAAATATATCCAGACAATCCACACAACAACATTTAGCCCCGTGGTAAGTGTAATAATGGACGTAAGTCTTTTAGAAACATTTAAATGGTAATTTTAAGTTGCGCTGCGTTACTATAGAAAATTTACCTCTTTAATGTATTATGGATTAATGAAGGCCTGTGGATTTTGATAAATAAATAAATACTGGCCACGCTGAGGCTTGACGCGCAATCTCTGGTACTACCAGCCTGATTGGAGATAGACTATACAGAAATAGAAATATGATATATGTATAGTATATTATGCAACTCGTATATAATTAAGGATCTTGAAACACTGATTCCATTTTTAGTTACACAACTATCAGCTCACCAGATATCTCTGCTTGTCGAACACGGTGACGGGGCGGGACGTAGCCTTGTCGAGCGCTAGCCGTAGATTGGTCAGGTACGGCGTCTCACACATCCGGTACGCTCTGTTCTGGTGCGGCGATCGGACGCGAGGGCTGCTGAAATTGTCTTTGTACTGAAAGTACAGTCCGCTTTTATATAAGCTGCTAGCCTTATAAATGGATAAGATTACACCAGATTTAGGGCCGATGTCCCAACGCCGTCAGAATAATGTTATGTTGGAAAAATCGCCTCCTACGCAATATTTTGAAGAAATCTATTAATGATTCTTTAGCATCATCATAATTTCTGTCAGGAAATCCAATGCTGGACATAGATCTCGGGGGATAGAGGGGGTTCAATCCTATTAATAAACAGAAAATATTTTTACTGATGCTCTGGTGGCATGATTAGACAAAGGTATCGTTACTAAATATTTTTCATCTATACTAATATTATAAAGAGGCACAAATCTGATGGAAAGAAGTTAGTAAAAAGTTTATCTCTGGATCTACAGTACCGATTTAAATGAAATTTGCTACACATATTCTTTGAAGCTTGAGAAAGGACAGGCTAAAAAGGAGAGGGCAGAAAGAGGGTGAATGAGGAAATGAGGGGTATAAGCGGGAGTAATAGAGTTCAGGGCCCACCCCCTGCCCTGGTGAATTAAGTACATAAATATCGCCCCAAGGGATGATGGCAGAACAAACTTTTCTTTACCTGAGATGTTGGTAGAAAGGTTTGCCCAGAGAACAGCTCAGGGTCATCAGATTGAAGTCCCTTGCAATGACCTGGTACATCTTGACCAGGCCTGAGCACTATCACGTCTCCATCTACTAGCAGTGCCCATGGTAAGTTCACGATAGTCGCTGGAATAATTTATTTAATTATTTATAGTATAACAAAGTACATGTGTATAAATAAATATATATAAACCAGTGCATATATGCATAATATTAACATTGGTTTTCGGCAAACGATTGTGTTTTAAGAAGAAGGTTGATATGATTTATAAGAAGATTGGTTGCATATCTGAGCTATTATTTGTATTGTGAACATGTAACAATTTCGTCATCTACGATTAATTACATAATGAATGGGCTAAACTCTAAACAGAATGACTGGCATGTCTTACATGTGAGGCTAGATTTTCGCAGGTATGAACGCCAAAGCGCCAGAAAGTCAAACACTATACAAATAATGTATAGTGTAATTTGAGTGCAATTTTTTTTGAAATAAAGTTGCCATGTTGACAATGGTTAATAAATATTAATGCATCTATGTTTTTTACAATACATTCACATTATCTTCAACATTTCATGGGGTGATTGCTTTCCAGCATAATACATATTTTGAAAAGAACTTGTTATCATTGATATGGCCGTGGCTCATCATAATGAGGTCAATGGAAACAAAAACATCATTGCCAATTCTATGGGTTTGATTCCCGCCGGACACCAGATTTTATATGATGAACAATTTCTCAATTTCTGGTTTCGGGCCTGGGTGTTTTCTATGTATCATATGTACCTATGTATTTTCAAAAAAATTGTAACTATGTAGTATATCAGTCACCTAACACCCATAGTACAAGCTCTGCTTAGTTTGGGGTTAGGTGATGCTGTGTGAGTAGTCCGGAAATATTTAAATTTATTTATGACTAGCTGTGCCCTGCGGTGCTACCCGCGTTATAATGGATGAAGTACTCTTAACCAACAACATATTTATTTGAATAAAGATTAATATTATTATGTTGATACAACTTAAACAAATTATTTCGACCAAATTAGGTACCATAAAAACGGTTTTTGTGAGTTAATCTTAAAAGATAGACATATACTATCGCGGACTGTTTTTTAGATCATTAAAAGAGCTATTATTCTTTAATACATATTTTTTGTGTATCTTGAACCGTTTTCACGGCGCACGCAACGGAAGGCTTCAAAGATAAACAATTTCTCCCGTTTTTTACACATTTACCACTATATCTTTGCTCCTATTGGTCGTAGCGTGATGTTATATAGCCTATAGCCTTCCTCGATAACTGGACTATCCAACACAAAAAGAATTATTCAATTCGAACCAGTAGTTTCGGAGATTAGCGCGTTCAAACAAACAAACAAACAAACAAACTCTTCAGCTTTATATATTAGTATAGATATGGACACAACCTAATACATAATATACCTACATGGGTTAAGAATAAGAGTATATATTGCAAATAAACTGCAAACATGGGTTACAATATAAAAAAAAAAACAAAACAATGTTCAGTAGTTTTCCATACATGTTTGGCTTATCTAGAGCATGCAAATAGTTTTGGATATATGTAATATCTAATCTTAAGGTTTTTTTATGTATACATATAACATACTAGCGGCCCGCCCCGGCTTCACACGGGTAAAAAAATATTTTATTATAAGCAAATATTTAAATTTTTCGCGTTGTAAAAACCTTGAACACCAACGAACATTTAAAAAAAAATGGCCAAATTGGTCCAGGCGATGTTGAGTTATGCGCTTAGCAACACTTATTTTTATATATAAGATAAAAATAAGTAACTGTAATAATGTACTCTTAACCAACAACATGTTTATTTGAATAAAGATTAATATTATTATGTTGATACAATTTAAACAAATTATTTCGACCAAATGATGTACCATAAAAACGGTTTTTGTGAGTTAATCTTAAAAGATAGACATATACTATCGCGAACTGTTTTTTAAATCATTAAAAGAGCTATTATTCTTTAATACATATTTTTTGTGTATCTTGAACCGTTTTCACGGCGCACGCAAGGGAAGGCTTCAAAGATGAAATAATTTCTCCCGTTTTTTACACATTTACCGCTATATCTTTGCTCCTATTAGTCGTAGCGTGATGTTATATAGCCTATAACCTTCCTCGATAACTGGACTATCCAACACAAAAAGAATTATTCAATTCGAACCAGTAGTTTCGGAGATTAGCGCGTTCAAACAAACAAACAAACAAACAAACAAACAAACAAACAAACAAACTCTTCAGCTTTATAATATTAGTATAGATAATTCAAGTTTTGGCAATATTTACCATCTCTGTAAGTCCATTGAAGTATAACACATGGTGAAAATGGTGCACATAGATGTGGATAATGTTCGTCTTTCCATTTAGAGTTTCTTATGGACTCGTCTAATGTCTCTGAAATACAGAAGTTTCAATTAAAATCCAGACTATACATTTCATGCCTCAATTAAGTTTAGGGATAATAATATACTTTTGGTATAAAATGGCATTATCAATAGCAATTGAATACAATGTTATAAGTTCTGTTAAATAGATCTTGATTTCCACTCTGGTTTTAAAAGTGTTAACACATACACACAATTACTAGTTATTAATTGTGTTTTTTTTTAAACTGATCAAGTGAACAATAAATATAAAAATTAATATTAAGATGTATATTCTTACCTAACACCTTACGAACACGGTGCGGTACTTCATTTCTATACAAATACTCCTCATTAAATGATACCAAAAGGTTAACAATCAAGATTATAAATAAAAATAGAGCCTCCCAAAGTAGAAATGCATGAGCTTGTACTGATTCTCCGAGGAAGTATGTCAATATCAAGCAGACGATGTATAGGAGAGTAATTGTATACGCTACTCCGGAAAGTAACACTTTTACAGAAGAAAATGATATGATATCTTTGATAAGCCTGTATCTGAAACAATAGAGAAATATATATGCAAAATAGTTTAACACATGTAGGAAAATTTCTTTGTCCATCACATTGCTGTGTGTTTTTTATTAAGCTTACAAATGATGTGTAGAATTAGAGATGCAATTAATACTAAACATCTAAGAGTTACCCAACAATATTGGTTAGTAGTAGTTAATAGGTCAGCAATAATATAATAATATATAATATAATATAATAAAATATTTATTTTGTCATCATCATCATCAACACCCTATTAACGTTCCCACTGCTGGGACACAGGGACTTCTCTCTTGACGAGAGAGATTAGGCCTTGATTCACCACGCTGGCCAAGTGCGGGTTGGTGAATGTCACATGTCCTTCAAACTCTTTTTTAAAATTCACAGAACATGCCGGTTTCCTCACGATGTTTGCCTTCACCGTTAAAGAACGTGTTTAAAACGCACATACATTTCTCAAGAAGAAAAATCCAGAGGTGCGTGGCGGGGTTTGAACCCACGACCTTCGGAATGAAAGTCGAGTGTCCTCCCACTTAGCCAACACGGTTTTATTTTGTGCCACAAAGTAAAACTTAAAACTATGAACAGTACAATAAAATAAAGGCAACAAAAAGGGGTTTGATTCCCGCTAAGGGTTAAAGTGTTTGTGTGTTCTGCAAGCAATTTCTCCTTGGTCCGGGTGTTTCATATGTATTATAAAAATATCTATATATGTGTCTATCATATTAAGTATATCAGATGTCTAGTACCCATAACACAAGCTTAGAGCTTACCACGGGGTTATATGTTATTGTGTGGATTGTCCGGAAATATTTAATTAATATTTTAAGCTTTGGCACAATAAGGCTTTTAACCTGCTACTTACCCAGTAGGATTCTTCACAAGATGCTTCTCGATCTCAACACGTATACCATCTCGTAGTTTTATCAGTGCTTCTTTGGTTGTATAGCCCAGAATTTGCTCATTTAAGCCATCCATAGTGGAACTCACATAGCTTTCTTACGCAAACACCGAACGAACTAACCAAACAAAAATAAACTTAATTGTATCCAATGCGAGGTCAGTCGTCACGGTAAGGATCTAGAAAATAAATCCAGCTAAATGGTTGAATGACGAAAAAATATGTTGTTACTATAGTTCAATTCAATACAAAACTTTATTCAAATATTCCAAAAATTTTAGTTCTTTTTATCTATTTTAATTCGAATATTAGTCGAACAAGAACACCTCGAACAAATAACAAGTGTCTATTTGATAATGATAATTCGGCTCAATCAATCAGTCAGATGTCAAATCCTGTCAGATCAATAAATCAATCGAATCAATCCGTTTGCGTAATACGTTCCGTAGTCTATTAGGGTAATCATTGCTACGAAAGTTGTACAATGTCTTGTCCATTTTAAACCAGTTCTAACCATGTGATCAACTACCAACGTCGTCCAAAAGATTAATGGAATTTATTTCATAAATCTATACTTATACTTAGTAACTCAGCTCTAAGTTTCCCAAAGAAATTAAGTTCAGTTTCTTGTAATAAATTGTACTTCTAAATTGTCGCTTCAAACGCACTTGAAGCGATAATTTGCCAGTGTCGATTTAAATAAAATTATAAAGTGAAATACTAGATGTTACTCAGTTAAGCGTCATTTAGCGTCTCGAAGAAATTAATATTTGGTCATATTATTTAACGGGAATTACCAACACTGACACTAAACTTGACAAGATCGTTAAATCGAGAACGATAAAGTGCTAAGCCTTGAAGAGAAACTGAACTGAAGATTGTTTTGTTTGTAATTTTTGATAAGATTCTGTAGACGCAAAATGTCGTTCAATTGAGTAACATCTTTTTCTTTATAATTTTAGTTAACTCGACACTGGCAAACTGGCGCTGCAAACGCAGAGTCCATTATTAGGAAATTGAATTGAATTAAAGAAAACTATAGATAAAATCTGCAATCTCGGAAATTTTATGTTTGAAAATTTCACCATTAATGCCACAAATCATCACATAGTTTTATTGAAACAATTTCAACAAATGAAAATTTGTATTATGATCTCAGTTAATATAACTGAGTACCTATTATGAGCGGTATAACTGAGTTTAGACTAGAGAGAGTAAGTACTGTAGAGTAGAGTGAGTAACTTGTGAAATCGGTTATTAGTCGGAATTCTGGTGTTACGGTCCATTTATTTGGATCGCACAAATTTTAAATTACAAAGTGGAGAATCAATATAACATCATTGTTTCTTGCTTTCGACATTTTATTAGGTTGCTTACTATACTTACTGGTCCACCATTTAAAAAAAAAACGTGATGTCGCGGCCAGTGATAAAACGCACGTTTTTTTGGTCTTTTCTCCTCTCTGTCTATCCGGCCGTTCTTCCAACCTCCAACCACAGAGGGTAAACCTCTTTGTTTCATTTCAGATTCGTAAAATCCGTTCATAATGGACGGTCTACTCACAGCGATAAGGCCACCTGATATTGCTCGTCGTTCTAATAGTCGTTCATCGATATGACAAATCTCAGAATACGGACTAAAACAAACACGACAAATACAGACCACAATAGGTACTTACATGTCAGATATATTTGATTATTTCGGAACGGAACGTAACGTACTCAGTACTCAGTCATACTTACGTCATTACCAGGGTTGCCAATTTGTGAATAGTTTCCCTAATAACAAGGAGCTTTCGACTGTGGACCGATAGTTAGACCCAGGTTTATACACACATTGAACAACAAAAAAAAATGAAACTTTTAATTTACATAATTAATTTTTAAAAATATTTTAAAAAGTTTATTATAATATGAATGTTTGTCTTTGATGGGCTAATGGTACTTGTTTAATGTGCAAATACATTATTTCTTGCAAAACCTACAAAGCACCGATAAAACTATGTCACGTCCACTTTCTCATCTGCTTTTTTTGAGGGCGACGATGACTATTTCATAAATTTCATAATTTTTTATTGCACACACAAAAATACTCATAAAAGAAAGGTTTATAACTAAGCCAAAATGTACAAAAGGTGAGCTTAACCCTAAAAGAGTTTTCTTACAGCGGACCTCGACATACAAGAGACGTGTAAAAAAGAGTGGGTTGACAATGTGCACATTGATAGGTCAGACTATGTAGATTATCGATGTAACGATTATTTATTGACCTATTATTTATTCTTAGATGAAATAATCAATTTCTTGTTATTAAATAATAATTAGGTGCACTGTGATCTGCTACTTACGGGGAGCTAACGCTACGTATATCTCACATTTTTATTTAAATGGTGATAGTAATACAATTCTGTAAATATAAGATTATGTATGATGTCATTGTTTTATAAAATTAGCACTGCCATATTTATTTCACCTCCCGCTACATAATGTAGTATTTTATATTCGGAATCAGTTTTATTTTTTAATTTATAAGGTAAGTTCCTCTAAGAGTAAATTTATTGTTACAAATATTCCGATATCCTTCTGTCTGCCGCATCGTATCTAATGTGATTTGTATTTTAACTGCCTAGCACCTATACCAAAAATGTAATACCAACTACGCTGTATCTATTGGCCATGTTGTGTGTTTTCCTTGTTGGATGTCCTATTTTATTAAATAAATAAATACAAGTGATATATTTCTGTATCTTACCTATAAAAATATGAAATGTCTTGTATCTAGCTAGGTATATATGTTTTATATTTTGTTGGTGTCGCCTATAAATAAATAAATGCTACGAGGAACAGATAATTGAATGGAATACTTGTGTTCGTAAATAAATGTCAAAAGTGTTAGTAGAAAAGTTTGACGTGAAGTAAAGTAGGATGGATGAATTAAATAATGATTTTATGATAATTTATCTTAACTAATTATTTGTTAGTGTCACCATGATGTGAAGTGTTGTAAACAAAAACACCTATTGGGGAATATTTGATTATTATATTTTTATTTTAGGGAATTTATTAGGTTGGTGTTGGCAACGCTGCGTTTCTGAGAATTTCTCCAGTATTTCTTTTCATTTTTCTGTAAGTACTTACGTTAAAGACAAAAACAATATTTAGTCTCCTGTGCTATCGGCTAACAGATCCATCCTTCGGGAAACCAGATTAGCTACTTTAAATCTAGTTATTGATGGAACATAAACAGTGTTGTTGATCATAAATGTGGTGAGCGTTCAGAAACGCATTCAGTACGTTGTGTGTCATCGTGTCGGAACCATTGGTGCGCCATTTACTAGCTAAAAAAAAACAAGTAATGTTTCAGTGGACTCCCTCGATAAAGTCGGACTTTGTTTCGTAATGGAGTGATATTTAGTGCTACAGTTATGGAGAGGCAACGTAACGCTGGGCATAAGCAGTGTTTACAGCGGAATGGGCCATCGCACGGGCTATGGTTTTGGTGTTTGGCAATTCAGTGGTTATTCCTTCCATGTATTTTGGCGAGATGTGGAACCGATAACTTCTCGTTAGGAATATATCCCGAAGGGGAAGTGATGGTGTTAACCGGGAAGTCAGTTGAGTTGTTCTGTGACGACGCTGACGGATACAAGGCAGACGATCTTATGTTCGGCATTGGTGGAGAAACAGTCCCTTCTGAAGCCTTCAACAGCACCACAAGGAGGCTATACTTGAATGAAAATCAAACAGTGCAAGGACATTACACATACTATTGCAAAAACAAACTTACTAATAAAGTTTGTTCATCTCGTATACTGGTGGACACTCCACCGAAGGACATCACTGACTTTAACTGTAAATCAAAGAATTTGGAGGTTCTGAATTGCACTTGGACTTCTCCAAAGGCTGTCATTCGCATTAATTATTCATTGACCTTTTTTCAAGAAGGTCTTAAAGTAAAAGACTGTCAGCCAGAGAGAGTGGGTTCTACTAGATATTGTTCATGGAATACCACCAGTACACCTCGATACAGGCAACAACAAGAATATTACTTTTTTATGTTAAATTTTGATAATCTCTTTGGAAAGAATCAGCAAAATTTCACTATAGACCACTATTCTATTGTCAAACCATCACCACCAACAAATTTAAAAGTTATTGAAAATGGAACTCATAGTGTTGAACTGCAATGGGGTGTACCTTACAATATCATGGATTTTTTACATGAATCTGGAATCGAACATAAAATAGAGTACCAGATCGCAAAGATTGACAACACTTCCTACTTCAGATCTGTGAATGTATCCAATTTGCGTGTGAATAAAAACAAAACATATAAATTTCTACTCTCAGATTTGCCATATGCTCATATGAGATATGAAGTAAGGATATACATTAGGCCAAAGAAAGCAGTGAAAGATGAATATTGGTCTGATTTTACTTACCTGTTATTTTACACCGCTAGTGAAAAACCTAGAAGGCCACCTGATACAGCCGTAGGTGCATTTGACCAAAATTCTTACAATAATAAGAGAAGAATTAATGTTTATTGGAAACAATTAGAAGAATATGAAGAAGCTGGTCCAAATTTTACATATAAAGTTGTGTCTAATCAAGGAGGTCCAAATTCCAAAACATTTTATGCTGATAATAAAAAAAGTTTGAGCTATGTGGTCTTGGAAGATGCATCTTTGGGTCCTATCAACTTATATATTTGGTCACATAATAATAATGGATCATCTTACAATAACAGTCACTTGTATATACCACCCATTACTGATACCATGGCATTAAGAGTAACTTCATTCACAAAGCTAGCATATGAGAATGGAACTTATAAATTATCATGGGTTGGTATTGATAAAATAGATAATTACACAATTTTCTGGTGCCAGCAGAATATTACAAAAATATGTACAGGTAGAATGAATTTTATTGTCCTGGACCCTATGAAAACTAATCATGTCATAGATTTGCCAATGGAGAACAGATACCAGTTTGCAATTTCTGCAAATAACAATACAAAAACCAGTGGAATGGTATGGGCTGCTTGTGATATATCTAAAGATGGTATTCCAATGTACGGCTTCCCAGTTAAACTGGATCACGGAGCAGCAGGAAAATCATCTGTCAGTATAACTTGGCAATTGACCTGTACATTGCAAGAGGGTATAATAACTGGGTATATGATATACTACTGCCCTGTCAAGGATGTCAGTAATGACTGTGACCCAACATCCACAAAATATGTAGTCAATATAACAAACCCTAAACAAAAAGAAATAAATATAACAGACCTTAAACCATACACAACTTATCAGATATATTTATCACTTAATACAACATATGGAGAAAAACCTATTGAAAATGCTTCAACAAGAGTAACTACGACTGAGGATACTCCATTCAGTCCAAGGAATATCACCATCACACAAGTTGAAAGTAACTCTGTACGCCTATCATGGGACCCACCAGTTGTAAAAAATGGAATAATTGGAAAATATGTTATTTACAACAATGGATTGGAAGAATATGCTTCTGACAAAGTTGAAGTCAGTCACATGGACTCTAGGAGAAATATAACTATTAAAGGACTTGATGCTTTTACCAACTATTCATGGTCCATTGCTGCTTGCAATACGGGTATAGGAAGCTGTTCCCAAAGAAGTCCACTTAATGGAATCTTTGTCAGAACTAAAATTGGCCCACCTAGTAAATTAAAACCACCAACAATTTTGAATAATCCTGATGTTATAAAGTGGGAGGTGCCTGATAAACCTGGAGGAACTGTTGATCTATATCAAATTCTGAGGAAACGAAATCAACAAGAAGAAATATTTAACACCACAAATCTCTCATACTCTCTTGTCACTTGTGAAGGTGGTGATGAAGACTTTCAAGTGAGGGCAGTTAACTTTGATGAGGACGGAAATCATGGTGCTTTGGCTGATAATGTAGCAGTATATTTACCTCAGAGAAAACATTTAGGACAGCTGGAGTTTCCTGGTGAATGGAGTGACATTAGCAGACTAGCATGCCGAAGTAAAAATGGTCAAACAATGACATATATTATAATAGCTGTTCTGGGTCTTGCTGGCTTAATCTATGGATCTATAAAACTTGTCAAAAAATACCGAAAAATGGAAGACATAAAGCCAGTTCTTCCAAATGGGTTAGGGATCCCTGAAAAAGATATATCAAAGTATGCCTTTGGTGGCTGGAATCCAACAGGTAAAGACGAAAAACCTCCTTCAGATGAAATGTTGCTGTTGCCTAACAGCAGAACTACGGTTTCAACAGATACTAAACCAAAAGATGAGAGTAACTGCGGAGCGAGCGACCGAACCGATAGCACTGTTCTGTCGGACGTGTCGCGCGGTGCCATGGATCGGCAAGCGTCCACTTCAGACGAATGTTCGGACTCCTCCTTGCACTTGGAGGTGGAACCCGTTAAAGACAACAACGAACTTGCGTTGGCCGAAGAAGATTGCTCAAGCTCTGATACAGAAGAGTCGCACGAAAGCTCCCCGTACTTCAACCATGAGGAATTCAAGAAAAGCCCTACAAGTGGTTACGTCCAACAGCCTATAGTGAACCCAGCTACGGGCTACGTGCAGTCCGCGCCCGTGGCGGCCCCGAGCGGGGCGATGGCTCCGCCGCAGCCTCCGAGCTCGAGCTACGTAATGGCCGGGCTGCCGCCTCCCATATTCACGACCGGCGTGTCACCGCCTAGTCTGCACAGGAGTGCTGCGCCCTCTTCAGGATACGTGCGTGCAGAAGACGCACAAGCGCGATCTATGAATTTCCCGAATCATAAATCTTCCGCGGCGAAGATTTACGGGCCGGAGAGCTTGCCGATCATGCCAACCTTGCCCACGGCGCCGACGAAACTCGGCGCCAATAGCAGCTACATTCAGCTGCAGTCCTTGCCTAATCATAAGCCCGTGCCCGTGCAGAGCAATGTGCCATCGAAAGCTGCCGCGTCAAGCGGCTACGTGAGTCCCGGGGACGCCGTTATCAATAAACATTTGCACAACATGCTGAACCAGAACCAGCACAGCCCGCAGGCAGAAGAGCCGGCCATACTGGATCCCAAGATGTCTCCGGATGCCTATTGCCGTTTCTCCTGGAGCACTGACCCCGCCAATGACAATTTACACACGCTACTTAACAATCCACTTTCGTTGAAAACCAATGAGAACCTAAACTAGAATCGCGAGTGTTAATAGACTATTATAGACTGAGTTGTAAATAATAATGGATAAAAAAGCTTTACAAATACTTGTAAAAAAGGACAAAAAATCGCACACGTTAGAAAAGTGTATGTGTTGTCTAGTGATAATTCTTGTGCCTTATTAATTTATTATTTTAGGTGATTCTAAGAAGCTAATTAGGTAAGAATTTGAATCTCTCTAATGAAAAACAATGCAACTTAATCCACACTAAAACTGTTAGGTTGAAATACCTAATCATATTAGAGGCGCATATTTTTGTCATCTTCTTACAGAGAAATTATATTTGTTACAGAAATACGTCTAAAGCATTTAGCTATGGAAGGTATTTATAAAATAGACCTTATTGCGAGTGATCTCGGTACTGAGGAAACTATACTCCAAATCGCTAACACACTCGACAATCTCAATGGCATCGTGGACGATGTGTTTACGCGCCTGTTCAATAGAATGCAACAGAACATGCAAAAGACGAACAAACTCAAAGAAAGAATCGATCTGTCCCGATCTAAGGTTGAAAAGTTGACGGGGATGCAAAAGGCCATAAAAGTATTTTCGACATCTAAGTACCCAGCCTCTATAAAGCATGAGCATTACAATTCAGTTTTTGATTTGAATGGATACAAACTAGACCCAAAGAAAATTGTTCTGAGTGGGAGAACTCATACTCAGAGACAGCCTGCTGAAAAATCCGCACAGGTTTGTATACCGCTTCAATCAGTCAACGTGGTTTTTGTTCTTGTATTGACACTGTTTAATATAAAACTGATATTTTAGGAGAAACTTCACTTCTACCACGTAAGAGTAGGAGAGCACATTGCAAAACCTAAACAGGACTTTAATCTGAACGCTGTGATTGACAAAACGGAGAGCATAGGTGAACTGCTGGTGTTTAATACCAACGAGAGTCCTTACCTCGGCACGATTTCAAAGACGCCGGCCTACGTGCCACCGACGGCCTCCAAGGTTGCCAGAAAGAGTTTGTTGGAGGATGCGCCATCGTCCATCATAAACAGGGACGTTCTCAAGCGTGAAGCTGACGAATACATGTACGCTCCCGGCATTGGAATGGTGAGTGGATAACTTTTTAACTAAAAATGTCATATCTATGTATACACTTATATTTCAGAGATATTTTTTCCCGGACCTTTTGTATGATTGTTATTTTTACGAAATGTGAAAAGACCTACTTCTAGGCATCTCAAATCTTTCCATTAAAAATATTATTTATCACAATGGGATTCAACTCTATGATAAAATTGGAATTATTGAATGAACATAAGTAAATAATTTTACTAATTACCAACCCATTACGGTTTGAATTTTGTTTCCAAATTGTTATAGGACCATCTTTGCGGTATACCCTTTTCAAGAAATTATCAAAATCGGACAACTCTGTAAAATGTTATGCGTATATAAAAAATATATACGCTTCAAACTGAGAACCTCCTTTTTAATATTAATAATCAAAACAATCAATTATGATTTGCCTTAAACAAGTCCATACTAAAGTTTCAACTGCCTCTTTAATATTTCTATATAAAAAAAATGAAAAAAGCTATATTTCCAATAGGTTCCGGAACTGGAGATGCCTTTAGACCTGCCAAATCTGGCCGGAGTCGCGGGTGACGTTCAGTTCTCCATCACCACCGACGGCTCCATCGCGCCGTCCGTCGTCACGTCCCCGGTAGTGCCAAACGTACCAGGGTGCGAGCTCCCGGAGTTAACTGAGCTCACGCAAGAAGCTGCTCTGCCTGATGTGCCTAATGTGCTCAAAGCTGATCTAACTGATGCCCCGAAAGTGGAAGTCAGTGCGCCTTCGCTACCGCCCCCACCGCCGCCACCGCCGCCGCCGCCACCTCCGGCGCCGATGATGGCTGAGCCACCGATTGAAGCAAAACGGTAAGTCGCCTGTCAACTTTTACATTATATCTCTGTTTATAGGTGTCAGACTACACGCTCGATAGTCAGATAGCATCGGAATATCAACTATGAATCTCGAGATTAGCGGGGTTACAAAACGAATGCCGTGTCTTCTGAAAGGCTTACCATAACTAGCAAAGGTCCACTTGAACTGATGATGATAATTTCTCCGCGCTAGCCTAAAGACGTTTCTTATGATAAATGATATAAAAAATGTATATACTATCGGAATAAACATAAGTTACTCTTGGTTATTTCGTGGACTCTTAATATAGATGAAAAAAAAACAGTCCAAAAGAAAGTTCCAAGTCCTTTCGTCATGCATCATCTAATTCGTCACACACCAGGAATGATGACATGGAGGTCAAGTCAGCAAAAACTGATAATGAAATAGTCGTGTGACCCTCACGCGTGCTTCACCATGTGCTCGCGTTTTTTGTCTTAAACCAACATTAGCGGGCTCACATTTCTCTGCTTACCTGATTTTTTGTGATCCAAGATACAACCCTGCGCCATATGTGTTCGGTTTCTACCTAGCGCAAATAATAATTTAGAAGATAAGGAAACTCTTCTGTTTTGCTATCTGGTATTTACATTATGTAGGTATAGATGTATATTTATTTAAAAGATGGCGACTATACTACTATTATCCTAGCCTGCCCTGGTAGGAAGAGCCTAGCTCTTCCTACTAACTTATAATTATGTATATTCTTAAACTATTAAGCATTTTTGATTATCTGTATTTACTCGTAATATAAATCTTTATGAACTGGTTTAGTCAATATCTCTTAGCTCCAAATTCACCACTTTATGATACAAATCGAGTTTTATTGAACCTACCAACCATTGAAAAATGACAATTAAATGTAATAAATAAATGGAATTGAATCTCAGTTAGGCGGTAAACCGAGTTTATCCTGATCTGATCGCGTTTATAGCCAATCGTGAAATCGGGGCTTAATGAGGGCCTCAGACCGGGATCAGATCTAAAGCAGCTATTACTTGGCGCAAACTCGTCGAGAGACATTTAAATAGCCAGACCTTAAAAAATTCTCGATACAGATTGACTATGGGATTTTACGTAATTAAACCTTTTAAGTTGGTATTTATCGCGAAGAAGGATGCCCTAAACAGGGTGACTACGCCTTAATTGGACACTTTATTTACCATTTAACCAATAGGAATGTTTAACCATAATCATCAATTCGATTATAATCAAGTGCGAAAAAGTAGTCTGCTGCCGATCTGAATAAAGTAATTAGGTTTGGTTTTTATGGGATGCTATTTTGCACGTTGGATAAATTAATTAGACCTTAGCGAGAGCGGTCTTTGCGAATCCACTAGTCTTTAATCACAAAAACGAAACACGTTAAACTGTATCTATTATGTGGGTGTAAACAAGACATTCATTATGATTAAAACTTGT
Organism: Gymnoscelis rufifasciata; assembly: GCA_929108375.1. Classification (NCBI taxonomy): domain Eukaryota; kingdom Metazoa; phylum Arthropoda; class Insecta; order Lepidoptera; family Geometridae; genus Gymnoscelis; species Gymnoscelis rufifasciata. Next base: position 13,682,875 of record OV815311.1, read on the forward strand.
GGGAAGACCGATTCTCTATTTGTTGATTAACTTTTATAAATACATATATATATTTTTAAATGTAGGTATGGTGTTGCCCTAGGAATTAATCTTTCAAAGATTCTTGCCCTAATTTGTCACCCAAATCAAAAGTATCGTACCTTTCCTGGTATTCTTAATTCTATCTCTATAAGAACATTTTCATCGAAATTTACTTAAGTTAATAGTTATGTTGGTGTCATACAGATAACATATGTACTGAGTGACTTTCGCAATTTTAAAATTAGTTGGATATGCGTAATTATAGGATTAAAGCCGCTTCATTCCAATTAAATGATAACTGATTAATCGTGCCAACAGAACCATGTACTTTCTTAAAGAAAACTTGTTTACTGCTGATATAAACTGTTTACTTGTTAAATCCCTCACAATAGCGCCCTTACACAACAATGCCAACGCAGATAAAATTAAAATCATAATCGTCCACAGTTTATCTCCGAGAACACATCCGCTTAAGTTTTTACATTCTACACGTGAATCCTTTTACGCTGGGAAAGAAAGGAGTTTAAATTCAAATACAAACAGTTCCGTAGAAAAATGTTAATTCACGAGACGGGATCAGAGTTATGGTTCACTTGACCCCCGTTTACTTCTTCGATGGAATATCAAATAGCCTAAACGATAAATAAACAACATGGTAGTTGGTTTAAATTGCGTAATATCGTGTTGGAATCTTTAGTCTTATCACACATACACACACACGACACATGTAAGTATTTAAAATCTTAATATTTACATGTGACGTGTATGCAACCACCTGTTTGTCTATTTGGATTTCATTTTCGATAATTTATGAATCATGTATTTTTATTTAGACTTGTAATCTGTTGTGGGAATTATTAGCTCGAAAGTATTTAAACGCTCACGCTATAATGTTCGTATGATTCTGCATTTACGTTTCTATATTTATCTGCAGGTGTAACTTTGCATTGAATAATAGCTATAATATCTCCTGTTAAAGTTACACGTGTACTATGTTAGCGATTTTTATCTTAAACATTACCTACATTACGAGAGTTTTTAAAAGCGTTACGTTAAAATCTTCTATTGCAGGTTAAAATCTCTGGTTTCGGGTCTGGGTGTTTTCTATGTATCATATGTATGTATTTACAAAAAAAATATGTATCTATGTAGTATATCAGTCACCTAACAACCATATAGTACAAGCTCTGCTTAGTTTGGGGTTAGGTGATGCTGTGTGAGTAGTCCGGAAATATATTTATTTTTATTTTTTAAATTAAAAAAGCGTAAAAGTCATTAAAAGAGGCTTTCCAATAAAACTCCCTGTTTGCAATCACTTGTTTGTATTTTTTTTAATTGTGACCTCGAAGATTATATTTTTATTTTGTCGATGTGTATTCAAGTTGAACTTTCTATTAAAGAAATTGCATGTTTAATTGGTCTGGTGGGTCTAAGCCATTTGTGAGCGTTAACTGTGAACTAACTGATTCGATTGTAATCGTGTGGCATATACCAAGAAAACGTTGTCAACAAGCGTAAAATTATGATAAAATCTTCATTATCTTAATATACGACGACATTTGTAATTTAACTTCATCGGTGGTGTTGTTTTTCTAATAAAGACCCGACCTTGATGCCAAATTATATTTCAGAATTCGTGATTGTACAGATTTAGTTTTCTGTTTTGTATACACACTTTATATATCGGTTCGGTGGTACCCCATTTGGGAATGTACCCAATAGGGGTAATGGCGGTTTGTAATAGGGGTAAAAGTTGGGATTCATACATATGGTACACTCGTTTATGCCACAGATAACTGTCAAACGTATACCTAAACTTTTTCGTCGTGTATTAAATTTTAAATTCTGTATTAAATTGTAAATTGTAGTAAGGATCCCTTAATTAACATGCGTGTCTAGTCTAGACACTAGTCTCGACATCTTGTATTTTTTTACCCGAAGGAAACTAATAGAATAAATACAATTATTTATGTAGAATAATAAAACTTTAGATGACCATGGATGGGGCGCGCGTTAACAATTCATATGCAAAGTTAACGCGTACTGCGAAAAAAAATATATTCTACTTGCAGATGCTTTACAATTAACTCGTTTCTACTTATCTACCCCTACTACTTGCCATAGCAAGAGATAAATTCACTTGAGAAAACACATTTTAGGAATTCATTATAAACTTATGAATATACATCGCAGTGATGCCTATCTTGTATACATTATATGTAAAGCAGACCATATTATGGTACATACATTGTAATCTTGACTAAATAACATGGGAAACATCGAAAAAACGTGCGTATACATTCCTAAAGTTATTTTAATAACTTTTGATGCAACAGTTTGATTATTTGTACTAGTAAACACGAAAATATTAGCCGTCATTGCATTTTCATATCGAAAACGCCACTTCGGAAACTTAGCATGGTTATCCCAAAAACAGTTACAATGTCTCAAGCTGGTTTTCAGCGCATTATTTGTTTCCTAACTTCTGCGTGCAATGGGCCAAATAACTAGAACGTTGAAGTAAGAATAGTGTATTATTTACAAACCTTCGGTTTCCCGTTATCTGAGCTAAGTAGAAGCCGTAGTTTTGAAAACAACGGTAGCATTCAAACAATGCATCGCACAGAGTATCGATTCCTTCATATTTAAAATCTGGGTTATTTTTACACGATTCTGGTAATGCCAAAAGCCACATTCTGTGTACACGTAATCTATATTAATATTAAAGCTGTATAGTTTGTTTTTTGTTTGCTTCTAATGTTTGTTAAACTCGCCATGTTTAGGATTTTAGACGTTATTATTACGCTATTCTTTACAACAAACAAAGCTTACAAATATATTTTAGCCAAAATTTACGTCGCATTGAATGAATAGCAGCAAATTCATGTCCTACTCAATTCATTTCAAATTTGTGTTTGTTAGAAATATACATTCAGTTTCTTTAAAAAGGACATGTTAAGTATTTTGTATGGCAGATATATTCCACACATCGAGGCATTTTAAATTTATTAAGAGGCATGCAAAAAGGGGACATGTAAAAAAAAGCTATGATGACGCCGGTTAAGCGGAAAGACATAGTACTTAGCATTCACTTTGGTTATAAGGTAATTTGTTACGTTCTAAAAAACACTAGTGTGAAAGTGATGGACACACTGAATTGAAAGACAAATGGAAAGGACAAACAATTGATAGCTGCATTTTATCTTTCGTTTTACTATTTTAACTAAAATAACACACTTCAATACTAACTAAGACACTAAACTTGTCTGGCGTCTCACTTCCATGTAAAGTGTTAATGTTATATTTAGTGTTACACATCATATTTAATAATTTTAGTCATGTTTATTTAATATTTGTGTTGGGTGTTCTTTTTAATAAATAAATAAATAATGGGTAATTGACAATTTAATTCCACCATCTTACTCTTTTTTTGAGGATTAAGAAGTTATTTACTAAAATATAGACACCACTATCTGTTCGTATACACATGTAACGACACTATTGTGCCCGGTTACAGAACAATCAGATCGGGAATATATTAATTTCACAGCAATTGCGAATAGTGCATTCTCGGTAATTAAAATACAATACCAACTTAAGCATCGGGTTTTGGGTTTTTTATCAAACGTGTGCGGTATAACCAATTTCACCTACAAAAAACATAAACAGAAACAATGTATACGAAGGAAAAGTGCTACCAATTAGCAAAGATATTATTGTAAACATCTGTCGTACAGCCAGCAAAAATAGCCTTGGGGCTAAGCGCTCTTGGAGTCCTTAACAGGAAAGAGAAATTAAGAAATAAATAAGACTTAAACAAGAAATAAAAATATATAAATCCGACAGAAAGAGGAGAAAAATATACTAAGATAAAAATTACCAATATTATTAATAGCATATTGGCACGTTCTATTTATCAAGGGTGCAGTGTTAAAACCCGATAAATGCGAAAATAAATCGCTAATACGTTTAAATAGACTACTAGAATCAGAATTTTTTGCTCTTTCTAGTGATATTTACAGTTAACGTAAAATAATTTTGCACACCATCGTCGTTTAGTCCATCATCAAAACAAACCATTAGAGGAGATTATAATCGAAACAGCTCTATTATTGTTACAAATATAAATTTTCAAAGTGTCACAAAAATAGCTTTCTATCTTTGTGTACACAGGTACAACGCTATTCTGAATTGGGAGCTAGCTATTAGAAGAGTATAATAACAACATTTCCAACAAAGTAACATAAATTACCCGAGCTCATTATTAAAACGGCAAGACCTATTAAAATTCATGAGTTCATAAGCGATCGAAAGCCACATTATTAGCCAATGATGAGCCGCAGTTGCTTGTATTTAAAGTGGAAGGAGGCATTAAAAGCCGCTGATTTTTTATTCCCTCCAGTTAATTATAAAATCTTAATAAATGGTCTAGAATTACTTACGGTTACATATCTGGCTGCATAGCTTGCCCATAGGGATTGCAAGATATGGGGGCCCGATGAGAATAACCTCTAATTGAAGCAGGAATTACTACGCGGCTTATTTATACTTAACTAGTTGGGAACAGGCTCGGGAACTTAACACTAAGTGAATTCACTCATGATTTACTTTATGGCTTATTTAATTAAAATCTAATCATTTTTATTTATAATGTACATTAATGACATTCCAAATATCACTAGACATAAAACTATTTTATTCGCTGACGATACCACAATTATTATAAGGGGTGATAACAAGGACTTGACATTTGAGAGAGATATTAATTTGACTTTAGAAAAAACTATTAACTGGCTAACTAGAAACAATTTAAAAATCAATTTGTCAAAAACTAATTTTATACAATTTGGGACATATAAGCAAAAGAAACTAAAACTTGATATTAATTATGACAAAACACCGATCTCCGAAGTCGATACAGCAAAATTTTTAGGTATTTGGATGGATGACCACGTTACTTGGAAAGCGCATATACAAAATACTTGCGACAAGCTAGATAGATTTGTGTATGCAATTAGGAGCCTAAGACTTCGAGTGTCTACAGCTGCAGCACTCAAGGCATACCACGGATATGTCTCGAAAAACCTGTCATATGGTATAATTTTATGGGGTAACTCTTGTGAAATTGAAAAGGCTTTTCTATTACAAAAAAAGTGCATAAGGGCGATTGTTGGCGCATGGAGTACGGATAGTTGCAAACCTTTGTTTAAAAAATTCAAAATTCTTCCCTTACCATGCATATACATAAGAGAATTATGCCTGTTTGTTAAAAAATATCCGCACTATTTTAAAACTAACGCCGATATCAGAGAATCTCGATCAAGGCATCGAGATCAACTCTACGCTCCGCAGTGCAGAGTAAAACTAATTACGAAGAATGTATACCATCAGGCAATTAAAATCTATAACAAGTTGCCCGACATTCTGAAATCCTTGCCTGTAAATTTATTTAAATTTAAATGTAATAATTGGTTATTGGATAAATGTTTTTATGACATAAATGAATACTTGGACATGAAGGATTGACATAAAACATTATTATTATAGCTTATTCATTATTATTTAAAAAAAATGACATTTTCTGACATTTAGAAACATTTATTCAAATCAAATTCTGACATATTTTAACATTTTATTTTATTTTATATTTTTGTAAAACAGTAATAATTTCTATATCGATGACATTAACTTGATTAATAATTTTATTATGATTTGCACGCCTTTATGAGGCAGAATGTAAAGGACCTATTGTTATTTTGTGTAAGACCAAATGTACCTGCATTCTAGTAAATAAATGATTTATGTTTATGTTTAAGAGCGCGCCAAGGAAATGCCACACAGTAGTCGCTACTTAATGCGCTAATTAAACGAAAAGCGGTTGCTGGTAATGTAAATTATTTTTAGGTAATTTTTTGTGTTTTGACAGTGTTGTGTTATTTATTTAGTTTTATAGTCTGTCTGTCTGGGACATCATAGCTCCCAAACGGAGCGATGGAGCGATTTCAATTTAGTTTTTTTTTTGTATAAAAGGTGAGTTTAACGCGGGTGTTCTTAGACATGTTTCATGAAAATCGGTTGAGCCGTTTAAAAGTTATGGGGGTGGAAAACAGAAATTCTGCAAATAAACTATGTAGTGTGGGGTATCAAATGAAAGCGCATCGCGTCCACATTACATAATATTATGTTGTTTTACATTTAAGGAAATGAAGGCATTGGAATCGGGTTTTTTTTTCTTAAATTTTAAATTTAGATTTATAACATACACGCTTAAACACCGAAGGTTTGGTGTAAATAAAATGTATTTAAACTTTTTGTCTGTGCTAAAAGAAAAATTCGAAAGATAACTGTCAGCGGTCACCCATCCAAGTACTGACCTGGCTCAACGTTGCTTTACTTTATAAAAATCACGTTTGGGAGCGTGTATGGGAGCTCTCCTTAATATGTATTACTTATATGTTTTTAATATTTGTTGTTATAGCGTAACAGATTTACATCATCACAACCAATTCTCTATCTATAACGTTCTTGAGATACAACCTGGTGACAAACAGTACATACCACGAAATCTCAGTAAAAGGTTCCAGTTATACACTTTGGGTACGGAACCCTAAAAACATAGCATTAATTATAATTACGTTACGTAAGTACATATATTAATTTTATCATAACAACAAAACAACGCGCTAACCTTGTAAGGTGCCTATTATTTCGTATCTACTTCTTCAAGTTCTGCGTGCTACATACGAAATGTTGTAAACAAAAATAATAATTTCTCAGTAGGGTACCAATGGCTCAATTTAGTCCGTCACTCGTCCGCTTCGCAAACCTTTTATCGGCACCTCGCGATTGAATAAACTGATGGATGGTACACTTCCAGCCGAGGTTTATTCACTGGCCTTTATTGCTGCATGAATACTGCTCAATTTTCTCATATCCTGAGCTTCGAATTCGTTGAACCCGTTCAATACCTGCTATATTGGATAAGTGAATAAGTATTTGAATAATATTGAAAGTATTATTCAGTGATCGCAGCTAAAATAAAATGATACATATGTTAATTTTATAAATAACGTGATTTTTTATTCATAAAAATAATTATGAATAATTATTATATAACTTTTTAAATCAGACACATAGGAGTTTCATAGAAAGTTTTAATAAAACATTTTTCATAAACCTAAATTTGTGCCAAATCTGTTTAGTGACATGTCAATAAAAGCTTTTGTTTTAAGCAACAAACACTTGTTTTTATCTAAAATGGCCGCAAATAAGGCATAAATAGGGTTATGGTGTGTGTGGCCAATTCAGCTATACGTCTATAAGCCAGAAATATAGGTTTTTATGAAAACGAGGGATAGAAGCGTGGCGTCCGTGACAAACATCTTGTCGTTCTTTAACTAAAAAGTCCACGTTAAAATAGAACATTTTCGTGCAACTGAGCATAAAATTTTAGTTTCATTGGAATTCACTTTACCATTCCTTCCTTACTTGATTTTCGCAATAGATATGAAATTTATTATACAGCGGTCTATTACAAGGCAATCTACCTTACAAACAATTTCAAATTAACAGTATAACTACCTACAAATCTGGTTTTCACTTGGACAACGTTCAAATTCCTTGACCAGCCCATTAAGTTGTTATGGCATACGGTAACAATGCACCCAAGCTTTCTCCTTCATAATTACGAGTACTTAATTATTAGGTTTGTTAAAGAATATATAATTAACTAATTTATTTAATTATATGCTTTTAAATAACTTTTTGTACTCACGAATGGACGTCACTTTAGTGAATTACTCAGGCATAGTAATCAATGACAATTATTTAATTTTCATTATGATAACTTATAAAAGTTTGTTTAATACCGTTATAATATCAGTATTAGTTGATATGAATGTATTCGTTCCGAAATATTATAATATTAAGACATTATTGATGATTACCTAGCATTTGGAATTGTAATATTTAGGAAGGTATCACTGTTGTTTCTTTGTGTTAAATGGACAATCAAAATGAGAATATTATTGCCGTATTTTGTTACTATATAGGTACTAGATATGTAAATCCAATTGATCTGATGTGAACTATAAGTCCGTACGACCTTCAGACCAGAGAATATTACAAGAATATAAAAAAAACGAGATATTACAATACTGAACTAATTAACCCCCGACCAAAAAAGAGGGGTGTTATAAGTTTGACGTGTCTGTCTGTCTGTCTGTCTGTCTGTCTGTCTGTCTGTCTGTCTGTCTGTCTGTCTGTGTGTCTGTCTGTCTGTCTGTGTCACCATAGCTCCCGAACGGATGGACCGATTTCAATTTAGTTTTTTTTGTATGAAAGGTGAGTCTGGCGCGAGTGTTCTTAGACATGTTTCATGAAAATCGGTTGTGCCGTTTAAAAGTTATGAAGTGAGAGTGGGTAAGGAAAACCGAAAATCTGCAAATATACTAGTGTGGGGTATCAAATGAAATCGCATCGCGTCCACATTACAAAATATTATGTTGTTTTACGTTTAAGGAAATTAAGGCATGGGAATCGGGGGTTTTTCTTAAATTTTAAATTTAGATTTATTATTATATCTCAGCCAATCAAACGAATCAATAGTTAGTACTATTCGGAAATATTGAAATATAAGTGAATATTGAAATGTTGTACATCAGAATTCGTAAATCCATAGAATAATACTAATATTTTAAGTATTTTTGAAATTTCGGACCTCATGCCACATCAGCGCCCCTTGCGGCGAATTAGCTCGCGGTGGTTGGTATTCACTCCATACATAACACAATGTAAGATGAGAGTCGTATCATACCGTAAGCGTTAGTTAATCACGAGAATTATAAATATTATGACGGTTCGTGGAAACCTTTTGATTTTTTTCATGTCTGGTCGGTTATGTTCATTCATTGTGAAGATTACGCGTTGAAGCGTTTAGGTGACTAACTGTTATGTTACATCTAAATAATTTAATTTTCTGATTGTAACAGGATGTCTGGAGTTATAATCAATCATTCTTATCAATATAAATAACTTATTTAATTTTAATAAGTAAAATGTTCTATACTTACTAGGAAATAATATTATATACTATTATGTCAATTCATTTATTTAATGATACCACTCTGTTACTGGATTTGATTTATCGGATAAAATATATTGTTCTGCATCAACACTACATAGCTACAACTCATCTGAGATGCTTTATTTGAACTATGTGGATATATGGAAGGTCGGTTGTTATATTACGACATTTTAAATAACGGCTAGCTGTTTGTAATTCATCGTTTCAACAATTAGCCGTTAGGATAGAGTCTTCAATATGGCGGTCCACGATTAGCCGCATTGTACTGAAAATATTGTAGGGTAGTTTATGTTTGTTTATAAAAACCCACGCGCGAGGCGAGCGATAGTGACCCTGCCGCGGCAGTAGCTGCCGAAGCGCCACAAAACCTGGTTTTATAAAACTAAATTTAGACAAAACTTATTTTAATTTTAATGAAGATAAGATGCACCTGTAACCTTTCGTTGATTAAAATAATTTACCAAAAAAGGTACGTTTATCACTTTTTAAAAAACGTACCTACACTAGAACTTCGCAGCGCCATGAGTGTAGAGATCGGAACCAAAACTATCAAAGAGGCGGCTAGGGTCTCACCGTATTACATTATGGCTAACCGTGATAATTATGTAACGTATGCATTAAATCCGGCTAATCGTTGAACCGCCGCTGTTTTATACAACAGCTAGCGGTAATGTAAAACGGCGGATTATACGATCCGACCATATTAATTAATACACTGCTTGTCTGTTATTCTCAACGTACATCATTTATATCATTCCTATAAGGAACGACTCCGACTATTTGTTTATGACCTTGCCAATGTTATGATCATTGTTTTGGCCATACATATGCTAATATTGCTCCATATATGGCAGTTGTAAATTTTGACCAACTAGCACATTTGCATACAATAAACACACACTTACGACGTACTTTGTGTTTGCCGATATATTTATTAATTTTCCTGTTGTTCGAATTATCGTTATAATGTTACAGAATACTCAAAAGTATTCAAAGTATTTATGAATTTAGTTATAGAGTATTCCAGTCCAGTTACTGAAACTAGCCTAATCATACCTTACTGAAATGGGTAACATACTACGATTTCACGATTTTTCAGTTTTACGATATTTGGACGCCTTGATTCCAAGCGTCAACTATCCATACTAATATTAGGTCCTTACATATGAAATTGGCGTTTTGTATGGGAGGAACAAAAAGTCGAATATTTTTTAATATAATATATTTAATTAATCAAAGTATGAACCATTATTTTCTATGCACTTTTGCCATCTTATAGGTAGTTCATTGATCCCTTTACTAAAAAAACCAGTCGGACGGGAATCAATAAAATCTTTGAAGGCGATTTGGACTGCCCCATCGGAGTTGAATTTTTTCCCTTGCAAGAAGTTATTCAAATTTCGAAAAAAATGGTAATCTGTTGGAGCAAGGTCCGGGGAGTACGGAGGATGTCTTAGACTTTCCAATTGAAGCTCTTCTAATTTAGTAGCCGTCTGTTGCGCAGTGTGTGGTCTAGCGTTGTCGTGAAGCAGCAGTGGCGTGGAGCGATTGACCAGCCTAGGTTGTTTAGCCGCTAGCTTTTCCATCATGGTTTGCAATTGCTGACAATAGACATCAGCCGTAATAGTCTGGCCAGATTTGAGAAAACTGTAATGAACAATACCGGCACTAGTCCACCAAACGCTTACAAGTAACTTTTTTGGGGTTAATTTTCGCTTGGGGCAGGATTTGGCTGGCTGGCCAGGATCCAACCATTGCGCTGAGCGCTTCCGATTATCGTAAAGAACCCATTTTTCATCACAGGTAATGATTCGGTTTAAAATACCTTCATTATTGTGCCGGTTTAGTAATGTAACGCAGCATTCGACGCGCGTTTGCCGGTTTGCTTCAGTCAATTCGTGAGGTACCCACCTTTCAAGCTTTTTAATCTTCCCAATTTGCTTCAAGTGAATTAAAACAGTTTTATCACTAACACCGCAGCCTGCAGCTAACTCGGACGTGGTTTGCGATGGATCCGCTTCCACAATAGCCTTCAACTCTTCATTATCAACTTGAGTCTCAGGCCGTCCACGGGGCTTGTTCTGCAAGTCGAAATTTCCAGAACGAAAACGTTGGAACCAAAAACGAACTGTGTTTTCTTTTGCAACACGACCGCCATACACATCATTCACCCTTCGAGTTGTTTCCGCAGCACTAGTGCCACGGCGGAACTCGTACTCGTAAATAATGCGATATTTTAAGTTTTCCATTTTGTAAAATGAGTGACGCAAACAGAAAAAAACAGAAGAAAAAAAACAAATGAATGACGATCATCGAAGCACAAATACATGAGTCTATAGCTGTACAAATTTGAATTTGGAATTCCTTACCAAAGAGGAGAAATTTGTGATTAAAGTGGCCAGTACGAAAAACGCCAATTTCATATGTAAGGACCTAATATTTAAGATGCGAAAGTAACCCTGTCTATTCCTCTTTGACGCAAAAACTACTGAACCAATTTAAATGTAATTTGTTACACAGATTTTTTAGGCCTGAGAAAAGGCTGCTTTTTACGACGGGAAAAATCGATTATAACGCTAGTTACTCTGCGGGGCACTACTAGTAGAAATATATTTTTTTGTTTGTTCTATTACCGTACACAAAAAGCTTTTACTCTGCTAGAATAGTAAACCAGCGATCTCTAGTTTTCTCAGAGGCCATAGGCTATTAATGGGTATTCTGTGAAAAACTACTACCGGCTTTCTACTCAACTTGAAGAAGAATACTTAGAAGCCGACATCTTAGTATTGCCATCATTGGGAAAATGCTTCATATAAGTTTACATCATCCTATAGGTTATATGAAAAAAAAAATACAGATTTCAATTATATTTGGAAAACTAAAATCTTAACAGTAGTATATTAGAATAGAAAAGAATAGAAAACACTTTATTGTACGCCACACAAATTAATAATAAACTTTACAAAAACCTTAACTAATTAAAAAGGGCGGTATATTGGTATTTACCTATATGCTCATTTCGATTCGACCATAAAAAAAACTCAATCACCAAAACGATAATGAAAACCCGTTTCACTAGTTATAGACATTACCTTAAAAAAAGTATGTTGTATACAACATTTTTTTAGGATAAGACCCACTGTAGACAAATAACCCCATATCCTCCCTCATATAATAATAAACTTAAAATATTTAAAATATACAAAATCCATAATAAATCAGTAATCTGTAATATTGTAGGGTCGCAGGATCACCAGAGATATGATAGTAATTCAATGTTAATAGATACATATATTTATTGCTCAAAATTCCTTGGATTCGTTTGAGATAACATTTGGTGATAAGTTAATCAAAATGGAAATTTAAACGCACAAATTATAAAATACTGAATTCAGAATTCTGCTTGTCTAGTTTACGTAATATTTATTGGAGAGACTAAGAGCATATAATCTTTTAATTATAAGCGGAGCGTAAATAATACGCTTGATAGATTATAATTACTAAATAGTATCGTACATAATTAAATTTATATTTTGGTATAGCCTGTCCTATAAATCGTTAGTCAGTGGTATTCAGGTCGAGTTGATATCGATTTATAGTTGTTCGAACAAACCCGATTTTGCTTCCAGATGATTTTAATAAATGACTATAATTTTATAATAATGTGACTTTGTTGGGAGTAATTTCTGGATATAATTGATTTCATAATATAGTAAATACTAATCGCTTTTAAGATTTATGACAATTTTTTTATGCTTGATAAGCCTTCATTTGACCACATCCCGCCCGGCGGTGGCGGTGGTGACAAGCCGCAGCCGAAACCTACCACCAGAGACTGTTCTTAGCCCCACCCGGAGGTCACGTGTAACGAATCAGAAGGTTAACACTTACGGACGTGAACTGACAAAAACCGTCACACCTATGACAAATAAATACTATAGTCGTATATTTATAGTATATTTGTGTGAATAAAAAAAATAAAAAACGCTCAGCTAGTGTTTGCGCTGTGCGGTGTAATTTTCCGTTCGGAAAAATAATCACATGCTATCACGCGATACGTGCTCGCGGGCCGACGTAAAAACACTTGTTTTCATTAATTTATGGTAATGTGTTGACGGCAGATGCTCCTGGACTCTTCAGTCGACAATTATACAACACATAAAATATAATAGTGGCAGTTTTGGAATACAAATGGAAATAGCTTGGGTGTCGTATGGCAGCATTTTCACCTGGCAGCTTAATATATAATAATTCCATTAATAAACTAACCTAGTCTTTCTCTCGGACTCAAATCTATGTATATTATAAAGCGCAACCGCTTTTTACCACTTTCTGATTAATCACGAAATCTCATAAACTGTAACATCTAGAAACTTGAAATTAAGTATAAATTAATCTTAAAGGGCATGGATTAAATTCGTTCTTATTGGACGTCTTCCATTAAGAACGAATTTAACGAAACTAAGTGTAAGAGATTTAAAAGCCTACGTATACGCTGGCGCCCACTAGTATCTCAAAAATCTCTATATAGCCGCTCCCATTTGTACACAGTTAATACGATGATAAGTGAACTATAGATGTATATTAACAGTACTTACTTTGTATTTAAAAAGGTACAAATTTCTTCCAAATTGACTTAGCGTTGAAAGCATATGAAAGTAAACATACAGGCAGAGTTACTTTCGCATATAAACATGAATAGGGAAGATACAAATGACTGTTTATCGATAAATAGTCTCCTTACCGCTGGTTCAGTTAGTTAGTTTAATATTTACGTATGATACTCATCATAATAATGATGTCATAATTCTGCATTAAGGGAATCCCATAAGTAGATCTTGGAATCTGTTGTTAAAATGTATATAAACGTATTACCATGTGGTCACGATAATGTGTGACTCAGCGAGAATGCATAACGACCTCCATTTGCTTCCATTGAATTTACAACGTTACCAAATAATGTGCTATAATATTTCGCCGTAATTTGCTATTTGCTAAATTTCAAAACATTTCTTTTAAAACAAGATAAGGATTTTACTTAGGTTAAGTACGTACAAACGAATGGTTATTCCTTATTTTAACGCTAAATAGATTTGAATTGCATTATCTAATATATAAAATTTCCATGTCACAATGTTAGTGACCATACTCCTCCGAAACAGCTTTTCCGATTTTTACCCAATTTTATATGCGTATTCAGGAGGTCTGAGAATCTGCTACTATCTATTTTTCATTTTGCAAAACAACGTTTGCAAAATGTCAGCTAGTATTATAAAATGTTAAATTACTGCCTCAAATATCGATTATATATCTTATGATCGACATAGCCGATAGCTGAATTGACTGGCAGGGTCGAAACGATAATCGATCATAATACCCATACACTAATCATTTTACGATACAACTCTGTTTTTTAATTACAATAATTGTGGGTTTTGAGTTATATTTATGGAAAGATAACTTTAATAGCCAGTTTTGATAGCATCAAAACAACTTCCAATAATAATTATTCGTAGTTACAACTTCCAGTTGTTTAGCCATTATCTGTTATTCCTGACTAAATCCGTGTTAGCATTTTAATTGTTATTTTTCACAGACTTGTGGAACATTAATTACTCCAGTATTATATTTATTTTTTCTCTCTAAATTCCAAAGCTTGTAGCGTTCTTTTTTATATTTGATGTGATAATTTCACACTACATAAATGATAACTCCATATGACATTTACCGCATTAAAATACATATTAAAATTTGTGGGTCCATTCGCCTGAATATAAACAAAGTACCAAACGAGTTAATTTGAATTCGATACCAAACAAGTAAATTGAAATTCGATTTTGAAATTACAAGCAACCAAAGAGGTTGAATGATTCTCGCTATTATATCTAAGTGAAATAAATCGCTTGTCACCTTGCCATCTCGATTTATACGAGCCGTCCAATAAAACCGAGCTTATAACAGGCCTTTTTTTTATAGCCTTGATCCATTCGAGAAACCCAGCTCTCCGTAATACCATCCGTAGAAGTTTCTTCTTTTATAAATTTCCTCAACGTTCCAACAGTAGCAACTTTGATCTAGCTCAAGGCAGTAATTACATTAATGGTTTGAGATAGCATCGCAGTCACTCGAAGGCTTTCAAGGAAGCCCGTGAGCCTTTTCATGAAATTCTAGTTAGTTCATTTGAATACTTGCGTGGGTGCTAGTAAAAAGTTCGCTGCACCGCTAGCTTTCATACAAATGCTTATTTATTATATGGTGATGTGTTTCAGTATAAATCATACGTAACATAAGATGCTGTTACGTTAAGATGTTTGTGTTAAACATGTCGTGAGCGCGGTCGTCCGGAACTTTCTTTTATGAAAAGTTAATTGATTATCTAAACTGGTTTTAACCCCCGACTAAAAAGATGGTTATAACTCCTAACTTCGTTCCAAAAATTTAAAGTGACAACAACTCTGAGAAATTCCTCGAGGTATATTCGTCCCCGAGTTGTCGCTTTCCGAAATTGTATTGAGACGTACTCGTCACTAAATTTTTTTGAGATTTCAGTGTTGATCTGAGATGCCAGAATCTCATCTACCGCTGAAGGAATTCGTCAAATAAAGAAAAAGATTTAATTGAAATTAGAATTATTTTAAAATAAATTATCTTAAACTTTAATTTTGTCCCACGTCCAATTTGACTTCGGGTTTAATATAACAGCGTCCTCGTTTCTTGTGTAAAGGAAAATAACAATCTTCCGATATAAATAATGTATTGTTTTCAACACACAAAATATTTTATTTTAATATTTCCTTCCACAGACGACGTATTGAGCATATCTATCTTTACACTTGCTGACCCCAGCAAACGTTGTTTTGCAAAATGAAAAATAGATGTTGGCCGATTCTCAGACCTACTCAATATGCTTACAAAATTTCATGACAATCGGTCAAGCCGTGCCGTCGGAGGAGTACGGGAACGAATATTGTGACACGAGAATTTTGTATATAAAATATTACAAATTTAAGTCCCCCCGCCGCGCCTGCCTGTCTTTATGTTCCGAATAAACTGAAAGCTACAAATGCAGGTTTCAGCCATAGATATAATGTTGAAGATGTGTAGGAATAAGTCGAATTATGATCATAATTATTATTCAAAGAGTTGAGGTTAAAATGTAGCATTAAAAATTTTCAGGAAAAAATAATCCATGGCAACTGACAGTAGCAGTAACATTGCATTGCTCATATGGCAGAACAACGATTTCCGGGTCAGCTATTATTTTAGAAGTATATAATGTATTGCAAACGTTTGAAGTAGATGCCCAATGGCTTATCATTATTACATACGCAATGTTAATATAAATAGTTATTGCCAATTGAATATCTCTCGTTCCAGACACTTTCATCTTTTCATCTAAAATAAGTAAACATGTTTTTCTGAAACTTGATAGCGCGCTGACGGGTCGATAGAGCTCTCTAGGCTTGCCAGTTATTTCATTCCATTACTTTAGTCTAGACTAGACGAAGAACTTCATAATTGGCTAAGGCGGTGGGTCGATTGAGCGCGAACTTGGCACAATCTTTAAACATAACCCACGATATTGTAGCTGCTAGACTAGAAATTTAATTACTTTTCTTACATAGACATATTGATATCCAGTGCAAGAATTTGCGCGACTTTGCTTTCTGTATGATTTTTAAGTTATTCTTGTAGTAGGAAATATTATAGAAGGGCCTTCACCAACTCCGATTAAATTAGTCAATTGTAATAATATTGAGCTGTCAATTCAACTGACAAAGAAACTAAACTGAACAGAGATGGTGAAACAGGCCCTTAGGATCATGAAAATTTAATCATAGTAATAAAGAATCTTAAATAAAATTAAGGTATTGGGTGTGTTATTACAAAAATGGGTTCAAAATATACATGTTAAACTAATCAATAAAAGTGAGTCATTATACCAATACCACACATAAAATACTATATTATGCAATTAGTCCTTCGAATGACCATTCACAAATGACTATCAATCATTTGCGAATGTGCATAACCACTGGTGTGTTTAAGCACGCCAGGGACGCAGAAGGTCACGCTTACTTATTTAGAGCAAGTTCCAATAAATGTAGCTCCGATTGAGCCGTTCCGCGAACCGTCTGTATGAAGTCATATGCCAATTTGTGTTCTATTTGTCCGCGGTAACGGCCCATTATTTTTTTTTTCGTAAAGAAATGGATAAGATAAACAATGTTGTTATATATTTCAGTTATTATTATTACGCAAGTTTTTACGTATTGTAAAACACATTATCGAGGAAGGCTTTTGTTACTACGTGAAAGCTCCATATTCCACAGAAAATCCAATAATTCATGTAGCCCCACCGCGAACATATTATTTAAAATTCGGCTATACTCAGGTTCAAATATCTTTGATCGAATTTCTTAGAATCGCTTGTTAAATCAACTGTATCTTTTTTATGTAGCTCACATAATACCGTTTACCCCCACGTATATAAAAACAATTGCTGGTAATTCAGCGGACATCAAAGAGATCGCCGTGAGCGGGCATCAAACGGCGGACATCTCCTCATTGCCAATCTGCGTCAGTCTATTCCATCACCATAAATTATGGATGAGCTCCCTTTACGAGCCAAATTGGCATTATCTGTTTATGTCTGTGTCTGTAGTATATAAAACAGTAATATTAGTCATTTGAAAGCACCATTATGCGAATATTTGTATACACCTTTATAAGGTCGCGAGATTAGTCGGCACGAATTCTATGTCGATTTTTCTCATCTCCATTAGAACGCCATTATAAAGGTACAATTATTCAGCCATGTACGATTTATTCCGTAAACCTAAAATTAATGGATTAATAGTTAGTATTCCTCTGTAAAGGTCAAGGCGAGGCCTCGCGCGTTTTTGATAAAATTCCGAGAACAAAAGCATAATTGAGTTTTCTGCTCTTGGATAATGATGATCATTGTTTTTATGATTGTTTGGACCGTGGTATTGTCTCGTGCATGATATCTGAGAAACTACATCTGTTGTCTGCGATTTCACCAGCGTAACATGTTCTTCTAGTGTCATGCGTATAATACATCATTATGAACAAATTGTTTTTAAGCTATTGCATAGCTTCTATCGCGGGCCTTGAGCGTGGAAGCCGAATCCAGAAATTCCGTAACGAATAAAACCTAACACCCCCCACTCCGACCGGCACTGCGGTAATAACTTTTTTAGTTTTTCAATCTATCGATAAATATCATGCTTGTCTCTTTAGCTCAGCAACCCGCCTTTAGGTGTTATTGGTTGTATCGGCGTTACAGCGAATGCGTAATCCCCTTCTTCAATAGTATCAAACAGAAAAATAAATAAATAAATAAATAAATATAAAGAGCTTACCACGGGGCTAGATGTTGTTGTGTGGATTGTCCGGAAATATTTATTTATTATAAAAAATGCTATGCAATAGCTTAACCGCGGCAGTCTCCGAGTGCCGCACGTCTTTTTTTATTGGTGTGTTGATTTAGAGTATCAATGAAAAGATCTTTCATTACTGAATCTGATCCTATGAATTACATGATTGATTCCAAAGCAAGAATTTTTTGAGGTGATATTCTCAATAAATTACATTTTCAGTTACGTATTTGAATACCGAAAATGACAACATCTAAAATCTGATAACTTTAGGTAATTTTATTACAGATTTACGAGGTCGTGTATTTTGTACAGTCGGTATTCAAATACGTATGCACCGTTTTCTCATATACTTTACTCACTGAAGCATTATAGTTATTTTATACTCGTATTGCCTCTTGTTACTTTGTATGCACACACACATGGTAGGGCCTTATAAACAACTTATCTTTTGTTTTATTTATCGCCAACGACATCATCTAAGATTTTATGCCCTTCCCGGCGGCCATACGAGCGTCCTATGCTCTCTTTCCTATAAATTATTCAGCGAGCTGCAGGAGTTCCTTTTATGTTTCAAATGCCATTTTAAAATCCTGCTTCGTGTATGCCTGAGGACATAAATTATCCTATCCAACTGTCGTTGACTGACACTCGATATATGCGAAGAGAATCCGGAAAGTCCTGGCCCTAAGAGATTATCCTTACCTCCAGTGTACATTAAGCTGTTATCTTGACAATTTTAATTGATCGTAATTCAAAGCTGTTTCTAATCTTGCTTAATGAGTGGATTTATTTTGCTTAACGACTCGATAATACTTGTTATATAGAAAACTTCTGAGTCGCACAGATAAAGATCCAATTATATTATTTTGCGCTTAAGTTAACTTCAAATAACCTGCTTAATTTCCGGTCTCAAAATATATATCTTTTATTCAGTATCTCGATCTAGATAGTATCTTTACCGGGTGTTTATATTCATATATCAATTCCGCGAATTGCTAATAGACGAATAGAGTTGTCTATCATAGCACGTACCTAATTGCCTATCAGGTAGATACTGACGGTACGTGATTATAATCACTAAATAGATACTTGGCCTCGGTTAAACTATTTGGACCCTTAAGATTTCTCAAAAGGCAGACATCATATTTTTACTAACAACTTTTCGCTGTTGGACACAAGTCCTCCACTCGCCATTCGTCGTTGTCTGAGGTCTAATTGTTAGGCGGGCATCGAGCTAGTTTTGCTATCTCTGGCCCCATTTTAGGGTTCCGTACCCAAATGGTAAAAGGGATCCTATTACTGAGACATCCTCGTCGGTTTGTCATCAGGCTTTATCTCAAGATCCGTGACTGATAGTGAGTTAAAAATAATAACAAATACTAAAAACAGATACTAATAAATTTACAACAAACGTGATTTTCTATGAGGTTAAACGACGTTGCTCGAGCCCAGTATTTGGCTGGTGACAAACATTTTTGTTTATTTATTTTAATTTTTGTTTGTTTTTTTTTTTTTTTTTGCAAAATGTTTATAAACTGTAAACGGAACCCTAGGTGTAGTATCAGTCTGTCTCATACTTATAAAATCTATTTATGTACCGACATTTCTCGTACCTACCGTGGCTCCAAACTCAACAAAACATTTTAAATGGTATCCTCAAATTTAATGTACACCTTTTGTAACTGGCAGTATTTGTCAACAGGGAAGAGAAACCCCAGAAGGCCGCACCGGCACCGGTAGGAGACGCCCACGCGAACTTGATGGAAGCCATCCGCAGCGCTGGGGGCGCAGGCCGAGCCAAACTGCGCTCGGCGGCTGAGGACACAACCACCACGGTAAGTCGTCTGATACACTTTAAATAATCCGCCGCGTTCATCACTGTGTTCTATATTATATACCACTCAAATAAACAATGTGCCGATAAAAATGAGGCAAATATTGGGACCATTTAAAAAAAAACAAGACATATCCATAAAATCCTAAGCATCCTTCGGCTTTATTCATTATTATGAAATCAACTTGATACTAATTTAAAACCTATGTTAACTGGCAAAAAAGACACAAATCCTTTAAAAATAAGACAATGGCAGAGTGTAATACTAGACTAGCTCTACTTAGGCAGTCTATTAACGAATAAGTAATTAATTAAGAACGTCTCAGCAATTATATGCGGAGCTAATTACACTGATTACATTTAATAAGTTGTGCTTACATGCAACTGCAACGCACGAAATCATATCTTCGTACTCCCCCACCTAGCCAAACCAATATGTATGTTACTATAGGTTCATTTTACTGAAGATACAGTTCGTTACACGCACTTTTTTTTTATTGTTTTACAACAACAGTTCGGAGTATTCCACTCTAGGACCTGACAATCTTCATAAAACTGTCTCGTTGTCAATTACGGGATGTCAACGTTCAAACATGCCAAGTTCCATAGCAGAAATTTAACATTAAATGTGATCGTACGGTCTAGAAATTCATTCAATTCGTGGGAAGATTTGTAATACAATTAGATTGACAGAAATAGAAAGATGCGCATCCTTAATCCTTGTATTTCTTAAGGGTTAGCTGCATAATGCATGGTTGTGCCACGACTGTCACGCCATAAGTAGACTGACGAATGAGATTGATCTGATGACTTGAAGACAAAATCCCTTTATAGTTGATTGCTTGGTCTAAGTTTATCTGCGGCTACGGGTCAAGAGTTATCTACGGTTTCATTTATGTTAGTCTACGAATATTATTTGACTGTTTACGTAATAGCGTTATTGATTTGGTACCTAAGTGTATGACGCTCGTCGCAGAAATTCAACTAAACTTAAGGGTTCAGTAACTGTAATTTTGGGTGAGTTTTACGGGTTTTGTTTTAGTAGACTGATCCACATTGTAGGTCTTAAAAATACATTTTAACCATCTTTAACGACTTTTTAGCAATATGAGCAGTTAGTGTACCAAGCGTACCAACATCAATCTCCCTAATGACAGAATACTACAAAGAAACCCTGATATAACGAACTACAATAGCACAAGCTGTGTCGTATCAGAGCCTTGGCACAAATAGGTCCCAACTCTACACAGAGTTTGGCTCGGGAAGCAGTTAATTTTAGTCCTAATACTTGGAACTATTTATCAACATCAGCCGTGATGCGTATTGTTCACCATTGGTCTCTCATGAATTACACATACGCCTTGCATCGAGCAGATATTAACTGGTCTTCCAATGGTATCTTGAGAACACATGAATTGAACTAAATACTATAAGAGAAATGACAAATTCTATCTCATTCTAACAAGCACAACTTTTGAAGTTTTCTGAGGAGACAAACAAATGCTATATACATATAATTATATTAGCTGAAATAGGATTAATTCACCGAGCCCCACTTGGCCAGCAGCTGAGAAAATTCCCTGTATCCCAGCTGTGGGAAGGTAATTAAGGTTGCTTTTGCGATTATTCAGATTAATTGGCAATTCATCTGCATAGAAGATTCAGTCAGACTATGCCTACACAGTCTGAATCTTCGAACGCGATCTATCATTTACACGAGTCAAGATCTTATCCTTTTACATGGCCTACGGTTCGTTGTACCCTGTATTGATGGCTAGTTAAGAGTTTATGGCCGCAGTTACTAGTGCCGTAGTCTGTTACTAGAAAATACGAAGACATTTCGTTTTTATTTCCATAAAAATACTACGAAGCAGTCTAAGAAATAAAAAAATAACTTATTCCTCTCTGGTGATCTTTAGCTAAAAGCTTTAATGTTTGAAACATAAGACTGTTGAAGTATTACATTTGAGACATTTATTTTGATGTAGAGACAGGCATTATTATAGGTAATTGGAAAATCTGCTTATTTGTTTTTTTTTTAATATAAAATAAGAATAATTATAATACTCGAATATTCAGAGGGAACATTTTATACCTTTGATCTTAAAAACAAATTAAAACCATTTATAATTTTACTACTCGTTAAAATATTGGCTCATTTATTTTAATATCACGCACGCACGACTCACTACTAGGAAAACGAATAAACTGAACAATACTATCGCGAGAGGTGGACTCGTTTTTCCATGTTTTACTGTTAAATTTTGATAAAACATTGCTACAAGAATTTGCAATCTACATATTCCAATACTTAAATATCTTATTAATACTTACATATTGTTTTGTTTTCTCAAATAAACGTTATTTTTCTATTGTATTTATTATATGCTTGATCGATTTCAGTAATAAGTCGTAAAACATAAAAAGCATTAACACCACATAATAGCTTACTATTCTCGTCTATTGTAAAATAAATTTCATATAGTCTACGTGCTCGGTATCATTTCTACTAGTCAGTCATAATTCGAAGCTTAGTACTTAAAATAAATGACTCAAACAGCCTGACTTTAAGTCCGAAATCGTTTTTTTATCCGAAAGCAACAACCTTCGTTGAAACCTTAAAGTACAGCTGTATAATTAGGAGCAGAACAAGCGGCTCTTCTGTGAAGCGACGATAATTGTACTAGCCGGCTTCCCAGAACACCCATTATAATAGCC
The DNA here is from genome assembly GCA_929108375.1 of Gymnoscelis rufifasciata. Lineage (NCBI taxonomy): Eukaryota > Metazoa > Arthropoda > Insecta > Lepidoptera > Geometridae > Gymnoscelis > Gymnoscelis rufifasciata. The sequence goes on from OV815311.1 coordinate 13,705,937, forward strand.
CGTGATAACGTCGCGATAATGGTATCACTTCTTATTGTTATCCACGTGGAACGCTAGAACGCTATCCATTCACATTGTTTACCTATTTTCCGCATTTCTAGTAAATTTACCATGTGACGTTTTAATGTTGACTTTTTCGCTCGAGTAAAAAGTTACCTTGCGTGGGCTTGACGAATAAATTTATTGGCGGGATTGTTGGAAGCGGTGGAGTTTCTGGTGAATTGTATAGTCCATATGATAAGCTATCTGTGGAATTCTGGAATAGAACAATTCGAATAATACCATCCTTGTTGTTTCCAGTAACTTGTATGGAAATCGTTTTGTGCGGGTGAGCTGTAACGTTTGCACAAACGCGGTTCCGTGATCACGTCGCTACTGAGATTTTGAGAAATGCTAAATTTATCGATCACGAAGTTTATAATGAAAATTTAATTCTTAGTAAGCCTCTTACTGAACACATTACATTTCCGTAGTGTAATATTGCTTTTTCTGCAGTTATTGTGAAATAGTATTGCCGCGCGGTGTTACCCGCGTTATAATGGATTTTGCCGCGGTAAAAATGCCTATGTTCTTTTCAAGGATGTACAGAATCTGTGTACCAAATTTCATTAAAATCGGTTTAGTAGTTTTGGCTTGAAAGATGAACTAACAGACAGAGTTAGGTTCGCATTTATGATATTGTTATGGGAGTATGGACTATAAAAAAGGTCCCTTACTACTATAGTCGATACGACGGTTTTTGCATTTATTTTATAACCCCCGACCAAAAAAGTGGGGTGTTATAAGTTTGACGTGTCTGTCTGTCTGTCTGGGACATCATAGCTCCCGAACGGATGCAGCGCTTTTAATTTAGTTTTTTTTTGTATGAAAGGTGAGTCTGGCGCGAGTGTTCTTAGACATGTTTCATGAAAATCGGTTGTGCCGTTTAAAAGTTATGGGAGTTAGAGTGGGTAAGGAAAACCGAAATTCTGCAAATATACTCGTGTAAATCAAATAAAAGCGCGTCGCGTGCACATTATAAAATATTATGGGGTTTTACTTTTAAGGAAATTAAGGCATTAAAACGGGGTTATTTCTTAAATCAAAAATTTAGATTTATATACAGTAAAAGAAACGCAAGCCACTGGAACTGGAAAAGTGTATGCGTGCGTTGCTTATTTATTGGAAGGCACAAATCGATCGTCTTACAGTTTAACAGAATACGTATTTCTCATGACTTTGCTTTGTTGCCGGTTCCAGCTAAAGTCGCCGTTTCTCGCGAGCGTGTACTTGACTTGCTGCCACTTTTTGTTCGTCCTTTGGCCATTCTCTGAAATAACAGGCATAACAGAAATAATTGTTTTGTTATAAAATATTGTGCAACTAGTGCGCGAGAAATGACACATATTTAACAGCGCGAACCTAGAACAAACATTCATCGCGGTTCGCAAATTCTTTATACAAACAATTGCTATTTCCAACAATGGAGGAATTTCGGCTCTTGTGTTATTACCAGCACGTTCAGGTTCGTGAGTGGCTGAATAAAATTGTGGCAAAGGATTCCGGGCGGAACGAATGGTGTCTTTGTTCGCTTTTCTTGTTCGCAACGGGAGCAGGAATTTGTGGGAATCCTTTATTCTACAGCACAAGTCATTCTTGTAAGGATGTTTTACGCGTCGTTTATCGTTCGCTCCAAGCCTCGACGGGTGCAACGAATGAAATTATGAGCCCGCCGCGCCGTATATAGAAAAATCAATAGCAACCTGCATTTAAATGCACACATTTAATTATTATGAAAAACAAACAGACTTCGCTCGTAAGGTAGTTAAGGTTAAAGCGGCGACAATGTGGGTTTATGAGGCCTATTATAATTTTAGATTCGAATTCTTAACTTGGAATGTTACTTGCTAATGCAGCATTGAAATATCAACTCCGTTGATTTAAAATAAAATTCACGATATATCTACAAATTTCGGCTTTAGACGAACTAGAGGAATTATTTTAGGTTGTGTCAACAATAATAAAGTTAGTTAGTATTGACTTCTTAAAATGGTTTATGCCACATCATACAACTTATGCCTTTTTTAAGAATAAGGATACCTTCTAGGTCTTCATGGCCTATCTTAGACCACATCGTCACTTTACATCAGGTGAGATTGTAGTCAAATGGAGGCTTATCTAACAAAAAAATAAAAAATAAGGACTGTAAACAAAGCAACAGACTAAAACAGACAAATACATGCTGCTGAAATCGCTGATGTCACTAGCTTAGCCAAATATTGGTCCATCTGCTTTCTCTTCTACCATTCGTGGCTTGGCTCGTCTTGAAGCGTGCCAAAATACTCGAGCAGGTCGGGTGATGCTATCATCAGTCGGGCTGGTTTGACAGGCCTTACCACCGACCTTACGCAGAACTTTTGCCGACCATCTCATGAATGTTTTCCCAGTATCGTTGACAAGGTTGACAATACAAGCGAGCTCTTCCACGAAGATGCTTCTTTTAAGGGTAATGAATGAGATAAGGTAATAATAATAAATAATTGCGTATCTCTCATTGGATTAAGTGCCAAAACGTATTTCTCGGGAACGTCGTTTTATTGCGACCTTTTGGCCGGATTATAAAATCTTAATTTGGCACCGGTTTGATTTATGTACCCACATTTTTTACGCTTTTTTTTTTTCAATTTTCTTAGAAACGTTGTAAATGTATCTGTTAACTTTAAGTTCAGCTATCAGAAATCTAGTTCTGCGAAATATTAAGCAAAAAACCACTAATGTTTAGGTTTATCATAATTGCACATATTATTGTTCAACACTTTTGCGGTGAGTCATTGCTTTTAATGAAACATTATCTATTCGCATGAAGTAAATTACCTAATAGTGAAATAAATAATTGATATTGATGTAAAACAATCTGCCATTGACCTTTTCTCCGTAGTCAGAAGCAAACAAAGATAACAAAACAAGTGATAACAAAAAACTATTCTGCGTAAACACATTAATATGATGATGCGACGTTGTTCAATGAAACTTTGCAAAATACTCTAAGGTCAATGTTTATCGCGCATTGTGTCAATATCGCGCCGGGCCTGCGCACACGCAATAGCGGCTTACGGAGCTTACGGGGAAGATCATCATAAATCATACGGAAACATTATTTATCCTCTTGCCTGTGTCTTTTGCTGTCTTTTCTGTGTGTATATTATAGACTTGTGAGACTTTGACGAAATTAAGAGTACATTATGTCACCTATGATGAATAAAGAAACGATGAAGTGTTAACTGATTTGAATTTTTCAGATAATTATAAATGTATTGTTTTGGGTACAATGCATAGTTTGTTACATAATTTATGTTGATAATATGCGAATAGAAAGTATTAGTAACATAAATTATGCATTATCATTAAGACATTACGTTAAATTTACGTGATCATGATCATGTTTGCATTATTATTATTGTTTATATTAAATGAGGTGTAAGAAACTCTTAAGATTATAACATAAGGTTATTAGTCACATTTACTCTCAATGTCCGATGTTCATGCTATAAGAACGCCATTGTATAGGTACAGCAGATATTAGTTATCTTGTAAATATAAAAAAATAATTTGATAAGCATGAGATAGACCCATACTACATCGTATAGTTCCGTGTACAGTTATACATATTTTGCAATACAAAAAAAAAATAAGTTAAGTACTTTTTTATTAAAGTGCAAAAAGATGCAGTCCCATCCAAGTACTGACTTTTTGCAACGGCGCAACGATGGTACACTTTATAAAAATCATTTTGTATGGCGGCCCCTTTATATATTTATTTATTGTGTGTTTTAGTATTTGTTGTTATACTAGCAATATAAATTAATCATCGCTCAAAATTTCAACTCTCAATCCATCATGTTTCAGACAGACGACGAAGTCTCAGTAATATAGGGTCCCGTTTTACCCTTTGGGTACAGAACCCTTAAAAGTGTATAGGAAATAAATCTAAATAAAAAAAAATCTACTCCGTTATCATGTTTATCCATCAATTTCCTGCATATTATATTAACTCGAATGAATGTTATTTAAAAGTCATCAATTTCCTGAATGAATGTTATTTATTAGTCGCACTACAATGTTAATATGTGAATGGATGGACTGTGTGAAAGATGATATGTGTAAGAAAGAGGTGAGTGTTGAGATGTTGGGTGATAGAGGGAAATGGAAGGAGAAAACATGTTGTGCCGACCCCACGTAATGTGGGATAAGGTCAGGAAGATGGTGATGATGACTACAATGTTAATATCTTCAACAGGGCTCCAAAGCACCGACGGGAGACCTCATGGCAGACCTACACGCGAAGCTGTTAATGCGTCGGCGTGGTATCTCCGGCGCCGAGCGCTCGGGGGGCACCGTCCTCCACACTCTGGCTTCCGTCATACCAGAACCTGACTCCACCTCGCAGAAGAGCTCCAGTGACGAGGATTGGGAGTGAGCACGTCCGGTTACATAATCAAAATAGTGAACATGGAATTATATGTACAGTCATCAGCAAAATTAACTGATGAAATAGGGTCCCAAAATAATATAAACAGTAAATTACGTCAAAAGTTACGGACTATTGTAGTTTGTTAGAATCAAAGGAACAAATAACGCGTCATATGTAAGTGATCACATATTTTGACCCTCGGTGTTATTATGATCATTCACTTTTGACCAATTAAAGCTTCAAATAAAATTGACGGTATTACTTGTTACATCTGGCACGTCACACTAAAAGATGTTTTGAAACGTTGATTTTGATCACTTACTTTTGTTGATGACTGTACATGACTTCTTTATGTACTAGCAATTATTTTAAAAACATCTAGATGTTATTATGCCGTGCGACCTCTTAGTTCCAATCGAATATCGCTAACATGAAATGCACCGTTTGAAAATGTGTTTGGTTCCCATTTGGCAGCTAAAGATAGAAACTTTAGAATCGTCCGTTGTTGAACCAACATGACCAATAAAACTTTGGCTAGTAAGAATTGAGCGCTGTCTGGCTATTTTGAAGATTTGAAAATAAAGTATAAGAATATTTAGGTAAGATATTTAATGGAATTGTGAGGTCACGATACGGGGGCATTAGTGTATAACTACTGAAACAATAGTCATTTAGAGCTACGAATAGCAGCGATATAAAAAAGGATATTACGCGAAGCCCAGCGCAGATGGCGCCACTAGTGCAGACAGTAAACATCTCCGTTAATTTAGGTTTTATGGCATTTGTGACCTCTATGGTCAAGAAACTTACGTTTCATCAAGCTTTGAAAGACTCGTCATAGATAAAACTGCTAACCTAAAATCAGAAAACTCTTTTATTTTCCGTTCACTGCTTACGCTAATTCTGCCCTCTGGCTCGAGCTAATCGCAGTAAAATCCCCTATTTAATATGATATAACTGAACCTATATAAATTGCAGATCAAAAACTTCATTATAATTCTATATTCTTTCACGAGGAAAATATCGAACTGGACTAGGTCGTGTCTTATTTAAAGTGTTGTAAATAATAACCAGCAGACTGACATAATATGAATTTGTAAAAATACCGTCGAAAACACAAATAACTTGTTTTCAGACATGATATTTCCCCGATAAATTGTTCTTCTTCTTGTTTATGGTTTATGGCATTCGTGACTGGCTATTCCGCCGTCATCAGCCAACGTCCGTGTGTTTATGGACGACGAATTGTTATTGAATAGGTTCCCGTAGACTGGCATATGCTTTTATGATAAAATTAATTAGCATGATTGGTAGTTCGGTATGTCGAGCATTTGAATAACGTCCATGAGAAGAAGGCTGATGATAATGATTGGCTATCTGTGTCTGGGGTCAGTGACCCTCGCCTGAAGATACGAGCTTTGCGTAGGAAAATTAAAATGTGTCCTTTTAAATCCATAGATTTACAAATATCAAACTTGACTTTAAGCTTAGCTATTAAGAGCTTTAGATTATCCTGCTAGGGAAACGTCATTATTGACAGATAACTGCCACTGTCAATCAACATCATCTATTTTAGCCCCATCTCGTACGGTGGTAATGCAATATCGAACCTTAATTCATCACGCTGAAAGCTGTATTTCGATTGCTACGCTCGAACAGCTATATTAAGAAGTATTGTTTTAATAAACGTTCGCCCGCCATTTATCGAAGTTCATTAGTTTTTTATTTTAAAAACATAACTCTTATGTAATCAATGTAAACATTATTTCGTTCAAGATCCTGAGCTGTGTGCTTTCCAGCATAGAAAATAATAAAATAAATAAAATAAATATCTATCAAAAATGTCCGTTAAAGAGTTTTAAGACTTCTATTGTTATTGGATTTACTTTAGTTAAGACAATAAAAGATCATTGAAAAATCGGCGCGGTGATTTCAACTGAAACTTCATAAAAACTAGGTACAAGTTGGAATTATTTTCTAGAGAATCTATTCTGAAAAGCCGTCTCCAGAAGACCTTAATTAAGATCATGCGACTGTAACATTAAAGATGGTTTTCCTGTTACACGCGGCAGGTTCTAAGTAAAACATTAATTTGTTCTCCGAAAACTGTAGTATTGATTGTTTAGCTTTGGTAGATATCAACTACACGCTGTAGCTCGAATCCCGGGCCTGTGTGACTATCTCGCTCGATTCTCGGAAAGCTCTTTTAAATCGATTAAGTGAACATCATTAAATAACCGAGGAAACCACCGAAGCGATTTTCTATTAAATCGATTTACACGTGGTGTTTTTGCTATTCAAAATAAATGCTTTTAAAAAACTCTTAAGAGAATGGGAATACTATCAAAAGGTCTCCTTTTGATTTAATACATAAAATTTGTAATTATTAAGCTTCCTAGTAATACCATTTTCTACTTCAAAATTGACAAAATTCAACTTGGCATCTATCGCATCTTAGCATCATAAAAAGTCAATGGTCGTTGTTCCCCTTTTAAAATCTAAGAAGCTAGTTTATTAACGCAACAGTAAGTTGATTTGTTATTATAAGCATTCTATTTACAAAACGAAGTATCGGAAATAGGCCCTCTCATTCCGGGAGGTTATTATGATAATCGTATTTCCAACTAACGGCTGTCTCGCTTTCGTTTCTCGGAAGCGCGCCCGCGGTCTCTTCCCCGCGAACTATCAACTGGTTTGGGCTATTAGCATTTCCAGAATAGAGAAAAACTTCCAATCGAGAAAAAGTTGAATCGAGAAATTAATCGAGTTGCGCGCCGAACATCGCGAGCCCATCTACGGTTGATTCACAATACCTGTTTACTGAGATGAAAGATTACATGTTTGTGGTTTTGTCTATAATTTAGAATTGACCGATTTGGTAGATATAAATATTCTATGGATAAATTCCAAGAGTTCTGAAGTTAGTTGAAATGTTGAAATAAAAGCTTCTATTAATATTCATGAATAATTAAGTCATGATATATATATGTAACATTATTCGTGATATTTCTACGTAAACTATAAAACAAGTTACGTACTTATAATTACGTGATACTCGTAGTTCGTGTGAATGCCTAACGATGTCTGTTATTATCGTGTTAAAACTGATTCTAAAGAATTACTTATAAAAATTGAGATCTGAGTAGTAATAGGTGCAATTATATTCAGATAATAAAATTTTGAACATGTTTACTGTAACACTGTAATTAATATAGGGATTATAAAGAAAGCTAAAAGCTCTGGATTGACGCTCTGAGTTCGTAAGGAATTGGAGATTAAGAATTTCTATCGCAACATGAACATGGAAAATCGATGGCCACTCGGCAATGCTTGACGCCAGTCGATTGGCTAGATAATTATACATGGCTTATTCGACCCGGGGATTGCTTAGTAGATAAGAAAACTGGTCTACCCTGGCGACGTAGCGAACTTAAGTCCATTCCATGTTCACGTTGCGCAAAAAAGAAAAAAAAGACTGGTGAATGTGATAATGTCAACGAATGTCTTGTTCCATCTTGTATGAGTAGTTGTACAGTTAGCGTCAATTTATACAGAAATAAACGTTTATTCGCGTTAATTAATTATAAAACTGCTAAGTGCTGTTATTGTTGGGGCGAGGGTGGCATATTTTGTAGCTCGTTAGTGTACCCACCGTGTGGAACCACACGTGGCAGGCAACGTTAAAACCGATATGGACGTTTTCTCGGGAAAAAATAACACAGCGCGGCCGCGTACTTAGCAAACAATTTAAAATGCAGAAGGCCGTAATAGGGAAATCATTTTCGCGTGTACAATACGAATGTGCCGACGTGACCAGGTTACCTACCCCGCGAATTAGGCGGTGCGCGTTTTCAGCGGTCCTATTTAGAGGCATTCGTATGCGTGCGACACACTCTACTGTTATTCCGGTGAAATAGCTGTAGCCTAGCTTAGTTCACGCTCGGATTAAACCAATACCCATACATAGGTTAACTAGGATGTCGTTATAAATCTCTTGGGCCATCAAATATATTATTGCCGAGTTTGGCGCGTTTCTTTGCCTCTGGCCGGGTCAATGCGATGCGGTGGCCAACTGCAGCAACTAAGCCGGAATGTAGCGTCACACTTTCCTGAATAGCAAGGTGTTAACTTCCATTACTTTATCGGGATAGGACAAGTTTTTTATTCAAAAACTTCCAGCTACGATATCCCTTGATATAATTCGGACATGATTGTGGACATCAAAAGTCTTAAATACTTAAGCATATTCTTTTTTTCATAAACCGTTTAACAATACTATAGATAGAAAACAAGATGGCTTTGCGAGCTGACACCTGTATCTCATAAACTGATAATAAGGATAAAGAAAAAATCTACATCTCAACTCGCAGTTTAAAATAATTGTCTTATGACGATACGGGAACATGATTTCCCATCTTGGTATTTTAGTGAGCGAAATGATCTTTTGTATTGTATATAATAATAGGTACTGTTTTGTAAATATCCACTAACAAGAATAACTAAAGTTCCAAGTCGTTAGTTAACTGATAAGCTAATAAACTACCTACTTAAGCTTAATTAAAACTTTTAGCATTGTTACTAAGTGAGTAACGTTACAAATATTCACGAATATTTCGCTTCAATGAAATAATGAGTTCAATTAATTAGTTCAAAATACTGTCTTGGTATGTCCGTGTTTTAAGTGAATTGTAATAATTAATGCGTAGTTAAGGGTCGAAATAGTTTGTAGGCAGCTCACAATTCACTATATGACTTCTCGCGCGTAACTATCATAATTTCTTTACCGCGTACCTATCCACCGACTCATATAAAGCGATTTTTTAGAAATAGCATACAATTTTCTCTGTAAAGTTACAAAAGTCAACATTATTGACGTTCTTCTATCTTAGTTACATAAAAACTCCTACGTCATACTTATCGTAATGTACTAAACATGATTTCACTATAATTAGTTGTAGTCCGCACCTACCTAAGTTTCTAAGTAGCCCATTTTAACTAATTTTGCCCCAGTCTTGCCTGCAACGTACAAACTTCCGCATTCTTCAACGGATAGTGAGAAAGATTTTTCAAACTAAGATTAAATCGATTCATACAACATGCCATAATTGTTGTTTTGGAAGCTCTCATTAATCATGTTTAAAGTTCCCATATTATAAAAGTTAAATCATTTAGAAAATAACCTTGTAACGGTAAACCTATTGTTCACTTGAGTTGTGAACTAACGTAACACCGGATATTAGCCTCAGAGGGTTAAACCATCGGAAATTAAACTTTGCCTTAATAATTAAACTTTAACTTCTGCTTAAATTGAAGTTACGATGGACCAAGATCGTGTATACCATCTGTTAGTGCGGGTACTTATAGTAATGCCATTGTTTTAGCTTAATGATTTAATTAATTATCCGCCAATATATTGCACTTATTCTAAGTTTTACCCCAATTGATGATCGCGTGCAGGGCTCCACAAATATCTGGTTTGTGTTGCACCTACCCGTTCTACTATCAAGCTATCAAATAAATTTAGTCGTAAGCATATTATAACATACTTATAAATTTACTATTATGTTGATATTATTATAATTGTTAGCGAAATATGTATGTAAATAACAATTAAGGTGAACGTTTTCTATAAATTGGTATATTAAAAAACACAACTTTGTAGAATAATTACTACAAAGTTGTATTTTTTAATATCGATATTGTATATTAATTATTTTACTTTATACTTAGCATCCATCTGATTACATAACATTTTTAACGCTTGTTGATATTTTTATAGAAAACGAAGCATCTTAATAAATTATAATGAACTGTATATAAAATTGTTAGTCCCGTTAATGTTATTGATTAGAATACTTGCCTTTTATAGATTTTATGTAAGTTTTGACTGATTGATTTAATTATATGATCTACTTGTTTTACATTTTTTACAATCCATGCATTTCTTTATTAAGTCAATGCAATTTTACATTTAGGTACAACAAACAATATAGTCAACTATATAGTTATATAAGGTTGAATTCATGAAATTTCTTCGTAATTTTGATGTACGTTTTATTTATTCTGCAGCATATTTTAGGAGTTAGTAATTTTTGTAAGTTTCTGCATGTGTATTGCAACATATCCGTCTTTTCTGTTACAATTAATGTAAATAAATACTTAATGCCGATTTCAGATGTTTTGCCATCGGTACCTACGTGTCTAGATATATCAATTTCGCAATGAGTTTGTTGTACGATTGGAATTTAATGTTACTACAGTGTATGGTATGTCTTTCATTAAATAAATGAACATAACAATACGAGATTTTAATTTAAGTTTCTAAATGCCCTATCCACTATCCTTAACCTGTGTAAGTTAATTAGAGAGCTTTTAAGATAGACGGTTATATATTCTAACTTTAACTGAATAGGATTACAGGCAAGTCTGCAAGGTGCTGGAACATTATCAGCGCGAGTACAATATTTAACATGCCACTTGCTCGGAGCGCCGCCGCCACTTGCTTGCATAGCAGAAGCGCAATTCGCATTCCTCGAAAAATAAATCAGCATCTAGCAACAAAAAGAGGAGTGGATTCCAAGAGTCATGGTCGTAATTGCGGGTCGCCGCACCGTCCGACTCGTTTGCGCATTCTGATTATTTATAACGGCGTAAGGCACAGCACCAAGCTCGCTAGAAAGCTACGTGTTTCGAGTTTTACAAGCATCGCCCCAGAATAACGCGAGTCGAGATTTCCTGGTATCACCGCGGCAAGTATTTCGGAATCGGAAATAAGGATTCTCGGAAATCGCTGGCCTCGCGGACGTCGAGCGCGGAGTGCGGACTTACCCAGCGGGCTCGCGGCGCGCACTCACTATGTCGCAAGCTGTGGCGTGTGGGCGGTGACTTATGGCTGATAGGCAAATATACTTGATGACGCCACGTGTTTTTATAGATAAATAATAACACAGCTAATACATAACAATTTAATTATAAACGTAGGTAGTTCTCATCTGCAGTTTCAAAATTGTGTTATGTCCGTTATAATTATAATTTAAGAGCGATGCTATTGTACAGAGTTTTTTTACATGCTAACTAACCAATTGCACTTCACATTATAGTTAAGATTATGAAGGTAGGTACAACAATGTACCTACCTCGTTTATTTTAAACCTCATTAAAGCGTACAGATAGCCTTTTTCTTAGATTACTACTGCTGGTCTGAGCAGTCAGATTTCTATATCCCATGAAGGAGTACCAAACTACCGAGCCACCAACTACATTCAGTACCAACGCACTTTAGTACCGTTCTACTATGAATACTATTTATATTATTATTTTAGTACACAGAAACGTGAAACTCGCTTATATAGGGATGCTGGTGGTGGGATGTTTAATAATTATTTTATTATGGGTGGTTACAATTTCAAGCAAAAAAACTACGAGTACTACTTATTAGTTTGAAAGTTAATTACGATACAGTTGCCCTTTGTCATTATTAACGCACGGTTAATAATCAAAATACTCAAACCTTCATTAAACAAGTTTAAACATACATTGCCTCTGGTAATTTACAAATTGAACCCGGTGTTACAACAAATAGATTTTATTTTCATTTTACTATTCTTAATTTCAGTACTAATTACAAAGGTTTAAGTTTTTTGAACGTACTTAAGCTTAAAGGTGCTCCTAGTGAGGGAAGTAGTATTGTAATGTCTTTTAATCGTATCTATATTGTTGCAATAAACGCGAATGCTCACGGAGAGGAAGCACCTTAAGACTATAGTTGCTGATTTAATAAATTGACTATTATTGTATTTAATGACATGTTCTTAAAAGGCCTTAAGAATAGTGGAAGTGAATTTACTATTCTAGTCTAGCTCTATTTCGATGGCGATGAGGCTATACTCAATGTGAAACTTAGAATAAATTGTCAATATCAGTCAAATAGGTATGTCAAGAATCGTCATCTTCTTGACGTTTGCTTGATTTGCCTGCACCCCTATTTTCCTTGCGAAACTTAGGATTCGGGACCACTCTATGTGTGAGTGTGGTCTGGAAGAAGGAACTGTGGATACATATTCTTTAATTGTAGAAAACTCCAAATTTCTTTATACGATCTCATTCCTCTATCTGTCCCTCGTCCTTTTTCCTTTAAAACTTTATTATCTCTCACCTTTTCCCCCAAAATAAATTATATTCTCTGTAAATTTGTACATAGTAATGCTATCAAGTTGTAAATATTCTTTGTACCTATATTATGTATTGTAGTTATATAAACTCTTATTTAGAAATTTATTTTGTTTGATTGTAGATAGTAATTACCGTCGATTTCCCTAACTTCACCTAGTCGCCTAATCTTCGCCTGAATTTATAAAATTCTCAATATCACCGAAATCTTAGAAGTAAGTTACAAAATAAATACCACATTCAAATTTCTATTTAGTCATGGCAATATTTTGCTCATGGGAACCCAGCTAATGCGTTTAGTTTGGCGGTCATTACATCAGAAAGTTTAAGTGGTATGAGGTGTTTTAAGCGTAAATTGCCGTGCCAAACTTCGCCTACTCGATAGTAATTTAGAAAATTGATCTTTAAGCACTTATAAAAAGATTCTGTTTCGTTTCTACTACATCGCTCTATAGCCAAAAAAATACTAGCCATAGACTTCTTAAAAAAAAGCGAGGAAACATTAGGTAGGCGAAGTTAGGCCAACGGCCCGATCTTCGCCTACTGGCTTTGGCAAGGTATTTTTATCTCTAAAACGATGATTTTAAGAGTTACTTTAGCTTGTGATTATTAAGAAACCTTAATTGTTCCATAAAATGTTAATAATTTGCCTGCAGTGGTAATATTTAAAAAAGTACGTTAAAAAAAGTGTCAAAATCCAGGCGAAGTTAGGGAAATCGACGGTATAGTAAGTTATGTTCGATTTTTTTATTTCTCGCTTAATCTGGTTGGTCAACTTTATGTTTCTGCATTCTTGATACCGATCAATTTTTTTGTATAGCTTACTAATCTTTCAAGTAACTGAATGACACTGGCAAGTCGTAGCATATGGCAAGCGCGATGCCAATAATAAGAACTGAATACTGACGTTTGCTTGTTGACATGTCACAATTTCGCATGTTTGTTTTGGTTTTGTGATTAATGTGAATGTGTAAAAAAATAAATATATTTAAATGAAAATAGTAAAAAAATCAGCAAATTAGTTTCTAAAATGGCTGCTGCTTTTCAGCAGCAAATTTTTGCTCTGGACGCTAGATTCAACGCATATAGGGCACCCAATAATCCCAATTTCAGTAAGTATTCCAGTAATAATGAACTATTCATTCTTTATTCTGTCCTAAACTTTTTCTTAGAGTATTTATTTAACTTAGGACAATCTACATAGGGTTCACCTTAAATTACTCAAAGGTTACTAATTGTTAAATACTGATTACTCCTTCACTTAAGATAAGTCCACAGTATGCTGTACTGTTCTTTGGATTGATACATAAGTGTAAAAAATAACTGTATACATTTTGATGCAGGATAAAAGCCAGATTGAATAATAATTGGTATGAATTAATTAATAATTTGTCAGCGAGACAAAAATAATTTCCACTTGTAACAAATTTACCTATTTCTTTATCATTTCTTGACATATTTGACATCATTATTTCTTTTTACCATAATATGATTGCTTATTCGCTTCAACATACCTATAAATCATATACAAATTTACAACTTAAACTTTCTTCTATTGTTTTAGAAACTTTATACATAAGACGGCGTAGTCAATTATTGAGAGAAAACGCGAAATTCAAGGTAACTAAGTTTCTAAATATGGAATGTCAGCAAAATCACACATAACAAAAATGGGGTTCATAGTGGTTCTGAATTATTTCAGGATATAGACACAATAAAAAAGTACATTCATGTGAGGAGCCAGTTGTTGCAGCGTCGCTATGGAGTGCAAGATAATATTTCCATCAGCTCATCTTCTTCAAGAGCTAGGTCTAGTAGTAAGGTGAGTCAGAATCAAGCAATCTATACATATTATAAATCACCATGTCAGTATCTTTCTATGTTCATGATACACTCAAAAACTATTGAATAGATATTTATTAGGTTCTCAGCAAAAGGTAGAGTGATTCACATGGAAAGTTTTTGCATTCATGCTTAGCTAGAACAGGCCATAATAGTAAAAATAAAAGTAAATAAAATTGTATATAAGTTGTACCATGTATGTTGATTAGAAACTCACTCCCCATAAGTTGTGATTGGTATGTGTCTTTGACTCTGATTTTACAATTCAGAACACCTATATTGTATTGTATCATACAAAGAATTTTTAATATAATTAAAAAGTTTACTATATTAAATATTTAGAAAGAATACTTAATAATAATATTATTTCTCATAATAATTACAAATTAACTTTCTTTTTATAACCTACTTTTGTATTTTATATTCCAGGCAAGCATAGCCTTCGATGATAGTCCTTTACACTCAAATACAAAGAAGAAAAATGATATGACAATCTCTGAAAACTATGCATTCACTGGAGTGCATCATATTTTTGACCAGGTAACACAAATTGTGTCACACAAATCCTATTCTATCAATATGTTTCTCCAAATTGGTTTTGATATTTTATAAATAAGTTTATTTACTATTTAAATTGTCAATTTAATTGTTTATTCAATTAATTTGGACAGAACAAATATCATGTTTTAAGGATTTTTATTTTATAGTACTATTTAGATTAAGAACCAAACAGCCACTATAAAACATTAGTTTTTTTTACAAATAAACTTCTGTTGTTTTTCTCCATGAATAATGAATAATTAATTGAACTCCAATATTATTGTTCACTAAAGAATATTTAAAAGTTTTAATAAGTATGATTTAAAATAATAAAAAAATGTATACTCTGCAAAAGATATCCTTGGTTAACTGATGAAAATGTTAAACAGCACACAGAACAAGTGAGCGTCGTAAAGTTTGCGAACAACGACCGTTCGAAGCTAGCGTGCGCCTCCGACGACGGTTGCGTGTCGATCTGTGACGTCACAGCCTCGCCTCCTAAGGTGAGCTTCATCATCGAAGCTCACACTAAACCTGTCACGGGTAAGATTCTAGGATCTATACTAATATTATAAAGCTGGAACAACTGGCCCCATTTGAAAATTATTTTACTGTTGGATAGCCTATTTATCGAGGAAGGCTATAGGCTTTTTTATAGCAGGAAAATACGTTGTTCGCGACATTTGCTTTAAAAGTAAGAATTAAGTATTTTATGTTTCTGAATACTACCTACTAATTTAGTAGCCCAAATAGAGTTAGCCCAAGGATATGCTCAACGATCATCATCATCATTTCTTCTATGAGGCATATAAAAATAATAATTAACCATTTATTTCAGGCATCTAAGGCCCATATAAAAATAAACCTTACAGACAACATATACATAAAAATATAAAGCTTATGAACTAAAGTGTATCATTTGTTGTGCAACACATTATGCCTCCATAGAAATGTGCGATGTATTGGATTATGGAGGTCCGTAATCCACCACGCTGGTTGAATATCCACGATGATGGGTGTTCCAGGACCAGATCCTCATTCGTTATTAGGCAGTGTATAAGACGTAGCGCGTAGGATTCCCTGCCGAATAATGCAAAGGGAGTTCCTGCAACTAGTGTCATTTTTGCCTGTAGGTGTGCAAACAGCAAACAAACAACCTGTACGGCTGCCCCGCTGCGCGACTGCGCCTGGTTCCACATTTTACTGTGATGGGCCTATGCCCAATGAGCCCTTTTATATATGTCAAAGAGTATCTTATGTGAATAGATAATGGATCGTAGATTGCCACTGGTCTGCGTCCAACGAGCTGCTGGAGACGTGCGGCCTCGCGCTGTGGAACGCTCGCACAGAATAGAACTGCGAATGGTTCCACAATATACTGTGACTGGACTGGGTCCAATAAGCTCCTTTATCTGTCAAAGAGTAGGTATCTTAAGTGAATAGATGATGTGTCGTAGATTGGTCTGCGTCCAACGAGCTGCTGGAGACGTGCGGCCTCGCGCTGTGGAACGTCGCCGCTCGCAAAGAACTGCGAATTTTTCCACAATCGTCATAGTAGATGACTGGACTGGGTCCAATAAGCTCCTTTATCTGTCAAAGAGTACCTTAAGTGAATAGATGATGTGTCGTAGATTGCGACTGGTCTGCGTCCAACGAGCTGCTGGTGACGTGCGGGCTGGACGGCTGCCTCGCGCTGTGGAACGTGGGGGCGCGCTCGCGGCTGCGCCTGGTGCGCGACCAGCTCGCCGCGCCGCTGCTCTGCTGTGTCTTCCAGCCGGCTAACAATAATATGGTTATTGTATCCTTTTACTGAATCTGCTGTTTTGTAAGTTAATTAGAATAATTTTAATAAGTCTCAAATAGACTCGTAAAAAAGACTGAAACATAATTTTAAAATCTTAAAAGTCCAAATGCAGACAGAGCGATCACCCATCCAAGTCCTGACCTGGCGCAACGTTGCATAACTTTGTTAAAATAACGTTCGGGTGGGAGCCTCCTCATTTATTTATGTATGAATAATGTTATTAGTATTTTTTGCTATAGTGGCAATAGAAGTACATCATCCCTAAAAATTTGAACTTTCTATCTATCACGGTTCTTATCATCAGGCCTTATCTCCTGGTAATAGACGAACGGACAGACAGGCTTCGCCTGTCGCCTGTCCAAGTCTCAGTAATAGCGTTCCGTTTTACCCTTTGGGTACAGACCCTTAAATGGTGTAAAATCTAAATTATTAGCCATATTTAAGATTTTATAACTGAATTTGGATGGAGTTAACTGTAAATCCATTATAGAAAATATGTTACAACCAGTTTTGATTTATGAAGTATAGGTAAAAAATAAAATGTAAGGACGAATTCCCTGCTGCTTTCGCTTTATGGAATTTACATTACCTTATACAATACACCATCAGAATTTATTGCAAAACTTCCTTACATTGAAGTACAGGCCGGTAATGCACGGGGAATGGTGGCGGTGCTGAACATTTCAACAGGAATTTATCCCAGAGGTACACCTTAAGCATAACTTGAAATTATGAACCAGTTGAACCAGTAAAGAAAATGGTTGGTATTTACAAAACTGGTAAGTTTTGTAAATACCTACCATTTTCTTTATTAACCCCCGACCAAAAAAGAGGGGTGTTATAAGTTTGACGTGTCTGTCTGAGGCATCATAGCTCCCGATCGGATGGAGCGATTTCAATTTAGTTTTTTTTTTGTATGAAAGGTGAGTTTGGCCCGGGTGTTCTTAGACATGTTTCATGAAAATCGGTTGAGCCGTTTAAAAGTTATGGGGGTGAGAGTGGGGAAGGATAACCGAAAATCAGCAAATATACTCGAGTGGGGTATCAAATGAAAGAGCATCGCGTGCCTTAACTACTAAATATTATGGTGTTTTACTTATAAGGAAATTAAGGCATTGGAATCGGGGGTTTTTCTTAAATTTTAAGTTTAGATATATTTGTTCCGAGATATGATTCTCAACAATTTTCACATTCATTCGTAAAATAAATAACATGAAGCTGAGTATATCACGCTACATGGCTCTTGCTGCAACTTTCATGAGGTACATTTTGGCGCAGGGCCGTGAAAGTTAAGTGAGAGGCCTAATATTGTAGTAGTAGGTGAATAGAAGCTGCGGATAATGATGAAACCTACCATTTCTTTTCAATAATGGTCTTCCGTTTTTAGCTGGCAGCAGTATTCTCGGCGGCCGAGTCATGTCGATAGCGTGCGAGTCTAGCGGAAGAATGTTTTGGGCTGCCAATGACAAGGTGATTCACTTTTATATTTGATTACTCACATAATTGCACAGAAATTGTGCCCGGGTTACTTGGGTAATTTTATCATGATTTCTTAGAACAGGACTTACCATACCTCTTTACGTCCTACATTATAATTCTCCTGCATTTTTCATCCCTTATTTAGCTGTCTAGACGACCTAACACAACACTAAAACTGCGCTCGCTAACTAAGCTTTAACACATGACATGTGGCTTTGCCACCCTTAGCAATTATAGCCTGGCCCGATTATCCAATGATTATATTCATCAATCACAAAATCAAAATTTGAATTTGTATCATTAATATGAATTCGGTGATGTTCGTTTTTTTTTTAATTTATTGTATTTAAATCCATAAAATTAATATGTAAAATTGCATGTTTGTACAGCTTGTTATGGTAGAATTTTTTACGACGATTTTCTATAGCTTTAAGACCTAGCAATTATGTAAATAAATGAATTATTATAAATAATTATTTTTATTATCATGTTTAAGGGTACAGCACATCAAAACAACACAGTATAGCGGTTTGCAACGTGGTTGACAAGCCGCTTTTGAATTTATGCGCAGTGTGCCATTTATAGTACTGTAGCGTTGTAGCGGTGCTGGTTTTGGTGTGAAAGAGTATTTAAGCCAAATAGTGGACATTCAACGGCTAAAGAAAGACAGAGGCTTCTCTAATGCCACCAAATATACTAGTTTTTTTTGAATGCAGGGCGTGATAGTGAGCTACCGACTGGAAGGCGCCGGCGCCCTCAGCAAGCTGCGGCGGCTCGGCGTGGGCGGCGGCGTCTCCTGCCTGAGCTGGTCTCCGTGGCTGGCGCGCCACCCGGCGCTGCTCGTCAGCTCGCAGCACAACGCGCTCTATCTCTTCAGGTATACCGTGTGTTTCTGACCACCACCACCACCACCTTGGTGTTTGAGTCCACCACCTTTGAGTCTAAGTGCGGAAAATCAGGGCCCCCCCCTAACTAACTAACTGTGTGTTTCTGACTTCTGACTTTTACACACTACACACACATACTTATCTATTTAATGTATGGTAATGGTCTGGTCTGGACGAGTCGTTCCAACCAAATAAACCAATAACATATCGGTGACAAACCGCTTGGTGTTTGTGGTGTTGTGATGGTTTGTTTATGTTTACTGCATGGTGGAGGTTGGTTTTGATAAACCATAGAGAACCAACGATTTGCTTAGTATTGTGCTAGAGGCGCCACCTGTGTTTCGCGTTATATTAAGATCAGTCGATGCCGCTTCATTGTCCTATGATCCGCCTGCAGGTGGTCGGTGCGAGGACGACCTGTCTTTGTTTTAGTTTTTCAAGGAGCTTGCCATATCTGACTTTGCATCGATATCTACGGAAAATCTCACCAGTATCATTATCTCAGTCTCTGGTGGTAGGCTTCGGCCGCGGCTTGTCACCACCCTCCGGGCTGGGCCAGTGCGTGAAGCGATTTTTTCGTGTTTCGTAATGTGGCCCGTAGAAGCCAATCACCTTATAGGTCTTCATGCCCCATCTTAGACCACATCGTTACTTTACATCAGGTGAGATTGTAATCAAATGAAACCTTATCACGAATTAAAAAAAAATAAAAAAATAGTCAAATTTTCTCCTTTGATATGGTTTTTACCTCACCTCTGCACCTTAGGCAGACCTACGCAATTTTGCTTGACAAGATTTCTTGTTAGCTACTAGTTACACGAGATCCTTGCCATATCTTATACCATATTATCTGAAGTACCTTTTTGTTCCCAGAATCTCAGACCGCGAAGGCAGCCTGACCCTCAAGAAGCGGTTCGACGTGTCGCACTCGCAGTACAGCGTGAAGTCGACGTTCTGCCCCATCATGTCGTTCCGGCGCGGGGTCTGCGTCGTGTCGGGCTCGGAGGATTCCTGTGTCTACTTCCTCGATATCGAGGGTCACGCGGAACAGCCTGTTGTTAACAAACTGCAAGGTAAGCTATCCTTACTTATATGCTAAACTTGAGCAATAATTTATTCCTTGAGTTAGAATGATGCCTTCATATTTTAAGAACTTGAGATGATACCACGAGAAAATGTATGTAGTGTGATCAGTCTATCTATAATTTCGAAGACGCAGTAATTTCAATAATGTATCTTGACTCATAACCACCGGAGACTAGAGTTTAGTTGAACCACTGTCAGATACGTTAGCCTAGGAGCTTTTATTATCTTAACGCTTATTCATTCATCAAATAAATAACAATAGCACCGTTGGCTATCTTTACACGTTGACTGTCCGTGCATTACATGTAATGCATTTTTGGTTGGTTTGGATAAATGCTTTTATTATTATTATTAATTTTCTAGGGACGTATGAATGAACAAATAAATGAATTGGCGAAAATAAACGAAAATGTCCCATTGTATTTTTTTTATAGTTTATGGACGTCAGAAATCACAAATGAGGTCTTTAATGGCTTCATTGAAACAGATGGACGTACCAGAAAATTTCTCTAAATAGACGGCACAGTCAACGTGTTAAACATGATACTACCGAAGCCGGTGCTCAAGATCAGCTCCGGTATCAAGATTTGGTAGATAATTTATCCGATTTCACATGAGCTCAGGTATAATCAGTGTTATCGTTCCAGGCCACGCGTCCCCAGTGCTGGGCGTGTCGTTCAGCTACGACGAGAGCCTGCTGGCCACTAGCGACGTCTCAGGCCTGGTCATCATCTGGCGACGCAGCTGATTGCCGGCCGTCGCCCGCGCGCCCGCTGAGGGGCGCTTTCGGCACGAGTTCGTCAGGTCTTATTGTGAGAGAAGATAGGTTAACTCTTTCAAGTATAGATTAATGAATGAACTCTTTGTTGCACTCAACATAGATATCAATGTAATATAATCCCTGTTTTAATAGTAAATTATATCACATCTAATGCTTATTAATTGTAGATGTTGTTTTTAGTGACGAATAAACAAAATTATAACAGACCTATACAATACATTATTATAAATTAAAGTCGGAAAGCCGGAAGGGGTCAGCTAGTTGAGTATAAAATAATGTAAACAATTATATTTATGCATCGATTTGTATAGATGTATGTATAAGAAAAAATATTGTGATAATCCAAATAGAATAATTTTATTTTAAGATTAATTCCAATGTTTTATTTCTAACAACCAGAGATCGGAAAAAAATGCGACATGACTCGTAATAATGCTCCTGACTTTCTTACGTGACATTTAATTATTACTAGTAAAGGAATGCTAAAGTTTGTAAAAACTCCGCTCGCAATCCACTGACGTAATGTGGCATACTTAAGTAGTATAAAGAAATATTATTATTTTAGTATAATTCAGGGTAAGTATATTTTAGGTTAATAATCTTAAAATATGGGTTTCTGCTAAAGACGGCTGTTTTGACGAAAAAAATACCCACTTTAAATAACATTTTGTTAATAATTATAAGCACGTATTATCTATGGAAATTTAAATTTTACTACAAAAATAATAAATTGATTTGACATTTTGATTACTATTTGGAGTAACATTATTTCGAACAATGCCGTAAATTTATCCGATCTCTTGTATTAATTATATAATTTATAAGTAAATATCTATTGTGAAAAAAATTAAAAAGCACATATTGAGTCACATATTTTATTTTTCATAGAAATACTTTAAAAGACTCGACAAAGTCACAATATGAAAAGACTTCAGATGCATTCATTATAAATACTGTTGACGTAAATCAAAACAATTTATATACTTATTAATAAATACCATAATTAATTATTGGACATATTCATTCAAATAAATTTCATATTTTCAAACATCTATAAAAGGAAAAATTTTATTTAGTTCTCCACATAACTTCTCATAAAAAGAAAATTATAATATTTTACCTGCACTACACACGTTTCCTAATTCCAAATATTTCGAGTTGCCTTTCCTACATACAACAAAATGAATATCTATTACTTATTTACATCTGTACATTAACGAAAACCCCTAAAACTGTCAAAAATAATGTTCAGAACAATAAACGTGAAGTACAATCAATAAATTTTCATATTCAAAAAGATTTACTTCCATACAATAATAACGTTTTAAATTATATTTACATTAATAACTAAACAACTAAAACGCAATGATATGGAAATGAGAAGAATTGCACATCAAGTTATACAATGGACGTATTGCATTATGAATGTTAGTGGCACGGCTGACAACGCACAGCAACAGTTCTGCACCAGGGCCCACTGAAAGGGCTATCCGTTCAACTATGGCTTTATTATTAAACATAACTTCTACTTGATAACCCCGGGAGGGGTACAAAACTGTCTGAAATCGCATTTTTTTAGTAAACTATAACTAAAAGTATAATTTGCAAGACAGATTTAGAATATGTTCAATTCACTAGCTTTACCTGACAAGGTTATTTCATTGGCCAGTGGTAAACATTAACCGAAAGGTGAGAATAGGCATCCTGTTGCTGTTTAAACTCTATCACCGCATCTTTACATCTAAACCTACGCTTATCATAAACTTTCGCTTATCTAACAATTGGCTTCGTAACCACAAAATGTGCGCTAATACCGTCGCTGAAATTTGAATCCTGTCGAAATAGTGTTACTTTTAAAAAACAAAAATTATGTAGAAAATTACAATATTACTTCACAATATTACGAACATAAAGCATTAAGCTTTTTGTTTCGCTAAGTTACACACAAGTTTTATATGAGGGTATTAAAATGTTAAGGTAATTTTTCTTTTTTAATTCACTACTCACTAAATTCAAGTCTATTTCGACAAGATATCTAGATGGAGTGGCTATTAGCCAACATACTGTAATAAAAAATGTCATGGCGGCCCGTACAAAACATGAGGCAAACGTCGCCGATACTACAACACTACAACAATAAAGAGTAAAAAGTTACGTATGAAACACTAGCAAATACGTACATACAAGGGTGGTTACCACGGCTCGTAAAGCGCACTCGACTGCGTATTTGTATGGCCAGACAGACCTAAGAATATTACACCTAGATCATTTCTAGAGCGACGCTGAAATGGGCTAAATAAGCATCTAACTTATGTTAGTCTAAAGTTTGGCTTCCATTTAACTCTAAGTGGGGAAAGGACGAAGTAATAACTAGGTGGTTTATGGACTGATTTTGATAATAAATTCTAGTTTGAAATAAGGATTACTTAATTTATATTAATTCACGATTATTTGTACCTTAGTTGAGTATGCCTTAGTTTATAAAAGCGGTATAAACTTAAAAATTGCGAGATTGGTAGGCTTGAGATATCATTCACTGTATTATTGTAGATCAAATAGGATACCGATAGGTGGATATGTTTTAGATGTCTACAAAAATGATGTTGAGTGTACCTAAAACTATTGATTTTGGGAATCGTTATTGGTATAGTATAGAGGATCGTTTCTATCAACAACCCGTTTGTTTAATTTCCTTAACGGAAGGATAGTTTACAATATCAATTCGCAATTTCGATTTTCTTACCGCGAATAGTTCATTTGATCTCGGTATGATACTGACCTACGCAGTCACGCGATTTTCTCTGAGTTTCGGGTTTAAATTCATTTAAACATATATTTTAAGGTTAATGTTCATATAAGTGTGGCTTCAGTATCGGCACAGTGCGAAATATTTGACATCATACATTCTCTATGAACCATTCATACTTGTCAGTGCCAACAGTAATTTCGTGCGCTCATAAAGAACGTGCCGTCACTTTGTCGGAACTAAATCTACACTGATATGTTTATATCAACCTTTAGACTATTCTGAGTACCGTTAGAATTTCTACATAACCTAACTCCGAACATAGTTCTAAGATACGTTAGCTTTGCGTTCGAGCGTCGCTTTCGAGCTTTCGATGCCGGAGTCTTCGTCGCCGCTGTCCAGGACAGTGCCCTCTCCCTTCACGGGTTCAACGACCTTAGCACTATCGTCCTTCACCTCGGTTTGTTCCACTTCATCGAGAATGATCTTCTGTTCCGGTTCTGTCTTCTGCGTGCTTTTACCGAAGGTTGAGAATGTGGGTTCTGGTAGTGGAAGATCATCTTCTTTGAGGAGTGGTAAGTTGGTAGTGACGATGGGGGTTTCATCCGTCATGACTAGAGGTGTTGGTGCGTCAGGGGCTTCCCTTCGTTTAGGCTTCTCTAGGACGAAGTTAAAGACTCTGTTGTGTCTAGGGGAGGGGACATGCGGGCTCGGAGGGAGGTCTAGCTTTAGCTTGTCTCTGGTGTGCCTGAGGCCGCCGAGGGCTTCTCCGCCCGGGGAGCTGGGGCTGACGGATTCCGAGGAACTAGCGCTGTCGACGGGCCGCCAGGTTAGCTCGGATTCTGGCAGTTTCTTTTTGAAGTCCTCGTCTGTGGTGGAGCCGGGGGTGATGTCTTCGACTCCGGAGTCGGGGGTGGTGAAGTCCAGACTGGGGGTACGAGATTGCACAAGGGTTGTGGCGGTTGTGGTGGTGGGTAGAGGGGAGGGCGGCGGCGGGAAGTCTTCTAGCTCCGGCAGGTCGCGCTCCACCATCGGCTTCACGTGCATGCCCGGGAAGAATTGGCTGGTCGTGGACATGATGCCGAGGCTCTCGAACGGACGCGCGGACGATGAGATGAAGAAGTCTTCGTCGTAATCTGTCACAAATGTGATTATTTTGAAATTATTAAGATACATATACTATTGGGTGTGGTTTTGTTCAAAAAGATGGATTGGATAAGGCTATGTAAAACAGTTAAAATGCAAGCATGGTTTTAAGTTTGAATCTTTTAAATTGTGCCTTTATCAAACAGTTCTTATCCAGAATCTCTGAGTGTTTTCTAGCTTTTCAGAGGAAAACA
Organism: Gymnoscelis rufifasciata; assembly: GCA_929108375.1. NCBI lineage: Eukaryota > Metazoa > Arthropoda > Insecta > Lepidoptera > Geometridae > Gymnoscelis > Gymnoscelis rufifasciata. The sequence goes on from OV815311.1 coordinate 13,731,061, forward strand.
ATATGTACAGTTAAAAAAAAAGAAGGATATCTCTTACACAAAGTCGTATTTAGGTGAGATATTCGTATTATTTTGAATGCATTTGGCGTATGATAGGTATAATATTTGATAGGTACGTTTCTGTTCAGATAAATCTGTGATAAATCTATGTGAATAATCAGGGATAATGTGGTGGTGAGAATAAAATAAACACATTACCACTGACATTTCATAATAAATTGCACTTTAATACAAGAAAATCAGCAAGAGTCCTTGGGTTAAATAACTTATATATGACTCACCTGAACCAATAGCGATGCCAGCTCTCAGCGGGTAGTTGGGCATAGAGAACAGATGTCCGTAGCACAACTCTGCCTCCTCGACGCTAGACGGGTCCCACTCTGCAAAATGGCAATAAATAATCATTTGATAATGCACAGTATGTAAATAGAAACTAATGGAACAACTTGCTTTGTGCGAATCATTCATCCTTTATAACATTGAATATTTAAAGAAGGAAAATCATTCAGCACAAATAAAATGCATCCATTTTATTAAATGGTTTTCCTTAACTCGTAAATTATTTGACCGTTAAATTAATTATTTTTTTTTCGATTAGTCGACTGATCGTGAAAACAATTTATTGATGAAGTATTTTATTTTTTCATATTCATTTAAATTAGGTAACTATATAATATGTTAATTACTATTTTACTTATGTAACTATTAATGGGGGGAGGCCTTTGCCCAGCTGTGGGACACAGGGGGCTTATAATAATAATAACTATATAATGTATAGCGGTAACCCAGTGGCTGTTAAGAAAAAGTAACCAAATTGAGTGGACAAGTTACCATCAGACAAGTATTATATGTAATCTGAACTTTCATCATAGTAACAGATCTCCCGCAATACAGGCTTGTCTCGTGCGGGGACCGCTGCTAAGTGGAATTGTAACTGTGTATTGGTAAATAAATAGTTTTGTATTTTTTATCCCAATTAACTAAATTGACTGTAAGAGACTATTTTTCTATTGTTAACATTGTTTTACCCCCTGAAGTAATATGTGGATATGACAGTTACTGGAATACTTGCTAAAGTACCTTAAATAACAAGTCATTACTAGTCTGTTCTTACATAAAGCCGACTTATCTATTGATTTTCAAGCACCCTCGACAAACGTCTTGTGCACAACAATGTGTTTTATTTGATTTCTTTGGACGAAATATAAGTGGTATCAGTGCGCAAGATACTATTATGAGGAGGTATATGAGGTTTTGTCTGTTCACGTCCGTAAGTGGTAACCCTCTGAATCCTTACACGTGACCTCCGGGTGGTGCTAAGAACAGTCTCTGGTGGTAGGCTTCGGCCGCGGCTTGTCACCACCCTCCGGGCTGGGCCAGTGCGTGAAGCGATTTTTTCGTGTTTCGTAATGTAGCCCGAAGAAGCCATCTACCTTCTAGGTCTTCAAGTCCCATCTTGGACCACATCGTCACTTTACATCAGGCGAGATTATCAAATAAAGCCTTCCGAAGCATAAAAAAAAAATTGTTCATGTGACTGCTATAAGTGATCAAGTTACCAGAATAAATGTTCAAGTTACTGCAATAAATGCTCAAGTTACCGGAATACGTGGACAAGTCCGGCAGATAAGCGGGCGAGTTGGGTTCCGCGTCGAGCGCCTCCCGCGGGTACTCATACACGCAGTGGTACTTCTGCCGCTTGAACACTACCCGCTTCTTCTCACCGACGGCGTCCTAAAAAAGATATTACATTTTTCAGGAATTGGAAAAGGGGATAATTTAAGATGCTTGGTTAAAAATATCTTTAAGGTATTGATTTGGTATACCTTAAACCACCAAACACATTTTGGTGAAAAGATTCGAACGCGCGTGGCGATTTTGTTAGCGCAACATGGGAGTTACTTAAATATAAGTAAATATTTCTTGGATCTATTTATTCAGATGGCCACTGTGAGAGTATGCAAGTGGCCCGGGAAAAGGGCAGGTATGCTTATCTAGACCTCCAGACAAACTTATAATATTGGAATATCTCAATGTATGGCACGTTTCAATCCTCCTAAACTGACGTGTTGTCACAGGTTCAAAGGTGCGCATGAGTAGTGTCCTACTCATGAAGATAATGCTGTTCCAAAGATTCAAGTTCCGACCTATATGCTCACTACTCCCGCTCCTAAATTACCTTTGCTAAGTGAATAGTGTGACTCACCAGCGAGGCGTGGTCCAGGCTGCGCAGCGAGCTCTTGGAGGGCGCGGCGCGGCAGTCCCACGAGGAGGGCACGAACTCCACCTCGTCGCCCTCGGAGCCGGAGCACGAGTCGCCGGACGCGTCGGACGCGTGCCCGGAGCCCGCTGCGTCCGGCGCGCCGCCCTCACTCTCGGCCGGGGGACCGCCGCTGCCTCGTTGCTGGACATACAATGTTCAATTATGGCGTTTATTTAATAAAAAAAAAAGTTATGAACAATTATTGTAGCAAAGGTATTTTTCGATTGTTTTATTGATTCGCGTTCGTTAATTTATGTAACGCTTTATTTGTACATTAATGTTAAAAATAGGATTACTTATTAAATTTAACTAACATTTAAAATAAGAAAAATTAATATTCAAGAACTAAATTAATAATAATACACGACTGCACCAACGAAGCTTTGTTATGAACTGGTGTCCAAAAAGTATTGGTTCATGTGTTTCTAAATAAAATATAACTATTGCAATGAAATGATTTAGATATTTATTTAAAATTCAGGCTTATGAACAAATGTGAGCTGAGCCTACTATGTACGATAAGAATGTATGATGTCAGAATGTGTGAATGTATTATTAATTGATCAATAATACACTTGTACTTTAAAATGGTAAATGGAATCTAAGATAATGAGTAAATATGTTTACATATTTACTCATTATCTTACATAATATCTTGGTGTTTATGTTGTGCTGTGTTGTGATTATCTACAAAAATCGCCAGTTTACAATAAATCTGACCATCTTTGTTTTTCTTTAAATATGATCCGGTAAAATAGAGAGCAGATATTATAATAAAATTTAATATGAAAACATGCAAGCAACTAATGATACGAATAGGTTAAAAACATCTTCCACGAAAAAAATCCACAGAAATATTGTAAAATAAATGTTTAAAATAAAACTACCTAGGCCACATGAAAATGTCTCAAAAGAGAAAAACGAATCATTATTTAACCGTTTTTTTAAGGTATTTAAATTTATGCATGTAATTAGTTAAGGGTTTTTTTTCATGCTATGATGTTTGTATCTATAATTAAGGTGACATTTGTAAAGTAGATTCAATTTAAATTTATGTTTCATGTGTCCACTTTGTTGATACAATAAATAAATAAATAATCATCTTTTTCATAAAAAAAACGTATGAGGTCTTTTTCTAATATTAATAATGAAGTTTCAAATGCATCTTTCTTCCATCACATTTCCATGGACTTTATCAAGTCATTTAAGCTTATGCACTTAATATTTATTCTGGAGGTTTTTTTCTGTTCACGTCCGTAAGTGGTAACCCTCTGAATCTTTACACGTGGCCTCCGGGTGGTGCTAAGAACAGTCTCTGGTGGTAGGCTTCGGCCGCGGCTTGTCACCACCCACCGGGCTGGGCCAGTGCGTGAAGCGATTTTTTCGTGTTTCGTAATGTGGTCCGGAGAAGCCATCTACCTTCTAGGTCTTCATGCCCCATCTTAGAACACATGGTCACTTTACTTATTTATTTATTTATATTTATTTGTGTGCTACTCTAAAATGAACTCTAAAGCGTTGTAATAGAATGCAAACTCACATGGTCGAAGTGCGTAGAGGGCAGCACCGCCGTCTCGCGCCCGTCGCCGTCCTATCCGTCACACACACAAGGACATTTACATGCAAGCACACCGACACCGGTACTAGGTATGTACATATACACAAGTGGAGAAAGGGCGTTGAACTCAAAGTTTCATATATATAAACTCTAGAAAAATTCGTATGTTAAATGTTTTTTATTGAACTTTTAAACAAGAGTTTGAAGTTGCGTTTTTTTATTTCCATTATCGCTTTGTAATAAGTCTTTAAGATATATTTTGATGGCTGAATTAAACTTGACCTGACTCTTGTCACTATTTTGTATCATTTATGAGATAATGATACGAGCAACAACTAAATATAGATCTATATAAACTGGCCTATCTGACCTAGTTAAACTTTGTATCAGTATTGTCACTTATTTCGTTCGACTTTTGGATTGATGATGGATAAACAATACATAGGGTATAGGTAAACCATATACAAGATACGACCCCAATCAACTGATAGATAATATCTGAAAAAGATTAAAAATGATCTTAAATAATCCAAGATGAAATTCAATATGGAACCGGTCGGACAGTCGACTATCTCTTTATCCACTTGTTTACACAAGCAAACACAACTTCTCGTATACAAGTCGTTTCAACAAGCCGTACATATTACCAAAGGGTTCTATCTATTCACACCATAGCATTTATATATGCGTTTAAATATTAAAATGCACGCCAATCAGAGATTAAAGTATTATTTACAATGGCACCCAAAACCAGATAACTTAAATCTATGTACACTATACAGTACAATTTACTGGTATGGTCAATTTTAATTCTAAATTTATCTATTATATTGCAATATTATAAGTAAAATGTAAAAGAGTGTATTTACATAAGTAATCATACGGTATTTGCCAAAAGGTCATACAAGTAATCTAAGTGAACAGTCCAAAATCATTAAGAGTTATTAAAATTCATTTCAAACATTGACACACTACTTTTGGCCCGCGCATTAACTTGTTTTCAAGCATGACATAGAAAAAAAGCCCTTAATTTATTTTTTAACTTTTTTCCAGCATCTTAATAAGCTGGAACACCAAAATGTTTAAATTTAACGACCTAATATAAATGGCCATACAATAGATAAATTTAATAATAGAAAAGACCGCAGTACCAAAGTACCCTATTTTACACCTAATCTACCAAAACCCACACTAACAACTAACTATAGCACTGACCTTCCAAATAAACTCGCCACTAGAAGAGTTGCTAGACTGAGAGTCACTATCGCTGTCCCACTCTTTCAATATTTCGGCTGCGCTGGGTTTGCTGTTCTGCTCGCACTCGGGCGACGCGGGCTCCGTGGGTGAGTCTTGGGAGAAAGATGTACTCATGATTTCTGCGGCGGGTCCTTAGGGAAAATAAACGTTATATTGTCAGACTAAAAGCGGAAACTAATTCTGTAGGTAATTTGTAGTTGTTTAAAGTAAAGTTAAACCCCATATTAATAATTATAACAAAAGCAATTTTAATATTAATAAGATGGACATTCCTTATTTGGTGGAACAGGTCTTAAAGTTGTACAGAAAGTAACACATAGAACAACTTTTAATTATAATAGAGGCTTTTGCTTGCCAATTTTAAACTTACTTCTGCTTATATAACTACGTTAATAATACTAAATTGACTTACCAGTGAATCTTATATCACTCAGCAACGGCAAATAGGTATCAAGCTGACAGTATTTTTTCTCATTCTGTAAAAAATCCTCTGTGGCTTCCCTATGAGATTCTATCTCTCCATTGGTCTTAATTTCCGGAGTTTTATCTTCTTCAAACTGTGGAGACTTTGCGGGACTTGCCAAGTCTACGATGGGAGACGCGACATTCGCAGGGGACTTCGGTTCCTCCGCGTCATCCACGTTGCTTTCCACAAGCTCCTCAAAATTCTCACTCAGGAAATTAACTGTAGCTATGTTGACTCCATTGCCGTTCATTTTCGGCACATCGGCGATTTTTGTTCGAATTATCGAACCATTGACTTGCTTTGGAGTACTATCGTTTTTTGGCGATTTGGACTCCGAATGTTCTGAAATGGACTGTGCCTTAGGAGATTCGATTTCGGATTTCGGTAGATCCGTTTCATTAGACTCGGGTACAATCGTTACAGGGTTTTGATCAACATTATCAACATCACTGTTTTGTTCGATAAATATTAAGCTGTTGTGTTCATTTGTTACTTCTCCATTAGACTTTAACTCCACCGTGGGTTTATCAAAATTTCTGTTTTGATGGGAGTCATAAGAAAAATTTACGTTCTCGGGGTGCGAGTCGTATGTTCGGTTAGGGCTAATTTTAGCTGCATTCGTGGGCACTTCGGTGACTATGATCGAGTGTGGTTGTTCGGTTTCGTCGTCCGGACCAAAGTTTATAAGCAGACTTGGTTCCACACCATCTTGAGATTCGATTAAATTCGATACAGGCGGAATCGGTAGCGATTGAGAATTATTACTTGACGGAATTTGATCGTCATTTTTGGAAGACTGAGTTTGATTTTCGAAGGATTGACTAGTGTAGTAGCTATTCGATTGATTATGTGATATGGAGCTCATAGCTAGCTCCCCGGACAATCGCTCGCTTTTGAGTAATAAAGAACTGGCATCAATTAGTGATGACAAATCCTGAGGACAATTCCTCGCAAAGTTCTCAAACTGCGAGAACCCAGAACTCACACTCTCCATGTTTTGACTAGAGCCTTCCCTAGAATTCAGATCTTGAGGCTTTGTGACAGCAGAGTTTTCAAAGTCTAAGTAATTTGGAGTACGATCAGCGAGTAAACTATTTCCACTGAGCGTTTTACTTTCACCCTCCAACAGAATTTCTGTTTCTTTCGTATCGTTTGTACTCTCGGTGTTGGTGGAAAGATCTTGAGGCCTCACTTCGACGGACTGTTGGAAATTTCTGAAACTAGGAAGAGAGGTGTCCGTGATCTCGGGCAATTGCATCGGGATTATTTCTACGTTATCACCGGCTCCAATTTCGATTAACGGGGTGCTCGTGATAGACGGCGCCATATTTCTGTATTGACTGTCATTAAGACTGTCGGGCATCTCGTTTACAATCTCGTCATGACACGGACTGTTCTCTGTTTCGGTCATGTTATCTTGCAAGCAAGATATATCCACACTATCTAACTTCTTAAGACTGTGCTCGGTTATATTCGGATTGGTAACATCGTTGCTTTGTTGTTCTTGAATCGGCTGCGGTGGCGAGAGCACTTCTTCGGGGTTTGGGCTTCTGCGTATGAGCTCGGGTTGCGGAAGCTTCCAAACATCCTCTAACCCAGAAACAGAGGTGCATGAGTACGACGGTATTCCTGACATTAGCGTGCCGTACGCTAAATCCTTAGATGGTTTCGTTGAGTCGTTCACATCAGCAGCGGATGGCGTGGTAATTACATCCGTTTTGACTTTCGTATACGTGTAGTTATCATTCGCGGTGATAGAATCTGGGGAGAAAGTCTCGCAGTTTTCCGATTTGCTGTCGTGTATGATATAAGTAGAGCAGTGACTGAGTTCCTGGGCGTCATCGTGGTGGGTGAGCGTGTCCGTGCTCTCGCTGTTCCCTTCGTTTTCGATATCGTTGTCAAATGCACAGTCGGGTTCCATGGCGAGGTCGTCGAAGTTTTCCTCTACGTTGTAGAGCGTATCGTTCGAGCACCATGAGTCTATGCTCGTGGCTTTGGACAGGCATTGGGACTCTGGTTTGGAGTGTTTGGCGTCGGTCGGCAGAGTCGTCTTGGAGGTGGACACTCGGGTGTTGTCGGATAGTTCCGGCGCGGAAGTGTCCGTCGTGGGGCTGACAAGGAAAGGTGACACCTGTGAGATGCGCTCGCAATTTGTGTCCTTATCGTCCTTGTTGTAAGTCCTATCATCGATTGGCGATAGAACCGGCTCTTTTAATATCAGCGGACTGGCGTTTAAACTGTCGGCGCTCATCGTGAGACTGCAAAGGAAACGTGTAGAAACTTAATTATGAGTAATAGTAGAATGCATGCGTGTTCAGTTGAAGGGTAACGGAAGGATATGTACATAACTGCAATAATTGATTAAGGCGATAAATGTGTCATAATAAAAGATTCATTCATATGATTGGAGCTTCTATACGAAATCTTAGAAACTACAAAGGCTAGGTATTTTACATGGATTGTCATGAAAACATAAAAATGACATTGAATTTGGTTTTAAATTTTTATATAAATAGTTTTGTAAGCAATTAAAAATTATGTCAATAACCCCTTATTTAAAAAAATGTAGTTCCTTAATCGTTTTCAAAATCTAATCGTTTTCAAAATATAAATGATAAGATTTTATATTTGACACAATCTTTGTTTCTCAATTCTACTATAGTTCGGCCGTTCAGAGAATGCGTTCCTGACAGATGTCAGAAAAATCACGCCTATGAAGTCCTGAATTTCTTATTAGTACAGACAATAGCTGTGATTGTAATACCTTATGGGCATGCCGAACTACCTAGTGATGGGAGATGAATCATCGTGCATAGTTTATAATACAAGTTACTGATATTTAAAAAAAGTATTTTATTTCATAGTACAAATTAACATTTAGGTTTATTTACGTACTCCTGTAATATACTTAATAAAATAAAATATTTGTAAGTACGTATATAAAATCTAATCTAGTCTGGCTGCTTAGAGATTGCGTTTCTGACAGGTCGTAATCGAATAGGCGATGTAACTTGGAACTGGCGTACAATTTACTTAATTTAATAAATTATACTTTATTCAATAGAAATACAGATTGTAACTTTGTAACAATAATAATTTGTGCAATAATAAAGAAAATGTTATTTCTTTTAAATAACGGTGTAGATCTGAGACTGCAATGGGTTCCGTCTCACGTCGGTATCAGGGGAAACGAGGAGGCTGACCTCCTTGCAAAGCAAGCTGTTGATAGTGGAAATGAGACCTATATTATTCCTGAACACACTGAAATTTTATCAAAATATAGATACAAAATATTTGAAAAGTGGAAAGTGAAATATCAAGTTCGAAAGGTATTTGGTACAGAATAGTGCAGAGTGAACCCCCTCGCATCCCCTGGTGCGCGACCAGCAGGCTGAGGCGGCTACTTATTGTGGTGGCTGGCAGACTGCGGACAGGTCACATTCCGCTACACAAATTTTACCACCTTATGCGAAGGGTAGATTCACCGAACTGTGCTATATGCGGAGTTATCGATGATATCTATCATTTATTGGTGGAGTGTGATAGGTCTGTCTCTGTAAGAGATCGAATGTGTGAGAATCGGCCAACATCTATTTTTCATAACAACGTTTGCTGAGGTCAGCTAGTATGACATATAATATTTGTCACAATTTTCATTTCTCTATTTAACTTAGTTTTTAAGTCACTTTAAAGGTATTAATACAACTAACAGCTAGAACTTACTCTCGACTGCTCGCGGCGGCCTCCTTACACACGGTATAGGTGTTGTTCTGCGAGTTGTCCCTCGAAGGCATGGTGTAGGTGTGTTCGTGGTTGCCGGTCGGCAGCTCCGTGACGTCATCAGTGGAGTTGTTGCAAGGCTCGGGGTAGCTTTCCGACGAGTCGGTGCGGATTGACGGGTTCCCTGCGTGGGCAAGGAATGAGATAGATAAGGCTTGGACATGGCATTTGTAGTAAAGTGACTTAGTTCAATGTTCAATCATTTCATTTCAATGTCTAAAGACTATATAACGTTTATTTCCATAGAAGCACAGGGCATACATGGACAGGTCAACTTAAAGTTAATTTAAATAAAAAGTTATCAAGGAGATAACATTGTCTTGACAGTTCGCTCATATTTATTACACATTTGATGGGTTTAATAAACATTTTGACATACCTATTTCGAAATAACAAAAATAAAATTTCGGTCGAATTTTAAAAAGTCAATAACACAAAAAACTCAGAAACCGTATGACTTGGAGATTTTATTACTTTGTATTTTTGTACGAAGAATTTACTCTGTCAATTGACATGCGTTTAATCCCCCGCCCCAGAATAACGTTTTCTTTCCTCCAATATAATGTATGCCAGGCTTGATAAAAAAATGTTGGGAACCCTTCTACAATATGTTTTGTATTTATTATTTTTTACTGATTCATAACCAAATTGGCAAGCAGTCGGAGAACCACCTTATCACGGTGGAAATGTTGAAATAATTGGACATACCTGAAGGACACCTATTCTGACGTCACAGTCCACTGGCGGCTCGTATGTCTACTTACATTGCATGTCGTTCTCGTAGGCAGAGAGCTGCGGGCCGGTCTCCTCCTGGATGGGGCTGAGCGCGCCCGGGTAGCTCACTACTAGCTCAGGAGGCGGAGGCAGCTCTACAGACCATTCAGCGTCACTGTCCACTGGCGGCTCGTATGTCTACTTACATTGCATGTCGTTCTCGTAGGCAGAGAGCTGCGGGCCGGTCTCCTCCTGGATGGGGCTGAGCGCGCCCGGGTAGCTCACTACTAGCTCCGGAGGCGGAGGCAGCTCTACAGACCATTCAGCGTCACTGTCCACTGGCGGCTCGTATGTCTACTTACATTGCATGTCGTTCTCGTAGGCAGAGAGCTGCGGGCCGGTCTCCTCCTGGATGGGGCTGAGCGCGCCCGGGTAGCTCACTACTAGTTCCGGAGGCGGAGGCAGCTCTACAGACCATTCAGCGTCACTGTCCACTGGCGGCTCGTATGTCTACTTACATTGCATGTCGTTCTCGTAGGCAGAGAGCTGCGGGCCGGTCTCCTCCTGGATGGGGCTGAGCGCGCCCGGGTAGCTCACTACTAGCTCAGGAGGCGGAGGCAGCTCTACAGACCATTCAGCGTCACTGTCCACTGGCGGCTCGTATGTCTACTTACATTGCATGTCGTTCTCGTAGGCAGAGAGCTGCGGGCCGGTCTCCTCCTGGATGGGGCTGAGCGCGCCCGGGTAGCTCACTACTAGTTCCGGAGGCGGAGGCAGCTCTACAGACCATTCAGCGTCACTGTCCACTGGCGGCTCGTATGTCTACTTACATTGCATGTCGTTCTCGTAGGCAGAGAGCTGCGGGCCGGTCTCCTCCTGGATGGGGCTGAGCGCGCCCGGGTAGCTCACTACTAGCTCAGGAGGCGGAGGCAGCTCTACAGACCATTCAGCGTCACTGTCCACTGGCGGCTCGTATGTCTACTTACATTGCATGTCGTTCTCGTAGGCAGAGAGCTGCGGGCCGGTCTCCTCCTGGATGGGGCTGAGCGCGCCCGGGTAGCTCACTACTAGCTCAGGAGGCGGAGGCAGCTCTACAGACCATTCAGCGTCACTGTCCACTGGCGGCTCGTATGTCTACTTACATTGCATGTCGTTCTCGTAGGCAGAGAGCTGCGGGCCGGTCTCCTCCTGGATGGGGCTGAGCGCGCCCGGGTAGCTCACTACTAGTTCCGGAGGCGGAGGCAGCTCTACAGACCATTCAGCGTCACTGTCCACTTGCGGTTCTATTGATGCCACCTGGAGAATAATTGACCAGTATAGACCAGACCAGGTTTATTTAGTTAAAAACAAAATTTCAAATATAAAATGATCTTTTTGCGCTTTAACTTTTAAATTTAATTCCATAGCGTTTTTTGCGGGGTAGTGAATTAAATCAGGCATTTATAAAAAAAAAACAAAGAACGTATTACATAGTGCTAGTCAGAAACTGTGTTATAGCTAGGTAATGTTGTAAAAGAAAAGTGACTCACTTGCGCCAACGGTAGCTTCAACTCCAGTTCATTCCTCAGCGCCTGCACGCACGCTTCATCCAAAGACAGGTTATCCCTTAGATCATCCAACGCGTCTCCATTTCCGGCTAGAAAAGCCTCGGGAATCTCATCATTTTCCCTCATCATACCGCCTTCTTCAATCAAACCTTCAACTGTCAACGGTCCAGAGTATTCGATATTCAAATTGTTTTCGTTCTCCGCTATAGCTAGTTTAGAAGTAATTTGCAATTCGATTTGATTCAAATCTATTTCATCGAGGTTGTTGGCGGGCGGTTCGCTCAGATCTATGTCTACTATGTAGGTGGGCGCGGAGGTGGACGGGAAAACTCCAGGGGAGTTGGGCGGTGTCGACGGTGACACATGTTTCTCAGTACCAGACGGACCACTGCCACTGTCGCTTGGTGGCTCTTCCTTAGGCTCGCTTATAGACGCTAGATCATCGAACCCATTATCATCGGGAAGTATATCTGGTACCTCATTGAGGAAATTTCCATCGCGTAGCGGCGAAGGCGTTTCTAGGTTCATCTCGCTAAAGTTCGCGGAGAATGCTAGGAGCTCTTCCCGGGGCATTTCCACCATTTCCAAGTTGTTTTTCATAGCTTTGCTCAGTTCAATGGAACAGTTGTCGAATGATCCGAGTACTACAGAGCTGTTTTCATCGAATGTGTCTGTTGGGTGGCTTTTTGTGGGGGAGTCGAATGGACTCAAACAATCAGATGGGCGTCTTTGATCTTTAGGAGTTGTTTCAGCAGCGTCTCTTGCGCATAGAATAACAAGCGTTTCGTTTTTCGTATCGTCGGCATCCAAAATATCAGCCGAGTTATCGCTAGCTAACGGTGTGCTAGCACAAATATTATCATGGCTGTTAACTCTTTCCATATGTATAAAATCATCTGTTTTCTTAATGATTTCTAAACTCGGCAGATCCATGTAAATAGTTGATTCGTTTCTGAAAGTGCCTTCCGGAACTTCAACGTACTGTGTAGTCTCTATATTCTTATTATCATTACTATCTATAGTACTATTTTGTATTTGACTATTACAAATGAGATCCATATACTCAGTGCTGCCGTTTGTCAGCTCATTCATATCATTATCAGATCTAGACATGGCTATATCATTCTTACAATCTACTTTCTCATTGACGATTTCACTATCAACTAAGTTTTCAATATTATTCGTATTTTGTACTACTGCAGGTGGCAAATCTGTAGGCATTCTTGATTCATTACTTTCCATCAGTTGTACACCATGTGTTTCACTCTTATCTGTTGGAACCGAACTTTCTTGTAAAGCAACACTATCTTCTGTGTTGGTTACAGTTGTTTCATGTGTAAGTTCTTGATTTACACAATCAGAATCAACCTTATTAAGCGTAGGTTCTTTTAGTGAAAAACCTTTCATTTCATTCTTTGTGGTGATAGGCGTTTCATTATGGTTGACTGTTTGTACTACTTCAGGGCCCTGTACTATTTCTAGATTAGATTCAGATTTATTTTGTAAATCCTTAGAGCTATCAGACACAATATCGAGATCACTAACTAATATCGTTTCATCTTTGCTGTAATTATTTTCGCTTTCGGTTGTCTCTGGCTCATCAAACGAATCAAGTTTAAATTGAGAAGCTTCAGTGGCATTTGAAGTTTCTTCGGTTACTGAAGGTAAGGTATCAATTTCTTCAATATTAGCCTCTCTGTTCACAGGCAAGTTGGCTTCATCTCTTTTCTCCTCGTTGACTTCACTCTTACTTAGAACCTCTTCGTTTTCTGTGTTCACTTCATCTGCTGACGTTTCATCATTAGTGTGCGTTTGCACTTCATCAGTTTTGGTTTCGCTTTCATCAACTTTAGTTCGTTCTTCACTTTTAGATCGCATTTCATCTGTTTCTGTTTTAAGATCATCTGTTTCAGTTTCTAATTCATCAGTTTCTGTTCTGATGTCTTCGCTTGTTTGCGTTTCATCCACATTGGATTTCTCATCACTCAACAGAATACCAATAGGCTTTAGCATGTGGGGTAATAATTGCATTTCATCATGACTTATTTGTTCCTCCACAGATTCAGAAACCTCTTTCTCATCGAGAGGCACACTCTCTGTATTCACTACATCAACTAATGACTTAGTTTCCTCATTATCAGTTCTTATACTATCACATGATGTTTCACAGTCTTTTACTATTAATTGTTCTTTAACAGTTTCACTTAAACTAGATTTCGAGACTACACATAACTCTTTTAGTTTCGGCACTTTCTTAACAACTATATCTTTTGGCAATTCTTCAGTTTGTTCTATAGTTTCCTCTAGATCGGATTTCGCAGTTAGATGTTCGACTTCGATGGAAACATCAAAGTCTCTCATAGGCGTATCGGGGGTGATATTCTCCAGCGTGTGTTGGCTTGTAGTGTCGCTGTGACGTTCGAAGGAATGGCTGAGCGTGCCAATAGTCACACGATCTACCTCTTCATCGTCGGCTTCATCGTCCTTCGGGAATCCAGTATCTAAAAGGTTCTGGAAGTTACTTATACCGGGCGATTTCACCATACTGGATTGGACCGGATAATCCTTCTTACAATCGAGGCTGAGGTTATCTCTGGAGGGACTGGCTTGATGGCTGGATTCGGAGCTGGAAGTTTTCTCCGAGTTGAGTATATTATCGAGATTCTTTATAACATCGCTGACGTCTTTGTAGTAGCTGACGTCGTCCTGACTGCCGGCTATGATTTCTTTGAGCCAGGGGTCGACGGAGCTGTCGGAGCGGTCGTTTTCCTTTTCTCTGTCGTCCATGATGTTTCCTTGGTTGCATTCGATAGCGGCGGTTTCGTTGTGGGTCAGGTAGATGTTTCCGACGTCCTCCAGGGAGCCGTGGAGGTTGGTGAGGCTTTCGGACTTGAGTTGCGAGTCGAGGGGGTCCTTGTCGGACATGATGGAGCTGGAGCGGGAGACGGCGGTGTCCATGTCGACGCTGAGGGTGTTGTCGATGTGCGTGTCCGACTCGGTGAAGTGCGCGGTGGATGTTGATGGTGCGTGGATTATCGCGATGTGCTCGTCCACCTGCAATTATGTTGATGGTTAAAAATCCAGCAGGTGGATACTTTTATACGGGTATTAAAAGGTTTTTTATAAAGAAAAATCTCCAGAGAGGCCGAAGGCTCTCGAAGAAGGGATATTACTGACTTATCATCACTTTACATCAAGTGAGATTGTGGTCAAATGAAGACTTATCGAGCATAAAAAATTATCGATGATGTTTCGCGTTATGACCCTTATTAACCCCTGGTATAATATTGTCAAAAACAACGTCGCATACTTTATTTACACTACATACACTGTTACTAGCGCCATTAGACTTCAGAAACATAACCCTTAACCACCACACCACAATTTAAAGGGCATTTCCATTATTTGTAATGTATTGTAGGGTTGCCCCCATCTCCATCCGTGAGAGATTCTAGCCGGTATCAGCCACAATAGTGAATAATAATAATAATAACTCTTTATTACACACCAAGATAAAACAAAACAAAAATGGACTTAAAGCTAAATACAAAATGCGTAATGGGCGACATTATTGCTTAAAGCAATAAGGCAATAAGTGATTGTATTCTTTATGTAGTTTAACCTTAATTAGTTGATGATAGGTTGAGTAGTCTGTACCTTGGGTATGGAGTTGGGCTTGAGCGTCTGCCAGCGCCGCTCGAAGTCCTCGCCGGCGTAGAGGTCGGCGGCGGGCGCGGCGCGCGCCGCCTCGTGCGTGGCGCGCAGGTGCTCCACGAGCGCGTGCACCTGGCCGGCGCTCGGCCGGGCTTCCGGGGACAGGTTCCAGCATAGCTGCATTACTTGGTACCTGTGGAATTGTATATTATGCTACTATTATTTAATACTTTTAGGAAAAAATTGTGTTTTTTTTCGACTATATCTAAAACGATTGCACGGTTATGACTATTCTGGTAGATAGCTGATGTAAGAAAGTGTAAGTTAATAAAGGCTACTTGTCTCTCTTTTCGTCAGAAAATAATTAAAAATGCGGATGAACTTGCTGGTATAAGATACAGATAGTATAAAACATAGCCCGTTGCTATTTGGAACTCAAATAATTAAAATTACTTATTTCATCTACTTAAATAGCTTCAAGAGCTGTTAAAATATCGCCTACCAAAAATAACAAAAAGATACACATACTAGGTACCTATGATATTGTAACATTTAATTTAAATGCCCTGTTCATTATTATCTTCTGTTACTTATTATAACAGGCAATATGCATGTACATAGATACTCACAGATGGCTTTTGTAAGGGCAGGGCAGCTCAGGCGGTGGCGAAGGCGCGCCCCCAGTAGGAATAGAGCCCCAAGAACACACCTCCCAGATCAAAGTACCCAGCGACCATATCTCGCTGCTCGGCTGGAATAAAAACGGTACTTTATAACAGTTATACTTGACGACTGGTATTTGTATAATTATTATTAAGGCTCATCAGTATCAGTAACATTGCATAATATAAATAAAAGCTATTTTAATGGAAGGTATAGTTTTAGAACCGTGAATAGCAAACTTCTATGGTTCCCTTCATTTATGATTTCATACCATAAAAAACCCCAGCATAGCCCTCTCAATATTGTTCTCAGAGCAACTCTTGCCTCAATAAAAATAAATATTGCCGGACAATCCACACATCAATATTTATAAAAAAGATTTCACTTCTTATGACAGACTTATAAGATGGTTAATAAACCGTTTAAAAAAAAGTTTTTAACAACAGCAAAATTTAGTGAAAAATCTGTTTGATAACAATTCAACAAAAGCTTTTTACCCTGACTTATCTCTTGTCGCAAAATAAGGCATAAATAGGCTTACTTTGTGTTTTAGCTAATTCAGTTATATTGTGATTCGAGATGTTTTTAGCGAGCGTTGTTTATTCAAGCAGCAAGTGTCGGATCGAAAGTAGTAATTGACTACATACCCTGGTTAAATACTTTCGATTAACTAATATGTTAGATTTAAATATGTTAGAAAGTGACACTTATGTTCTACATGTCGTATCCGAAAAAGGAGAACCTAGACTGTTTTAGTGTTGTCTATTGTGTGCCCGAATGTGGCTGGCGAATCCAAATTTGGTTTTAAATACTTTGAAGCAGGGCGCACAGAGCAGTTGGCCACTGCTATCATAGGTGTAATTGTAGGAAGGCTTGATTAAAGTGACACTTACCGTGTAGACGGCGCCACGTCGCAACACTTCAGGCGCGAAGCAGTCATGCTGCGGTTCGACAATTTCGTACCGCCCGAGCACCGCGCGAGCCTCCTCCGAGTTCCCGCGAACTAGTACCGACCCGCCCCAGAGATATCTGTGACGAGACAAACAATAATGAAAAAAATTACCAATCTGTTTTTACTATTCATTATTGATTCCAATTTAAAAACATCATGATTTAGCTGCTGGACGACTACAGCAGCCGGTAGGTCTCCCTCAAGTATTAATTATTTCAGTTGTCATTATTGCACTCACCGATAGACATCAGCAAAAACAAGCATTTATAAAAATCGATTACCCTTAGTATTGTAAACAATCGATTTGTATATTTAGAGTACATTTTTTAACAAAAAACACTTTTGCCTATAATATTTTTTATATAAAACACGATCTTTAGTAAATTGGGTACAAAATTGACAATTTCTTAGCTTTCATTGCAATTTATTTCTATAATAGATCTTTTTTTTGGAACTTATAAAGTTTGTACTACATACATCAAAGAGAAGTTTAGATACAGGCATATGTACTAGTACACTATAACCATAACAGCGATTATGTCCATACTAGATGAGAATCGCCATGCGCGGACGATTCACGATATAAAATTATTTATTTTAAAATCATATTCTGTTCTAAGCTCACCCATAAGTAAATCCATTGGAGTGCATGTACGCGAGGGCCGAGCTGACGTCGCTCATTAGCTGCAGTGGCACCCCGTTCTCGTTGAGGATCGCCATGCGCGGACGGTTCACGATGAGGTATCTTTGAAGATCCTACAAAATTTACTTTGTTGATCACGGGACAATACTTGGCATGACAACGACACGAAAGCGATGCATCACGCGAAACTTACATGCACTGCATCGTCTTGAATTTTAGTTTTGCAATATAAAACAAAATGTAGGTGTATTTTTTTATAAATCTAAATTTAAAATTTAAGAAAAACCCCCGATTCCAATGCCTTCATTTCCTTAAATGTAAAACAACATAATATTATGTAATGTGGACGCGATGCGCTATCATTTGATACACTAGTATATTTGCAGATTTTCTGTTTTCCTTCCCTACTCTCACCCCCATAACATTTAAACGGCTCAACCGATTTTCATGAAACATGTCTAAGAACACCCGGGCCAAACTCGCCTTTCATACAAAAAAAACTAAATTGAAATCGCTCCATCCGTTCGGAAGCTATGATGCTACAGACAGACACGTCAGTCTTATCTTTTTTGGTCGGGGGTTAAAAATAGGTCTGGCCGTGCTGCAGCTGAGGATAAATGCTCCAGGGACTTGCTTTGTGGATCTCACCTGGGTGCAGAGCTCAAAGAGCAGCAGCCAAGGCTCCTCCTCGAGGCACTTGCCCAGGAACTGCAAGATTAGCTCGTGCCGCAGCTGACGGTATATGCGAGTCTCCTCTAGGAAGCGGGCCTTCTCCTCCAGGGAACTATTCTGGTTGAGGATCTTCACAGCCACAGTTTGATTGCCGTCCTCTGCCTCTATTTCACTTGCCACCACCTGAACGAAATGAAGGGTTGTGATATCAAGTTTTTACTCTCTCTCAAAACACGTTTAAAATGTTGACATAAGAACAAGACATACTGAAGTTTATAGGGCAATACGGTGCAATAATAGCTACTAATTATTTTCCATACAGATATAATTACATTTACAATCAATACTAATCTTAATGACGGCAAAGTGCGTTTTAATGTTTACTAAATGTTACTTTCAAGAGAGAAGTCCCTGTGTCCCAGCAGTGGGAACGTTAATAGGGTGATGATGATGAGATGTTACTTCATTAAAGTTTATGCTCAACCGGATAGCTAATTAACCATCAAGTTTATTCACATACATTTTGGGACTGAATTATGCAAATACTCATAAGCCAAACCTAATCTTGCGTTGATTCCCTGTGATCATCATACAATGTATTGGTATAAACCTTAAAGTAAATTATAATCAGCATTATCACACGGATGTTAAAAAGAGATACGTAGCGTACTCCAGAGCTCTATGATATCATCAAAAATCTGTTACGCAAACTTCGCCATCATTATTATCAAATGGACAAATCAGAATTGCCTCTGATGGCAAAGAATAATGGGGTTAGTACTATATCGCTGGTCCAATGCGAGATAAGTCGGTGTGGCTCTAGGATATTGTTTGAAACCCTTATCCACTTGCAAATTTCTACTACTTACTCTTTAAATACTCCAATAAATCGAAATCTGTTTTCCTTATTATTCTGTAATAAAAACTAATCTGCATTCATCCCTTACCCTGCCGAACCATCCTCGCCCCACCTCCCGTAGATACTGCAAGTTATTCCGAGGGAAGTGTTCGCTCGCTGTAACAATAAAAGCAAGTCAATCGATTAGCTCTCCTCGATTGACAACTCCGTCGTCTGTTCATGGGAAACTTAATGGCTGAGCGACCACAATTGCTACGGTCACGGCAAAAACTGTCAACGAGGTATTTAGAGGTGCATTGTGTGCTAAGTGTGTCAAGATTTAAGCGGATTTTAATTGTCATAGCTGTACGTGATTTTAGGCTGGCACTTTCATTAGACCTAGTATTCTACTAATATTATAAACACGAAGTTTTTGTGGTTGTAAGTGTGTGTGTTTATTGCTCTTTTACGCGACAACTACTAGATGGATTTTGATGATACTTCACAATAATATAGCTTACATATAAGAATAACAAATAGGCTACCTTTTACCGCGGTAAATAACAATTATTACGAGCAAAGCCCGGTTTGAATCAAATTTTTCGTGTTTGGTAATGTGGTCCGGAGAAGCCATCTTCTAGGCCTTCATGCTCCATCTTAGACCACATCGTCACTTTGCATCAGGTGAGATTGTGGTCAAATGAAAGCTTATCAATAATAAAAAAAATAATAATAATAATATTTGGCATGGACATAGCTGTTTTCCCAGTAATGGACAAAAGCTACTTTTAACCGCGGGAAAAAAATATTATTACGCGGACAAGGCCGCGGGCGGGCAGCTAGTTTTAGAATATAAGGAGGACTAAGGATTTTGGTAACAAAGCTGTTCATGGCACCAATCCTTCCAATTTATATGTGGTAAATAACCGCGTGGACCTGAGGCGTTTTACAGATCTCTGATATCATCCACAATCTGTTCTGCATACATTTATGCTGTGGATTTAAAATCTACTAATGCTTTGGCTAAGCTGGTAAATAAAAAATTATATAAATAAATAAAAAAATACCGCTGAAAACTGAAAATTATGATGATTTTCTTTAAACCATATTAACCAAGTTCTTAAATGAATTAACCAAAATGTACATACACCCTCCTTTCTTTTCTTCAGTTGAAGTAAGCAATTTAATTTGCGTATGTTTTGTATCAATAAATAACTAAACTTTGA
Organism: Gymnoscelis rufifasciata; assembly: GCA_929108375.1. Classification (NCBI taxonomy): domain Eukaryota; kingdom Metazoa; phylum Arthropoda; class Insecta; order Lepidoptera; family Geometridae; genus Gymnoscelis; species Gymnoscelis rufifasciata. Next base: position 13,751,294 of record OV815311.1, read on the forward strand.
GAAATCAAATTTGATGATAAGATTAAATATATTTTTATAAGTCCAGAGGCAGAACTGTATAGAATAAGTAAAAATGTTGTAAGCTCATTGTCAATTAACGGTTTTTATGAGAAAATAAATATCTTTGAACCTAAATACGACTAATTCGCATCATCGTGGCAATAGCCAAGAGTAAATCCATTGGACAAGTCCCACAGCATTACTCAATTCTACGAGCAGATAAATTTGAGCCCTCAGAACATAATAATAAAGATTAATGTCAAATATTAGAAAAAGGACGCTTGTGATCAAAGCAAACACGCCACTACAATTAACTCTGAACGCGAGATATGACATCGAGCGCTGTGCCCGCCGACCTAATTCAAACGAAAAGCCAACTCAGTGTTATGAAAAGGGTGCCGCCTTCGCGCCACTCCAGTGCTAGTGAATCATTGACATATCTCGGCTCTATTGGCTTATGCAAGCCGCTCGCCTTTTGTAGGGAAAATGCATGTCAATGCGATTTAAAGTGTATTAAACTGCCTCAGTAGCGCGGAGCAAGAGGCATATAGGTAGGGTTTGATTCCCGCCGAGGGGTCAACAGTTTGTATGTTCTGCAAGCATTTTCCCCTTGGTCTGGGTGTATAATATGTATTATAAAAATATCTATATATGTATGCCATTATATTAATCATATCAGATGTCTAGTACCTACCCGTAACACAAGCTTAGAGCTAGCTACAACGGGGCTATGTGTTGTGTGGATTGTCCGGAAATATTTATTTTTATTATTAACAATATACCAAAGCTATGTTAATTAAACTACTCGAGTTTTATTTCAGTAACTAATATTTAGTTTGTTTATTAGTTGCTTGTATGTGGAAAATTTAAAGCTTGAGATATCGTGTTTTACTTATTTTGAGAATAAACCGTGGGAAAACAAGGCTTTTAACATCTATCAATCAGTCTTTACTTTAGATAAAAAATCGCGTAAAATGTTATTAAAACACGCATCATCGTTTTGGTAACGCTGTCTACACACACACCTTCGTCCTAAAGAGAGTTTTGGATTACAAAATGCGAAAAAGCAAATGTACTTACTGAACCATTCAGAGTACGGCTCGAGCGGATCATCGGGGTGAATCTCCATCGGCAGCGGATCGAAGAGTATGATAGACTCGCGGCTGTTGACATATCTGTTCGCGTTCCGCTCCTCGTTCTCGTTGAAGATGTAGGCGGCCGCGTTGTTGTTGGCGATGTTCTGCATCTCGCGTAGCGATATAGGCCCATTGTTGTTGTCCTCGCCGGCTACGTTGTTGTTCGCGGGCTCCGAGAAGCCAGAGTCTGGGGGCTGCGCGCGTTGGGGGGTCTGGATGTGAGAAGCGCTCGCCGTGAATAGCTGTAACGATAGGTTCTTGTTAAAATATAGGTAATTGGGAGTTTAATTCCCTGAAGTCCGGTACCCGGTGAAGTATCTTCAGTACCGATAATATTGAGGTTTATTATAATGACTGCAGAACATGCTAGAATAACTTACTTTGTATTTATCTGAACTCGTGTCATGAGTCATACAAAACTAACAAATAAGCAATTACAAAAATATCCAAGAAAAACATTAATTAAGTACATGTTTTTACTAAGAAATCTTGTTTCTTAAAAAACATGACTAATAAATACTTAAGATACTGTTTCGAGGAATTTTGTTCATGCAGGTGACAAAAACCTTGGACGGAACACAGAAATAAAAATTATATAAGAGACTAGCATGCATCAATACAGCAAACAAACAAACACAAATCCCTTTTTAAAAGACCAACATGTAAGGTTCTTCAAATTGTCTTAAGATTTCAAGACACTTTTGACAAAAATGTATAAAATTCGCATACGTCGCGTTGTAGTATCATTGTAAGAAACCTATTTGAACAACGAAGAGGACATTCTGAAGAACCTTGCTATCCGAAAAGCGAACGCAAATAGCTCGTTACATTGGCAATTCGAGAATACTGCGATCGATCAGGTGGAAACCTTTGCCACTCAATAGAGTGTTAATAATTTTGCTTTTTTTTATTTATTAATTAAACTTGCAAGTTAGTTACACTAGGTGTGTATTCTAACTGTCAAGGTTAAGGTGCACCAAAATAATTGAAGATTTATGATTGTCTATCTTACTAATCACCTTTGCACTTTTAAGTAAGCGCTTAGCAGATTCAATACATATTTTAATATTAAGTCAAATAACTGACATCAAGGTACATGTGGAACTTGATCTTGATGATCAAAAGAGTTTCGAATCGCCAATGCAAAAGCGCAGTTCCCAAATCGTCCAAAAACACAATTCCACACTCGCACATAACACAGCATTATATATTCGTTAGATACCTGATTGTCCGCTCCTTCGTTTGGCTGGAGACAAGAGAAAACAATGCAAGTGAGATACAATCTTACAGTCTCGCGCAAATGCTAGGTGCACAATACAAGGACCTATGTTAATTGGATAATGTAACTGTCGTGAGATAACCAGATTTCACTCAAAGGCTCTGTACCATACTAATGTAACATATTATACCATTATATTTTACCTGTTATACCTACAAGTGATGTTCCGATCATATGTATCTTATTACAATGCGTAGATGGTAAAGTTTGTGATTTCAAATCGCAGTTGAGAAAAGGTCGTGCAGATTGACCTGACTCTACAAACCAGTGCGTGGCTAGAGCTTGGCGAACACTAAAACAGCATTTGGAATATCATATATTATAATTAAACCTTTGAAATTATATTATTTCTGCCAAAGCCCGGGATAAAATAGGTATATAATAAGTAGGTAGCTATCTAAAAGTTTTGGTGAAAATGTTTGGGCATTGGTACACGCCCGCCCACTCTAGATTAGGGTTTGTATTACTGGGAGAAGTAAAGGGTTTATGAACAAAACATTTTCACATAATATTTTAAGTTAAAACATTAATAAAATAATTTATAACGAATAACATCTGAGGATAAAGTTGTAACTAAGTTTAAGCAACACCCAACCCATGTTAATTATAATCGAATATAGTGTACCTATTCAAAATTGGATAGAGCACTTTGGTTAATTTGACATCGCGTGTGGCCGCTTTCGCTGTAACTCACTCGTAGTTTCACAAACGCAGCCTTTGAAGATAGAGCATTCGTTTCATGGCAAGTTTTGTTACATCTCTATAAAAAAAAAATATAAATTTGGCTTATACTACACCTATGGTTCCTTGTAAAGTTAATACATATTTTGCAAAACGAAGACACAAAATAGGTCAAATTTTGTTTTTTTTTAATGCATAAATTATGCATTCATCTGTGACCCATCCAAGTACATACTGACTTGGCGCAACGTTGTCAAATAAATAAAGGCCCTTTATTAATTTATTTTGAGTAACGTTAAGAGCAGTAAAAAATACGCGTTTTACACTTTGAGCACGGAAGCCTAAAATTCATAAATAAGAAGGAGGTATGTATGTATTCAATTATAGCTTTAATAGAGACAGTAGGGTTTCTACAAAATATGCACACAGGTCGCTGTTAATGCTCATTGCACTTTTCATCGATCTTCCAAACATCCTAACTATGTATCTACGGATATTGGCATTTGGCATCAAGTCTGACGACACTTTCTCCTTACCACCAATACAGAATACGTATACATAAATACCCGCCGTAATATAGCTATCTAATCCACCACATCCTTCGTCGATTAACACATGTTTAACCTTTATACGACCTCGGCGTAACTCCAGTGCATCGCGGATGACGTAACCTATGAATGAACATAATCATGGGCTTGAATCGATGCTACAATAGTAGTCCAGGATACGTGTAATGACCGTAACAAAACAGTTTACATTGCGTTGAAGGACATGCTCATGTTTTCCCACATTTCGGCTAATGATATTGTATTCCAGACAATTTCCGATCTTTTTGTCGTTGCGCCAATTTTCTCATCAAGACGCGTGTTTTTTATTTAATCGAAAATCCTTACAAAACCTAACCCCAAAATCGTAGAAAACTGTGAGGGATAATAAAACGCACTCCAGTTGACTCTAGGTTTGTGCAATACAAGAAGTGGGAAAGCATACAAATTATCATAATTATAAAGTAAGTAAAATTTGTGATTAAGACCCAGCGGAGTTTAGTCAATCTGGGAGTTCAAAATGCTTAAATTATGAATGATAATAATTACATATATTTATCTGGTTGATTATTACACCGATAAAGGAAAGAGTAGGTCTCAATTACGCGCACGCAAGACATAGTCGCGTCTTAAAAACTGTACTATATTCAGCAACATAAATATATACAATAAGCTCGCGAGTACATATATTACGTGCAAACAAAACGTAACACGAAAGCCGTGTTCAAGGAAACGCCGCAACACAATCAAATTACCACGTTCAGCGTACAAATTGACATAAAAACAGTTCCTATGGAAATCAACAATGGATGGTTATTCTCATGATCGAGTGACAAGTCAAATACATGGAGTATAACAATGAAGTAGTAAAGAACTTTATGATTTCTTGTGTCCTGGCTATTTTTAACCTCCGACGAAAAAGGAAGGCTGTTATAAGTTTGACGTGTCTGTCTGTGGCATCATAGCTCCCTAACTGATGAAGGGATTTCAATTTAGGTTTTTTTTTTGTATGAAAAGTGTGTTTCGTGTTCTTATACATATTTGATGAAAATCGGTTGACGCATTTAAAAGTTATTGGGGGTTAAAGTGGGGAAGAAAAACCGAAAATCTGCTAATATACTTGAGTGGTGTCTCAAATAAAAGCGCATAACGAACAAATTACAAAATAGTATAACTTTTGCTTTAAAGGGAACTTTTAATTACAAATTTAATTTATTAGCTTTACGAATTTCATATAAGGATGCTGATGCAATCACAAAATAAGTTTAATTACGAAATACGAAGAACTAAGAAGCGACTTGTCGGAATTGCGGCCTGCGCTGCGATAACAAAAAACTGGAAGTCTACGCGGATGGCATTATGTTTAGCACGGGAAGTTCTAAGGCTGAAATGATGTTAATGATAACATGGTATCTGATTACTAACACAGCTAGAAAGCGTTTAAACAGTAGATCTGGACCATACCATTGATTAGCAATGATCTAAATATATGGATCGAATACGAGGGTAGCCGCTCTACGCTCGGTCCTGAATAAATCCTAAATGTGATATCCAGTATGTTGTTATAAATAATCTCAAATATGCAGTTAACTTGCCCATAAAAGTGTTTTTTTTTTTAATTGTTTATAAGCCTTCATTTGACCACAATCTCACCTGATATAAAGTGACGATGTGGTCTAAGATGGGACATGAAGACCTAGAAGGTAGATGGTTTCTCCGGGCCACATTACCATACACGAAAAAATCGTTTCACGCACTGGCCCAGCCCGGAATTTTTGCATCGTATTTTCCCGCAGTAAAAAGTTACCTATAGCCTTCCTCGATAAAAAGGATAGATAGAATAAGCGCGTTCAAGCAAACAAACTCTTCAAGTCATTTATTGAATTTTGATTTTCGACGTTTATACATTATAGCATGAAATTTTACGACCCTATTAGGTCCCATAAAATCTCCAATTCTTTATATCATGCAAACGCTCTCATTCTATCCAGAATCCACAGTAATATAACAACCCGATACTGTGTCTGTATATTCATCATATTTTAAACGAACGAATAAGTTGACAAAACGCATAAGCTTTGACGAACACATTGTGAATTCCCAACGGAAATAGATTTAAAATGGCTTCGTTTTCTTGCCAAAATAATTGGAATAGCATTGTGGGCAATGACATTCTTTTTTCGGGGAGCCGCATTAAATTACAGCAAAGTACTGACATTTTTAAGGATAATAAGACGATAAGATATTCGTCGACAAGTTTTTTCAGGGTTCCGTACCCAAAGGGTAAAACGGGACCATATTACTGAGACTTCGTTGTCTGTCTGTCTGACAATCTGTCACCAGGCATGGACATGACTGACATGACATGACTCATGGACCTTGATTGTTTTGACAGTTGAGTTTTTAAAATGAGAGTTCAAATTTTGAGGGATGACGCTATTTCTGTTGCCGCTATAACAACATATACTAAAACTAGCTGACGTTGTTTTGCAAAATTTTTTTTTTTTTTTTTCAAAATGAAAAATAGATGTTGGCCGATTCTCATAGATACCGGATAAGCACAAAACATTTCATCAATATCGGTCAAGCCGTTTCGGAGGAGTTCGATTACGCACCCCGTGACTGAAGAATTGTATATATTAGATAAATACATAAATAAGGGGGCTCACATACAACAACGTAATTTTTATAAAGCTACGCGTTTGCGCGAGGTCAGTTCTTGGATGAGTGACCGCTCTGACTGCATCTTTTTGCACTGTAAAACATTTTTTTTTTCCTTATTTTTTTGCCACATTCACACGGACCCTCTGTTTTGTATGAGTATATCTCTAATCTATCAAATTTAATTTATTATCTACTGACATTTCTACTCGACATGCTTTATACAAAACACGTATACAGCATGCGCATAAACTTTTGTTAATTCAGTTGCTCATCCCAACTTTCAAACATTTCAAAATTACATTTTAACTTGTTAGAGAGCTTGATAGGACGACGGCTCATTCACCGCTACTTCATGAAAACAGCTGAACTGGTTTTTAGTTGACCTAGATTTTTGCCATTAAGTTCTTTTATGCTCCATATTTAGTGCTTCCGACTATATTTTTCATACACATTATTACGATTTCATTAATTCTTTGTAAAAGGTTGGATAGTTTTATCTATGATCTAGGTTTTACCGTAAACGTATATTTGTAATTTATAATATGCCAAAGACTATAATAATACGCGGACAGACATAACGTACAAAATTATTAATATAAACAACAATCGATATATTCCAGAGACATTTACTTATTAATAATCTTAGAAATGTCGAGGTACCTATTTATCTCGTTCCAAGCCAAAAAGCGCACAAACACAATTATTTTCATGACCATCACCATTTATTTCATGATCATTTTAGCAGTAGGCCAAATACTTATGAAAAACTCGAAAAATCCGGTATAACAGTTATCAATTGCAAACATAGTAGCATCTGCAGTGGGTTATCAGCTTTTCACGCAGATCAGAATATCGCACGCGAGATGAAATAACTATCAACTACTAGTACGTATAAACTGCAACTGTTGTGTACAGAACTCTATGATAGAAGAAGCGCTCATTAAAAAGACTCATCGTAGCTCAAGGCGAGCACGTGTAGTGCAGTGCTGATATTCTGAGCTTTAGGTCGATGGGACAAGGTCTAGAATATGCCGGGGTACAGTAATTAGTTTGGACGTGAGTCATACTGAAGAGCCCGCATTAAACTGCGCTTATCGGGGTACCTACGTGCTACACAGACTGCTCTTTAATATACTGCTTGTTTTGATGATTAGGGACGTAAAGCACATTTTAAGCAGTTACAGAAACTGTTACCGTTTGCAGTATCACAGCAGCATTGTATGTCCGCAGTATCACAGAGTACAGAAATGCAGTATATTGTTCTAAAATAATATTTTTAAGCGACTTGAAAAAGATAGATATTCTGAATTCAACACGTAGTATTTTATGAAATCTTTTCTCCGTGATAGAGTATTCCATTAATCAATCATTATTATTTAAAGCCATATCACATAATTAACCCCCGACCAAAAAAGAGAGGTGTTATAAGTTTGACGTGTCTGTCTGTCTGTTACATCATAGCTCCCGAACGGATGGAGCGATTTCAATTTAGTTTTTTTTTTGTATGAAAGGTGAGTTTGGCCCGGGTGTTCTTAGACATGTTTCATGAAAATCGGTTGAGCCGTTTAAAAGTTATGGGGGTGAGTGTGGGGAAGGAAAACAGAAAATCTTCAAATATACTATCAAATGAAAGCGCATCGCGTCCACATTACATAATGTTATGTTGTTTTACATTTAAGGAAATGAAGGCATTGGAATCGGGGGTTTTTCTTATATTTTAAATTAAAATTAATAACCAAGTTTATTTTAATCGTATCTCAACACTGCTGTTACAAAAATTCAAATGATAACAATTGATCCATTTTCTAAATTCTTACTTTATTATTTCTTTTAAAATTTTGTTGACAAGAAGTCTGTTACTTTTAGTAAAATATGTTTATTTTTCTATTAAATAGTCTGTCTATTAACCCTTCATGTTTCAACTGCTGCACCAACGATGTTGATACTTGTTTTGGAACTAGTTTAGATTCGACCGCAGAGCAAAAACCTAGTACCTCATGTGTAAAATCAAGACAATAAGATTCCAAAATACGTTCACATTTTAAGAAGCGTTGGATATACGAGTAGTCTGACACAAAACAGATTATGTACTTCATATCATAAAAATGCGTTATTTTCTTCACATCTACTGATGTTAGGAGAAACTTTATCAATATGTAGAGATCAATCATCGATTTACTTTCAATCTTAAACGATTACAGATTTCCTCGTAATGATCGAGACGGAACAGATAGACGTAGAAACTCGACTACCTGTAGGTAAAGAAAGCTAAAATATCAGATTACTGTGGCCGACAAGTTGTCAGTACATCGAATACTGCTAATTGATAATGAGTCACGTGTAAACAGGCATGCATACATACATAGTGCACTTAAAGCTAATAACTATGTAACTGAGAAACGTGATATCTTGACGCCACTAACATTAATGGAAATAATGTTAGATGTGGCTAATTAAGCCGATGTTCCATTTCGGTTGTTTTCTGACTATTGATTTTGATCTTCTTAGTCTACTAAAATCTGGAATTTACCCAGCAGTGGACTAAGATAGGCTGGGATAATAATGATGTTGAGTCTACTAAAAGCTTAGGGATAGTTTCCAAAATCTGTAAATTGTAATGTGATGAATGATAGGATTAACTTTACGTAAGACAAAACCATTGACATGGTTTTAGGAAAATATTAATTATTTAAGTTTATTTCAAAATAGATAAATATAGTGATGCTTTAACATAATAAAAATAAAACATCAGAGAGGAAGCGCTGGCTGGTGTGCGCATAAAGAATATGCGATATTAAAGAGTTTATGGCTGAATCATAAAAATATGCATACACTCGTATGTGTATGAGCGCCAAAATCCGTGGCCGTAATCCGTCCGCCAAGGAAAGCACATTTGTGTTTAGAATAAATACAAAATTAAATATAAATAGGAAGGTATATTCGACAGCTTGCATCTATATCAATAAAGTATCGATCTCGATGCGATATTCTAATAATGTTTTATATACCAGCGATACGTAGATTGTAGGTCTCAAAAGGCAACCAATAGAACATAACGGTACATTTCTGGGATTGCGCCCGTATATAATAAGGAAACATGAATCAAAGCAGCAATAGTGGAGGTGTGAAACGATGGCGTAGGAGGGCACGACTGGGGTGTGCCTATCCCCGGCTCCTTGCCAACTAGAAGCGCCACTGCATTGTTCGCCAGCCGGCATTCTCCAATTTATAGCTATCTAAATCTAGTCCTAATCCCGCACGAAATAAGGCAGTAGGAAAATTCCGCGCATGCAAATGTATCGTTGTCATTTGAATGTCTCGCGCCTAGTCTAGGGTTTTTATAAGAGCATCTCAAATTCTGTCGCCGTGCAGAGTTCAGAAAATGTTTTGTAGCATCAAAAATGACCACATTTCACAGAGTTATTTCGAATGGCAGGATTTCCAGTTAGTTTCAAAAACGAATCGTAATTATTAACGACTTGCAGGTACATACAGTGTGTTGAATGCCAAGCATTTGTATTATAATGCGGATGCAATAAACTAGAAGTAGTAAAGTTGCACTGTAAACGCGGGCTTTATTCAGTTACATTTGTGACGGAACATCTTATTATGATTTATATAAATATAAGTTTTGTGATGAAAACGCAAGAAAATCTGAATCAACTTTTGTTTTAAATCCAAATCTTATCTTATACTAGCTGACCCCAGCAAACGTTGTTTTGCAAAATGAAAAATAGATGTTGGCCGATTCTCAGACCTACTCAATATGTTTACGAAATTTCATCAATATCGGTCAAGCCGTTTCGGAGGAGTATGGCAACGAAAACTGTGACGCGAGAATTTTATATATAAGATATATAAAATTCACCTGTCACGGTGTTAGTTACAGGCTTATCCGATTATTATGAAATTTTATATGCATATTCAGTAGGTCTGAGAATCGGCTTTATTTTTCATTTTGCAAAACAACGTTTGCTGGGGTTAGTTAGTTTATTTATAAAGTGACTTGCACAGGCAATGTTTACATTGAGACGTTGTCTGTCGAGCAGGTGGGTGTGCGTGCTGACTCACAAGCAGATAAGACTATCAGACGAGTCTCAGTTACGTTTTCTAGATCACGCGTTGTTTACGTTTAAAGAACGGCGCAATTGCTGAGCTTTGAGATTGAGGACTGCAAGGTCAATCCATGACTAGACATCTACGAATAAATGCGTAAACAAACGCGAAAATGCAAACTTTGTAGCACTTTGTGTAATAATACCGATTTCTACGAATATAAACTTTGACCTTCGTAGAAAATACGCTACAAGGAAGAGAATTTGTCTCCAATGCAGAAGCCAGCATTCGAACCCGTTCTACAGGTCAACTTTTCACCAGTACTGACAAAAACTTGAACAGATGAAGTTGATTTAAACAATAAGTAAAGGGAAATCAGTAATTTGGTGAGAATTTTATTTATTTGATTCCATAACTGGCCGGCAACCGGCGAGAGGAGTTTGTGAGACAAGATTATTCGGTACATGTAGACACTTGATTTTTATATCAAGCGTGAACACAACACGCGTAACATAAGGAGCCTAGTTCACGACCAGGGATGAAAACAAATAATATTGACTGCGCAAACAAAGGTATTTACAAAAGTAATTAGACCAACATTGCACTGAGGGTATGGATGACGGAGCATAAAAATGCTATCAGAAAACAAATAGCTGAAATGAGCCACTTTGCTGATTAACGAGTGATATCACTACATCACGAATTACTATGCTAACTGACGAGAAAACGAACGTAAACTGCTTTCAACGGTAATGAAAGTAGAAAATTATTGATCGCGTGTTTTAAAACACTCATAAATTAATGGATACTTAAGTGATAGGTTATTTCAGGATTTAGTAAATAACCTATCACTAAAGTGTTCGGGGGTATTTTTTAATATAAGCTGTCGCCGTGATCGGTCGGACACACAAACACACTTCGTGATCCCGTTGTCTAGGTATACGGAAAATAATATATCACCTAATGACAAGATACTCTATAAGTAATTACAGACGCAGATCCACGATTTTGATTAACAAATCGAACCTATAGGTTTATGTATGGTATCCAGCTTACAAGGAAACAGTAGACCATAAGCTTTGCCGAGGTCGAATAGGCGACGCCGAAATAAATAAGTACCCCGCAGACTCCATTCATATGGAAAGCCATAAAGCCTAGAAGCAAACACGTGTGCAATGAGTAACGAACATAAAACCGTCGGTACTAAATGTAAAGTAAATGAGGAGTGGCGCATCACAGCAGAGAATAGACACACAATAGATGCCAAATGTGATGTGCCGGTGAGTAATTGTCAATACCTCCGCAACTTTGTCGTTTAGTGGTAGCAGCTATTTAACCACAGCTCAAAGAACCAAAAACTCGTGAGTACAGCAAAGCCAGAAAGCAAAATAAACCCTACGTACGTATGCAGGTATCATAAGAACCAGATCAAAATGTTCCGCGTAGATACTTTTATCTTAACATGCAAGTTTAGTTGCAATCTAAATTTAATTACGTAATCTGAGTTCATAACTAGAACTAGTACAATCTATGTTACATCTGATTGATATGATATAGAAAATGCTCGTAAGGAGGGTAAGTATTTTCTTAAACAACTTGTAGTTTTAAACGACCTCCCTAAATCTGTTTTGGGCTGTTTGCCACAAAGCTGCCTTGAAATTTATGGAGCTAGCGCCTTTGTGAATTAAATAATTTATATACAAGTATAATAATATAGTATAATCTATTGCATTATAATATGTGTCCTATCTGCTGCGGCATTTATTTAAGAACTACTTATTAACATTCCGAGTTTCAGTCAAATTCATTCGTCATTTTGCTACTTTAATTTGCGCAAAGTTTCGCTTTTGTGTTACTTTAGCTTTTCACGCCAAGTTATATTATAGAGATTTTTAAGCGGGAACCACGAATAACCTGCGGTTAAGTTAAGCGGTTACCCTCTTTATGGCCTTACACGATAAATTGACTATGTAAAATCGATTATTTTACAAATTTGACCAGAATTTCCTCTTCATCTTTATAAAATTTGTACAGATTTTAACAAAATTGACGAATACAAAAGATACCACCAAAGATATTTTATATGCAATGAACAGCAGCTCCAATCTCATTACCACTGCACTGGCATAAATGACAGCTGTTTCACATAACTGTAATTGGAAATCTAGTTTTTGGCCGCGACAACAATTTACCGTTTATCTATGTGGATCAATGTGTCAATTCTCGGGCCAGATCAGATGGGTTTATCCGCCATGTACACTGACAATACATCGTCAAAGAACAATCGATGTTTATAGCACATGCCTGAGATCTAAGAGCATAATTTCACAATGAATGGTATGTAGACTATGTAGCAGAATGCCAGGATATCGTATGCATCTTCAATTGCATAAAATTGTAAATACATAGTGACATTCACCAACCCGCACTTGGCCAGCGTGGTAAATTAAGAAATAATAATAATAAAAATAATAAAAATGTTTATTGCATCAACTTAAAAAACTATAAATACAGGTTCTGGAGTCACCCTTTAAGCAAAATTTGCTTGTGTTGGGAGACCCCGCTCTTACCAATAATAGATCAAGAATATTTAAGTATTTGCTTAACTAATAATCTCTCTCGTTAAGAGAGAAGTTTCTGTGACCCAGCAGTGGGATGATGATGATGACATAGCGTAATTTTAGCAATCTAAACACCCTATTTTTTAAAGTCTTGAAAAAAGGAGGAGGTTCCCGGGGATTCTATTTTCATAATAACCTATTCTTACGCATTTTAATAATTACATGATTTTATTTAAAAACAGCACAATATTTCCAAAGTAGCAACATTGAAATTTAATTCCATTCCTTGAGTTATTCTCGTCCATCCGTATTTGATAGACTTGAAGTAAACAGTTTGATTTTTATTAAACTTGCTGAGAATTAACAAGGAAATAGATAATTCGCATTTAACTCATTCAAACTTCATCATAGTTATACCTGTATAAATTCCAACAATATCGATATTAACGGCAACTCTTCCAACCTGAATGACATTTAGGAAGGTAGTGTCAAGCCTCGATATCCGAGGTGGGTGACAATGACGTCACAAAAGGGACAGTTAGGCCTTGAAGCTGACGTAATACGCAGCTACCCGAAATGGTGTTACACCACCCACGAGCCTTTGGGGGTGTTTCTTTAATTTACAGCTGTTTGTACTGAGATAAAGTTACACAAAAAAAGTAAACTCGTCAGTGATTATAAGGCAATTTATGGGAAGAATCGATTTATTTTTAATGATGCTCAGGACGATAGTGCGTTCTGAGTTCTAGGTTTGTAATCAACTAGATGGGCGTGGGCATTATATCGAATAATACCGTCCAGGGATTAACGTCTCCCGGCCTGAAAATTAAGATTGATCTTCATGTTGGGTCAGTAGGGGTGCCTACTGCGATTTATTCAGATTATATTCAGAGCCATTCCTTTTAAACAAAAAATAAAACAATAAAGTATGTTTTCAATAGTTTTGTCTTTGGTTTACTATATTGAGAATGCTAGTGCCAGAGCCAGCAGAGTTCCTCACATAAATAAAATTTGAAAGTAATCTAAGTTGACGAATATGCACTTGCTAACTTAAAAGTATTACAACATTAGTCGGCAATGCTAAAACTTCGGCTAAATCTGAATCCACGTCTCTTTTTCTCAAAGTACCTTCAAACGCACAACATGCAATATATTGTATTGTAGGTGACCCGACTATTAAGACTAAGATCTGGATGCAGGGTCAGCGCGCTCATAGCGTTCAGGCTATAAACCTAATTTTAGGGATGCTTATGATTAGGAGAATATATATCTACCAGGTTGCCAATTCAAAAATGTGGCCATAGGTATTTAAAAAAAGTTTGGTCCTCGAGTTTCATTCTCTGCAAATACAAAACTCTGGAAAATGCATTCTCATGTTTTTTTTAATAAAATATCTTCCAAATAACGATAATATATAAACGGACTCTGAAAAATGTCTGCCATTGCTGCTTCCCTTACATACGGCCAAGCAAGTGATTTTTTCAGTATCCTTATATATTTTGTAGCATCCTGGTAGATATATATTTCTTAATCATAAGCGTGCCAAAACATATGTGGTTTTGAGCCTGTACTGCCTGCAGCGGGATCTCAGCCTATATTATTAGCTAACCTATATTATTAGTATCATATCTAGTATGGGAATCTGATTGCCTAAGCCATTAGCGCCACCCCAAGGTCACAGGCTTGTACTGTAACAGAATCACGGGGCTTGGTTATAGGCCTGTATTAAAACTGACAGATGACACAATAGCGCTTCCCATAGACAAGGGCGTGCCGGGTGCGACGACCCCACCCGTCCGCTGATTGCGCTGCAACTTTTATTGGCCAATCGTTAGGGGTGTCACCTCTGGCTTGCATTGTTTTATGCAGTTTTATGATTTATGGATAGTTAAGTATACGTGTAAGGACTTATTTAAAAAGAACTGCTATTTCTAGCTAGTAAGTAAACTTAATTGGCTAAACACACAAATACCTTTTTACGCCTTCTTTTGCGTCTATTATAAACCACGGTGAACAGCTCTGATCGAACTGTTATTGAACATATATAGCTCTAATTTACGTTTTTCAATAACGTTTTTTAACGTTTATATCTGATATAAAGTATTTCTGTAAATAGTATTTTTTATGAATACGGGCACTCTAGGAATCTTTCAGACTGTCAGTTTCAAGCGCTCTTCGGTCAGAACATTGTCAGTACTTTTTTGTTGATAAATTGCTGTGTTTATTATCCGCCAATCTTCAATAGCAGCACAGCAAATACGCAGGGCTAAAGGTATGAGCCTTCGTTGTGAAATTAGTAAGATTGAGAGAGATTTAGTCGTCGAATCTGACCTTGGAAAGATATGGGTAGCATTTCGTTTGTCTTTTACATATTAAGAAACTTTCTTTTGAAATAAATAAGTTATTATTAAATTTGTAGTGTTTACTCATATTATTTAGTATGTAGTTATGTATGTATGTGAGGGTCTTCTGGTCAGTCGGAATAAACCAAAGTTAATGAGCGAACAGTGTTTCCTTATCCCGAAAAGAACCTTAGATACATTACAAAATTCAATTAGACTGATAAATGATGATTGAATGGTATGTATATAACTCTTTTTTTATTAAATGATTTATTTTTAGTGGTAGCAACCCTGTTGTGCGGGAGTAAGATTATGACGCCCATGCTTCCACGCGACGTGTGGATGAATAACAGATAACATGACTAAAACTGGGCTGCATTTCATAGTTGCTGCCAAATACTTGGGCACTGACTAACGTGTTCTATAATTTGTTGCTTAATGACTTGTTAGAGGTTAATTTTGGGAGAATTATTACATATTTTCTAACAATAAAATACATTTAAGGACAGACGCATTTTGTTTTTTTTTACTGTTTATATGATCTCAGGACAAGATATCAAACAGATTTAGTCCCCAATTTCTAACTACAAATCGAGTTTTAATGAACAAAGTTCAAGCATTGTAAAATGACAATTTGATCTCAGTTAGGCGGTAAGTTTAGCCTGATTTGATAGCATTTATAGCCAATGATGAAATCTAGGCTTAAGCTGTCTGTGATCTGAACCGTGTCTTCGACCAAAAGACATAATAAACAATTAAATATTATAGGCGATTTAATTCTGAGCGCAGTTTGTTGGTTAAATAGAGTGAATCTGGCCTCACTTTTCGTTACATTATTACATAATATACGAAGTACTTAGTGTCACATAATGATCAAGTTAATAGGCCAGACAATGTCTAACTTTTGAACGATTTTTTCGTGTTTCGTAATATGGTCCGGAGAAGCCATCTTCTTATTCAGACCTTCTAGGTCTTCATGCCCCATCTTAGACCACATCGTCACTTTACATCAGGTGAGATTGTGGTCAAATGAAGGCTTGCCTAGCATTAACAAAAATAAATAAATAAATCGCCATTCATGGGACCAGGCCATCATCAGTATAGCAGCAGGCTCCAATTTACTAACATTATAGAGGAATATTTTATTAATATGACATACCTTGCAGTCTTTATGTCTGTAACACCAAGTGCAGCCGAGAAGGAAGGCAACAGCAACGACGACCAGCGCCAGCGCCGGTATCGCCACGTACGCGCTCTCCGCCCAGCCTTCCAGTGATGCATCTACAATATAATACAGTGTCTAATGTCAAAATGTCAAATATACACGATATAAGATATATATCACTAGCTGACCCCAGCAAACGTTGTTTTGCAAAATGAAAAATAGATAGTAGCCGATTCTCAGAGTTACTGAATATGCTTACATAATTTCATGCGAATCGGTCTAGCCGTTTGGAGGAGTACGGGAACGAACATTGTGACACGAGAATTTAATATATAATATTATATCCTCATAATTATAGACTAGCCTAACACACGGTGTTCCAAGTGTTTTTGTATTTTCACGCGGCAAAGCTGTATTTTCAAAATTTTCAATCAAACGCAAAAATATTTTTTCTAATTGGACCAGTTGTCCCTGGGATTAGCGAGTTCAAACAAACAAACAAACTACTATAATAGGCTTATATCGTGTTGAACGAAATTTTAAAATAATACTAATTAGCAGGAACTTACGAACATAGCCCAGCATTCGCAAGATTGTTACGTTAGTATCATTTTAGATGAAAATTTAAGTTTCGTTTTTACCCGAACACGTTTTTGACGTAATTGTCAAATGTAGGAGCGTAGAAAGTTTAGGGTCGAAAACTATATACTTACCTACCTACTAGGTATGAGTTTTTTAACTCTTTTCTCAATTTTTAGGTTGTCAATTTTAATGCTTACTACAGTTAATATTATTTTTTCGGGTAGAGATTAACCCCTGGTGCAACATGCAATACATGTAAACATTTCCATAAAAACAATGATTCATACTTCTTTGTTTTAAAGTGCAAAATGCAACAAATATGAATTTATCTGTGATTTAGAAAATTATTTATGTGATGCCATGAAATATGTACTCAGCTATTTATTATTTCTAAAATTGAATTATAAATTAACAATAAAGTGACATTCATCAACCTGCACTTGACCAATGCGGTGAATTAAGGCCCACTCTCTCATTTAGCGAGAAGTCTGTCATCAGTGTCCCATCAGTGTTAATAGGGTATTGATTAATTAATTAATGCAATATTATTATATAAATAAACTCTGGTTACACATTTTAGAAAATTAAAGCTAGCAACAGGACAACTTTATTTTCTAGAGATACAATTTCCTAGTGTAATTTTATTTAAATGTAAATTAATTTAAATACAATGGATAGTTTATTTTTATGGAAATTACCTACAGGAGCACAAAAAATGTTGACCCTATGGCCCATCCTGTTTATTAACTAGCTTGAGCTGGTTAAAATATCATTAATCATAATTATGATATTTTTTATATAATATAAATTTATAACTATCATGTATTAGATTATCTGATTTAATGAAGCATGAACATTACTTTTGTGTATCTGCAATTATCTAAAAATTAGATAATTAGATACAGATTTAGATTCTCAATCATAATTAGGTATTAATGAAAAATTTAACTGTTAATTCTCTGCCTATATCCCAGATATGAACCTGAAGTTTTAAACGTTTAATTTTTAAACAAAAATATTTAAAAAAATTTTTTTTTGTATCGATTTGATAATTTACTATTACCTTCCTGGGGGTCCCCAAAAGCTAGATAAAAAACATGACGCATCTAATACGACGGGAACTAACCTTTTTATTATTTACACTCGCCCCTGAGACTTTATATATGAACAAAAATATTTACGAGGTCTAGTATCGATCTGAAAATAAATCAGGATCTTCCTTGTGATCTCTATAAGCTATAAAAAAACATCAAACATGTACAGAGACGGGAACAACCTTTTTCACACCCTTACTTTGAAAATTTTACAACTTACGTCCATATAATTTTTTTTTTGTATCGATCTGATAATTCACTTTTATCTTCCTAGGGGTCCTCAAAGTCTAGGAAAAAAACATAAAACTCCTAATACGACGGGAACTAACCTTTTTATTAAATACACTCGCTCCTTAAAACTATATAAATACAAAAAAAAAATTACGAGGACAAGTATCGATCTAAAAATTCATGAGTATCTTCCTCATGGACTCTACAAGCTACAAAAAAAAACATCATACGTGTAAAGAGACGGGAACTACCCTTTTCGATAATCACACCCCCTACATTGAAGATTTAAATTATTATATACTTATAAGACTAGTATCGATCTGAAAATTGATGGGAACCTTACTCGTATAATTTTGTATAATTTTTTTTTTAATTTATATAGTTTTAAGGAGCTAGTGTATTTAATAAAAAGGTTAGTTCCCGTCGTATTTGGAGTTTTATGTTTTTTTCCTAGACTTTGGGGACCCCTAGGAAGATAATAGTGAATTATCAGATCGATACAAAAAAAAAATTATATGGACGTTAGTTTTAAAATTTTCAAAGTAAGGGTGTGAAAAGGGTTGTTCCCGTCTCTGTACATGTTTGATGTTTTTTTTTATAGCTTATAGAGATCACAAGGAAGATCCTGATTTATTTTCAGATCGAAACTAGTCCTCGTAAATATTTTTGTTCATATATAAAGTCTCAGGGGCGAGTGTAAATAATAAAAAGGTTAGTTCCCGTCGTATTAGATGCGTCATGTTTTTTATCTAGCTTTTGGGGACCCCCAGGAAGGTAATAGTAAATTATCAAATCAATATAAAATTATTTTTTTTAATATTTTGATTAAAAATTAAATGTTTAAAACTTCAGGTTCATTCCCAGATAATGTTGCGGGAACAACATGTAACAGCTAATAATATTAAAGTGAAAGCAGTTTAATCATCAATCTATTTCATTTGAGGTTTATTTTTATTCACATATCTTAGTTTTTATATATTGTATTGTGTGCAATCAAGTATTAAAAACTTTTTCTAGGTAGATACATCAAATGGTTCATGGCTCAATGTTAAAAATAATCAAAGATCAATCGCTGAATTTGAGGCAACTCATCATATAGAGCTATATGATCTTATCATATAGCAAACAACAATATAATTTGAGCACTCCAATATAAAATGCATCTTTGGTGCAAACAAGCAATGGTCACAACTCTATCTCTGGTATATTCTATAGGTTTTTGTTTTAAGATAAATTGGTGTCAAGATTTTTTTATGGCAGTGGCTCACAGGACTCGATACATTTTCCGCAGCACCAGAGTTATTTTTTATTCTGATATTGAACAATTTGAAGGAGTCATATAAATTATTACCCCAGAAGTCTGTAAACATCTTAATCATATTAGTTAAGAAACCATCTAAAGATTTAGCTAAATTGTATGAGTAATAATGTGTTTTAATATTTTTTACATAATTAAATACCAAAGTAAATATTATTATTAGTCTGTTGGTTGAGAATTCAGATCTAAGGATTATGTTCTTATTATAAATTTTATTTGTATAACATAAATTTTAATAAAAGATGTGTGCTGTATTATGAATTTTGTTGTGAAATATATTTCCTTAGTTACATTGGTAAATATTAGGTTGAGCATAATTCTTAGGAATTATATGTTAATTATATTAAATAATGTAAGGACAGCTTGACTGCTTCATAGATTCAGTTTTCTGTTTGATAGATACCTACTGTGAGAATTAATTTACACTGTTCTAATATTTACAGAAACACAAAATACACGTGCATATTTTGCTACACTAGATGTTTTGAATATACAATAGCTATATGCAGTATTCAGCTCGCATGCCATGTGAATGAGTGCATTCCCAAGTGTTTTTGTTTTTGATTACGATTCTCCAAGTTGAAAATAACACGTAGATGGTTTGGTATATGAATAAAACTATGCTTAGTTACAATTCAGTTAAATCTGTATCCCTCATTTAGTTAAAAACATGCATTTTATCGCTCAAATGACTCACCGTGAGGGTAGGTTTGCGGCGTTAGTCGCACAGGCAATCCAAATCCCAAATGCGAGCCGGTCAAGGACACAAATAACACCACCCATAGCGAACTCATCATTGTCACATTATTTGCACAGGTTTCGTATTTTTCTTCTCATTATTTATCGTTTTCATACATCACCACAACACAAAAAATACACGGTTCATGACAGGTTGCACTTTTGAGATTTTACCATACAAGTTGCGATTATTCCACTTAATTTTATTTCTACCAGCACATAGCAACACACTAGAATATTTTGAAAATATATAACTATTATTTTTTATTCGATTTCGTGTAGATTTACATAAAAATTGCGCAACCCACAGCTGTAACGAACGCCATTTTTATTTGATTGTGATGCCAGATTAAAATAAATACACAAACGTTTACTTATTTTTAGTTGCAACACCAAATGTTTTGTGTTTTTCTTCTTCTTTCATGGCAATGGCGAACATGTAAACGTTTTATGGAAGATTTTGCAATACAGGTATTTGTCAAGGTGGCCAGCCATACTACTGTACCAACTGCGTTATTTAAATCTCATTAAGAAATAAATATACAATAAATTAAAAAAAAACCCATAGTTAGCATTTAGGTCAAAATCGTCAATGAATTGATAACTAACCATTATAAATCCACGACTGGGTTCGGAAACATATTTTTCAAATAGCAAAATCGATTTCCATAAAAGTATATTATATAGTATTTGACGATACTTCAAGAAGCTAATAATAATAATAAATTAAATTAAGTGGTCAATTCAATTCAATTTCTTATAATTGGAATTTGCGCTTGATGCGTCAGTTTGCCAGTGTCGAGTTAAATAAAATTATAAAGTGAAAATTATGTTACTCAATTGAACGCCATTTTGCGTTTTTTTTGTGTATCCAATTAAGTGGTCAGGTAGTCACTGCGAAACAATGAAACAATCTGTCAAACTGTCTTACTGTCTTTTCAAGTTTTTATTATATTGTCAAAGTCATCGGCAAACAAATTTCATACTCCAAGAACTTTTCAAGTTTAAACGCCACCTACTAAGAACTTGACTTGACTTTTCAAGCAAGAATCTAAAAAATGTGTCTAAATTTTCAAGCACAGTAATGATTTCATACAAAAAGAATAATCGCAACTGATTTTTGAGACGAATGCTCGTAAACTTGGCTTCAAATAACCTAAAAACACATGTACGGTACCAGTGTTTTGTACAGCCGAGTAGTTAGATGTAGTTTCCGTTCGTACTCGAACAGTTCTAGGAAATTATTGGAATTGCTAGCAAATATGCCGAAATCGCACCAAGAGCGGATAAATAGTACGCAGCGTCAGAGGCTAAACGTAAATAAAAAAACTGATCGATATCCTCCTTCGAATGTATACCTGCAAGTCCTAGGGTCTGGAGCCAGAGGTGCTCCTAATACCGTTTATCTCTTCACAGATCACAAAAGGTGAGTTTTTTTAAATCATATTTAATTTAAAAAAAAAAAGCCTAGTTCATTTTAGAATTTGTATTAAAGTAATAGTTTAAGGGTTTTAAAGGGTACAAGTTAGAGTAGAATCTGGGATAAACTCTACAGTTTATCTACAAGAGGATTCTACTCTATTGGTTTTTAGCCAGCAAAATAAAACTTTAATAATATTATTGCAAATAGACTTCAGCGCTACACTTAAATACCTACTTATAGAAACCTTAAGTAAAAAATTGCTAAGCCTTTTTTGTTAATTTGTTTAAATTACAGATATCTATTCAATTGTGGAGAATGCACCCAGCGGCTGGCCCATGAGCACAAAGTGAAATTATCTAAACTAGAACACATTTTCATCACTGGCAAGAGTTGGAAGAATATTGGAGGCTTACCAGGGCTATCACTGACATTGCAAGATGTTGGGGTACCAAATATTACCTTGCATGGCCCTGAAGGACTGGTCAGTGAAATAGCACCCCAAAATATTATCACATCTCAGAACTATAGACTTTTGATTTTAAGCAATTTTAAGAATTTATTTTAGTTTATTATTATTTTTTAACAATATAATTAATTAAACTAACATTTCTTAAAATTTATTTATTTATTATATGTTTTTTTCAGGATGAATTATACAAAGCTACAAAGAGATTTGTCATAATGAAAGAAATGAGTGTTACAATGGCAAATTGTTCTAAAGATGAGGATTACTCAGACAGTGCTATAAGTGTCAAATATATTGAATTGTAAGTACCCTAATCACCATAGTGTAAACCCATCCATTTAGTATGTAATGTGATTTTACCTATGATAAACTAAAAGTATTAGAAAAACCTTTACAAAACCTTTACCTAATACAAATAAATTTATGAGTATTAATAAAACAATATCTATATATAAAAACAGGCTAATATTTTTAAGTAAAAAAATGCCAAAATTCTACCTATATGTCACCTATTTTATCGCGACGAGCCTCTCGCTACTAGGGCATACACGCCGCGCTCGTGGCAGGCTCGCTGCGGGCTCGTCGTCGGAAAGTGGCGCCCTCACAGCAAGCACGCGACTTTCTCGATGTCAAACGCATGCGACTGACACAGAAAAGAAAATAGAAAAAATTCGTCAAGGAAACGTGGCGGTTCCGTTACGAGTCGCGACTGAATACTTGCTCAATCATGGAAAGTATCCGAGGAGGAAAGGGCGGTCGCGATTTCCTCTCTCGTCGATACGGGCCCTAAGAGTGTCAATCATGTTTTATACAAATAATTTTATTTAACAGAGGGCCACATGACTGTCTCTTCAAAGGAAAACCTCCAGCCAAAAAACAGAAGCTTGATAATAAGGACAAGGAATTTGAGAAGTTTGTGCATGACGAAACTGATTATTACCGGCGAGATAATACCAACTTGGCCAAGCAAACTGACCTATCAAAATTAAAGAAAAGATCTCCATCACCTAGTAGTCCAGGTTAGTAGAATAGAAAAATGCTCCAAGCCCCAAATGCCCTGTGTTCCAAACATCAAAATAATTAATAAAATGGGGACATTACAGATGGCGCCACTAGCACTTTTTCTTATGCACTTCATTTCAATTACAGGATATGAAAACAAAGCATTTTATTAATTTGATTGCTAAATCATGTATCATAGTGATCAATATCTAAATGAAATAGTGTAAGTTAATGTTTGGGTTGGATCCCCATCAAGCTCATTGGATTTTATTTTTATTTGAATGTCATTTTTAATTACACTAAAATCAATGACATTGTTCCTAAGAACAGATCTTTGTTTGTCTAAGAGTTCCCTTCCTACACTGCACCCGAAACTCATGTTATATCCTCTACATCCTGTATAATTATGTGTAATTGGCGCTTTAGACACTAAGCGCGTCGACCGTTTTTGATGGTTCGTATGTCTACAAATTTGTCTTCACGAGTATCAATAAATACATGACATTAATGAAAATTCAATATGCCGACTGCTTACCTGTTAGAAAATGTATGTTCCGCGTTGGAATTTATTTGTAGAAGACTACTAGACTTGTTTTGCTTCTCTTAATTTATGACTTGGTAATTTTTACGTAGCCAGGTTAATTAATTTTCATAATATTATTTTTATTATGTAATTTCATTTTCTTTTATTTGGATGGTAATGTCAACAGAACCAAAGAAGTTAGCAGCACTGCACAACCTTAACAAACGCAGCAACTCCACCCTCGCCTACGTGGTAACCCTGAAGAAGCGGATGGGTACATTAGACCTGGCGAAGTGCGTGGAGTACGGAGTGAAGCCGGGTCCACTACTGGGGCAGTTGAAGAGCGGTCGTGACGTCATCTTGCCGAACGGAAACCTGGTTCTATCCTCTGACGTGAAGACGCCCGATGATCCTGGACCGGTGTTTATTGGTCAGTACATAACTTATTTCTTAGGAAATATCCGAAATATTATGATAGGCGGTTTAGTAAGACATCTCATGTATTTATTTTTTGTTAAACGATGATATTGAGTGGGGTAAGATGGGGGTTTATGTTAAACTTTATTCAATACTAGTGCCCCGCCCCAACTTCTCACGGGTTTTATTCAATTTTTTTTCCCAGTAATTATTCTATTTTTTCTCGCCTTTTAAACCTTCCCTAGACCTCCACGAACATTTCAAGACTATGATAAGATAAATCCGTTCAGCCGTTCTCGAGTTTTAATCAGACTAACGAACAACAATTCATTTTTATTTATATAGATTATGACTTAAAACAGGTTACATACCACGGTTTTGATCGGTATTTGACGGTTTTAAGTCATAATATTGTTAAAAACCAATTTAATTTAAAAAGCTATTTCACTTTATTCATCATCAAGGGGAGAATCTAAGTTTGACGTGTCTAAAAAAAACCAAGCAATGGAAATAAATGATTTTGTATCTGATGATATTGAGAAGGGGAGGTTCAAAAATGCTTAAAAAAGGTCACGTGATTAATGGATGCCCCAAATCCCGAACTGATTACTTTACAACCCCTTATTAAAAATGTTTACTTTATTTTCAGTAATGGAAGTACCCGACATATCATACCTGAAGGAGTCGGAGTTCCAATCTCACTTCGACAACGGCATGAACCCTCCCGAGAACATTCCCGCGGTGGTGGTGCATTTGACCCCACCGCACGTCTTCAGTGAGCCTACGTAAGTCTAGGGATACTCCAGCTATCTCATTATATCTCTTCGTGACGATTACTACAGCAGATCTCATCTGCTATCTTATTTTGGTTTGGGGAATTGATGCACTGATAGAATAGAATAGAATAGAATAGAAAGAGTTTTATTTACTTCATAAACACACAATACAATTACAATTAAAGTTAACATAAAAGCAGTTTAACAAAAATACTTTAGTAAAAATATTTAAACGTAAATCGGTTTCCACTCAGCATAATGCTGTAGCAGCTAGGTGAGCTGGCTACAGCGCTGGTTTTCAGTGGTACCGTAGCTGGTTTTCAGTGATGATGATGATAAAGCGTAGGTAGTAGCGTGTTGGGATATCACCCTAACTTACTAGTACCCTACCCAGCCCAACTCCTTGGTGTAGAGTAGGTTTATATTAAGCAGCCGTTTCTGCATAAGCTTGTGGAAGTGGACTTGACCACTTCTCTTTTCGAAGACGCCATCTTCTGTGTCAGTGCGGAGAACTACTACATGTTCCACTATTTCGTAATGCAGGCACGGTATAGACTGCAAACTATAGCCTATATATATATATAGTCTTGAAAATATGATGGTTGAATATCACATTCATTATTAAATTTAGCTATTGTTGTAAAGCTGTGTTGTTCTATTCGCTTCTCAACTCAGTATAAAACATTGAAGCGCACTGTCAAGACAATGTTATTTCCTTGATAATTTTTATACAAACAATTTAGTTTTATTAATTTAAAGCTGACCTGTCCTTGTAAGCCTGTGCTCCTAAGGAAATAAATGTATTGACTTTGACTTTAATGATCCGATTGCGAACAGCTAAAATTGACACCTCGCGGCATATTGCGCATACTCTTGCCCAACTTGAAACAAAGTAGCCCGACTTCTTGATGTGTCTAAGCCCCGATTGCACCATTGACTATAAACGCGATCAGATCGGGCTTAACTAGGAATCACCAAACTGAGATAAAATTGTCATTTAATTGTCATTTCAATTATATGCTACAAAACTCGATTTGTAGGATAGTATTTGTAGGGATTTCGAATTGACGCGGCTCACGCTTAAACATAGCGCATCTACTAAATTAGAATGACTTCAAAAAAAAAAATGCGAAATGCTTAAAGTTTGACGCACAGTTTTCATTTAACAGTTGATGTTTTGTGTTCCAGGGTCTCGTCTGAAAATCAGCGCACCTCCGCGCTCTAAGTGTGGGGTTGCATTATGCTGAGGCGGGGCCTTTTGACACATCACAAAATTATGTTGTTATTTGTTGTTTTTCTTTGTTTTATTGTATTTTGTGTTGTGATGTGTCAATAAATGTTTCTCTCTCTCTCTCTAACAGATACCAAAACTTCATGTCAAACTTCGGCAACCACACCCGCCACATAGCGCTCAACACTCAGAACTCCTGTCTGGGTTCCGAAGCGGTGCACAGAACGCAGCACAAGCTGCATCTCCTGGACGCTGATATATTCCCGATGCTGAAGGACGCGAGTCTACCAGCTGTTTGGAACTCAAATACCGCGCCGAATAACGATAGCCCGGTGCGGCGCGGGCTAGAGGATCTTAAAAATAAGGTATTTAAACTTTCGAAACTATCATGGTTATCAATACTGTTTAGAATTTTCGAATTTATTTTAGAATATTCGCTTCTCAACTCAGTACTATAAAAAATTGAAGCGAACTGTCAAGACAATGTTATTTCCTTGATTATTCTTAGTTTTTATTTAAATTAGCTTTAGGTTGACCTGCCCATGTATGCATAAGCGTCTAAGGAAATAAACGTTTTGAATTTGACTTTGAATTAGAAGGGTATTATGATTGATTGTCTTTCGAGTTTCCCGATATTTCGGCACAGTTACATGCGCCATGATCACGGTTGAACTGAGCGTGTGTGCCGAAATATCGAGAAAATCGAAAGACAATCAATCCCCTTATAAATCTAAATAGTAAGGTGCTCAAAATAAAAGAAATAAGGGGAATGCTGCACTATAATTATTGTATATTGGGATATTGCATGGTCGCTTTGTTTATAAACTCCCATTAAAAAAAGGGATATAAGTGTGTTCATTACTAAAATTTGTATGCCTAAACTCGTAATCAGATGCTTTCCCACTTTATATAGTTGCTTATGGCTTTCGGTGGTTGTAAAGTAACATATTTTTAGATTGCCCTCGCCCAGTTCCAGAATATAATAAACTTGGAGGGGTCCAAAGGGGACGGGATGAGTTCCAATGAGACGGACTCGCGGGTGGAAGCCATCTCGGGGCGAACACTCACGATCTTCCACTTACGGCCGAAGAAACAGCTTGATAGGTAAGTGATACAATATTTCAGTACGGCCCAAGAAACAGCTTGAAAGGCAAGCAGTTCTTTGTAATGTAACATTAATTTTGCTAATGTTCACTTGCAATAAGCATAACAGTTACAAAGGTACAACGGTACCTCACATATTATCACGCCTATCAAACTCTTATCACTTTTTCTTAATATGTTGGTACAGCTAGCGCGATAAGAGTTTGGCTTTGACCGTTATTGCGCAGAAATCAGAAATTGGGTATCAACGGTCATTAGCGGGGTGCGGGGCGGGTGTGTAGGCGCACGCGGTGCTCTGATTGGCTGAAAGTATTGTGTGCGTGACAGTACCCATGTACCCATGCTCAGTAATCCCCTCCACCTGAAGGTCAAAGCCAAACTCTCGCCGCGCGATCTGTACATAAATAAATAAAAATATCTCCGGACTAATCACACAGCATCACCTAACCCCAAACTAAGCAGAGCTTGTACTATGGGTGTTAGGTGACTGATATACTACATAGATATATATATTTTTTGTAAATACATACATATGATACATTGAAAACACCCGGACCCGAAACCAGAAATTGTTAGATCGTACAAAATCTGGTCCCCCGGCGGGAATCGAACCCGCAACCTCCTGCGCCTCAAGCGGTCGTTCGCCCACCGAGCCACAGAGGTCGTCGTCATCGCTTACGCTCGTGCTCGACGAAATGCTCAATTGTTTGTTAAATAAGGCTTTTAGTAATATGAGAAAGCGGCTTATGGTTGCGCCGCAGGTGTATAATCTCTTTAATGTAACACTTTCAGATCAGCAGAACCGAAACTCCACATTCAAGACTACATCCAAGAGACAATGGATATAGACGGCTTCGTCGGGAGCTTGGAGCAGTTCCGTGGCCTTATCGACAGCGGTGGCTACAAGAGTGACGCGCAGAAGGAGTACCCCAAGGTCGTGTTCCTGGGCACGGGCTCCTGTATACCCAGCAAGACGAGGAACACGAGCGGCATAGCGCTGCAGATAGAGTAAGTTCATTTCAGCCATTTCAGGACGACCAGTCTTTTTCCAGATATAAAAAAAAAAAAAGTTTCTTTATTCAGACAGGTTGTCCACACACATACAAATTACAAAAATAAAAACATAAGACATGAAATTTAATTAAATTAAAATTAAATTTGCAGCAGTGATTCAACAGATTCCCACCCAACCCATGGAGTCTAGTGAGTGAGGACTCTGTTGAATGATGGGCGAGGCAAACTTGCTGCCCACAACCTGCAGGATGGATATGCCTCTCTCAATTACTTCCAGTTACATGGCCTGCATCCACTGCGAATTGAATTCATCTAGTTGGTGAACGTCTTACGCTGCGCAAGCCGATCGAACGCCATCTGTTCTACGTATTTCAGCTCCATCGGTTTAAATTGCGTTGCACCATCTCACTCGAATATACCCGAATCCATACATACATACATACATTGCAAGTTAAATAAAAGCTAATACTACTAACGGCGGACGTCACACGGAATGCAAATAAACCTTCCTTTAAAATCACTCTATATATTGAAAAGAAATACATACAAGTCCTTACAGTATTAAAAAAGAGATAAGCAAACAATAAGAGCGTCTTATGTATATACAAAGTAAAATAATACTTTTTTTTTATTTTATATTAGCCTACGTTGTCCCACTGCTGGGCAAAGGCCTCCCCCAACTCCCTCCAACAATCCCTGTCCAGAGCTGTTTGCCACCAGCTTTCCGAAAAGTCTTGAAGGTCTAATAATAATTCTACATAATATTTGTTTCAGTGAGAATAAAACAATGATAATGGACTGTGGCGAGGGCACGTTCGGTCAGCTGGTCCGTTTCTACGGCACTAAGAAAGTGGACGCTTTCCTGATTACGATCAAGGCTATCTACATATCGCATCTGCACGCTGATCATCATATTGGTCAGTTTTTACTTTCTATTTTAGTAGTTAAATGTTTTTTTTTAATACAGGGAAAAATATTTTGCATTAAACGATATCTGTCTTGAAGAAAGGAGACGGGGGGGGGGAGGCGTCTTATGGACGCGAAGACCCCATCTACATCCGCAGACTCGCTCAAACAATTAGTTACAACACCGAAAGTCCTACTCCGCTACATCAGGGAGTTGGGCTGGTTGGGGCCTGGTTAGGCAGGGGGATAATGCACAAAACACTCCCAGGCGAGAAGGCAGTGCAGATCTCAGTTCCTCCACTTTGAATTAGATTTAGATAATCTGTCTTGTTTAAGCCAGTTTAATTGAAACATAAACATAATTTTATTTTTAATAAAATCAATTTATTTGTGATGTAACATTCAATGCAATATTGCAATGTAGCTATTTTTAGGGGTTCATAAAAATATATGTTATCTAACTAACTATCACACAGGTCTCATCGGTTTGATCCAAGCCCGTCGAGAAGCGTTCGAGGCGGCGAACCTGCCCCCGGAACCGGTGTACCTCCTCGCCCCGGGGCAGATCTACACCTGGCTCAGTCTCTACGACCAGCAGTTCGAGAGGATCAAGCCTGACTTCACGCTCATACCCAACCAGAACTTGGTGAGATGTCCTACTCTCTCTTTAGCCGTAGAATTTCTACTATTGAAATTTAACTTCCCATTAAAGCTCTGCTAGTTTGTGGTTAGGTGATGACAATAATGAGCTATGTTACATAATACTACTTAAGAATTAAAGCTTTTGTAAAATGTGGAAAAATTTGTCAATACGTCCAGTAGTTTTCAAGATTTTTAAATAAGCTTGTGGTTTTTCAATTCACAGCGTGAAGTCCGTCTATGTAAAGAGTGTTAAATCACGCTCAGTTTGTTAAAAGTTTTCATGTATTCCACCAATATTTCAGGAATTTTGATTACCTACGTACTAGACCGAATAAAAAAATCGTTTGGTAAAAGCTATAACATTTATTGAGGACTATGTTAAGCTATGTTACCGCGGCATAATACGATGTTGCCCTGTCCTGTTTTATGGAATTTTCCGCGATAACATAGCCTACAGCCGTCTATTAATGATCAATCTGAAACCGAACATTTTTTTTTATCGTCGAGTAGTACCAATTTATTGGAGAAAATGGTGCAAACCGTAAAAAACTGATAAACCTTACTTTCACGCTCAGAGGCGTAAATATGCCATATAGTTGAAGTATATTTATTACTACGACTGCCTCAGTGGCGCGGTGGGCGAGAGTCCGCTTGCGGCGCAAGAGGTAGCGGGTTCGATTCCCGCCGAGGGGTCAAGTGTTTGTATGCTCTGCAAGCACTTTCTCCTTGGTCTGGGTGTTTAATATGTATATTATATTAAGTATATCAGATGTCTAGTACCCGTAACACAAGCTAAGAGCTTACCACGGGGCTAGATGTTGTTGTGTGGATTGTCCGTAAATATTTATTTATTTATTTATTTTACTTATTATTACTCTCCATTTTATTTATTACTTTTTTTCTGTAAGGAAGAAAAGTATGCCATAACGTTGAAGTATATTTATTCCTACTGATTATTCTCTTACAACTTCTGTATCGTTTACTCTAGTTGAAAGACGCGCAACAATCGGACATGAACTCCGCTATCCTCTCCGCCATAGGGGTACAACACATCGAGACGTGCTTCGTGTCGCACTGTCCGAACGCTTTCGGCGTCGCCGTGCAAATGGAAGGTGACCACAAGGTCACCTATTCCGGGGACACTATACCGTGCGACTCGCTCGCACAAATAGGTGAGTAC
Source organism: Gymnoscelis rufifasciata (assembly GCA_929108375.1). NCBI lineage: Eukaryota > Metazoa > Arthropoda > Insecta > Lepidoptera > Geometridae > Gymnoscelis > Gymnoscelis rufifasciata. The sequence goes on from OV815311.1 coordinate 13,782,370, forward strand.
AACTTAGGTCCTAAAAAACTAAATTTAAGACATTTATTTATAATAATCCTAAAGTTTGGCCTTCGCCTATTATCACCAACTCTCGGTACACTCTTTTATTTTGTTAAAGGTGGAAAATTACTATGATTTTTCACATTCGTGGGCTTAACGTCGTCATCAGTGAAGACCTAAAGCAATAGCAGTAAAATAAGATGTTTTATGTTGTTCTTTGTCAGCAACTTGCTACTTATTTTAATTATACGGTCTTAATTTTCGTTAATAAAAAAAAATATATATATATTTTCTTTATTTAATGTTTACGTTAGGAATTTGGTGGCGAGGGACTGCCCCGCCTAGCCCGCCGGTAGCTACGCCACTGGGTTTCAACCGTATTATGTGAGTTGTATCACGTGACGCGTGAAGAATCAAACGTGGCCGGTATCTTACTACGGCGAAACTATACACTGTGGTTTTGACTTCAACTGTGACTTGTTACCAACCTCCGGATTGGCCAGTACATATCCCACGTAACCTGCGAATTTTTTTTTTTTTTGTTTGGCTTATCTGCGATCAGTCGCCGACTATAAGCAGATTGGTTGCATGATTAATGTCATGTAAGAGTTGCTCCTCATCTTGAGACAACTCGTTCTTCACCATCTGTCACCAAGCCCCTGGATGTCTTGGCGTTTCAGTCGTTTGGGACTGCTAATTTGACTTAAAATGTTAATTGTTCTTCTTCTCCAGGAATGAACTCCACACTGCTGGTCCACGAAGCCACGATGGAAGACGAGTTAGTGGACGAGGCGCGCACCAAGATGCACTCGACCACCTCGCAGGCGATCGACATGGGCAAGCTCATGAACGCGGACTACACCGTCCTCACGCACTTCAGTCAGAGGTAAGTTTTTTTTTGGAGTTTACTCCTTAAGAAACGATTTGAGTTATAAGGCCCGGTACGGACACGAAAGTTGAGGCGTTACGTAGAACGAGACAAACATAATATATCTGTAGGATTGAACGTGTAAAAGAATGAGATGGAATACATTACACAGCGTATCTCATTCTCGGGGTCACCTCTTTGCGCGTTACTTCGTAGTTGCGACTACGAAGTATCGCGCAAAGAGGTATTGCTGTATTTTATTTATATTATTTTGTAACATACTATATGTAATACGCTTTATTGAAGTAATATAAATAATCCGAATAGTTACAGATATATGTTTGTTTCTCTTATCATTTTAGCAGATGCGTTCATTTACCCTTTTTTTCTATTCGATATATATCATAATTATAGTTCGTAAGTAGTAAACTCCAATCGTGCGTCGTAGCTGACACACACACACTTTTTTTAATGTTGGATAAGCTTTTATTAACCCCGACCAAAAAAGAGGGGTGTTATAAGTTTGACGTGTCTGTCTGTCTGTGTGTCTGACTGTCTGTCTGTTCAACTTCGCACGCATAATGCCGTTCAACTGATTAACATCTCTTTTAACCCCCCGACCATAACAGAGGGGTGTTATAAGTCTGTCTGTCTGTTACATCATAGCTCCCGAACGGATGAAGCGATTTCAATTTAGTTTATTTTGTATGAAAGGTGAGTTTGGCCCGGGTGTTCTTAGACATGTTTCATGAATAGGTTGAGCCGTTTGAAAGTTATGGGGGTGAGAGTGGGGAAGGAAAACAGAAAATCTGCAAATATACTAGTGTGGGGTATCAAATGAAAGCGCATCGCGTCCACATTACATAGATTTATTTGACTACAATCTCACCTGATTCTTATTCTAATTCTAAGTGGAGGAACTGAGATCTGCACTGACATCTCGCCTAGGAGTGTTTTGTGCATTATCATTTTACAATTAAATTTAAGTTATTAGTAATTACAATTAAAGTTAAATTCAAATATCATTTATTCAGGTCAAAATTAACAAAGCACTTTGATCAAAGCTTTTCAACTGTGTGGTAGTGTCAATAGTTATTTAATAGTAAAAATAATGCCTGACAATCCACAGAACAACAATTAGCCCCGTGGTAAGCTTGTGCTACGGACTAGTCATCTGATATGCTTAATATATTAGACATACATATTTTTACTATACATATTAAACACCCAGTGGGAACATTACAAGCACTTGACCCCTCGGCGAGAAACGAACCCAGCTACCTCTTGCGTTAAAAGCGGACCTTCGCCCACCGAACCGCTGAGCCATTCAAACTATTTTTATGATGTACTAACTGTTAAAATAAACGCGATGCCATTACACGAGAACTAGCTCTGTATTTAAAGTTAAATCATCATGTGTAACCACGTGATTAAAACAATATTCTCCAAAAAGACACTTTCATTTGACCACAATCTCACCTGATGTAAAGTGACGATGTGGTCTAAGTTGGGGCATGAAGACCTAGAAGGTAGATGGCTTCTCCGGGCCACATTACGAAACACGAAAAAATCGCTTAACGCACTTGCCCAGCCCAGAGGTTGGTCTTAAGAGGAAACCTGTCAGTGAGAACCGCTCGCATACTGAAAGGAAACTGATCTCGCGTCGTCACTCTTCTCAATGAAGGACTCCTCTTGACTGCGAAGTCCGAACCAGTGACAGTTTATTAAATCTAGTTATTTAAGAGTAATTCCTATTTTTTTATATAGAAAAGTCCTAGGTTGTTTGGCAAATAAATAAATATTTCCGGACAATCCACACAAAATCATGACTAAAATTATAATTTTGTCTATACGAGCTGACCTAGTTTAATTTGTATATTAAGTACAACAAGTTAAGTATTTCATGTTTTAATCTTCAAGTTTCTTCTTCTTCTTTTTTTATTTTGATGGCTGGGTTTGACTGCCTCAGAGTCGCTTTGGGCGTTGTTTCGCTTGTGGCGCATGGTAACGGGTATATTTACCGCCAAGGTATCAGGTATTACCGACGGGACTAGATTTTGTTGTGTGAATGGTCCGAAAATATTTATATAAGATTTGATTATTGTCTCTTTTAGATATGCAAGACTGCCACGGCTGAATGCACATATTCTTAACGACAACAAAAGCGTGGGGATCGCTTTTGATAATATGCAAGTAAGTTTTTTTAAGTTTCTATCACTTTTATCATTTCCTTTAGTACAAGGGAAGATCCACATTTCGTACCCCCCTGCAACGTCAGCATTCATTTCGGAGTAATAATTTATAAAAAAAAATATTGCAAATAACGCAATCCAATGTCCTTTGTACGTACGTAAGATAATGTGTAAAGGAATAAAAACAAATAGCTTATATTAATATTAGTCGTTCAAATAAAACTATATTTTTATTATCCTATCCATTCAAGGTTGTTTGGTAAACATCTCGCTTTACAAACAACACATTTTTTCTAAGAAAGGTGTGTTTTGCGCGAGTGTTCTTAGAAATGTTTCATGAAAATCGATTGTGCCGTTTATAAGTTATGGGGGAGAGAGTGGGGAGAAAAAACCGAAAATCTGCAAATATACTTGAGTTTGGTATCATATGGAAGCGCATCGCGTGCACATTACAAAATACTACGGTGTATTACTTTTAAGGAAGCCATTTTAATCAGGGGTTTTTCTTAACTAAGATAATTTAGATGAATTTTTGTGTGTCCACGGAACCCAACGTGTAGTATTAGCCCATCGCATGCTTATTTTATATTTTATTTTAATTGTCAGTTCGTTAAAGTATTTACTCTTACTTCCAGATAACAATGAACGATCTAAAGGTCCTACCACACATGTACGCGCCGCTACAAATGATGTTCGCGGAACACTGCATCGAAATGGAGCAGAAAGCGGCGCACCGAGCCAAGCACAAGGCGCGCCAGCCGCTCTCCAGTTCCCCCAGCAGCGGTAATATTAGCGACGAATCCGTAGATAGCCCCCGTAGACGTAATAAGGGTAGCCCACGGAGAGAGAAAGATAGCCCACAGAGAGAAGGAAAGATCAGTGTAGACAGTGGTAGCCCGAGTAGAGAAAGAGAGGCAGCTGTAGATAAAACAGAGAAAGCAGCGGTGTAATGTACTGTAGCTAGAAAATATATTTGATTTTTGTTACTTAATTGTTTGATTTGATATCTATGCCATTATAAAGCCATCTTATTAAATTCTTTGTAAATGCTCAATGTAACAAAAAGCCTTCTAAATAATTAAGCTATGTCTTATTATTGCTGATTCGAGATGTTATCTGATTCTTTGATGTCATACATTGAGGGCTTATTTCATAAAATTCGGGTAAACTAAGCAATGGTTAGTTGTAATACTAATATTTGTCACAGTGTCTGAGTGTAATAGCTCCATTTATTAACTATTTTCTAATTTTACTCGGAGATAGTGAAACAGGTCCTAAGGGTCTATTTCACCATCCCCGAGTTAATTAGTCAATGGGTAAAACAGAGCAATCTTGCTCCGCCAGTGTGTGACAGTTGTCAGTTAACTTGATAGCTCTTTATATTAACCATTGACTATTTTACCTCGGAGATGGTGAAACAGGCCCTTACTGTAGTTAGAATGTAGCTACTGAAGTAGATTTCGTTATTTTCCAGAAGTTGTTTGTGTTGATATATAAATGTATTGAAAATGTAGATCTGTTCTAAATGAGGTGTGTTGATTGATATTAAGCCCAGCATTAAAAGAAAAAAAAATCTTACTATTCCTTATGAAGAACCTTATGAAGTTCCAAAGTTTTCTATAATAAAATCATGACATATACTAAATGTTTATTGCCCAGTGTATAAATGAAATGAAATACATTTATTTTGGTACATAACCACGGTATACTACCATATATGTCTACTGTAGATAGCATCAACAGACAGACAAGACACAAGAAAAAAAAAAGGAATTTCACATATTACGATTTGCGTACTCCAATGACATACCAATTTGTAATGTAATTGTAATAAAGGACCTATTATCTTACATATATATATATATAAAATGTCCATGTCACAATTTTAGTTACCGTACTCCTCCGAAACGGCTTAACCGACTAGGTATTATGAAATTTTATATTATATATTCAGTTTGTCTAGGAATCGGCTACTATCTATTTTTCATTTTGCAAAACAACGTGTGCTGGAGTCAGCTAGTTACCGTATAATATTCGAGTAACTGTACAATATACATGGACTTACGCTGATAACGCTGACGTACACGAAACATTTTCCCACACTCAGTGCCTTTATTGCGTTAACTTTAAGCCATTGTAAAAATATTGTGAAGTTTGTTATTTATTTAGCACTTTAAAGTGTGTTTTTGGTTGCAATTTTGTTAGAATATCGCATATTGCGTTGAGAATAGACTGTTTCTATTACATAAAATGTGATGTATGAATAAAATATTAAATTTTATTTTAAGTACGCTTCTTCGTTTTATTTGTAAGTACACCCAAATTCTCACCTTCATGGTTTAACTTGGCGCAGTCGGAGTAATAAAAATATTTAATACTAGTGGCCCGCCCCGGCTTCGCACGGGTTTTTATTCATTTTTTTTTCCCGGCAATTATTAGATTTTTTCTCGCCTTTTAAACCTTCCCTAGACCTCCACAAACATTTCAAGACTATGATAAGATAAATCCGTTCATCCGTTCTCGAGTTTTAATCAGACTAACGAACAACAATTCATTTTTATTTATATAGAAGATATTTTTTATATAAGTAACGCGTTTTTTGATGAAACTCAAACTATCGAGTAATAAATTTAAGCCATTATGTTATGAATGAGGCAATCATTTTAAATTATTCTTTCTAAATATCGTATATTTTTACAACAAAAATAACGTATAAAGTAACACATAATCAACAACGTTTCGATTCACACTTTATTCATAGATTTTTAACTGAAGTCTAATGTAGGAGCTATTTTCAGGTTACGGTTCGGAAAACCAAACAAAATGTCCCCCGATTAATTCTACGCCGAGCCCAGACCGCTCCCGTAAGCTTACCGTGTGCAAATACCGAGACAGTAACGCCTCAAGTAAGTTTCAATATTTTACCAATCAGTGAAAATTATGAAATTATTTATTTTTATATATTACACCGATTTTTTTAATAAGTTATCTTAGATAATATAATGTTATATGTCAATCTGAAGAGTTTATTTTATTTTATTTAATGGATCGCGCATATCTAAGGACTACTGAACAAACTGCTTTGCAAATTAAGATTATTTTGACTACTAGACGCTTATGTCAATTTGTACATTACAGGGCTTAATTTAACTCTAGATACGTAGGTACTTAATTACATTGGATATATGATATAATGTATGTCTATTATATTAAGTATATCAGATGTCTGGTACCCCTAACACGAGTTAATATATTACCACGGGGCTAGATATTATTGTGTGGATTGTCCGGAAATATTTATTTATAAATGGAGCACTATCGAAAATGCAATATTAAACTAATTAATCATTAATTTACCTCTCAAAACACTACAACTTATGCAGTAACCTTATGTCTATGGAATGATAAAATATGTCGGTAGGTCATCATCATCATATTAACGTAATAGGTAGGTACTTAATATTAAATATGTTCTAAGGACTAAGAATAGAGAAGACAGCTAGAGAGAAACGGGAACAAGCCGAAACACAAGTTGTCAAACCGAGGTCCCGAAGTGTTTCCTCCTCGCCACCTAAAAGAACACCAAATCTTTCTCGTATGTTAATACCATTTTATTTTTAACCCCTGACCAAAAAAGAGGGGTGTTATAAGTTTGACGTGTCTGTCTGTCTGTCTGGCATCGTAGCTCCCGAACGGATGAAGTGATTTCAATTTAGTTTTTTAGTTAGTAAGGTGTGTTTTGCGCGAGTTTTCTTGGACATGTTTCATGAAAATCGGTTGTGCCGTTTAAATTTTATGGGGATGAGAGTGGGGAAGGAAAACGGAAAATCTGCCAATATCGCGTATATTTGCAGATTTGTTTGGGGTATCAAATAAAAGCGCATCTCGTGCACATTATAAAATATTTTGGTAATTTACTTTTAAGGAAATTAAAGCACTGGAATCAAGGGTTTTTCTTAAATTTTATGTTTAGGTAAGTACCTTTTGTACCTACTCTCCGCAACCGCGGAATAATTAAATTCGAGACCCTAATTAAATATATGTATTTCAAGGTACTGAAAATAGCGACGTGATTGTAACGCATAAACTCGTAGGTAAGGGACGCTGGAAAGAATATTAGTCAAGTTTCTTTGTGTAAGTATTCAATACTGTTTTTTCAGTCCATTATTTAATCACAATTAAATTGTGTTGATTTTATTACAGCTAGTAAAAATTCAAACCTGTTATATAAAGAGCTTCAGGATGATGATGCTTATATCTCAGGTGGGTCTTTATACAGTTTATACAATACTATACTTTTTCGCTGAGCGACCACATCGCTTTAACAGGAAAGAAAATCTTTATATATTTTTTTTATATTTTGCAATTTAAACTTGGCGGTAACCTCCTATACCAATTAGGTAGGTACGGCATGCCTTACTAACTGTTAACCCTTTTTGTAAACAAACTATTCGTCACCCTCTGCAGAGGGTTACCAGAAGCAGCTCATTCTTTACATGTATGTTAAACATCTATAATATCTTTAGGAAATTAGACGTAGAAATATGTAAGCTATAATATTGTTATACGGCTAGTAGGTACACGTTCATTTTCCAAAACATTATATCCTTAATATTTTATTAATTTTCAGCTGTAAATGATTTAAATTGTAATAGATTAATATCGACGGAATTATCGGTTATGTCCAAAGTTAGCCATAATAAAAAGGGAAATATATCAACCCACATTTTATCAGGTAGAAAGTACTTGGGTAACAAAACCCTAACAATTTGTAAAATTTGATAACACCATATTATGTTATTTTGTCAAAAACAAGATTTGATTTGATTTCAGATGGTACAGATACTTCATATGGAAAACATCTAATAACACTCATAAAAGAAAAAACGCTTTCTAGAACTAGCAATACTACAATACTAAGTGAAACTTTAAAAGGTTTGTTCATCGGGACCAAGTTCAGTATATTCTCTTAAGTATATGAAATCATCATCGAAACTTTTAAATGTTTTTTTTTGTAAAAAAATATAAATCTTACGGGGCTAGAAGTTATTGTGTGCATTTTCGGGAAATATTTATTTATTTATTTCTACAGCCTATTTCCGTATTGTCGTAACATAGCTATGCTTAAAAGGTTTTTTGATATTTGTAGATCGAAAATCTTCATCTCCTGCACGTTGCCGATCCAGAAGCCCGGTAACATCGGTTAATACTTTAAACGGTAAGGCAAACAAAAATTAAAACTAAATTAAATCTTACTAGCTTAAAATGATTGACTGGATAAAATTATGTGGGCAGGTTCCAAGGTAGTCTAACCTCACATGGGTTTTATTAATAAAATTTAACGAAGCTAGTATTATTCATTTTAAAACGGAATTTACTCTCGTGAATTAGCATTATCGCAGCTTAGAATTTCCCGCTTACCTGATGCCTTTTAAGAAGAAAACGTCTATCTTCTTAAAAGGGAACAGGAAGGTCGGATATACCTATAATAATAATTTAATAGGAACATTATGCCCACAATTTTCGTGAGTAAACCCCAATTTCAAAATGGACGCTAGTATATTTTGAAACCTAAATTAATTTTTTTCAAGCGGAAAAACCGTTTCCAACGCAAGCGAAAATACCAAAATGGGTGTGTTCTACGAAATTACGTGAGTACCTTCTGCTTTTACTTATCCTGTTATCACATTAATAATAAACTTTAGGGAGCTTCTTTTCTGATTTCTTTTCAGCAATCAAAATCCTTAATGTACATGAATTACCCGGTGTTCTTGTACATAATAATGGTGTGGAGATTGGCGCATTTAGTGTCGCCCTTCTGTGTCGGAGCGTGCGTGTTACCTGTGTGGTGTTAGCATTTATAACGTTTGCCGTTTTGTTTTGGACAGCTACTAAGGAGACCGGCTTAGGTCAAAGGCGAGTGTCGACCACTAGTGTCGGTCGGCTGCGGGGCAGGTCGCATACTCCTGAAGTTCAGCCGGCACCTAACAGAGGTCAGCATTAGAGTTGCTACTTAACTAACATAGACTCGTTTTAAAATCCATTAAAACCTATTCTTAAATTATGTACCTGCTTATAGCACACGTTTCAGTGGTGTATTTACCAGCAGGCTCGAGCCTAGGGCGGCAGATTTTGGGGGCGGCAAATTTGGGGAACGTTGTTTTTTTTTCTTTTTTACCTCATAGAATAGAAATCAAAAAGTTTTTTTACGTTTACCAAATGTTAATTATTGCGTAAATAGAATACATTACTCCGCCCATACATTATTAGCTCAAAAATATACCGGAAAATTATTTTACGAGCAATTTCAACGAAATTGTTGCATTGAAAAATAATGTATGAAATGACAATTGTTGAGGCAAGGGCGGCAAAAACAATTCAGCCTTTACCTTGAAAATTATTAAATCCGCCACTGACACGTTTGCAGTCAATATCAAAAAAGATCTCAGGTTTATTTTCACGCATCGCCTCATTTACTATCAACATTTAAACCTGGGTTCCGAGAACTTAAAAGTAGGTAAAAAAAACTTAACTATAATATTAATATAGATGAGCTATCAATATCGTTTAAAGACAAATGATATACCTACCCAAAACATGAATGCCTGCTATGATTTTAATGAGTCCAGACTTCAGTGTAGGGCAATTTCTAATGTTCGCAAATGTATTATAAAGGCACACCGTTTGTAAATAGTACCAAACTGATATCATTATACGTAAGTAGGTACCACATTTAATCAAGATTAACTATATTTGGATCTATGGTTCTGTAAGCGCCACCACATGCAGAAGAAGGAGCATTTATGTCTATTGTATTCTGGAATTTAAGAAATGTATGGTGTTACCTTTGTTTAGTAGTCCTTAAATAAATAAATAATAATATAATATAACAATCAGGTAATTTTATGTTCCAGTTCAACGGCCACGAACAGCAACGATATGCAAGTCGAAAACATACAACACGAAAGAAGACTATTCATCGAACAAATGCACGAGTAGAATATTCTCAAAGGAGTCTATGACGAGTTATCAATCAAAAGGATCTGCAAAAGCCGAAGCCAAAGTTATTGTTCACGCAACAGGTTTTATACAACAATTTTTATTTTATTTTTTATTATTAACTCTTTTGAATATTTGATCATAATTCTGCCTTTATTCCGGACATTTTTTGCTAGATTTTGAGACCCAATAAGTATAAATATGATTATTATTTCTATTCATGTATTTTAAGTACCTATATTTATTTTCTTAGTTGCTTCACCTCATCAAAAACCTAGTAAAATACCTCTAAGAGCGCGAACAACAGACTTATCCAGAATTCCGCCTTCAAGAGAAAGTTTCATACCGGAAGTGATAAATATGCCAGATAAGCCGGACAAATCAAAAACAATGATTTCAAAACAGAATATGCTCAAAATGTCGGATAAACTTAAGCAACAGTTTTGCAGAGATACACCGCCGATGTATATGCAGCCTGGACGAACGCAATCCTGTAAGATTCAGTTTGTTTTAATAGCTTTGTAACCCCCGACCAAAACAGAGGGGTGTTATAAGTTTTACGTGTCTGTCTGTCTGTCTGGGGCATCGTAGCTCCCGAACGGATGAAGCGATTTCAATTTAACTTAATTGAAACATGTCTAAAAACACTTACGCAAAACACATCTTTCTAGTTTCATGTTTCATGAAAATCGGTTGAGCCGTTTAAAAGTTATGGGGTGAGAGTGGGGAAAGAAAACCGAAAATCTCGAAAAATCACGTCGAGCTTTAAAAGCGGTCAGTATAAACAGATACTTCGAAATCCATGTGTTCTGAATGAACGCCATTTTAGCGCCAGTTAAAATGGCTCCCGTACGAATGAGGCCCTATAGAACCTTCTTTTCAGCGTCACATTCAAAAGGTTATAAACCTCAGCTCGAGGATATCAAAAGCTCATTCTTTCTGTTTCAAAAACAGCATAATCAAAATGGAGAGATACCCTCGGCACGGTCGGGAATTAATGGGAGCACTGGTACGTATCTTCCATTTTATTTCTTTCTGGCGAAACTAACTCAGGATAATATCCCACCAGCATTAGTTTGTTATGTAGGTAGTTTCTATAGCTGTGTTTATAACAATAACGCATTCGATAATTTTTATAAAAATGTGCTACGTTATCCGTCGGCGCAGCGCGGCGCCGGCCGGCGCGGCCGGCGCCGCGCGGGCGTCGCGACGCCAAAATTCAGACTTCGACCTCTATGTCCCTGATTTCATTAATTGGGACCAGTGTGCGTCGTGGGCCATCTGTACGTGTTTGACATAAAACCGCGCCTGTCGCGACACGGCGCGGTTTTACGCACGTTGTGTACGTTGTCGTCTTAACGCAGCGTCATTCTTTAAAAATTTGACAACACCTAAGCGAAATTAATGACATAATGACCTAAGTTATCCATAATTTATAATCTGTATATAATTCATGTATCATTATTAGCTACAGCCGAACGGCACGGCGCGGCGCGGCGTGATGTCTCTTTCGTATTAGAGGAAACAAAATCTTTATTTTTTTTATATGCTAGATAAGCCTTCATTTAACCACAATGTTACCTGATGTTGAATTGATGTTAAGCGACGATGTGGTCTAAGATGGAGCATGAAGACCTAGAAGGTGGCTTCTCTGGACCACATTACGGCTCAGCCAGTTTATTTTAACATTCATTAGGTAGCTGTTGTTCTCTGCACGATAGCACAGCCGTACACACGGCATAACACATTACATAGTTATTTATTATTCTATGGCACAGCAGATACAGCTATAGTCACTTATAGGCATAGAACCTGTTTGACATTTGAACTGCATTTTTCGAAAAAAAATCTTACTTATTCAAGAATTGGCCAGTGCATTTTGACAAATATTATTATTTCTTACATAAAATATTTGTTTGCGAGATAGCGAAGATAGGAGAATCATATAACATTCACTGGTCTTGGATGTTCTTGGATCTTGCTTCTTGCTATGAGTCGGAAGTACACATTCTGTCAATTCTTTATAGAAAATTGGTCCTTAGTATAAACTGTAAAATATTAATATATTTATGTTGCTTTTAAAGTTGATAAGTATTTTAGAGGGATTTTATACTAGAATTTTTTTAAATGTTATTATTTCATTACTTAGAAAAATATACAGTTGAACATAGAAATTCCTACTTTTTGAAGTCAAAAGGCTAGAGTTAGTTGTAATTTATAAATTCTAGACTGTACATTAAGTATGTAAGTTAAATATTATTTTAATTTATTTATTTGCTTTTGTTTTAGAAGTTTTACATGATAATATTCCTTCCAAACCACATATAATAAATGAGACACAAAGAAAAAAAATGTTACTTGATACTAAGAAAAGGTTTAAAAGTAGAGAGTACAAGTCAGATGCAAGTTGGTATATTTAATTGAAACTAACCTATAGGTACAATTTTTCAGCTTGAAGCAATGGATCTTATTTATATTTCAGGATATGATAAAATAGAGTCACTTGTTGTTGACTAAACTGGGTCACTTGGAAAAATGTGTGATATGAGGCATTGAAATCTTTTATTTATAAATCTAAATTAACACTTTGCGGTGTATGTATGTTATAGTTTACGAGCATATTGTATTGAATAAAAAAAATTGTAAACATTAAACGGTTTTAAGAACTACCACTTGGACCTTTTCCATCTTTATCCTTTTCCTTTTCTTCCTTGTCATCTTTATTATCTTTGTCTTTTTTAATGGTAGACATAGCATTGCGGATAGCTTCACTTTGAGGGTCCACTCCTGGCAGATTTTCTAAAACGCTTTGCAAAAATGCTGGGTCATTCATAACCTCAGCATATTCCTCAGCAACGTCCATAGCCTCCTCAGTTGCCGGTGCATCTTGCTGCATACTCATCTGCATAGCCAGAGCAATCTGCTCCTCCTCAGACAATTCCATAGCCTCACGGCCTAGAGACATAGCTAGGGCTCTCTCTACACCAGTGTTCTCAGTGTCTGCTGGCTTAGCATCTCCTTCAGTCGTTGTTGCTTGTCTGCGAGACTCCTCCTCCTGGCGTTGTCTTTGTTCTTCCATTGACACACGCAGAGCCAAAGCAAGTTCTGGGTCTTCGTTGGGATCCACTCCAAATTCAAATGGCGACAACCCAGAGCCGGAAGGACCAGCTCCATCACCTCCAATCAGAGGGCTTGTAATTAGCGCATCAGAAAGCACAACATGACCTCCAGTTGGCACAGAGACCAAGTGGCTTCCACCATTAGTACTATCTTTACCATTCAAAGTATTAACGAACGTAGTAAGTAATGGGTTGTTGTCGCTATCCTCACCAAACGAAACTATGTCACAAGTTACCTTCTCCTTCTTCAGTCTCTTAGCAAGTTTGACAAGCTCCTTTTCATCAGATGTTATTGGAGACCCGACGAAAACAACAATTCTCATTTTATGGTTCTTTCCTTGACGGTGTTTGAGTGCCAGATGAGCAATTCTTATACCAGTCAAAAGATTGATATCACCGTTAGGTTGGACCCGGTGCAGTTTGGATAAGATACGGCCAACATCACTGGTCAATGTTGCTAGCACTTCTACATTAGCTAGAGTCAGTAAACCAACATTATTCTCAGGATTTGCCCTTGTTTTGGAATGACAAACCAAGTTTACTGCATCTTGCTGAGCTTGCAGTCTCGTGGGAATAAAATCACCATTCCTCATGAAGTCGCTGTTGTCGACGCAAATCATAGTACTCTCCAACACCATTTTGATGAGCTCTTGTCGAAATTTTCAAGAAAATGTAGTATTCACAGTTCTCACAAAAGTTTTTGTGAGAATTATTGAATTTTGCTGTCTAATTGGAGAATAGATATTTTTTTTTCTTTTCATGATGTAGCAAATGCAAATGTCAAAACCTAAGAAAGACGAAATTCAAAGTTTGTCTATGATGTAATGTCAAAATCAGAGTGTTAATTCTGCTACTGTCAAATCACACCGCTTGGTCAGCTTGTCAAACATCCGTCAAAGAAATCATTGGGCCATTGGGGATAATCCAATTCATCGAATAGTTGGTGAATCTTCGGCAAAATCATGGCTTTCGGTGACTATCCGAAGGAATATAACCCCGCCGTTCATGGGCCATACGATCCAGCTCGTTACTATGGAAAAGGTAAGTGCTAGAGCGCTGTATTGCAATCTTCCGCAGAAACCAGTGTTTTCTTCGATTATGTAATTTTCTTTACCAAATTTCAGCTGACACTCCGCTGGCTCAGGTGAAGATAAACGAGCTTGGATCATGGCTCGCTCGCAGAAATAAGACCCCATCTGCCATTACTGGCGCCGTCAGCCGTGGTGAGTCTCCTGTGTTCACTTTTTTAGGTTATACTAAATGCAGAGAGAAGGTACCTAAATAGTAAACGGATTTAATGTAAGTCTGTGAAGTGCCGAGTATTTTTGACCCCTATATGTCATCTCTGTCTGTATATACCTCAATTGAATTATTGTAGTTGTGCAGTTATCTAAAACTGTAATCCATTGATTTTTATTCCAAAATGTTGTCCTTTATTTTCAGCCTGGTGGAGGTGGCAGCACAAGTATGTTCAGCCAAAGAAAGTAGGCATGGCTCCATTCTTCCAGCTATTGGTTGGAAGCATGACTTTCTTCTATGCTATCAACTATGGCAAAATGAGTAAGTAAACCAATTTTATTAAATTAAATTCCACACAACATAACTTATTTAAATTTTTGTATTTATTACATGCATTTTTCATTATGACTCTTGGGTTGAAAGATGAACAAACCATTTGTTCATCTGGTTTTTCAAACCCTCATTTAATTTGTTTTTTGTTGCTTAAAAGTCTAAAGTATGTGTTAAATGATAAATACTTTGTGTTGTGAAATAAATATATATGAATATAAAAATATCTTATGACTACAAAAAGAAAATTAAATGTTAAAAACATATTGTGCTGAAAAATTAGCCTTCAATAATTACCCACTAAATCATAATCCTTGTTTTTCCAGAGCACCACAGGAACTACAAATACCACTAATATGTGAATGCAGTGTTCAATCCAACGAGATGTTAAACATACAATACTAGTGTTTATTTATATCCTGCTTTGAATCATTATTTTACCATCAAGTTGAGATAATATGTAAGGGCAACCACCAACAATCAATAAAGTTATTAGAATTATATTTACAAGTGTTTTTTTATTAAGTATAGGTACCTAATATTAAAATGCCAAGATAAAGCCAGAACCTAATTTAAGGTCAGATTTCCTTGCTTTAAAATTGGGCGTTTTGAGACATATGTCTGCGGGGAGGCAAGTGAGCGTTTGACATACATTTGATTATTTTCATTCGAAAAGCACTATGCGGCGCGCGTATGGTTACCATTCCAGGTGTCGTACATTTGCGCTACCGTTGCTTGTGCAGGAAAACAATCGAATGAACTTTAGGGCGCCGCGATGCAGAAGTACGAAAGCACCATTAGTTGTTTTTTAGGCTTTTGTAAAGGACTAAAAAAATAACCATTGGGTACAAAGTTGGTTTTACACAAATCTGTTAAGGAGCATATTTCATTACTTAAACTGACAAAGTAGGTACTAAATAGAAACTACAAATATTAAACATTAGCAGCGCAAGAGGTAGCGGGTTCGATTCCCGCCGAGGGGTAGTGTTTGTAAGTTCTGTATGCACTTTCTCCTGAGGGGCATAATCATCATCATCGCCCTATTAAATTAATGTACCCACTGCTGGGACACAGGGACTTCTCTCATGGCGAGAGAGATTAGACCTTAATTCACCACGCTCGCGCTGGCCAAGTGCGTGTTGGTGAATGTCACATGTCCTTCAAACTCTTTAAAAGTCCTAAGAACATGCCGGTTTCCTCACGATGTTTGCCTTCACCGTTAAAGCTTGTGTTATAAAGCGCACATACGTTTTTCATGTAGAAAAATCCATAGGTGTGTGCCGGGTGGCTTATGTATATTAAAAAATATATATCTATTACAATAAGTATATCAGATGGCGTATATAAGTATATATCAGACGCTAGTACCCCAAACACAAGCTTAGATGTCGTAAAATTACTTGATTTACACGCCCAGGCCTTTTTTTTTCTTAAAGCCTACCTTGATAAATCTTGTTGGACTAGAAGTTACTGATTAGCTTATTAAAAAAAAACTCCTTAGCTTTTAAAAAATATTTTAAGATTTTGTCAATGTTTTTTTTTTAAATAATGAATAAAAACTGCATATTGCATCAGTTGTATCAATTACAAAATTTGTGTTTAAACATCTTTTGACCTGTATGAGTAAATTTCTGGGGTTAGATGATTTTTTTTATAAGTACATATAACAATGGAAATAGGTATAAAAAAACACAACATACAGAAAAATATTATCTAATCATCAATAATTACATGAATAATTTACTTCATAACACAATCACTCTAAACCGCTCACACACTGTTTGTAAAATGCATTTAGGACTTCTTGTTTCTGGGTGTTGTATCACAATGGGCTTCTTGTCTCTGGGTGTCCTAGAACTGAAATTATTACCTGAAAAATAAAAAACATATTAGTTATTTTTATTTTTTTGGTATATGTATTCTAGTCAAACTGTAGCATAATAGTTGTACAACCATTCAACAAAAAAGAAGAACTTCTTAGTTTCAATAAGTTTCAAGGCTAAAGTGACCAATCATCTAACCAAATTTTAATGTATGTAGATAGTGAGATAGGCTTGGTGACACCTTGTAAGAAAATAACATTCATCAAGTCCTCAAAATGGACATATTGCAATTTACTTATGTAAACTT
Organism: Gymnoscelis rufifasciata; assembly: GCA_929108375.1. Taxonomy (NCBI): domain Eukaryota; kingdom Metazoa; phylum Arthropoda; class Insecta; order Lepidoptera; family Geometridae; genus Gymnoscelis; species Gymnoscelis rufifasciata. The sequence continues at coordinate 13,799,238 of OV815311.1, forward strand.
AGAAAAGCAGTTTCTTGCATAGAACAGGATTTGTTTGATTTGTTCTGAGGGGCAGAATGCTTGCCATAGTAGAAGCTACTTTTAGCTAGGCTGTGGAGAAACATGGTACAAGGCAGATATAATTAAGTGGAAAGATCAGCAAAAGATTTACTAACCTAAGAATTGGACTATTGTTTTTACAAGTCAGATCTAGCCATGTATTTTGGCTTTAGTTCTTCTATTCTCTTGATGAAATCTGACTTCTCAATGCAACCATCACATACTTCATCCCAGTCGTTTAGAATCTTCTTCAAGTCACGCACTTTCAACTTCTTCAGGTCAACATTTTTCAGGTCTATCTGTTTGTCGAACCTAAGATCACAGATCTGGGCGTCTTTTTTCCTTAATTTCTCGCAGATTTTGTCAGCGGGCATTGACCAGCTCAGAGGTTTTGACATTTCACCGAGTATACCGGTAGCTGATGTCTCTAGCCCTCCGAGGTAGTAACAAAACCTATTTTCCTTGCTTTTTGAGTCTTTGCAGAACTTCTTGAATTCAGCCTCTATCAGCTTAGGATCCTTCTTTACCTCGTCAGTTATCGTGGCTGCAAACTTCTCGATGGTCTTCACGCAAACCTCGCACTCCCCATCTTTTAGCGAGAAGGCGACGTGAGCCAACGTCGCCAAAAACAGTAAGTGGAAAGCTCCTAATTTATACATATTGTGTTTAGCTTTGTACTAGATTTGTTCTAAGATGTTAGCACCACAATTTTTAGTTACAAAATGTTTAATACAAAATAGCCACGAATGCTGTAGAAAGATTCGTCCAATTTAATTTAGTGGTAATGTAATGACGTTGACTTGACAGATTGTGTTTTACTTGTCGCACTCCGATTGGTGCACGTTATTGATGATGTCAGCATCATAAAAGTCATGCTCTAGTTCAGAAATAGCTTGTCAATGTCAGGTATGCATTTAGACTCCATTTTTGTCTTCATAATAGCGTTAGATATTCAGTATCACGGACGCCAGCAAATAAAAGAAGAAGAAGAAGTTAACACTAAGTAATTGTCACACGTCATTATACACGTCGTTGCCATGGAAACAGAATATTGTTTGTCAATAATGCATTCACTTGTCTTAACCTCAAGACAACCGTATCCAAAAGTTTTATCAATATCGTAGCAGTTTTTTGGGAGTGAACAGCAAATATAATATTTTTGTAAGTTGGGTAATTCAAGTGCCCAAAATGTCTGAATACAAGACAAAGCTGCAAGACAATCCACGAGGTGTCCTCGAGCCGTATCTAACCGCTCTTCAAAGTGAATCAAAAATGGCTCGAAAGAAGGCTCTGGATGATATAAACGCTGAGATATTTATAAATGAAGAGAATGCCCATTGCGACCTAACCGTAGTATTTCCAGAAGTGTACGCTTACGTACTGAAAGGCTTTTCTGATCCGTCTGAAGCTTGTCGCGACGCCGCCGCTGTGATCGTGTCTAATTTTATCGATAGACTTCCACTCAATGACTACTATCTTACATATATTTTACCTGTAATAGTGCGGCGTATCGGCTGCCCTGAAATAGTTGACGATTCTGAAGAAATTCGATTAGTACTCATCAGCCTTGTACGGAAAATACTACTGAAATATAAAGTTCCTCATTTACTCACCCCTTTCATCAATGACTTCACTAGCATACTTACTAAGACGAGCACAGATCCCTACCCTAAAGTGAAATTGGAGGCCTGTGAATGTGTTATTGAGCTATCAAAGCTTCTTCACAGAGATTTCCATTTTCAGTCCGAGAGTTATGTTAAACCTATGCTGACAAATTTTTCACATCAACATTTTCGTGTTCGAGCTGCTGCTGTAAGAGCTATCGGTAAATTAAACAATTTTACATAGAGATTTTAATTTACTTTTATCTAATATAGCTTAAAAAAAGGGCTAAAACCAATAAACCATTTCAGGTTCCATAGTTATGCATGGAAATGGAAAAACATTTGAACTCTCAATCTCTCCAATGGCCGAAAAACTATTTGATGAGAATGCACTTGTTCGCATGCAAGTAACTCAAGAAGTTGGAAATTGGATGCTGAACTACAAGGATAGATATTCCTTTTGGCATAGGATGATACCTCTCCTGTTGACAAGGTTAACCATTTTACCAAATGCTTTAAACTGTTAATTTTAATTTTTTTTTTTTTCCCGGCGTTTTTGTTTTTTATATATAAGGCGATGTAGTCGCTCAGCGACATAACCATATTATTGTTTTTGTAAATAAAAAAAAAAAAAATTTTACGCATTTACTAAATCAGTAGTAACAATACTGTGCATGGGTGAAATTAGGGCAAATGAATGCTTATAGAGAAAATTTTTTCAAGTTAATAATCCAACTGTCTGTTTTGACAATGCAATGTCCTGTATTTTCTAGAGAGTCAGGTCCAGTCTATAACAAGAGTTGCCAGTAGCTTTAAGTGTTGCCAGTGATGACTTACAGATCTGAAATGTGCGCTTTAAGTAGAATATAAAGATGCCCGAAAAGTTTTCGTATGAAGACAGCGGATCGGCAATCGCAGCGCAGCACGTACACCAACTTGGTGACCGGATGACCAGTGGCCACCTTAAACAACTGGAATAATCTATGAGGGAAGGGAAAAGCCTCCATTCAGCAGTTGCTGTTCCATGGCATTATAAAGTAACATGATAACGATTAGTTGCCGCTCAGCTCAAATATTAGCCGTTCTTTTTCAGGCCCTCCACGTTTTGCCTGGAAAATCTCGATATAGCAATAAGGCCACTCTTTACCCCATTGTATTAATTTTGCTCACTGTGCACCGTCTCTATATTTTTGTTCAATACAATTTCAGCATGAGCGATGTAATGGAAGATATTCGCAACACAGCAAGCCAACTGTGGATAGACATAGGTCTTCAATACATGGAGGAAAATGAAGAAGACCTTAAAAAGAAGACGGACTTTCTAAAGGATGTCCCATCTCACTACCCTCCTGATATCAAGCGCCCTAATCTAGGTTGTCGGACTCTTGTCGTGAACAATATTGGGAAGATTGTTCCGGCAATCTGTAGAGGTAAATTTCTTTGTTCGTAAAATATGTTACGGTTTATTTAACAAACTTGATGCCCACCTATATTGAGAGAAGTGGAGGGAGAATTCCATCTGTGGAACTGAAACTGACAGCAGTAAAAAATAATATCGATATTGGAGTAATCCTTTCTAGAAAGTTAATTTTCCTTCTAACTGACCTGAGTTGTCTTAATTTTGGACAGATATCACGATGTCCATGTTGCAAAGACTTCTTGTGTCAAAAACAGGGTCTTTCATTTTGATGATTTTCATCGTTGTTACGGTATCGCAATCTATGTAAAGATCTGTGTAATCTCTTTATTTTATTACTAGCGACTATGATCTATCTTTTATAGCCAGCGTTTGCAAAGAAATCACAGAAAATTTGTTTATTTACGACATCACATTAGAAACTTACAAAACTATCAGTGTTCCTGCTCTACATTTCGCATGTATAATATTTATAAACCTTCCTCTTGAATTACTCTTGTCTATTAATAAAACCGCATCAAAATCTGTTTTTGAAGTGAAACTTCTTTAGAATCGTTGTGATTTGAAACCGGATGCAACGGAAATGGAAATAAGATTGGCTTACCTGTCGGGTAAGCCAATCTTAAACGCTAACAAGGTTAGGCAACTTTGCGCGAAGCCAGTACTTGGATGGGTGACCGCCCGAACACAAATTTTTGCATAGTATTTTAGTAATTTTTTTTTGTTTTTTGGAGTTTACTCCTTAAGAAACGATTTGAGTTATAAGGCCCGGTACGGAAATTTTATGAGGAGTAAAATCAAGTGTAACACGAAAAGTTGAGGCGTTACGTAGAAAGAGACAAACATATATTATATCTGTAGGATTGAACGTGTAAAAGAATGAGATGGAATACATTACACAGCGTATCTCATTCTCGGGGCCTCCTCTTTGCGCGATACTTCGTAGTCTCACTGTATTTTATTTATATTATTTTGTAACATACTTTATGTAATACGCTTTATTGAAGTAATATAAATAATCCGAATAATAACAGGTATAATATGTTTGTTTCTCTTATCATTTTAGCAGATGCGTTCATTTACCCTTTTTTTCTATTCGATATATTATTATATCATAATTATCGTTCGTAAGGAGTAAACTCCAATCGTGCGTCGTAGCTGACACACAACACTTTTTTTTTATTCTTATTCTTTTGTCGATTTACTGAAGTTTCACTTCTATCGTGTGTGAATCGCACACACACATCTTTTTTTTTATGATATATAAAACTTCATTTGACTACAATCTCACCTGATGTAAAGTGACGATGTGGTCTAAGATGGAGCATGAAGACCTAGAAGATGGCTTCTCCGGACCACATTACGAAACGAAGGGTGGTGACAAGCCGCAACCGAAGCCTACCACCAGAGACTGTTCTTAGCTCCACCTGAAGGTCACGTGTAAGGATTCAGAGGGTAATCACTTACGGACGTGAACAGACAAAAACCTCCACGTGTTGCGTATAGTAGTTTTAAAGTTTTATGCATACGTACAGACAGACGCAGGAATTTTCATTGTTTTATACTTCATTCCCAATCTATCTATACCGTGGGTGGGTACTGTAATCATTTATTCCAAAGGTTCTAAAATCTAAGCAGTATTCCTTGCTAAGAAAGAAATATCACAAGTCTCAAAGAGTATGTCTCTAAATTCGAAAGTTTTATTACGTATTTTTTGTATAATCTTTACCTGATTAGGTACCGTCCTTGTGTACAGAAATGGAGGGCTGGCAAGCCGACGCTCGTCTTCGCGTGTCCCAACTCCTGTGCTGGTTGCTGCTGTGCGCGGAGGAGGGGTCGACCCAACATGCGCAGACTGTGATGCGCTGCATGCTGCGCGGTGCTGGCGATGATGATGATAGGATAATTCAGGAGGTACGTAATTGTTCACAGAATATCTATTTGCACACATGGGTTACATACAGGGTCTTGTTTGTCATTATTATAAGCACCATACATGTATTGCCTTATAATTTAAGGTTTTACTAAAATAAAATAAAAATATATATTAAATCAATCTATGTCATCAGTTATTTATTTAGCACTAGCTGACCCCAGCAAACGTTGTTTTGCAAAATGAAAAATAGATGGCCGATTCTCAGACCTACTCAATATGCTCACAAAATTTCATGAGAATCGGTCAAGCCGATTAATTAAATTCAAATAGAATAATATCAAATGTCAATGTGAAAATATTGATTAAACATATTAAATATTTTTAACCAATTACTTCATTTTAATGCCCTTGTCAAATAGAAAATCCTTTACATGATTATAGCATTTTTTGGTTAATAGTTTATAAAGTTTGTTTTAACACTATCTATGGGAGGCACTTTAATTTTTAGGCAATTAAAGCACTTCTTTACATACTAAGGAACATAAAACTACATATATATCTACTAAACCAACATAGTTTCTTCTTTAATATGTGAATATTTAAAACACCTGAGCACCTAGCTTAAACATTCTAGGTGAAGCGTTCCGCCGAGCTATTTGGCTACTTCATCACCCCAGAGACGTGGTGGCCCCTCCTAGAAGCGGAGATGGAGTACTGGGGCGCGCTGTCCGTGCTGGCCAGCATCCTGCGGGGCTCGCGGGCGGAGGCGCTCAGGGGCCGGTTCGTCGAGGAGATCTGTCGCGAGCTGGCTGACCCTGACCGCTGTCAGACTAGGAAGGTAGGAGTCTATAATGGTAGTTTTGACTATACATATTACATACTATAGCCTTCCTCGATAACTGGACTATCCAACACAAAAATAATTATTCAATTCGAACCAGTAGTTTCGGAGATTAGCGCGTTCAAACAAACAAACAAACAAACAAACTCTTCAGCTTTATAATATTAGTATAGATATACTAGTGGCCCCGGCTTCGCACGGGTTTTTATTCAATTTTTTTCCCGGCAATTATTCGATTTTTTCTCGCCTTTTAAACCTTCCCTAGACCTCCACGAACATTTTAAGACTATGATAAGATAAATCCGTTCAGCCGTTCTCGAGTTTTAATCAGACTAACGAACAACAATTCATTTTTATTTATATAGATTACCAGACTACTCACACAGCATCACTTAACCCCAAACTAAGCAGAGCTTGTACGATGGGTGTTAGGTGACTGATATACTACATAGATACATTTTTTTTTGTAAATACATGCATATGATACATAGAAAATACCCAGACCCGAAACCAGAAATTGTAGATCGTACAAAATCTGGTCCCCCGGCGGGAATCGAACCTCCAACCTCTTGCGCCTCAGGCGGACCTTCGCCCACCGATCCACAGAGGTACCAGAGGTAGTCACACTATAGTGTGTTCTAGGATATGTTAGGACATCGGGAGAACGTTTACCCCCATCGGCGTGTAGATAACGGCCAACGGACAGATAGATAACTAGACGAGCAATAGCAGCGTCTGTGGAAGCCTGCCAAGCGTGGAACGTGTGGCAATTAAAGTCTCTTATTTACATCATAATTTAACGCAGAGAGATTTTAGTAGTGAACGTTGTACAGCTGAAGCTATTTTGTAAAAAAAAACGTGTTTTAGCGGCCAATCTGACTGACGGAATAAAAGTGTTCTAATTCTTTTTCAATGTGTCTCGCTAGTAATTATGGCAAAATGTTGGAACCCCGTTAACTTATAAGATTTGATTTCGGACAGGAAACACTAAGAAAGTCTTGATATGAAGTATTTTTCACTTTAAATCCCCAGCCTAAGTACCAGACAAGTCTGATGCATGTGTGCGAGGCTCTGATGGATGTGTGCGCGGAGGAAGTGCAGCCCGTGGCGGAACAGCTGTTCACCATCATCTTCACCGTCTACGCCATGCCTGTGGACGACAAAATCGCCTTTATGGCTTTGTGTGAGTGTTCAAAATTGTGCATTTTAACCCCCGTCCAAAAACAGGGGTGTTATTAGTTTGACGTGTTTGCGTGTAAATATACCCCAGTGAGGTATCAAATGAAAGCTTATCCACGTGCTTATTACAAAAATATGTTTTTTTACGAACTCCGAAATTACCCACTTCACTTCACAATTTTTCTAGCTCCTAAAATACTTACTGGCTCCTGAAATACAGTTCTTAATTACTTTGGGAGCCTACGGGACCACATTTTGATGTTGTAACTTATTTAATATCAAATAAAGAATATTTAACTTTTACTTTACTTGTATTGTAGTAAATTAAGTGGCATGCACGATATAAATTGCTGCGCAATTTACAGCGAATCTCGACAAACTACGCTTCCACGAGAAATGTGGTAAGAGCCTGACGAGTCTGTACGAGAGGCACATTGGCAAGGTGCTGTCCGCGATCACCAGCGACGCCGTCACCTGGACGCTGCTGTCGCCCGACCGCTGCCTGCTGGAGGCTGCTCTGCTGCGCTCTGGTGAGGCAGAGACTGTTAGAACCACGGAATAATAGTACGTCTGTACGAGAGGCACATTGGCAAGGTGCTGTCCGCGATCACCAGCGACGCCGTCACCTGGACGCTGCTGTCGCCCGACCGCTGCCTGCTGGAGGCTGCTCTGCTGCGCTCTGGTGAGGCAGAGACTGTTAGAACCACGGAATAATAGTACGTCTGTACGAGAGGCACATTGGCAAGGTGCTGTCCGCGATCACCAGCGACGCCGTCACCTGGACGCTGCTGTCGCCCGACCGCTGCCTGCTGGAGGCTGCTCTGCTGCGCTCTGGTGAGACAGAGACTGTTAGAACCACGGAATAATAGTACGTCTGTACGAGAGGCACATTGGCAAGGTGCTGTCCGCGATCACCAGCGACGCCGTCACCTGGACGCTGCTGTCGCCCGACCGCTGCCTGCTGGAGGCTGCTCTGCTGCGCTCTGGTGAGACAGAGACTGTTAGAACCACGGAATAATAGTACGTCTGTACGAGAGGCACATTGGCAAGGTGCTGTCCGCGATCACCAGCGACGCCGTCACCTGGACGCTGCTGTCGCCCGACCGCTGCCTGCTGGAGGCTGCTCTGCTGCGCTCTGGTGAGACAGAGACTGTTAGAACCACGGAATAATAGTACGTCTGTACGAGAGGCACAGTGGCAAGGTGCTGTCCGCGATCACCAGCGACGCCGTCACCTGGACGCTGCTGTCGCCCGACCGCTGCCTGCTGGAGGCTGCTCTGCTGCGCTCTGGTGAGACAGAGACTGTTAGAACCACGGAATAATAGTACGTCTGTACGAGAGGCACATTGGCAAGGTGCTGTCCGCGATCACCAGCGACGCCGTCACCTGGACGCTGCTGTCGCCCGACCGCTGCCTGCTGGAGGCTGCTCTGCTGCGCTCTGGTGAGACAGAGACTGTTAGAACCACGGAATAATAGTACGTCTGTACGAGAGGCACATTGGCAAGGTGCTGTCCGCGATCACCAGCGACGCCGTCACCTGGACGCTGCTGTCGCCCGACCGCTGCCTGCTGGAGGCTGCTCTGCTGCGCTCTGGTGAGACAGAGACTGTTAGAACCACGGAATAATAGTACGTCTGTACGAGAGGCACATTGGCAAGGTGCTGTCCGCGATCACCAGCGACGCCGTCACCTGGACGCTGCTGTCGCCCGACCGCTGCCTGCTGGAGGCTGCTCTGCTGCGCTCTGGTGAGACAGAGACTGTTAGAACCACGGAATAATAGTACGTCTGTACGACAGCAAGTTTATTGTAAATAAATTCGCCGCCTCAATCAGCATCTTCTGTACGGTGTCAGTGTAGATCCTAAACTTCGCCGTATGTTTGTGTTTCAAGTGGCCCAAGCCGCGTGTCCTAGAACGCGGACTTGGTAATTAATTTTTGACATGTAATAATGGTATTATGAATAAATTTTTGTGTTTGTGTTCTGTATTTCTGCATAAAATCTGTGGTCTTCATTGGATGTCTTACATAATTTGATTAAAATAAATGTACGTAAGTAATGCAGGATAGTCTCTTAGCGTCTTTTGGGTAACCAAAGACAAACCTATATTTTTGCTTCTTCGAAAAAATCCCTCATTCCACATAATGTATTTTTCTGAAACATCCAGGATATGCTATGGGCAAGCAGCTCCACCTCATAGCGCCACTCCTGAAGGAATGCTTGGCGACCCCGAAAGTGGATCCGGAAGTGAAGTTGAAGATATTCACGACGCTGTCCACTGTGCTGCTGAAGCGGCAGGACAACTTCGTCAAGTGCGAGACAGGCAAACTGGAGGCGTTTTTGAAGATTGTTATTGAAGGTATGGAATTGGACACCAATCAGGTGTAGAATTTTCGTAGACTTGTTTCAAAGGGTTTCTAGCATTTTCGAATGAAAGATGGCTTAGGCCCACAAAATTTTGAAAAATAAAACGGACGAACCATTGTGGTTTTGCATTACATGCATAACCGATGTATTAATCTGCTTCGAAATATCTTGAGACACTCGAGTATCATATTACATAACATTGTTGTTTGTTTTAATGTCCTCTCCTCTATTCAGTTATATTAATAAAATTGCGACAGGAACTTATACCAATAAATTTACGCGGCCAATGGTGTTTAAATATTTTTTTTTTAACTCAATCAGTTTTTTTAATTCGTGAACCCCCAAACAACTTGCGATAATATCTTGAAAACTTACAAAGACTCATAGTCTTTGTAATTTTCTGGAGCCTATTCTTTAGTTCCTTAGTTCGAATAATGAAAACTACTAGAATTAGAAAATACGCAAACACTTGTAAAGATGAGATGGCAAAAAGTTCCTGGAACCAGCACTATATTTTACGCTACTTTAATAATATCTACTTCAATAAACTTAATTAAAAATAACTCCGATTCTAGTACTTTATTTACCTTAAAAGTAAAAAAGTCATACTATTTTGTAATGTGCATGTGATGCGCTTTCATTTAAGTCCCCACTCGAGTATATTTGCCTTCACCGATTTCCTTCCCACGTTTACCCGCATAGCTTTTTAACGGGTCAACCGATTCTCATCAAACATGTCTAAGGACACTCGCGCGAAACTCACCCTTCATATTATTTATCTTGCAGAGGTAATACTATCAAACCTAGTTTGGTCTGCCGGACGCACCGCTGAGGCTATACGCACCGCAGCCGTGGCCTGTCTCTGCGCCGCCTTACAAGAAAAGCCGAGTGACGACGCTATAGAGACCGGTGGCTGTGGCGATGGGGGCGATAAGGTAAGTACAATAAATAGACAGGGTATTTAGTGAATCTAGTGAAACTAATAAAACGAATTAAAGGCACGCCTTCAAGGCACGATTAAAACGATGGCTCATACAACAGTCATTTTATACTTATGAGTTCATAGAGTGCTCTCTGACAAATCATAAGAACCTAGCTGACATATCAATTAATTTGCTTGCATTGACATTCCGTTTGTATTGTAATTTATTTATTATTTAAAACTTGACATTTGTGTTATTGACCATATTATTTGCAATTTGACATATTTATTAAGTAATTGAATTTGATGATTTGTTTGGTTTGACATTATTAGTACTGAAAAACCAGTGTAAACAAAATGTAATTGTGACGTATAATAATATTATCAATAAATGACTATTAATGACTAAAGTTAAATTCAAATATCATTTATTTATAAGTCAAAATTAACAAAGCACTTTAAATAGGATTATGATATCAAAGCTTTTCAACTGTGTGGTAGTGTCAATAGTTATTTAATAGTAAAAATAATGCCTGACAATCCACAGAACAACAATTAGCCCCGTGGTAAGCTTGTGCTACGGGTACTAGTCATCTGATATGCATATATTAGACATACATATTTTTACTATACATATTAAACACCCAGTGAGAACATTACAAACACTTGACCCCTTGGCGAGAAACGAACCCAGCTACCTCTTGCGTTTAAAGCGGAACATCGCCCACCGCACCGCTGAGCCAGTCAATCTATTTTCATTATGTACTAACTGTTAAAATAAACGCGATGCCATTACACGAGAACTAACTCTGTATTTAAAGTTAAATCATCATGTGTAACCACGTGATTAAAACAACATTCTCCAAAAAGAAACTTTTTTTTTTTGCTGTATAAGCCTTCATTTTATCACAATCTCATCTGATGTGAAGTGACGATGTGGTCTAAGATGGGACATGAAGACCTAGAAGGAAGATGGCTTCTCCGGGCCACATTACGAAACACGAAAAAATCGCTTCACGCATTGGCCCAGCCCGGAGGGTGGTGACAAGCCGCGGCCGAAGCCTACCACCAGAGACTGTTCTTAGCATCACCCGGAGGTCATGTAAAATGACTACGTTTTCTTCCTTCCTTCAAAATAATAGGTCAGGTAGAAAAGTTAACTTAACAACCATATTAAAATTTCTTAAAATATGACCATATTAACATCTGTCTGCAAAATCTGAGATTCTAATTACTAATTCTACATTTTCATATTTTCAGGAAGTAAACTTATTCCCAACCAAAGAGTCCCTGGAGCCGTTCTTGGAGCAGATGGTCCCGTTGCTGGCAGCACTGATGGACGACAACTCGGCGCTGACGCGGCAGCACGCGATGCGCGCGGTCTGCTACCTGGCAACACTGGCCAAGCTGCGCGGTTGCTACACAGCTGATGTTCTACATAAGCTCTACTTTGGTAAGTTAAAAATATTAAGTTATGTTATGATGGTGGAGGTGGATATCTTAGAGACCCATGCCAAACCCATAAAAATGATCATACTCATGGTAAAACCACAGTCCATAACCTTTGCAATGTTTCCTCTTGACTCCAAAATAGTCTGGAAGAAATTGTTTAAAGCCACTATTATGCATTCCATGGTTAGTTTAAGTATTTTTGTAAACTAGCTTTTATAGCTGCGGTGATAAATTACTTTGTTGCCTATTTTATGCTGTTGCTGGCAACACTGATTGACTTTTCGAGAATAGTCGTAGCTATCTTAACTAAAAATTATGATATGATTATATATATATATGATGGTTGTGATCCAAATTATATATTAAAAACGCGAAAGTTTGTGATGTAAGTGTGTTGCTCTTTCACGCAAAAACTAGCTAACATATCAGAATTATGAGTTATTCTTATACATTTTTATTTTTACCGCGGTAAAACACATTTCACACTTGTTTGCTGAAAATTGCGAAGCCCAATTTGAATGAAATTTGGCACGGACATCACTGCTTTCCCAGTAAAGGACAAAAGCTTCGTTTCACTGCGAGAAAATCGGGCGGAGAGCTAGGTAGATTATATTCGTTCGTCGTTTACAGTGGTTATAAAACGCCTGGACGACAGCAGCGACAAGGTCCGCTCGTTCGCAGTATCCACACTCTGCGCGTTATTCAAACACCGCCCGCTGCCGTACGACACAGTGCTGTACGGCGCGCACGTGGACGCGGTGTATTCCGCCATGTTGGTGCATCTGGACGACCCGGAAGAGGCCTTTCAGAAAGAGATGTTAGGTGAGTCTAAATAGGCCTCATAGGTTAATAGGGGTCTAATAGGGAGGTCTAAGAGGTCTTTCATATGCTTGGTTAGTCTAAATAGAAGCCTTTCAGATGTTGGGTGGGTCTAATTAGAGGCCTTTTATATGTTTGGTTAGTCTAAATAGAAGCCTTTCAGATATTGGGTGGGTCTAATTAGAGGCCTTTCATATGTTGGGTGAGTCTAAATAGAAGCCTTTCAGATGTTGGGTGGGTCTAATTAGAGGCCTTTCATATGTTTGGTTAGTCTAAATAGAAGCCTTTCAGATGTTGGGTGGGTCTAATTAGAGGCCTTTCATATGTTGGGTGAGTCTAAATAGAAGGCTTTCAGATGTTGGGTGGGTCTAATTAGAGGCCTTTCATATGTTGGGTGGGTCTAATTAGAAGCCTTTCAGATGTTGGGTGAGTCTTAATACAGACCTTTCACTTGTTGGGTGAGTTTTAAAACAGGGTATCTTTAAAGAGTTTTATCAAAGTCTTAGTCATTATTTACAAGCAGCCCCAACAGGCTTACTTTTAATATGTCATGTTGTTAACTGTTAACTGATTCAAGTAATCATAATTAACTCCTGGCCTACATATTTAATTCAATGCTGCGCTGGCCTTTAATAAACGGCTAGGTAGAAACAAATCTCTACCAAAATGCATGACTAGGGGGCCCTGTGTTTCCGCACTTAGACTCAAGGTGGTCCATTGTGTGTGGATGCATGACTTAATTAAAGCCAAGTTAAATGATATGCGTGTCAAATTATAATTTATTTATTTAAATATTTACGTAATATATAATCTATTTTACAGATGCGCTCATACAACTTGCGGACGTGAACCCAACACTTCTGATGAAGAAAGTCAAAGCAAATATACAATTATACAGAAACAAGGCCGCCTATGAAAAACTTTCTAGTCATCTTGAAAATATACTGAAAAAGTAGCTTTCACAGCAAATTATATTATATGATGTTATTGTTTGAAGCGCTATGCTGCTATATTGTGTTATTACATTTTTTGTGAGCATTTAGTAATATTTAAGTTGAGTATGTATGATACAGTTTATTTTGTTTCACATGTGGTTTGTTTTGTTTATTGCAATAAAATTTAGTTTAAGAGTGTTTTTTAAAACCCTTGTTAAGAATTTAGATTTAATCTTGAACTTGTTTTTACAATACATTTTTGGCATGATTAGGAGAGTGTAAGCAAGTAGCAAAACAAATCGTTCCTTGAGTTACCGGCAATATTTTAGCTGTTTCTGCGGCTCATGCACTCACGGCACGGAGCTACCGTACGATGATGATGATAATAATAATTATGTAGGTAAGCTTTAGATTTGAAAAGATTTTTTTGTTAATTATTGACCTGTAATTTCGTTAAATAATGGTCTTAGTGAAAAAGTGTATAAGTCAAAGTCAAAACGTTAATTTCGTTAAAAACTTAAGGCTCTTTAACAAAAAAAATAATTTAAAAAAAAGAAGGTACCTAATTATATGATGATGATAATTATTTATTTAGGTATTTAGAAATAAATCATTTTCATCATCATTATATTGTTTACAAACAAGTACTACTTAAGGCGAATAGGGGAATTTTCGGCAATACTCGAGCGTGGCAGTTTAAGATATGAGAGATACCTTAGACCTAATAGAACAACCTTGTAAAGTATTTAGCTCTACATGTAGTGACGCGCGCCTAGAATAGACGATCAGATTAGTAAAAAAAAATTGATAGTCTGAAATACTCGAGCGCCTCAGATTAAGATATTGGGGGTTGATTTTAGTGTTTAAAGACTAAATTTAACTAATCTGACGATAAGTCCTTGACGCCGCCGAGTTATAGGGTCGCAAACTTGTAAAAAAAAACGTTAATCCGGCATTCTCGAGCGCGATTTTTTTTATTTTTTATTTTGAAGAATATAATCTAAAACTTACTAAAAATACAAAATCTGCCGGTTTCCGCATGACCGGAAGTGTGGAGGAGCCATTTCGTCTTCCAAAGAACGCGTTACGGCATATAAACCGCGAACGATCCATTTTACAAAAAAAAAAGTTTAAATAAACAAAAAGGGTAATTTTATTTTACACAAAAAAGGTCTCTAAAAAAAAACAAAAAACACAAAAAAAGAAACCAAAAAACCTTTTTCGGTCAGGTTAAGAGAACACACCAACATTTTTGTCAGATTAAAAAAATATGCTTTCAGGATACCGAGATAAACCTACCCTATGAAAATCTGACGCGCTCGAGTATTTGAAAAAAACTTTTTTTTGCATTTTCAAAAATTCATAGAAACTTATCATCACGCCGAAATCGTCAGTTTTTTAAAAGGGAGCTTCCTTGAGGCCTACTTAACAGCCCTTCCGAAAATCTGACGCGCTCGAGCAAATTTTTTTTTATATGCATTTTTGACTACTTTATATGTATACCCACCACGCAAACCGGCAGATTAGTATACCGTTGTTATCAGAGGCTCTCGGGGCATACGTGGTATGAATATCTGACGCGCTGGAGAATGCCCAAGTAACTGTTTTTTTTTACATTTTTGAAAAACCATACACGCCAAACCCACCGCTAAAATGGTTTTTGCCATACGAGCTTTACTTTTCTAAATTAGTTTATCTTTTGATTTTGATAGGTCTCGACGGCGCCGTTGAATTACGCCATTTAGCTACCTCGCTCCCTAACCGATTCCTTTGAAGTGTGCTCAAAAAACCGACAACTCCCCGATTGCGCGCCACGATTGACAATTGTCCGCCAACATAATACCATTGCCCCCTGTACACAATGGCGATGGCCTGTAGTGGGCCAACTTGGGCCACTGTATTCAGTTCACTTTCTTGTAATTTGGACTTTGCGCTTGAAGTGACAATTTGCCAGTGTCGAGTAAAATAAAATTATAAAGTGTAAAATTATATTACTTCAATAAAGCGTATTACATAAAGTATGTTACAAAATAATATAAATAAAATACAGTGAGACTACGAAGTATCGCGCAAAGAGGAGACCCCGAGAATGAGATACGCTGTGTAATGTATTCCATCTCATTCTTTTACACGTTCAATCCTACAGATATATATATATGTTTGTCTCTTTCTACGTTACGCCTCAACTTTTCGTGTTACACTTGATTTTACTCCTCATAAAATTTCCGTACCGGGCCTTATAACTCAAATCGTTTCTTATGGAGTAAACTCCAAAAGATGTTACTCAGTTGAACGCCATTTTCCCATATCACTGCACTGTATACTGGAGGCTTAATATATTTGGCCATTTATGTCATTTATCCGTATGTCATACTTCTTCTTCTTCTTTAGGTGCCACTTCATTACTGAAGGTTGGCAGTCAGCTCCTTAAATTTTTCTTTGTTCATGGCGATCCTGAACAGCTGTTCCACGGTTCTAATGTATGTCATTCAGCCCAATGCGGTTCAAGACTCGAGTCGGTTTGACTCGGTAATTTAATCGAGTCTGCGTGTACAACTCGATTTTGGCTGACTCGAGTACCGGAATCAAATCCTCTTTTTTTTCAAATGGTATTATAATAATAATAAGCTGTTGAGTTGAGCGCAGATGACCATGCCAGCGATACCGACCAAGCGGACGTCGTTACTAAAAAAATTCAGCGGCTCCCAAAATTAGGATGAGGCAATACGCGCTGGGGCACCATATAGGGGTTCTTGTCGTTTCCTTTTGGGCTGTTACCAGTTTCTGTGGTCTATGGATTATTACACCCGGGTGTAAAGTTATTCCTTCGGGCGGAAAATGGGGATATTCTACATCGGGAGTGTACGATGCAGTGATAGGGTCTATAGAATTACCGAAAACGTGTCTCGGTTGACGACGGAGGAAACCGGAATCGAGTCCGGCGCACTCGCATCGTAATATATATTGGAACTCGCTCGAGTATGTGAATCTTCTTTCGAGCAGGAATCGAGTTTGAATCGAGAACAGCCGTACATTCAACATCGGCACATCACTAATTACAATTAAATTGAAACATAGCTGCTACACTGCTTGTGTTGTGTTGCGAATGTTTTTATTCTTTGAAATAAGAATCATTTTGATAATTTAGCTACAATATACAAAAACCCATGTGTTTTTAACAATCTTATTATTTAGCAACAATGGAAGTTGTTCGTGGCAGTAAGTATTAACATGTTTTTTGTGATATTTCTTGAATATTTGTCATCAGTGTCTTAGATTGAATTTTGATTTTATTTACAGATTTCAAACAGACTTTGCCCCAAATAAGTGCTTCAATAAAAAAGGCAGATTTCTTAGCTATCGATGCCGAATTTACCGGTCTCTTACATGGCCGAGAGGTGGGCATGTTTGATTCACCAGAAGAGTATTATAAATGTGTGTTGTATGGGTGTACAGACTTTTTGGTTGTTCAGTTTGGATTATGTTGTTTCTACTGGGATGAGAAGAGGAAGCATTACCTGAACGATGCTTACAATTTCTATCTGTTCCCGCGCCGAAATCCTGGGCCAGAGAAATTCTTCCTTTGCCAAGCTTCAAGCTTAGACTTTTTGTCCTCACAGGGATTTGACTTCAACAAGGCTATTCGGGATGGTAAGGTTCTTTTATAAATTCAAGTAGATTTCGTAACTTAAAATTGTTTTGTTTGGAGGCATGCCTTAATTAGGCAATAATAAAATTACTTGGTACTGCTGTGTGTGTGTGTCCGACGGATTTCAATCATGGCGTCAGTTTATAATCCTTGATGCACCTGCATGTGGCTTATATAGCCTATTTTGTTCGAAAATACCCTTGAACACTGGTGACATGTGAGTACATTATTTCCAAAATTGTCCAAAAAAACATAAGCTGTCATTCGCACAGGAATTGTTTTAGATCATTACTACTAATGTGAGTACCTAAGTAGTTGATTAGAAGATTCAACAAGTACAATACTAATGCAACAGCATTAATATTCTGCTTATACTTAGGACTATTTCAACCAGTAATTTTATTGTGCATGTATTATATAAAAATCCATAAATTTTAGGTATTTCATATATGAGTGAGCCAGTTGAAACTAGACTCCGTGAACAAATGAAAGACAGGCAGAAACCTAGTAATGATACAATCATAATTCCTGACGAGCACAAGACTTATGTTGAAGAAACTTGGTAAGACTTGTTTCATACTGTCTATCAGAGGCAGTTATAAACTTACTTGGAAGAACAGGATAGAGATTTTCCGCTTGGGGTTCACACAGTAGGACAGTCATTTCTGGCTTGGGTTCCACACAACACACTGTAATGTCACATGTCACACACATCCTTATCAGTAAATACCTACAATGCATACATTCACATAGGTATACATTCATAGAAGTAGTCTAGCTCAGCTGCACCTTAAATTGAAAAATAATAATGTATACCTACTTTTTTGAAATAGAAGATTATAATGTGAAATTACTATAAAACATTTTTTTGCAATAATATTTTCAAGTAATACAATAATAAGTTGGTAAAACAAACAAAAGGTATGAACTGAACTTTGGCTGAAATGTATTATTAGTACCTATCACTACTCCTATGTTGCTTACTTCTTGTAAGGCTTGACGCTGCGTTACAAGGGACGGGTGCATTATCATACAAATGTGCTACATCCCTGGGCCCTTAAGGAGCACAATAGTCCGTGTTTGACATAGAAACGCGCCCATGCCTGCGTAACGCTGGGTTAAGCCTTAGGTAAAGAATGTCTTATTAGTCTTAATTGATAATATAAAGTGTGCAGTAAACAGCAATAACTGTACAATTTTTATTTACAGTAAAAAAGTTCGTGTTTTCTTAGATGAAGGCAAATCTAATGAACTTCTGATTGACCGGTGTAACTCATTTTTGAGACTTCTGCTCTATCAGGAACTGAAGAAAGAATTCAAGGATGAGATTTTGTTAGATAAACATATGCAGGAAAATAGAAATGTGTGAGTTTTTGTATTTTATTTATTCTTTTTGACACAAGGATAAGTTGATATGTATATAAACATTTTAACACGAACTTTACATTTATTGTATTGTATATTGTGAAATGTAGGTAAACTGTGTTAAAACTAAAAAACCCCACCAATGGTTTTTTATTTGAAGTATTGCATTTTATATGAACTTATTTTGAAATGTTATACAGCATCCCATGGTCCGCGATATTACGGACAGATGCGGACCATGGGGGCAATTCTCGCGCCTACAATATTATATATAACGAATTCGAAATATATCGCAAAATCAGCAGTTATTTAATGTTCAATATTTAAATAATTTTGTCTGTGATTGTTCAACAAATAACTTGCAGTTCATTACATTAGCCAGTTCGCACGACGCGCATCGCCTTGACAGACAGAAGTGCGCCGATATCTCTGTGGCTCTTGCTGGCCACAATAACTAAATAACTTTAGAGTTTAGAGCGCCTCTTAAAGATATATAAGTTGACGGTGCGTTGCCGTTCGTGGTCGTCGGCTGTGCGTGATGATCCGCAGAAATACTGATGTTAAATTCAATATTCAATAATTTGGTCGGTGATTGTTCAACAATTGGTCTACATGGGGTAATTCTCGTGCTTACGATGAAAACTAATTAGTAGGAAAGCCGAAATATTCTACAGACTAGGTAAACCTTACCTAGTCTGTAGAATATTTCTGCTACAGTGAATTCGTTATATATAATATCATGGTGCGAGAATTCGCAATTGTTTTCTTGGTCTTGGGAACGCATGAAACACGTTGTCCAAAGAGTTGTCTTGAGAACTTCTAATTCTAATTCTGGGAAACTGAGATCTGTACTGCTATTTCGCGTAGTAGTATTTTAAACCCCCGACGCAAAAAGAAGGGTGTTATAAGTTTGGTGTGTCTGTCTGCCTGCCAGTGGATCATAGCTCCCGAACGGATAAAGCATGAAAGGTTTGTGTATGAAAAGGCGGGTGTTTTGAGATATGTTTAATGAAAATCGGTAGACCCGACCCCTCAAATGAAAGCGAATCACATGCACATTACAAAATAGTACGACTTTTACAATTAAGGGAACTAAAGTATTGGAATCGGTTTTTTTTTCCTTTTAAATTTATATTATTAATTCACAAATTCTGTTTTTTTAAGCCTGATTCTTATAGCGAATTCTGTGTATTATCTGGTAATATTCTCTCAGGGTGTTGAAAGTGACGCGCATCACATCTGCAAATGATGAGATACAACATTCAACGTCTAAGCAGCAGAAGGAGCTGAATGACTTGGAAGATTCCGTTGGTTTCTCGAAGGTCGCGCGGATGATTAGTCAGTCAGTAAGTATTATGTGAGGAAATTATATCGTGAGGAAACCGGCATGTTCTGAGAACTTTAAAAGAGTTTGAAGGAAATGTGACATTCACCAACCCGCACTTGGCCAGCGTGGTGAATTAAGGCCTAATCTCTCTCGTCAAGAGAGAAGTCCCTGTGTCCCAGCAGTGGGAACGTTAATAGGGTGATGATGATGATGATGATGAAGTATTATGACCAAAAATAATTTGTTGTTCTTTAGACGTGTATTGAAGTAAGTTAAGTACCTACATAAAAATGTTCTCTCGACATTAGATATTTTTCTGGGTGTTTAATATGTCTATAATATGTCTATTAGAGGTATATTAAGTATATCAGATATCTAGTACCCGTTACACAAGCTTAGAGCTTACCATTAGGGCTATATGTTGTTGTGTGGATTTTTTGTCGCCGTAAAAACCATCTCTGAAATTCTACCAACATTAAAAAAATTGGCCAAATTGGTCGGTTATCACGGCTTGGTTTAAACGGTAAATACAAGATAGGTTCCGACCACCAACCGATTGTCTATGGTCAGGAGACCACCAGTTAGTTGGTGGATCGTGTGGAAGCCGGTTGTCCAACCGATATTTTGTTTAGGTATTCCAATGTGCTAATTTTTATATACAGGAAAAATTGGTGATCGGACACAATATGCTATTGGACATGATACATACTCTGAGTAACTTCTTCCAACCACTGCCGGATGACTACCTCGCATTCAAGGAGTTTGCGCACTGCATGTTTCCCAAGTAAGTAAGATACCTGTGCCTATATTTTTTTTTAATATCTGAATATCATGTTCTATAATCCAATTGTCTTCTGTCAATGTCAAGTATTTTCTAGAGAGTCAGGTCCAGTGACCCAGCTCTCATTACCTCTGTGTGTATCTGGTTGTTAAGTTTGAGATACTGTGTCGCTTTAATCTAGAAAACCGGATGCTGCCTGATGCTTGTAGCTGAGCCGTCTAATTATAACGGTTATTAATTGTACCTACCCTAATGTCTCAAAAATGTAATATGTGTGGAAAAAAACATTGTGACATTAAATCCGCACTAGGCCAGCGTGGTGAATCTCGTCAATAGAGAAGTCCCTCTGTCCCATCAATGGGAACGTAAATAGGTGTGTTTTTGATGGTCGTAAAAATATCATATCTATATTTTTTTCTGATTTTAACCATAAATTATTGTTTTCAGTTTGCTCGACACAAAGTACATGTCTATCCTGCCTCCGTTCAAGGACAAAGTGAGCTCCAACGTGCTGAGCCATCTGTTTGGGACGCTCAAAGAATCGCCCTTCTCAATACCAACTGTCGGTGAGTGTGAAGACAAAACTGACGCCATCTAAGGCCTGACATTGTGGGGCCCGCGTCTGCTCAGTTTTGAACGTAATTGACATAAAACCGCGCTCGCTCACGCTTAACGAAGCGTCACTAAGTTCAGTATTAATCTATTTACCCACCATATTGTATGTCTTTATAAAAAAAATCGGTTAAGACTATCAGTCTTTTAATTAATTTATTTAAGGAAAACTTTCAGCCGAACAGAATAACCATTATATAGACACGTAAGGGCTCATTGCATGTTTATACGAGTAGTGCCCATAAAACAAACTTATCCTGGGAGTTAGAGGATGTTGAGTAAGTGAAAAGCCCTAAAAATATTAATATTAACTCCATTATTTCAGGTTGCTTAGAAGGGCGGGGCTACACGACCGCCGAGGACAAACAGCACGAGGCAGGCTTCGACGCGTACATCACCGGGCTGTGTTTCCTGGCCATGCACGCTCACCTCTCGCGCATGCGCGGGGAGGACAACGCTCGAGCTTCGCCGAAATCCCCCGCGCTGCGCCCTTTCCTCAACAAGCTGTTCCTCGCTCGCACTGCGCAGCAGGACTCGCCCTGCATGAACCTCACCGGCGCTGACCGTGAGTGTCTGTGACTGACGCTATAGAACTATGTAGCTTGAGGACAAAAGTCAAAGTCGAAGTCAAAAACGTTTTCTTTCCTTAGAAGCACAAGGCATACATGGACTGGTCTACTTAAAGATAATTAAACTTAAAAATCTAATAAAAAAAATACCAAGGAAATAACATTGTCGTGACAGTTAAATTTTTTACACTGAGTTGAGACGCGCGAACACGCGAGCTTCCTACGGCGTTTCCTCAACAAGCTGTTTCTATAAAACCTAAGCGCCGCTGACCGTGAATATTTAAGTCTATTACACGACGGTGTACCCAAGTTTAATAGATTTTCTATTCGATCCCGTGGAATAACATATTTTATTTTTAGGCCTTAGGGAATCTTTGTGTGAGATGGGCTTTAAGGATTTTAAGGTGAAATGTAACATATTAAGTTCGTCTTATGACAATACGCTATTTTTTAAGTTTATATCATAATTTGTTGTAATTATTTTCCTTTATTCTCTGCTGTCTGTGTCTTTGCTCTAATTTGTAAGTTATTATTAAATAAGTCTGGTTTGTAAGTTAGTCTAAGATAGTTCTAATTGGTGAAAAACTTTAAAATAACTATGCACACTTAATATTTTTTTATTATAATTACTTAAATCTGTAATATTAATGTTTTTCGTGTTTTCCAGCGGAACCGGCACGTGACCATGCATTCATCCTCACTTTCCCGAAGGATTGGAAGAGAAGTGATATCAACCTTCTTTTCAGTCCTTATGGTAGGTAATAATTACGTAAT
This sequence comes from Gymnoscelis rufifasciata, assembly GCA_929108375.1. Lineage (NCBI taxonomy): Eukaryota > Metazoa > Arthropoda > Insecta > Lepidoptera > Geometridae > Gymnoscelis > Gymnoscelis rufifasciata. The sequence continues at coordinate 13,821,765 of OV815311.1, forward strand.
TCCGATCTGTCACATAGATGCTGCTTAAGGAAAATCAATAAATAATCAAAACTTAAAATTTAAGAAGAACCCGTGATTCCAATGCTTTATTTTACTTAAAAGTAAAACACTATAATATTTTGTAATGTACACGCGATGCGCTTTCATTTGATACCCCACTCGAGTATATTTGCAGATTTTCGGTTTTCCTTCCCCACTTTCACCCCTATAACTTTTAAACGGCACAACCGATTTTCATGAATCATGTTTAAGAACAGTAGCAAAACACACCGTTCTCGCAAAAAAAACTAAATCGCTTCATCCGTTCGGGAGCTACGATGTCCCAGACAGACAGACCGGTAGACAGACAGACACGTCAAACTATTAACACCCCTCTTTTTTGGTCGGGGGTTCAAAATATTTAAACATGCTTAGCCCCGTCGCACATGCCAACACTCCGAACGCTAGCAAGTGTCAGTATTTGAAACCTATGGCGCGGTACAAAACTCTATCAACTTCATTATTTAGGTTTGTCATATGTATTAAAAATATATATCTAAATAAGTCTGACTATTATATTAAGTATATCAGATATCTAGTACCCGTAAAACAAGCTTCGAGCTTACCGCTGGGCTAGATGTTTTTGTGTGGATTTTTATTTATTTTATTTATATTTAGGTGGAGCGAACGTGCAGTTCTTGGACGAAACGTCTGCGGTGGTCGCGTTAATGCAGCGCCACCAGACGCAGGCCGCGGCGCGCGGGCTCTCGCACAACCACCGGATCCGCCTGATGCCCTACGCCAAATACAAGAAGGCGGTGAGTGTCTTACATATCTGATGACAAGTCGGCGGTGGTCGCGTTAATGCAGCGCCACCAGACGCAGGCCGCGGCGCGCGGGCTCTCGAACAACCACCGGATCCGCCTGATGCCCTACGCCAAATACAAGAAGGCGGTGAGTGCCTTACATATCTGATGACAAGTCGGCGGTGGTCGCGTTAATGCAGCGCCACCAGACGCAGGCCGCGGCGCGCGGGCTCTCGCACAACCACCGGATCCGCCTGATGCCCTACGCCAAATACAAGAAGGCGGTGAGTGCCTTACATATCTGATGACAAGTCGGCGGTGGTCGCGTTAATGCAGCGCCACCAGACGCAGGCCGCGGCGCGCGGGCTCTCGCACAACCACCGGATCCGCCTGATGCCCTACGCCAAATACAAGAAGGCGGTGAGTGCCTTACATATCTGATGACAAGTCGGCGGTGGTCGCGTTAATGCAGCGCCACCAGACGCAGGCCGCGGCGCGCGGGCTCTCGCACAACCACCGGATCCGCCTGATGCCCTACGCCAAATACAAAAAGGCGGTGAGTGCCTTACATATCTGATGACAAGTCGGCGGTGGTCGCGTTAATGCAGCGCCACCAGACGCAGGCCGCGGCGCGCGGGCTCTCGCACAACCACCGGATCCGCCTGATGCCCTACGCCAAATACAAGAAGGCGGTGAGTGCCTTACATATCTGATGACAAGTCGGCGGTGGTCGCGTTAATGCAGCGCCACCAGACGCAGGCCGCGGCGCGCGGGCTCTCGCACAACCACCGGATCCGCCTGATGCCCTACGCCAAATACAAGAAGGCGGTGAGTGCCTTACATATCTGATGACAAGTCGGCGGTGGTCGCGTTAATGCAGCGCCACCAGACGCAGGCCGCGGCGCGCGGGCTCTCGCACAACCACCGGATCCGCCTGATGCCCTACGCCAAATACAAGAAGGCGGTGAGTGCCTTACATATCTGATGACAAGTCGCCGGTGGTCGCGTTAATGCAGCGCCACCAGACGCAGGCCGCGGCGCGCGGGCTCTCGCACAACCACCGGATCCGCCTGATGCCCTACGCCAAATACAAGAAGGCGGTGAGTGCCTTGCATATCTGATGACAAGTCGCCGGTGGTCGCTTTAGGCCTGACGATGCGTTAAGCAAGCGCGGGCGCGTTTTATGTCAAACACGTACAAAAGGTAAGATAAGCTATCATAAAGTTGATGATATCTATGAATAGTGATATTTTTTTTAACTTTAAGCAGGCATGAGTCACTTGATTGCGGGGCGAAGAAGGGGATTATGCATGCGCAGTAACGCCGATACAACAATGCCACCTAAAGGCGGGTTGCTGAAATAGAGAGACAAGCGTGATATTTCAATAAGTAATTAAAGGTTCTGCTATTTAAAGATAGATCGAAAAAAAAACACCACTCAATTTGCTTCAGTAGTTTTATTGGTATAATGGCACAATGTAGCTACCTCTAGCTAATCAATGATACAAGAAAATGTAAAACTAAACAACCCCAAACCTCGAGTTTTCGTCAGCGCGATCTATAGCTAGCCCTTTTTAGCGTAGCGATATCTAGTTATAAAATAAAAAAAGTATCACCGCTGTGCCGGTCGGAGTTTTCTTATTTTCGTTACGGAATTTCTGGATTCGGTCTCCACGCTCAAGGCCCGCGATAGAAGCTATGCAATAGCTTAAAAAATATCTCGTTGCTATATTTGCTATAATATTGCTATATTTGTTCACAGACACAGATCCGCGTGGTGCCGTTGAAGGCGAAGCGCGAGGAGGGCGAGAAGGTGCAGCGCGCAGTCAAACCGTTCGTCCTTTACTTGTCCTATGTGGCTGTGTCACTGCTCGCTTTGTGTGCCCTCGCCTGCATGAACGGCTGCCACTTGTATGAAATACCCATATTCCATTACTTCTAGAGAAATTATAGATAGATAACTCTTCATTGTGCAGTCAACAGCAAAAGTAGCTGATATTTTTTTTTAAGTTGTTTACGGGGATATAAATCTGCTACCAGATACCATACTGCATGAAGGGTATATATATACTACATGCATACTACAGTCTATGGTTATGCGGGGTTGCCAAGAAAAATAACCCCTGGTGGACGACTGCACAAAAACCCTTATTCAATTCCTTCTAGAGAAATTATAGATAGATAACTTTTTATTGTACAATCAACAGCAAAAGTAGGTGATTATAATTAACGTTGCATAACATCTTCTGGCATGACGCGTCAGATGTATTAAGGTAAGTGTCAAATTCATATGAAGCTTTAGTTAGTCAAAAGAAAATGTTCTTTACTAAACCGAAGATCGAAAGATCTGCAATCACTTTCTCATGATACGTTTTTGGTTCCTTTACTTCTGATAAACTGCAATAATCAATAACTGACTTAATTAATTGTAAACTTTATTTTGGGGCCCTATTTCATCAGTATATTTTGCTGTTAACTGTACACCACAGGAATACAAACAGTAAACAGTAACAAGACAAAACATCGGAGTATCAAAGGGCGGCCTTAACGCTGTGAGCGATCTCTTCCAGGCAACCTTTGTATTATGTCATTGTTAATGGCCTGCTACCCGATCCAGACCGACTAACAACTGACAGCCGCACTCAAAGAGTTTTACCATAACAGGGAATATGCACACGAGTTTAAAATTGGCTGTTTCTTTGTTTTAGTAATCTTTAATGAAACACATACTTATACAATAGTTTTTCTAGTAGAGTTTCGCCTCGTTTCGTTATTGCCTTGAACTCTGTTAGCCTGACATCACAGTACAGTCGCGTTTAAGTCGCCCAAAAATAAAAGTTATTTAAATATATATTTAAAGCTAAATCGTTTATATCTCGGATTTGTAATATATAATTGAACTAGTAGAACGTTTAAATAAAAAAATACGTGCATATTCCCCTATAAAATTAACCCACACTAAAACATAGTTCCGGATGAACCGTAGACTTCTTCTTTAGTGAATGACTCCAGGGACAGGCTATTTCGCCGTCAAAGACCGTCAGCCCTCAACCAACTTCTATAGTAGTAGAGTAGTATATGAGACGCAAAATGGCGTTAAACTGATTAACATCTAGTATTTCACTTTATAATTTTAATTAACTCGAAACTGGCAAATTGTCGCTTCATGCTCAAATTCCAATTACAAGAAACTGAACTGAGTAGTATGTTAGTGTACAACAATAATTAATCAAAGCTTAAGTAATGAATTTAATTTACGTAGAAACGCAAAATACTTACTTCGTGAACTACACTTGTCTATATAAAATTACAATGTTAGAAAGATACAATACAATATACTCGTTTTTGAACACTAATATTACACAATCTATACTTATATCTATACATAAATAAAAAAAAAAATTATATATAACTAGCGGCCCGCCCCGGCGTAAAAAAGTTCCCGGCAATTTTTCCTTATTGGCTCACCGTTTAGACCTACCCTGGACTACGACAAACATTTTAAAACCAAAGTTAAGACCAGACTAACGAACAACAATTCATTTTTATTTATATTGATATAAAGCTGAAGAGTTTGTTTGTTTGAGCGCGCTAATCTCAGGAACTACTAATGCGATTTGAATAATAATTTTACTGTTAGATAGCCAATTTAGCGAGGAAGGTGACTTTTTACCGCGGGAAGATACTTCGAGCACGCGGGATAATCCATAAGTCACAGCCTACGCTGTGGTGTGAAATGCTAGTAAAAGAAATAAAATATCGACTAAACGGTTATTCATTCGGTTTTCATCGCAATATAGTTTCATCGCTGTTTAATTCAGGCTGCTTTTTATTTGAATGTATAGTTTGCACCCGTAGATGTACATATATATTTGAATGTGTTATGTTATAATTAACATAATCATAATATTTGTGGTTTCATGTCGTTACATAATCTCATACAAAATATTTGCGAGGTGGGGTATATTATGTAGATGTGTGTTATATGTGTGGCTTTTTTATATATTTCTGAGGAGGGTATCTCTGAGTAAACTTAGACAATGGTTAAAATATAGAGCTATTTATTTTATTTTTAGCTCTTGACTTAATTGACACGTATTATTGACATAACTAATTGTTAAGTTTACTCGGATGTTGTGAATTAAGCCCTGAGTATATTTAAGTTAAAATTTTAAGCTAATTAATTTAATTTGATTTTATTTATTTTTAATTTTTTTCGCAGAAAAAGATTAAGACATAATCCGTAACCATCGCACACAGGATTCGATTCCGCGCGTCCAACCGCGACAGGCTAACGCGTCGCATCCCAATTACACCAACGTGTCGCGCGACCATACATCTCCGGAGATGTAGGTTCGAATCCTGTGTGCGAAGGTTACGGTTGTTTATTAATCTTTTTCTGCATAAAAAAATAAAAATAGTTTAACATTAAAAGTGAGGTTTATCCCTTATTAAAAATACTTAAGTTTTAATTAAATTAAATGTCGGAATTTTCAATAATATTGTTAGTATTTTAAACATTAAATTAGTAGCCATCATTTTGCTACTAAATAATTATTTTAAGTAAATGTAAAGGAATTAATAACGTTGAGGAACGGAAGAATGATTTCGTTTGGTTTATGGGCATAATAAAAATCGGTTCATAAACTTAACTAACGTAATCTGAGATGAGGATTGTAAGTTGTGACGTATACGAAAACATTACCAAATTAGGTGAAAATGATTATATAATGCAATAGCTGCTATGCTAGAATATTCCCTCGAGCTTTTCTATGTAATAGATAGATCGATCATTTATTTCAGGCATCTAAGGCCCATATTAACATATACCTTACAGACTACAGGTACAATCAATAATATAATAGGTAATGTAACATTCTTGCGAACGCTCTGGTCACTGAGAATGAGCATGTTCCCGTAACATTTTGTTGTACCTTGCGTTCACTCTTTGATAAAGTGTCGGGCCTAAGCGCTCGCCCGCTCGCGACAGTGCTCGACGTATGAGACGCTTATTGTTATTTTAAATACCGTAGTAAACAACGAAAAATTAACACGTCATAAAGATTATAAAAAGAAATTGCAATCGAAAAATAGTTACAGAATTGAAGTTTCGCGTGCCGCAACGCTAATGCTAACGCGTACGTAACACTTTCGTGCGATTTGTACTAAATTTGACAGTGACACGCCCACACTCCGGAACATTGATGCTCTGCATCTTTGCACTTTCTTATTAAATTGATACCTTGAAAAATAGTTGCCCAGTTTTGCCAGTCTAAAAGATGAACTAATAAGAAAATAAAAAATAAAAAAATTGTTTATATCAGACACAGGTCCATATTTGCAGAAAATTAATTTACAGAAACACAAAATTTATTTTAAATTAGAGTAAAATGTGCAGAGACCGATTAGTTAAGGAAATAAGTACCCTCACTAATCACCCGCTGCACAAGACACCTCCACACTAAACATAATATCTGTTTTTTATGTAGTCTTCATGCCTATAAGGGTACAGCCTTACAACTAGTAACGTCATTGAGCGGCTCCTAGTTCCGTTACAAGGAAATGCTCTAGTCTATCACCACCTTTATAATTCTTAAAGTCAAAACGTTTATTTCGATTGAAGCACAGGACATACATGGACAGGTCAACTTTAAGGTCTTATTTAATTCTTATGCATTTATTTTATATTTAAGGTTTTATAGTATGTTTATTAAGTGTTGTGTGTATAAGGAATGTGACTCTAGACTGTATAATATTTATCTAACTTGATAAATAACTTTATAAATGGATCAAATATTTTACATTATATTAAGACCTTCCTCATAAATCTCTCTACCTATTGCTGGAAACCGCTTTAAGATCCGTTCACTGGTTTTTTAATTTATTCCTAATAATAAGTTAAATCCCAATTATAAAGACTGAATATTATTTTTTAATTGCACATTTCTTTTTTTGGATTCTTATAGCAGAGTTATATAATTATTGCTGGATAATTCACACAGCAACATATGGCCTTATGGTAAGCGCTGAACTTGTGTCACTACAGGTACTAGACATTTAATATATAAATAAAAAAAAATAGATGCTTACATAATCAGATATTTATAAATAGGTACCCTTAGAAATATTCAATAGACTCAATTTTATTACACTTATTTCATATCTGTCATTAAAAAATAAAATATAGCATAATCCAAAAATATATTGATCCATTTTAATGATATCGATCAAGTTAGAAAAATAAACTCGTTCACTGTTTTGAATAGATAAGATCTATTTATATTTTTTATGAAAAAGGTATGTCTCGAATAAAATTGTTAATGTAAATGGTTATTTTATTTCTTTCCGAAGGACGGTTGGAGTCACATTCCTTTAAATGCATGTATTTTTTTTGTTTTGCTTGTGTTCTTGCATTTGTTGGTCGCTCCAGCGCTCTTTGGTGCTATTTTTTTTAACAAAATCACGGATATCTGCCTGACCTGTTATTTTTCCGTATGGATTTGGATGAATGCTGTTACTTGCAAGCTGGCCCCATTTAAATTTGATAAGAAGCGTATCAGCAGTTCAAGAGTTATCTTCAATAACCCATGTTTTAATTCATTACTTCGTTGCCTTACAACCGAAACCGAAAAGACAGTAAATATCGAACTATCGATATTATAATTCAATATAGCGATAGTATAATGAAAAATTAAAATATTTTAGTTCAGTAATTTTATAATACAGTTAATAATTCAGTTGAATTGTGTCCCCTTTTAAGTATGTATAATATACCTGTAATTAGAGATCCAACCCGCACTTGGCCAGCGTGGTGAATTAAGACCTATTCCCTCTCGCCAAGAGAAAAGTCCCTTAGTCCCAGCAGTGGCAACGTTAATAGGGTGATGATGATGAATTGGAGATCTCGATCTTCGTTGGTACTTAAACAAAACTATTATATTTTTACAAAACGAAAGTATTTTAAGATAGAATTAAAACGATAGAATATGCCCAAAATAATATATAGTATATTGTTTTGGGCATATTCGGGTACTTATACTTACTTACCTATATTTAAAAGATTAATTCGCCAGTCCCGTTAAGACTTAAAATTAAATATATCACCTTAGAATATACGTTATAATGTTTGGTAGAATATAATCTCGTATGCAAATGCGGTGAGCGCGATGGCGGAAGCGCGCGCGCACGCGAGGTCGCGGGTCGTGTGCCACGTGCTGCTGTCGCTACTGTAGGGTGCACTAGTTTTAACACGGTCGGGATTATTTATTAATTCAAGAAACTTATAATAATAATAAAAATCGTGTGTCGGGACGCCTGATAGAAGTAATAATCCTAAAATTATTATTTTAAAATGTAGAATGTGCACCACTGAAGTCCAGTCTTAACAAAGCCTTAACATTATTTTATTTAAACCTAAACTTTTTATCTTTTAAAAAATGTAAATATACCAGGAAACTCATTGCTTAGTTTTTCATGGATCAAATTATCTATTACTATAACAAGGGAGAAAAATACTTGTTGCGGGCTAGGTGCGGCTTGTGTAGGGCACTATACCCAACTGTTGGGACACAGGGTCTTCTCTCATGACAAGACAGATTAGGCCTTAATTCACCACGCTGGCCAAGACATCTGATTAAAAAAATATTTATACTTAATATCTCAATAAAACGTCATGCATAGTGGTCACCGTAATGATATCGGGCCATCGCAGAGTCCTGGTCGGAGTAATAGCGGTGCAGCGCTCAAACACGTCGAATTTAGCAGGAGCGCTCGCGTCCACCTCGCGCGGCATTCCACACTTTATTGTCATCCATTTACATACGCTTTACCTTGCTTTAGACTTAAAGTTTACTTGATGGGACCGCTTAAACGTCGTTTAGTTACTACTGATGCTCTTGAAAAAATGTCAACGCCATACAGGCTTTTACAGACCGTATTTCGGAGAATGTGCCAATGTGCGCGACCTGATCTCTCCGTCTCCATTTTGAGTCACCATGGACGCTTATGCCCAATGATAAAATGGCACACGGCTGGGTTTTATGCTCACTTAGTGGATGGATTAAACCCATCTTTAAACTCGTACACGTACCCCGTAGTAAACGCTTCTGTAATCTTTTATAATGCGCTCCGCTAAGGGGTTGAATTCTTTGCCAGATTTATTAAACCCGGAACTCTTTAAAGACGACAGTGAATAGGCTTCTTCTGGGCGACTTTGATTATCCATGCCTTTGGGCTGGACCGTGGTCAAGTGTACAGTCATTCATTACAGAACTATTTATAACAATATAATAATCTAAAGATAAAATAAAAAAAATCCCGATTGCAAAACCTGAATTTCCTAACAAGTACAAAATCATATTATTTTGTAATGTGTGTGAGACTCGAGTATATTTGCATATAGTCGGCATTATCGACTCGACCGATTTTCATCAGACATGTCTACAAATATATGCCTTTACAAAAACATTGTATATGTACTGTAGTACAGTACAAAATTTGCATAATTTGGGGCTATGCGATTCTGTGTGTATGTTTGCTTAATAGTATGTAATATTTATTATTATTAAACCTAGCAAGAAGTACTAAGTAGGTGTTACTAAAATCTGACTGCAAGTTATAAGACTGACTCACCACAATTTCAAGATATACATTGTTTAAGTCATCTTTGTCGTGGCTCGTGCCTAACGGAGCTCAGACAATAGTCTGCACTGTAGGTAACTCGTAAACAGTCGCTCACTGTGTCGACCCTATCGCCACTATCCCGCTGAGTAGTACCTCACGCGGAGATGGACAAAGATATTACGCACAGTAACGACATTTGGCATTTGTTTTTTACCCTGACGCAAACAGATAGACTGTATATCTGTTTGCGTTGTATATCGAGAGTGCAGTGATAATACCCGATAAGTGTGCAAAATTAGTTTACGTGATCATCAATATCACTAGAAAGAGCAAAAAATTCTGAGTCTAGTAGGCTATTAAAACGTATTTACGATTTATTTGTTATTAACGGGCTTTAACACTGCACCCTCGATATGATGATTTGGATTTTATTGAAGCAGTATTTATTTATAGACATGGTTGTGTTAGCTCGTCCCTGTGTAACGGTACTCAGACAATAGTCTGTAGGTAACTCGTAAACGGCCCCTCTCTGTGTGGTCTCTATCGCCACTATCGCTCCGATATAGAAGGCAAAATATATTGCGTACAGTGGCGCCATAAAACATTTGTTTATCACCCTGACCTAAAAATAATGACACATGGACTGTCCGTAAACAATAATTTCCGTAAAAAACTCATGTGATGAGAAGTTCTAAAATCGTTTAATTATGGTAAATATTCCGTTGTTAATCTAAATAAACCATGATAGTTTCAAAGGTTGAATTCTATACAAAAATTATAAAAACAGAATTAAAATAAGGTTGTTCTGTACGTCCTCAATCGTGTACTTGCTTCGTCGCACGCGCCGAATCGGGCGTGCGGCTACTCTAAAAAGCGATATCGATATTATCGCTAGAATGACTGTCTGCGCCACACATAAGGATAATATTAGGTCCTTACATATGAAATTGGCGTTTTTCGTACTGGCCACTTTAATCACAAATTTCTCCTCTTTGGTAAGGAATTCCAAATTCAAATTTGTACAGCTATAGACTCATGTATTTGTGCTTCGATGATCGTCATTAATTTGTTTTTTTTCTTCTGTTTTTTTCTGTTTGCGTCACTCATTTTACAAAATGGAAAACTTAAAATATCGCATTATTTACGAGTACGAGTTCCGCCGTGGCACTAGTGCTGCGGAAACAACTCGAAGGGTGAATGATGTGTATGGCGGTCGTGTTGCAAAAGAAAACACAGTTCGTTTTTGGTTCCAACGTTTTCGTTCTGGAAATTTCGACTTGCAGAACAAGCCCCGTGGACGGCCTGAGACTCAAGTTGATAATGAAGAGTTGAAGGCTATTGTGGAAGCGGATCCATCGCAAACCACGTCCGAGTTAGCTGCAGGCTGCGGTGTTAGTGATAAAACTGTTTTAATCAGTGGTGGATTTACCAGCAGGCTGAGTAGGCTTGAGCCTAGGGCGGCAGATTTTGGGGGCGGCAAATTTGGGGAACGATATTTATTTAACTCATAGAAATCAAAAAGATTTCTCTATGACGGTTTTCTGATGTCTTACATAATAATAAATAGGTCTGCAACGAATTTTGTCAATGACTTTTCTCTCTCACTTGTCATTGCACATTCCGATAGTAGCAAACTTATTCCGATTAGCTCAAAAATATACCGAAAAATTATATAATGTGAAATTTCAACGAAATTGTTGCATTGTAAAAATAATGTTTGATATGACAATTGTTGAGGCAAGGGCGGCAAAAACTATTCAGCCTATATCTTGTAAATTTGTAAATCCGCCTCTGGTTTTAATTCACTTGAAGCAAATTGGGAAGATTAAAAAGCTTGAAAGGTGGGTACCTCACGAATTGACTGAAGCAAACACTGCGCAACAGACGGCTACTAAATTAGAAGAGCTTCAATTGGAAAGTCTAAGACATCCTCCGTACTCCCCGGACCTTGCTCCAACAGATTACCATTTTTTTCGAAATTTGGATAACTTCTTGCAAGGGAAAAAATTCAACTCCGATGGGGCAGTCCAAATCGCCTTCAAAGATTTTATTGATTCCCGTCCGACTGGTTTTTTTAGTAAAGGGATCAATGAACTACCTATAAGATGGCAAAAGTGCATAGAAAATAATGGTTCATACTTTGATTAATTAAATATATTATATTAAAAAATATTCGACTTTTTGTTCCTCCCATACAAAACGCCAATTTCATATGTAAGGACCTAATATTACCTATCATTTACAAAAACACGATTCCGATATGTTTCAATTAGAATATCGATGTTGTGACTAAATTAATTAGAAATCATTTGAGGTTATTACATGATATTAGAATTAAAAGATTCTGAATATACTCAAGTGGGACATGAGAAGCTGTTTGTTGCAAAAATGTGGGCTGTAGTCAAGTTTTATTCAGTTAGTTCAAAATACACTATTAAATCATAGAGGCAGAATAAAAAATACTGTACTGAAAATAAAAATATGCTTGTTCTGTACATTGCCACGCGCCGAATCGTGGACTACTCTAAAAAGCGATTTCGATATTATCGCTAGAATGACCGGCTGCGCCACATAACGATAACATTTACATGATGACGATTTCGATATATTGGAATTTAGCATATCGTTGTTGACCTCAAGGTTTGATAGCTTACATTACAACAATGTGGTTGTAGGGAAAACGAGATTTTGTCTCTTCTTCGATTTTATTTTGGAACGTATCTACGTCTTTTTCAATATAACGGCGATTGTGATATTCAGAACAGAATATTATTTTTTACAATTTATAATATCACTAGCTTTTCACTACGACCGACTGACGACCGGGAACGACGGATTTACCCGCGGTAATAAATAGTAAGTAATTTATTATACTTATTATAGTTCCTGAGATTAGCGCGTTTTAACAAACAAATTCTCCAGCTTTAAAATATTAGTATAGATTATTTATTTGACTATTTTGTTATCTATGGTGCATTCTCAACAAGTATGTGAACCAAATTTCTAGCTACTTATTCTTTTTTTTAATTATGTACAATTAGTCAGGTCCCGCGGCGTTACACGCGTTATAATATATTTCCCCGCTTTCAGCTGTTTTGCAGTGAAAGACGGACAAATAAACCGACACACATACACTTTCCCATTTAAAATATAACGTACGAATATCGTCTCATATTTGCGTATCGGTGGTTTTATTAAATAAACAAACATATTTTATTAGCCTATTTAAACATCCTTGCTAGGAAAAGTATTATACTTTTTAATTTTGTGGCTAAACTCAAAATCAAGTATTTATTTTCATAGAAACAGAAGATTACAGTCCCAGATACAAAACAATATCTAAACACTTAACTTCTGGTCTAAAATCCCCGCTCCGACCAAAACTGATGTATAGTCGTTATACCGGCGATAAATTGCGAGCGTCGTCGGGTGGCTTCATTAGTTCAACGTCAGGGTAAAGAATTGGTTCCCCAGGCTTCTTTGTCTGGTAAACTAAGTAGCTCCTAAGGCATAGAATCCATTCACTGAGGCAACAAAGTTGTGCGATTTGTTGGCCCTTTTGAATTCTACGAGTTTTAGTTCAGTGCTAAATCACTGAGTAGGTATGAGTTATGTAGTTTGATAACGAGACTGAGGAATCCACGGATGGACTGGGGGATCCGTCTTTTTCAGTATGATTGGGTGATTAACATACAACATGTGCAAGTACAGAATGTAGTTGCACGTAAACTGTGTTATTCGTCTGTGTCAGATTATTTTGCCACCACTCGCTAAATTCCTGTTGTTAATGGAATGTATAAAACAGTGGGCCCACTTACGCTATGCTAATTGGCAAGTTCTTGGAATATCAGAGGAATGCTTCTTACTTTAATGTCACACATTTTTTCATGCATATCCAATCCATGTCCGTTTTTTATAAAACTTATGGTACTGCTTTGACGGCATTGTTCGTTGGCCGACTTATATCAGCTGTTAACCTGTCTAGTATCAGTTCTTAAAGAAACACCGACTTTAACCGCGCTAACCTTTGAATACATGCTGTTATTAGACAACCATTACCGCTTATCTCCCCACTTTGCCGCTACATTCAGACTGACAGCTTCATTCTATTATAATCCGTTGAAATAGCGAGTTTGCAGTCGGTGTCGGTCGCATCAGATCATTTCGCACATTGACTATCTTCGATCTGGACACGTGACACGGAGTTAAATCCGTCTTGTCACCTGCGCGCTGTCATCGGCAACAGGCACCTAACGGGTGCTCCCGACGTCGGCGAACTTGACTTTACCGCGCCGACCGATGCTATCGATCTCATTAGCTAATGGCGGCTAACGGCCAATTACCTTGAGTGACGTGTCCGGGGCAAATTGTCCGGACGTCATGCGCAGGGATTTAGACACGGGACGCACCCGCGCTGTACCATTTTCGCCTCGGCTAACGAGCCGCTCCAAGAAAAGATTGGTCGCTCCGGTGGGCCGGAGTGACGTGTTCAGGGCATGTCTGACATGTGCGAGGACGATGCGCACTACCATTTTCGCCTTCGACTAACGAGGACATAAAATGATTGGTAACTAGACTTTATTAGAAAAACTGTGTCTCCAAGCCCACACGTGAGTCAAGTTCTTGCTTGACAGATGATTGGCATAGCGTTCCGTTAGTTTATAGTTGTACAGTAGCAAAAAATTCGGTGTTCAGTGTTCTCGACATGAGTTTTACAACGAGATTTTACAAGCGCGAAATTGAAGGCGTATTTAAAGCTGTTCAATATTATTTTTTTTCGTTTAATTGTGTTAACAATCGATCCTTCTTAAAAAAAAAACAAGATAAACCTAACCGTCAGATTGGCCTTTACATCACAAGAATTAGTCAGAAGTGTCAGTCCCTTATACTTTACAGAGTTTAATAAGTAGTGCGGTTGCGGCGGTTCGGCCTGGTCAAAGTGACACTGAGCCAAGTCTAATCTGGTGTCAACCTGCCCTTGTCATCATGTTGTTCAGTAAACAGTTGCTTACCATACATGTATTTTCCTGTAGTGACACTTCGGCCTTAACACGAGTGACGTTTGTGAAGGCGGTTGAGAATACATAATATCGTCAATTCTTTTGTTTGGCGGCCCGTATTAACAGTAGATAATTTTGTATCTGATAAAAAACTATTGACATTATTAACCTTTGTTATTCTGCTGAGTGGGTTTCTCAAACAAATTGCTTCGAAGACAGTTGCTAATCCAGCACGCAGGTGTTGACGGTGGTGATAATCGACGGTATCCGTCTTACGCGCACAAGTTATTATGCGTTTAAGGTATTATTATAAGCATTATGATAAGATATCGATCTTCTTTGTATTGATAGCTCTTTCACAAAATCCTTCCATTATTTCTATTTAAATTTCTTATTGCTCCTCCTAAATTGAGTGCTTAAAAGAAACACGTGTTCAAAGATGATTACTAAATCAAATTAATATTGTTTTGTTTTTATAGTTCCGAAGTAAAACCCAAAATATGATATCAGCACTGTTGACTCATCAGCTGTTTTTCAATTATTTAAGTTTTCAGTAATGAAACAATTTTAAATATTGTGGATTATCCCTCTGCAACTTCCCTCGTTCAAAATTAATTATTCAAACCTTTAAAGCTTGCGTTAGCCCTATAATGACACCTTGCTCCCGTGTTCTGGTATGTAACACCCTATAAATAGCATTATTGACGTGGCAGGTACATTTACCTTTGTGAATCCGCAATTCAGATTTACAGCATTTCTTACACGATCTAAAACAGCTGCTGCGGCCATAAGCGACACCTAACAGGCTCTTATTAAAGTATCTTATCACTCCTTACACTTAAAAGGGTTTAATGTATCCTAGAAATTGCCTGGAAACTATAAAAAGTGGCATGGATCTGCCTTGTAAAGTGCAGTGTCTCAGATAATATGGAGCGGGCGCGGTACCTCGAATTTTTTGTGCCTATTAAGTGTAGGTACATATGTTTGGTTCCGCATGTAATCTCATTAAATTATTTTAAATCTTGCCGGCGATAGGACGTTTACTGACTTAACCTCCACAGGTTTCCAGTTGTAAGATACAATTGATTGTATCATACGATATCGGTATACGATATGACAAGCAAACGGAATTCAAAATCTCGAAAGAAATGCACCAAAAAGTTTTTTTATGGAGATATTCGACACATTTCACTACTCCTCAATTCATACGTCGCTGCTGTGTTGATAGTTATAATGATTATAAACAAACTCTTTTAATTCGTATCAACTAAAAAGTTTGCCTATTTCGCGTAGATTTTGGATACCTACGCCTCGGCCTATTCTTACTGATTCAATTGCCAGAGGGGTTGGCCACGTTTATCACCCGTGAAAACTCTCCCCGACCATAATCCAGCCATATCTCATTGATTAATAATAATTAATATAATTGTAATATCCTAGACTGGAGGCATTATCACCATAAAGAACACTAGTGAACTAACGATGACATAATATTGTATCTAACTGTCGCTGCACTTTTTATCACATTCTAGATTTATTAAATCGATAGCAAACCATGTATGATGCACATCATATGAAATTACGTTGAATTTTAAATTGTAATTACAGCCTTCTGTGTCGGGATTGTCGCAATAGTTTTTAAACTCCCACGGGTTGTGGTATCCATTTGAGTTGCCGCTTTCTTTTGGTATGTCTGAGCACTGTATCAACTGATCGCTTCGTTTATGGTGAATTTACGGGGAGACTGCTGCGCGCTTAGTGGCTTCATTATGTTTTTAGACGGTGCTGTTGTCATTGGGTATTGTTTATGGATGATATATGGCTTGGGACCTGATGAGTGATTCAATGTGAGCTCTTTCATTCAAAGTTGCAATAATTAATGTTGGTTTTATTTTTCATTTAGATTTATTTGCTGAGGGAAGATCTATGGGAATCTATGGGAAAATCTATGGGATCTTTAAATAAATAAATAAATTAGGTAACTAAAAAGAAAGATTTCAAGTTTCTAGCAGAGGCCCACTCAAAGAATCTACGGTCATCTAATACACTAGCTCTTGCAACTCCGAGTCACCGCACTTCCTTTGTAGGCAATTCTTTCGCAGTAGTAGCTGTAAGACTATGGAACTCTCTACCGCTGGACATTAGAAAAAATAATAACAAACTGAGTTTTAAGCTGGCGGCTCGCAAACATCTAGCTAACCGTAATTAGCTGCTAAAATGTTCACAAGGCTTGTAATTAGGTATAGCTTTTATGTTTTATGTATTTTTATGATTACTACTATTCTCAAATTTATGTATTGTTTATGGTATATCTGTATATATTGATATATGTATAAATATTCCTTAGGTATATATATTATACTTAATATTATAAAGCTGAAGAGTTTGTTTGTTTGTTTGTTTGAACGCGCTAATCTCCGAAACTACTGGTTCGAATTGAATAATTCTTTTTGTGTTGGATAGCCCAGTTATCGAGGAAGGCTATAGGCTATATAACATCACGCTACAACCAATAGGAGCAAAGATATAGTGGTAAATGTGTAAAAAACGGGAGAAATTGTTCATCTTTGAAGCCTTCCATTGCGTGCGCCGTGAAAACGGTTCAAGATACACAAAAAATATGTATTAAAGAATAATAGCTCCTTTAATGATCTAAAAAACAGTCCGCGATAGTATATGTCTATCTTTTAAGATTAACTCATAAAAACCGTTTTTATGGTACCTAATTTGGTCGAAATAATTTGTTTAAGTTGTATCAACATAATAATATTTATCTTTATTCAAATAAATATGTTGTTGGTTAAGAGTACTTCATCCATTATAACGCGGGTAGCACCGCAGGGCACAGCTAGTATATATTATATATGTATTTATATATACATATTTAAATAAGTTTTATATTTATAGTGCCTGATTTGTTTTCTTGCACGCCCAGGATGACTGGTAGAGAATGCTTCTAGCATTAAGTCCTCCTCTGTACATTGTTTTTTGTGCACAAAGTATAAATAAATAAATAAACTTAAGTATAATGAAAAACAAATTGTAGGCTTATTTCAATAGATAGTTTTGTAGATTGTTAAGATGCAAATAAGGTAATATAAGTATTATTTATACATATATCTTCTGAATACTTTAACTTAAAACTTTTACTATCATAAGGTTTTTTTAATTTATTTAACGTTCACCACAGATTTGATGTCCACGCCTATTTTATGAATTTACTTTGCATTATTGAGCTTACAACTATGATTTATGTAGAAGACAAATCGTGAGAAGGTTCTTAACTATAATTATAAATACTCGTTAACTACAGTACAGTGCCCATGGGACATGTGCTCGTCAGCTGATTCATCACATAAGTCATCCGTATGAAAAAAAGCCGTGTTGGCTAAGTGGGAGGACACTCGGCTTTCATTCTGAAGGTCGTGTTCAAACCCAGCCACGCACCTCTGGATTTTTCTTCTTGAGAAATTTATGTGCGCTTTAAACACGTGCTTTAACGGTGAAGGCAAACATCGTGAGGAAACTGGCATGTTCTGAGAACTTTAAAAAAGTTTAAAGGACATGTGACATTCACCAACCCGAACTTAGTCAGCGTGGTAAATTAAGGCCTAATCTCTCTCGCCAAGAGAGAAGTCCCTGTGTCCCAGCAGTGGGAACGTTAGTAGGGTGATGATGATGATGATGACGATGCCTCTAACGTTAGCATCTTGCGATCGCACGTTTGTCGCTAGATTTGGGTACATTAGCCACATAAGATCTAGACAGCTAAAATAGGTCACTGTAGCCGATATCTATGTATACATATAAAATGACATCTGTGATGGCACACTAGCAAATATGTTCACATTCGTTTCTCCTGTACTTTGTAAAGCCACAGATAAATCACATCTAGTTCAAACCAAATCGGTATAGCGCGAGTATCTCTTCGTTTTGTACCTCTAGATGTTGTAAATGGTGAGCGTCGTGTCACAGTCCTTAAACTTTGTAACACTTTGTCGCGGCCATTTGTCGGCGCAGATTTGGAATGGCTGACATATTGTGCTTGATACTAGGTTTAATTTTTACATTCTGGCTATCCGATTAGAACAAAGTACTTCGTTTTGCACTTGTACGCGTCAAACATTTTCGCACTTAACAAATTTGACATAAAAAATATTGCCAAGCTTTTTCACAAAATTCGATGGAAAAAATCAAATGGTTGGTTCAAATAATTGGTGTCACATCTACAACTAATTTTCATCTCTAATGAATAGTTTTAGCAAAGCAAACCAAGCCAAACCTAGGCTTTTATAAAATTTATACATGCAATACAATATCAAAACTCTTTATTGCAACACCATAATATATTAACATACATAGAAGATGCATATTACATACAGTGACCTTATCAATAATAGCTATCTCTTCCAGGCAACCTATGGATGAATCTGAAATGATACATACACATGATAAAAGTTTTCTTGTTTCAATTTAATAATAATTGCGAATGCATCTTTATCTGCATAAAATTTAAAAATAGTTTAACCTGCAAAGTGAGGTTTATCACCTACTAGCGGCACGCCCCGGCTTTGCACGGGTAATTATTCAAAATTGTTTCAAAATTATTTGAATTTTTCTCTCCGTAAAAACCATCCTTAAACTCCATCAAACATTTAAAAAAATAAATTGGCTGAATTGGTATAGGTGTTGTTGAGTTATGCGCTTAGCAACACATTTTGCGATTCATTTTTAACCCCCGACAAAAAAAGAGGGGTGTCATAATATGTTTGACGTGTCTATCTGTCTGGGACATCATAGCTCCCGATCGGATGAAGCTATTTCATCTTAGTTTTTTTTGTTTAAAAGGTGAGTCTTTCGCGAGTGCTCTTAGACATGTTTCATGAAAATCGGTTGTGCTGTTTAAAAATTGTGGGGGTTAGAGTCGGGAAGGAAAAGCGAATATCTGTAAAAATCTCGAGTGGGGTATCAAATGAAAGCGCATTGCGTGCACATTACACATTATTATGGTGTTTTACTTTAAAGGAGATTGAAGGATTCGAATCGGGGGTTTTTCTTATATTTTAAATTTAGATTTATTATTTTTAAGAAGATTAAGGTAAGAGAAAACATACTATTGATTGCAATGCTCAAATTGGTGTAACCGACAACAAACATAAACTTGGTTCGGGTCAATTGGTGTAACTTTATTTTTTTGAAGAAAGTTGGTTTTTTATTGGTGTATGTGTGGTTATAATTTTTCGTTCAAGCTAAGAATTAGTGTAAGAACAATGCTGGTTTGCCAAGATTCAAACACCAACTTAACCTTCTTTGGTCATAGGATAGGAATACAACAATTCGACTTATGTAAATGGATCACATACCTACTAAGTTACAACATAATTTCGACGGAAGTCTGCAAATTCACAGTTAAAACATGTAGCGTAACTGTATTTTTTAAGCTAGAATTCTATTATTATGCTATTCGAAAGAGCAGAAAAAAGCTAAAAAAACTGTATACTCAACTTATTTTACGTTTTTTGGTGGTATTTTAATGTCAAACAGTGGTATTTTAATTTTTTTATATAAAAAATCGTTTATTGTCACAAAACTGTAATAGTTAGAGATATGATATTACGCCGTTTTTTGTAGATAATGATAAGTTCTACAAAGTTGTAATACATCACTTTGTTATATATTCAATAGTTTTCGCAGCATTCGCGATTAAATAAAGATTTTAGGTTTATTTTTTAAAAAAAATCGCATATTGTCACAAAACTATAATAGTTAGAGATATGATGTAACGACGTTTTTTGTAGATAATGATAAGTTCTACAAAGTTGTAATACATTACTTTGTTATATATTCAACAGTTTTCGCAGCATTCGCGATTAAAGAAAGATTTTAGGTTCTTTTTTTTCACCATGGATTACATTATCGGAGTTTGGTAAGAAACCATATTATTTTTGAAAACGAAATATAGCCTATGTCACTCAGGAATAGTGTAGCTTTCGAATGGTGAAAGAATTTTTTAAATCGGTGCAGTAGTTTCAGAGCCTATTCGAGACAAACAAACAAACAAAAAATCAAACCTTTCCTCTTTATAATATTAGTATAGATTAAAAATCATTAAATTGGGAATGGTTCAAATGAGTACTATTTAGTTTTTTATTCAAATTATACCATATTTTTTGAACCTAGATCTTTGATCCGATGTCCACATAGAGGCAGTGTTGCCAGCTAAACGCGCTCACCTGCCTGCAGTGATTTAGGCAGAGCGCTGTCCCCCGAGAGCCATAAACCCTGGACGCTTATTTACAGTGTCGTTGAACACTCTTCGACACTACCGCGACTGCCACAGTTTTGTGTGACAACACTGGATTAACAGTAGGATCGCTTTGTTGCAATAAGAACCACCGTTTTTGCGCTCACCAGTGGGAAGTTGCCATTCACAAAACAACGTATTTAATTTTTATTCAGAAATAACGCGTAACCACAAAACGTTATCATATATTTCGAACCTCTCGCTACATCAGCGGTTCGTTAGTAAGTCAATTGTCAAAAATATAATATTTTATTCAAAACATATAGAAATATTATAAATTCGTACATTAAAGCCGGTTTAGGACATCTTTGCGGAATTATCTGAGCTTTATCTGAGTTTACTTTCAGTTTGACATAAACAGGGGATTAAACAATCGACTCTATCCACCTTAAATATACTCGTATACCAATATTACGAGTATATTTAAGCTGATTAGAATTCAAGCAAATAAACTCATCAGTTTGTTTGCTAGAATTCTAATCACTACTTACGCTGACCTTGGGAACTTGGATGCTCATTTAAGGATTTTGAATTTTCTGTTGCATAGACTATTTATCGGGATATGGCTATAATAGAAGCTACCGCGGTAAAATCCACGGGCAACGCCATGACTTGAAAAGCTAGTCGTGAAATACTTGGTCATATAAAGCATGTTTATGTAACAGCGATTTCTTCGTGTTTTGTAATGTGGTCCGGAGAAGCCATCTACCTTCTAGGTCTTCATGTCCCATCTTAGACCACATCGTCACTTTACATCAGGTGAGATTGTGGTAAAACGAAGGCTTATACAGCATAGAAAAAAAACAGTTTTTATATAAGCTTACCTTCTGCTAGCCGACATACCGTGCGCAAACCTGAGTCCTATTACAGCACTTGACTAATTTATTTTTAACTCCACCGACCGTGTCCGCCATGTTTAGGGCCTCTTTCGGAATTCTCCTTGCTGACCTTAACCTGCCGTTCTTTATTTAACTGGAGTAGCCCTAAACACTTCCTTGTAATAGCCTAGGACTTGTAGGCGTAGGACATAGAATGGCAAGGATTTTACTCCTCAAACTAATTTATACTGTATGTGTTAATATTATAATGTTTAGGAGTTTGTTTGCATGCTGGAACGAGCTAGTCTCAAAAATAGGGTATAAGTACGTCATTACTTAAAAATTAAAACAAACCTAAATATATATTTTTTTCAAACGAAAAATTAAGGTGATAGAAAAATAAACGACGAAACAACGCATTATAGTTTCTCGTGACGTAACGCTTTTGTGCGATTTGTACTAAATATCGCAGTTACAAGTCACGAGCACTCCTCTCCATCTCTATAACTTGAAATTTTTTTAATTATATTAATAAAGCAAAAACAAAGTGTCCAATACATTTTAGACGGGCTCACAGACAGAGTTAACAACAGAATACCATTTTTTTATTTAGTAATCCCTATTGTAATTCATTACCTTAGTATCGATTCAAGAAAATATATCCTTTTGTAGAAATATTCAAAATAAAAAACGGGCAACGCCTCCGCGCCGCGCCGGCCGTAGCAGTAAAAGCTGGTGATCGAACTAAGTTGATATTTACTTTTAAATATGATAGAAGAAAATCCACCTACATAGTTTTCCGCTATCGTTCATCATCTATTTTGAGTATTAGGTTGCTGTATCTTAAAGTACAGAGTTATGGATACTACTCATATAAGAGTACTAGCGGTCCGTCCCCGCTTCGCACCTAGTTGGCCGTATTGTTAATCTAAACCATGCTCGAACCCACTTAAACACACAAAAAATTTAATCAAAATCGGTCAAGACGTTTAGGAGGAGTTTAATGACTAACACACGTTCAGAAGATTTATATATATATAAAGGTAGAGAGTATAGTTGTAATCATAAAGAGTTTTGTTGGCTTAATTAAGGGTTTAAATATAGGTATAACAAGCATTCCATTACAGTATCGGGGAAATCCAAAAAACTTGGTTAACTTCACGTACATGCAAAGAAAATGAAACGCCTCAAAAGAAATATTCGAATCTAAACTTTACTTAAAATTTCCAAGTGCTCAAAAGCACAGATAAAAATCATTATGCACATAATTCCAAATTCAGTTTTTAAAACTTTCCAAGAACATAATACTCAAGACTAACTACCTAGCTCAGATGTAAATAACGCTGGTATTCTGCATAATTTTTACGCATCTCGTCAGTAAATCTTCAGTGCACGCTAACTGGTTATAACTGGTAACGGGCGATCTCGGAGCCCACAAAGATCAGCTAACTGCCAATAAACGAGGACTTAGGTAAATTAACACAACAAGACGGTATCTGAGTTTTGTGGCTAATGGCATAGGCTGGGAGAAATAGCTGGAACAATTGGAATGTAGATTCTTAGTTTATAGAAAGTTTTGGGTATTTTATATGCACTCGTTTAACGGTTTCCCAAACGTTACTTACGTAGGGGAAACCACCTGCGAATCTATCTAGGTTTTATTTAAAGTAAGTTAAGCTAAAGTAGTAGACGGAATACCTGGATGGTATTCCGTCTACTAAGATATTATTAATCTTGGAAGTAGAATATACTTTAGTCTGGACAAGCTTATTTATATAATCTAACCCCTAACTCCGATCCTAGACTATGCGTTCAATAAATAAATATTTCCGAACAATCCACACAACAGCATCTAGCCCCGTGGTAATTTCTAAGCTTCTGTTACGGGTACTAGACATCTGATGTACTTAATACATATAATATAAATATATAATACGCGCTAATCTTAGGAACTACTGTCCGCATTTAAAATATTATTATTATTATTTACCGCGGGATAAAACGTTGTTCACCGGGCAAAATAAAAAAAAACATTCAACGCCGTGGCGTGTAAAGCTAGTATTAATATAATAAACATAGATATATATTTGGAATTTATATTAAATGATGCTGAACTTGATTTAGATGCATCTGTACCCTTCGCGCGCAGGATTCGAACCTGCACCTCCGAGAAAGCGCCCCGACGACGAGGCCTGTCGGGGCGCTCGGATGCCTCTTCATCTTTTTCTGCATATCATTTAAAATAGTTGAACCGAAGTGTTGAGGTGTCACACATATTAAAATCATTGAGATTAAATTATGGTACATCATACAAAATGATACCACCTCTACTTCTCTTATTTATTATTATTACACAATGTTTTCTGCGTTTTGTTTTAACTTGCTTGTCTCTCTGTTAGTAGTGCCTCAGCTGTTTAATTTGCCTGTGTGGGGTCGGGTTCGCTCTATCTTACACGGTTGGATTTAAAACTGCCAGCGACGCGTTGTAGCGATTTCTCCAATTACGATTTAGTAGCGTCGGACGAGGGGGTCTGACGAAATCTTCTTAGCTGAGTCGGTAAGATCGACGGAATAAATATTTTAGTTTTTCTTTTATGTGTAATGTTTGATGCTATTTTTACGGACTTGAATCTATGTTTTTTTAAAGAGGTCTTTATGTTTTTTGATAGTTTTACGAGTATTTATAGTAAAGTGAATTCCTTTGCCGCGTCAGTCTGCATAACATCCGCAAACTGCCAGCGATGAGTTGTAGCAATTTCTCCATTTACGATTTGGTAGCGTCGGACGAGGGGGTCCGACAAAATCTTCCTAGCCGAGCCATTTGGATCGACGGAATATATAAGGCGAGGTTTTTCATCTGAAATCTATAACGGCCATTTCAAAGTTTGTTTTAAATGTAATATAACTTTTATCTAAGAAACTGCATTGCTAATGGTTAACGAATAAATTTAATAACAACACAAATAATTGATATTATGACTCGGCACAAATACACAGAGACGTTATCTTTTATTTTATTACATTCCTTTTTTATAATCCTCGTCCGTACTGCGTCTTATCATTACTTACCCTATTTAAAGCAGTTTGTCCCGGCGTTTGAACGCGGATGTTGGATGGTGTAAACGTCCCATAACTGCTAGCTTTCAATCCGGCGCGTGTGCCTCGTAACACTATGCGATCTGTCGTCGCTGGCAGTGTAAATAGAGCCCTTATACGGCCCGCATTATCATCGAATGTAGGGAATATTGTTAGTATGAGCACTCGTCAAACAGACTTGTGGCAGAATACGGCGCGCACTTTAGCTTCAAAAAAAGATGGCGTGATTGGCGCGCTTTTCATGTTATTTTTTAAAATAATTGAATGAATGAATGAAATCGGCGCGCGTTCTATTCATGATTTGAATTGAGTTCGAGGTTTCGCTTTGAATTTATTCGATTGTGGAACGAGAACTGTGCGAAACTCATGTTTCAGGTATGTTCTCAGGGGTCGCTTATTAGCGATTGGCGCGGATAAAAAATAGCAAGTTACAATTCAATCAAAGAGTCCCCTAGTGTCATAGTCTGAGGCGCGCCGCTCTCCTTATAAGGCCCGGCAGTTTGATGAATGTACCTTGTTGAAGCTTTGACTTCAGTTAACTTAAAGTTTACACAGTAATTTTAATAAAAACCTTATAATTTTATGCCGACAGACGTTCTCCAGTGCATATTTCTCGCGGCTTTTTCCTCTGATTCCGTTTTGCTCGTTAAAACTGATTTATTTATGAAATTATCGGTTTGAAAGCGGTTATTTAAAAATGCTAGAATCGCCCGCGATGCAACTACTTCATTCCTTCTATGTAGAAAAATAACGTTAATCGAAAGTAGACTCTAATTGAAATAATATGGTTCCGCATTTGTCACTTTAAAGTTTTTACCCTCGAGTTCCAATAAATATATCTTTATCTTATTTGCAACTGCCTGTGCCTAACATTAATAAATGTAACTCAAGTCTAAAAGCGAAAAAACCTCCTAAAACTTTGTTCTTTTCGTTGAGATTCAACGAATTTGGTTGTAAAGTTTTTGTTGCTACATTATTATCGGAATTTGAAAATGTCAAATGTGTAAAATTCATCGCGCCTTCATGCCAATGAAATCAGTTAGATTTTTGATCGTTAATCTTATAAAGGGATTTTCAAATTATAAATGGGAAAGTGTATGTCTGACTTTTTGTCTGTCCGTCTTTTAAGGCAAAACAGCTGAACCGATTAGCTTGACATTTGGTATGGTGATGGATTATTATGTACATTGTATTAGGACATAGGCATACTTTTAACTACACTGCTATTTTTCATCGCCTTAAAACACCATCCTACTTTCCCTTTGTTTTAAAAGTAAACATTCTAAATGTTAAAAATAGAACAGTGTGGCCAGTCGTGATCTTTTAGTAAATAAGGCTTGTACCCCACGGACAGGTGAATGCGGTATCACACCTACAATTAGGCACGCTGGACACCAATTAAACGGGCAGGACACGACGCGAGATAAAAAGACGCGGACAGTTTGCTTCTAGCTTTAAATCTAGCTTAAATGGTGAAGATATCTAGAGGAAATGAAAATGTGAGGTGGATTTTTTACCTTCCCTTTTTAGTGCAATTTAATTTCAAGTAATGGAATGCTATGTTTTGTATTATTGACGGATTAACGCATAGTATAAAGACTTGACACTTGAAAGGTGACTGCAAAATAAAATATATATTATATATCGCTTAAAGGGACTTAAAGCTAAATACAAAATGAAATTTTTCGCAAGTATATCATTAGGGTATTTATTAAATACTTTCGTTTTATTTTGTTTCGTCCTACTCTTTATCAAAGTATCATGAGTTCTTAATCTCAAGATAAATAGATCTTATTGTACCACTTAATAAACAATATTAGTGTTTTCCTTATTTGGATATCTATTAGACATGCACTTTCAAAACTATTAACTCTATAGCACTAACCGCAGCCCCATGCTAGCTTTAAAATAAATCACTTGTCTTTTGCTTAAAAATTTAAGAAAAGGATAGGTTATTGATTATTGTTTTTGTTTCAGGAAATCCAATGTTGAGAAAACTCAACCAGGTATGTTTTTAAAAAAAAATGCAATTATATTAATCCTAAGTAGGTAGATACTTTTTCCAAAAAAAAACTATGATTATAAATCACAAAAAAAATTATAACTTTTACAGCAATAAGTATTTCTTCGCTTTATAAATGAAAATATAACAGTGTTTTAACACAAACACTGGTTGAAAAAATAAATATCATTATTAACTATCTATCTAACTATCTAGGCCATAATTCACCACGCTGCAGCGTGGAACTTTCTGGGGGTTGGTGAATGTCACATGTCCTTCAAACTCTTTAAAGATCTCAGAACATGCCGGTGTCCTCACGATGTCTGCCTTCACCGTTAAAAAAACACGTTAAGCGTTTGAATTAGTTTCATATTAGTTTATTTATCATAGGCAAAATTGTACACTTGATTCCTTAAGTTCTAAATATAAGTATTATATTCACACACAGAAAATACAGCAAAAGACACAGACAAGACGTTCAATATGAGATGTAACATAATAATTGAGCGGCCGAGCGAGTGGCATTGTTAACTATAACTATGTATAATACAAATAATTCTATTAAAATCCAATAAGTTAAAATCCATCATAAAATAATAAAAATCATATTTCATTGTTACTGCTGTATAGTGGCATTGACAAATTAAAACTACTAAAATTAGGTAAATTAAAATGATGAAATTGAAGGACATGTAATAATGTAAATAAACAATATTAATAAATTAATGCTGCTGTAAAGTCGCATTGTCATTTGGGAAATTAAAAATAATTATAAATAATCTAACAAACATGTCACAAGAGCTAAAATAAGATGAATAGTAAAAGACAATTAACTCTGGGTATATATGTAAGTATTCTTCGTGGCTCTTTTATATAACGTTTAGTAAATTGCAGATGCAGCGACGACCATAGCCAGCGGCAGTTCACTAGTCCCTCAGAAAGCAACCCGCGATCGCACCAGCAGCGCTAGCTCTGCAGAGCCGCCTCCTGAGCCCAACCGCAAGAGAACGTCGTCAGGCGTCTTCGAGGTAACGTTCATTCGTTCAATGCGTTCATTCATTTGCGACTTATGTCAATTTTAAATTTCGTAGTCTTAGAACAGCTACAATTCTATTGGACTTGATAATGATTGATTCATTTTTATTGTTTAGTAATTCATTACGCATCAATATAAATTCATTGAGTGCTTCTTTGATTTAATACTTTTTTTATTCACATACTTCAGCGCGAACGAATTCTGTGATTTTTAGTTTTATGTATTAGGTATTGTAGGATTGTGCAATCATCGCGCGAGTAAATAGCGCCCCGTCGCGTCAAAATCTCCATAATCATGTTACTCCAAACTAAGTCGAGCTAGCTTGTATGGGTGTTA
Organism: Gymnoscelis rufifasciata; assembly: GCA_929108375.1. Lineage (NCBI taxonomy): Eukaryota > Metazoa > Arthropoda > Insecta > Lepidoptera > Geometridae > Gymnoscelis > Gymnoscelis rufifasciata. Next base: position 13,849,764 of record OV815311.1, read on the forward strand.
GATGACTAGATACCTATATATTGGCGTGAATATATAATGAATACTTAGTCTTCATTAGCACTGACGTTTTTTTAACGCTTGAATCTTTTTTTACTACTACGCGTTAAAAAAGCCATCGTGCGAGTTCTAAACGCGTTTGATCGCGCAATCAACTAGTAAAATTCGATGATCGCGCATTCTATGCCATAAATATATATTTTAAAGAAATAAGATTAGGTCTTTGCCCAGCAGTGGGATAAAACAGAAAGTTGAAAGAAAACTGAATAATTGCGTGAAATTTCAATAGAGAGGCAGATGCAGGCTGCAGTTGACGCTAAGCCGGCACATTTATGAGTTAGTGCGAGGAGTAATGCTCATGCAGGTACCGTGCGCCAACACGCTAATAAGACTACACATTGGCCCAGTAAATCTACTAAGTTTATCTGGTATCACAAACAAGATACAAAATACTTTTTCCTTTGTTTGATTTAACAATCCGTGAAAAACTTAAATTAGCTTTATGTTGCTACTTGGTTACTGTATAGTGTTAATCTTAGCTGTCGATGTTCCTTTTAATTAATCACAGATTTTACATTATTCACATAACGGTGATAAACATAAATAAATGTATATAAGAGCTAAAACACGAAACGGCTAGTCTGATAAGACAAATTTATAAACGATAAGAAAAAAAATAGGTACTTACTGTCAGGTCGTCTAGGTATTCAAAATATATCTATGGTGTGATGTTGACGAAAGTTAGGGATCCTCTAGAACTCGAAATTTTTTGGTGTAAGTATTTGTCAAATAAATATTAGTTCCGTAAATACTAGATATTTCTAGGTAATAAGATTGGTACAGCAACTGACAATAGACTAGAATATAATATAATTTATTTGGTTACAAAAGTACAGACAACAGCTTACAAATGGACATTAGACTAAAATTCTATAAATGCTTAAATAATTATTTAATAAAATACAAATATAGGGTGACATCGTCACTGTGTGACAAAACCCTCTTTGTAATTAATAAATCAAGAATAAAAAAACACAATAGTTAATAAATAGAAATAGCTTTTGTGTTTAAAAAGAATATGAGCAATGTTGCCGGTCGTCACATTGTGTATATTCAACTACACTGGCCTGGCCTCCTGTACTATTATGTAATTAATTTTGATTCAACACTACGCATATACCATATTAATTTAACATCGTAGCAAGCATGTGTCATTTCGTTCGTATAATGCTGACCGCTATTGCCAATGTAAAATTGTAATGTACAGCCCTGCAACATAGCATGTAGATATTGAATAGTTTGTTTTTTAGGGTTCCGTACCCAAAGGGTAAAACGGGATCATATTCCTGAGACTTCGTCGTCTGTCTATCTGTCTGTCTGTCACCAGGCTGTATCTCAAGAACCGTGGTAGATAGAGGGTTGACATTTTGAGGGATGATGTATTTCTGTTGCCACTATAACAACAGCTACTAAAAACATAATAAATAATAAATAAGGGGGCTCTCAAACAACAAACGTGTTTTTATAAAGCAACGTTGAGCGAGGATACCTAGATAGGTGACAGCTCTGTACACGGAACCCTAGGTGTAGTATGAATCTCATACTTATAAAATTTATTTAGTTCACTCACTCATTCAGTTACATTAATTCTTTGCCTTTCATAGCGTCTCTGAACTGTAGAACAATGTGTTGTAGAACAGATTCTGTTATGATAAACGAAACCGCTACGTTTTGCGCTGTAATTTATTAGTTGTGATTTCTTTGACATTTACGGTGCTATCAATATACGTTGCATGTCCGATCGATTGCTTTCATACAAAAGTGACGGTACCGCGAACGCACGCCACCAGGAATGCCGTACGTACGCCGTGGCATGACCGTTTTGTAATAGAATATTCGAAAGAACGTGCAACGTACGTCAAACGCTCCGCTTGCGTAACGTCCAAATTTAAAGCGCTCTTATTATATTAATGCTTAGTTAATGATAGCTACATTGCGAGATTTTTCATTTATTTCCGTGGCTCGCTAATAACGCTAATAAGACTACACATTGGCCCAGTAAATCTACTAAGTCTATCTGGTATCACAAACAAGATACAAAATACTTTTTCCTTTGTTTGATTTAACAATCCGTGAAAAACTTAAATTAGATAGTGTTAATCTTAGCTGTCGATGTTCCTTTTAATTAATCACAGATTTTACATTATTCACATAACGGTGATAAACATAAATAAATGTATATAAGAGCTAAAACACGAAACGGCTAGTCTGATCAGACAAATTTATAAACGAAAAGAAAAAAATAGGTTCTTACAGTCAGGTCGTCTAGGTATTAAAAATATATCTATGGTGTGATGTTGGCGAAAGTTAGGGATCCTCTAGAACTCGAAATTTGTTTGTGTAAGTCTTTGTCAAATAAATATTAGTTCCGTAGATACTAGATATTTATAGGTAATAAGATTGGTACAGCAATTGACAATAGACTAGAATATAATAAGTATATTTATTTGGTTACAAAAATACAGACAACAGCTTACAAATGGACAGTAGACTTAAATTCTATAAATGTTCAAATCATTATTTAATATAATACAAATATAGGGTGACATCGTCACTGTGTGACAAAACCCTCTTTGTAATTAATAAATCAAGAATAAAAAAAAAACACAAATGTTAATAAATAGAAATAGCTTTTGTGTTTAAAAAGAATATGAGCAATGTTGCCGGTCGTCACATTGTGTATATTCAACTACACTGGCCTGGCCTCCTGTACTATTATGTAATTAATTTTGATTCAACACTACGCATATACCATATCAATTTAACATCGTAGCAAGCATGTGTCATTTCGTTCGTATAATGCTGACCGCTATTGCCAATGTAAAATTGTAATGTACAGCCCTGCAACATAGCATGTAGATATTGAATAGTTTGTTTTTTAGGGTTCCGTACCCAAAGGGTAAAACGGGATCATATTCCTGAGACTTCGTCGTCTGTCTATCTGTCTGTCTGTCACCAGGCTGTATCTCAAGAACCGTGGTAGATAGAGGGTTGACATTTTGAGGGATGATGTATTTCTGTTGCCACTATAACAACAGCTACTAAAAACACAATAAATAATAAATAAGGGGGCTCTCAAACAACAAACGTGTTTTTATAAAGCAACGTTGAGCGAGGATACCTAGATAGGTGACAGCTCTGTACACGGAACCCTAGGTGTAGTATGAATCTCATACTTATAAAATTTATTTAGTTCACTCACTCATTCAGTTACATTAATTTTTTGCCTTTCATAGCGTCTCTGAACTGTAGAACAATGTGTTGTAGAACAGATTCTGTTATGATAAACGAAACCGCTACGTTTTGCGCTGTAATTTATTAGTTGTGATTTCTTTGACATTTACGGTGCTATCAATATACGTTGCATGTCCGATCGATTGCTTTCATACAAAAGTGACGGTACCGCGAACGCACGCCACCAGGAATGCCGTACGTAAGCCGTGGCCCGACCGTTTTGTATTAGAACATTCGAAAGAACGTGCAACGTACGTCAAACGCTCCGCTTGCGTAACGTCCAAATTTAAAGCTTATTATATTAATCCTTAGTTAATGATAGCTACATTGCGAGATTTTTCATTTATTTCCGTGGCATATGCTCCAAGTCTCATTTAGTACAAGTTTAGTACCAAGGTATATTTTTGGAATAATGTTTCTTCATGTCATAGCTGTGGTCTTATTAGCGGGCGTTTAGTTGACTGATAGTTTTTGTGTAGGGGCTTTCATTGGAAAGAAGTGGTGTAGCCAGAGAGGGTATATTGTTTATTTTCTCCAGCGCGTCAGAGAGAGACATAGAGTTATCTAGCTGAAATAGTCTTTAAGCGATACGGTGAATAAAAAAAACAAGGGATTATATCTTTGACACAGGTCACTATTGAATGGGTTTCTCAAAAACGCTCTATCTAAAATCGAAATCTGACGCGCTTGAGTTATTCACATTATGCATTATTTGCGTAATTCAACGATTTTTTTTGCTGAGTTTATTTTATTTATTATACTGGCAGCGGTTCAGCTTTTAAGATGTAGTTAGTTTTCTAGATATTTATTTCTTTCTATTTGGTCAAAATTTGCATGTTTGATGTCACGTGGAGATGGAGAAGGCTTTCACAAATTTGTGTACAACGTTTAACCAACAAAATTTTATTTAGTAAATATTTTAGAACTTATGTTTTGATGGTACAAAGAATCGAAATACAAAAAAGATTGCTGGGCATATTATGTACTGCATGTAAAAATTGTTGAGCAGTGCTGTGCGTTATTCGACTTACGAAATGGGAAAAGCTTGTTTTCTGGGTTTGAAGATACCAAACAATTATAAAATAAATGTTGTGTGTATTGTCAAAAATAATATTGGATTTCGTTTGATGGTAAAAAGTTATTATGTAACTATTTATTTAAGTTGATAAAGGATTTTTGCTTTGTCACTTTTGGAAAATATCATATAAATTGCGCTACTGTCTAGTCTGTTAAATAAGAGGAAATGTTTTTTTTTATTCTAGTCCTGGTTTAAAAGTGTTTCCGATTTACTTTTTTTATGTTTAAGACAGTTAAACTAATTAAACGAATAATAATCTAAATTTGCAATTAAAAAAAACCTTATTCCAGAACCTTAGTTCCCTTAAAAGTAAAAAGTCATACTATCTTGTTTTCAAGTATATTTGCAAATTTTCGGCTTTCCTTCGCCACTCCCCCCATAACTTTTCAATGGCACAACCGACTTTCATGAAACATGTCTAAAAACACTCGCACGAAACTCACCTTTCATAAACTAATTTGAAAACGCTCCATCCGTTCGGGAACTAAGATTTCGACAGTCAGACACACAAACAGACAGACAGACACGTAAAAGTTATAACACCCCTCTTCTTTGTGGGGGGTTAAAAAAAAAGTATAATTCAGATTTTTAAACTACTTATTACCTATTCAAACAAATTTTAAATTTAACTTAGAAGGTAGCTCAGTTTCTTTCGTGTCCAGAAATCTCAAGCAAGGGGAAAGAGAGCAAAAGAGAAAGATGTAAATTAACTTACCTAGTATACCTACTTACAACTTTCACTCCCGTCTCTTTCCAGCGTAAAGCTAGGGTCCTCAATTATATGTGTCCTGACTACCCTATTTTCAACTCAGATTGACGCCGAGCCGCCGCCGAAAAAGCCAGAACCGGCCGTTGAGGCTAAACCGAAGGCATCGAAAAAAGCGAATGGACGACGAAAAGATGAGGAAAAAGCCGAAGACAAAGAAAAACCGTTGAAAATCATTGAAACATTTGATAGCGAAGCGAAATCAAAGTGTGTGTCTGCTTTCAAAGAAAGCGATAGTTGGGATTAAGAAATAAAATCATATTGACACTGCACTTATTGATTTTTATTACACTCATTACTGCTATTTTCGCGTACATATTTATTTTTGGTTTACGTTACACCACAGGTAAAGCACAGATATGTATCGGCTATACTTTAATGTTTGCAACCGTGATTGCCATAGAAACATATTGAATATAAGGGTCAGCTTACACCGAATAGAATGAGACGCAACGCGGCGCGTACTTGAAATATATAACGTTGCTACATAATAAATCTAAATTTAAAATTTAAGAACAACCCTCATTCCATTGTCTTAATTTCCTTAAAAGTAAAACACCTTAATAGTTTGTAATGTGCATGCGATGTGCTTTCATTTGATACCCCACTTGAGTATATTTGCAGATTTTCGGTTTTCCTTCCCCAAACTCACCCCCATAACTTTTAAACGGCACAACCGATTTTCTTGAAACATGTCAAGAACACTCGCGCCAAACTCACCTTTTATAAAAAAAAAAACTTAATAGAAATCGCTCCATCCGTTCGGGAGCTATGATGTCCCAGACAGACAGACAGACACGTCAAACTTATAACACCCCTCTTTTTAGGTCGGGGGTTGAAAATGGTGAAGTTTTCTAAACGTCCTAAATTATTGCCAGCATAGAAAAATATTAATTAGTAGTACATGTTTAAGTGTTCTACAATTTTTGGTTTCGGGTCTGGGTATTTTCTATGTATTATAAGTATGTATTAACAATAAAAACACCAATCCAAAGCGGTGATGCCGTTTAAAAAAAACATTTTTACAAATACATATATTTGAATGAAGTATTTGAACTATTAAAAATATTCATTTTACTACATTTATAGTCCTTTTTTAAATATATCAAAAAGTAACAAGTTATCTTAAATAACATTAAAATAGAAGTTGTCTTCACATCCCCGCTGTAGCGTGCTGCCTGCACGTTTGGGATTTCCAAGGGCATTGCATAAGAGAAGGCACATGCCGCTTCGAAACCCCACCTGTGCGGCGACACTTCGCTCTTCTGCACTTCTTGTTCTGAAATATGTTAGAGCGAGCGCTCACTTGAGACACGACAGTCTCAAGATATCTATGAGAAACAACTCAGCTTAAAACTAAAGTGAAACGGCTTTGTACACAAATTAATCGTTTGTCAGACTTGTCGCCTTCCACTTCTTGGAGTAACTGGTCAGTGCGATGAGTTAGGATGCTTCCAATTGAAGCGTTTCGTCGGCACTTTGCACTTAGTGTGATCACAATTGACCGTCTGTTGACTTACGTCAAACGCACCGCAGCCGTCGGTTACGAAACGCGAAAATTGAAACCACCTTTAGTCGTTTTGTTTCAAGTGAGCGCTCGTACTTAAGAGCCAACAAAGATTTACTTACATAATTTAAGAAGAAACTTATTCAAAAATATCACTAAAAATATTATATTATATTATATTCAAAACAGCTTATATCTTGGTCAGTAGAAACGTCCCAACGCAGCTTGGGACTTAGCAGGCCAGTAAGATAGGAACACTGACCAGACCGCCAAGACCCTGGCTGAGTATGGGATTCTTCTATGTTCAGGGAGCTTGATAAATTAGTTTTAGCCAGCTTCTAATTACTTTCTTCTTACTTCTGGTCATCTGAAACAAAAGAGAGGATAATTATAACGATGGTAGATTGTGATAGGAGCTTTCACCTGGAGTTTTACGCTAATCTAAAAATCCTCTAAAATAGGTCCTGATGGTGTTAGGATAAGTTCTCACCAACTGGCGGCGCCGGCGCCGGCGATAGGGTGGTTTGGTTTACGAAAAACAATTGAGGAACGACTCCGCCCGATATAGGTACCCAAACGTAATGATTATATTCTCTTTGGTAAACTTAGTTATAATACTATATTTTGTAAACGTAGTAAATATATATTCTCTTTGGTGAACGTAGTGATTATATTCTCTTTGGGTACCTAACCATAAATAAATCTAACTATAAATGCCAAACCTAATACGTCTAGCTGTGGACTGAAATGATGATGATAATCCTTTACGTATGATAATAGGAATCGATGTGAAACAATGTACCTATACTTCAGCACATCTATGCCCTGCATTCAATTGACATGTAAATTCAGCCATTTGCTGAATAAATTATTCGAATTGAGTACAATACGGTGTCTTTGTTGCCGGGAAGAAGCGCAGGCGCGGATTACGTTCCGTTATCGACATAAATAATGCATCAGATAGGAGGTGCTTCTTGGCCAGGGGTCACACGAACGGAAAGAAAAAAAGCTTTATTTTATAATAGTGTAGCCATTGTTACCATTGTAGCCATTGTTACCAAATGGTAAAAAAGGCTACACTATTGGCTAATGAAGTAATCATTTTATCTACAATTTTTTTTATTATAAAAAAAATACTCCTGTAATGGATTGATAAAACGGAGTAAGGTCCTATACTTAAATTAATCAAATTAATAAATGAGTAAGAATAATGGAATCGATTATAAAATTAACAATATGGATTTTTTTAGATACTTTTAAGTATTTTTTTGTGTTTCGTATTTTAGGAATAGCTACAGATCTACAGGTCTAAGATATGTAAGCTGTTTGAAACAAGTGTAAGCCTGCATCTACATGGTTGAACTTAAAAAATAAAAATAAATAAAATAAATATTTCCAGACAATCCACACAACAACATTTAGCCCCGTGGTAAGCTCTTAGCTTGTGTTACGGGCACTAGACATCTGATATACTTAATATAATATACATACATACATAGATATTTTTTATTATACATATTAAACACCCAGACCAAGGAGAAAGTGCTTGCAGAACATACAAACACTTGGTCCAATAAAACTCATAATAACATTTTATGCTTTTATAGCATTAAATTTTTCAAATCGGGGCTTAGTAGGTACATTTTGCTCGAATGCATAACGCCACGCGAAACTTCAATGAAATGTATCGACTTGATTTTTCCTTTGCAACAAAAATAAAATAAAATAGTATTTTTTTTAAATAATATAAATAACAGACAAATTATTATTATATGTATTCTACCTTATTCAAGACAAAAAAAAAAAACGATTTGCTCCTCGTATCCCTGAAAATGTCCAAGTATTCACATGAAACATTCTGCGCATGCCCTGTTTTAATGATAACAAGACTTCGGCATGCGCTTTTGTTAACTGATATTATTTAAATACCCCATTGTTCTGCTATGTATCTATTACTATGTACTAATGGTTACTTCTTGAATAAAATACCTTAGATACTATCGCATCGGGTCAACTTGTTCGGAGGCTGCATTGATTAAGCTGTGAGATAAGATCTTTTGTGTTATCGCTGTAGTATTTCCTAAGTGGATGGTTGCTTGGTTCTGTAAATGTGCTAGTCTATTTTCTGTTGTTTACTTAAGATAAATTATAAGTCAAAGTCAAAACGTTTATTTCCTAAGAAGCCTATGCTTACATGGACAGGTCAACTTAAATCTAATTTAAATAAAAACTAAGAATAATCAAGGAAATAACATAGTCTTGACAGTTCGCTTCAATTTTTTACACTGAGTTGAGAAGCGAATAGAACAACTCAGCTTCCATCTCTTATGTATCTCTTATGTATTCTCTTATGTATATTTTGAACGGACCATAAAGAACTTTACTTACTTTTTATTATGATTTCTCTATTTTATGTTTTCTGAATATACATATTTTCTCTGTAAAAGGATTATGAAAATTCTCATTAAAATTTTAATTGGTCGAGTAATTTTCTATCTAGACTAACATTATTAAGCTAAAAAAAAGTATTTAAAACCGGTACTAAATTAAAAATGAGGTCTGTAAGATAGCGTATTTATAAAAAGAGAGAGATGTCTATTTATAAGGAAAACCGCGAGGGTAATCTTTAAAACACGGCAAAACGAAGTAGCGTCGGCATCTAGTCATTCATATTTTTAACTGTTGAAAACGGCAGATTTTGTATTTACTTTCCCAAATTGTAAAGTCAATATTTGTACTTTATTACCTTTCCTTCCAATGATGTAAAGTAAATAATAAATTAAGTTGCTTATTTAGTCAGCAACTAAGTTAACCTTATCGGAAATCGGTGACGAAAACCATCCAATGTGGGCTGGCGCTACCGAGCAATAATTTAATATTCCTCAGTTTTCGTGTCCTAATTTTGCTCGAGTTTGGTTAATAAATAGTGAAGGTAAATAACGAAATATCTCGATTATTTACTCTATACAACCCACTGGTTATTTACAAAGGCCGGGAGCGAGACATTAGTTATATTCGAATAATCGATTCAATACTCAATACCTGTCCGCAAAGATTTCATAAGTAATGGAGCTGGACTAGTTATTTATTTATTATTACCAAGATTAAAGCTACAATGCTGTGAACAATTTCGTTTCTAGCTAGAGTTTGATTTACATTTGTATATTTAATAAATCTAAATTTAAAATTTAAGAAAAACCCCCGATTTCCATGCCTTGATTTCCTTAAACGTAAAACAACATAATATTTTGTAATGTGGACGCGATGCGATTTCATTTGATACCCCACACTAGTATATTTGCTTTTCCTTACCCACTCTCACCCCCATAACTTTTAAACAGCACAACCGATTTTCATGAAACCTGTCTAAGAACACTCGCGCCAGACTCACCTTTCATACAAAAAAAACTAAATTGAAATCGCCCCATCCGTTCGGGAGCTATGGTGACACAGACAGACAGACAGACAGACACACAGACAGACAGACAGACAGACAGACAGACAGACATGTCAAACTTATAACACCCCTCTTTTTTGGTCGGGGGTTAAAAAAAGTCCACCTCAAAACCAACCTTTTTTATAATCTAGAATAAATTATGACTTAAAACGGAGAACATAACATTACATTACATTACAATACAATACAATACTCTTTATTGAAACACAAAAATACAATACAACAGAACAATGCTTGAGAACTAAAATACATTAAATAATAGTGTAATAATGGGCGGCCTTATCACTAAAAGTGATCTCTTCCAGACAACCTTTGGATGGACTGGAGAAAAACTAAAAACGACGGATGTTGCAAATTTCTAAAATAATAAAAAGATGATTGTTGAATAATAAATAAGCTTTACATATTAAATAAATACTTACATAATAAATCTAATGTATAAATATAAAAATAATAATAACAATAAATAAATACAAATAGGTCTATAAATATATATATATATATATATATATATATATATATATACGTAGATAATAGATGTACACAAAAGGTAAATACGAATGAAAAACTATCATTATGATTTAAGGAAATGCTTATGTACGAGGTTTTTTGTGTGACGGTTTTGAGTTTTCCGATATTTCGAGGCTGTTGCAAGCAAGTTGCCGTTTTATGTCTTATTATTGTTAAAAACCATGATAATTAAAAACCATAATACATTGTTAAGTAAAGAAAAAAAATATATCTTTAATGAATATTGCTTTTAATGCGTTTGTCAGATTCTTTAAAAGGTTCTATAAAGTAATGTGTAGGTATTTGCCGAATTTGGTTTTTGTTTTGGTTTTGTAAGGGCCGATTTTTCCAACATAACAAAACACTTTATGGTAAAATGACGAAACAAAATTGACAAACATTAAAGTGAGGCGTTGTACAACTTGAATATAGTACATAACTGTATTTATTTGAACTTTATTCTGACGTTGGGAAAATCGACCCTTTGGATCAAAGATAATTTATATTACATATCTATACTAATATTATAAAGCTGAAGAGTTTGTTTGTTTGTTTGAACGCGCTAATCTCCGAAACTACTGGTTCGAATTGAATAATTCTTTTTGTGTTGGATAGTCCAGTTATCGAGGAAGGCTATAGGCTATATAACATCACGCTACGACCAATAGGAGCAAAGATATAGTGGTAAATGTGTAAAAAACGGGCGAAAGTGTTCATCTTTGAAGCCTTCCGTTGCGTGCGCCGTGAAAACGGTTCAAGATACACAAAAAATATGTATTAAAGAATAATAGCTCTTTTAATGATCTAAAAAACAGTCCGCGATAGTATATGTCTATATTTTAAGATTAACTCACAAGAACCGTTTTTATGGTACCTAATTTGGTCGAAATAATTTGTTTAAGTTGTATCAACATAAGAATATTAATCTTTATTCAAATAAAAATGTTGTTGGTTAAGAGTACTTCATCCATTATAACGCGGGTAGCACCGCAGGACACAGCTAGTGTTTTAATATAATTTAAAGCACCATAGCTAGTTATATAATTTTTATTACCTTTTTCACACCTTTATGTAGGGACATATTTAAAGATTTATTTTATTTATTCGATATTAATGTCATTTTCATTAGAATTTTTTGAAATTACCATTTATGTACATTATTTGAAGTAGGTATAGATTAGACAATTTAGACACCTGAAGTGCAAAAAGTGCACTGCTGGTGCTTTTTCGGTAGAATCTTACCGGCTGAAATCATTATGATGTCTACTGCATGACATGGGCTATCCACATTTATAGTTCTTTCGGTTATTCGGTCAGTCTCGCGGCCCTTTCGAGTCGGTGGAAGTTTAGACACTGCGTGCCGATCCGCGGTGTGCATTCGAGAACTTTTCGGTAGGTATAGTATAGACATAGAATAATGTATAGAGTAAATAAAGACAAATAAACTGAAAGTATAGGTAGGTACTCGTACTCTAATCCTCCTCTCCGGTTATTCGAGTGGACGGCATCCATTCGATTCGATTGTATCGATTTGCCGCGGGTTACGACGCGACAGTTATTGTTCTCGTGTACAAATTTATTTCCTTTGAGACATGCCTTGATTGTAGAATTTCATAAATCAAATTCCTTTCCTTGGAGAACATCATGTTATTTCATTTTATTATTTAAACCGTTAGTGCTATAAGCGAAAAGTATATTCGTGTAAAATACGGTATGGAGTACAATAATCAGACTGAATATTAAGTACCTACTAGTTAATATAACTACTTATGAAAAAACTTTAAAATCAAGAGAGGATTTCGGGATTTAGTAAAGCGCGGCAGATTAATATACAAGGCGATACCATTATTACTAAATATTATTATTATACCATATTACGACATAAACTGTTTTGTCAAAGTAATTTCTACCTTTAGAATTTCAGAGGAATAGTGAAGTAGAAACTGTGATAAACATAATCTTGTTTTATGTTTTTTACAAAGTGATAAACCCCACTTATAGGTTGAAAGTAATTACAGAAAAAATGAAGACCATGTGTTTCGTTTCCATAAAATTGTAGTTCTAAATTCAAATTCCCCACTCTCTATTATTTTGGTTCATTCATCGTGTATCGACAAATCAGGCATCGAAACGTCATGAACGACGTGCACAGGTTATATTATGTCAAGAGACAGGAGCGCGCTAGCAGCGACAAAAACAGAAGAAGAAGAACTCAGATCGATCTCACACGAACCTCGCGCGCGCATCGCAAATCTATAATCCTATCAAAATCCAATACAAAATAGCCTGGCCAGATTGTGAAAAGTATCGTGCGTGTTGTGCTAACAAAGGACAGTGTTGTCAATGCAAGGCGGAGTAGGCAGTCCTGGATATTTAAACTGTGAGTATCTTTGTCTGTATGCTCGCCTCACGTTATATGAACCAAACCTTTCCTAAACCATCGTTGACCATAACCTGGTCCCCAAAGTTATGCTGTGCCTATTCTATTGGAATGCAACACCATGCGTTTGGAAGGAATGGGTTCGAGTCCCGCATCTCGCTCTGGCAAGCTACGTTACTTCGTCTTAATTTTTGCACAACTTTAGAATTTATAATCTTGTTTTCCAATGAATCAACTGATTTTTATTAGTTAGGGCTTCACACAAAGAAGTTATAATTAAAAGTATATTTTAACCTCTTTGGATTCCCATAAACCTACGCGACAACTTGCGTACGCGTGTAGGTACCCATAGCCTAAGAGCCGAGAACAGCCAAACCTACGCTTCGTTTTTTTTTTAAAGATGATAGGTTGGTTGTGTATGTAGGAAGTTGGAGTTTGGGTAGTGGTTACTGTGAGAGACATGTGTTTGCTACAGATTTTATGTGTTCAATGAGAGATCATTGACACCCATCCAATGGTTGCCTGGAAGAGATCGCTTTTAGTGATAAGCCCGCCACATTGTCTCACTCTATACGATGCACATTTCTCTTAATACTTTCCTTGTTGGTGTTTCAATAAAGAATATTGTATTATATTGAGATATATAAGTAAAGGTTAAAGGTGTCTATAATAATATACCAATAATAATAATACCTTAATTTCGTTGAAGTACCCATAAAGCTCAATATCTTTATATACAGGTATATTGTTTGGGACAAATTTTCTATTACGTCACCCATTGCCGGACACTTTCTACAGTGCATTCCTCATGCCAAACACTCACAACGTCACTCATCACGACATGTCGAATATTACAGATGGAGGCTCAGATTTTGCATAGGGTTCGTCTAAGAACATGGCATATGCTCACTTAGAAAGACGCAAATACAACACCTAAGAGAGTAAAATGGGTGTACATATATGAAAGATTTTTTCGTTAGTATGAATTTTGGATGAATTGTATTAGTGGAGTTGCCTAGACGCTCGAGCGCAGTCGATTGTGACCGGTTTCAGATTCAGACTCGTGCTGGCGCATAATGATAAGAGAGCTAATGATGTGTGATTTGACTGCAATTACGACTTTAAGAAACGTTGATAAAATACAGCCGTGTTGGTTAAGTGGAACCACACCTCGACTTCCCAAAGGTCGTGGGTTCAAATCCAACCTAGCATCTCTGGATTTCTCTTCATAAATGTATGTGCGCATTAACGGTGTATGCAAACGTCATGAGGAAACCGACATGTTTTGAAAACTTTATAGGGCAGTGACACTCACCAATACGCACTTGGCCAGCATGGTGATTCAAAGCCTCAAAAGATCTCAAGAAAGAAGTCCCAGCAGTGGGAACGCAAAAGGGGTGCTTATGCTAATATAAATCTAAATTTTAAATTTAAGAAAAACCCCCGATTCTAATGTCTAATGTCTTAATTTTCTTAAGTAAAACACCATAATATATAGTAATGTGCACGCGATGCGCTTTCATTTGAGACCCCACTCGAGTATATTTGCAGATTTTCGGTTTTCCTTCACCACTCTTACCCCATAACTTTTAAACGCCTCAGCCGATTTTCATGAAACATGTCCAAGAACACATGGGCCAAACTCACCTTTCATACAAAAAAAAACTAAATTGAAATCTCTCCATCATCCATTCGGGAGCTATGATGTCCCAGACAGACAGACAGACACGTCAAACTTATAACACCCCTCTTTTTTGGCCGGGGGTTAAAAATATCTGTAAATGTAATGTTTGATTTTCGGCCTAGTAAATACACATTTGGTTTGAATCCTACCATAAGATAGGTTGGCATTAGCCAATAATGTATGAAGTAACGGTCATGCCTACATCAGATAACGAAATCGGATTGGAAGTCGTTCCTCTCATTGTAGTATTAATGACTCAGCAACCACGCTCAGAGCTGCGGGCCGCCACGACGCGGCTTCTACTGCTGGAAGGTTCTACTTCTGGATACGAACTCATAAGGATTTTTAGGATGGACTTTCAATTCAAGGTAGTACTTTTTTTGTCATTTACAATCAATCAATTTCATAATTTATAGTCAATTTTTTTGTAATCATGATCTTCTGATGCGAAAAACATTTGTCTTTTTAAACACGTGCTTTAAAGGTGAAAGCAAACATGGTGAGGAAATGTAGGTTCTGAGTTCTTTTGAGTGAAGAACATGTCATATTTACCAACCCGCTCTTGCCCAGCGCGGTGAATTAAGGTCTCTCGTAAAGACAAAAGTCCCTATGACCCAGCAGTGGGAACGTATACTTACTTTTGACACTTAAACTAGCTAAGTCCCTTGAAACTCCTTTTTTTTTTTTTTTTTTTTTTTTGTTGTCGGGGGAAAAAATCTGCTACCAGATACCATACTGCATGAAGGGTACAGTATGGTTATGTGGGGTTGCTAAGAGATGGCGACCCACTAAAATAACCCCCGGTGGCCGACTGTCAAGCGTTATCGATGCGCCTGGGAACTCCGATGGACCGCGCCAGGCACATCTTGCGTTGCCGATTTGGCTCGTCTCGAGAGCATTATGCCCCGTGAGCATCTCATGCTTTCGCAGAAACGATAACACCTAGGGTAGGTACCCTAGGTGTTATCGCCGTACCGAAGTCTGCCTAGGAAGTTAGAGCCCTCACTCTAACTCCCCGCAGACTAATATGATCCCGAGTTTCATAGGCCCCCTCACGGGGCAGGTGGCAGAGGGCGGGCGTTGCGCCTGCCTCGCCGAAGTCTTCTCCGAGAGGGATCAGTCCTCTCACGCTCTCGCTCAGTTGTCTCTTTGTGGACCATAACAGTCTCACAGAAGCACTTCACTTCCTTCCATGAGGGCTCATCCACCAACATAGCAGCTACTACGCTGGGTAACGAGAGGTCCTGTCCAATTCGGTGTCTCAGGTCTCTGTCCAATTCGGTGTCTCAGTCTTCAGGTGTCTGAATTAAGGTCTCTCGTAAAGACAAAAGTCCCTATGACCCAGCAGTGGGAACGTATACTTACTTTTGACACTTAAACTAGCTAAGTCCCTTGAAACTCCTAACCTAACCTGGCTCATGCCGAAATTAACCTGGCCCTTGGAACATGGCTCGCTTATTTTAATCAGGTAACAGAATTCAAACAGTTTTTTTTTGGATTTTTTTTTTTCTAATTTTTTAACAATTTAGAAGTTTACGGGCGTTTAAGTGATCTTTGGATGTAATACGATAAAAAAAAAATATCAATTGGTACTAAACGTATTCCTTTGCAAGTTTAGCAATAAATTAACAAAACAATTAACTAAAATCATCAAAATAAACTTTCACCAATCTAATTTTGTCTTAGTAACTCAGCTCTAGCCTCACAGGTCAGTCCATAGGCACTAGGTACTAGCGATCGAGGCAGGGTGATTTATCTCGGCCCCAGGCTGAGGCAGAGAGGTGCAGATTGGACCAATTTAACTGATGCCAGGATTTAGCACGTGTTCCGAGTAATTGCGGTCTGGTGTTGATTGTTTTTGTCCATGGTTATATGGCTGCAGGCGCTGCAGGCCAGCTTTCTTTTGAGGTTTCGCTTTTCTCCAGGATGTTATAGTCTCGGCGACGGAATAATAAATAAACATTGCCTAAATTATCATTAAGGATATCATAATTATCATATTTAAATTCTTATACGGAACTAAATGTTTAGTACTAATTCCGCACACACTTTTCTCTGCAAAGACATTACTACAACACATGCTTATATATACAGCACATGGTTGCACTGCTTAAGCTGTCGTTAACTGTCAAGTACTTCACAAGTATAAGGTATCTTCTTATTTTTTTTTTCTATTTTATAAACTAATTAGGGGAAGGTACTCCGGTTCATAAAGCTGAACGGATTTATTTAAAAATGGAATAGCTTTTTTCGATAGTTCTTTTTAAGTGGTCGGCATAATATGTTAATGGCTGTATAACTAACTTTTGACGAGAACATTTCGGTCCGTCTGTTCTACGCGCTAAATAGGCTGCCCATTTCCGCTTAAAAAACTAATGTTTGGCTAATATGTGGATAACCCGCTTCCACGACTCGGAATACGGTAATGTTTCGTCTTCAATAACCAATTAATATTTACTAGCTGATTTGATTCAAAAACCTTTCTCTTAAAACACTCTACCTATTGCTGATAACCGCATAACAACCGTGCAGGAGTTTTTGAGACTACTGTTAACTAATGATGACAAAACAGGCATACACTACGAGGGGCTTTAATTATTGAAATTATATATTGAAAAATCAACAGCTGAATCATTACAATTAATGCTAGGATAATAAGTGCTTATTAGTGTTAATTTAGTCAAGTTATTTTAGTAATTAGAACGTTCGTAGATAGAATTAGATGCGTGATTGTTAATTGAGAACTTATAGTATCTTGATAAACCTGACATTGTAAATGTGTATTTTATGAATAGAAAAATATTATTTATATATGTAGCTTTCATCATCAACTCGCCAGTATAATTGACGGGGGAAATACTGTGCACAGGCCTAAGCCAAGTGTATTAAGTTTATTATTAATTATTATTACAGTTTCTTATTTATGTAAAATAATAAAAAATGATAAAATACCTAAATAATAATATATTTAACATGAATTTAATTTTACATATAATCTAGTATAATGTAATTTAATTTTACATATAATGTTAAATTCATCAAAACCTTGAAATCTGATACAAGCGTACAGCTTACTGCAAAATATAGCACAGTTCCTTTATGCAATGCACCTGTTGGCTCGCGGCCGGAGCAGAGTTCACCTGCGCGGATGCGCCGCGGGAGGCTGTGTCTCGCATCTCGCATCTCGCGAGATCTAGCCCTATTGTTAATGTTGCACGCTGTTTAGAGATTACTAGCACCGCGCTCGGGCTTCGCGCGGGTGCAAATTATAAAGTTTCCTCTTAAATCACTCTATTTTTAATATGATTTGCGTTAAAGTCCGTTGTGTTGTTTTTATTGAAGTGAAACTTCTGTAGAATCGTTGTGATTTGAAACCGGATGCAACGGAAATGGAAATAAGATTGGCTTACCTGTCGGGTAAGCCAATCGTAAACGCTAACAAGGTTAAGCAACTTTGCGCGACGCCAGTACTTGGATGGGTGACCGCCCGAACAAAATCTTTTTGCATAGTATTTGTTTTTTTTTTATTCTTCTTATTATTTTGTCGATATACTGAAGTTTCACTTCTATCGTGTGTGAATCGCACACACACCTTATTTTTTTATACTATCTCTGCCAACTCTCTCTATCTGAGATCTGCCAACTCGGGAAAAAGTTACTTGAGTTAACGCGAGTTCAAATTCGTAAATCGAATTAACTGGACAAAACATTATTGATATTTACAAATTTCTCTAATTTTTCCTGTTCTGGAATTAGCAGAGCAATGGAAAAATGTTAGCCCCATGTGTCGCAAACCGACATGGTTTTCGAACTCAAGTTGGAAAAATTTAACTCTAGACACGTACACATAAATATACAGTAAATATAAGATACCTTTAGATAAAAATATACTAGTAAAAGAACATAGCCTCGTAAGCTATGAGCTTCTTTTTTTTGTTCAAGCCGCTTCCAATCAAAATATCTGAAAGTCTATGTTCAGAAATTGACGCCCTACGGTTGAAATGATGATGATAAGTAGAGATAGGCCAGACTACTACCTAAATAAAAAAATTGGCCTGTTAAGTCTGTCTGTTAGATCGCCTAAAAATACTGGACACATGGACACATACGTGTCCAGTATTTTTAGGCGCTTTAACAATTTCATATAAAAGTACATAGTTATTAATCATCCAAATACCGACGTGGGTCTTAAGACGTCATATAGTATAAAATCATAACTTTTATATTATTCGATTTTACTAACCCTAGTCATTAAGCTTACTCACAAACTATGGATGAATTGTTGCCCGAAATGAAATATTTTTATCTGGGGGCACGGCAGTGCCCCCACCAAGTCGAGCAAAAAAGCGGCACGGCCGTACCATCCTTTTCTCGAAGCAATTCAGGCCATTTTCGACCCCCTGTAACTTCGTTGTGGATAAAACTAGAAGACTGAAATTTTCAGTATCCACGCAGGTTTGTAAAGACACGGTATATTTCAAATTTCACTCAATTTGAACCAGTATTTTAAGAATTATAACGGGTCAAATTTCGTAATTTTGTCACTCACTGACTGACTCACCGATCATCAAAATTCTAAGGCACTTCTAGCAGACCTAGAAGCTTCAAATTTGGAATATAAGTAGTGTTTGGTGTATAAATCAAGGAAAAACTAAAAAATCTAGAAAAAACCGGTATAGAGGGCGCTGTCGTACCTTTTCTCGAAGCAATTCAGGCGATTTTCGACGCCCTGTAACTTCGTTGTGGATAAAACTAGAAGACTAAAATTTTCAATAACCATGCAGGCATTGTAAAGACACGGTATATTTCAAATTTCATTCAATTTGAACCAGTATTTTAAGAATTATAACGTGTCAAACTTCTTAATTTTGTCACTCATTGACTCACCGATCATCAAAATTCTAAGGCACTTCTAGCGGACCTAGAAGCTTCAAATTTGGAATATAAGTAGTGTTTGGTGTATGAATCAAGGAAAAACTAAAAAATCTAGAAAAGACCGGTATAGAGGGCGCTGTCGCAACGCCACGTATATACGAAATATGTACTAAAGTAATAACAATGCGAAATATAAATAAATCCAATCTAGATCGGCAAAAAGAAAATTATATGGACATATATACAATAAGTAGAAGGTACCGGAAAGGAAAAAAGTAGAACTGTCTACAAAATACAAAAAGAAATGAGATCCCATCAAAAACAATACTTGTCAAAAAAACCAAGTCGCGCAACTCAGTTGTTCTGCGGTAAAAAGTTGTGAGATCCAAGTAAATCCAAGTCTTCAAATTTCGTCTCAAAATTCTTTAATAATTTATATAAATATATTGAGACTTGGCCATCGCACTAAATAATTGAATTTACACCTGTTTTCAGGCGATGGCCAAGTCTTAATATATTTATATAAATCATTAAAGAATTTTGAGACGAAATTTGAAGACTTGGATTTACTTGGATCTCACAACTTTTTACCGCAGAACAACTGAGTTGCGCGACTTGGTTTTTTTGACAAGTATTGTTTTTGATGGGATTTATTTATAACGTCTCACATGCCACCATCATGCCATGTCTCACAGGGTGTCATCCTCAAAAAGTGATGTGATTTATATAGATTATTTGTTTGTTTGTGTTGTGTGTATTTTATGAATTACCAATACAAGTTAATAGATAAGTGTATTCTATGGAAGAGCGTTGTCTCCTAATACAGGTACTTAGTACTTAAAAGGAGGCATCCAATAACGGATAATGTTCTGTATCATTTTGTTACCACAATAAACATTATGTATTTTGTATTTGTATGACAATATTCTTTCAACACATTCGCTCATAGTCCTAGGACTGATTGCAAATAAGAACTGAGAAAAAATCAAAGAGTGCCGTTACGCGAACACGATAATATAATGAACTGTATCGTCTTAATTATTCGTTTGCATAAAAAATAAAGTTTTTATTATATAGTGGACGATAAATAATAAATACGTCAGAATGAAGGTAACAAGACGGTAAAAGTTGTCTGAAGAACTGTTTTTTAATTTTTCTTGGTTTGTAAATTTTATTCTCATGCTAGAAAATCGCCCCTTAATCATAAATAAAATAATCATCATTTATTTCATTCATATCAGGCCTATATATTAATACATTTATTTATTTATTATACAAATTATCTTTCAAACGAAACTTTAAATTCAAAATCAATTTTCAGCCCCAACCTACACTACTACCGAAGTTGTAAACCTTTGATATGTTGCTACAATTTGCACAGATTGGTGCAGCATCAATGCATCGATAATCATGCTCTCAGAACCCATTAAGGGGCAGATAGGGTCAGGATGAACAGCCCTTGTCACGGAGGCATTAGCTTCCACTTAACTGGATAAGATACCTGTTGCAGCTTCTTCTCGATACTAATGCTGGGCATTATTTGACGATGAAAGCTTTTTGTATAGGAAATTTATATTCGATATACCTAAATAAATATTTATTGTTTACGTGACGTTATAAATTCATTTCAAAGGCAATCCTCAGGCGACTTACGCCTTTCAAGCCACTTAGGTCGTAAAATTTTCGCCCTCAAACTATTTATATATGTGTACGTGAAAATGTTTCGTCTATTATTAATGTTTTTGATGAACAATCGTGGAAAGAATCAATCCAAACAAAATCTAAGATCCGCAGAATTTAACGCAGACGAAAGGTTTTTTTTCCGCGGGTACTGGACAAATTAAAAAAAAAATTTCAGTGTTTGATAGCCCATTTATCGAGGCATGCTATAGGCTAGTATTTACCGCGGGAAAATCCAGAAACACGAGTAAAGCGAGCGTGTAAAGCTAGTTTACTTCATAAAACTAGTGAGTAAACCTAATCGTTACAAAATCAAGACGACTTCGATCTTACGGTTGTTAGCAACTTTGTGAATAAATCCCCTTTGAGAGAGTGTGAAATACATGAGTCGTGATCTCGGCTGACGACGGCACAATACATGGACCTCCTTACTCAGTCGGGTAATAACGATCCCATAAATCTGACGTGTAAGACGTTAACTGTTTAACTGTGCTGAGTTATTTCGAGATGGTTTAAGCATAAGATAAATCTATTCCATAACTTCAAGGACTTAAGTGACGATTCATTCGTATTTTTTCTCCTCAGATGATTCAACACCCTTTAAAATTGGTTGATCTTTATCTGCAAAATAATTGTTCGTCTTGCCCCAATTTCATTTTATCATTTAAGGCCACAGATAGAGTTTTATTAAACCAAGTTTAGCCATTGAAAACGTCAATGGTGAAATCAGGACTTTAAAAGATTCTAGATGTCTACTCATCTGCAAAAATAAAAGGTTCTGAAATACTAACTTTTGAAAAACTTTCAGTACATGATATTGCTAACTAAATATATAGCTATTTAGCACATAACAAACCGCTTTCTTAATGTCACACACTTTGATTGGGTTCTCACTATAAAACCACTGAAATCTAGTTTAAGACTCTTGTTTTTTTTGTGCCTACCTACTTGATTAGCGGAAATGTACCTGTCATTATAATTATGTAATGATAGTTAAGCTGCAAGTGGCTAAAAAGTGTCAGCAGTTTTTGTCCGGATTTATAAAACAAACCCGATTGTTTATCTTTATTATGGAATGTTAAAATATACCGCCAGAAAATCTCGCCGTTATTGTATAACTATAACTGTCAGTATTATATTGAAAGCCCGATTTTGATTTATTTAATTGAGAAACTAACAATGAAGGATGAAATTAATCATCGTTGTTTCTTCCAATGGAAATAGTAAGTGGAACGGTATTGTTGTGAAGAAAGGTTATATTCATGTTAAAGTTACACCAGCACCTATTGTGCTGTAGGTATAACTGTATATTTTAACCAACTTTAAAAAGAAGGAGGTTCTGTGTTAAGCCGTTTTTTAATATATGTTAAGTATTCCGAATACTCTGAGATTTATAATCTGAATTACGTGATTCTTTTTGAAGTGAAACTTCTATAGAATCGTAGTGATTTCAAACCGGATGCAAAAAGATGAAACGGAAATGGTAAGAGACACAAATACAATGCTTTATTTAAATTTCTTTGCGCGATACTTCGTAGTTGAGACTACGAAGTATCGCGCAAAGAGGTATTGCTGTATTTTATTTATATTATTTTGTAACATACTTTATGTAATACGCTTTAGTGAAGTAATATAAATAATCCGAATAATTACAGATATATGTTTGTTTCTCTTATCATTTTAGCAGATGCGTTCATTTACCCTTTTTTTCTATTCGATATATATCATAATTTTATAGTTCGTAAGTAGTAGACTCCAATCGTGCGTCGTAGCTGACACACACACACTTTTTTTTATTCTTCTTATTCTTTGGTCGATTTACTGAAGTTTCACTTCTAACGTGTGTGAATCGCACACACACCTTTTTTTTTCATCATTCATCATTTCAGCCATTAGACGCCCACTGCTGGACATAAGCCTCCCTCAAAGACGACCAATCATTCCGATCGGTCGCCACTTGCATCCACCGAGAGCCAGCAAGTTTGACTAAGTCATCTGTCCATCTTGTTGGTGGGCGTCCGACGCTGCGCTTGCCGATCCGTGGTCTCCATTCGAGAACTTTTCGGCCCCAACGGCCATCTGTTCTACGTGCTATGTGGCCTGCCCACTGCCACTTCAAAGAGCTAATCCGTTTGGCTATGTCGGTGACCCTCGTTCTTCTACGGATCTCCTCATTTCTGATTCGATCCCGTAGAGAAACCCCGAGCATAGCCCTTTCCATAGCTCTTTGAGCGACTCTGAGCCTATTCATAAGGCCAACAGTGAAGCACCACGTTTCGGATCCATAAGTCATCACTGGCAACACACACATATTGAAGACTTTCGTCTTGAGGCACTGCGGTATTTTCGACGTAAAGACGTGGCGTAGTTTTCCGAACGCTGCCCATCCGAGCTGGATTCGGCGACTGACCTCTTTCTCGAAGTTGGACCTACCTAATTGTACCGTCTGTCCTAGGTACACATACGCGTCAACAACTTCGAGAACCGAGTTCTCAACCAAGACGGGGGCGGGCACAACATGGACATTTGACATGACCTTCGTCTTGTCCATGTTCATCCTAAGACCCACCCGTTGGGAGACTCGATTGAGGCCTTCGAGCATAGTGCTGAGTTCTTCCATCGTCTTCGCCATGACCACGATATCATCAGCGAATCGAAGGTGAGTGATGTACTCGCCGTTAATGTTGATGCCTAGTCCTTTCCATTCTAGGAGTTTGAAAGCGTCCTCTAAAGTGGCTGTAAACAGTTTCGGAGATATCACATCTCCCTGCCTAACTCCTCTTTTCAACGGGATCGCTTTCGAACTCTGTTCTTGTACTCGGACTGACATGGTGGCGTTTTTATACAAGCACTTCAACACTTCGATATATCGATAGTCAATGCGACATCGCTGGAGAGACTCAAGCACCGCCCATGTTTCCACCGAATCGAAGGCTTTCTCGTAGTCCACAAACGCTAAACAGAGCGGCAAGTTATACTCTTCGGTCTTCTGTATAACCTGCCGCAGCGTGTGTATGTGGTCTACGGTACTAAAGCCTTTTCGAAACCCGGCTTGTTCGGAAGGCTGGAATTCATCAAACCTGCGTTCGAGACGATTGGCGATGATTCTAGAAAACAGCTTATAAACATGGCTCAAAAGCGAAATGGGCCTGTAGTTCTTCAATAAGGTGTTGTCACCTTTCTTAAAGAACAACACCACTTCGCTTTTGTTCCATGCTTCAGGCGTAGTACCTCCGAGCAAGGCGGAATTGAAGAGCTTCTGAAGGACTTTAAGTACCGGTGATCCACCCGCTTTCAGAAGCTCCGATGTGATTCCATCCTCGCCTGGCGCCTTATTGTTTTTAAGCTGCTTTAGTGCCATTCTAATCTCGTACAGGCTGATATCCGGGATATCTTCGGTAAAGTGTCGGGTCAGCTTGGCTCTTGGGTCGCTTGCCGCGCTGGTAACAGGCTTTGTAACCGAATCGTAGAGCTGTCCGTAGAACTTTTCGACTTCTCTTAACACTTCTGCTTTCGTCGACGCTATACTGCCATCATCCCTTTTCAGCTTTGTCATCTGGCTTTGCCCAATAGACATATCTCTTGCGAACACTTTGGAGCCCTGGTTCCGCTCTATCGTATCTTTAATACGATCAGTATTAAAGTTACGTACATCGTGTCGCAAGGATATTTTAATTCGTCTATTAAGCTGCCTATGGGACTTAGCATCATCGGGAGACTGCAGTCTCAGCGAGCGTCGTTCAGCCATAAGGTTAAGAGTGTCTTCAGAGAATCTCTGAGTTCTACCGGTACGGCGGGTCTTAAAGAACTGAGACCCGACCGTATGGACAGTTTCTACGAACCTGTTATTTAACTCGTCCACTGAAGCGTCATCATCTAGACAATCAAAACGGTTGGAGAGCTCGAGTTGAAAGCTCTCGGGGTTTTCGATCTGGGCGCGAGTAGGTCGGAGCGTGGACTTCATCAATCGGGACCGTTCAAGTTTAACGTCCATATTCAATGTGCCTCTTACTATAAGGTGATCACTTCCGGTTTTCACCCTGTGAATCACAGAGACATCATTGAAAATGCGTTTCTTGTCGGCCATGATGAAGTCGATCTCATTTCTCGTGAAACCGTCGGGACTCATCCAGGTCCACTTCCTGTGAGGCGGCTTCTGGAAGAAAGAATTCATCATAAAGAGTTCTTCTTTCTCCAGGAATTCGGCCAGCCTCTGTCCCCTACGGTTCCGTTGCCCATAACCGAAGTTCCCCACTCTCAACTCATCATCGCTTCTTTTGCCTAGTTTCGCATTGAAGTCTCCCATGACAACATTAAAGTGAGTTTTATGAGTATGTATGGCCCTACTAATGTCCTCATACATACACTCAACTTCTTCATCTGGGTGTGTCGAGGTCGGCGCGTATACCTGAACGACCTTCAGCGAATACCTTTTAGATATTCTGAGTGTTAGGTATGCAACCCTGCTCGACACACTGTCGATGGTAATGATATTGTTCACGAGAGACTTGTGGACGAGAAATCCGACACCACCTTGGGACTGTTGGTCGCCCTCCCGGTAGAAGAGCAGGTTACCAGATTTCAGGGTTATCGTGTCCTGGCCCTCTCTACGGACTTCAGATAATCCCAGAATATCCCAACGTAACCCGCTCAATTCTTCTTCCAGCTCCAAAATCTTTTCGTCTGTCCGCAGAGTGCGGATATTGTGCGTTGCCAGGGCCAGTTGTTTTCGTGAGGGCAATCTACCGGTGTCCTTTATACGTGCGTTGGTCGTTTGACAGTTTAAGACCCTCGCCCGGAGATTATCGCCCCTGACCCTGGGGGATATTAGCCTACTGTCATCAGCCTCACCCCCAGTGTCGCCGGGCACTTGGGGACAGATTGTCGGTGTGCAGTTCATGAGGGGGTTGGACCAATACACCGCCGCGCTGGTCCAGTGCGTGTTGGCGGGAAAAGAACTTGCCAGAGCCTTGTTCGTTTTTCAGCAGGGAGCACCACGTGCAGGTAAGGATGACTTGGGTCCCGAAGATGTTGATGGGACCCCATACTCCCCTTGATGGGACCCCATACTCCCCCGTACTCCCCCTTTTTTTTTGCTTGGTGCAAAATAGTTCTTATTTGGCCACATAAAATATTTAGTTTGGCCTAGTATATTTTTTTCCGTGTTTCTGTGGAAATGATTTTTTTGTATTTTGAGTTCAATTGTAATCTTAATAGGTCTTACCTCGGTGACGTAGGGACATGTTATCTTAAATGTACACATATATCTCACAATGCAATGAGAGGTATAAAATGATTAATTGTAAGAATAACATGAAATAATAAAAAAGACACATTGAATTGTCAAAACGATAGCCTAATCACATAAAAGGATCTCTGTCAGCCAACCTTCCTAACATGCATTCTATGGATCTCAATTTGTTAAGTCCCCTAGGCTAATTCAAGGTTAGAAATACGAAATTCTCTGAAAATCGTGGTTTTCGAAATGACTTGGAATCCAATTGAGGCCTAAACTTAACAATTCTCGCTAGCATAACTTAATCGCAAACACACAACTCCGGATGACACAAACAAAATTGTACAATCGAGCACAGAAATACCACAACTGAATCGTACAGTCAGCCACACAATCAGTGTCGTGTCGCATTAATTGCAGCGTTGTTAATTAGAGTCGCGTGGGCTACATCGTGCATCGTCGCCCCCGCAGCGTTGTCGCTCTGATTCAATTAAATAATAAACTCTCTCTATTGAATTGTTCGAGTTATGGAGTCGACTGTACTAATTGTAGATTACAATGGACAATGAGACGGGATTCATACAGGCGTTTATGGAATAAGCACTTGTAAAGATGTCTAGATGAGCCTAGATTATGGCTAGACGGGTGAGAAAGTTAAAAGCTATAGGTTTCTACAATAGTACAGTGATTTGCAAGAGGCTTTAAGTTATGAATGAGTAAAAACGAAATTATATTGCATATCACTGTTAGAGTTTTAGTTATATAAAGTCAAAGTCAAATTCAAGAAGTTTATTTTCATTGGGCATGCTTGGACAAGTAAAACTTAGAGATAACTAAATATAATTTATTAAACGTTAAAATAAACTTACAAATAAAATAAACTACTTAATAAATAAATCATGGAAATATAAATATCGACAAACGGTATGTTTTGTCATTTTAGACTGAATAAACTAACAGAAAATATAGAAATTTTATGGTTTCTCTGTGGTTAATATTACATTATGGTATAAACATATTACCCATAAATTAAATAACATTATGGCTAATTTAAAAGTACAGTTGTGTAGTAGAAACAATACGTCGTATATTTACCTAAATTTATTAATGATTTCTTTGTAAGAGAGTATTTATGTATAACCTGTAAATATTCCTATACTCTTAAATTTATTGATTGATTAAAATTGAATGTAGTCGTTTCCTGTGTCTATTAGCATAGCTTTTAGCATTCTTTATGTACACCTCGATTCGAGTTAAAGGTTTACAAAAAAATACTTATTAACTTTTTACCTTTTTTTGCATATCAAATCTAAATTGATAAAGATTTGATCTATCAAGCAATAAATTTCAACAGAAATAGTTGTAACCAGACACAAAGCTTAAAATATTACTTGTTAGAGAAACTAGCTCAAATTGACGAGATATGTAGAATTGTATGAATAACCTATGTACTTATAACGTATTTCAAGCAATAAACTAATTTCAATTCATTTAATTTCCGTGCAATGTCTGGTAGGTCATGAGAATAAGAAAAATACGAACTTCCTGACTTAAGACAAAATAAATCCTTTGGAGTTGAGAGAAAACTTTATAGGCCCGTTAATTATTAAAATGTTGTGTTTCTCCATTAAATATCCTCATCCTTTTTTAAATTTTCCATAAAAAAAGTATTTGTTGAATGTGCAGACTAATTTTATTACTCTTTATAGGTCGTGTTCTGGTTTTGTATAGAATTATAAGAACAAAATAAACATAATAATTTGTTAAACGTAAAATTGTTATTATATTCATAATAAAATTTTAGGAACTATATTTTTGTTGTAAACTACAAAATACATATTTTATATATGTAGTTATAGATGTTTCTCAGCTGTTTTTATACCATTTAATTGTAAGAACTAAATAATTTTATAGCTTTGTTTTATATATTAATTACTTTTGCGTTCATCTGTGTTTTTATTTTTAACTAGTGGCCCGCCCCGGCTTCGCACGGGTTTTTATACATTTTTTTTCCAGGCAATTATTCGATTTTTTCTCGCCTTTTAAAACTTCGCTAGACCTCCACGAACATTTCAAGACTGTGATAAGATAAATCCGTTCAGCCGTTCTCGAGTTTTAATCAGACTAACGAACAACAATTCATTTTTATTTATATAGATTTAGTATTTTTACATAGTTTTGTAATGCAGATGTATCATGAATAAAACTTTTTTCAAAACTATTAAAAACAAACATTTAGAATGTTAAAGGCCGAATTATTTTAGTTTTTTTTAATGAAGATGGCGGAACAGAAATTGTCACATACCTGTCAAACATAAAACTAAGACATCAGACAACTTCAATCTGCCGCATTATAGTTATTATTCTGACTTTGGAAAAAATAGCCTAAACAGTATAAAATATCCTTAAAGTCAGCCGCACAATTTGAAAGTAAATAAAAACATATTTTCGGACAATCAACACAACATCTATCCCCGTGGTAAGCTCTAAGCTTGTGTTAGGGGTACTAGACATCTGATACTTAAAAATACATACATTTAAATATATTTTATACTATACTTATTAAACACCCAGAACAAGGAGAAAGTGCTTGCAGTACATAAAAAACACTTGTGGCCTCTCGGCAGGATTCGAACACGCGACATCTTTCGCCACAAGCAGTCCTTCGCCCACCGCGCCACTGAGGCAGTCGAATTATTAAGTATTTCCATATTGAAATGCCGGGTTCCGTGGGCATCCGTCATTATGTCGTGCCCACACAGAGCGTCCACTTGTTACGGGCCCCGCCCACATCGAGCGACTAGCGGTGCAACACTGGCGATTTCCAGAAATATACAAATACCATTAAATCATAATTTGCGATAACAGCTTTTCAAAAACGCCCCATTGTCATGGGAAGCTTATTAGTGGGCATTCTACGACGATTTTTCTAACCTCTGATACAACGATTTTAAATCCTAGATATGGCCTGTCCGTGAAATCTGTCGGACTGATGTTTGTCAGTGTCTTTGGCCCTTATAAGCTTTGGCCAAACAAGTTCGATGTCATGGCGACGAACATAACGTTGCCATGACAGCATAACTTGTTTAGCCTAGAAATGCCTTTTTCTTTTCCACGTGTTTTCTGTTTATAGCATAACGGTCATTTATAAAGGAGATGTAAGGCCGTTTATATTATATTGGTCGAACATTAAAATCTGCTCAAATACAAATTGAGTAAAGCTGGTATTTTTCCTGCGTAGTATAATGTCATAAACCAATATTTTTCCATAAACCAATATTTTACCAGTCGTCACATACGATTACTTCCATTTTTATATTTTCTTTGATTATAGATTATTAGATATATTTTCAAAGAATATTTATCAAATATAATTAACATAATCTTACGACACTCAGTTAAGAAAACTACAAATTGCCATAAACAACTCAACCGACAAATTGAACGCCTTTATTCCACATATAAAATCGCCTAACTCATTGATATAATTAAAATGGCAACACCAAACTACAGAAATCCTGGCAAGCTCAGCCGTAAATTAGCATAGCCACGGCTACCTGTACCCACCATATTTATCTGCGGTCGCGGGATCATATTTAGCACACGCACAGCCGCCCGTAAACCAACACAGTACACGTGGTTCTGCTACTTTACGGTGCAGGGCTGTGGGCTAGGGGTGGGCATTCTCTGGTTAAAGATTTACGTATTCATAAAAACTGCTATTTCTAGCTAATTTAACTGAAATCTTAAAAAATTATGATGCTTATAATATTCTAAATTTGTGTAATAAAAGTCGTGTTGGCTAAAGTGGGAGGACACTCGACTTTCATTCCGAAGATCGTGGGTTCAAACCCCGCCACGCACCTCTGGATTTTTCTTCTTGAGAAATTTATGTGCGCTTTAAACACGTGCTTTAACGGTGAAGGCAAACATCGTGAGGAAACCGGCATGCACTGAGAACTTTAAAAGAGTTTGAAGGGCATGTGACATTCACCAACCCGCACTTGGCCAGCGTGGTGAATTAAGGCGTAATCTCTCTCGTCAAGAGAGAAGTCCCTGTGTCCCAGCAGTGGGAACGTTAATAGGGTGATGATGGTGTAAAAAAAACTTAAGACGTAGTAACGTGGTTTACCAGCGAGATGCGGGATTCCAACCCATGTCTTCCATTGGCTGGACGTTCTGACCGCTAAGCCAACCTCGCCACTACGTCATCGTTTCAAATTCGTCTACACTTGCAACTACAACGCCTCGTACTCACGAAATCTCGCTGCTAAGTTCATTATCATCACCCTATTTACGTTCCCACTGCTGGAACTGTAGTGTTTATATGTTTTTTTTATGTAATCTAATGTAAAAATATATTTTTGTCGTGTTTAAATGAAATAAAGAGAATAATAATAATAAAAAATGCATTTTCTTTACTGGTTAAATTCCATGTACAAAATACAATGGGGTTCTGACTCCTAAACCAGGGTATGTCAAAATGGATAAAATCGAAAACGAATATTATATTATTATTCATTATAATCCTGAAGAGTTTGTTTGAACGTGCTAATCTCAGGAACTTTGGGTCAAATTTGAATAATTATTTTACTATTAGATAGCCTATTTATTGAGGAATGCTAAAGGGACGTTCGTCGTTCTCGCGGGAGAATCTTTAAAACACTGGCAATGTCGTGTCATATAAGTACAAGAAACAAATTCCCAACTTATATGCTAAGCCGTTGTTCATGTTCTATGACAAGTCTATTAGGTATATTCCTACCATAAAAAGCCGTTCTCAATAAATTATCTATCACCAAATACTGAAATAATTGCTCAAATCAAACCAGCTGTTCTTTAGATTACCGCGAACCTCCAAACGAACAAACTTCAGCAGAAATGTCAATAAAACTACAAAAAACTATTGCAAGAAAGAAGTTTGCAAGACAAAAAGACAACAGAAAATGGCAAATGCCGCTGAATGTAGAAAGAGAAAACAATCAACAAAAAAAAATAAGAAAATAAAACGTCACATTTTATATAACTTTTTAAATTATCATGATATTTAACAGTATTATTAATTTATTACTTAAAACGGGTAACATATCTGATATTTTTTATGCTGTTGCAAGCGCCATGATCGCGGAAATAACTCTTCGCAAACCGCCAAATCATGGTATGTTGCCCGTGTTAAGTCATAATGTCGCAATTATTTTTATAACAACTAAAATGTTTGCAATATCTAATGGCAATGGAACGGGTCCATCCCTAGGCGCTGGGCGCTGGCACTAGCCTGGCACATGTTACACGTGTATCGGGACGTTATCGCGCGCGATCTCAATCTCATCTTATCGATTCGACGAATGGATTCCAGTACGACCGCCTGTTTCACTTGCAAGCGCCTGGTTGAAGGAATATATATATATATAGAGGAATACTCTATTGTAAAATGAGAATTTAATTTTTGGATTTGGAACAGATGAAAAATTATAGAACGTACGTATTCTATAAAAAATGTTTGGAAGTATAGGTACATTTCGATTATCAAGAGCCTAGAACGTTACATGAATATGAATTCCTTATCTTAAGACATTTGACACCTCCCGTCTTAGGAGATACCCAAATGTTTTTTTTAGGTTTGCATAATCGTTAATAATCTTTTAATACCAGATTACTAAAAAGACTAAAAAAATTACTAAATTGAATGACTTTCTTCGTGATCGTGAATTTCGTCCAAAACTAAAAGGCGTTGGTAATGAACAGCGAAATAGCCAGTCAAGGAGGCCATAGAGAAATGAAGAAAAATATTTTTATTATAATCTATATAAATAAAAATGAATTGTTATTCGTTAGTCTGATTAAAACTCGAGAACGGCTGAACGGATTTATCTTATCATAGTCTTGAAATATTTGTGGAGGTCTAGGGAAGGTTTAAAAGGCGAGAAAAAAAGCGAATAATTGCAGGGATTTTTTTTTAATAAAAACCCGTGCGAAGACGGTGGGGCCTCTAGTTAAATATATATATGTTGTTAATATAAAACGAATTTGATGTATACATAAAGTCGGATGATTTATTTAGTTTTTTGTGTGTATAAAATAATTTAGTCCGTCGTTGTACAAAAATGGCAGTGCAATTCTTCAGGGGGCGATTCTCGTGCTAATGATTAAAACGATTCGCAAGAAAACAGAAAATAATCAACCAACTTTTGGTTGCTTAACGACTTCGTTATAATATCATAGAATTTCCTATGTGATCGCAAACAAAATTCTTCTACTTCTATATCAAATACTATTACTTAATATGGAAGCTAAGAAAAGTTACCTTTAAGCAACAAATTTATTAAATGTCGAAGACCTATAACATTGTAGTCTCTGCATTCCTAATAATTTAATTGAATCAACGGCCTATAAAGAATTGTCGTACGTATTTTTTTTGTTGGGTTGCGCTTACAAAGTATTATTGCATGTCTTTCTTATTGGAAATACATATGATGTAAGAAAAAGCTTTCCGTGTTTTAATTAGTAATCTACGATACGGTTTTCATTAATTATTTCTGTCTGAACGTACTTGACTTTTAAAGTGAATTTCTTGTACGTTGGAAGGCACTCGACTTACACAAAATTATCCCTAAGATTCTTTGATTGATTTAAATGGTTGATAATGAGATCTAAAAAATGCTGTGTTAAAGTACTGATAAAAGAAACTGTCAATCGGACGCAAAATGGCGTTCAACTGAGTAACATCTTTTTCACTTTATAATTTTACTAGCTGTGCCCCGCGGTGTTACCCGCGTTATAATGGATTTTCCCGCGGAATGACGTTTTCCCGCGGTAAAAAGTAGCCTATGTTATTTTTCAGGGTCTAGAGATTCTGTGTACCAAATTTAATTTAAATCGGTTCAGTAGTATTCGCGTGAAAGAGTAACAAACATCCATACATCCATATACATCCATACATCCATACTTACAAACTTTCGCCTTTATAATAGTAGTAGGATTTAACTCGACACTGGCAAATTGTCGCTTCAAGCGCAAAGTTCAATTACAAGAAACTGAACTGAAATAAACTGTCAGAATTTTAGACGAAAACATAACTTCTTCTTCTTTTATTAGATGGCGTCAACAGCTAAGAAAACATAACAATTGGGTTCGTCTTATGTTTTAGTCGAAAGTTCTGTCAGCTGTCAAGTCTAGCGACAAAGCCACACCCCAATAAAATATTAAGTACCTATATCAGAGAGGCTCAAGTCCGGGAGTGGATATTCTACGACTGAAAAAGACAGCCCAAAAATCTGATATCGTCCAAATAGCAGTCAAATAGTAAAAATAACATATGATAGAGTCCTGCTGATAAATGTTAAATATAAATAAATAAATATTTCCGGACAATCCATACAACAACATCTAGCCCCGTGGTAGCTTGTGTTACTAGACATCTGATATACTTAATATAATAGACATGTATGTATAGATATTTTTTATTATACATATTAAAAACCCAGACCAAGGAGAAAGTGTTTGCAGAACATACAAATACTCGATCCCTCGGCGGGAATCGAACCCGCTACCTCTTGCGCCGCAAGCGGACCGTCGCCCACCGCGCCACTAAGGCAGTCAAAAGTTTAAACTTCAGTAGATTGAAATATAACGTCCCGTTGACCAACCCTTGTTTATGACAAACAATATTAGCGTTTTGCGTTAGTTATGTCCATATTTAATCAACGAATATTAAAAAACTTAAAAGTGATTGTTAGTTTAGTTGCAAGCAATCTATAGTTTGATTTTATAAGATATTTTTTGTTTTGCAGTTCATTTATTGAAGATGGTAACAGTTTACCTACGAGTGTACATTTTATCGAATAAATAGCGACAATTTAATACATGCATAAACTAATTAAAATGAAGAAATTATATTAAAAATACATTAGAGCCAAAAATGTTCAGTCAGTTTAATCATGTTATTTAGTTTTAGCGTGTTGAGAATTATTGTCCTAAACTATTTTTTCCCCACGGGCAACACCAAAAAAGCTACCATCTTTTACTTCAGCACAAACCCTGGCCCCATATCCTTATTTATTTCTACAGCAAAAGCACAAAATGTAATGGCATTTATGCAGTTTCTCCGAGCGATAATAACATGGAAGCTTTGAAATATCGTCTGTGGATCTAGTTAACAAAGAGTGGCCCGCGGCGCGCGCGCAATGATACATAGCGACCTCTGTATCTGGGATCGACCTCTGCGGCGTAGTGGCTAGATGAAGATGGAAGGTTCTAGTTAGAATGTTCTATTTATAAATGCTTTATTCTTATCCTTTTGTTCATATTTCCTTTCTACCTCAGTTTTGCCACACCGTGTGTATTAATTTACATATTACATTACATGATAATTTCAGAATTTTAATATGTAATCAATCATAGGTCAGTCTATCAATTCTTCTCAGAAACTGAACGATTGATTTATTTGAGCTCAAACTTTGAGCTTACCACGGGGCTAGATGTTGTTGTGTGGATTGTCCGGAAATATTTAATTATTATTTATTTTATTTGGTCTGCTTGTCCGTCTATAAATGTTTTCTTAGAAATTGGACAACTTACTTTGAAGGGGTTGATAACAAAATTACTTTTTCTTGCAAATGGAAAAACCAAGAATACAGTGCAGTGAAGTTTCGGTTGAAGGCTTTCGGGTGATATCAAGACCCCACACCGGACCATTGATGCTCTTTATCTCGCCACTTTCTTATTGAATTGTTAAAGCGATTAATAGGTATTAGCATACAAACATCTATGTAGCTATATGTCGTTGGTGTCCATTATTTAGGGAATCGGAACAATCGGACTAAACAGAATACCCATTTTTATATCTTCTAATATATAAAATTCTCGTGTCACAGTTTTCGTTGCCATACTCCTCCGAAACAGCTTGACCGATTCTCATGAAATTTTGTGAGCATATTGAGTAGGACTGAGAATCGCCCAACATCTATTTTTCATTTTGCAAAACAAAGTTTGCTGGGGTCAGCTAGTTATTATATATTATTGTCTATTCGGTTCTCATCCGCTTTTCAGTCATTTCAATAACCATAATATCATCCTTTAAACGTTCTCACTGCTGGGACACAGGGACTTCTCTTGACGAGAAAAAATAGGCTTTCGGAAGAAAATTCACCACTCTGGCCAAGTGCGGGTGGGTGAATGTCACATGTCCTTCAAACTCTATAAGGTTATCAGAACATGCCGGTTTCCTCACGATGTTTGCCTTCACCGTTAAAGCACGTGTTTTAAAGGTCACGTATATATTTTCAAGAAGAAAAATGTGTATACTCATACGAAGAATTAACTGCATATAGGTGTGCTGAACCTAAACGACTTAAGCGAGTACCTTTCATGCGATCCTTCTCGTCACATTAATAATATGGCAGTTTAGATATCGTCTGTGAATCCGGTTAACAAAGAGTGGCCTGCAGCACAAGCGCAATGATACATAGCGACCTGTGTATCTGTGATCGACCTCTGTAAGGAACTGTTCACTTAAATCGTCTAAACTACTTAGCAAATTTGGCTTGGACCACCTGAAACCTATACGTATATTTTTAATGCCAGAGGATCCCTAGGAGTTTATGAAAATATAGGTCTAGAATTCGAATTAGAAAAAAATAAACCTAGCTAGATCTATTAATAGTCCGCGAAATCCAGTTAACTAAATTTTATGGGTGGGTTTAAAGGTTTTTAGCGAACGGACTGCTCAAGAGCCTTTAATTAACTATATAGATATGTTTTATGTATAGCGACCAAGTTTACTTCTTCATCAAGCATTCCTCGCCACTACATCAGCCAGAAATCTCGCGAGATCAAGCAGACTTCCATATTAATAATGTGTCACTGTCAAGCAAGGTCGCATCCAATACTATAATTAAGTTACTTCCGCTGTCTGTACAGCAGCAGTAACTTAATTTTATGCTATGTAAAAATAAATCTAAAATGCAACATAGAAGTCGGAATACTAAAAATGCACTTATCTGAACAAAGGCTGATCGCAATACATCGCCTAAGGATCTGAATATTGCAACGCAAATCCTAATTCCCGTAAATTGCGGACCACCCACGGCATCATAAAAAGTAATGCTGCTAACTTCAAACCCTCACATTATAGTAACGTCCCGACGTGTTCCTAGTAACACATAATAAGGGCTAGTGTATTATGCAAATACGCATTTCTGATGTATCTAACGGAACTCTAATCAGCATGCCTATATAAATGATCTAGGTTTAGAAGATGAATCTAGGAAATTATGGTGCAACTAACTAGGTATTTTATTTGTATTTGATCTGTGGTTTAGTAAATTTCAGCCTGGCTCGGGTTTCAGGTTGGTTTCAAATTGAGTTTTTGAGTTTAATTAGTACGTACCTGAATATTATACGCGGACGAACGAGGGTCGAGGGATCTCTGAACGGTTATTGAAGTGACAAAGAGGCTATATGATTACTTGAGACGATAAATAAAAAATATTTTTGGACAATCCACACATCAACATCTAGACACATGGTAAGCTCTAATGTTGTGTTACGGGTAGGTACTAGATATCTAATATACTTAATATAATAGAAACACTTGTATAATTTTTTTTCTATATATAATAAACACCCAGAAAAAGAAGAAAGTGCGTGCAGAACATCTAAACACTTCACACCTCGGCGGGAATCGAACCATCTCTTGCTTGCATCGCAAGCGGACTCTCGCCCACTGCGCCACTGAGGCAGGCTAAGGGCTTCGGATTAGCAAACGAAATTAAGGATATTCCCCTAATTGGTTTCGGGTCTGGGTGTTTTCTATGTATCTTATGTATGTATTTACAAAAAAATGTATCTATGTAGTATATATCAGTCACCTAACACCCACAGTACAAGCTCTGCTTAGTTTGGGGTTAGGTGATGCTGTATGAGAAGTCCGGAAATATTTATGTTTATTTATTTATATAATAAATTAGGAGCGTTTCGGAATTTCATTGGAAATTTTTATTTCGGAGAAGTTACGGTTATCGATTTTCATGAAATACGTAGGTAGGTTTGACAACGTGTTGTGCCTGCCTAGACTAATCTAGGTAGGTGCTGATGTAGGTACGGTGGTAGGTTGCTTACCTAAAACCAAGAAACTGTTTACTGTTTGTGCGATTTTTTCGTGTTTAGTAATGTGGCCCGGAGAAGCCATCTAGGTCTTCATGCCCCATCTAAGACCTCATCGTCTTTACACCAGGTGAGATGGTGGTCAAATAAAGGCTTATCTAACATAGAAAAAAAACCGTGTACACTAGTGCTGCACTCTGGACATTGCAGTAATATACTACCGTATTCTTCATGCTACTTAATAAAAGGACATCAGAACTTGAGGACGTGCGCAAAAATTTTTGTAGAATGCTTGAGAAAACGACCGACGGCGGAATATATTGAATTATGTATTCGAAGCTCGAATTCTCTATTCATAACTGGCAATAAAAATGAAACGAAGCTGTTCGTTATTTATCTGTGACTCAGTGACGTGACATAAACAATTATCTATGGCTCAGTGACGAGACATAAAAATTACTTCGAGCCCGGATTCCACAGACAAAACAATTCATCAGGCAGGAATCCGCAGGTGCTGTGAACATTCCGGCTGGTGCGTGTCCGCAATGAATTTCAAATTTGTTCGATTTATAGATCCCATGCAAATGGCGTCACAGGCCGGTCAATTTATTCATTGGAAAATCTGGTACGGTAAACTGAGAATGGACCGATGGAAGTACAAAAGACGGATAAAAATGTAGCCGGATTATATTTTTTTTTGGTAAAAACTTTTTTTATCTAATACTATATCTTTGCTAATACATATTATAAAACTATTTTTTTTTGTTTATTTGTTTGAACGCGCTATTCTCAGAAACTACTGGTCCAATTTTTCACCGTTCGATTGCCCATTTATAAGAAAAGCTATAGACTACGTTTTAACGCGGTAAAGCTAATTTTTAATTTAGATAAATGATTTTTTGAGATATTTAATGCGATAAAAAGAAATTGATACTATTTTTAATTGAGAACTCACATTACCGCATAGTTTCTGAAAATATAAAACTTAATAATTAGAACGATTTAAAAGTCTATATCCGATAATAGTATTGCGAGCCAAGGTAACCTATCTATCAAAAGTAGTTAGTTACCTAAAGATATCTATACAACAACACGTAGAAAAACAAATGTACAATGGGCGGTCTTATAGCTAAAAAGGGATCTCCTCCAGACAACCTTTGGATGTTATCCAGGCACGTTCTCATTACTCCTGTTTTTATCTATCTTTCCGGAATTTAGAGGAAGGTTTTTTTAAATTTGAACCAACGCAGGATTCAGAAAAAAGGCCGGATAAACTCTTTTATCCCTCACAGCAATTATTGTAATACACAAGCCATGCCGATAAAATATAAATTAATTTTAATGGTCGGGTAATAGGTAGTCATTTTGATTACAGACGACATGTTCGGTTATTGATTTTGAGGTAATAGCGTGCTGACAGTTTGAGTTTGTAGTATTATGCATATGCCCTTAAGATGACACAAATAAAAAAAATAAAGTTGAAGTAGAAGATTTTATAATTATGTATATTGGTACTATGCTTCGATTTAGGTTATTTTCTTTCAAATGTTACAATTATCTTACCTTATGATGACACAATTAAAAAAATATATTTTTAGGTTAAAGTTGTCATAATTATGTTGTTTTGACGTGTCTAAGTTTTGTAAAACCAAACAATGGAAATAAATGATTCTGTATCTTGCATCTTGCATC
Organism: Gymnoscelis rufifasciata; assembly: GCA_929108375.1. Lineage (NCBI taxonomy): Eukaryota > Metazoa > Arthropoda > Insecta > Lepidoptera > Geometridae > Gymnoscelis > Gymnoscelis rufifasciata. Next base: position 13,889,023 of record OV815311.1, read on the forward strand.
TATGGGTAGGAATATTAAGTACTATGCTGGGATTTAGGCTATTTCCTTTAAAATGTAACAATAATCATCAAAACACAGCCGAAGAGGAGCGTTGGACTTTGCTACACAGTTCCCACTGAACGATAAGCAGGCAACATCATTTCCAATCAATTTTATGGTACTGAATTTATGGTAAAGATTTTACTCTATATAAATAAAAATGAACTGTTGTTCGTTAGTCTGATTAAAACTCGAGAACGGCTGAACGGATTTATCTTATCTTAGTCTTGAAATGTTCGTGGAGGTCTAGGGAAGGTTTAAAAGGCGAGAAAAAATCAAATAATTGCCGGGGAAAAAAAATTGAGTAAAAACCAGTGCGAAGCCGGGCCGGGCCACTAGTGAAATATAAGAATTTCATACCGGTCAGATCGAACAGTTACCCAAACATAAAATGTATACCAATCTGCCGAAATTTCTCATACGTGAAATTACAATAACTTGTGTGAACTTTTTACCCGATAAAAAAGAGAAAAAGGAGTTCATGAAAGAAGGTTTCATACCACTAGCCATGCCAGCCGTGTGAACGCCATACATGACTTAATATACAGACATAAAATAAGTCCATATTTTCCAATCAAGTATCAAAATTATAGTGACTTATTATGTAAAACGCCTGGAGCTTAACCAGATGAGTTTATTTTCTATACACATCTTATTTTGCTAACTTATGTACATATATTATGTTATTTTGTTTAATGAATGATATGTATGTCTGTATATATGTCTATTATATGAAGTATATCAGATGTCTAGTACCCGTAACACAAGCTTAGAGCTGCTAACCTCGGGGCTAGATGTTGTTGTGTGAATGAATAATTCAGCACCTTGTGTTGTGTTATTTTAGAAAACAGAAGAGGTATTTAACATGTCTAGCAGAAGCCCAGGTCCGTATGTCAAAACATTGCCTTTTAAGGCATAGTGGTAGATTACCTTTTATAAGATATTTTCCTCTCCTGTTAAGAGACGGCTTGAATATAACAGAACCTCACTCATTTTATTAAACGGGATTTGCTCACGTAGAGGTCTAGAGTTGATACATTTTTAACGTTTATTACTTTGAATTGGAATGAACTGGCATCCATCCGCTTCGACCGCCGCTCACTCCTATAATCTCGACGAAGGATTTCTCCGGACTACGAAGTCCGGAGAAATCCATCGTCGACTACGAAGTTTGGTTTTATATTATGATTTTTACCTTGTAAAGTCAACATTATACACGTAAATCACGTATTATAAAATAATTTTTGTAGCTCTCGATAATTTGGAAGAGAAATAACCCCTCTTTTCTACGTCAATAGTGTATTTTTTTTAATAATGTTTAGTTTTGTGGTGTCTTTGATTTTTAACACGAAAAACACAAATCTCTAAAATAAAGTTTATATTTTAACTTGAAATCCTCATATCTGAGTACAATAGTGTCCGATATAAAAAAATGGAATCCCTTCTAATCTAGTCGACAGGCAATGCCCGCTATAAGCTGCCCAGCTTGTTACCAACGAAAGCACATTGTAATATGAGGGCATAACTTGTTGAGCTGACTACACAATGAGACCAATCCTGTATACATTCGTAATTAAGCCAGCAAGGGAGCTAGACAATCAAACCCTTTGTCCGCTAAAGCGCTACATGACATCGTATCTTTAGAAAACAATCAGCATTCACAGCTGCTAAAATCATTCTCAACCTTATCTATTCAATAATTAAGTACAATTTAAATTGGATAGTTATGTGTGTAAGTTTGCGGTGGAATGACAGGGGTGTACCTAGTGCTATCTGGGTGTGCTTGATTATGAGATAGATGCTTGTCGTGTCTGTGGTGTAGAGTTTTGCACACAATCACATATAATGATGTGCTAAATTATAGACCGATAGGCTTTTGCGGTAGAGTATTGCTGGCCCTACTCTATCGCAAACTACTTTAAACAAAAGAATATCTGTGATATTCTATTGTATTGCTGTAACTAATCATGTTGTTCTGTATCAAGCATGCAAGAAGTTTCAATATTGGTATAAACACCGGGAGGGGTTCGAAAGGTGAGAAGTAGGTGTGGGGAACCCCATTTGTCGAAAAACAATATTTGAAGTGAATAATTTTATTTAGAAATCACACAAATCCTTGAAATTATTATTTGTTATTTTTATTGCCAAGGTAAACTAATCTCAACTAATTGAATCAAACTCTTTTAATAACAATCACCAACAAAACAGTGGTTAAATATCTTATTTAACTATTTTAACTCCTTCCAAGGGTAAACAAAAAAAAAAATCAACTGAACTTAGTCTAAACATGACCTAGAGATTAGATTAGGCAAAAATATTTAAATCTAAATGTTATAGAACAAAGTATGCATTAAAAGTCCTTTTTATAGAAAAAATTGCTTTCAAATCGAAAACCAAATATGTTCGCCTAGTGCATGCCGTCACACCCTTTCGCTTTGTATACCGATTTTGAAACACCTTGTATACTCTACTCTATCCCCACAACTACTACTAATAATAATAATAATAAGGTATCAGTATCATAACAATAGGTGATTACTACACCCTGGCTCCATCCGCGAAAAGGCGAGATCACGCTCGTGAGCGGTTTGCGCTCAATTGCAGTGTTATTGTATCGGCGATGACAACTTATAACTTGCAACGTTCTCAATGAGCTAGCTTTTTCATAGTCATGACTTGGACACAACATGGACACGACCATAGAATATTACCGTAGGGACTGATAGAAATAATTATATTAAAATTGTTTAGTTTCCATAAGGTTGTAATTTTAAATAAAAAATCCCACTCTCTATTATTTTGCTTCATTCATCGTGTATCGACAAATCAGACATCGAAACGTCATCAACGACGTGCACAGATTATATAGGTACATATGCCAAAAATATAATAAAAAATATCTATACCTATATGTATGACTATTATATTAAGTATATCAGATATCTAGTACCCGTAACACAAGCTTAGAGCTTACCACGGGGCTAGATGTTGTTGTGTGAATTGTCTGGAAATATTTATTTATTTATTTTATTTATTTATTAAAAAAACAGGAGCTCGCTAGCAGAGACAAGAACACAAGAAGAAAATCGATTCGCGCGCACCTCAAAATCTATAATACTATCAAAATCTAATACAAAATAGCCTGGCCAGATTGTGAAAACTCTCGTGTGTGTTGTGCTAACAAACGACAGTGTTGTTTATGCAAGGCGGAGTAGGCAGTCCTGGATATTTAAACTGTGAGTATCTTGGTCTGTGTGCACAGGATATTTGACATTCACCAACCCGCACTTGGTCAGCGTAGATAGAAGTTCTTGTGTTCCAGCAGTGGAAACGTAAACAGGAATACCTATGCTTATGTTTTACTTTTGGCCGTAGTAAACAGTTGGCTAAATGTTTTACATTAAATTTCTAGAAATCTCTAAAAATCGCAAGGTTCTTTAAAATTTGATTCTTTCAATGAAGACAAGGTATTTGCCTACTGTCAATAATCCGTTATTATTTATGAGTAAAATAAAATTTTGTCTTTATCAACATTTAGAAATCTTACAAGATCACCATAATCCCAATTACAAAAATATATATAAGTACAATAACCAAAATAATCAGCAATTGCAAGTTCCTATACAAAGAGAAATGGCGACTAACATAATGGAATCAAGTACTTTCCATTGATATATTCATTTCAAATACATAGATGGCAAAGTCTATTTTACCGTGAATCGACAAGGTATTGTGTGAAGGCGGGAATTTACACGAAGTCCGAGTTCGTATGCTATAAACAAAGGTCTGTCTCATGATTTGTGGGACATACGACAGAGCCGTATTAGGCAAATTTTCTCACGGCACCACTTAAATAATCCTGTATCCGAATAGCACCTACGAGTATTTATTGATTTTCTTACCTTGATATAAAATAATTTAAAAAGGCGCGCTATATACAAAGTGCACCTATGGCGAATATTTATGTTGTTACAACTGTAAATTTAATTGTATAATAAAGATTTATGAAGTGTTTCAAACACAAAAATAGTATTTTTTTCAAAAATCTGTTAAAGGCGCTTTTTAGCCTGCTATGGACGTACGTATAGATGTTATGAGAATTTAACTAAACCATTTTAAGATTATAATAACAATGTAATATTTCCTATGAACTAATAAAAAACTTAACCTCAAAACATAATCCTGTATCCGAATACAATCTTAGGTACTTATTGATTATTTTACATTGATATTAATTTAAAATGTTGCTAAATAAAAACATATTGAAGAAAGTTATTCGGCGAATTTCGTGGTACAATATTTTGAAAAACTTTAACAATGACAGACGCAGCTGGTAACTTATATTTATAATAGGAACGGAAGATGAATGAAACTGGCCTAAGCAATTCTTGTTTTCGACAAAGGTTTTCTTAGTTCCATAGTAGTAAACCCGACTGAGACAAAATATAACTTTTTATGGATTTTTTACTGTCTATAAGTCTTATGGTTGTTATGCAACTTAAAATCGACATGGATCCGAAACGGTCATTCGGATCGAAAAATGTTGAAAGAAGAAGAAGAAGAAAAGATTTATTCCGAAAGAAAACAAACAATGGTTTTAAATTCCTATTCAACAATACCCCACATAATTATCATAGTTTGTTCAATATTTTTTTTTATTTTTACAAAATGGCGTCGCGGTGAACTCGCCATGTTTAATTTTCACAAACGGCATGTCTTTAGTGACACTCGCCGTAGGTACTATGCGGAAACGATTGAAGTGTGAATAATAGAAATCGGCCAGGCGTTTTGTCTGTAGAGTGGGATAAAATAACATACACACACTGTTTAACACATTACCACTCCTTTGCGTTGCGTAGTCGGGTAAAAAGGTTGCAGTCTTCCAAGTTCAACATATCTTTTGCGGAAATATTTAGCTCTCCGTGGCGTAAACACTTCAATTACAGGAATGCTCGAGAGGCGAGAATATTGCACAATAGCCGCATCACTGAGCAAATACACGCACAGAATGGACGATTGACGTTTGGTGCAAGGTTGTAACTTTGCAAGTTTGTTGCACTTCCCTCTGGGCTTATTTTCTGTATTTCCTGTTCTTAGATATTTGTGGGATTAAAAAAGTTCTAAAATTTAAATGTGTACCCTAGGCATGAAATATTTCTTGCCCTGATGGGTGAAACAGGACAGGGTGAAATAAGAACTTAATGTGTTTCATAAAAAATCTATGTTCGTCTATTATATTAAGTACAAGTATTAAGCGAACTGTCAAGACAATGTTATTTCCTTGATATTTTTTGTTTAAGCAATTCAGTTTTATTAATTTTAAGTTGACCTGTCCATGTAGGCTATGTGCTTCTAAGTAAATAAACGTGTCGACTTTGACTTTAGCTTACCACGGGGTTAGATGTTGATGTGTGGATTGTCAAGCAAAAGTTAGATATAGCTTATAGTTAATATTATTCTATTTGTGGTTACTTTAATAGAGAAAGTAAGCAAAATGTCCTAAACGCGTACTGGTCGATACAATGAGTCCCCCTTCAGGCTGAAACGGCACTTGAATACATTGTTAACATTACAAAATATATATAATATGTATATAAATGTTTGCATCCCTTGCACCAAACCACAGCAATGCTTCACCATTATCGCCGGATCGCGATGCCAAATTGTTTCATTACGGCTCATTGTCGCACTCGCACGTGTGATTCGCGCGCTGTATTGTTTGGCGCCGGCAAATGCTTTTTGCGCGTGTTGCCAACTGGTTGCCAACTGCTGTTAGGCTAAATCTTTTATTTTGAATTTTACCATGTAAGGGTTAGTTTTAGTTATAATATACTCTGCGGCTTACCCGCATTTTAATATATTACCCCCGAGAAAATTCAGTTTTCAATGTTACTTCTGATCCCATAGTACAAACTTTTGGTGATGTTGTGTGATTAGTCCGGTAAATAATTTTTATTATTTATTAGTTTTTTAATATTTTAATAAGTACGTGTAGGGCTGTCTAGTATATATAAGTGTACTTACTGGACAGAAAAGCAACAAACAGATGTTGACGTCGGATTAATCCATATTGGTATTTATTTATTTTGCTAAGTATAAATGAACACTTTATACAGTAGAGACTTATTCGTTTAGCAATTATCTAGTTATCATATGCATATCCAGCTTTTAGCAAGATTTACTGAGAATTTTTCTATGAGGTTATCATTATTAAGGGTATGATTTTATTATACCGAACTATACCAATAGGCACTCGTGTGTCTTATCTATTTTTTTTTGTATGTTGCATCGTTTACATTATCATATTTACAAGACAGATGGATAAACCCAAACTATATCAGCGATATAATTTGCATTAAACCTTTTCAACCAAGTTCTTCCTCCCTTCTCCTTCATCCCCCGTTCTTGAAGACCCTGCTCTGAGATCGATTCCAATCATGCTTCATTTACGCCGCTCCTGTTTCACTCAACAACTAATCGTACACTAAAAATAACCACGCTCAGTAATTCTAAGTGACAGTCTAAGAATATATAAAAACCTGTGGCGATATTTTATAGGCCGGCGACAGTATCGCTCGCATCTTGTCAATAGTGACTCTATCCCACCCCATTAACGTCCAATTTGATGAAAATCAAACCGAAACGAGCAAAAAGAGAGCCCTAATAAATAAAATATGATAGTGGAGCTGAACGAATTACAATAATGTATTCAGCAATGATGTATAGCATGTAAGTAGAGGTTGTCGTAACGAATGCTATCCCCTGAATATCAAGCGCTGATTTGACTGATGTGGTCACGATCGGGACACGCGCTTCGACGTTTTTCGAGCACATGTTTGTGAGTCGCCCGTCTCGTTTGCATCGCCGTATGGCCGCCGACCGCCGCCATTAATTAATCCCATAACGGGCCCGGACCGGCTCCGCGGTTTTGAATGACAAAATTGCAGACTACCACGACTGACGGATGGCGTGATTGAAGCTTGAAATATCATTTAGTGTTTTATCGCTAACGATGTCGCGTAAAACGGAACGCTTTTTGCGATCGAATCAAAGATGGCGCCGCGTGTTTCCCGCGCGAAGTGCGCGGTTTGATTGTGATCGCGCGTGAAGTTCTGATTCGGCATAGATTACCGTGATTGGTGCGAGGTGTGATGGTGGTGGGGGTGGGAGGGGGTGCTGATAAAGGCGCCTACCGGACGTACCGACGCGCGTAAATGGCGCTGTGCGTTTTTGCGTTTGCAAGTAGAAATCTTGGCAGTTGACGTGAACGTGCCGAATCAATTGAGAATGCTTACGCACGCACGCAAACACGCAAAAAGCGCTGCATTTCTTTGGATAATTGCACGTCATGTCAGCAGACGGCGAAACACGGCTGCTGCAGATTAAAAGACTTATCTGTGATTAAACTGGTACATCGTTTACTCGCTGTTCTTTTAGATTAGATGCATCGGAATAGTGGTAAGTGGCAATTAGAGACTTGTTAACCACATTATTGTTCTTGTTAGACCTCTTTTGTTGGCTTCTATACTACTACTATAGCTAATATCTATCAACTATCTTTTGGATATATAGATTTAGTTAACCAATCATGGGGTCAGTAGGTAATTTGCTTCAGGCAAGTTCTCCAATTTCCTGTTTAAATAAATCTAGTCAATACGTTGAGTTCGTTTCGTAACAGTTAGGTAGGTATTATATTTGCAGTGCGTCTTCCTTGCCTGCATTTTGTGGCAATTTTCTCATAACTTATCAATATTGTTATGAAATAGGGCTAACCGAATTATTGTGTTGCCATCCTCTATAAAAAATAAATTACTGGATATTAAAACATTGTGATTGAGCTAAGCAAGTACAAAGGGCGGCCTTATCGTTTAAGAGTTACCTTAGGATAGGAAAGAGAGAATTGGAAATACAAATTACACAGGGGTGTACTAGCATTGATAATTACACTATTTTAATACATATATATGTAAATTAACGTTAAGTTAAATATGTTACAGCTAAAGCAATCTAAATAGTATTGATAACCATGATAGTTTCAAAAGCTATACAGTTAAAGAAAGTTCTATACTTTCGATTTTAACGCGTCTGCTGCCAATTACCAGACAATAGTATTCCTGTATTTTTCACAATACAGAAGTTGGAAATTTAAATAGAAGACTTGATATGGCGGACGTTTGATATACAGAGGAATGAAGACAAATGCTTACGATATTCAGATGAGCTCTGAATATAATAAATCATATTGGTAGGTCTATACGCCGATACCATCTGATGTTATATGCATGTTTCTGGGAGAGTTCCCCAGTCTAATAGCAGTTTAATGTTTTCTGTTTAGTGCAAATAGTACTATATTTAAATTTTATTACTACGTTGCAATTGTACTTTGTAATTTTTTATTATATTTGACTTACTATCCTTTTATAGTAGTATTTTTTTTGTTTATTTTATTGATTATGATTTAAGATCATATTAAAACAATGATTGGTTATATTGAAAATTTATTCGTCGTAGGCTATGATTAGTATTATTTAATCGTAAAAAAGTAAAAAAAATAAGCACTCTACAAGTCACAGACAAGACATATAAATACAATTGCCATCAGTAGTATAAATACAATGAAATATGAAAATATAGAAAATATATAGGTAGACGTTGCTTAAAGCATTGTCAAACTTAAAACAAAGAAAGTGATACAAAAAATAATGTCATAATAATTAATAAACGAGGCTGCTGTATAGGGCCATTGTGTAGAGGGATTATGTTAAACTACTGAAATTCCATGTAATAACTGACATGCCAAAGTTATTGAGTAACTTATTTTGTAATACTTATATTAAGTGAATTTATTTTGTAAAAATGTAGGATGTTTACTTATGTATAAAACCACCATAGATTTCCTGTTATATCGGTTGAAAGGCGACTGCTTAGATGCAAGTGGCGTGGACCTTTTACCTTTGACCAAGTTATCCGTCGAAAGTTCGAAGGTCTTTCAACCATCCATAGAGACCAACTCTACGTTCGGTGGACGTTCCACTTTCGACGATTTGCGATATCCATTTGAATTATTTTCAGATCCATCGGCGATCTGATATTCATGATAAAATAGGCTTAGTCACATAAGTTTTACTTATTTGACATATTTTCTACCTTCTAAAAGATCATTTAGATACAATATTTATTATTTGAAGGACGTTGTAACAATGACATTTCTAGCTGTATTCATTGTAAACTCTCATTTTCAGTATTTTAGCTAAACCAATAATTTTAGCATAATAAGCAATATTTTTATCATTAATTCTGATAGTAAAAACACAGAACTTTTTTTTGAACGCACTAATTCCAGTAACTACAAGTTCGATATGAATAATTTTGTCACTGTTTGATAGCCTATTTATTGAGGAAGGCTAAATGCTTTATAATGTGAGATGTGTTTAATCGTTCTCACGGGAAAATCCATATTACACGGGAACGCCTTGGTGTCAAAAGCCAGTTTGTAATAATTGTGTTGTAAATCACCATATCTACTTAATTAACAATTTTTAAGAAAACTTGCAACTGGCATTGCTTAACTTTAGTTAACACATTTTAGTTGTTATATTACCTCATAATATATAAATATATTACTTTTTTTTATCGACACACTACTTACACGTAGTTTACATCACATGATGTAAAGTGACGATGTGGTTTAAGATAGAGTATGAAGACCTAGAAGGTAGATGGCTTCTCCGGACCACATCACGAAACATCATAATCTAAAAATCGTTTCACACACAGCCCAGAGGGTGGTTACAAGCCGCAGCCAAAGCCTACCACCAGAGTTCTGTTCTTAGCACCACCCGGAGGTCACGTGTAAGGATTCAAAGGGTTAACACTTACGGACGTGAACAGAAAAAAACCTCCAGACTACTAACTATCATATTACTAGCGCTTATCTAGTGCAAAAGCTACCTACGCATTATCGATACCTTGATACCGCGATATCAGCCCAGTGTTTTTACCGCCCTATCTCCAGATCTAATTCACTCTAAGTAAGTAGTTTATCCCGATCTTAATTGGCAGAGACATGTTATTTTACCTAACTCAGTATAACTTTTTACTCCATTCATTTATTTATACAGACATCGATCATATTCCAGCTTCTAATGAGACCAAGAGGCTCATCAAAGTCTACCTACCTGATTTACGACTATCAAGCTTATCTTAATTGATCAAATAATGATAATGATTAAATACAATCTTTCTTTACCTGTACGGTGATTTTACTCCTTATTGCGTTGGCTTAAAGACTTAAAAAACCTACGTTTGTTTGTTAATTTCAATCTTATTCCCTTGGGTTAAGGATGTTGGGTTTAAATTACTAATCAAGGGATTCCTTAGTTGTGTAAAGTAATCGTGAGCGGACTTAGTATTAAAATCTTTAAGTATTTAATTAGGAGGATTTATAAAGGCATTGAATGGAAGATTTATATTATACTCCAAGTGTAAATATATTTATTTATTGTTTTGTATATTCTAAGGATATAAAAAAGCTATCTCGGTTTCTTTGCAGCGTTGACTAATGAGAATTAAAACACAGTTGGAGCGCGTTGAGATCTTTTGTATCTTGAAGTCATGTCTAGCTTCGACTCTATGAATCTTTAAACTTTGCAAACTTACTTATATTCAAAAGTCCTCTCGCAAACAAAGGTTATTCTAATCATCATCATTTAAGCAGTATGACGTCATTATAAGTCCTTATCGAAGAGAAATACTGTATTGAAATATAACAAGTCAGTTCGGTTGTTTTTTGTTATAATCTTATAACAAAAAACAACCGAAATTTAGTTTGAAAAATAGTAATTTATTATTGAGTATAACTCGGACCGCAGGCATCGGCTTAAAAATGTTGCTCCCATCTCCTCAGAACAGCATTTTCGTTTTTTTTATTATTTTAAATCAATAAACGTTTAATCGAAAACTTAAAATACACGCTGATTGAAACCTTTCTCCTTTTTTAAGTGGATTAAACTGAAAAAAGTTCAAAAACAAATGTAAAAAATTAACTTCATAAAAAACACGTGAGATTCGAACGAATTTGGTAAATAATGTGGTCATTTTTTAATATAAATCGAAAAATCGAATAATTCATGGAACTTGCAAGCAACAGCTTTCATTTGAAAAATATCAAAATAAGCCCACAAACATCAAACACTTTAAAAAAGTGTTTTTTACTTGTATTCTGCGCATTGGCTATCTGAGTATATTCTAGAGAGTCAGGTCCAGTATCCCAATTCTCAGCCACTCTGTGTTGGTTAAAAATAGTGATAGTTAAATTTGTAACATCTGCAATTTAATAATCCGAGGGGAGCAAACCGAATTTAAAACCAACACAGTTCAATTTAAAAAAAGGAACACAGTTTTATTAATGGGGCTCTACGCTTGAAGCGTCAGTCAAGTTAAATAAAATTATAAAGTGAAAAAGATGTTACTCAGTTGAACGCCATTTTCAACCGAACTCAGTTCAAACTAGCTTGAACTTTGACATTACAGAACTGATTAGAAATCTAAGGTAGAAGCTAGACCGAGGTGTCATAAACTAGTATCTGGGCTACACTAGTTACCAACTCCTATAAGTAAAATACGTGAAGTGGTGTTCGGCACGCGACCGTACTAACCAACTGTCAATGTTGACGTTTATTATACACCTGGTTTTACATTTGTTTGCGCTTGTATGTCATGTTTTGAATGTAAATCTGTACTATGCATGTATATATCTATGTAATCTCAGTACTAGATAAATATTTTTTCAATACTAGATTTTTTTATCGAGGAAGGAAGGCTTACTTTTTACCACGGGTAAATCTCGGGACACGCATTGGCGTTTAGCGCTAGTAATTCCATAAATTAACACGAGGGAACTTTATTTACCTTCTTATCATTCATAGTTATAATTAAAGTTAATGCGAAGAAGAAGTGAAGCCATGTTAGCATAATGAGCATTGTCAAATGAAAATAATTTTCCTTGCACATTGCGGGTTGTCTACAAAAATGGATTACAGATGGTGTTAGAAAATTATTCTAATAAAGAGTGTTTTATTAAGGAGTGGAGCTGTATAACTGCTGCTTCAGCAAGACTTATGTATATATCATAGCTGGGTATCCTTAACGCTGCGTTAGGATATTTATATTAAAACCCGCGTAATGTATCGTCAAGCTTAACATAATTATTTTGTAGCTCTAGTTACCGCTAGCTCTGGTTCAGCAGAAAAAAAATAGGACACAGAGAAATACTGAAATACTGATTTTTTTATTGAAGACTGTTGTACAAAAGGTTTTATAACTAAAGGGCACAAGTTTCTACAGCTTATCCTCGACAGGTTGTACAATAATAGGTCTTAGGTACGAACTAGGTATCTTATTATAATTTATAAACTTTAATTATTGCGCAACAAATTAAAGAAATATATTTTTAGCCTAATTTTAACAATTAACAACCTCAGGAAAAATTACAAACTATAATATAGAATATATATAGAACCAAGTCATCTAAGGATAACTCCAAGGACATAATTCAGGGGTTCAAGTTATCTACAATAAATAATTCATTGATAAACTACCTAAGACGTGGACGAGGTAAATTGACATCGATACAGGATGTCCGAAACGCGAGACTCTCACGCAATCGCGATATCACTACTCATTACTCATGCGCCGCTTATCTGTAATTGATCATCCTGTAGATGGTATGAACTTGCACTTTACGTTCAAGAGATTTTTAGCCGATTGTCAAAGAGGAGTTCTTCAATTGAACGGACAGATGTCGGATGTAAAACTTTATCAGATCTGTTATTTGTCATGAGTAAACTTAATAAAGCGTGGTGAATTAAGGCCTAATCTCTCTCGTCAAGAGAGAAGTCCCTGTGTCCCAGCAGTGGGAACGTTAATAGGGTGATGATGTAACTTAATAAAAGATTATAATATCGTCAGAATATAAGTGAGAAACATTGTAATATAGACATTTTTACCAAAAAATCTTCTTGAATAAAAGTATAGAGTTTCGAAGATAAATAAACAACTGTTGACGCAATGCTAATTTATTTATTCATATATATAAGAATTTTTTTTGGAGTATGAAAGGCATGTGACATTCACCAACCCAAACTTGGTCAGAGCGTGGTGAATAGCTTTGAGCTGTTTGCCGGCTAGGTCAGCCCTGTTACAACTATTCAATAAAAGTAAGTATAAATCTTAATACTAGCTATGAAATGATATTACACAATAACTTACAAAGTTCTGAACTGTCGGAATTTTGAAAAATTCCCGGCAATGCTCATAAAATTTAATGGAACCAATTTCTAGCACAAAAACATGTCAAATAAAAATTATCAAAATAAGGTACGGTTATCAAATGTAAAAAGGTTAGATTGAAATTTTCCTCTTTGAAAATGAGTAGAATACTAGATATTAAGTAAGTAGCAAATGCTAGAAATTACTTACGTTTAATTTAAAGGCTCAGCTTAGTTACTTATATGACCCAATATGTGGAATAAAAGATATTTTATTCTCATATTTATATGTTATTTAAAAAATATGTATGGTATGGTCAGCGGTCATTAGAAATAAATCAGATAATATCCATAAAACAACGCAATTCCACTTTATTCAGATATAATAAAGATACTTACCCATATAATAAAAGTAGGTAGGTGAAGTACCTGGCTTACCAATATAAAACTTAAACTATTTGCTGCTAGTCTAAAAAGCTTCCGATAGAGCTCATTTGCCTAACGTGGTTTAAATAAAGACGTTTTTGCATATCAAAGGAGTTGTATTGCGGTTTATGTTGTACTTACTCGCAGACTTGATTGCAGCTTACCGAGCGGTCTTGTCCGCGGAGGCATACGACACAAGCTTTAAATAAAAATTAAAATCGTTTATTTCAGACACAGGTCCATATTTAACAAAAAAATATATACTAGCTGACCCGTCCAATCGTCGTTTTGCTATTATATTAGCAAAGCAACCCATAAATCATTCATACAATGATTTTTTTTTACTGTGTTTATTGGAAAACTGAATTTTCTCAAGTAATTGAAGTTTATCAACTCTAGTTCATAACGTGAGTAAATCCCGCTTTTAACAATGTTTTTTTTTCAATACATTTACCTAACTTTCAGCTCGGGTAGAGTGCAATAGCAAGGGTTATAAATAAACAATACTTTCGGAGTAAATGCTTGATTTTTTCCGACTCATGCAACAATTATCAATAAAACTCTACATTCGCACACATTCTTAACAAATTATACCTATAAAACAGCCAAGGACCCAAATGCTTGCAGAACTTACAAGCACTTGACGCTTCGTCGGTAATTCGGTCAACAAAAGCTAGTAGGTGAATCTCGTTTTTAATCAAAAGACAGTGCATAATGATCACAAGTAGAGGTATAATATAAAAAAATGCTTTCGGATCACACATTCCGACTATCTATCAATGTTAGTTATTTCCATTCCCGCGCATAATGCCACGATACTGTCACACAGTTTACTGAACTTGTGCCTATCTCCAAGGCAAAAGTTAAAATATCCTTACTATTTTACAAATTTATACCGAACTGAACCCACTTTCTGCGATTTCGTTCCAGGATTTAAGTTATGCATGCTTATAAGTGCATATTAGTATCATACCACAGTTGACATATATTTTTAACCCCGACCAAAAAAAGAGGGGTGTTATAAGTTTGACGTGTCTGTCTGTCTGGGACATCATAGCTCCCGAATGGATGGAGCAATTTCAGTTTAGTTTTTTTTTGTATTAAAGGTGAGTTTAGCCCGGGTGTTCTTAGACATGTTTTATGAAAATCGGTTGAGCGGTTTAAAAGTTATGGGGGTGAGAGTGGGAAAGGAAAACTGAAAATCTGCAAATATACTAGTGTGGGGTATCAAATGAAAGAGCATCGCTTCCACATTACATAATTATTATGTTGTTTTACATTTTAGGAAATAAGGTCATTGGTAACGAGGGCTTTTCTTAAATTTTAAATTTAGATTTATGTTTTAAACTAGTGGCCCATCCCCACTTTCTATGGGTGTAATTTAATTAATAATTCTGTTCAATTTGTTACATACAACAAATCAGTTTAATATAAGGTTAATACCAAGGTAAACCTTTAACATGTTAGAAAAAAAAATGTTAAAGGACTTCAATATTTATGAAGGACCTTATTATTATTATTTTTTTCCCAGACAATTCACACAGCAACATCTAGCCCCGTGGTAAGCTCTGAGCTTGTGTTACGGGTACTAGATAATCTGATATACTTAATATAATAGGCATACATACATTAATATCAAGATATTATTTATTATACATATTAAACATACAGACCAAGGAGAAAGTGTTTGCAGAACATATAAACACTTTCACCCTCGGCGGGAATCGTACCCGCTACTTCTTGCGCCGCAAGCGGACCCTCGCCCACCGCGCCACTAAAGCCGTCTTATTTACTGGGATTTAAGTTTTTCTGCGATAATATAAAAAAAAACAGGGCAACACTGATGTATCACCGGGCAGGCTATCTCGTCATCATGATTCGTAACCTCTCATTAGAAAATCAAGAATCGTGCAGCAAGACTGTTGCAAAAAGGTCTTAAAATGAAATGGTATCTTGTATCAAATTAATACGCTGGCTGTAGCGCATTTGCATACGGAAACCTTATGATTTATGTGTATACCTGACACCTTCCTTCGTAAGGTATTAAGGTATTTCTTAGGCTCGGCGCAAACGGGCCAACGACTACACCGACTACTACCGGCTGCGGTCACGCGCTTCCACTACATCCATGTGATTTTGTAAGTGTCAGAAGTGAGCGACTGTCACCGGTGTTCAGAAGCTACCACTTTTTATAATCTGTTCTCGGTTATATTTATAAGCGGAGCGGGCTGTGGATAGGTTCGTATTGGCGTCTTGTGCGGCCCGTAGCGACCTCAAGTAACGACAGCAAGTAACGTCGCGGTTACTACTGTAGTGAGTGGCCGCCGCCGACTCCACATGTGTCGTTATAACAAAATATGTTGCCACCAGTCGCTGTAGTCGGTGGTCCGTTTGCGCCGAGCCTTAAGTAGAAATTACCTTATACCTATATTACCTACCTTACTCAACATCTGTCGACGTTCCAGAGTCAGCAGTTTTGGCCGAAAGGGTTTAAGTTACGATGGTTCATCGATCGCCTACCACTGCCGTGACATTTGACGCCATATCACGGTGTTATTTTAGAATTTAAGATTAATATTTGGTCCTAAAGACTGCGTTAATAATGTTATACTTACCTTGGTTTTTAATAAATGATTGATTGATTGAATCATCATCAGCACCCTATTAACGCTCCCACTGCTGGGACACGGGGACTTCTCTATTGACGAGAGAGATTGATTGAATAACATAAGTTAATTATGCTTAAATTTACTTAGTATAGGTCAAATCTAAACTGACAGTGTAAACAAACCTGACGCTGGCTTTCTATACTCCAGTTCGTCCCAAGTGTCCTCCAACCAGTTTGATACGATCTAATCTTCCATCAGCCCCCGTGCTTAATACGTGTTTGACGTCAAGCCGCGTCAAGCCGGACCGGACTGCCCGCATATTTCATGTGGCGGTTGCTTATTGAACGGATATCCGCTGAATGAGCGGATGGAAGCGTCAGAGTGTCTATTTGAATGTAGGATATTGAAAGGACTTTGTAATAGTTATTTATCCACAGAAAACACATAGGACATAAGGAAATGGCTTTTAAATGGTGCGATCAAATTATATTTTAAAGGGGCTTCCTAGAACACATTTGCCTGAAGCTTAAATTAACTACTGTATAATGGGTTGAAGACTCAAATCTTCCAAAACACAAATTGACTAGTGCTTGACTTACCATATAACATAGTGACACAAACCCAAATGGTTGGTCTTACGCTGAACTAACGCTAAGTTATGAAAGTTTACAAACAAATACCAACTATAGTATGGCCACTGAGAGATTGCGTTTTTGACACTAGTCCATTTGCCATGACTAGTGATGTACCTCAGATAACATTTAGTAACGTTATTAATAAGATTTACTTACGTTGTAACATTGCATTCATTAGGCATATTTTTTAAACATACCATGATTTGACGGTTTTTAAGTCATAATATTGTTAAAAACCATGATAATTAAAAAGTTATTGTTATGTAATGTATTTTCTCAAAATTAATTTATGTTCATATTTAAGTTTATTTATATCAAGTTTATATATTACAAATAGTATAAATATAGTATTATAGTTTATGCGCTTAATAGATTTTCTCTAATAATTGGAGTTTAAAAAATACTACCTACATAAATATTATAAAGGTATTCCAAAATAATTAAAGTCAAAGTCAAAGTCAAAACGTTTATTTCCTTCTAAACACATAATCTACTTGGACAGGTCAACTGAAAATTAATAAAACTAAATTGCTTGAACAAGAATATCAAGGGAATAACATTGTCTTGACAGTTCGCTTCAATTTTTTTTACTGAGTTGAGAAGCGAATAGAACAACACAGTTTTATCAGTTATTACAATTTTTCTTACAATTAAATAGTTTAACAAAAGCAAATATATTTTGACAAATTAAAAATAATTTCTACCGTAACTATAATTAAAACCACTTAGCTTTAGTTCACTGGCACTAGTAGCAGGAGCTCCGCTCTGGTCGACAGCTATTCAAAAAGTGAAATAACGACCCGAGCGGTCGCTCTTTTATAGCAAGGAACGTGTTTTTAGCAAAAAGGTGTTTTTTTTTAAAAACGTTGTTATAAGTAGTTTTCTTTACAAAATATCATTAAAATATTTCTTATTATCACTATACACATGTAGTTTCGTAAAATACGTTAAGTTTTACGTACTAAAACATATTATTTGTGAATCAAAACAAAAACATAACCTCTTTATCAACTTAATGTTTTCTAAACTCATCCAAATCAAGGTTAATTGTTATATTCGTTATTTAATCAGAGCATATACATAATTTTAAAATATTTTGTGTGTCTTGTCATATGAAACCCCCATTAATTTCAAGAAATATATGACAATAATCTAACACGGCCAAACTGACCAGTACTTCGCTCTCGAAGTACTTCCTCCTGTTGTAAACAACAGTTTCTCTGGCCTTCGCATACAACACCTGTCACCTGCTGCACGTGAGTTTCAGTGAAGTATCAGGACAAAGATCAGCAGTTCCTCCTGTTGTAAACAACAGTCTCTCTCTGGCCTTCGCATACAACACCTGTCACCTGCTGCACGTGAGTTTCAGTGAAGTATCAGGACAAAGATCAGCAGTAAATGATTCTTTACCTTGTCATGTTACCCTGTCACCCACCGCTGTAGACATTTAGGTCCACATCAGATAAAGAACCGACCAGTGGTATCTCCCCCCACTTACGTGTATGCTCTAGATTAATATTTTTAATGTACATTTTAATAAATGAAATCTAAAAGAAAGTTCATAATCTTGGATCATAAGCATAACTTATTGACAAACAATCAATTTTAACACAGTAATCCTTATAAATTGAATTGACATAATGTTTACAAGATAGTTTAATCAAGTTAATAAAAGCATAAATAATTATCTATAATTAATATGATATAAAAAAAATACAACTAGTTTGGTGAAATAAATAAAAAGTCTATCTATAACGTTCACTAACAATATTTATGTACTTACATAATCAGTAAAATTAACTTTATATCATACGATACGATATTTATTAACGACTAGTCATTGCCCAAAAAAATAATCTAACACGGTTTAATCAAACCATTCACTTCGTAGTTTCTCTTTAGCTTCGGCAACACTAATAAATAAAAAGAAATTTATTCTATAAATTGGCAAGTCGTCCAAAATTTCATAATTTACCTTTATTAATGGCCCGTATGTTGGTATAATTCCTACTCTGCCTATTAATAACCTTGTATGATTAAATCCGTTACTTTTTTATTGTAGTTGAAAAATAGTTTGTTTTAATTTCCATAAACCGTTCGGCCTATCTGATGTGTCATTAATTGAAGGTGTAAGCATATTAGTAACGGTAGCAACATATTGCTCTGCATGGTCGTTCGGGGGCTACCGGTAGGGTGATGCTTTTGTGTATCTCTAAACGATTTTAGATACAGGCTCTTAGCAATGGTTACTAAGAGGCTGGTAATTCCTAACAAGGCAATTGTTTCACGTAAAATACCCAAAAGTTCTTGACCCTTTAATGTTTTTAGAGGTTTTTAATATGCAGAATTTCGTAAATCGTATAATTAATAATAATAAAGGTAATTGTAACTACATGGCCCTGCACAATCAAGATGCAATGTGTGGAATGGAATAGATCTCTCTTTCTATGAGGTGCTTGTTTGGCCCGAAATAAGTTTTGCTAGTTGTTCAAGACAAACAATGAAAAATACATTTTTTTTTTTGTAAAATCTTGGGACCCAAAAATGCTATCGAATTTTTCCATGATCCTATGTGACAATTTTCGTCGTGAAAAGACGTAATAAACATAACCCATAAATAAATATTTCCGGACAATCCACACAACTATCTAGCCCCTTGGTAAGCTCCCAGCCCGTGCCACGGGCACCAGAAAATCTGATATACCCAATACAATAGACATACATAATATATATAGATATTATTTATCGTACACATTACCCAACCAGACGAAGGAGAAAGTGCTTGCAGAACATCCCTTAGGAACGAATAATTTTGCTACAGAATTTGGCTCATTTATGATATAATAAATAAATAAATTGTTGTCAGATTCTTCGATAACGTTAATACAGGGTAATTTAACTGGGTTACGGATCAAGAAATCTAAATGTTTAATAAAAATCCCCTACTACGTCAAACTGAATTTCCAGTAAAAACGTCCACCATAGGGCTACTCGAGGTGTGATATCCTATTTCGTCATCGTTGACTTTATTACAATCTGTTAGAATGGTAAAATTTATACCAAATAAGTAGGCTTGGCAGTAATTAGAAACACACGTCACAGAAATGGTTCCTACAGAAGACCAGCGTGGATGTAGGTACTTTATACTTCCCGCTTATTCAGAGTAAAGTTCATTTTGCAGTGCTAAAGACAAATGGTTTGTTTATCCATACTTATTTTAAGCTATGGTATAACTAAATGTTAATTTAATTTATCTTAGTTGCAAATAAATGATTTCTTATCTTTTGTTTTATCTGTAATAGTTAATATCTGCAGAACAAAGTTCGTCAAGGGTCTATTCTGAATACTTTAATCCATAAACTCAAATTCCCAACATATATCGTTATTTTGTACAGGAATAGTCAAGTTAGCAAATATGTGTAGTTCTCACTATGAAGTTAGTGCTGCATAACTAAAAATGGGAATTTAATTGCATAGTTTAAATATAGCGACAGATTATTTAATTATTAAAAGAAAATTCCGGACTACTACTACCCACCACAGCATTGCAACCCCAAACTAAAGCAGAGCTTGTAATATAGGTGTTAGATACATATTTATGATACTTAGAAAAACACCCAAACCCCAAACCAGAAACAAGTAGATCGTACAAAATCTGGTCTCCCGGCTGAAATTGAACCTCTTGAATTTTTCGCCGTATAAAAAAAAAAGCAAACTTCATCAGAGTGTCCCTTCTTTTTACAATAAGCACATGGTGACTAACTATAGGTACTTGGTTTCTGATCAGGTTGTGGCATCATTATCTTATTATTGTTTTTGATAGCTCGAATATGGCACAGTCTGTTGCAAAGGAAGCATATTTTTTCAGAATAACCTAAAAATACTTTTGGGCATTTACTAAGCAGATTTGACGCAAGTCGTGAATAATAAAGTAGTTCTGCATTGGACTTAAGGCTGTTACGAGACGCCATTGGAATGGATACATCAGTTATACTTCCACAAACAAGCTCGACTATTTGTTCCTCAAAAAGATCCTATATTATTATTATTTTTAAAGTCTTTACTTTTCCTTAACGTATTCACTGTATGAATCTGCAGCATCTCAGTGTTCCAGGGTTCATACCAGATTAAAGCAGAGCCCTTTAGGGCCTTACCGGCTTTAGCGACCGTAGTGATGCTACTCAATCTCAGATCCTCGGCGATAAGAACTGCTACAGTTGCACCAGCCCTCTGCACGATTGTTGTTCTTATCGGGATCGGGAAAGGCGGCTACACCGCGGCAACACCACGTCATCGCCCCGATGTCGATCAGTCACCGCATCTCGAATGGCCTTCTGCAAGCCCTCCAAGACCGCTGGGTCCATTTTACATGGAACGTCGTACGAGTCGTATCTGAAATGCGAAAAGGTGTTAATAATAGCAATAGCTCGAATCCCACTTCTGATAATAGATTTTCTCTAATAATTGGAGTTTAAAAAATACTACCTACATAAATATTATAAAGGTATTCCAAAATAATTAAAGTCAAAGTCAAAGTCAAAACGTTTATTTCCTTCTAAACACATAATCTACTTGGACAGGTCAACTGAAAATTAATAAAACTAAATTGCTTGAACAAGAATATCAAGGGAATAACATTGTCTTGACAGTTCGCTTCAATTTTTTTTACTGAGTTGAGAAGCGAATAGAACAACACAGTTTTATCAGTTATTACAATTTTTCTTACAATTAAATAGTTTAACAAAAGCAAATATATTTTGACAAATTAAAAATAATTTCTACCGTAACTATAATTAAAACCACTTAGCTTTAGTTCACTGGCACTAGTAGCAGGAGCTCCGCTCTGGTCGACAGCTATTCAAAAAGTGAAATAACGACCCGAGCGGTCGCTCTTTTATAGCAAGGAACGTGTTTTTAGCAAAAAGGTGTTTTTTTTTAAAAACGTTGTTATAAGTAGTTTTCTTTACAAAATATCATTAAAATATTTCTTATTATCACTATACACATGTAGTTTCGTAAAATACGTTAAGTTTTACGTACTAAAACATATTATTTGTGAATCAAAACAAAAACATAACCTCTTTATCAACTTAATGTTTTCTAAACTCATCCAAATCAAGGTTAATTGTTATATTCGTTATTTAATCAGAGCATATACATAATTTTAAAATATTTTGTGTGTCTTGTCATATGAAACCCCCATTAATTTCAAGAAATATATGACAATAATCTAACACGCTCTTATTTTTATTTGTTTATTTAAATATTAATTTTATAAAATAATATCCATGGTGACAGTCACTCAGAAGGATTAGTCTGAAAACCAGCGTTACCCTGTACCTAGTATAGGGTAACATTTCAGCTGAGACTAACTCCTTTTTTGTGCGCACCTAAGTGCAGGCATTCACAATCTTCGCTCATACATACCTACTATAGGTAGGCCTAGACTTATAATTAGTGTCCTACCTATTTTTGTTCCTATGCGTTCGATGTTTGTTTTTTGTTTTTCGTGTAATGTTTTTTGTTTCACAAATTTTGTTATGAATGTTATTTTTTATTTAATTAATTATGTTACCTACTGAATGTTAATTGTCTGTGTTGTTATTTGTCTGTACTTATGTGTGTGCAAAATAAATGCTCTTATTATTATTATTATTATTATTATTATATATTTATTAAAGTTAGTAAATTGAACGACAGTTTGAAGTTACACCGCCGCCCGGCCCATTCGATCACGACCAGTCAAAAACACAATCTAAGAAGCCAGACTAGATTGGATTCTATTTAGGTACTTAGGTACTATTATTTTAGATTTAATGTGCCTGTAAATAATTTTTAAACCTACATTTTAGTTTAACACCATGGATAAAATACTTTTTTTTAAATACCAGTTTATAAACCATACACGATGATTCATCTCCCATCACTAGATAGGTCGCCATGCCCATTAAGTATTAGAATGACAGCTATCGTCTGTACTATTAAGAAATTCAGGACTTGATAGGCGTGATTTTAATGATAGCTGTCAGGAAAGCAATCTAAAAGCGGCTAGACTATAATTTGGTAAAACAATGAAGGATAAATTGTAACTAGCACAAGTGTGCAATTAACCAAAAATTCATACAATTCAATAGAGTGCAAAAATAATTACACCTGTATGGAAATCCGCTGCGTATCATGCATCCTTATCCCACACAAGATCAGCCGTTCTAACTGTGCCCACATGAGAAACGCAAGCGCAGGTCAGCCAAACTATCCATCTCGGCTGTATCTGGATGTTGGAATAACCGATAATCATAATTAGTTGACACAAAATTTAAATAAACTGGAGGCACTGAGTGACCAGAGTCGAAATAGTCCCCGTTAGAGGCACTGTTGTATCCATAATTAAGTTGAAGCGAAAATAGTTACCTTGGTCTGAGGAAATATTGTATGTATACTAAAAGGTCTTATGACTACATAACAATACAGGTTAACGGAATAGTCCGTCTGCTAGACCGCCCAAAAATAATGGCCACCCATTTTTTGCTTTATCGATTTAATTATTTTAATTTTTTATTAAAAAAAGTGTGTGTGTGTCAGCTACGACGCACGATTGGAGTTAACTCCTTACGAACGATAATTATGATAAATATCGAATAGAAAAAAAGGGTAAATGAACGCATCTGCTAAAATGATAAGAGAAACAAACATATATCATATATATGATACATATGATTTTGCTTACCTTACCTTATACACTTCCACTTATTACTGCAATAATAAACAAGTCAATCGAGACTTCGTGTTTTCCTAGTATGTGGAAAGTTGCCTGTGTCACTCCAATTCCTAAAGTGCCTACGCCTGTGAGTGAGAAGGACTTAAGGCCCATTAGTGTCCTTCCAGTACTTTCCAAGGTTCTTGAAAAAGTAGTTTACAACCAGTTAAGTAAATTTGTTGAGCAAAATAATATTTTACCTGATCTACAATCTGGTTTCCGGAAAGGGAGAGGTACATCTACAGCTCTTTTGGATGTAGTTGATAACTTAATCGTGGCACAGGACCGGGGGCTTGCCTCTATCTTGGTTTTACTTGATTTCTCGAGAGCTTTCGATTCATTGGATATCTCACTACTTCTTTCAAAACTATCATATTATGGAGTCGATGTTGGTTCATTAAAATGGTTTGATAGTTACTTAACTAACCGGTCTCAATACGTCCAGATCAGTAAGGAAGACGGTTCAAAGCTCAAATATCAACCAAGAGTATTAAAACGTGGTGTTCCTCAAGGCTCTATTTTAGGACCCCTTCTCTTTATTATCTATAGTGCTGACATCTGTAAATCTATAAAGAATTGTAATTTTCATCTATATGCTGATGATACGCAGTTGTACATTCCTTTGAGTACACAAGACCTAGCAAGTAAACTTAAGCTTCTTAACGATGATTTGGATCGTATAGCAATATGGTCACAGGATAATAAACTGGTACTTAATCCATCCAAATCTAAATTTTTACTCATTGGTACTAAAAAACATCTTGCGGAACTATCTAACGCAACGCTAGATGTTAAAATATCGGGACATAGTATTGAACAAGTTAATGAAGCTAGGAACTTAGGTATTATTTTCGATAATTCACTAAGATTTGAAAGTCATATTTTAAACTTAGCACAATCTTGTTTCTTTCGACTCAAGAAACTTTACAAAATTAGACATTATCTTAAAGAAGAGATACGCATAAAGGTCTGTGAAGCTTTAATTTTATCGAGGCTTAATTATGGTGATTTGGTGTATGGCCCGCGACTAACGTCTAAAACTCGTCTATTGATCCAGAGGGTTCAAAACGCTTGCTTCAGGTTTTGCTATCACATTCCGCCAAGAACGCACATTACGCCTTTTATTAATATTACCTCAACGCTTAATATGGCTTCACGACGGGCTCTACACATGGCCACACTAGTCCATAGTATAATGTTGTTCGAGACGCCTCACTATCTTTTTAGCAAATTTGAGCCATATAATAGTAAGTATAGTAGTCGACCCACTAGAAACTTATTGCATTATCACAACCACAAGACAGTAGCATTCCGGGGGAGTTTTAGGTATCAGGCGACCAAGTGTTGGAATAATATTCCACCACCCATTAGACTTTTGAACTCTATGTACACTTTTAAGAAAAAAATAAAAAAATATATTTTGGAACAACAAAAGTCTGGTCTGCTTGGTACCTCGACCCTCTTTTCTTGCTAACCCCTCTGTCCTTTTATATGATGTATATCTATGTATGTATCACCTTTAAAGTATTTTATGTAGGTAACTTGGTTTTCATATACGCTAATCTTTTTATAACTTCGTCTCCATTTATGATATGTATAAAATATTATGTTACTTATATACAACTCATATACATATATGTTTATTTATTTATTTTTAGGCTAATGTTACAATACTGTTACGGTTTTTTATTTCCTTTAGTTTATTTCAAAAGGTAATATGGTTACTGTTTTCGCAAGGTCCTGTGATAGTAACGGTTGAAGCTGAAAATCAGCGCCTCTGCTTCTAGTAGCTGGCATTATGCTGAGCTTCATCCATTTTGCTACAGAGCATTCTTAAATAATTTGTGTATTTTTGTTTGTATAGTTAATGTGTTTTGTATGTACCTACTATCAATTTTAATTATTTGTGTTTTCTTGTATGACTTTGTAGCAAATAAACGTTGTCTATGTCTATGTCTATGTCTATATCTGTAATTATTCGGATTATTTATATTACTTCAATAAAGCGTATTACATAAAGTATGTTACAAAATAATATAAATAAAATACAGTGTGACTACGAAGTATCGCGCAAAAAGGAGATCCCGAGAATGAGATAGATACACTGTGTAATGTAATGTATTCCATCTCATTCTTTTACACGTTCAATCCTACAGATATATATGTTTGTCTCTTTCTACGTAATTCCTCAACTTTTGCCTCACTTGATTTTACTCAAGTTAAAATTTCCGTACCGGGCCTTATAACTCAAATCGTTTCTTAAGGAGTAAACTCCAAAAGTTCACACTATCACATCTTAAATTAAAACATTCCGAAAAGCCTTAAGGTTTGTTTAGAATGATAAGTTAATTCCTTAGTAACTTAAAGGGGATACAAAAAACAGTAAGTAAGAGCGAATATGTTAGAGCATCAGCTCCGGAGTGGAGGCTTGTGCCGTATACATTTAGTTTATTTTGCTCGAAAGCATTACGTAACGAGAAACTTCAATTCACTGTGTCGTTTGCAAGAAAAAAGAACGAAAAAATACTAATTCATTAGGAAATTATATCGTTGACTATGGGCTGCTTTGTACTGAGAGATGCAGGAAAGTAAGGTAGAAGTACAGAAGTACGAGTAGCGTCATAAAAAAAACCATACCACCGTGAAACCCTACGGGAATAGAAGATTTTTCGAAATACAATGTAGCTGAGAAAAGCCGTGTTGGCTAAGTGGGAGGACACTCGACTTTCATTCCGAAGGTCGTAGGTTCAAACCCCGCCACGCACCTCTGGATTTTTCTTCTTGAGAAATTTATGTGCGCTTTAAACACGTGCTTTAACGGTGAAGGCAAACATCGTGAGGAAACCGGCATGTTCTGATAACTTTAAAAGAGTTTGAAGGAAATGTGACATTCACCAACCCGCACTTGGCCAGCGTGGTGAATTAAGGCCTAATCTCTCTCGTCAAGAGAGAAGTCCCTGTGTCCCAGCAGTGGGAACGTTAATAGGGTGATGATGATGATGAATGTAGCTGTCCTGCTTCGAAACCACTATTATATTTTTCAATTCAATCAAGAGTAGAGGTTGATAAGTTAACTAAGACTTCGAAACAAGGCGGAAATGTACGCCTGCGAGCGAGGGGATAATTGGGAAAATATTACAACAATCCTTCGGGAGGCGGATCCCGATTTTTAAATTAAAAGCAAATTATGCTTCATTTAATAAGGTACAATCAACATAAAGTATCTCACAAACTTACTTTTCATAATTTAAAAATGTTATTAAACTTGGGATCTTCAAATGCTGATTCCATTATGGATCAATTTAAATTTTTAAGTTTTATAATGTCTTATAATAAATGTCTGTCTAATTACCAACAGACATCGGTCCATAGTTCAGTATCTAGCCATCAATTGTCTATTATCTGTAAACCTTTAATCATAAAAGCCAAATAAGCTAACGTAAATAAAAGATGAGAGTGTCGCGAGCAGTCATACGGCCAGTTAACTCTAATGCCTGTATCTACATTGTTATCTGGACAATCAACAGATGCTATCTATTGAATACATCGGGGAGGTATGCGAATTGGGACCCTGGTGACTGTGGGCTTCAGAGAGTTTGTAATTTAAGAATTAATATCTATAAAAATAAAAATGAATTGTTGTTCGTTAGTCTGATTAAAACCCGAGAACGGCTGAACGGATTTATCTTATCATAGTCTTGAAATGTTCGTGGAGGTCTAGGGAAGGTTTAAAAGGCGAGAAAAAATCGAATTGCCGGGATTTTTTTTTAACCGTATGCGAAGCCGGGGCGGGCCGTTAGTTATATTATAAAGGGTTAAGGTTTTTGAGATTGTTTGTGACGTTGTAGGGGATAATCTCTGGATCTATTGAACCGAAATATTACTAGCTGCCTGCCCTCGGCTATGCCCGCGTATTACTGTTTTTTTTCATTAACTGGGCTTTGCTCGCAATAATTGTATGTTACCGCAGTAAATGTAGCCTATGTATTATTCAGAAATGTTAGCTATATTATTGTGAAGTTTCATCAAAATCCATACAGTAGTATTTGGGTGAAAGATCAACAAACGCTCTTACATACTCAGAAACTATTGGTAGGATAGCAACAAATATCTCTTTATAAAATGCAATGGCAACCAACATCTTTGTCAAAAGTCACGTGTTTAAAAAAAACTTAACTGAACAGTTTGTCCCAAGTCCACAGTACAGTAGAGGAGTTTAGTTAACCCTTGTAAACGGTACTCCTCCGGAATACATTGTGTAATGCATTCAGATGTTGCCAGCACGGCCTGAATAATTGCCCCGTGCAATGGTTATCGCACTGATAAAACTAGTCATATGTTTATTTAGCACTTGAGGATTGAATCTACTGAAGCGGCCGGCGAACGATTTTAATGAGGCCTTTTCCAAATAAGTCAAGCAGTTTTATGAATGCTAAACTCGAATGATGACATTGACAGTAATCATTGACATCAAGTCCAATTATTATTACATCTTATTGTCTACTAAGAAAACACATATATATAGATATAGAGTGAAAAACAAGAACAATTATTATTAACAAGATATAACAAGATTAATTATTGAATGTTATTCGAGAAATTAAGATAATTTATAGTTTCCAAAAATCCATTCTTAACTAAAATTAACTAATAGTGCTATTAAAATAATGAATTTAATTTAATATGCGGAATAAGTACTAAATATTTGGTTTTTTATAAGTATAGTTTTTTGAGAACTACTGATTCAATTTTTAGTAAATACTAGCGGCCCACCCTTTTCAGGACAAACAAATAAATCTTACCTCTGCGTAATATCAGTATGGGAGCACCAGGGTAGGTAATCATAATGAAACAAACCGGTTCACGATTCTATATAATATTTTAGGTGACTCAAAACTCAAAAACTTTTATATAAATTATAATTACTTTTCATCGTCTTATGTTTAAATGTCAACATTTTACATTGCACATCATTTAACAAGTTATGTTCGTGCCCCTAATTAAGCTATATCTTAAAATCTTAAAACTTAATTGCAAATTAAAAAGTGGCGCCAGGCAAAATGTTGTTATTAAAAATACAGATTACCCTTTGCCATTAGAAATCCTATTAAACTATTTTCAGTCCGCGAATTGAATGTCTTTCTATAACAATAATTAACCACTTAGAATGCACTTTATTGGATATCTCTATAAGTTTCTCCAAAGAATCTGAACTAGAGTAGTTTAGTTACTCGTAACTGGAAGGTACACTCAGTTTAATCGTCTGCAATCATAGATTCCTTCTTTAATTATGAGTATAAAATTTTATTGTTACCAGTGAATTTGCAAGCAACCTTTTTATATTCTTTTACCTCTAAAATCTTAATGATTTTTAAGTGATAAACCTCACTTTTTGGGTTAAATTATTTTAATTGCATCATAATATTTTTTTCTGGATAAAAATGTTGAACCTTTATGTAGCTTTAACTAAATACCTAGTTGATATCAAGGTCACCTAAGCTATTTATATTTCATCATAATCTTATAGAATAAATCTACTTTCGTTTAATTTTCGTCTTCACCTTTGTGCCAACACAACACATTGTTTTTTCAGCTGTCACGCTTTCTGAGTTAATTTTGACATCTGAAGTTACAATAATTTGCACCCTGCTGAATTTTTTTAGGATTGTTCACAACACAATTATCAATAAAATCTGGACACAAAATGGCATTTAACTGAGTAACATCTTTTTCACACTGGCAAACGCTTCAAGCGCAGAATCCAATTATAAGAAATTGAATTGAATAAAATATAATTTAATTATCGCAAAGAAAAAAAAGGGTCATACGTCACAAAATTGGGGTTTTCACGATTTACAGCAAATGGTAAGTTTTATGATACGATTAGCGATTAATACCTTCTACCTAGAACTTTCCATAAGCAACTGTACTCTAAAATACCTCAATAACTTATCAAAGAATCTATGTAAAGCGTAGTAAGTCTCGATAAGGCGATCTGTTCAGTGTTTGTGTGAATCACCTACAATACGTTAGGGGACGAGAAATTTTATTCATGCGAATGCTATGCGGTTTATCTAACACTTCTAACTGTATCAAATAAACGTTTCATCTTCTATCTATCTTGATATCTCTGCGGTCGTTTCCTCATGGTTGAGGATCATGGTCATCACAGGTTGAGGACAGCGGTGCTGGGGTGCATCTGGACATAATGATCAGCCTCCAATGGTGCCTATCCATAGGTGCTCTGTTGACAGAGGCACCGAGCAGGATTTAGAGGAGGTAGATACCTTCACTTGATTGGATCATCTGTTTGGAGATCACGTGCTCTTTAGCTTCTGATTTTCCTACCAGAGAGTATGTAATCACTACGCGTTTCCAACACGATCAGCTGTTCTAGGCTTTCATCGTCCTTCATTACTATGGCCGAAATAAGTGAGTATTCTCAGTTTACGGATACATAGTTGCGAGGCATGTTTGGAATATCTATCTTGATAAGGTTCTACCAAAGAGTTTAGATATTTTGAAAAGAAAAGAAGGTTCTACTATATATATAAGTAAGTAATCATTTTTAGAGCAATGATAGGAATCTTATTACTAAATTTAAATCAGAGGATTATATTGCCAATTACGTCAGATTCGTTTGAGCTAGTTTACGTTTAATAATATCGCATAAAGGAATAAGGTGTGATAGATATAATTTTAGTTCAATTTGTTATTACCACCTTACTATGCTTGCTTAATTTTTTTTCTATTGTGATATTTTATGTTTGAAACTTTGTTTCATAAAAAAAAAATGTGGTTACTCTTAATAATCCTTTCATAGGTGTTTGATTTTCACAAAAAAATCGATACTATCAAATACTATATTATTGTGTGAATCAAATTTTAATGTGATAAATTCGGAAGGAGAATCAGGCAACAATCGTAAAAAAATATGTAAAGAACCTCCTTTTCCAAGTCGATTAAATTGAAAAATTGTACTTCGCACTTGCCAATGAGTACTAGGTACCTAGTGATGGGCAACGTGACAAAAACAAACAAGCCTTCATATTCAATAATATCGGTTATTCCTGACATTTTATAACCACTTCCTTTAGTTGTAAAAAATATGGCGAGTGCGAGATGGCCATCCATCATCTCATGATGAATTTACCTCGTGGCAGAATGGCAGCTGCACAACAGTCACCAATAAAAAAATAAAAAAAACAATATGGCGTTCATCATACGCTATTCAAGTCAATTGGTTACAATGATATTAATGGCTGTAGTCGGGCGTAATTTAATCTGTTCCCATCCGGAAATATTTGTATGAAGATTGCTT
This sequence comes from Gymnoscelis rufifasciata, assembly GCA_929108375.1. Taxonomy (NCBI): domain Eukaryota; kingdom Metazoa; phylum Arthropoda; class Insecta; order Lepidoptera; family Geometridae; genus Gymnoscelis; species Gymnoscelis rufifasciata. The sequence continues at coordinate 13,920,078 of OV815311.1, forward strand.
TTATCAGCTTTTTTATTCAATTATTCACACTTTACTATTGGGGTTGGTAATATGATTCTATAACTCGTCACTGAAAATAGTTCAAATTTACTGCGAAAGTAACGAAGTGCTTGAAATTAATACATTAAAAAAAAATTAAAAATTTACTAAACCTTAAAAATTGTGACCGTTTTTTAAATTTAAATCAAGTCGTTACAGTGCATTGAACTTTCGTATGACGTAGCGTTTCATGCGATTGGTGCTCAATTTTGCACCAAATCTTTGATGATGATGGTTTTGACGAAAGATAGGTCCATTTTGAAAACGGTTTTTTTTTTGTTTTGACATTGACGAAAGATGACCAGTATTTATTGACGGGCTAACAGATACACGACTAAATAGAAATCGAATAATTCATCATGCCTATTAGGCACTTTACCTAGTAATAGATAAGGTATTTTTTAGAAATAGCTACTTTGTCATAATGATATAATGTGTGCTCAATATCAGTTTTTGATTGATTGATGATTTTTATGGAAAACACAAAAAAACATGTATTTATGTTTTTATATATTTTTTTCGAGGTGAAAAACGGGTGAAACGAATACGGAAGTCTACTCTAAAGCAGTATTAAAATAAACATGATTTATTTATTTATTTGTTACACCAACAGAGCATACACGTTCACAATCTTAAATATTAAATCCAATGGTATACAACCTTGTACATTATTAGATAATCTTTCCATTCGATATATTTTTCATATTTTTTTTAACTACTGGTATACACAATAAATAGTTCTAGCATTTTATAGCTCATGCAAAACCTTTTGGTCCACACGCAGTTAAAGTTAAAATAATTGTGTTTATACATATATATATATATATTTCTGGACTATTATATTAGGTCCTTACATATGAAATTGGCGTTTTGTATGGGAGGAACAAAAAGTCGAATATTTTTTAATATAATATATTTAATTAATCAAAGTATGAACCATTATTTTCTATGCACTTTTGCCATCTTATAGGTAGTTCATTGATCCCTTTACTAAAAAAACCAGTCGGACGGGAATCAATAAAATCTTTGAAGGCGATTTGGACTGCCCCATCGGAGTTGAATTTTTTCCCTTGCAAGAAGTTATCCAAATTTCGAAAAAAATGGTAATCTCTTGGAGCAAGGTCCGGGGAGTACGGAGGATGTCTTAGACTTTCCAATTGAAGCTCTTCTAATTTAGTAGCCGTCTGTTGCGCAGTGTGTGGTCTAGCGTTGTCGTGAAGCAGCAGTGGCGTGGAGCGATTGACCAGCCTAGGTTGTTTAGCCGCTAGCTTTTCCATCATGGTTTGCAATTGCTGACAATAGACATCAGCCGTAATAGTCTGGCCAGATTTGAGAAAACTGTAATGAACAATACCGGCACTAGTCCACCAAACGCCTACAAGTAACTTTTTTGGGGTTAATTTTCGCTTGGGGCAGGATTTGGCTGGCTGGCCAGGATCCAACCATTGCGCTGAGCGCTTCCGATTATCGTAAAGAACCCATTTTTCATCACAGGTAATGATTCGGTTTAAAATACCTTCATTATTGTGCCGGTTTAGTAATGTAACGCAGCAGTCGACGCGCGTTTGCCGGTTTGCTTCAGTCAATTCGTGAGGTACCCACCTTTCAAGCTTTTTAATCTTCCCAATTTGCTTCAAGTGAATTAAAACAGTTTTATCACTAACACCGCAGCCTGCAGCTAACTCGGACGTGGTTTGCGATGGATCCGCTTCCACAATAGCCTTCAACTCTTCATTATCAACTTGAGTCTCAGGCCGTCCACGGGGCTTGTTCTGCAAGTCGAAATTTCCAGAACGAAAACGTTGGAACCAAAAACGAACTGTGTTTTCTTTTGCAACACGACCGCCATACACATCATTCACCCTTCGAGTTGTTTCCGCAGCACTAGTGCCACGGCGGAACTCGTACTCGTAAATAATGCGATATTTTAAGTTTTCCATTTTGTAAAATGAGTGACGCAAACAGAAAAAAACAGAAGAAAAAAAACAAATGAATGACGATCATCGAAGCACAAATACATGAGTCTATAGCTGTACAAATTTGAATTTGGAATTCCTTACCAAAGAGGAGAAATTTGTGATTAAAGTGGCCAGTACGAAAAACGCCAATTTCATATGTAAGGACCTAAATATCAAATATTATATGTGTGGATTAATAAATAGATTTTTTCTTTCTTAGCCTTTCTACCCAGCAACCTTTTACTTTCTATCTCAATGAACTAAATTCAAACAAAAAGCTACATAAAGCGGCCGTCTTCGCATTAAATATTTCACATGAATTTGCGTTACAATGCCATGGGGTAAAATGTTGCCAGCTTATAGCCCCGGTTAGGCATTATAGACCATAGACTTTAGTAATGGCAGCGACATGCTGTGTCCTGATTTGGAATATTGCATACCGTGATGCCAGGCACTGGCAGGTGCGCGTCCACTGAGGCAGTACGGGTAAGGTTTGAGTTTGAGTTTGAAGTGAAGAATTTATTTATTTACATTTTGTGCAGAGGAAGACTTAACGCTAGAAGCATTCTTTACCAGTCATCCTAGGCATGCAAGAAAATAAATTAAGGATTGTGTTAATAATAATAATATGACTTTTACTTACACACTATGATTTTAAACTCTATAATAGGGACTTAAAGCAGAATACAAAATGCACTTCACTGCACTGATCTTACTTACGTGTGTTGAGTTGAGTTTGTGAACCTTTGTAGCTCAATTTTTTGCTATAGCAAAGAATGACTTACGGTATAGCGATGTTATGATATGAGCTTCCTAGAAATGTTCAACGCCTTCACACTTTGAACCTTCACAGATCCATTTTTGACAGCACAATTTAAAATTATAATCACAAACAACAGACTTCTAGTGTATATACCATTGAAAATGAAAAATTGACCATTTACTTAAACAATATTTGCCCTTTACTTAATATCCAAGTTGCTTTGTAGTAATTTATTAAAATACAGCCGTATTCGAACATTCTACTTATTAGTAAAGTCTTGCAAAAGGTCATCCTCGCATTTCCATTCCAATAATAACGGGTATCTATATTCTGTTGTGGATTTAGTTGCATTGCGCCCCGTTGTGCATTGCGCACGTGGCGCGCAGTCGGTGGTGGCCTTTAACAGAGCTTCGGCTAAGTGGTGACATAGTAATTTATTTTAATAATTCATACACTACGTCCCTGTGGTGCTATTGTAGAATAATATTTCAAGGAGAGTTAAACTGACGCTAATAAGTTAAGGTTACATAATTTCATGTTATAAATTTTATGCAATCAATGGATGTGATTAGCACGGGATCGCAGTGGATCGACTAGAAACGGTGATTGTGTGGGTGTAGATATTACTGGGTATTAGAAAGAAACGGTACCCAGATTTTTGTATTTTTCGATGGTTCAGCTCTGTTTCATATGAAAACTAAATGAGCACCATTTTTCAACTTACACTTTATTTATATAGTTTTAGTAATTTAAAGACGACGATAGTCTTCAAAACTTTATACCCATTTTTTTCAAGCTTTGAAGGCGGTTGCTTCTTGTTAAAGTTAAGTTGCTCCTCTAATAAAACTAAGAATATATGACTTTTCTCTGATTGAACCGACCACCAAAATAAAGGAGGAAGTTGTCGTTTCAGCGCGTATGTTTATTTGCTTTATTTAAACTTTTTTATCAGCGAACCGCGTTAAGAAGCCTTTATTTGACCACAATCTGACCTGACGATGTGGAGCTGGAAGCTGAAGACCTAGAAGGTAGATGGCTTCTCCGGACCACATTACGAAACACGAAAAGATTGCTTCACGCACTGGCCAAGGTGGTGATGGAGGAGGCTGGTGACCAGCCGCGGCCGGAGCCTCCCACCAGAGACTGTTCTTAGCGCCCCCCGGAGGTCGCGTTACTTGCAAGTAACCATAATCATAATCATTTATTCATAGAAATTCAGGTTTGTACAAAGTTCTTAATAAAATATTTTAGTTACACTGAAATCTGCCTTTTCGGCGTATGAATATTGGAAAACACAAAAAAAAATTAACTATTTCATTATTAGATTATTATATTCAACACACAATATAAGAAAAAAAAAACACCAAAATATTAATCCTTAAATGTCAAACACGTATTAGTCAATTATTTTTAATGTCAATCCTATAAACATTATTAAAATTATGTCAAAGAAAATGTCAAAATTATTTTTCAATTAAAATTAGAATTAATTCAGAATAATGTAGATGTCCAAAACAATTAAAGATCATTATAATCTGAGTTCATGAATTCTTTAACGTCATAAAAGCATTTACTTAGAAGCCAGTTGGTCAATCTTAGTAACTTGCAAGATGGTAAAAATATTATTTGATAAGAATTCTGACTTCTATAATTTTAGAAATTATTATTATATTCTAAATTCTAGAAGTCTATAATAATAAGTCTAGATGTCGGCTGTGTATTGTTCAACGTACAAATCTATTGATCTCTCATAATTTCGTTCTTGATAGTTCGTCCAGCTACCGACTACCGGCTACCAGGTACGGGGCGTATCTGTGATCAGTACGCATGCGTGCGAGTGACCGATACATATCACCAATGATGGATTCCGCCGCCCATTTGCCAAACTAGTTGCTTTTCTAGCGCTAAGCCACGAACTTAGCGGTTGTAAAGATATAGGATTCTAAAAGTACCCCGCGGTGCTACTTTTTAAAAGTAGCCTATGTCCTTTCTCAGGCTATAGAGAATCTGTGTACCAAATTTTATTTAAATCGGTCCAGTTGTTTTGCGTTAAAAAAGAGGAACAGAAAGACAGAGTTACTTTTCTTATTTATAAAATTCTCGTGTCACAATGTTCGATCCCGAACTCCTCCGTAACGGCTTTACCGAGTTTTACAAAATTTTATATGCGTATTCAGTAGGTCTGAGAATCGGCTACTATCTATTTTTCATTTTGCAAAGCAACGTTTGCTAGGGTCAGCTAGTACTTTTATAATATGAGTACTACTCTTTCTGATGAAAGTGATCATGATATGATGTTTCGGTTATTTCGGTCTAACCTGGGTCCTGAACTAGCAACCAAGTCATCTTGATGGATATAAAGTTGATAGACGTCCTGAGTATATAAGAGGAATAGATGCACCATGTTCACATTCATATTATGTCATACCAAAGCAATCGTATCGATATCGATATAGTAAATTAATAAATTTAAATTAAAAATGTATTTATTCCAGAGGTAAACATTATGGTGCATTTGGAATAGTCACAAATTACATAGCATCTTCAATTTAAAAAATATATTTATCTTATTCCACGCAAAAAACCCCAAAATGTCTGTTCTCTACTATTTTAATTCCCATTCCACCTTTTCCCATTTTTATTGCACTTATTTTAAAATTTTCACATTTCCTATTCTTATAAATTCATAGTCGATTTTCGCAGTGCCAAGCGCCAAAATGTTATCAAAAAAATAATCAACAAAATCGGTTCACAAACACCGAACCGGTGTCTTACCACAAAAACACGGCTTAGGCAAGCGTTCAACGGTTATTTAGCAAAAGTCTATTGTAAAATACACTAAGTGTGTGTAAACTTGAATCATCTGTTAAACACGTGTCAAAGTCTTGTTTATACAAGTTATAGCCTACCGCGAGTTTAGAAGCCTCTAGATCGCGGGCGAGATGCGCGCGCAGGCATTGATTAATGCGACATCCCCGCTCTGCCGGAACTCGGACGATTATTTATTTTTACGAATCTTAATGAGATCGATTACGAGAATACGAGAAATGTTGATAAATCTATGGTTTATGTTAGGTACTACTTGTGTATGGTATTTGAATACAACGAAGAGTTACGGTTACGACGAGCTATGCCGTTGGAGAAACATATTTCCCGATATAGATATCGACGCCCCCCGCGAATAATCCGGTAATCGTAAAAGTGTAAATGTTCAGGAAAAATAAAAAAACATTTTTCCTTAATAACTCCATTTAACAACAAGTATCAGAGACTTTTTATATCGCATAAGGAAGCTAATTTTTTCAGTTATCTGGTTATTTCAACAAAATTTAACTAGGCCCATGGGCTTCCTTATAATTAAGCTGGATGCATTTTACTATATTAGTGTACGTGAAGGTCTGGTCAGTAATGTCACTTACGATATTGTTCGTGTAAGTTTATATTTTCGACGGCAACAGTAAAATCTTCTTGCGATATTATTCGTGTAAATTTATATTTTCGATGGCAATGGCAAAATCGTGTAACGCTATTATTCGTGTAATTTGTTTTGTATGCTGAACATTTGTAAAAGCCAATTATGTGGTTATTCGATTGTTTGAGAGTAACGTACATTTAATTGTTATGACTTTTACTGTTTATTCGAATAGTTTACTAAAGTATTATTTGGTGATTTTTATAGTATATTTTATGAAATAAAGCCTTAATTTCATGAAATATACTATAAAAATAAAGGGCATTCTAGTAAACGAAACAACTTTGGTTAGTTTGAGAAAGCACGATAGTTATTATTATTATAAAAAATGACACTGCACTGAAGACACGACTATTACACTTGATTACACAATCATGAAAATTATAATAAGGTCCTATTACAGTTAAAATTCTTAATCAGAATCCTCATCGTGACCTGATTCAGTATCACAAAAGCTTAAGTTCCTATAAAATTGTTGATAATGGTGGGGAATTGCTTGGGAGTTACACAGGCTTAGGAGATCGTTATACAGAGCTTTCTTAATAGGGAGGGGCTTGTCGTATGCTGGCTTTAATTCAATACTTTCAATTGATTTGGACACCTGTTTCTGCCGTCGCTGTCTACTTCTGCCTGCATAGTAATCCAATTCAATATCCTGCATCCAAACCTAAACGAGATGAGGAGTTAAAAGTGGAACAGATGTATTTATCAGGTGATTTACGTATCCTGAGAGAGGAAATTGCAGATCTTAAACAACACCTAGCATTGGCCGTTAAGACCATCGTCTCTTATGAGTCCAAACTGGAAAAGTATGCCGATCATGTACAATTTATACATAATAAGGTTATAGAATCAGAAAGCCGGTATTTTTAACCTCCGCTTGGGTCATCTGACGGTAACTAAACGTTGGTCGCTCCAATACAACTAGTTGAGACTCCGTTGTCGTCCGACGAGTTCCCGGTGTTGCCACTTACTATGCAGCCGCTTACAAATAACCATAGTATACGAAGAGCAAAGAGCTCTGCGGTGTCTAAGTTTCCTATATCGGCAAACAATACTTTGTTGGTGACAAACAATAATGGAAAGGGCGATGAAACCGAGATGACGACTTCTACGAATGTTCGAGGTTGGACTTCAAATAAGAGGCTCTCCGAAATAAAAAAAGGGGAGAATAACTTGTTGAACACCATCGTGGCTGTAGAAAGGAAAAAACACCTTCATGTCTGGTTCTTACACCCTGAAACTACCGTGGAAACCTTGACAGATCACGTTCAATCTGTGTGCAAAACCTCTGAGGTGATTACTCATCGTTCGTAATAGGTGTTCCTGAAAGCGCTTACGAGCTGTTGTCTAATGGTTCCGTATGGCCTGTGAATGCTGCGTTCTCTGAATGGCAGTGGTTTCGAAAACACACAGCAAATCGCAACGCCGTCAAAGCACAAAAACCACCTTCGCTCTAAGCCTCGCCCCCAATATGCGAGTATATACTACCAGAATGTACGAGGATTAAGGACAAAACTAGCCACTCTAACGTCCAGCGCCCGCGGCGTAACTAGGGACTAACGTCCCAGCGCGCGTTACGCGCGCCGAGCGTGAAAAACGCCGTGTTTTTTCCGTTAAAACTATTTATCACATAAAAAGTACTAAACCTATTTTAAAACCAAAAATGTATTTATTTTCTTTATTATAATTATATAAACTTGAATAATAATATGAATCATCGTACCTACATCTTCATTTACTAAAAAATTATCAAAAATAGGATGGTAGCATTTTTAGACTGATTTGGAGACCTATTTTGATAAATTTATTTAAAATACTTCCTCTGAACATTTAATTATTATTTTGGTACCGTTTTAACGGAGTTTGAGTCTAGTTTTTTCAATAACATATTTAATTTTAATACAGATATCACAATTAAATCATAAAGAAATTAACTTGCGAAAAATAGGAAAATGGCGGAAAATTTGTCTCACTTTATTGTCAAAATAATTTTTTTTTCATAATTTTTGTTGCCAGGTATGGGTTTTTCTAATAAGAATTTAGTAGAATAATTATTGACAATGACATCTGACATTGACACTAGCAACTTGTCTTATTAGAAAATAAAGAAAATCCGAAATAAAAAAACCAAAAACTCGTGTGGCACTCTAGTACCATGGACGTAAGTCGGCATAAAGTTTTGTGGCACTACAGTACCACTGGACGTTCAAGTGGCTAGACGTGTTTACCCAGGGCATGCTGGCATCGTCAGAAGACCTATTCGCGATTACTGAAACGGGTTTGAATGACCCGTTCAGCGATGGCGAGCTTATACCTCCGGGCTTCACTGTTCATCGTTGTGATCGTGCGGATGGACGGAAACAAGGAGGCGCTTTACTAGCCGCGGCCCCGTCCCGCCTAGACTTGAGAAATATTGCACTATCCATTAATGTAAATGATTTCGTATTTGAACTTGTATGCTCTATGATAACAGGAAAGAGTAAAAACCTTTTTGTATTTTGCGTTGTATACATACCTCCTGGTAGTAAAGAACAAGAATATGTATCATTGTTTAAAGAAATCGAGAAGTTATGCTCTCGTTATCGTAAAATGCTAGTTGTAGGGGATTTTAATTTATACTCGGCCTCAACTGATATAAATAATTACTACGAGTATTTTGTTGCTGACTGTGGATTTCATCAGGCTAATAATATAATGAATTGTAACGATCGAGTTTTAGATTTAGTTTTGTCCAACTTAGATGATTTTGATATAGAGGTAAATGTTTGTAATAACCCGATTGTACCAATTGACAATCAACATCCTCCACTTGTTGTAAACTTTAGATATTTTGATAGTCACCGGCTGAGTGGTGAACCCTGCCATACTTATGTTCAGTCTGGGAATCAAAGATGTCAATGGGATTATAAGAGGGGGGGACATGCTAAGTCTTTATACTGAAATCGGTACTATAGACTGGTCGATGTTATATAGCATGAAAGATATAAATAGAGCTGTACCATACTTTTATTCATTAATAAATAATGCTATCGATAGGTCGGTGCCGCGCAAGGATAACTATAGTCATAAAAAACGTCCCTGTTATCCAGATTGGTATACCCGTGATATTAAATACGAGATAAAATCTAAGAGTGAACTGCACAAAATATATAAAATTAGTAAGAATATAAATGATTACCATGATTTCTCAAATAAGAGAGCGCTTGTAAAAACAATGACTAAAGAGGCTTACGATGCATATATATATACGTTACAAAGTCGTTTTTCTAAAGATCCGAAGTCGTTTTGGACTTTTATAAAATCTAAAAAGTCTAAATTACGCCGCTCTTGTATCATTAAAGAGGGAAATGAGCTGTCTCCGTCAGAATGAAGTCAAGAATTTGCGAGCTATTTCCATTCAGTCTACAACGATAAACCTCCTAGACCTGATGTTGCAGAGGCTATGCGCGCGGCGGTAGGAAGCAGCGCTCAACGCGTGGTAGTAGAGCGCTTGACATACTCCGATGTCAAATTTGCATTGAAAGTGCTTAAGCCGAAGTTGTCGTATGGTCCTGATGGAATTCCATCTTTCGTTGTAAAGGATTGTAGAGAATTCTTCATAAATCCTCTTTTGTATATTTTTAATCTTTGCATAGAATCCGTTGCAATAGGCATAACCGAAGTAAGGAGCCACTCGATAATTAATATGGCTGGATATCGTTTTCTAAATAAAACCCCGAATAAACCTGTACTAGCATTACTTAAATAACGAAGAAAACTTTTTACCCGAATAATATCGTAACAATGTATACTGTCAAATCATATTGATATTTTGTTTCGTAAAGATCTAAAACCAAATTATTCGTTTAAAATAATTTTTAATTATTTTTTATGGAATATACGCGTAGTTTTTCATATCTTCGTAAATAAAGATAGAAACATTCTGAAAAAAATTCACATGGTGTATTTTGACTTCTAGATGCCGAAAAACGCATAACATGAAAAACCCCGTAATAGGTCATTACCGGATTATTCGCGGGGGACGTCGATATTTAAAATGCCTTGGATCTTTGGCTTCTATCCGAGCTTTTGCTTTGTAGTAGGAATAGACGCTAGTAAAAAAAAACATTTTTGGAACGCTTTAGAACCTTGTAACACTTGCAACCCGATGATTTAATAAATGTTATAATATACAATACAATACAAAAACACTTTATTATACACCAAAAACAAAATAATAGCTATAAAAATTACATATGAGGAAGAAGAACAATGAGCGGCCTTATCGCTTAAGAGCGATCTCTTCCAGGCTTATATTAATATAAACATTAGGTTCTGTGTCTAATTTTCTATATAAAGGTAGTAATAATTTGACAAAACTTATCGAATGTGTATGCCAATTTCAGTTTGGTAATAATTAATTAGTTTATTTAACTTCTCACAATAGATTCACAGAATTTATATAAAAGTCTTGCAAAATTATACTATGTGTTCTACTAATAATACTTAATTTATTATTAAGCTTTATTGCAGCCCATTTTACACCTACAGGACCACAAAGCGTTTTAAGGCAATAAAGATCCCGCGTTGCAGACGCTCCCGTGTCACCATCGCTTCCCGCGTTGCTGACGCGTAGGTTTTCAATTCAATTTATTACCAAACAATTTACATTTCGTATTTGAATGTCTTTAAATTAATTTGCAATAACTTTTTGCAAAGTATTTTATAGCCTATTAAGATTTTCTGAAATAAAATAGCAAAAGTAAAAATTATCAGCAATTGGTTCCCGTTTTACCCTTAGGGAACTGACACGTAAAAACCGTTTGGCCGCGAGGCCTTAGTCTACACCCAGTGACAAATATGATCTTTAGAATTTACACTCACTGTAAGTATGCATTACAACTGAATAGTGAATTACTACGTAAGTATCAGTAAGCTTAAAACTCGTACACAAATAGATATAGCACTCGATCTTTCTTGGCTTAAAACATTTATTTTAATCCGAGCTCAATTTCATGAATATCCTTAGCCTGCGGATTCGCCGTCGCACATTGTACGCGCCGGGCACGCCATAACTCATTTTTGCTGGACACAAGAAACCCCTTTTCCTGGTGTAAATATTTATATACGGATGTCGAAGTACATTCCAATAGGAAAAACATAAGGTTTTGTTTTGTCCTGTTAGCTTTTCCGTTTCATAATTGAAAGCTGTAAAGTTGTGGAATTGTCTGGACGGTATTTTATGAGATGTTGTTATGTAGGTTTTTGTAAGAACTAGAAATGTAAGGCTATGTTTTCAGTAGGGATGAGCGAGAAATATTTGATAAGAAGTATTAGGAATAGGAATCAGACAAATGTCATCATGACATGCATCACCACCCAGGCATGATTACTGTCACTTCAACAAACAAATACGCTTAGTACGGCTAGTTTGGCAACCCGCATTTTTCTTCATATATCATAATTTATCTCCTTAAAAATACCTCATTATAGGTAGCCTTTTCCATAACTCACGAAGCTACTCTGAGCCTATAGTTACAAGATACAAATCATTTATTTCCATTGTTTGATTAACATACACTGATTGAAGTATTGAATTATTTATCTTTAAATAAATGGGTATTTAAAGATAAATAGGAAATAAAATTAGCGTATCTGGTCACTTCGCATTTTTACACTATAGCAAAAAAGCGATTAGAAACTCTAGCCCATTTGTGTTCTGAAACTTTACAATAATTATTTGTTAGTCTTGTTTAGTGTTTTTATAATTTGTTGGAGAAGATTCCGTCCCAAGCAGTATTGTCGTCTAGGTTGTTGTTTTTACAATAATTTAAAACTTAGAGATTGCCAACTGTTGCAATTCTTTGGCAATCCATTGCGAAAATACATTGCGTATACGTAGTTGAGATCAGGCGAAGCTGCCTATATTCCCTGAATAAGGGAGCCCTATCTCCAGCAGTGAACGTCTTACATCGGATTTTAAGAAAAATAAAAGATAAAAATTATCTATAAAAAAAATATTATCTAAAAAATTATCTAAACGCATTTAGACCATCTGTCACTTCAATTTTTGGACTGGAAAGAGGCGGCGCACGACAGGGACCGCTGGCGTTCTATTTTGTTGGAGGCCAAGACTTATTTCAGGGTCGATGTGCCAGGCTAGTGAGTAAGTAAGTTTAGAAAAAGATTTTTATCAAAGTGAAGCTTCTGATAAAATCTTTATATTATTATGTTTATCAAAAACTCCAAAATAAACTCGTTACCTACTCCAGTAGTCGTTTATCCCCATTCTTGTAAGTTTTTCCTCTCATCTTGATAACTTAGTATGACCAGCGTGAGTATTCTGAAAATGGTAGCCACGTGAACTTATCTCTGACTACATTTACACAGAATGCATATATCTTAAGAAAATATACTCTGATTTGTAAAGGCGATTAGATAAATAAACAAAAATATAATTATCTCAGGTACTCGATGCATGCTATCTTAATAAATGTTTTTAAAGAAAAATGGGCCAAAAATGTTAGTTACGGAATCCACAAATAAAAAGCGATTTAGCTCTTGTGTCTAAATATAATAAGGTTTATTATATTTTGGTGAAGCAATCGATAGAACTACAAAACTGTAAATCTGGCTAAACGACAACTTAGACTACTCCTTTGTCGACCAGACTATAACCACAATAGGCATAGTGACTACAAAAAAAATGGTATTCTATTCTCTTTAGTTTATAAGATTATAAGGTATATGTTTATATGGGCCTTAGATGCCTGAAATAAATGATTATTATTATTATTATTTATATTCGTCTGTTAGGCCGTCCAAAAATTGGACGCCTATATTTCGCTTTATCAATTAAATAAAAAAAATTCAAGGTATACAGTATCAAGGTACCGTTTACTACATAAAATTTCGTACAATAGCGCGAAAGCGTTGTGTCACACGAAACTTTAATGCACAGTGCATCGTTTTGTTTATTGGTTTGCAAGAAAAGAGAAAAAATACGAAGTATAATTTTTGTATCTTTTCTAAATGGCGGATTAATTATTTTTTTAAGCATCAACCCTAAAATGATGATCATGAAAAAATACTATTAATAAAAAAATTTCATTTCAATGAGTAGATGTACCTGTTTTCAGTGTAAATGTTTCCAACTCGGCGGGTCATTACATCGCCTTTATCGCGATTAATCGACGAGATATGCTTCTTAAGAATGCGCTTTTTCTGGCAAATCTCTGTACATGGTTAATAGATACAAATATCCTATTAAAAGGTAAGAAACTCTGAGAGTTTTTATATTAAGAGTAACCTAAGAATGTGACTGTTTTAATGCATTCTGTACGGTGGGCCAACATTCTTCGTTACCAAAAAGTTAAGTATAAGGTAGTTGATCGCTCGCGGCTTTGCCCGTATAATAATGAATTTTCCTGTCGTTAAAAGTAGCTTTTGTCATATACTGGGAACAGCTATGCCCATACTTAACTTGACTCAAATCGGGCTTTGCTCGCAAAAACACCACACCGGTTATCCCCGATATAATAAGTATTCCCGGGGGAAGAGTCTTCCGCGCTTTTTATAATAAATGCTATGGAAATCTTAGGTCATAAATTAAGTCTGTTATTTCAACATAATTTATTTGTAAGAATTTTGGGCACATAATGGCCTGGTCTTAAAGCTATAGATTATTAGCCGAAATAATTCTACCATAATAAGGTGTACAAGCAATTCAACATATAAATTTTATGCCGATTTAATTAAATAATTTTTTCTTGCCAAATAATTACTTATTAGTCCAAACTCCAACTACTTATCGTCTCTTCCATCTCATGAAACATATTGAAGGTCAACGTAACCATAGACATACCACAGTCAAGCTATCTTACTAAACGACACGGTAAGTTCCCATCGAACGCATAGATCAGGCGCTTGAAGGAGCTGTGTGCGCAAAATATGAGGACCCCATTCTGTAGTATAGTTTTTAACTTGGAAAACCTCGCAGATGTCATTTTGTATGAATTTGGATACTGCCAAGAGGTTTGTTGGTCCATTTATATTATAACCCATCCCCTCAAATATCAAGTACTTTGACTTAAAAAAATATTCTTAACATAAGAACGGCTCAACCGATTTCCATGTACTGTATCGTGAAGTATTAGTTATGCATGCCCTTTCATTTGATATCCAAGATATATAGGTATTACTACATATTCGATTTTCATTTTCATTCCTTTTACTCTTCAAATCTTTCAAAAGGCTAATCCGGTAACCGGTATATTAAACATGGCTAAGAACACTTTTTACTAGCCCTTTTTACTAACAATAGAAGCAGAATCGAAATCGTTTCATCCATTCGCGAGAAGATGGTCAGGGGGAAAGATATCAGAACAGCGGCCAGCAACATGGTTTTTAATTTTCTTTGGTGTCTTCGCCACATGATTTTTTGCATATATATAAAAATATAATATATATTTTTATTATTGATCAAATCTCACCTGATGTAAAGTGACGATGTGGTCTAAGATGGAGCATGAAGGCCTAGAAGATGGCTTCTCCGGGCCACATTACGAAACACGAAAAAATCGCTTCACGCACTGGCCCAGCCCGGAGGGTGGTGACAAGCCGCGGCCGAAGCCTACCACCAGAGACTGTTATTAGCACCACCCGGAGGTCACGTGTAAGGATTCAGAGGGTTACCGCTTACGGACGTGAACAGACAAAACCTCCGCATATTCGCTGGTCCTCATATTGCATACCCAACTTAGCGCCTGCACTAGTATAAGCACCGTACTCCAGTTCCCAACCGCCGTATTAAGCGCCTATCGACAGGTTTGCAAAAGGTATAATTATAAAATTATCTGGAGATAAAGATAAACTGCAAGATGGACCAGATATTGATGGAGCTACGTTGTAATAGGATAATTTCTACTGGATATGTTTATTAGTGTATTTTACACTTGCATAGACTTGACTTGCTATTTTCGATGTTGTAGGATGAATGAAATGAATTTCAAGGAGGTTATTTTTTGTAACATTTTATAAAAAAGTACCTATGCGTTTTACAACAACAAAAATTTAACAAAAACAACCTACTTCCAGCAAAAATGTGGATTACTGAATACAAATCAAGAAGTAGTCGACCGAATTTATAAGATTTTACAGAACCATTTTGGAAGTAGTTACTTAGCTTAGCTTCATATAAAAAAGAATTAGGTACCTATAGAAATATGTTAATGGAGAATTTTTTTTGAGGTAACGTATGTAGAAGTTTGTGAGTTATTTAGTTTTTGAAATAATGTATCACGAGCTAATAAGCACTATAATGAATATGAGCACTCACATAAAAGTCCATAATACAATTCTGTGTTTCTGTTTATAAAATGAGTGGGTGTGTGGAAACGCATCAATAGTTAGGTAGAGCGGAATTGTTTTATAAACTCTTATATTATGATTTTGCAAGAAACAGTTCATTGTTCTCATAAAAATGTGTATTTACCTTGGGGTTACCCAGTACCTCAGGCTACCGTTAGTGTATGCCCATGCCCAGGAATAGTTAGGTTCTAGGGTTAAGGATTTATCTTGACAATCAGACTCCTGCGCATGCAAATAGCTGATCCACAGCCGATACGAGGTGATTGAGAATCCCCTTATGTCTCTCGTTCGATGTCCCTAATAATGTATTTCTTTTAATAGCTATAAGGGTAAGTGTGTCATAGATCATTCATCTTTCATTCAGCCAGACGACCACTGCTAGAGAATAGGCGACCCTCAAAGATTTATTGTTTATCCCAAATATTGAAAAAAAAAAAAATTTTTTTTGAAATGGCAGCTGATTTAAAAAATACACAGCCGGCCAAACACGCAAAATTAAAAAAAAAACAAATCTAAAGGCATCACCATTTTTAACTGTTGGTTAAAATTACATAAAATTATGACTTTATTGTTGTCTCATGGCTGGGCTTAACGAATTATCCATTATTAACGATAGCTCCGTGTAGTATCTATAGTATTCATGTGATTAGGAAAAGTTTTTAAATTTGACGTGATGTTTTAATGATTTTTAGCCTAAAACTAAGGTTATTTTCCCATAAGCTTTATTGACTTTCTATATAATTAAAAAGCAGATAAAATGTTTTGATTGCTGTAATAATAATTACAAGTAGGAGTGAACTGACTTTGGTATTTCTCGGGGTTTCATTATAAATACTTCAATTATACCTTCCAATATTAGAGATGTGAAAATACTTTGCCGAAAAGTAGAGCCGAATAGTAAGAAACTTTGCCGAGAAGTATAGCCGAAAGTAGAGTAATTCGGCAAATCTAATGAAAATTTGACGTCTTAGTTCAAATATATAGTCTCATTTATGCACGTAATAAATGAAAATATAAATTACTATGAAAAATTTGTACGTTCTTTACATTTATTTGACTGTCTTTTCTTTTTGAGATTTTCCTAAATATTTTGATAAATTGGATTGTTTAATCACCTAATACAAATTTAGCAATGCGGTGTAAATTGCACAGAGCCCTAGTTGCCCATAATTTCTAATTATTTAGAAAAACAGAGATACATAATTTTATAGTATATAATAGGGTAGGTAAAATAAGGAGTAAATTATAAAAAAAGAATTAACCTTTATTTTTTATTGCAAACGATATAGGGCATCAAAGTTTAGCGTGACGTAACGCTTTCGTGCAATATATACGAAATTCAAAAGTATATATATATATCTTGGTACTTTCTTAATAAATTGATGAAACGAAATATATATATAAACGAAAAAAAAAATATATATAAACGAAATAAATATATAGTCCAGTATGTTTGAAAAAAAAACACGGATTAAACAAAACACCTATTAAGTCATCATGCCTATTATATTTTAATTTTTTACACAGATTAGAAATATAGAATCTTTTCGGCCTTAAATTTAAACCGAAGGCACAACGTAAAAGGATAAAATTAACCTTAGGTACCGATCAATCGGCGCGCGTCGGGGGGTAAATTAGTGTTGCCAGCAAAAACAGAACTAAGTCGTGTCGTGAGGTATCGCCGCGGCTTTTATAGCTTCACTAGAACTTTAATGTTGCCCGCGATGTTAATTAATATCCCGACAAAGTAGCTTTTTAGAACTTAATTACTGTTGGAAACGTTCTGGTGATATTGAGTAGATTTTTTCTGGGATTGTATCAATCAGTTGTCTCATAAATTGTATTGATATCTGTTTTTGTTTTGATACTGTACTGATACTTAGGTTAGCGGTGTGTTATTATTACTTACACTATGGCTCCTGTTTAAAAAACCGTGTTGGCTAAGTGGGAGCACATTCTAGTTTCATTCCGAAGTTCGTGGGTTCAAACACCGCCACGCACCACTGGATTTTTCTTCATGAAAAATGTATGTGCGCTTTAAAACACGTGCTTTAACGATGAAGGCAAATTTGTATAGTGAGGAACTTATCTCTCTCGCCAAGAGAGAAGTCCCCGCGTCCCAGCAGTGGAAAAGTTAACAGGGGGATGATGATGGCTCCTGTTAATATAACTACAATTGTTATATAATTTCAGAGACTTTCATTAAGAAAACGAAATCATTGAATGTACCCATATTTTTAAAGCTATTATAATTATTTGAATTTAGAAGTGTTTATTCGCACTTCGCGTACGAAATGCAACATCTTTGTTGAGACACGTTGGTTGTCTTAATTGTGGTAGAAGTCCATCATACAATTGTGTTTCTAATTTTAAAATTACAAAGTATCTACTATAGCTACCTATATAACATAGACCTATAGTGCCGTTTCTGACAGGGCCCGTGTTCGAGTGCTGTCTGCTTAAGGCGCACGTTTTATTGGCCGCATTGTGAGTCGCAACTCGCGGCGTATCATTGCGCTATCTTAGACATTTGTCTTATATTGCTGTAAGGGGTGTGGGTACATTTGAGGAACATTCGAATTTTAAAAAGGTGTTGGCGAAGTGAATTTCTTTGTTGGAACGCGTGACATGTTTGTTAGTTGAACCATCAAAAGTAATAAAAAGGTTATATACCTTTTCTCACAATACTTGTTCCAGTGGCTAACGTTTTCTTAGAAAACAGTCAACCAATCTGCTTTTGAAATAAACACATGTCAGTATTCAGGGTACGTTTGAATTTCGAAAACACAGTTTAATAAGGCTTAGTTCACATTAAAAAGAACTATATTTTAATAGAATGGAGTCGAAAATTCTTTATCATAAACACTATGAACATAATAAAAAATAATTAATATAGTAACATATAAACCTAGCATGCATAATGGGCAGCACTTATTGCTTAAAGCAATTTCTTCCAAACAATCTTTGATTTTCTTTAACATTATTTTAAAATCTGAATATCAATATAGTCCCTTTTACCTCAAAATCTCCCATCAACATTTGACATTGACATTAAGAATTACCGATAAAATTCGAAATTCAAAAATTCCAGCATTCTCAGCCATACTTACCCTATTTGAATTTGCTCCAACTCCAATGTACGTAAACAGTAATGAATATCTCTAGCCAAGAAATCAGTTCGAGCGCACCTGTCTTTGCTCGCGATAATCAATCACGATAACGGGCGAGTGATAGGGTCGAGTTCTGTGGCAGATAGCCGTAATGCAACAAGGCAACATGATTAGAAAGTTGGAGATGAAACACGGAATGGAGGGATTTTGTGATGCATCGAAGTAGCTTCTTTTAAGTCGTTTTAATTCATTTTAATTTGAGTTAGTGTTAAAATAATATTCTGAAACCTTTTAAAGTTTGAAGGACATGTGACATTCACCAACCCACACGCGTGGTTAATAGGGTGGTGATGATGATGAAAATAAATAATAAACATGCATTATACGAAAATAAACGTAAAGAAAGAGATATGTATTCTTTTCCGTTTCGGTCTTGATAGAGCGGTCGTGGACTTCATGTGTCGGCGGTGTGGGCAGATGTTATTCGCCTCACGACAGCGCGCCTCTTTTCTCTGTTGGAGGCCATACTGCTGCAATCTTTATGAGTCCGCTTACGCGCCTTTACTCGGTCTATCGTTTGGGAGCCACGCCACGCCACCACACCACCACGCGGTCTTGTGCCCCCTACATTTCTATGGAGAACAAGACTTTCGATGGACTGATTGTTGAAAGAAACAGACATGACTGATATGCTCATGTTATGATAGCTACCATAAATGTCTTTTTTTTTATTGTTAATGTTAAACTTATAATTGTTACCTATAAATAAGAACTCCAAAATTGTAATAACTACAAAATTGTAATAACTGATAAAGCTGTGTTGTTCTTCGCTTCTCAACTCAGTAAAAACATTGAACTGTCAAGACAATGTTATTTCCTTGATATTATATTTTGTTTAAACAATTTAGTTTTATTAATTTTACCTGTCCATGTGCTTCTAAGGTAATAAACGTTTTGACTTTGACTTTGCCTTTGAAAGATATAGCAACAATAATAAAAACCAGTCAAGCAAAATTACAACAAACGGAAACATTTTGAGAGGACAATGTTGCTATCTCCTTTTCCTAAAGATAAGATTGCGAGAATAGATGGTACCTGTAATTTTATTTTACTTTTGAAAGCAATAAATATCCATTCAGTTGTTAACTTTATTGTAACAGGTAGGTACATTTAAAATTTAAAATTGCGGGTTTGTTGGACGTTTTACTTAGTATTATTATTTAAGTGTTATTTAAGTGTCGAACGTTTTTCTTCACGTTTGTCGCACTTTTATCATTTTTAAATTACAATGATACAAATAGTTATTAAAATTATTTACATAATATTAAATAAAATCTAAATTCAGGATCAAATACCTTAAAAGCAGCTTATTTTATTATTGAAAATGCACACGATATGATTATTTGTATTATGTTAAGTTTAAAATATTATTAAACTTAAATTTAAAATATATAAGTAAGTATGTATGAACAGACAGGAAGGAAAAATTGAATGTAAAACTAATAATGTTTTAACATTCTAATACAACTCTCGTGTCAACACAACCTTACACAACATTCCATACAAGGTCTAGCCAATTTCCTCCACAACAGTCTGTATAGTCTGTACCTGCCATTATTCCCCACTATAGCCCTAAATCAAAGAGGCCGCATTCGCACTTCCGTTGTCATGGCAACCCCAAAATGGCGTATCAGATTTCGCGCCTATGATGAAAGGCGCGAACCATAGACAAGAAGCACAACTCTTTGGTTTATCTATGGGTTAGCTGTCACTTTGTGCAAGTAGATTCTTATTGTCGGTTAATAGTCTATGGTTAATAGGGTTCGAATTGAATAGAAGGCGTGGTTATGATTCGATTAGCGGCAAATTGGTTGCTTGTTACCCTTTTATGGTATTTGTTTCGGTAATTGCTTTTCGCTTTTATTACTAGGTTTACCTTTCTTGTGGGTGCGAAGCGAGTAATGGATGTTGCTATCTGAAAAATAGAAATACAAACATGAGTTTTGTTTTGGTTTACTTTTATGGTCTGCCCTTTGCCAAATCAATGAAATAACCGTTTGCATAGTGCGTGTTCGGTTTAGACAAAGACGTGTAAAGTAGGTACGATTTAAATAATTACCTATATGAAAGAGCTATTGGTAGTAAAATAACAGTATCTGAGGAAATCTCAAATAAACCTACAGGTACCGTTTTCACTCGAGTGAAGTCCCTATAAATGTAGGTTTCGGGAGAGCAGAATTTTCATAATAATAACTATCTATATAAATAAAAATGAATTGTTGTTCGTTAGTCTGATTAAAACTCGAGAACGGCTGAACGGATTTATCTTATCATAGTCTTGAAATGTTCGTGGAGGTCTAGGGAAGGTTTAAAAGGCAAGAAAAAATCGAATAATTGCCGGGAAAAAAAATTGAATATAAACCCGTGCGAAGCCGAGGCGGGCCACTAGTTAAGAATAAAAATACTTGATTTGATTTAAAATTATTCTTGACTGCTTGATTTTTCCTCACGTACGCATCCATATCGATTTATCATTTATGGAATGATAGACAGGCGTGGATAATAAATAATAAAGTTTTTACACCATAAACAGTACTGAACATGTATGTGACACTGTCAACACAAAAGGTAGTGTCAGAAGTATCTCATTTGCGCTTTATAGGTTTTAATTGAAATGGAGCTAATCACGTGACTGCGAAAAAAGTATAGACTTGCACCTCGCCTTAAAGAGTCACAATTGTTTGATCTTAAGTATGCTTTTGTGCAAATTTAATACGTGTCTACACAGATACTGGGATAACAGCTTCATCATTGATGTAAATTTTTGAATGATCACGGATACAAGATACAAAATCATTTATATTCAATTTAATTCCTTATAATTGGATTCTGCGCTTGAAACGTCAGTTTACCAGTGTCAAGTTTAATAAAATTATAAGGTGAAAAAGATGTTACTCAGTTGAACGCCATTTTGCGTCCAATTATTTATATCGATTGTTTGATTTTACATATCTTAGAAATTTCAAAAATAAAATTAAAATAATTTAACATTTGTATAGTATATAATAAAGATGAATTGGAAATAAATTTATCGAATCTAGTCGCTTCGCTATTTTACACTATAGAACGTACAATAATTTTTTTATTAGAGTTTAAACGGGTAACGACAAAACAGAAACTAAAAAACTGTTATACCTGCTTTTTATATATTTCATGGTATTACGTACCATGATAAATAAATAAATAATTTCATATTTTGGACAATCCACACAAACATTTCCCCGCAAACGGACCTTCGCCTTCTATCGCATCGCATCTAGCCAAGTCATAGTAGAATAATAAATTACAAGTTAACCAAATTTTTATTGGCAATGAACCTCTTCATCGATAACCCATTTATGAAAATCATTTTATGAGATGTACTTCTAAGTACCTATAGGAA
This sequence comes from Gymnoscelis rufifasciata, assembly GCA_929108375.1. Lineage (NCBI taxonomy): Eukaryota > Metazoa > Arthropoda > Insecta > Lepidoptera > Geometridae > Gymnoscelis > Gymnoscelis rufifasciata. The sequence continues at coordinate 13,942,213 of OV815311.1, forward strand.
AAATAAATTTTTATTTTTTTAGATTTGATTTTACTTGTATTACAAAGTTTCAATATAATAGTTTCGGGAAAAAGTGGCTGTGACATACAGATAGACAGACATAAAGTTTCCCTTACTTGGTGCTAAATCTTTATATTTCTATAGCAATATAAGTAGCTTTGTGATTTCCCCGAGTAAGCTGTATCCAAGCTATAAACGAAATAGTTGCAGCTCCAATATGATGACAAAAACTGTGAAATACTTGCATTAATTACAAGTAATTAACTTATCCATTTTGGATTGAACAGTTCTTGTCGCCGGCGATAAATGTCGCGGTATTCGATAATTGCTTGAAACGTGCTCGGATTGTGGAAATGATTATTACTTATTAATATTTTAATGATATCTGTAGTAGGGTCCTATTCTATGTCATAAATGTTTATTTGTAAAGCTAACATCGACCGACTTTCAGTACGGAAAATTTGTGGGACGACATGTTTCTACTAATATTATAAATGCGAAAAATCTCAGTCTGTCTGTCTGTTTCTCTTTCATGCAAAAACTGAACCGTTTCAAATGAAATTTGGTACACACATAATCAAGAACCTGAGAAATAATCACTTATACTACTACCTAATACCGGTTTTTTTAATTTTAATTGTCATTCCGCGGGATAATCCATTATAACATTAAATGCATATGAAAACTTTTTTGGAAGTAGGATAAAAAAATAATTAAATTCGTCCTATCTATGGCACACATTATTCAATATTCTATAATTAAAAAAAATACCCTATAAGAATATTATCATTTAAGATTCCTTGTTAACCAAACAACCGTAAAACTAAAATTTTCGAAAAAGTTCCACCGCAGACCTAGTTATAGCATTTAATTATTTGATGAAAGGGAGATACCACACATTAAAAGCTATAAGTGCCTATTAATAAAATAATAATGTCTATATTACTAGATAGGCACTTAATAGCATAGACAACCGTATTGTCTTTTAATACTGGTGTTTTAGCGTTCCGTAAATACCATAGACACCCATTAAACTACAGTACTTAAGTAGCATTATATACTTAAGTACTACTCACGTTAGTTGGTCTCAGTTGAAATAGTCTTTAGCATAAATGTGAAAGATTTAGTTAATTTTCGTGCATAGGTATATTCATAAATATCTCGCAATGTAATGTCATCAAAAATACCACTTTGCGAAAATTATTTATAACAATATTTCGATATAGAAGAAAAACTTTCATAAACATCTTCGATGAATTGAAGACAATATCTGATGAGCTCCCAAGCATAGAATAAAACATTTTGAACATACATTAACCGAGTTTTTGTTTGAAATATATATTTTAAACTCGAAAAGTATGGGACCGATTCTCATTAAATTTAATGGGACCCGCATGTAAGTAAGCTTTTTTATGAAAGCCTCTTTTTTCATGGTCGTTTATAAAACGTCATTAAACAGAATAAGAATAATAAACTCCTTGAATTAATGAATTAATGCATGAAAATCAAATGCCTTGTCCTTAAAGTAAAGAAAGAAAGAAAAGAAAGAAAGAAATGTTTATTTGTCACAGAATCAAAACCAAATATACCTTAAAATAAACAAAAACCAATAATGAATGTGACAAAAAGGTGATCATTCAGCATTATGCTGTGATTGAGCGAGTCAAACCACAGCGCTGTTCTTCCATGATCACTTTGAGCTAGTTGTTCTTAAACTATTCAAACAATTAAAAATACAGTAAACCTAAAGACAAATATTCATACTTATATAAACTAAGGAAAAAAAGTGACAATTTCTTAATGCGTTTAAAATAAAATATAATTATTAGAACATTACAATCAACTTAATAATTCAAATACCAAAAACAAAAAAAAACCTTATAAAGTAGACTTGCTCTTCGCTGCTTTTACATAATTATGTCGTAAGTACTTTCGGCACTGCAAACGATTTGTGTTACTTCTTTTTAAGTAGCAATTAACAACTTCCAATTTAATTTTACCCGACTACAAAGACAGTTTATTGCCTACTAACAGACCACCGGCTGATCGTTAATAACAATTTTAATTCAATTAATGTACCTTAAATGTTTTTTTTAGTTATAATAATTATGTTTATGTCTTTAAGCTGGAGCTGTTCTAGAAATAAAGGTTCAAAGATAACAAATTGATGCCTACAGAATAACTGTCATCCTCTATGAAAATTCCGCACATGAGGATCACAATGCGATAGGCGCAGGTTGCGAGTTCGATTCCCGCTTTTGTTGTCTAAAATATCCCAAATGCGTATAGCGCCTGGATTATTTTATAAATTGAATAATAAGATATTAAAAAAAACAACCGCGGTAAATGCAGATTTATGTTTACAGAGAGTATGTACGAGTATAATTATTTGGCAAGCTCTGTAGCCAAAAAAATATTTTTTTTATCCTAGACAGATTAGACAGACAGAGAGAGTACAAGTATATCTTAAAATTAATAAAAAAACAAAATGGCGAACTTTCCTCAAGCGGAGCTCAATTCGCTTAACAATTGTAATTTCTATTCCATATCTCACTAAACCATTCTATAAGTCGATAACAATAAGATTGCATCCTAAATTGGCTCTCATTTAGTCCTTCCTTGGTCCCTGAAAATGGCCTTGAGGTCCCGATTTGGTCCACAATTGGCCTTAGAATAGCTTCAATTCGGTCTCTATAAGGAAACAGTCACACCTAAAGGGAACCTAGTGTCTTTTTAGAGCATCTATAGCGCATTTAACCTATTTCATTATAGCCTATTTTATTGTAAGGGATGTTTGTGAAAATTATTAGCCTATATTTACTAATATGCTTACGTGCTACCTTATAACTTGCAACATAAGTTCAGGTGTATTAAACTTTACTCTCCATAAATAATTACCAATTCATTTTATAATTGAGACTTACAAACAGTGGGGATTTTCATAAATCACGTAACCTTTTTCTGAACACTTTGAACCCCCTTGGTGAAATGGGGTGAGATTTATGACTAGCCTCTTTCCCCAACCAAAATCATGTGTATTTTTCGTATTTCATTTTAATTTATGTTAAAATTAAGGTCACGCGATAAAACGTATTTTTCGTGAATTTTTAACCCTCCCTTCATTAATGGCCGGCGCCCCAAACCTAGATACTAGATATACTATTTCGTTTAATGCAAGCGTACAGCGTAAGACATTTCGTATTTACTATTCATTTATCTAATTTAAGATTTTAGGAAAACTTACAGCTAGCTAGTATGTAATATAAACAATATAGATACACACATAATGTGTACACTGAAGGCCATTTAAAAGTAATTTAAATAAATGTTAGCATAATCTCTAGTATATATCTCTAGTAGTAAATAGTAGTCTCGGATATTCTAGTAGTATTAGTTAGAGAACTAGATACCTTTAACATATTACCTTAAATTAACCACGGCGTATTTTAAGAATTTCTGCTGTGAATACAAGTATTTTCAACTTCCTCCAGAAATGAACTCCACTCGAAAATATTCTAAAAATTAGTCGAAACTCTTTGTTTGCGTTTGTTATTTACAAGATACAAAATCATTTATTTCCATTGTTTGGTTTTACAAATCTTAGAAATCAAATAAATAGACCTTTTACGCTTGCCACTAATGATTTCATTAAATACTTGTTGACATTCTACATTCTTATTTAGATAACACCATAATATGAAATTAAGTCAAATATAATAATCCTTATCGTAAATACATTATAAATACATAATTAAAGGTGCTTAAGACTATTAGGAGACAGCCTAAGGCAACGCTTGAAACCGCGTAATAACGACGTATCGCCGGTTATCGCAGAAAACGGTGTATGTGACGAAATCATGTTTTTTATTCTCTACTAACAGGAGTGGCTGCGGGGGACAGCTAAGAACACCTTATTACATGTTGTTTATGTGCAAATCTCCTTTATTTTCACATAATAAAATAAACTAAGTCTTACGACGCGATGTCAGGAATAGTGAGCGAGTCGTAGTATTTGTTACAATGTTTGAAAGAAGTGGCTTTGTCAATGTTAATATATAACTATATATAAGCATAAATAAGTAACTTAACATTACTGGACAAAAGAAAAAAAACTTATATTTTATAACCCATTTATTCGCAAATTAAATATAAATTATACACTGTACAGGTTTTCTAGATTTTCGCGAAGAACACTCTTACTACCTCATCTCAGTAAGCGTCGAGACGTGATAGCATCGGTGGCTAAACTAATTTAAATAGTAATTTATTTGAAGTTATCTGTAACAAGTATCTTTCGGCCACTTCAATCATTTCTTAACCGACCGACCGGGATTGTGTGCTGTATAATGATTACTTTATCATGCTTGAATAATATTATCAATTTATAAACAAAACAAGTGTTTTTTTTTACGTAAATGAAATGAAACGAAAAATGCTTCATTTGTCACAAAAGCACGAATATACATTATAATATATGAACAGAAAAATTAAACTTAACTATAAAGCCGAAAAAAAAGAATAACTAACATTATAAACGGAGACGGAGAACAAAACTCTGAAATAACAAACTAAAAAAAAAAAACTTACATGTTTATCATCTTCTCTAAATAAGACCAAAATAATTGGAAGCTTTTGTGAATATTTGGAAAACCTGTTTAAAATTGGCTTCTCCATAAAACCCCCGCATTACGTACTAAATCTCGTGTTAATTTGTGCTTAATTGCATCACGATCATAAGTAATTGACTACATATTTATAATTATCAATTAACTAGCTGTGCCCTGCGGTGCTACCCGCGTTATAATGGATGAAGTACTCTTAACCAACAATATATTTATTTGAATAAAGGTTAATATTATTATGTTGATACAACTTAAACAAATTATTTCGACCAAATTAGGTACCATAAAAACGGTTTTTGTGAGTTAATCTTAAAAGATAGACATATACTATCACGGACTGTTTTTTAGATCATTAAAAGAGCTATTATTCTTTAATACATATTTTTTGTGTATCTTGAACCGTTTTCACGGCGCACGCAACGGAAGGCTTCAAAGATGAACAATTTCTCCCGTTTTTTACACATTTACCACTATATCTTTGCTCCTATTAGTCGTAGCGTGATGTTATATAGCCTTATAGCCTTCCTCGATAACTGGACTATCCAACACAAGAATTATTAAAATAAAATAAAAAATAAAAATAAAATAAAATAATTTTTATTTTGCGTCACAAAATGAGGAAAACAATCTTAAACTAAAACTTATAACTATTATGACGACAAAAATGGTTATTCAATTCGAACCAGTAGTTTCGGAGATTAGCGCGTTCAAACAAACAAACAAACAAACTCTTCAGCTTTATAATATTATATATTAGTATAGATTATCATAATAATAGACTTCCATTCTGTGTAGTTCAACGCGAGTAACACCGCGGGGCTTCGCTAGTACTAAATAAATCACCGTTCAAGAATTGTCGACAAACAAATAAATAATTAAGGTAATTTCTCATTACAAGTTCAAGACCACCCAATAATAAATTAGTTCCTTTCAAAATTAATTAGTAAAATGTTTTACAAGCTAAATTTCAATTGCGGCAGCCACTGAAGGTCGAGTAATACATTTAGTTTCGTTGTTTTTTCAGAAGTTTATTGCCAAATGGAAGATGTTTGTTTTTTTTTTATTGCAAGCGGTGAGTGCGCTGTAATTAGTAATTTATTTATTTATCCAACCGCGTCAAAATAATAAGAGTGATATACAAGGTGTTTCTGTTATGGTATATACTCCGGAAAGGGGGTGAAGGGCACGCACCAGGAGAACATATTTTGTTCTACAACTTTTTATATGTATGTCTTCAAACAAAAAACAGTCATATTATTTTATCTCGTGCAATTTCATTTGTTAAATCACTTGATTATATTTGTGGACATTCGGTTATTCCCCACTTTCATCCACAGAAACTTAAAACGGGTAAACAGATTTTCATCAAACTTGTCTTAAAACATTCGCGCGTAAAATACTTTTAATACAAACAAAATAAAATTAAAATAGCTTCATCCATTCCCAAGCTATGGTGCCACAGCTAGACAGACACGCCAAAATAACACCCTCGTTTTAATTTAATTTATTGTAACCTCACTTTTTACTATTTCGGAAAACTCGGGACGAGCTATTTGTAGGCAAGTGAAATATAATGACCTCCTATCTACAAAATGTTGGTTGAGATGATTAAAAATCTTTTCGCTTTTATGAATAACTAGCGGCCAGCCCCGGCTTCGCGCGGGTGGGCAATTATTAAAATAAAATATCGGCAATTATTCGAGATTTCTCGCCGTAAAACCATCGTTAAACTCCAACATTAAAAACATTTAAAAAAATTGGTCCAGGCGTTGTTGAGTTATGCGCTTAGCAACACATTTTGCGATTCATTTTTATATATAAGATTAATTTATGTTTTGTAAATTATCATGATCCTATGAGCTACGTTGAAATATAGTAGTAAGTTATTATGTTTTAAAATTATTTTAATTTTTTTAGGAGGTATTGCACTTTAGGTCCTCCTCCTAACTAACTTTTTATATATTTTTCTACGATATGCGTTGTTATATAGCAGTTATAACCAGCCAAAATTATCGTAAATAAATTTCTGAGATATTTACATACTTTTATATTTGACTCCATTTGTTAAATAATCCCGAAATTACCAAAACGTAAGTTAGGAGATGACACTTCACCGTCGATATTGTAGTATAGGTACGTAAACAAGCCTTCTGAGTTCAAACATTGTTAAATTTATTTTTGACATAGTTCTATTCTAATTTAGTAAGCAAGCTGCGGCAATTATAATTTAGTTTACGCCCTTAAGCAGACAGAGCGTATAATCTTGCAATTTAAAGTATTTCTACTTAGAATACAGATAATGTTTCAATATAAAAATGCGTCTTTCTTATTCCGTTCCCTCAATTATAATTACTTATTTAATTACCGTTTATTCAATAATATTTGACATTTATTTGTCAACATAACTGTGGAAACGTGACAGGAGTGCCCAAGAAGGTAGGTAATTAATTACGCATGTGACATTATTGCCTTAGTTCCTAATAAGCATTAACTAGACACAAAACTGCCGGAGCCGCGAGCCTTGCCCGCGGCCGAGGGTAAAATGTTTATATTTTCTGTAATAATAATATTTTGAAATGAAAAATATATAATTATTTCTAAAATATTTTTTTTAATGTTAAGTAATTTAGTTCCGATTTTCAACATTACTGGCAAACCCATTACTGTTATTTTATTTGGAGCGCTGACTCCACTACGCACTTTTTTTTAAACTTTTGCGGTTGTCTACTCTCATATTGAACCGTATAGCATGTAATTCCTGTTTCCAATTAAAATAACATTACCCAATTAAAATTTAATTTAGAGTAACTTAACCTAATTTTTAAAATAATTAACTTCTTAGGTGGCTACGGTTGTAGATTGCTACCTCCTTTCAGTATTGGCACAAAAAGTTATGCAATAAAAATAGACTACGATTAAAAAAAAACAACTTCAACATCTAAATCTTTAATAAGCTTTCTATGGCTACTAGGGTAGTTTGTAGTGATTATCTTAGCTGTTGATTTTCCTTTAAATAAACAAATAAATCTAATAAAATTCCACGGTTACTTTCGATTTCTTTGGGATCCCAAAATCAGATTTGAGTTAAACAATAATTTAATTTTCAAAATCGGTTCACAACACAATATTGCGTAATAAACAGACAAAAAAAAAGATATTCAGTCGAATTGAGATCTTCCTCCTTTTTTGAAGTCGGGTAAATAACTGTATACCAAGACAGAAACAGTGATTAATCCAGCCATGTTCTATTCAAATTTACATCAAGTCCAGAATGGGCCGGCAAGCTTCTGCCCGCTTCGCCCAGCCCGAGGCGGGACAAGCAATATTTACTCAAGACTATAATTCCGCTATTACACCTAGCGACCGAGGTGCTTATTATGGGGCAGGGGAAAAAATGTCACTAGGGTTAGATGTATCGTGTCGTAGGCTTGAGACACCTTAAATTATGTAATGTCCGCTTATTTAAAAAATGTTTAAATGATAAACTTTATAAAATTAAAGATCCATGTCCAAATTATAGATCACGCTCCAGTTATCTCCAGGTATTCGAACGCTGCTTACCACGATCAAAGTCAAAAGTCAAAGTCAAAACTTTTATTCCTTTAGAAGCACAGAAAATAAAAGTTTTGACCTGTCCATGTATAAACTTAATCGTATAAACAAAAAGTTGTCTTGATAGTTCGCTTCAATGTTTTATACTGAGTTGAGAAGTGAATAGAACAACACAGCTTTCTCAGTTTTAAAATTTTGTAGTTATAACAATTTCAGAGTTCTTATTTAAAGGTAACTATTATATGTATGTATGCCTATTATATTAAGTATATCAGAATTATCTAGCACCCGTAACACAACCTTAGAGCTTACCATGGGGCTAGATGTTGTTGCGTTAATTGTCTGGAAATATTTATTTATTTCTCTAGATATTTTATAGGTGAGTGTTAGTGTGCAATCGCAAAAACTTTTATAAATTATATTTACTTTTCATCGGCGAACGTTTAAATGTTAACATTTTACATTGCACATAATTTGACAAGTTATGTTTGTGTGTGAATTTGAGAAGTGTAATCTATAGATCCATTTTTTTCGTGAATGATAGCCATAAACTAATATTTTTTATTTTAATTGGATACCTTGAGAGGTAATAACTAAAGTAAAACCTATCTCATATAGTATCAATAAATAATCACAAAAAACAGTATATTTTATTTTGTCTACCACCGCCGTCCACAACCTTCCTGATTTAAATTATTTCCATACAAAGGTTGTCTGGAAGAAATTGCTTTAAGCAATAAGACCGCCCATTACGCACCCGTGTCCGCGTGTCATGACATGTCATCTATTCTAAGCAACATATATCCAAGCAGCATCATCATCTGGTTGTAAAGAGGATGAAGAATCTCAATTGCTTCCATTCAAATTTCAGTAGAATCAATACTAGAACAAACCTAAAGGAATTGGAATTTGCAGAATGTGAGGCTTAACCGGTTAGGAAACTTAACTAAGAATTCTTTTGACCAACCCGCCTTTAAAAGAAAAGAAACAGAGTTGGTCCATTCGTTGCGAGGAAGGAGAAAAGGATCACAAAAACCGCCAAAAAATTTTTTTTAATTCTTTGTTTCAGCTTAACGAATTTTAGCATATTATTGCAATCACAATTTCCATTAGCGCCTGCTCTAAACTGTGTATTTTGAGGTATCTTTATAAAATAATAGTTATTGGTACATTTAAATTCCTTATTTTTTGATAAATACACTTCTTTTTTGTTTTTGCTCATTCATCTCACGTTCTTTCTTGAACCATTAAGAGTTACTCGTTAGTTTGAAATTGTACTTTTTTTTTAATGTTGGATAATCCTTCATTTGACCACAGTCTCACCTAATATAAAGTGACGATGTGGTCTAAGATGGGACATGAAGACTTAGAAGAAGAAGAAGCTTCTCCGGGCCACATTACGAAAGACGAAAATATCGCTCTTTTAATGTAAGCAGCGCGCTAGTAATAACCCACATGTCCATACAAAAATTTCATGTCTTATTTAGCAAGACTAGACACTATAATTATCAATCTTTAAATATAAGTTAGTATATAGCAATTTTACTTCTCCATTACATCTCCTTGGAAACCACAGAGAACACCGCAAAGTGGTATATTAAGGGAGATTATGTATCTCATTCATTGTATGAATTAATACGATCAAAGTTAAACTTGTTAATCCACACAACAACATCTAGCCCCGTGGTAAGCTCTTTATTTATTTATTTATTTAAAATATTTATTTTATTAAACATATTAAACACCCAGACCAAGGAGAAAGTCCTTGTAGAACATACAAACACTTGACGGGAATCAAACTCGTTGACTTTTACGCCGCCGCGGACCTCCGCCCACCGTGTCACTGAGGCAGTTAGGATATTACTTTATACTGGACATGTATGGAATTCGTTTTTTCAGTTGAAAACCGCAAAGACCCTCTATTATGTTTGTATGTAGAAATAAACAGTCTCAGTATGAGGCCGGGATTCCTAGTGATAGTGATAGTTTCAATCTATGATTGCATCTGTAATTGCTAACTATTAACTATAGGCAATTACAGATGTAATAATTCATTGAAAGAAATTAATGATTATGCGCCACTATAAAAGACGGAAGTGAAAAAAGGCGTTTAAAATTGAATCAGATCATAAAAGTCGCTACCGAGAAATAGTAGGACATGGAAAATAAAAAAGTGGAAAAAATTGCGACTGTGACTAATTTTGCAAAAAGAAAATTATGTACAAGGAATAACTTCGTTTGGGAAAGTCATCTAACAAAAATTTTGTTTGATTAATATCCATGGGATTAACAGAATTCGCGTTACTTATTATTCTCGAGAAAAATAACATTTCGTGATCTAAATCCGGTTGCTATAAATTGTGGTAGTAATAATTATCAATAACAATGTCATTTATTTAACTAAAATTAAAAACAACATACTCAGCTATACTCCAAAGTTGATTATTTGACGAAAACAGACAGTCGAATCGCTTGCAGAAAATCAGTCATTTTTCATTGTATGAAAATGTATTATCTACTTAAGTTTATTTGCTTAAAACAACGGACATGACTAATTTTTGGTTTTGAAAGCTATTTAGAACTTTTTATGAGATAAGCGTTTCATTTTCGACACAACGCTGCGTACGGTTGATTCATTTAAGAATTAATAATAATTATGCTTTGTCTTTGACCGATATTAAACATTACTCCATGATAATTCCCATAAAAGCATTAAAGCTCATAAAATATCTAAAATTAATTTGAAATTCGCTGCAAGATATTTAAACTGAATTGACTTTTGCTGATACCGCCTTATAAATTAGTCAATTTTAATTCCAGTTATAATTACAGTTGAATACAAGCGATAGGTTTATTAGGGCTCAGTGGCAGACCACCTGACCGGGAATCGAACCAGCACTGTTAATCATAGACGACAACTGCCTTCGGCGGGCGGTTACTCAAGCAATCGGAATGGAAGGAGTTAGAATGAATACGGGTTTTCGGCGCTGGTTCTCTATCAATAATCATTTATTATTTATTTATTTACAATGTTAAGTATAAAAATGAATCGCAAAATGCGTTAATGTAATAACTCAACAACGCCTAGACCAATTTGGCCAATTTTTTTTACAAATGTTTGTCGGAGTTCAAGGATGTTTTTTACGGCGAGAAAAATTCGAATAATTGCCGGGGAAAAAAATTAAATAAAAACCCGTGCGAAGCCGGAGCCGTGTGAATCAATGGGCGGCCTTAGCGCTGAAAGCGATCTCTTCCGGGCAACCTTGGGATGGACACAAATCAAAAAGCACGAATAAGACGGGAGTAGCAGATTAAAATGGAGATACGAGTATTAATAAATTAAATACAGATGAAAAACAATATTACAGGATTTATATTTTTTACCAGAAATGTAGGTACAAATCTTTTTTTCTTTTTATTATGATGGATAAGCCTTCATTTGATTACAATCTCACCTGATGTAAAGTGACGATGTGGTCTAAGAAGGGGCACGGAGACCTAGAAGGTAGATGGCTTCTCCGGACAACATTACGAAACACGAAAAAATCGCTTCACGCACTGGCCCAGCCGGAGGGTGGTGACTAGCCGCGGCCGAAGCCTACCACCAGAGACTGTTCTTAGCACCACCCGGAGGTCACGTGTAAGGATTCACTCATTTGACATCCGTCAAACTTTCAACTTTATAATTGAAGACATCACAGACAAAGATTCGTAAATATGCTTAGCAAACAACTTCCTAGAATTGCCGAAAATAGGGTCATCTATTTTCACAACAAATTATGCTTTGTCTTGGACTCGTACTTTTTCGTATTGAGCGATCGATCTCATTTCAAGTGACATCTACATGGCTTTAACTTACCTTGGTAAATTTACCTGGTAAACTTACCTTGGTTGGTGGTTTAATCTTTCATTATACAAACATGCAAGTAATTTGAGTTCTGTATTTTACACCCGAGAAAGGAATGGAGTGACATGTGACATTGGGGAGATATATAGGTACCCTGCAGTATAAAAATAAGTAGATACTAACATTATTTATTTTATTTTATTATTTGTTTTAGTCTTTTAGAACCAGAGTCAAATCTTTTTAATCACGATTACTTTGTAATTCAAATTTATTTATTTCTATTGATATGTTTATATCTAAAGAACAGTATTCACCTGCGTTCACTATAAAAGCCTGCGCGTTGAGTCGAACCCGCGAATATAAATCCGGGCGCACGATTAAACCGAGACTAACAATGACAGGCGATATGGGCGGCGCTTCTGATGTCCCACAGCGACCGACCATATTCTAAATTACTGTTCTGTTAGATATTTGAAGAAATTGGAAACGGAGAAAACTACATTTAGGCCTCGCACGTAACCGAGTTATAATGCTCGAAACTGTTTTTTTTTTAATAAAAATATAAATACGGGTAAATAGCTACGTGGTAAACTCTAAGCTTGTGTTACGGGTGCAAGACATCTGATTGACTTAATATAATAGACATACACGTGCAATAAAGTTAATATCTATCTACAACATATAAAAACTACAAGTTGCATCAATAATGTTTTAACGAAAATATATATAAGTTGTATAAAATTTAGCTCGGCATTGTTTTGGTAAGATCTACTGTGTCGTGTTGGGATATATCAAGAAGCATCCGACTCGTTTACAGGCTGTCTCAAATACCCTGCGAAAATTTAGAACCAGCTCACGGATCAATACGTCATCAACTGAATTCATTTCATATTCATTCATTTGATTTTTCTTCATCTGTGAATTGTCGAAATTTACAAGTCGCGCGTTGGTATAGCATCTTTACTATTACTCAGTGCTCGATGTTGTCACGGGAGTAAAGAAACGTACCTCGTGTGATGTTGTATTTCAAGAAGAATCTAAAATATTTACGTTTCAAAGTGTAGTACCTAGCGCAATAAATTCGGTGTCTTTTACGTTCCTATCTCTACACTGTGTTTCGCAGATGCAATGGTAAATTTACGGCTCTAGCCGCCAAGTTTCGTAGATAGATCAACGTCACATTTTTCGTAACGAGTGGCTGAGTCTGCGTTGAACACGGCCAGATGCAGAAAGAAACATAATTTAACGTAAATGAGAGCTATATGTTACTGCCAAACTTTTATACATCATAAATCGTGCTAATTGTCCAATTAATGTTTCAATGAGCAGAAGCTTTAACCTTTTCAGAGCTATTATTAACAACTTCTGGACTAAGTAGTCCTATTATTTTCCAACATTCCGCACTGTGTGCACCGTATAAACACGTAATTAAGGATTCAACGCTTGTTTTCCTAAGCTCATATATTATCCCTTTATAACCCGGATAAAGAGACATTCTGGGAACCTGTTCCATCATCGACCATGTCTAAGGCCGGAATTCAGAGTGGCACATAATCATTGATTCACTTTCAATCAATTATTACACCTGTAGTTGCCTGTAGTCAATTGTTGGCAATTACAAATGTAATCATATATTGATAGTAATCAATAATTATGAGGCGCTATGATGATTATGAATGATGATATGAATGCTAAGAATGAAAGCTAAGTGGCTTGGTGGCTAAGTGGAAGCACGTTAATAGGTATTAATAGTTATTGAAAAGTTATCTTACGATAATATTCATCAAGATGAATCATGCGATCATAAAACCCATTGGGCTTATTATGTCCTTCTATAACGTAGTTCCTAGGGCTATCCTTCAGCTTCTTCCTCATATCAGCGTTAAGTCAAAGTCAAAGCTTTCATGTCCTTAGTAGCACAAGGCTTTAACTTAAAGTTAATTAAACTATTTTTTTAATAAAAAATATACAGGAAACAACGCTGCTTAAAATTTTTACACTGAGTTGAGAAGCGAATGCCATTTTAATATTGCACTGTAACGCGATTTAAATATGCTTGAAAGCTTCTGTTGAATTTAACTTGCAGAACTTCATTACAGTCGAACATCAGCACAAGTGAAACTAAAAATACTTTATTATAAAAAGGCTAGGTATAAAGTGTATATGTACATTCTACCGTCCTAAATATTGACTATGTTGATAACACAAACTGTTTAGGTACACTAGGACCGGAAAGTATAATTTCGAACGATAACATTGTTACAACGAATGCCAAATCATTTCCCCAGACGGGGTGTCCATAAAGCATGTTCGAATAAAAATGCATCGATAGGGCAGCGGGCGCGGGTGGCTTGAATAATCGAACATACGCCTATCGAGTCCTTTCTGTCACTGCTTTTGTCCAATAGTTTCGTGTTTTGGCCTGTTTTATTTGAAAACGGGGAATTTTAGAGATAAGAAATAATTTAAATAGTACTTTGTAAATAGCTAGCAGGTCTTGGTTATTATTATCCGGACAATCCACACAACAACATCTGGCCCATAGTACGCTCTAAGCTTGAGTTACGGGAAATAGCGATTGATTAACTTAATATAATAGACATACATCAAGCACCCAGACTAAGAAGAAAGTGCTTGCAGATTCTACAAACACTTGACCCCTCAGCGGGAATCGAACCCGCTAACTCTTACTCCGCAAGCGACCCTCGCCCAACGCTCCACTGAGGCATATATAGGTCCCAGAGACTCGATTGTTGTATGGAACGATACCACATGGCGGTAAAGTTAACTTGAGTCTGTAGAATGATGTATGAAACTAATCCGCTCATAGAAACTCAATTTGCGGTCTAACTTTAAAACTCCTTTTTTTCACACGCAACCTTTTATAAATAAATCTAAATTTAAAATTTAAGAAAAACCCCCGATTCCAATGCCATAATATCCTTAAACGTAAAACAACATAATATTATGTAATGTGGACACGATGCGATTTCATTTGATACCCCACACTAGTATATTTGCAGATTTTCGGTTTTCCTTACCAACTCTCAGCCCCATAACTTTTAAACGGCACAACCGATTTTCATGAAACATGTCTAAGAACACTCGCGCCAGACTCACCTTTCATACAAAAAAAACTAAATTGAAATCGATCCATCCGTTCGGGAGCTATGGTGACACAGACAGACTGACAGACACACAGACAGACAGACAGACAGACAGACAGACAGACAGACAGACAGACAGACACGTCAAACTTATAACACCCCTCTTTTTTGGTCGGGGGTTAATAAGACATAAATTTTCCCTCAATAAATGTAGCCTTTACCCTTAAAACACCTCATCATTTATGTTGTATTTACTCTATAACGGACTATTGTAGATGGGTTAATTTTACGTTATATTATTAAAATATATTGCCATCATATGTTATATACGAAAGAAACAAATGATGTTGACATTTTTTCAAAACTCCACCCCTAGGTGACATTTCACTGATAGATACAAAGATAAATTTATTAAACGTTCGGCCCAGTTTAAACTTTAAGCTGGCAGCCCGTAAAAACGTTGATTACTAGACATAAATCATAAACCACTTAAAATAGCTAGAATTAAGACGTTGACAACTAGATTATGGGCATTTGCTAAGTCCCTTGATGTTGCTAATAATTGTACAAGAATTTAGAAAATATCGCTGTATTTTTCTAAATGGTCACCGTTTTGTCACATTTCTGTAGACAGTTGACAATAAATACTACACTCGAGAGCAATGAATCCGGGTCACTCAAAGAATCCAAAAAATCTCGGAAAGTAAGAATGCTAGGTTAATGCAATAAATTGTATTTAATAGACAATTTAATACTCCTTAAATGAAAGTTAAAAAAATATGAGTCACCATACATTTTATTTACACAAAATTACATAAAGAAAAAACACTGCTGATCTCTCCTTATATCTCCAAAAATAGGAAACATGAAATTTTTGAACTTAATGACGATTTTCTTGAATTTCAATACTTCGTATTACCTCCTCGTGCTTCCATTACTTCGTTTACGCGGTTTGGCATGCTGTACACCAAGGTCCTTATACGATTTTGGGGAATATTCTCCCATTCCTCTGTGAGAGCAATTTTGAGCTCAGGAAGCGTGATTGGGGGAGGGTTTCGTTGTTTTACGCATCTCCCTAGCTCGTCCCAAGCATGCTCGATCGGGTTGATATCCGGGCTGCTATAACTAGGTGTACCACAGCACGAGAAGACCGATACTTGGTGAACACCATGCTTCGAAATCGCTTTCTCACAGGAACTGAACTCACAAATCAGTTTCGACGCCTCGGAGGAAGTAACCCAAGTGCATGGACAGTAAGACGTCGGCTTGCTGAATCTAACTTAAAACCCCTTAGACCTGCACTTCTCATTAAGCTGATGAAGTAAAAAAATACGGATTGCAAATTATAGCAATCGGACTACAGAATAACTATTTTTGTGTATAGTTCTTGTACTTATTCCACGGGTTTAACTGACAGTATATAGTTCTTCTATTTATTCAAGTCCACTGACACTTGAAACATGCACAGAATAAAACACTGTATCTATTTAAAAAGCAACTATAAAAATATATGTAAATGTACAAAATATGCAAAGAACATAAAAACAGAACTAGGTAGGTAAATTAATTACACTTTCAATATTTATCTTGTAACAAAATCTGCTAACACAATCAATAGAATAGCCATGAAATAAATTTGTAGAAAGTAGAGCCTAGCCAACATAAAAAAACCAATTAATCATGCAATAAAAAAAAACGGATACTTTACATGACTTTACAAAGATACATACAATTATAAGTTAAACCAATCGCGTGCGCAACATAGCAACATCGATATTACCAGGCAACACCATTGGTCTATGTAAAATGTTAATTATTTTCAAAGAACCATTTAAATTTATAAGCGTGAAAGAAGTATAAAGCTGTCCATTTTGTTGCGATAGAGCTTTCACCTTTTTATAGCTAAGTTTATGTGAAGTTATGGTGATGATAATCTGTTCGCTTTTATAGTAGAGAATACTGAAGATGCATGAAGATTTCTGATATATCTTAAGTTCTTAAAAACTATGTTTTTATTTGTTTTATATAAAAACTTTACATGCCACTGTGTTGACCGTGTTTTTAGATTTTCATGCGAAAATCAACGTATTTCCCAGACTTTAAGAGTATACTGACTTTATAGTGTGTATTAAATAAATGGGCTATCTTTATAAATATATTTCTAACACTGAAATCATTTTCAAAGCAGACAGCTGTTCCTGAGTTTAGAGCGTTCAAACAAACAAACTCTTCAAACCAGCTATGCAATATTAGTTTAGATTAGATATTAATAATAAAAATAATCATAAATAATCGTAAAAATGTAGTTTGTATACTGTTCGCTATGAGCGCACTGAACCTGCGGTCGGATCTTAGCTATTAAGAGTTAATATCTAACTTAAATCTCAACTTAAAATATATTTATTTTATAGGTAATTCAATAAAATCCTTCATACCCCAAGGTTTGTTGTAAGAAAAATATAATAGGGATCGCTTTTGTATTGTAATTATTTATTCTTCGTAAAAACACACTTGGTAACGTACATGCCCCTTGTAAAATATCATAATTTGCATTTGTTACTGTGTACAAAAAGGAATTTTTGTTTTAAAAAAGTAAGTTTTAGTGTTTGATTTCTCACCTGCCCACGCTCCAACCAAGCTTCTTCAAGTTGCATACTTTATTTTTAGCTGGAAGTACGTAGAGGAATATACACATACAAGATAACTTAGACTACCTTGCATACTGAAACACAACTGCAACTGCCTAACCACAAAAACACGACTTAGACTCGCGTTGAGCAGTTTCGAAGCAATAGTTTCAAGGAATTTACTTTTGATAAACAACAACTTAACATATTTCTTAGTCGTGTTTTTGTAAAAACATATTTTTACTCATATTTTTTGTAATGTCTTGTTCGGCAATCGTGAGATAAATAAGGAAACTCCGTTCACTCATTATTAGGTTTATTCCGACTGACCAGAAGGCCGTTGTAGCTACCCTCACATACTTTTTTTCAATCTCACCTGATGTAAAGCGACGATGTGATCTAAGATGGAACATGAAGACCTAGAAGATGGCTTCTCGGGACCACATTACGAAACACGAAAAAATCGCTTCACGCGCTGGCCCAGCCCGGAGGGTGGTGACAAGCCGCGGCCGAAGCCTACCACCAGAGACTGTTCTTAGCACCACCCGGAGGTCACGTGTAAGGATTCAGAGGGTTATCACTTACGGACGTGAACAGAAAAAAACCTCCTATACATACATACACCTATTTTATGAAATAGTAGCAACTACCGCTACTAAATAATATGAGTAAACACTACATTTTAACGCCAATGAAGACACAAACCTTCTTAAAGTAGATTTAAAAAAAAAGAAAGAAGAGGTAAAATGATACTTTGTACGTATTTCTTTGTAAATGACTTTTTTTGTAGAATAATTGTGGAAAAAATATGCTATAATGCAAAAAAATATCTAGAAATAACGCATGCAAATAATATTCAAATGTAGCTAATGAAGCCTAAATCCTATTGACTAAGTCATGGGAGATGATTTTTATGGATGCTATTTTGTTGATAATGCAAAATAATAAAGTAATGTTTGTTTATTTGCTACTCGGGTTATATATATCTACTCAAATGCTTCTTCTTCATAGATAAAACTATTTTGCGACTGACTACCGCCTTACAAATAGATGAAGCCAAGCTGAGCATTTTGAAGAGTTAAAAGAACATGTGATTTTCAAAACTTGGCCAGCGTCATAAATTGAAACCTAAACTCTCCCGTTAAGGGAGAAGTCCCTCTGTCCCAGCAGTGGGAACGTAAATTGGGGTAATAATGCTTATGCTATATCTACACAACTGTATCTCGAAATTTTGCTTACATATAATTGGGAGTACTCAACTCAGCCTTAAAGCCCGAAATATCGAACATTATTCAAACTATTAACATTTAAAACATAAGTATTTCACACTCTGACTGAAGTGACAACAAAATCAATCGGGCGCAGCTCAAGGTAAAATATGGTTAAACATTTGTTATTTAGTAAAATTTATTTTATTATGTCGGCGTACAATGTGGGACAAACACAAGAAATATATATATTTTGTATTACCGGCTCCCGAAAATGCTATAAACAACATTGAGAATGGGAAATTATGCGAATAACAAAGAAAGCGACGCAGAAAAAACGCCTATGCGCCGTACCAATTAAAAATATCAGAGATATCTTCATTTAATGTTTTTTTGTAGGCTTACGCCATGCAACAAATTCGTTACATCTCTAGCTCGCTTGTTCTGTTGCGTGTTTTGATAATAACAAACATAGTGATTAATCCTAAGCTCTTTATAATTACTCTGCCAATGTAAGAAGTATTACTTTCATTAAGGAATTCAATTCGAGCACCCGACCTTATTGGATAAAGTCATTTAATTTGAAGCAGCAATATTTGTTTGAACTCGCTAATTTATATAGCTTTAAATTGCTCTTGGATTAAATATCTTATTTTAAGATTAAGTGCTTATTTCTCAAAATCCGAGTAAACTAAGCAATGGATAGTTACTTATAACAATAATACAATCGTTAGTTATGTTAACTCGTATCTCGCTTTGTCACATGTGACTGTGCGAAATAGTATACACTATATGTATTTCTAAAAGTCAAATTTTACTCGGAGATTATGAATCAGGCCCTAATTTTAATCTTGGTCAAGTAAATTTCATGTTCTGTATGCTTTTTAATGAATATGATAAATAAGTGACTTTGAAACAAAATAAAATTAAGTGAGCAGGGTCAGAAGGTGTGCATGTGAGTGTTGTTACCTCCGATTTTCACAAAAATTGTGAGGATTTAGAAAAATTGACCAAAACTAAAATAAAATGTTGTCATAGAAGTTTAAGCAAAACCATTTTATTGCTGATGGAGATTTCACTCAAATGAAGATCACGATAAAATTTTTTTTCTATCATAGTATCTCGAATAATTTCCGATTTCATGATGTAGACAATTAAATTTGGCGACAACATAAATATATAGACAACATATCGTAAACCTTATCGTCACTTTTGACTAACGAAATGTGAATTAAAAATACTCTGGTGTCTGGTCGTCAGACCTTCATATGAGGGCGTAGGGTGGGCTATAATATACCACTGGAGTGCTGTCTTCAACTCCGGGGACGACTACCCTGGGATCTCGTGATGATGTCCTATGAGGGCGGGTTTCTGTTTAGTTTAGGTGCAAGAGGTAGCTGGTTTGATTAGCGCCGAGGCCATGTGTTTGAATGTTCTGCAAGCATTTTCTCCTTGGCCTGGGTGTTAAATATGTATTATAAATAGCTAACCGTGAGGCTAGATGTTGTGTGGAATGTGGAATATTTTATTTAGTTGTGTTTTATAACAAAAAATACTCATATAAAATGTACCTTGATAAAGGTAAGATTCACATTTGTAAAACAATGCTTTAGACTAGCTTTCCGCTTTCTGAAGCATAATATCTATTATATCGTATTTTATTTAATATACGATATACATACGTTTCATGATGTGACAAATTTTTTGAAATTAACACGACACATATAGACACATATATGTTGTTTTTTTTTTGTTAACATTATTTTGGTATATAGAAAAATAAAATACGATAAAATTTATATAATGCTTCAGAAAGCGAGTTGTTCAAAATGTATGTCTATCGTAGCTAATAAATATATTTGCATAACATCCATTTTAGCAAACCATAGTGTTTAGTGCCGGTCGTAGAACCGCATCTATTTATTAAATACGACACGACCAAACAATACAAACATTTAAATACATCCTTAAGCTTTAGTCTTCTCTCCTGTTTAGCAAATTATATATGTACCTATATTGATTTTGAAACTTTCGGACATGCCAATACTGTTGCAATTTACCTCATTCTGTGAAATGTGTATCACAAAAGATTTTGAACTTAGACTACAGAACGGTTCTTTATGTGGTTTTATTTATTTATGCAATTATTTAGAGCAAAAGATAGAGTGGTATTAAGATTTTTAAGAGTACGGTTTTTGTTTCCTTTCCAAGCCAGAACAAGCCAGCTAGTCAAAATAGTAGTCGTTGTAGTAGTTAAATACTGATGTCAGGGCCTAAGAGCCAAAAATGAGAAAAAATTCACTATGTAAAAGTTTGTTAAACTTTTAATGTTTGGCTTGTTTTAAAACCACCGCCAACATTAAATAATCGCCAGTCTTAATTGATCACGTATAAAGAAAGATTAAAACAACACTGACAGGCAACAGACAGACAACGACCCATAGAAACAATTCTAAATCCCTCTCAATCCGATCATGACAGCTCGAACAAAACATCACTACTGTCAATGTCTTCACGATATCGATGTCGTGTCGTATTATTGAATAAGCCCATCGCATCAACCATTATACTGTCAAGGATACCATGATTGAAATCTGTAAACATAGCTCGAGTAAGTAATTCGAACAGTTATTACTAAAATTACGATTGGTATTTGCACGACTTGGTCAAGTCGTTTGATCTTACGAAGCGCTTGTCTTTGTCTTCCTGTTTAAATGCGCTTAGGAACTTTTGAAAGTTTCTATCTGTTAAATATGGAGTGATCAAAATAATGTTTTTAATTTAGATGCACAGAATCACTCAATAAATCATTGTTGTTATTTTATAGAAGAAAAACCAAGCAAGTGGGGTCGCACCTCACATCCACATAGAAACTATTAAAAAAATATATCTTATACATTTTTACGAGTATTGTTTTTAAGATTTTATGTTGTCTACTTACACAAAAGTGACCTTATTTTAAAGCTGTTGAAATGTAGACAGTATATAATCTAAAATCACCCACCCATTTTAAATGAAATCGTAAAAGTAAAAAAACATTTATTTAGATGCGACACCTACTTCTATGCTTTTGTCGATAAAATCTAACATACAACACGTTGGTAAAGTATCGAAAGTCTGATCCCTAACAAACGGTATTTCTTGCTAAAATAATAAAATGATGCATTAGTTCGTTATAGTAACAGCAGGCCGCCCTTATAGCGAGGCCCGTTCTTAAATAGAGACCAAATTTGCCAGTGCAGTGTAGGGCGACCACAAACTTTTGGATTAACATGGATAATTTGGTGAATTCCGCGAGTTCAAGGTAGATGCATGCCCTTTCTAATCGAAACAACTGAAAACCCAGCGTCTGGTGCCACCTAGTCCTATATCCAGCATTATACCTACAAAATAATGAATAAACAAGCTGAAATTAAGAAAAAATATAACAAAACTGCGACTTAATTTTTTTGGATTTTTTTGGAGTTTACTCCTTAAGAAACGATTTGAGTTATAAGGCCCGGTACGGAAATTTTATAAGGAGTAAAATCAAGTGTAACACGAAAAGTTGAGGCGTTACGTAGAAAGAGACAAACATATAATATCTGTAGGATTGAACGTGTAATAGAATGAGATGGAATTCATTACACAGCCTATTTCATTCTCGGGGTCTCCTCTTTGCGCGATACTTCGTAGTCTCACTGTATTTTATTTATATTATTTCATAACATACTTTATATATTACGCTTTATTGAAGTTATATAAATAATCCGAATAATTACAGATATATGTTTGTTTCTCTTATCATTTTAGCAGATGCGTTCATTTACCCTTTTTTTCTATTCGATATATATCATAATTATCGTTCGTAAGGAGTAAACTCCAAACGTGCGTCGTAACTGACACACAAACACTTTTTTTTTGAATTTTTAAATTTTTTATAAGCTTTTTAAATGAGAATGGTTGTTACGCAACTTTTAATCAATATAGATCCTACACGGTCTGTCGCATCGAAACATGTTCAGAGAAAACTATCAATGATTTTTGAATACTTATTCATTGAGATCCCACATAACATAGTTTGTGACTACATTTATCTTATATATAAAATTCTCGTGTCACAGTTTTCGTTCCCGTACTCCTCCGTCCGAAACGGCTCGACCGATTCTCATGAAATTTTGTGAGCATATTGAGTAGGTCTGAGAATCGGCCAACATCTATTTTTCATTTTGCATAACAACGTTTGCTGGGATCTGCTAGTTTTTTTTTATAAAATGGCGTCCAGTAGTCACATGTTAAATCTCATCACCAAGTCGAGCAAAAAAGCGGCACGGCCGTACCATCCTTTTCTCGAAGCAATTCAGGCCATTTTCGACCCCCTGTAACTTCGTTGTGGATAAAACTAGAAGACTGAAATTTTCAGCAACCATGTAGGATTGTAAAGACACGGTATATTTGAAATTTCATTCAATTTGAACCAGTATTTTAAGAATTATAACGGGTCAAATTTCGTAATTTTGTCACTCACTGACTGACTGACTGACTGACTGACTCACCGATCATCAAAATTCTAAGGCACTTATAGCAGACCTAGAAGCTTCAAATTTGGAATATAAGTAGTGTTTGGTGTATGAATCAAGGAAAAACTAAAAAATCTAGTAAAAACCGGTATAGAGGGCGCTGTCGTCGTACCTTTTCTCGAAGCAATTCAGGCCATTTTCGACCCCCTGTAACTTCGTTGTGGATAAAACTAGAAGACTGAAATTTTCAGTAACCATGCAGGCATTGTAAAGACACGGTATATTTTAAATTTCATTCTTTTTGAACCAGTATTTTAAGAATTATAACGGGTCAAATTTCTTAATTTTGTCACTTATTGACTCACCGATCATCAAAATTCTAAGGCACTTCTAGCAGACCTAGAAGCTTCAAATTTGGAATATAAGTAGTGTTTGGTGTATGAATCAAGGAAAAACTAAAAAATCTACAAAAGACCGGTATAGAGGGCGCTGTCGCAACGCCACGTATATACGAAATATGTACTAAAGTAATAACAATGCGAAATATAAATAAATCCAATCTAGACCGGCAAAAAGAAAATTATATGGACATATATACAATAAGTAGAAGGTACCGAAAAGGAAAAAAGCAGAACTGTCTACAAAATACAAAAAGAAATGAGATCCCATCAAAAACAATACTTGTCAAAAAAACCAAGTCGCGCAACTCAGTTGTTCTGCGGTAAAAAGTTGTGAGATCCAAGTAAATCCAAGTCTTAAAATTTCGTCTCAAAATTCTTTAATGTTTTATATAAATATATTGAGACTTGGCCATCGCACTAAATAATTGAATTTACACGTGTTTTCAGGCGATTGAATTAACACGTGTTTTCAGGCGATGGCCAAGTCTTAATATATTTATATAAAACATTAAAGAATTTTGAGACGAAATTTGAAGACTTGGATTTACTTGGATCTCACAACTTTTTACCGCAGAACAACTGAGTTGCGCGACTTGGTTTTTTTGACAAGTATTGTTTTTGATGGGATTGTTTTTTTATGATAGATAAGCCTTCATTTGACCACAATCTCACCTTATGTTAATTAACGATATGGTCTAAGATGGAGCATGAAGACCTAGAAGGTCTTCTCCGGGCCACATTACGAAACACGAAAAAATCGTTTCACGCACTGGCCCAGCCCGGAGGGTGGTGACAAGCCGCGGCAGAAGCCTCCCACCAGAGACTGTTCTTAGCACCACCCGGAGGTCCCGTGTAAGGATTCAGAGGGTTAACACTTACGGACGTGAACAGACAAAACCTCCAAAACTGTTACTAATGTCATGGCTTTACTAAGATTAATAAATTGACGTGTGAATCATACAAATTGGTCCAGGCGTTTGATCTGTATAGTGGGACAAAGGAACATACATACATAACATAGACTATTAAACACATTACTGCTTATTTGCGTTGCGCAGTCAGGTAAAAAACAAGATCACCGACATAGCTGGACAGATTAGGTCGTTGAAATGGCAATAGGCAGTTAGGCAGCCATAAAGTTAGAGCGGATGCTAGTAAAACTGAAATCTGGCATAAACTGCGAATCTGCTAGATCAGCCGTCTACAGATGATCTACTTCCTCTAACAGATGATGTTTTATTAAGATAAAGTGACTGGTACATGGCAAAACACAAGTTTTAAAAGTCCAGCTTAATTATACATAAAATTGTGATCATCTGAGAAAATCTGTGTCCAGATGAATGTCTTAGACACTGTTGAATATAAATTGTATAACGTTCGGCGTTTTTTCTTAAATTGGTGGATATATTTTTGTTAACTTGGTTATAATAAAGTCACTTTGTAAAGGTGGCGACTTTCTGTTGATATATAACTGACTATCAAAATGCAAAAATGTCAACAATAATAACGGACTTGGATTCGTCGCGATCTCTCCCTGGGAGACGAAAAATGGCGTTCATTAACATCTTTTTCAGTTTATAATTTTATTTAACTCGACACTGGCAAATTGTCCCTTCAAGCGCAGAGTCCAATTACAAGAAACTGAACTGAACTTAACGGACTTGTTATTTTTTTTAGTCATCTATTACACCTTCGAGCGAAAAGGGGATTCTCAGGCCTCGCTCATCCCCTATGAAATTAGCTAAATCGGGACTGGGTGCTAACACTAAGTCTGCGTTAGTAGTAGTGATGGGGTCAAAGTGGTTACGAGAACATGTCCCGATCGATGGAGTAGAGGTGTCAAATTTTGCTGCAATTTTCCATTTTTTACCTAATCTAAGGTGCGACTGTGCTTCTATGCTAAGAAACAGGTAAGGTAGTTGTTTACTTTTCAATAAAATACCTAGGTACTTGTAAATCAAAACTTTCATTCATTAATCTAGGATACTTGTTTACGTCTGAGTCACTAAGACATCGGCTATTATTCAATTTAACATGCAAATTGGAACAAAATAGACACCCAGCCCAATTAGTCATTGCACAACGAGTTTATACTTCGGAATACTCGGAGCTGATCCAACTATTTCATTAGTACATGTTGTAAGAATTAAACTTTGTAACTGTCAGAATTGTACTTCGATTCTTGTAAGTTTAGTATGAATTTAATTGTCAAATTTCGCAACAAATTATATGTACAATATGAGAAAAAAAACAATGGGTACTGGAGATCAACTACTTTGAATCCTTTAGCCGCTAGTTAATTTTATATTTTTGAAAACCTAACGTTTGAGACACCGGCTCCTTAAAGAGTAAATATACTGATGGGCAATCCTACCGCTTCATCATCATCACCCTATCAACGTTCCCACTGCTGGGACACAGGGACTTCTCTCCTGACGAGAGAGATTAGGCCTTAATTCACCACGCTGGCCAAGTGCGGGTTGGTGAATGTCACATGTCCTTCAAACTGTTTAAAGTTCTCAGAACATGCCGGTTTCCTCACGATGTTTTCCTTCACCGTTAAAGCACGTGTTTAAAGCGCACATAAATTTCTCTAGAAGAAAAATCCAGAGGTGCGTGGCGGGGTTTGAACCCACGACCTTCGGATTGAAAGTCGAGTGTCCTTCCACTTAGCCAACACGGCTTATATGTCCTACCGTTATCCTACCGCTTCGTATGATAAAAAGTGGAGGATTAATTTTTAATAGGTAAGATTTATTATAAATCAAAAATTAACATATGTTTCTTTTAAGTAGCATTGCTAAATAAAGGATTTAGAGTAGTTTCTATCCAGATCCCATTGTTTTTTGTCTAGGGCTAATCGTTAAATACCATCATTGTATCAGTGTGATGTGATGTATGATTTAATTCAATGAATTTATTAAATAACAATTTTACAATCGTATATGAAATATAAAACAATAATCCTTAACAATAATTCACACTATTTAAAGTAAATGAATGAACAAACAATACTAAAAAAATATAAAGCTAAGTTAAAATCTAACACCTAAAATAATTTCACCGAAGACTACCGAGTTGTAATTTTAGAACTTTTTAAAGCTTGTTTTCAGTAGTCTGGTTTATGTTTCTAAATTGAAAAAACAAGCTCCACATATCCTAGCGTATGTTACTAACAAGTACAACACTTACATACTTACACTCAAGTAAGCGCTGTAAAGTGTTTCAAGCATGAAGGCTCAAATAAAAACAATTTTCTAAACATCACATTATCCGCGCTGTCAGAGCCGTTGCAGACCGTGAATAAAATGGATGCAGGCGAGATTAATCTCACAAACGATGATAAATCCACATTGTGGCCGTAATTTCAATTTATACCGCGCCTGTCGGCCGTATGATGAGTCATGGCTAGCCTTTACTTATTACGAGGCTGGCGTAACCGTACGCATAGATAAAAAATATCACGCAATCTTGCACGTAGTCTATGACTGAAAGAACATAATTCGAGATTCAATTTAAACCTTTATGATAATGGTACTCTTTTCTCAGGAATAAAACCTTTTTGTAGCATAGCATTTGTTAAAAGGCCAAGGGGGTGAGAAATTATGAGTAGGTAATATTGTTATTTGACTAACTTTTTTTCAGAGGGCTTACTATGGATTTTAGATTAATAAACACCATGTAAATGGTTTTTTTTTTTCAAGTATATTAAACAAATTTTATAAACAAAAGATAACAACCGGAAATTGTAGAATGAAACTCAAAATATTCGCCTATCCACTGTAAAAGTCATCAAATAATAAATATATTTTTGATGGATTGCTTAGTCTACCTAACTCAGGATGAACTTACTTGTAGTAAATACATAGATGGAAAAACTTTAAATCTCGAAGGATTTAAAATAGCTCCCCGATCCAATGTGTAGAAACGGACTTCCCTCTTTTTTACCTTTAAATAAATACAGTACTTCTTAACATGGTAACTACAAAATTTACAAGCATTCCCTGGTCCCCAACACATGTTATTTATAAAGCCTACTCAAAACAAGACTAGCCTGAAATATGAGCATGCAAAACATTATAAGTGATGAAGATTACATTTATCAATGACACCTTTTCATTGAAAACATGCCACGAAAACACGCACTTGCATGTTATTTTTATCATCCAATCTTACCTCTCCTTTCCGTAGAATGCTGGCTAAAAGGAAGCGATCAACAATTTACAGATACACCTTTAGAGCTTGTTCTTGTTAAGTATATTAATTTTACCTTTTTGTTGTTTCGCACCCAAAGAGTAAAACGGAACTCTACTGCTAAAATTTCGTCTTCTGTCTGTCTGCCACCAGGTTCTACCTCAATAACCGTGGTAACTAGGGAGTTGAAATTTGAGGGGTTATGTATTTCTGTTGCCGCTGTACCAAAAAATACTAAAAACATACATTAAATACATATTTATGGGGGCTCCCATACAACAAACTTCATTTTCAAGGTCACTTGAGTGACCGCTCTGACTGAATATATTTGCACTTT
Organism: Gymnoscelis rufifasciata; assembly: GCA_929108375.1. Lineage (NCBI taxonomy): Eukaryota > Metazoa > Arthropoda > Insecta > Lepidoptera > Geometridae > Gymnoscelis > Gymnoscelis rufifasciata. The sequence goes on from OV815311.1 coordinate 13,970,607, forward strand.
TAAAAAATATATTGTTTTTCTTATTTTTTGTTTTTATTGCAAAAAGTGTGTACAAAAGTGTATACACGGAACCCTGAATAAAATTAATTGTCCGGAAATATTTATTTATTATTTATTTATTTATTTATTAATATAGTTTGAGTCCATCGCATACTTCTCCAAGTTAATTTAAGCAATGGCTACAATGTGATGAAAGCTGATACTTTAGGTTGATTAAGGAGGATAATCAGAGGTTGGAGTTTGCGTCTTTGTCTTGAGTTTTGGTCTAGATGACGAGATAAAAGTCGTGTCAATAACTTTAAAAAAGTATACATCCATGGCTATCTTAAATTTATAATGGCGTTGTGATATGTGAAAAAGTGGACAAAATAAAACAAGAAGCAATCATTAAATAAAATAGTATGAGTTATTAAGTGTAGATAGAATAGATAGAAAATTCTTTATTACAGACACCAATAAACTTAAATACTAAAATTAGTAGTGTAGTTGGCTATTAAGTAAAATTTGGGTCGATAGTTTAAACAGTTGTCAGTCATTTAACTGACTGACAACTGTTTGACTTGATGTCTATGAAAATAATGTCAGAATGAGACTGGCCAATGACAAACCATATTAAATTTTTATCCAAGATAAAGATAAAGATAAAGAAAACTTTATTGTTAAATTGTGTACATAGAGATCTTACAAAGTAATAAAAAATAGTATCAACAATCATTATCCGCTAGGACATACAATAAGTACAATCTTATAGATAGGTACACATAACATAAATGAAACACAAAAGTAGGAAAAAAAGTGTAAACTGAAACCACAATTTGACATACCAACTAGAACCTGTGGTATTTTCAAGTCATCTGTCAATATAGTATAAGGACGACCAACGCTGCGCTAGCCGATCCATTCCAATCATCTTTTCTACGGGCTATATGCCCACTGCCACCGTAACGAGTCAATCTGTTTGGCTATTCTTTTTTTAACCCCCGACCAAAAAAGAGGGGTGTTATAAGTTTGACGTGTCTGTCTGTCTGTCTGGGAAATCATAGCTCCCGAACGGATGGAGCGATTTCTATCTAGTTATTTTTGTATGAAAGGTGAGTTTGGCCCGGGTGTTCTTAGACATGTTTCATGAAAATCGGTTGAGCCATTTAAAAGTTATGGGGGTGAGAGTGGGGAAGGAAAACCGAAAATCTGCAAATATACTCGAGTGGGGTATCAAATGAAAGAGCATCGCGTGCACTAAATATTATGGTGTTTTACTTTTAAAGAAATTAAGGCATAGGAATCGAAGGTTTTTCTTAAATTTTAAATTTATCTACATAGCATAAGTACCCCTATTTGCGTTCCCAATGAATAGAAAAGAAAAGTTTATATGTCACAAAATTAAACAAAAACCCTTAAAGTTAACAATAAACAATGAAAAATCCATTGTTGCGCGGCGGGGCTCGAACCTACGACCTCTGGAATGAAAGTCGAGTGTGCTCTTTCTTAGACTCACCACAATTCTTACTCAACCTCACTTGACTGCCTCAGTGGCGCGGTGGGCGGAGGTCCGCTTGCGGTGCAAAAGATAGCGGGTTCGATTCCCGCCGAGGGGTCAAGTGTTTGTATGTTCTGCATGCATTTTCTCCTTGGTCTGGGTGCTTAGTAAGTATGTATAATAAAAAATATTTATCTATGTATGTCTATTATATTAAGTATATCGGATGTCTAGTACCCGTAACACAAGCTTATAGCTTACCACGGGGCTAGATGTTGCTGTGTGGATTGTTCGTCAATATTAAATATATATTATATTAACCACCTAAAGCAACAACCAGCATATTATTTTCCATTATTCTTTGGTACAGCTGTTTAATAATAGCTATGTAAAAACCCGCGGGGTGGCAATAACAGAGATTGCCGTATTTAGATTACATTTAAACACAAATGTCATTATCTTGATAATATCTGGTGCACATGTAGTCCACAAGCGTACACATGTAAGTGTGTAGTTCGTGTATGTACACGTGTACATGTAATTGATACGTGCGGAAATTATATCGATGATTCGTATTTTGATAAAGGATTGTAATCAATACAGGAAGACCGACGATAGAAAAGAATGTGGGCATGTTGAAAAGGCATTTAACTAGCGGGTTATGGTGCGGCTACATAAGTGGCCTACGGCGAATATTCGTGTCAACGCGATGTGTGTGGCCGGGTACATCGTTGGAAAGGGAAATATTCGGGCGGTGGCTACAATACGTCAATACGGAATATAGCAGTGCGCAACGCGTTACAAATATTTGTCCGCCTATTTAGTTTTTTAGGAACATCGCGTATCGTTCACGATTTTAGCGCGCCAACGCGACACGAATCAGACCATCAAAACATATATTGCAGAATTTTATATAATAGACGAGAATTTTATATATAAGGTTGTACTAAATCAGGTACTCGTATGTAACGTATTAGTTTTAAGTTCTCTTTTGTATTGTTATACTTTAAGCAATAAATGTTTTTTGAAGTGAAACTTCTTTAGAATCGTTGTGATTTCAAACCGTATGCAGCGGAAAAATCGACAGGTAAGCCAATCTTAAACGCTAACAAGGTTAAGCAACGTTGCGCGACGCCAGTACCTGGATGGGTGACCGCCCGAACAAAATCTTTTTGCACAGTATTTTTTTTTATTCATTACATCTTTTGTCGATTTACTGAAGTTTCACTTCTATCGTGTGTGAATCGCACACACACCTTTTTTATTCTTTATTTTCTGCCTTTGACTGCTTCAGTGGCGCGGTGGGCCAAGGCCCTTGCGGCGCAAGCGGTAGCGGGTTCGATTCCCGCCGAGGGGTAAGGTGTTGTTTGTATGCTCTCCAAGCACTTTCTACTTGGTCTGGGTGTTTAATAATTCATAAAAATATATATCTATATATGTACCTCTATATAACCATTATTTTAAGTATATCAGATGTCTAGTACCCGTAACACAAGCGTAGAGCTTACCACGGGGCTAGATGTTGTTGTGTGGATTCTCCGGAAATATAAATATGTATACATATTTTTTTTATTATATTCTTAATAATAAAAATATTGTATCTTAACGAACAATCGCTAGACCATTTAGGTACAAGATATCTAAAACCATTTTAGTGGTTAAAACGTATATTTATCCTGTAGTTATGAATATAAATAACACTTGTTTTTGTACCAGCTACTTGATCCGAAGTTTGATAGCCGTTTTAGCACTAAAATTATTGACTGCCCACCAACAAATTGCCCAACAAATCCAAAGATATCAGATCAGTACTGAACTTTAGTATGTCTTGTTTTATCTCGAGCTATCATAATTATAGATAAGCTAAATGAAATAATTAATGGTACTATTTTGATTACATCTTAATGTTATTCTCTACAAAATAGTAATGAGGTAATTCTAAAGAAGTCGTAAAATTTAAATACACAGGTATATTTTAACCTACGTATCACTCTATCTATTGTTAAAATTGTGTTAAAATTCAGTGAGTTGTTATAGATCTGAGCAGTGGAAGCGACTTCTTCTTATACGAGTAGGTACTTAATATATTGTTTTTCGTCCCATTGGACGACGCAGGGACGACGATATCCCTCGACGTCCCATTAATGGGATGAAATACTGGGATAGCAGAAACCGCCATTTTAATTTAAAATGTTTGCAAATAGGAAAATGTCCTGTTATACTATACCTACGTTTTTGTTTGTTCGTAAATGGTCACGGTTAACAATTGACAGGTACAGTATTTCCTTAATCTTTTTCATTTTAGTAACTCATCATTAGTTAAGCACTGAATTAAATGAATTATATAGGAAACATATTAAAGCCTTTTAAAATATTATAAACTTTAAAACACCATAGCCGCTAGCAAAATCTTGCTCTGACATCCACAAACTAATATACAATTTAACTTTTAAGTAGCATAAAATAGTGTTGCCAGCGGGTGAAACATGGGTACTGAAGAAAATGGAGTAATATGGGTCTTAATGGGGTAATACCTGATAATTTTCCCGCTAAGAAAGTGTAGGAGCAGTTAAATTAGGAGATATCGATTGATCAGCAAACTATGTCTGCAGGCATTCTGAAATGTCACAGAGTACATGGGCATTGGCTGAATCATTTATTTTATGGAGAATATAGAAACTAACAGCTTAGATAATATTTATCATCACCATCATCACCCTATTAAGGTTCCCACTGCTGGGACACAGGGACTTCTCTCTAGGCGAGAGAGGTTAGGCCTTAATTCACCACGCTAGCCAAGTGCGGGTTGGTGAATATCACATGTCCTTCGAACTCTTTAAAGTTCTCAGAACATGCCGGTTTCCTCACGATGGTTGCCTTAACCGTTAAAGCACGTGTTTAAAGCGCACATAAATGTCTCAAGAAGAAAAAGCCAGAGGATAATATTGCGGGGCTGTATACTTAGTTCACCTCGGTTTATTCACCCGGGTGCATTAAGTACACTTTTAGTAGGTTTTATTCACCTGCTTGGCAAACCAAGCAGTAACATTTAGCCCCGTGGGTGGTAAGTTCTAAGCCTGTATCAAGGCGGTAATAGACGTTAGCTTGTAATTGAATAAAGAGCTGCTCAACTATTTGTTACAGCGTAATGGTGTGGCAACATTTAGCGGCCTAGGCCGAATATTCGTGGTTGCCCGATGCGTCCGGGTACATAGTCACAACGCGAAGTATTCGGGCGAAGATAATGTTTGGCGTGGCCGTGGCTACAACTACGTAACTTTAGAATCTTGTAGCAAGCAACGCGACGCAAATATTAGCCCGCTAATTTAAACAAGAACATCGCGTTAGCCCGTCAACGATACATTTAACGCGCCAACGCGATAGTTGTACGAATCAACTTTTTTTTTCTTTTTTTTTTAATTTATTTATATCGTTTACAAAAATAAAACATTTTTATTTTACACATAAATAGCACAAAAAACCACTAAGGTTTAAACCCGTGCTATTTGAAAAACTGAGACGCAGGTTCTCACTAACCTATTTAGTTACACAGATTATTTTGAAATTAGGGAACTATCTAAACTAACATTAATTGTACATTATTTCTTTCTTTATTTGTACCTGAATAGTCAGATCAAGTATTACTGATAAAGAATTGTTTCAATTTATATTTAATGTTTTACTTTTTAATGTAATAACAATCAAAATCAGACCAACGGACAAGTTCTTGCAACCATTGCTCTTTCAGCTGTGATCGAAGCATTAACATTGAAATTAGTTTAGGAGGTCCGTGTTTTCGGATATTACCGCGGAAATAACTTATTTCTCGCGGTAAAAAGTAGCCTATAGCCTTCCTCGATAAATGGGCTATCTATCACTGAAAGATTTTTTACGAATCGGACCAGAAGTTCCTGAGGTAAATTGCTTTCAAATAAACAAACAAACTTTTCAGCTCCATAATATTACTACAGATTCAGGTTGGCAGGTAGAAAATGCCTTGGCATTAAGCCCACTTTTTGTACAACTCTGTATTTTTCTTGTGCAATAAAGAATTCTTAATAATAATAATAATATTTATAAGTACTAATATGTTTATTGTACCGGATGTTATTACTGAGCTGTGCGTGATTTCACAGTGAGTTAGGAAGTGTAGGAGTCGGCCTAATAAATTTCAAATAGCCTTAAGAGACTGGCGATTTTAGTTTATCTGTGACATCGTCTCTCCTGACATCAAATCCCGCTTTCGGAAGGTTTAGACGAAAAACTATTTACTAATTGATTTTTTTAACAAATAATATGATCTCACTACATAATAAGTGTTGATGTGATCGAGGATAAAACACAAAGGTTCTTCACAAAGTGTCCTAGAAAAACCGCTCATAAAATTAAGGCTGCCCTAAGGTTAAATATCGTTATAGCCGCCTTCAGTAAAAGGTTTAAGTGCTGAGGTATATGTTTATGGTATTTTAATATTTTTGTGTCGTTAAGTGTCGTATGCAATAAAGTGTTTCTAAGTCATATCTAATCTAAGGACTAAACTATATATACTGAATGATAGTTTCAGAAGTTATATAGTTAATATTAGTTTTATAGATGATATTAAAAACCATCTCCGCCGAAATACGCTGGTTTTTATTTTGAGTAAATGTTTTTAATATTATAAAGGCTACCTTTTTCAAACCCTTCTTTTATTTAAGCTGCTTATTTCGTTACATAACGTTACTTGTCATGTATCATAAACATTTATTGAATAAATTACTATTTCCCTTGACTTTTATAACAAAAGTACAAAATCTTATCATTAAACAATAAAGTTTATAATATATGTAGTTAAGCATAAAACCCGTAAATGAATAGTTACGCGTTTTATGCTTAAGTAAATGTAAGTGTTGTAGAAATACCACGAGTATCCATTCGTATATCTTATCCTAAAATTAAAAGCCAATTAGAAGGGTTTATCTCCTTTTACATATGTCAGCAATAATTTTGTAATAAAAATTGGTAACTTAATTAAAAATACATATTAATAGATTTGATAAACCCGTTTCAATTGGATGAGATATCAAAACTGGCCACGAATAAGGTATACTGATAAGCAAAGTGTAAGTAAGTAGCTATTATGCTTTAAATTGTAGAACTTTATTGTTTGTGAATAATTATTTTTGATTGTGACTTGAGTGCTTTGGCATCCGAGCAGATGTTTGACTAAATTGTTTATTAAGTAAATTCTTTCATATAGTGACCTGGTATAAAGCTAATAGTCGTTCCTCTAGCTAGGGATCAATTTCAAATTAAATAAAAAAATATTAAATGAATTTATTTTCAATTACATGGATTGAAAAAAAAAACATATAATTTCATTTATTTCTCAAACAATTAAATTTGTGTCGGAAAGTCATACTTAAAAAATAAATTATACAAAACAATGATTCCTACATAATCACAAAGACATTAATAATATAAATTGCATCAAAACAGTAATAATGTCCGGTGACTATCCCTTGCAAATGAGTTAATTAGACTTTCTATCCAGAAATCCCTTTTTTTCGGATTTTGTGACCAAAACTCCAGTCCATATGTCTACAGAGGATAGACGTAAGGAAATTTTGGAATAAGCCCTCTACGACGGGTAGGCAGTATAAGAAATGTGCACGCAACTTCATTTCGTCCAAAATACTACAAAGACTAAGGAAGTAAGTCTTCAACCAGTATCTGGCACTGGTGTGTACCTATGTAGCGTATAACGTCAACCGACTAGATAACAGATGACTTAACGTCGCTAGTTCACGACGGATAGAGGTCGTCTCCAACCGAAACAGTATATAATAATGACGAAGTACAGATAATATAAATGGAAAAATAATGTATATTTGTGTAGAAAATCATAAGTTCCGCTTTGCTTTGGATCATATGGCTGCTTTTAATGAACTTAAAATAACCTGTAAAGGCTTTTTACATTATGTTCTTATATTAGGTCCTTACATATGAAATTGGCGTTTTTCGTACTGGCCACTTTAATCACAAATTTCTCCTCTTTGGTAAGGAATTCCAAATTCAAATTTGTACAGCTATTAGACTCATGTATTTGTGCTTCGATGATCGTCATTCATTTGTTTTTTTTCTTCTGTTTTTTTCTGTTTGCGTCACTCATTTTACAAAATGGAAAACTTAAAATATCGCATTATTTACGAGTACGAGTTCCGCCGTGGCACTAGTGCTGCGGAAACAACTCGAAGGGTGAATGATGTGTATGGCGGTCGTGTTGCAAAAGAAAACACAGTTCGTTTTTGGTTCCAACGTTTTCGTTCTGGAAATTTCGACTTGCAGAACAAGCCCCGTGGACGGCCTGAGACTCAAGTTGATAATGAAGAGTTGAAGGCTATTGTGGAAGCGGATCCATCGCAAACCACGTCCGAGTTAGCTGCAGGCTGCGGTGTTAGTGATAAAACTGTTTTAATTCACTTGAAGCAAATTGGGAAGATTAAAAAGCTTGAAAGGTGGGTACCTCACGAATTGACTGAAGCAAACCGGCAAACGCGCGTCGACTGCTGCGTTACATTACTAAACCGGCACAATAATGAAGGTATTTTAAACCGAATCATTACCTGTGATGAAAAATGGGTTCTTTACGATAATCGGAAGCGCTCAGCGCAATGGTTGGATCCTGGCCAGCCAGCCAAATCCTGCCCCAAGCGAAAATTAACCCCAAAAAAGTTACTTGTAAGCGTTTGGTGGACTAGTGCCGGTATTGTTCATTACAGTTTTCTCAAATCTGGCCAGACTATTACGGCTGATGTCTATTGTCAGCAATTGCAAACCATGATGGAAAAGCTAGCGGCTAAACAACCTAGGCTGGTCAATCGCTCCACGCCACTGCTGCTTCACGACAACGCTAGACCACACACTGCGCAACAGACGGCTACTAAATTAGAAGAGCTTCAATTGGAAAGTCTAAGACATCCTCCGTACTCCCCGGACCTTGCTCCAACAGATTACCATTTTTTTCGAAATTTGGATAACTTCTTGCAAGGGAAAAAATTCAACTCCGATGGGGCAGTCCAAATCGCCTTCAAAGATTTTATTGATTCCCGTCCGACTGGTTTTTTTAGTAAAGGGATCAATGAACTACCTATAAGATGGCAAAAGTGCATAGAAAATAATGGTTCATACTTTGATTAATTAAATATATTATATTAAAAAATATTCGACTTTTTGTTCCTCCCATACAAAACGCCAATTTCATATGTAAGGACCTAATATTTATTGCGATTACCTACAATTAGTTTAAGTAGTAGTAGTAGATTAGTATTAATGTGTGAATCAATAAATGATTAATTTCTTTAAACAACTAGAAACCTATTTGCAGTAATTATGAAATCCTAATAATGATTTCGCCTAATATTATGAAAGGTTAAATAATATTTCTCTAGAATCATAAACCATCTGTTAAAGATATAATTGCGGCAAGATAAAGTCTAAACACAGTTTAAAGAGAAAGCTTCATAATGCCAACTGTAAAACTACACAATTTATGCCTGCTAATTAAGTGATCTTAGATATCGACTGCTGTTTAGCTAGTAACTGTTTCAACTGCTGAGCGTCCAGTGTTGGCTAAGTGAGAGCACACGTCAGTGTCAAAAGCTTTCGCGCAATCAAGTAATTGTAACTTTTGAGAGTATCATGGTCACCAACAAGATGTAAATTTATAATGGGATATTTACCACGTCAATACTGTACCTAGGTAAATCATAGTAAATCTCCCGTTATTAATCTAAATAGTAAAACAAATAGTTCGCATTATGTACCTACGGCTGTACGGCACTCTAAAATGTATAACACACTGAATGTTTTTTTTAAGCTAAATAAGCTTTCATTTGACCACAATCTCACCTGATGTTAAGTGACGATGCGGTCTAAGATGGAGTATGAAGACCTTGAAGGTAGATGGCTTCTCCATGGATGGATGGTACAGTGATCTTAAAACTTTAATGCCACAACTCGATTCCAAAACCTTAGTTACCTTAAAAGTAAAAGATGCGATGCGCTGCGGAAATATTTATTTATTTATTTATATTCGATTCTTCTTTGCCACTTTCTACTCCCATAACTTAAAAGTCAGTTGTTAAAGTTGAGCCGTTTAAGAACGGCTCAAAGTCTATTTAGGAACAATTCCAAAATGTCACTTTGCATAAAAAAAAGTTGAAATTGCTTCATCCGTTTGGGAGACACGACCAACTTATAACACCCCTCTTTTTCGGTCGGATTAACTACTAATTCTCGTATATTTTCTGACCCCTAAAGCTATATCTACAGCAAACTATCTCCTTACAGCGTCGTTATTTTACTGTTACTACATGTAAACAGTATCAATACCTTTACATTTTTTGCCTCTGCAATTAAAATCATGTTTCAGATATAGTATCAACGGGATCCATTATCAACTTCAATGTTCCAAGATAACTTTCCAATAAAAATTACTCTCAACCTTTGAGTCCACCTGCGATACGTTCACGATACCTTTCCTTTCGATAAATAGATGTGCTCTTTCGATAAATTGTTCGTATTTGAGTCAAGTTGTCTTGTTGTGATAAATTAATTAATGGAATTATCTAGATGTTTCTCTCTTGGTCACGGCGTAGATTCGTGATAGGCAAGGGGTATTGAAATTATTGTGGCGTAGGTATTTACGGGTTATTTGATCGGATTGGTTGATTGGTGTGCTTGAGTGGACTTTGGCTCGCTTGCGGAAGAATTAGGTCGCATTCATGTAGTATCAAAGCCGTGTTTTCTAAGTGGGAGGACTCTCGACTTTCATTCCGAAGGTCGTGGGTTCAAACCCCGCCACGCACCTCTGGATTTTTCTTCTTGAGAAATTTATGTGCGCTTTAAACACGTGCTTTAACGGTGAAGGCAAACATCGTGAGGAAACCGGCATGTTCTGATAACTGTAAAAGAGTTTGAAGGACATGTGAATTAAGCATAACCTAAGCCAGCGTGGTGAATTAAGGCCTAATCTCTCTCCTCAAGAGAGAAGTCCCTGTGTCCCAGCAGTGGGAACGTTAATAGGGTGATGATGATGATGATGTAGTATCCATAAATATAAAACGTCTGCTTTGCAAGTACATAATACTATACAAATGCATATCAATGTGAAAGTAAATTTATTATTTGTCTTGATGATACTAATATCAATTTATATATATACGAGTATAATAACTAGGTACTTATATGTTCAAACCATTCTTAACCAGACAATTATTTTTTTAATCTGTAGATACAGGCGTTTTTGGTAATTTATTGAAATACTTAAAATTATTGTTAAATATTTAGCTCAAATTAAAACAAATAAAAACATGTCATCAATCATTTCATCGCAATCGATCCCAGTTGGTATGTAATTTCCAAATTTAACCGCACTCAATTTTAACCCACCCAATTTTCGTAGTCCGACGGTGTCAATTTGACATAGGTATGTATAAATTAATGGGTAATTTAAATGGTATTGACAGATATATTTCTATAACGAAAGGCTTCAATAATTATATTATCATTGTTTTTAGCCAGGTTCTGGACACTTATTTTCAATGCTCATTAATAGATTTTTTATGTATGTATTATTGCTAATATTTTACTCACACGTGTATAAATGAAAACATGACAGACTGTCCAGATACGATTGGACAGTCTGTCATGTTTTTATTGAGAAATGACTTAAACGTGGATAGTTATGTACATACTCAAAATATATATGCAGCTATAAATGTTTGAATTAAATTTGATAGCTGATCACAAATTATACCTAGTTGCCAGTACCTATAATAATAAGCATTATTACTCAAGATTGAAATGCCGGAATCGTTTGCGCAAGAAGAAAACGAAATGTCGGACGGACTACAATACACGACCTTTCGACCACTCGCCATGCAAAGATTGGTATATACCAAAGAAGCGCGTGTGGGGTAATGCAGCTTACAATGGCTTTTTATTAGAGAGTGTGCAGTAAAAGCAAATCAAAATAATTAGTATATCAGATGTCAAGTGCCCGTTACACAAGCTCAAAGCTTGCCACGGGCTAGATATTGTTGTATAAAAAAAACAGTTTCCCGTTTGTTCCAAAAGTCATACTTATTAGGGAATATGCATGAGACTTGGAGGTTTCGTCTGTTCACGTCCTTAAGTGGTAAACCTCTGAATCCTTACACGTGACCTAAGAACAGTCTCCGGTGGGAGGTTTCGGGTTTTATAATTTAATAATGTACTCTGTAATATTCTTGTACACAAACAAATATTTTACTATCTTTCAAATATAATAAGATACGATAAAATAATAATCTCCAGGTCTTATATTACTAGTGTATTTTACTGAATCCTTCTTGCCCTGCACGAAATCTACGTAGTTTGAGTTGGTCTCGAATCATATGTAGAAACCATTTCTACTCAAAAATTAACAAAATGGCGTCCGACCTATAATCATTCATAATTCGTTGTTTCATGTGGTTACAATTTTAGGTATTAAGTTTTATATATACCCCCTTACATGAGCCCACTTGGGACATTACAACTTTAAAATAGACTTAGACTTTATTAGGAAACTCATTATTATAACATATAAAATATTCATAATTAAATTTAAAATTGTGTAAAAGGAAAGTTTTAAATATAATAATTATATGGCTAGTTTGATTCTTAATTGTTTTTAAAATATTAATATTACCTATGTTTTTGTATTACATATATGAAGTCCTTGAAACATATACCTCTAGAATTCTCTTTGAGGCAAAAATGTTACTTTTAACAATTTTATGTATTTAATAAAAGAATTATGATATGAATCAATTTAACAATCAGAACGGGAGTTACTCACGTAAATACAGAAAACGTAATATAAATTATATCACGAGACAATCATCCTATTTTATATAGACAAGAAGTCTATTCTACCTAGACAGCGTTTCTTCTGAAAAACTAGACTTAAAACTCTTACTTAATTATATTAACAAATTATATTCATCATCATCACCCTATTAACGTTCCCACTGCTGGGACACAGGGACTTCTCTCTTGACGAGAGAGATTAGGCCTTTATTCACCACGCTGGCCAAGTGCGGGTTGGTGAATGTCACATGTCCTTCAAACTCATTTAAAGTTCTCAGAACATGCCGGTTTCCTCACGATGTTAGCCTTCACCGTTAAAGCACGTGTTTAAAGCGCACATAAATTTCTCAAGAAGAAAAATCCATAGGTGCGTGGCGGGGTTTGAACCCACGACCTTCGGAATGAAAGTCGAGTGTCCTCCCACTTAGCCAACACGGCTTTAAACAATATTTAAGGCAACAAATTATATTAAGTTGTTTTAAATATGACAAATAGCACAGTAGGTTGCAACTAATACTTGTCAATACATAATTAAACACAATACAAAAATAATTTGTTGTACAGCCAACAGCAACAGAAACAGATCCCAAAAGAATTATAAAGTAAATTAAGTCTCCATCCAAAGGTTATCTGGAAGTAATTGCTTTAAGCAATAAGGCCGTCCATTACGCATTTTGTATTCAGCTTTAAGTCATTTTTTGTATTTATTTATTTGAAGGAAAATCAACAGCCAAGATTATCACTATGACCAACCTAGTAGCAACAGAAAGCTAATTACAGATTTTCACGGATGTTATTGTTTTGTCCTGGTGTGTAATAAAGAGTTATATTCATATTTAAGTCAAAAGTTACTGACTACTGTTGTTTGATAGAAGTAAAGGAACAAATAACATGTCATAAGTATGTGATCACATTTATTTCGAGCCTCGGTTTTATTAAAATTATGTTCTTTTCTATTAGCTTCATTTAAAACTGACACTTTGGTATCACTTGCGACATTTAGCACGTCACGCTAGAATGTTTTGATTTTTATCATCTACTTTTGCTGTTGAATGTTTACACAGGAAATTAAGTAACAACACAAATTTAATTATTTTTAATAAGTGATAAACCTCACTTTGTAGGTTAAACTATTTTTAAATATAGATATATAGGTTACGGATTTGTGATCTTAATCTTTTTCTGCATACAATTTTAAAATGTAACACAAATGTACAATGGGCGGCAAATATCAAACAAATAAGCCGACAAATAACAAAAAAAAACAAAAATAAATACTTGTTACCATTTGATTAATAAGTTACAGACAGACAGGTGTGACAGAGTTTTAAGTAGCGGCGGTGACATTTAAATAAAGCTATCAATGGAAATTAATTCAATCGATTTGTTCTAGTCATGTGTCATCGTTATATGCGGCCATATATCATACTACATCCTGAATTCAAATGGCTGGAGGATAGGAAAAGTATCTTATCGGCTATCAATTTTATTTTTAGCGTTCCGTAAAACGAATAAGAGAACGTTTATCTATCATAATGTCCTAGGTAGTCATACAATAGAATACAATAAAATATTCTTTATAGAAACACCAAAAAAAATAATTACAAAGAATTAAATGCCATGTCTCCTGTTTTGGAGGTTTTGTCTGTTCACGTCCGTAAGTGGTAACCCTCTGAATCCTTACACGTGACCTCCGGGTGGTGCTAAGAACAGACTCTGGTGGTAGGCTTCGGCCGCGGCTTGTCACCACCCTCCGGGCTGGGCCAGTGCGTGAAGCGATTTTTTCGTGTTTCGTAATGTGGCCCGGAGAAGCCACCTTCTAGGTCTTCATGTCCCATCTTAGACCACATCGTCACTTTACATCAGGTGAGATTGTGGTCAAATGATCATAAAAAAAAATCCTAATTGTAAGCATAGACGTATTTTCGTTTTTGAATTGATAATCATTAATATCCTTAGACTTAGATTTAAAAACATGATCTATGATTTGAAACTACCTAGATAAATCAAATTATACAAATATTATTGAATAAACTTTACTTATATTAATAAGATTACAAGGGTACATCTGTCTGTCTCGTCCATTTTTTAGTCAATGGTTAAAATATAGAGAAATCTCAGACACTGACAGTTGTCAGTTGACTTGATGTCAAGAAATAAAAACTAAAAATTTAACACCCTTATTGTCACGACATGAAGCAAATAAATGAAAATCAATATAGTTCTATATTGTAACAATTTATTATTTTACTGGCAGATGTGAAACAGGGCCTAAAAATTAAAGAAACATACCCGGTAAGTTCACTGTACTTTGGATAACAATGTGACATTAAAATAATCGATGCTATTTCAATATTCTTGGTAAATGCTCTAATAATTATTTAAATTTAAAAATCTAAATAATAATTAATTATTATTTTGAATTCCCTCCAAGTTCATCGAAATAAAAAACATAGATTCTTATAAAATGCTAAATTATTAACCAATCAAAAGAAGTTATCCGTGTTATAAAACGTGTTATAAAAAAACAAAAACAAACAAACATTTAAACATAAATTAAAAATATTTTTTCAGTCACATCCTTTTTATAGCGTTGCAGAATACATGAGTTGTTCATTTTCAAATTCTTAGCCAATTATTGTTTTTAAATATAAGTACCTATGTATAACTAATGTTATTATAAATGTTTTTATGTTGTATGTTTTGACTTGCCTGTTATGTAATATAACGTTATGGTAAATAAATAAATTGAAATTGAAATATAATGTATTTTCCCGCTGTAATAAGTAAGGCTATTTCTAAGGCTCTAGTGAATTTGTGTAAGTTACATCTAAATCGGCTTTGCAGTTTTTGCGTGAAAGCCGACAGACACGGACAGACAGGCGAATTTCCTTTGGCATTGATAATATTAGTAGGGATAAAAAAAGAAATACCATATGGTATTTAATAATAACTAAATAATCTGTGACATCAGAATACACGCGCTTGACAAATTATTTGTTACATTGATAAGTTGATAACCCAGATAGCAATTTCTGAAGCTTACAAATTGTTATGATATTAACCCGTCAAACTTTAATGAATGCATAAGTCATTTACAATTTAAATACAGGCACATAAACACGTAAAACAAAATAAAAAACAAGTGGTACAATGAGTGGCCTTACCGCTAAAAAGCGATGTCTTTCGGGCAACCTTAGGATGGAAAATATCTAAAAACTGCCAGAAAGAACATCGGATAGGATGATACTCCTGAGCTAGAGCAAAGTCGCAGGGCGTGCCACCTCGCACCGTGATAAACCCTGTTATTCCTAACTTCATTGTTCAATTTTATTAATTGCCGTGTAGATCTGTTAAGATTCGCCTGAGCTATGGAGGTGCTTACCTATTATCTTCTTATTCCATCGGCAACAGAATCTGGAATTAAATGAAAGTAGGTGAATACTGTAGCAAGGTATTGATACCGTCTGACTGTGTGTCTTTAGATGCAGCTAGGAATTCGAGGTTTTGCTTGGAATTATAATTTGTATTTTTATTTGTTTATTTAAAGTACCAACATAATTACTAAAATCAATTATATAATAAATATTATATTTTAGCGAAACATTTTTTTCTAACAATTAAAGAACGAAAACTTTATGTCTTATTAAAGTAAATTGTAGTTTCAATATATATATAAATATATATATATAGTTTAAATGCTTAAATCAAAAACATTAAATGAAAATTACGTATACAATGTATAACTCAATTTTTTATTGTCCACAATCTCACCTGATGTAAAGTGACCATGTGGTTTAAGATGGAGCATGAAGACCCAGAAGGTATATATATGGCTTCTCCGAGCCACATTACGAAACACGAAAATCATATTTCACGCACTGGCCCAGCCCGGAAGGTGGTGACAAGCCGCGGCCGAAGCCTTCCACCAAAGACTGTTCTTAGCACCTCCCGGAGGTCACGTGTAAGGATTCAGAGGATTACCACTTACGGACGTGAATAGACAAATTATATAATATACCATAATAAATCTCTTTATCTATTGGAGTAAACAAGAAATTAGATACATAACAAGTACCCAAGATACTAATCCCATTAATCATCTTCTAATCTGCATTATTTCAGCTGTAGAACGTCCAGTCAAAGACTTCCAGTTATTTATTTTACCTTGTCGTCCGTCCATGTAGTTGGTGAACGTTCAACGATGCGCCTGTCAATCCGTGGTCTACTTTTCTGCCCAAGCAACCATTTGTTCTACGAGAGATATGGCCTGCACACTGACACTTAAAGGAGCATAATGGGCGCCTTTATTAAAAAAAATAAGCCATGTTTTTACAATTCACTCAACGTCTTATCACAAAAAAATATATAAAACTTCTCGTGTTAATATTATTAAGTAGCTTAAATTTCCTATGCTAACATCGCAAATAACTATATTTATACCTGCTCCATTATGATTGTAAATAAAAACCAAAAAATTTAAAAGAAAAAAAAAACAATTACAAATTTCACAATTACTCGAAAACTAAAAAAGACGTAGAATTGAGAAGCTTCTTATTTATTTGAAATCTTTTAAAATGAAGAATGTGATCAAAGCCAACGGCAGTATTAAGCCTAATATTCTTTCAGGAAATACCTTTAAAACTTATATTTTTTTGTTCTAACTCTTTGCTACGGGTATCGCAGCGAGTCGCGGGCAAATTTTAGTATGAAAATAAACGAGGGAGCATTATTAAAATGATCAATTTTCCTCTGAACACAATAGGGCTCTGAGCCTCTTATCTTGATTATTAAATTATGAACGCCTAACTGGTTCTCGGGTGAACCGTTTCGACAAGGCTCTGAGCATAGACGAAATACCAGCAAGAACTGAACTGCTTATTTCTTACGGATATCGCAAGGTGGAATTCATAACACGCTTAGAGAATAAATAACACGTCTATCTGTTAAAAATTTTTAGTGTTATGAAATCTTGTCTTTTTATTTTATTCTAATACATATAACTTGCAGGCATTTAATTACAACACTGTTTATGACTTTTTTGTACATAGCCTCAGAGCAAATATAACCTCGGGTCACGGGAGAGCATTTGATCTAAGGTTTAATAATAAGTACATAGGTACCTATGTTTTTATATAAGATCTAATTGTATTTATTATACATAAGTGCTTTGTACACCTTAATATTTTGAATAAACTTTTATGATCATTATTGATGCCAAATCTTAAAATATTTATAATGGTGCTGATACATTAGCGGGTAAGGATTATTCAGCTTTCTTTTTTAAAATATCATCAGATATCAAAGTTGTGAGGTATAAAACGTTAAAAAATTTGAAAAAAGAATACGAGCCGAATTGAGAAACTGCTTTTTCTGTTGAAAGTTGGTTAAAATTAACAAAGTTTTGCATTCATCTACATAATTATGTCATTTACATTATATCATGCGTTCATTATAATATTAACTAGAGTTTTCTCTAAAAAATAACATTTTTTTTTGTACATAACCAATTGAAGTAAATAATATTAATTTATTTACCTACTTAGGTACACGTATTTTGTTGAAAGGTTTTTGTAGGTACTTTATATTTTAGACTTAAGTGCTTATCTTGTGATTAATATGCTCTAGACACCGGATTCTTAAATCTTACCAAACACTGTTATAATTTGAAATGTAACAACTACAAAATAGTAAAAACTGATAAAGCTGTGTTTTTGTACTTGCTTCTCAACTCAGTATAAAACATTGAAGCAAACTGTCCGGACAATGCTATTTCCTTCATAATTTTTGTTTAAAAAAAATTAGTTTTATTACTTTTAAGTTGACCTATCCATGCCCTGTGCTTCTAAGGAAATAAACGTTTTGACTTTAACTAATAATTGTACAGCAAATTAATAATTATTTCACTTCAGCGTTGTAGATTTTAGCTTTGTAATATTGATATAAATTTTTATATATTACTTTATAGCTGACCCCAGCAAACGTTGTTTTGCAAAATGAAAAATAGATAGTAGCCGATTCTGAGACCTACTGAATACGCATATAAAATTTAGTAAAAATCGGTAGAGCCGTAAATTTTATATACGAGTATATGATATAAACTTATAATCTTATACCCATGCCCTGTTAATTTCGCCTCGCAATATCGCATCTGTATCGCATGGGTGATATTTGTATATCCAAGTTAAAATATAAATATTAACTTTATTTTACGATTTTCTTTATTTATGACAGTTCTCTTGGGATTTTGTGTTTCAAATAACGCAGGGACATTGCAATACAGAATCCTCTAATGAAAAACAGTAAAGTATAGTGTACAGAGGTCCAGCTATTACTAAAACAAGGCAAGCGCCATTAGATGCCAGATATACCTCACCAGATGTCGCGGGCCGGCGCTAGTTAATGCTACTTTGTCACGAACGCCCGGACGAAGAAAACAGCTGGTCCAATAATAAACTTGTCGCAGAAGTTGTCCAGCGCCGCCCTAACATTTATTATAGTAAAACACATTGGGTTAATAAAATTGTTGACATCATTATTATTCACTATTTTAGGGTTCCGTAGTAGTAGTAAAAAGGGACCCTATTATTTAGACTGTGTAGTCTGTCACCAGACTTTATACACGAACCGTGATAGTTAAGTGATTAAGTAAATATTATATTCCCTTATTAATTTATTTCTTTGTGTTTTTAGTACAACTGGCTACGACTACTTCTTGGAGTTTTTTTCTGTTCACGTCCGTAAGTGTTAACCCTCTGAAAAGGAACACATGATCTCTGGGTGGTGCTAAGAACAGTTTTTGGTGGTAGGCTTCGGCCGCGGCTTGTCACCACCCTCCGGGCTGGGCCAGTGCGTGAAGCGATTTTTCGTGTTTCGTAATGTGGCCCGGAGAAGCCATCTACCTCTAGGTCTTCATGCCCCATCTTAGACCGCACATCGTCACTTTACATCAAGTGATTGTGGTTAAATGAAGGCTTATCTGACATAAAAAAAATTATTGATATAAAGTTAAGCCACTACTTGGATGGGCGACCGCTCAGACTCAAACACAAACCGAAAAATTGAGTTTTTTAATGCAAACTGTGTACACGGAACCCAGGTGTAGTATGAGTCCTTCTCATACTTAACCAATTTATTTCTTCAGTGATATATATCCTTATAAATATTCTTTACATTATGTATGGGTCAACTCCGCCCCCCGGGCGAGTGTGGTAAGGTGGAATTAACGCAGCAAGTGTTTTAGCACTCTCTATAATTATAATAGATAGAAGTATGTCCTTAAAATAACGGTTTTACGAGGTCTTAGAATTAACCATGAGCCGTTTAGCAAAAGCATACCTAGTCCGTTTCGCATATTTCCAAGCTCTTTCATTCTCGTTCGATATATTTAAGGTTGACTCACTCCTTACCGTATTGGTAAAGCAACACAGTACAAAGACAGATGTAGGTGCCATCATCATAATAGGATAGTTCACAAAAATAAATTAAACCGTTATTTTAATTATAAAACAAAATATCATTTATTTTTCTTTTTTGTCTAGACGCTTTCTTGTGTCGTGTACTAAATTTCTGTGACAAAAGCCCTCATTTCAGATCTATGATGTTCTTTAACTTGACACTTTCTTATTAAATTGATAAAGTGAAGAATAGCTGTCCAGTATTTTGGACAGCTTCCTTTCCATTATATATTAACATTTTGAGTAACAAGTAGGTACCAGTAATGTTTATATTTTTTAATACAGTTGAAGTACTTCAATAAAAGTTCGAAGTCATTTGTGGAAACCTTATTTCAGCTTGTTTGTGTTTTATTGTAATGTTGTGTCCGTTATAGGGTATTGTATTGAATTGTAATAACTAATAAAGGTGTTGTTGTTCTATTCGCTTCTCAACTCAGTATAAAACATTGAAGCGAACTGTCAAGACAATGTTATTTCTTTGATATTTTTTGTTTAAGCAAATTAGTTTTATTAATTGTAAGTTGACCTGTCCATGTAGGCTATGTGCTTCTAAGGAAATAAACGTTTTGACTTTGACATTGCATTTATTTATTAAATAAACCAGCCAGTTGCCATCCCACTGTACCTGTGAGTATTTATGATTGTCAACCAATTGGGTGTTGAGATCGAGTGATATCCCGACGTTGTGTACTAATAGAGTAATCAAAGACGCCGGCTCTAATTGCATCGGCTCGAGAAAACTAAGGAAATTCATTTAAAAATTAACATTTTACACGTCTGATTGCTACTCTATTTTACTAAGTAGGTAAAGCAATACTAATCTTACCACTTCATTGGTATTTCAAATACACTCGGTTTCAAAAATAACGGGTCAGTCGCGCAAAGCCGCATATCTCCCGAATTACGAATACTATCCATATGATAGTACGAACGAAGACGGTTCAATTGAGAATTTATTTATAAAGATGAAAAGTTAAAATAAATATTATGTTCGAAATCTGGAATTATAATCTAAACTACGTCATGTTTTCAGTTTTTTTTTATTTCTGTGTTTTTTTTTTATCCTTTTTTTATTTTAGTACATCGTATTGCCTCCACGGGCTCCTTTGACAGCTTCCAGGTAATTAGGCATGCTATACACTACGTTTTGGAGCGGATGCTGCGGAATACCATTCCATTCCTCCACCAACCTCCTTTACAATCAGTTTAAATAATATGTATAAGAAGTCTTTTATTTCTTTGATCTAACTTTTACAGTCCTGGAGATATTCCGTAGTTTAACAGACCTGTTTGTTTTGGAGCCAAGTGTATTTTGAAATTGTTTCAAACATATTTTCTTTTTTTTACTTAAAAAGGAAATACATTAATAACCGCAAAAAAAAAAACAAGAATTACTATACGAAACAATTTAAACAGTAAACGGGAGTTAATCACGTAAATTTAGAAGACATATAAAAATTACAATAAGTCTATTCTATAAAGACAAAAAGTCTATTCTCACTAGAAAGCGTTTCTTTTATACCTAGACAATCATGTATACATCTTAGTAAGAGATTTTTCTACAACAAAAAAAATATACTTACGGTCGAATTGAGGAACCTCCTTTTTTTAAGTCAGTTAAAAATTCGCTTGAGGTTGGATAAAATGGCAGTTCCACATTGATGGATGGTACTTCCGTATATAATAATATTGAATACTCCACACAACAGAGTGACAATTACAAAATAACAAAGCGTCCAGAAGCATTCACGTTTCAAAAAGTTCAATCAGTTTTTTACTAAAGCTTAAGTAAAAACACCAACACGGTTTTTAGAACCCGGATCTCGCAGTTCCTAGAAATAGTTATTAGAACTCTGATTGTTGAGTTTTGCTAAAAGCTGTTAGCACGGTTTTACAGTGTGCCCGGTTAATAAAAAAAAATGATTTTTAAACTTGATTTAAGACATTCCTTAAGCATAGAATAATAAATTACTACGTCCTTAAGTCACCTTAAGTACTATAGACGGTGTAACACGGTCGACGGATCAACCAACAATAAATACGTGATAGACACCACATAAAGTTACAAATTAGTAAGAAAATAGGAATAGAAAAGATATAATTTTAAATAAATTTCAGCAATAACCTGCGGTTGCGCTTCGATATTGAGCTATATATATACATATTATTTAAATTATATGACTTTTTACGAATAAGGAAAGGAATAGGAATATTACTTTCATTAATTCGATCTTCATTTTTTCTCGATGTAAAAGTAGTCTATGTGTTAAAATAAAATAGGTATGTAACTTTTGAAAGTATCGATAGATAATAGGTAATACATAGATTCGTTTTGGATTTGTATCCATAAAATGGGATTTATTTGCCAATAACTCAAACTAATCATCAGACGGATAAAAGAGTTAATGACTAAGAGTATAAATTATAATTTATCTGAAGATGAATGAATCATCTTATGTCTACTATTGGAATTTATTTATTACCAATTATTTAGCTTTGAGAAAATAGATAGTACAATAAATAGGCACATTAAGATGTTATAAGTCGAAGATTGTCGTTCTTTAAACTAATTAAAATCTTATATCCCGGATGTACACACAGCATCAAATTGATATGAGCGTCTAAAGTTGACAATTACGAAACACGAAAAAATCGTTTCACGCACTGGCCCAGCTCGGAGGGTGGTGACAAGCCGCGGCCGAAGCCTACCACCAGAGACTGGTCTTAGCACCGTGTCGGTCAGGTGTAACTCATTGTTTCATCTCATCAGAGCTATTCAGGGTGTACAAAATTGGCATCTAGGTTCTAAAAACATTTTATTTTTTATTCCTAAACCTAAACCTGAAATCCGTAAATGCTTCTAAAATACCCTTTGAAAATAATATATCTAAAGGCAAAATCTCAGGTAGAAGATTTTAATTGTTAGTTTTTTGTCAAATTATATAGACTTCCCCTAATTAATTTGTATGATTTGTAACATCATTTCTCAATTACACTATGGTGACTACAAACATTATTATTGCCATGAGTTATTAAATCTGTAGAAAACTGACGATTTTATGAATACAAGGTAATACTATATAGGGGTAAAGTTTGTAACGTTGTAGGGAGTAATCTCTGAATATACTAAGCCGATTTAAATGCAATTTGGTACACAGTTTTTTTGATGACTGACTTAGGCTACTTTTGATCTCGGGATAACATGTCATTCCAAGGAAAAATCCTATAAAACGTAGTAGTAACGCTAGTGATTACAAAACGGGTCAAATTGTTTTAAAATAATAAAAGCAATATAAATTGATTTTTGATGACTTTTTATCAGTCAAAAAAGGGAAATCTTCCAAGTAGTTTCCCGAAGCCTAGATACAGCCACCAGGTATCCAGTGCGGCATTCACTTTAATTTCATCTATACTATCATCTCGTGGCGGACCAGCCTAATTGGATAACTGTAATAGTACGGCCTTATTGTATTGAAAAATAACCACGTTATGACGTTAATACTGTATACATACTGTAAGTCATGTTGTTTGTAGTGGTTATAGGCATGATGTCCAAGTCCATGGCGTTTCTTTTAAGGATTTTCCGCGGGAACGACTGTGTTTTGTCGCGGTTAAAAGTAAAATGCAACATATAGCCTTCCTTGTAAGGCTATCTAACAGTGAAATAATTATTCATCATCATCACCCTATTAACGTTCCCACTGCTGGGACACAGGGACTTCTCTCTAGACGAAAGAGATTAGGCCTTAATTCACCACGCTGGCCAAGTGCGGGTTGGTGAATGTCACATGTCCTTCAAACTCTTTTTTTAAAGTTCTCAGAACATGCCGGTTTCCTCACGATGTTTGCCATCACCGTTTAAGCACGTAAATAATTATTAAAATCGCTTAAAAGCGTTAAAACAAACAAACTCTTCAGCATAATGCTATTAGTAGAGTATACATAGATAGGTAATCTGTCGCGTTTATCAATTTGATAAGAAAATGCCAAGACATGCAGCATTCTACTGGTGATGTAGAATTTTAGTACAAATCGCACGAAAGCATTACACCACGCGGAACTCCAATGAACTGTATAACCTTGGTTTGTTTTTTTAATAGAAAAAAGAAAAAAAATACTTATTCATTTTATTTAACTATCTAAATGACTAAATACTAAATATTATTTTTTAGTCCTTTACCCTAAAGGGTAGGTTTTTGTATTTGGCTAAGGTGTTCTTAAATTAAACATTAATACATTTCGTGATTTTTAACACAATTGCCAAGGCCAAGTTTGTTTGTTTATAGGCTTCCTTAACTCATTTAAATTCGTTAAGGTTTCGTTCAATAAAATCTTCAAATTATTGTGAAAAATAAAATTAGATAAGTAATTTCCTTCAATTTGCTCTACTAGTTTTAATGACTGTTAGTTAAGTGTTTCAATTTTCTGCAATTGGCAGATAAAATCGGTTGTTATTCGTAAAAAAACTCCCTCGTATTTTTCCCGGTTCACATCTAAACCGTTCCAAAGAGATAGAATGCGCTACCAGAATCCGTAGAAACATTCGATTGAATGCTGAAGTTCTAAATATATCATAGATTCAACAGATCTTTTCCCAAAGTTCTGTACCTACAGCTTTGTATCCATAATTTCCAAATCCGGATTATAACATTAACAACATAAAACATCACTCAGAAGCCATTTACTCTTTAAAATCATCTCGCGAACCATATAGCTTGTACCTTAACACTTGCACAACCTGCCCTTTAAGGCTGCATTAGCTGCGCGAGATTCGATCCGCGAACACGATCTAAGCACCTCAAACCACCACCCGTCTGGATCACAACTATTATTCTTAGAGTGCGATCCAGTCGACAATAGATATTCATATTCATATTCATTTATTCGTTGATTCATGTGGTTACAAATGGTGTTAAGTTTTATATATACCCTTACATGTGCCCCGTTGGAACATTACAACTTATACAAAAATAGTCTTAGACTATAGTAGGTAAGTAACTTATTACATATTCAATATTTATAATTAAATTTAAAATTGTTTAAAAGGAAAGTTTTATTTATAATAATAATAATATGGCCAGTGAGAATCTTTAATTGTTTTACCCTTTTAACGTTCACACTGCTGAGACATAGGGATTTCTCTCTAGACGAGAGATTAGGCCTTAATTCACCACGCTGGCCAAGTGCGGATTGGTGAATGTCACATGTCATTGAAACTCTTTAAAGTTTTCAGAATATGCAGGTTCCCTCACGATGTTGCCTTCACCGTTAAAACACGAGTTTTAAAGTGCACATACATTTTTTAGAAGAAAAATCCAGAGGTGACTAGTGGGTTTTTAACCCACGACCTTCGTTTAGCTGTAGTAGTTCTCCACATCTGTTTTGAGGATGGCGAACTTTGCTTTAAATCACACATCCACACAACAACATCTAGCCCCGTGGTAATCTCTAAGCTTGTGTTACGGGTACTAGAGATCTGATATACTTAATATAAGACACATTTATAGATATTTTGTATTATACATAATTAAAAACCCCGCCCAAGGAGAGAGTACTAGCAGAACTTACAAACTTTGACACACTTGACCCTTCGGCGGGAATCAACTCGCTACCTGTTGCGCTCCAAGTGGACCCTTGGTACCACCTTGAGGCAGTCGGCTTTACTTCCTGTAATGGGCTCTTATGTGACTACTCAGACCAAATTTGGCGCTCTGTTATCTTTTACAACTTAAAGCCTTTTGAAGATAATTGCCCTATTTACGCTTAGTCCTTGAATACAGTACAACTATGTTAATGTTAAACTGACTTATGTGTCTTACGATCGCAAGATTGTCGCAAAAATTTGGGAAAGTAAGCTACTTGATAGTCAAACGCGCGTCTTCATTTTATTGTAATTGTATAAAATTTGTGTACCCAAAATCGGTTCAGTTTGTTATACCTAAAGGGTAATATGGAAACCAATCTGTATGGGAAAGCCTAAAACTATAAGATTTAAAAATATCTCTTAATGAGTTTTGATAAGTGAACAGTTACTGATGCCTTAACCTTTTCCTGGATAAATTTAAAATGAAAGATTAGTTCTTAAGAACTATATAATCATTGATATTAGTGACATGAAAAATTCCATTCATACATTATATTTACCTTGGGAATGCTGTTTCATTTCTCCTTAATTCGGAGTTGTTGTGAATTTCTGAAAATATATAACGTTTTTATAAGTTTGACTTTTCTATCTGTCTGCCTGTATGTGACATCATTGCTCCCGAACGGATGAAGCGATTGCAATTTAGTTTTTTTGTATGAAAGGTGAGTTTTGCGCGAGTGTTTTTAGATGTGTTGGATAAAAATCGGTTGACCCGTTTAAAAGTTATGAGGGTAAAAGTGGGGAAAGGAAACCGAAAAATCTGCAAATATTAATAATCTCGAGTGGGGTCTCAAATGAAAGCGCATCACGTGCACATTACAAAGTAGTATGCCATTTTTCTTTTAAGAGAACTAAAATTCCGAAATCGGGTTTTTATTTTTATTTTAGATTACTAATAAAACTTTATATTTACTGAGAAAAAACCCGCTACAAATTTCAGTTATACCTATGGACACAATGCTGTATCCTAAAGGCTGGTCCAAAATACATACTCCTCTTATCCAATTTATCCTCGAAGCTTGCCTACAAAACGTGTATTTATAGCCGACCGTTTACGTACAAAATAACCGATTAATATTGTCAATTGTAACGATTTAATACTGAGAGTACCAGGAGCTCAGAGGCAGTGCAAATGTCTGAGTAACAAATCGATTCGACCTATAAACGATGTGCCAGTGGCGCCGCCATAGATTGAGACGTGAAACTCTTTTAAGTGTAGAATGAGATGTTTTTTATGTGAAAGTTTGAAAGTCAAATCTGAAATTAAAACGATCGCGATTCAACAGTATTTTTTTTTGTTTTTGATAATCGACTCCTATTGTTTTATGGTTGAAAATCTTTCCTTCAAATCAACAATGTCTTCCAAATCATTTTCTGTTGACGGCCATATAGCCAGTCACGGACGCCATCGAAATAAAAGAAAAAGAAGAGTATTTTAAATCTTTACAATCCTCTAAGGAGGAATTTTTGACTGATAAGATGAATTATTTTAGACTAATATTCGTGAAAGCTAACTCTTAATAGATAGCCGAATAGTTTCATAATTATAGTGAGTGACACAATAGTTATTTAAAAAAACCACGAACCGGCACTCACTTAGTTTCTAAAGTCCGCGACGTTAAAAGTATCTTAATTCTAACTAACGTGAGTAAATACTGTCTTTTGAAATGATTACTGAAGATTATTTACTTACCATTAAAAGTTAAGTCAATAACCATCATCATCATTTCTGCCGTTGAACGTCTACTGCTGAACTTAGGCCTTCTTCAAAGATTTCCGGTTACTACGGTTGGAAGCTGTCTGCATCCACCTGCATATTTTACCAAGTCATCCGCCCAATTAGTACATATGTATGTACTACATATAACAACCATCTGTTCTAAGTGGTGTATGACCGGCCTACTGCCACTTTATCGAGCTTATCCGCTTGGCTATGAAAATTACCTGCGTTCTTCTATCTCGTAATTCCTTTTCGTTCATTCGATATTGTAGAAAAACCTCAAACATAGGTATTTCCATAGCTAGCTGAACAACCCTGAGCTAAACACAGAAATGTCAAAGAATTTCTTCTTATGGCTCTGGAGCCTCAGTTGGGAGACTCGATTGAGGCCTTCGAGCATTGTACTCAACAATGAGCAGTTCCTGAATGAGCAGTTTTGGCCGCAAGGGGTCAAGTTTCGACGGTTCATCGGTCGCCTACATACACTGCAAGGCGACACCGCCGTAACAGATGATCCAC
Organism: Gymnoscelis rufifasciata; assembly: GCA_929108375.1. Lineage (NCBI taxonomy): Eukaryota > Metazoa > Arthropoda > Insecta > Lepidoptera > Geometridae > Gymnoscelis > Gymnoscelis rufifasciata. Next base: position 13,998,299 of record OV815311.1, read on the forward strand.
GATGCTGACACTTTAGTTTAGTTTATAAGATTTATAGTTTTAGGTATGTTAGTCTATAAGGTATAAATATCTATAATAAATAAATGATTTATTTATTATTTTATTATTATTATTATTGTACCAAGTTCCTGAGTCGATTTTGCCATGACTGCGATATCGTCAGCGAATCAAAGGTGAGTGATGTATTCGCCGTTGATGTTAGTGCCTAGTCTTTCTTTTAAATAATTACATAAACTATTAACATACAAGAAACCCCAAAATCCAGTACCACCTCATACTTTTCAAGCTTTTTTCCATTACAAAAGTTTGAAAGCGTCCTCAAAGGTGGCCGTAAACAGAGATATCGTTTAAGTTTCGGAGAGGTAACAACTACACTAATTTGTAACCCTTGAAATCCTGTTATTTATAAAGAAAACATTTAAATTTAAATGTAACGTTAACTTGTTTCAATTTAGGTATGCAGAGTAGGAAGCGGCAGCATTTAAAATGAAATACTAAACAACTTTATACAAATGCATTTTCAGTATCATTAGTCACTTTAATTGTAACCAGTAAAAAGAAAATGGAATCTTGAACCACTCTCGTGACAAAAGTACATAATGCCGTAGAAATGTGAAACGATCATGTGTTTTAATTAATTTTATTATGTAAATGTTTAATGCCTACATTCTAGTTTCTGCGCATTTTGATGTATAATTCTGCTGGGGAACATATTTCTTGCGTTTTTACAAAACGGTTTTTTTATGATTTGACATTATGTATATTATGCATTGAACTTTAGAATATAGAATACATACCTTCAAAGAGATTTAATACATATATATATGTATAATATACTTACTCTACGCGTTTTACAAGAATCATACTATACACTAGCTTTTTACCTACCGGGTTGAACGTTTTTATGGAATTTCCAGCGGGAATAACGTTATTTCTCTCAGTAAAATTCTTCAGAGTCTACTTACGTCTACAACTATATTCTTCAATTATGACAACCTACTAGATCACTTCTTAAAAATAAATATTTTAATGCTTCAAAAGATTTACTAAAACGAATCGATTCTTTAAAAAAACCTTTTGCTTCATTTAATTGTATATCTAACTGACCCCAGCAAACGTTGTTTTGCGAAATGAAAAATAGATAGTAGCCGATTCTTAGACCTACTGAATACGCATATAAAATTTGGTAAGAATCGGTAAAGCCGTTTCGGAGGAGCGCGGCCGTATCTAACATTGGATTTTTTATATATTAAATAATTATATTATTTTAGGACCCAAATTATCAGTTTCTCTTGCTGCTGACTGTACAATATAATTACTTAACGAAGTAACACATAGTAAGAATGCCATAATGCGAACATAATTCTAGTAAAATAACAATTAAACACTATTTCTCCAAATGACCGTCGTAACTACTAAGTAACATTGACAACTAGGTTATAATTTCATTCTGAACTGCCTGGAGTGACATTTTGTCAGTGGGTATGTAATAGTATTTATAATTAGTTCGTTTATGTCTTAGCTCGCGCTGGTATAATGGTGGTTCGGAGACGTTCAACTCATTGCATGCGATGGCACGGTGAGGTTCGATACAGAGAGATAGCTGTATACAAATACAAAAATACAAAATACAAAAATATTTATTGACAATATTACAAGTTCAAATTATAACTAGGTTTGGGAGCTCTTCTGGTAAGTTATAATAACCTGTATTAGAAGAGTCCCCTCTTTTCTCTGACGCCGTTATAGACTGGTATGAGAACATTATATATGTAAGTATGTTATAGATATTACAATTATTATTATATATATCAATATTGCAAGAACAAAAAACATAATAAATGTATATAGGATGATCTGGATTATGGTGAAACAAAACAAAAATATTTATCTCCTACATCATCATTTTAACCAGAGGTCGCCCACTGCAAACCTGCTATAGACTTATTTGCAACTTTTCAACCTAGGAAGGATTTTTGCCAAGTATACAAAAGAATATTTTATTATCTATTTTCTCTTTGATCGTCCACTGCTGGGCAAGAGCATGTATCATTGATTTAGTGAAATTCGAGCACACTACAGCTGCATAAACTATTATCATCAATATACATAGAGGTATATTGTTAACAATCCAATTCAATTATTGTCTTGCATTTGCACTAACCTCCAACAATTAGAATAGTGATTATTACATCTCCATCTTGTTATTTACTTGGTTTATTGTATGAGGTTTGGACAGCTTGGCATAAAAAGATACCCGTGTTTCTACTACGTTGACAAAGGTTCATCTCAAATATCATAATTATGGTTTGAGTATCTTTACAATGAAATATAATTTAATTATACCTTTGAATTACATTCTAAGGCAATATTTATTTTATAATAATTTAATTATGAACGGAATTTAGTTTTCCACGGCACGTGCATTGTACAATTTTTTCCATTAAGGATTACATTTTACAATGCATGTGCCGTCATTAATATGTAATTACATTATGTCTCCAGAAAATATAATAAAGCATATTATATGCTTACCATATGTATATTTTTACACTTCTGCAATAGAGCTGCCGATTGAATAAGCTCTATTCTAAATTCTGTTGTAGGTGCTATTGTTTATTGTAAGTGAATATTCTGTTACCAACTTACTCGTGCATTCCCAAGTAAAGTTAGTAGGAGGATTGTCATTAATATCCTATCACTCGCCTATTTGCGTACATAATAATTATAAAAACAGTGGGAGGTAGCTGTTCGGATAATAGCCAGCACATTTTAATACATTTTAATGGCTGAGTGGCATTTGTTGGTATTTTATGGAAGATAACGACAATTTAATAAGATGAAACACTTTGAGAGGAAACTTGAGGCAAGCTGCTGAGTTGATTAGGTGTTCACATGCTTGAAGACATAACACATTTAATTTAAATTATTTTTTATTGCTTAGGCTTGCTTACGCGGCTTAGCTTGCTCAGTGACGAACAAAAGACGCACAATATTCCAATAGTGCCTTATTGATAGTTTACTCGGAGTTATTATTGAAGATCGAATATTCATTTATGATAAAATTGAGCGAGTTAAATGTTTATTATAATTATAATATGACTGCCTGAGTAGCGCGGTGGGCGAAGACCTGCTTGAGGCGCAAGGATAATGGGTTCGATTCCCGCCGAGGGATCAAGCCTTCTGAAAGCACTTTTCTCCTTGGTGTGGGTGATTAATTTTGAATAATAGAAATATCTTATGTATGTCTATTATATTAAGCATATCAGACTTCTAGTATTCGCAACACAAGCTTAGAGCTTACCACGGGACTAGATGTTGCTGTGTGGATTGTCCGTATATATATTTATTTTATAATTTTGGCGATATTTCTTAACTCAGAAGGCTACATGGGTTGTTCGACATTCGTCGTTTTACCACTATTTTTAGCTATTAACTGCGTTAGGCCGAAACGACTAGAAACAAAAAGATATATTTTTTAAATGTATTATGAACATTATAATATGTATCAAATAATGATGATACAGGATGAAAGCTATAAAAGACTGGCATGGAGTCAGGTCCAAAGTACCAGGGCGTTATGAGATGCAGAAGGTCGCAGTGGACAGGTCCACTTACGAGCATATAGAGACAATCATGAAGAATGGATTTGTATTATAACATTATTGTAATGTAAAATAAGATATCCATTATTTGTAAATACGATGCTACAACAGGATGAAAGGTCTATTAGCCTGGCATGGAGTCAGGTTGATGTACCAGGGCGCTATAAGACGCAGAAGGTCGCAGTAGGCGGGGCCACTCACGAGCACGGTAGTCGGAGGAAGCCGCGGGCAGTGCCGTGCTTATAATTATTGCACGCCCGAGATAGTTGCGGCACAATTATCTGATATTTGCAAGTGTTTAAATTGGCGAAATATTTACTGTTACCGTTATAGCGAGCACTTAATAGTTATCAGCCTCATATTTTTCTTTAAAATGTAATACTTTGTAACAAAAAGCTCAGGCAAAACTTTACTTACTTGCGTTATATGTAATAATTACAGTTATCATTATTTATTTTATGTATTTGTTTGTGGACTACTAATAAATTGATTCTCTCTCTCTCTTAAGCAAAAATCTAATCTGTGATTAAATGGGATGGAAACGAATGCCTCATGTAATGTGTTGCTTGATTCCGAAACGAAATGATATATAGTTTTTTTTTTATTTCACGCATATTAGTCTTCAAGTAACTTCAAAACGATTAAAACGACGAATCGATAAAACTATTTCGATTCGTCGTTTTCAAACAAAATCCACATCTTACAAACAGATAGAATCGTGGAGGTTTTTTCTGTTCACATCTGTAAGTGCTACTCTCTGAATCCTTACACGTAAACTCCGGGTGGTGCTCAGAACTGTTTCTGGTGGTAGGCTTCGGCCGCGGCTAGTCACCACCCTCCGCGCTGGGCCAGTGCGTGAAAGATTTTTTTCGTGTTTCGTAATGTGGTCCGGAGAAGCCATCTACCTATTAGGTCTTCATGCCCCATCATAAACCACATCGTCACTTTACATTAGGTGAGATTGTGGTCAAATGAAGGCTTATCTAGCATAAAAAAGATATATATATCTAGCATAAGAAAGTCCATAAGATAATATAGGTCAAGAATACGCAAAATAATATAAAACATACTAAATAAAAAAAAATCGCGTGCTGTTCACCACCAGGGTATAAATCGTCCAGGAGTTCCTTTAGAATGGATCGGTTGGCACCTTCCCTTTAAAAACGACTATATACACTTTAAAATTAATGAATTAGCCAGAATTCCACTCCAAAAACAATCCTAAAATCACTGGAACTATCCTACAGGTTTAGTTATAGTTTAGGAAGCATTCTAGGTTTAGTTTTAATTTCATATTGTATTGTTCATTTGGTGTGTAATAAAGTATATTCTATTCTATTCTATTCTATTCTACAGCTTAACCTGCAATAATTTACAGGCTTTTTCGATACTGGCTTATTCGAGAAGTCACCAGATTATACGGTCTGTTCTTTATGTTATCTGAAAATAACTGAGAGAAACTTCACTTCTATTAAATGTATTAGTTTTAGTTTTATTTCGAAGTGTGTTTAGATTATAAGTCTTCCTACATGGTTTTTGCTAAATTAAATATTCTTTTTTTTTATTTACTTTACTTCTATTCACTAAGACGTAGGTAGTAGTTAAGCGCATGGAGATAAACCTACATAATATCGTAACAGATTACATGAATAAAACCCGTTTTTAACATGTAAACGTAGGTACTTTATCCGAATAATTTCAAGGAATTCACATCTGATTTCGTGACCCTGCGTACCGGGCCGACTGATTCGTTCCATAGGAATTCTAGCTTAGTGCTCGCGAAAGAAAGTCACGACCAAAGCCCTCACAATATTGAACTACAGTACAGTGCAGAGGTTCTCAACATTTGTTACACAAAAGTATCATTAAAGGGAGGTATATTTATTTATTTATTTAACAGTTTATTTGTACAGTAATGGAACAAAATGGTGAGCTCAATGCTATAGCATTATCTACGAGCGAACGTTTACATATTAAGTTTGATTTACTCATTTAGTTATAAATGAAGGCACTGTTTAAGTTTTATGTTCTTTAAATTAGTTATTTAGCGTGTTTAGTTTTTAAACTCACAAAAATATATATACATAGGTACACATACATACTTATGCAACTTTTTATTACATTTATATCAATTATTGTATTGTCGTGGTCTCCATTCGATAACTTTTCGGCCCCAACGGCCATCTGTTCTACGTGCTACATGACCTACCCATTGCCACTTTAGCGAGCCAATTCGCTTGGTTATGTCGTGACCGGCATTTTTCTACGTATTTCCTCATTCCTGATTCGATCACGTAGAGAAACCCCGAGCAAAAACCTTTCCATAGCTTATTGCGCGACTCTGAGCCTATTCATGAGGCCTATCATATGGTGAAGCACCACGTTTCAGAGCCATACATCATCACTGGCAACACACACAAGTTAAATACCTTCATCTTCAGGCACTGAGATTATATTGGATGAATCATGTTACGCAGTTTCCCGATCGCTGCCTATCCGAGCTGGATTCGGTGATTGACCTCTTTCTCGAAATAATTGGACTTTCGGCCAAAACTGCTTATTCAGGAACTTCAAACTTACAACACCCTGTTTTGCGCAAAAGATAAATAAAATCAGGCGTGCTCCTCCAAAACATGTTGGCAATCACTGCTGTACAGGTTTACAAAGCAATCGTCCTACTGAGCATACTAACTAGCCGCTATTCCCTGACTTTATATCTACCTGGTAATTGTTGAGCGCACGCGACGGCCGTCCGCCAGATTGATTGATTGTGTTGGTTTGTTTCGATGCAATACGAAATTGTTCAGTTAGTTAGTTAGTTTGGCAACTGTGCGCTCGAACTGACTTGCAACGCTGAAATTTTACAAATGGCGCGTCCACACAGCGCGGCAACAGTGCATGGATGGCCGCTGCGCACGAATGCCGCGTGCTGTTGTCTATGTCGCCGGAAAATCATACGAACGAAAATAAATTGATCAAATTACGGAAGATCATCAACGGCTGTGGGGATATATCAATTTACGTTTAAATATTTCAAGTAATTGATCAATTTGCGATCTTAATTTACGTAAAGTTTTTTAACTATTAAAATGTTAAATTCAATAAGGATGTTATGTAATGAATAAAAGATGGAATACGTGAGGCTATCAAGGACATAAAGCAGCCACTTTGCTATTTGGTAATGGAAAATTTAATGAAAGCATATTGTCTTGTATTGTCGTAGTCGTGGTGGTAATTTGCCTGATATTATTTTCCTCTATTAACTTGCATAATGAAATAAACATCGGACATTTATGTTTAAAAATGGCATTTTTCTTTGAATTTTTTTTTTCTTTCTGTTAGATAAGCCTTTATTTAACCACAATCTCACCCGATGTAAAGCGAAGATGTGGTCTAAGATGTGGCATGAAGACCTAGAAGATGGCTTCTCCGGGCCACATTACGAAACACGAAAAATACGCTTCACGCACTGGCCCAGCCCGGAGGGTGGTGACAAGCCGCGGCAGAGCCTACCACCAGACTGTTCTTAGCACCACCCGGAGGTCACGTGTAAGGATTCAGAGGGTTACCACTTACGGACGTGAACAGAAAAACCTCCAATGAATATCAAAATAACACCTTATTGAAAACCCTTTACTTGCCATCCACCAATCAGATATCATTTTTACGTTGTTGTAAAACTGTGTCTCGCTAATGCCGCGTGTCGTTGCCGCGTTCTTTGAACACACCATTAAGTCTTCATTTTGAAAACGAGTTTTACTCACGTAAACTGTGACTATTTAATATATATCCTCCGATGCTTATAATAGTCTTATTTCAGGGCGGCAATACAACTGACCCCTGTAATTTTAGATACGGTTGTAGGATGTAATCGGGTGGCTCTTTATAATTAGTTTGGCATCAATATTTCCTAATCGAATTTCTTCAAATAGTGAAACAGCCTATGAATCGTCTTACTAAGCATACTAACTAGAAGCTATTCCCGGACTTTATATCTATCTGGTAATTGCTGAGCGCACGCGACGGCCGTCCACCAGATTGATTGATTGTGTTTTTTTGTTTCACCGATGTAATACGAAAATGTTCAGGAAAAGTGAAAGTATGGTATGGTTTTACAATATTTATTCTGGGAATATGATTATCAGTTTAAGATTTAGGTTATATTTTAAATAATTATCGGAAGATTGCTAAAGACAGCAAAGGAATTTAACCGACTATCAAAAAAAATCTCATTTTGCCGCTTTAGTATGCTAATTAACTTGGTACTTTTTACCCATTACCGATTTTTAAGAATATTTGTTTGTATAAATGCCGTTGGTAGTTGGTTTAATAAAAAGGGGTTCAACCTTTTGGGATTCCTATTAGTGCAATCACTGGCCTTAGAAACATTGATAGTCAAATTTTTTTTAAAATGGTCTGGAGCCGATTTATAAATTCGCGGTCTAGTCGATATGCCAGGCTCCATACTAAAAATGTTGGAACCCTTTTCATATATGTACATAGAATGGATGAGAAATGTTATCATCATAAATCCAAACTTTTTAAGTCTCATCGCTTTTTGTTATATTTCTACTTCATTTTACACATTTGCTTTGGATTTGTTTACAGTTTTACTAACCAGCTTTAAAAACAGCGTACTTCATTCAGTATTGAAGATTGATATCATTTATTATCGCATCGCTCGTAAATATCGAATGTGAGGAGGCGCCTAGAAACAAATGACGGCTGCGCTAAGTTCGCATGTCTCGTGATATACGAGCCTAAGGCACTGCGCAAACGTAGACACTTTTTACTGTAGACACACAAGACACTTTTTGTTTTGTACACCATTATGATCGACACAGCAGCAGTTGAAACTACTGGGCACTGTTCACCGTCGTTGCGAGTTAGCTAGCTTAGTTTGCTAGTTAGCCAGCACCGAGCATCCTTTGATTGACAATGATTATGTGTTAGGCTCCTAAATGATTATATATAAATCAAGTATCCAATGGTAGTTCTATGAGACACAATATTCTGATATTTAGTAACAGCCCAGATTATGTAATCTGTGGTAACAGCTAGGTAGCAACAGGAATCGGGCTGACTTTGAGGGCTGACATTGTTAATCAAGTAAAAATATATATCGCATCGGGGGGTAATTCAGGATCGGATGGCTCGGAGTCCATGATTTTTGTTGAAAATAAAACCGTCGCTTGATTCGTTGGTATTTATTCTATCAAACGGAATCACAAAATCGCAAGAAACACTTCAAATATGGCGGATTCAAATGGATTACGAAATGCGGTAGACGCGAACGTGCTAATGGCTTCGTGGTCAATCAACAAGTGAGCAGCCGTCCTTCCCCTTCGAATGAACAGCTCTCTTAAACTTCAAATAAGAACGAATGATTGACCGACTCAATCAATACCAGTGTTGCCATTTCGCAAGATCGATTCTACCCAAGCATTCACTTGACATTTCGATATCCTAACAAACGAATTATTTTAATGTAGCAACACTGAACTCTATAGTATTGCCATCAGAGGCGCCACTCGCGCTATACTAGTAACACCGAGGCGTAGTTGAAGCTTCAGCCACCAGGTGACGGGACTGGATATGCGACACGGCCATACTGACGTCTCACACGTCCTCGTGTGCGTAGTCTGAAAAGAAAATAAATGTCTGCAGTAAAACATCATCGCTTCGGTCATTCCTGACCATCGGGGTCTCACTCAAACTACTGTCAAACATTCAACCTTTTATTGTTAATCAAATTAACCAATAACCATCGAGAAACTATAAGATCAGATCGAAATCGTCACAACAAATAGGTACACAAATCTTGTTCTATGGTCACACATAATCATCGTCTCCATCAGACGGATACACCAACATTACTGTTCTTCGTCTCTATATGACGGATACCCAGATCATTCATTGGCTCCCAGAGGCAATGAGCTTCGTCTCTATATGACGGATACCCAGATCATTCATTGTCTCCCAGAGGCAATGAGCTTCGTCTCTATATGACGGATAACCAGATCATTCATTGTCTCCCAGAGGCAATGAGCTTCGTCTCTATCTGACGGATACACACAAGATCATCGCCTTCATCTGGCGGATACACACAATTTCATCGCCTCCATCAGGCGGATCCTCTCAACTCAACGTGACACACAACAACAACAAAACACTTTCAATTAATTTCATTGCTCGATCGTTTCATCACTATTATCATCAATGTCTATTACAGGGAAATCAGTTGGCATTTTTCTCAATATCTTTAACAGCGCTGGCTCTAACTTACTCAATATCAACAACCTGTTCGTCATTGTCTGTCAGTAATATGTCAAGGGGTCTTGCAACTCTACCAATCAATAGTTCCAGTGGACTTGCTTTGACGATACGATTTAACGAACAATTTAAAGCTAGTTGCACGTCTGGTAGTGGATTTTTCAAGACTGATTAGTGGTCTCCACGGGAGTGAGCCTATTTTTAAGTGTACTCATAATACGCTCTACCTGTCCATTCGCACGTGAACTGCCGGTAGCTATTAAGTGGAGTTTTTATGTTAAATGCGTCAGAAAAACTAAGAAACTCTTGGTCAGCGAAACATCGGCCTTGATCTGCTATGAGTCTAGCTGGGGCACCGAACAACGAGGTGCTGTTCTTTACGGCTTTGATAGTATTTGCAGTATCAATATGGTGAGTATGATACAGGAGTACGTATTTCGTAAACGCGTCGATTAATACGAAAACGTATTTTAGGATTAAGACGATAAGAACGCCTATACACGGTCTTACTAGGATCTTTGAGCCTAACTTGCATTGGGGACACGCCAGCTCGAGTCGTGGGGATGCCTTTAGTAAAGTGTTGTTTGTATGATTCTAAAATATTAAGTAACTCGGGCTTATATTCGGGTGGTACATCTGTATCAATATAGTCAAACTCAACTGGCGTAGCGTTACTGACGTGACGCCACATACATCCACTGCAATTTTTCTGACAAATTGTAACTTATCAGATAAACCTTGCCCTAACAATTCACGTCCTACCATTACACCGTGACGTAAGCATGAGTCGGGCAAAACATGAAATTAAACTTCTAAGGTGATGTCAATAACTGTTAAAGAATCTGCTTAGTGCTATTAATCGAACTCTGACCAATGCCTGTCATTTTAACCACATTGTTTAAACGTTTACCACTAAATTTAGAGGCTAAAGACTCTTTAATTAATGAGCACTCAGCTCCAGAATCATAATAAAAAGGGTACTGCTCACCGGATTACCGAAGAATCCCGATAGGTGCGCTCACGGTGCAGACATCCACTCGTTTCTCGCTGGTGCGGGTGTTGTTTGCACTGGCGCTGCTGGCTCCAACTGGTACACCACGCCTGGGGCAGTCCGACGCGTAGTGGCCCGATGCTCGGCAGTGATAGCAGGTCACCAACGGGGGCTTCACTGGAGCGCTTCTAGACTGGCTTGATGCACACTGAGGTTCACTCGATGTCGATGTTGACGGTCTACTGTTCTGCTTCATAAAATCAGGAGGATGTCGGCATTGTACGGATTTATGCCCTAATTTACCGCAATTATAGCATTTAGGCGGACCTTCTCGGCTTCGTTTTGCATCAGGGGCACCGTCGGATGAAGCTTTGCGTTTTAAAAACGACACTGCTTTTAATTGTTGCTGTAAACGGTTCCGATCGGATATGTCGTGAGTAAATGACATCCTTTGAACACGTTTTTCAAACTGGGCAATGTGTGACATAACTGTTGCCACCGCTATTTGCTCAACGGAGAGGTTTTTCCACTTTGACATAAGTGACGTCATTATAGTAGCAGCATATGAGGCCAAACACTCACCCTCTTTTGGCTTGGTAGCTTGTAAGTTAATCAGATGGGCAGCCGCTGTTTCCGGACAATCGTACCTCGCAATAAACAGTTGCTTGAAATCCGACCAGCACATTCCATGATATGACACTTGTGATAACCAAGCAGACGCGTGTCCTTTAAGTGCGGCACTCAACGCTAACATCAACGGAGCACCGGCAAGCGCAGCATCCGAAACACACATGTCTGCCGTATTAATCCACGCACGCGCGTCCATATTTCCATGATCCGGGTTGAATTCTGGTAATTGCAATTTACTTTCCGTCAACGTACCTTTCATAGCTTGCAACATCGTCATAAAATTGCGTTGCTGTTGTTCCATAAGCAGGAACCACTTTTCATCTTCAGACGACGTTCTATTTTCATGTTGTTGTGGTTGTGAATTCAATCCCGCTTCTGATATCGCATCGGGGGGTAATTCAGGATCGGATGGCTCGGAGTCCATGATTTTTGTTGAAAATAAAACCGTCGCTTGATTCGTTGGTATTTATTCTATCAAACGGAATCACAAAATCGCAAGAAACACTTCAAATATGGCGGATTCAAATGGATTACGAAATGCGGTAGACGCGAACGTGCTAATGGCTTCGTGGTCAATCAACAAGTGAGCAGCCGTCCTTCCCCTTCGAATGAACAGCTCTCTTAAACTTCAAATAAGAACGAATGATTGACCGACTCAATCAATACCAGTGTTGCCATTTCGCAAGATCGATTCTACCCAAGCATTCACTTGACATTTCGATATCCTAACAAACGAATTATTTTAATGTAGCAACACTGAACTCTATAGTATTGCCATCAGAGGCGCCACTCGCGCTATACTAGTAACACCGAGGCGTAGTTGAAGCTTCAGCCACCAGGTGACGGGACTGGATATGCGACATATATAGTATCCATCATGGATCAAGTTATTGATGTATCAAATCTGTGTTAGTTTCTATATAACTAATACACATTTGATACATTTATTTTGCTATTTATCTGTATATAGGTTCAATTTGTTTGTGTTTTTAACCCCCGACCAAAAAAGAGGGGTGTTATAAGTTTGACGTGTCTGTCTGTCTGTTCCATCATAGCTCCCGAACGGATGGAGCGATTTCAATTTTTTTTTTTGTATGAATGGTGAGTTTGGCCGGGGTGTTCTTAGACATGTTTCATGAAAATCGGTTGAGCCCTTTAGTTATGGGGGTGAGAGTGAGGAGGGAAAACAGAAAATCTTCAAATATAGAGGTACTAGTGTGGGGTATCGAATGAAAGCGCATCGCGTCCACATTAAATAATATTATGTTGTTTTACATTTTATGAAATGAAGACATTGTAATCGGGGGTTTTTCTTAAATTTTAAATTAAATTTATTTGTTTCACACATTTCTTATATCTCGTGCCTAATAGTGTCCACGTTTGTGCCAGAGGCATTTAGCATTCATGTCCATCGACTCACCAAGACAACACGATCCAGACAATTCAGCAACAATGTCTTTTAGCTACATGGCCTATTTGATAGCGACCCAACAAAAAGTCTTCGTACATCGAAAGGGCAACGATCACGATGAAGTCAAATGAGCAATAGCATCACAATGGGCCGCTGGCTCATCGCCGGATTAGCATGAGATATTAGCATAATTATTAAGATGCCATCTTAATGCGTTTGTGGCACGCCACCTCGCCGACTTATTGCACTGCATAACAGGCGCTAGATTTTATTACAATCAATTCTGTGATCCAAGTTGCATGATTATGTGTATAATGATAGGGTCGAGATAGGTGTCGCTTAGTTCCTCTGTGATTATGTATACTCGTAGATGTAATAGGTTCAAATAAACTTGTTGACTTGGATTGGATAATACTCACTTCTTAGATAATTAGATAAATAGATTTTTTTTTCTTTAATTGATGTCACATGTACTGTATTTGTATAATTTTAATTTTAACAAATAGCATTAAGTAGTTTTAAGATTTAACGCGCACGGAAACATTGTTAACAACCATCACAGGTTGGCAGGTAGAAAATGCCTAGGCATTAAGCCCACCTTTTTGTACACAATTCAGCGTTGTGCAAATAAAGTGTTTTAAATAAAAATAAATAATCTCAAATGAATAGAAATATTAAGCTTTTATTTCCGATGCGGTTATCAAAATATTCTTAAAGTTAGGATTAACACATGCTTTTTATACATTGAGAATGCAAAACAATATTATGAGTATATTACACATTATACACTCGGTTCCAAAAATAGCGGGTCAGTCACTTTTAGTCAGAATAAAAATTAAAAATAAGCTAAAGTAAGTCATATGTATACATATATTTATTTTAATGATTTTTAATAAGTGATAAACCCCATTTTGCCGCTGAATAGTCCTTGGATTTTCTACGAGATGTCGTTACTCGGGGCTTCACTCGATAATACAAAGTGCAGAAAAATTTCGACCTATCACGTAATGGCGCCTTGGTGTAATTGGAAGCGCGCCGGGGGAGATGCAGGTTCGAATCCTGTGCGCACGAAGGTTACGCATGTGTCTTTTTCTGCATAAAATTTAAAAATAAGATTTCTTATTTAAGGACAACATGATGTTTGTAACTTCATAATTATTATTTAAAATTCTCTAAATAAATACTTTATTTCCATCTCTTTGCTGGTTGTATTGTTCTTAAAAAATTTCGTTGTCTTTAATTTTAAATTAAATACTTCTCTAAAACATGTGTGAAGTACAAAAAGTCCGTTGTGTCCGATACTGAATTGTTGTTATTCACATACTTTTTGTGATTTATTTCACATGATATAATTGTATATTTACCACCATAAAAACATATTATTTTACTATAGATGACCGTTGAAAACTTGGCTTCTACCGTATACGTAAAAACTTTTATTTCTGGCTAATTAGTGAATTAGCCATTAATAACTGAATTAGCTAAAACACACAATAATACTAATTATGCCTTATTTTGCGACTATTATAATAAACAAGGGTAAAAAGCTTTTATTAAACAGATTTGGTACTAATTTATCAAACGTCCGTTATACGTAAAATAAAAAAACACACTCTTTTCGATTCTGACGAGTTATTTGTATTAAGTACAATCTACATAATATGTGTTTCATGTGTATGTATGTATATATGTGCTAACCATGTTGTACACCAATATTGTTATAACTAGTGGCCCACACACAAAAAATTTCATCAAAATCGGTCCAGTCGTTTGAGAGAAGTTCAGTGACATACACACTCACAGAAGAATTATATATATATAAAGATAAGAACATATGAGATGAAAGCTGAGTTGTTATTTTCGCTTCTCAACTCAGTGTATAAAATTGAAGCGAACTGTCAAAACAATGTTATTTTCTGGATTATTTTTAGTTTTTATTTAAATTAGCTTTAAGTTGACCAGTCCATGTATGCATAATGCTTCTAAGGAAATAAACGTTTTGACTTTGACTTTGACTTGAGAATTTAAATTTGAATTTGATTTTGATAGAAATATCTCATACACACATATCTCTGAATGAAAAGACGTCGCGGTAGGTTTGAGCTTTAAAAAAAATTGCTACTTAAATATTGAGCTATCAATGAATGCACCAGTGAATATAACTTCTGTGATTGATCTTGTCAGTTTATATTGGCTCAATTTTATACAATATGTCAAATCTCTCTCGTCTCGAGAGTAGCCCTGTGTCCCAGCAGTGGGAACGTAGGGGTCCTTATGTGTGGCGATCGGCACTGTGCGAATCTGAGGGGGACCTACTTCTGTCCGTTTCTTAATTTCTTTCTGTAAGAGACTTTCTGTATTGATAAATGATAATATTATGAGGCAACAAGTGTAAGCTAGAAACGGCTGAGTTAATGGAATCTGATATCACCGCTGAATGTTGCGGTGCTACTGCCAATGTGAAAAAGATTTCCTGATACCATGATTTATGGAAATAAATATTATGGTAAAATAAAGCATTACTTAATAGCTTAAGTGATAAATGGTTTGAATAAGGGGTATGTCCCAGTTGTCCCCTCTAGGATTATCCCCTTTGCGTGTGTAGAGGGGACAACTGGGACATCGTATTAGCGATATCCCAGTTGTCCCCTTTACCAGTCACTCAGATGGGACAACTGGGATGTTGCATTATGCGATGACTTAGTTGTCCCCTCTGGAGAAATTGCAGTAAAATATTGTTGGATAAGGTATACCTAACAAACTTTTTAAAAATATGTTAAACAAAGAATTTGATTTATTTTAGATATCATGATAATTAAAATGTTTCTAATTATAATGTTGTGCTGATGAGCTACACAATCGAAATAAATAGTGTTTTTTTTTTATTTAACAAAATGTCCGGGTTTGATAACAAGTAAAGTCCATTTTTGAATAATTAGTGAATTTAATTTTTCTTTCTAAAATCGTGGTTTTTAAGAACTAATCTTCCTATGTCTTATGTGTTCCTTCCCATACCAACCGTAACTTTTGTTACATCCTGTATATATCGGCTTTGTTCGCAATCAAATTAATTGTCAATCACACAGATTCAGGCAAGCCCTAGAATACCTTTAATTCCTATAATCATCCTTTATAAAATCTAATCTTCTGGAACATCATTTTACAATTACCCGGCTGGGGTAATCTTACAATTTCCCATTCTTGGGTATTAAACTATACACGCCTCTGGAGGGCCTAATTCCCCGCTACAGACCTAATTTAGTTTATACAAGCAATTGGACTACGACTATCTTTTGTGACCTGTGTTTTCTTATAATTATTAAGATGTTTAAGATTATTTGAAGAAGTTCTTTCAAATAAACTGAATGTAGATTGTAGAATTAATTTGGTTTACTTAGACTTAAAAGATGTATCCTGTTTAGATACTTCTGTATAACTTAGTGTAGGAGAAACTGAGGCTTGTATTTTAATTTATAATTCATAGATATGTATTTTAAAATAGCAAAAATATTTCTTTGTAGTAAGATTTTCAAACTACATAATGGAATTATTTTTAATTAGGATTTTAATTAGATTAGTAACATATTGACCATAGAATAATGATACCTTATACAAATTCTAATTCAATTGATTGCTGTAGTTATTATTGCATCATCAAAATCTTAAATATGCCCTTAGTGAGCCCTCGCCAAGTTTGAGTAGTAAATGGTAACCTAGTTGTAACACATTTGAATCACAGTATATCAGTGGACATCTTGACAAGAGGGTGACTGGCCATGTTAAGCTGGGTTTAATTTTCAGCAAACAATATCATAAAATGCTATCGTGTGTATTTCGCTAGCGTAAAAACGCAATAAACTTATATAAAGCCAAGGGTATATCAATTCGTAAGTATAGCGATTGAATTCAATAACAATAACTTTTTTTAAAAAACACCACGAATTTAAGTTTCGGGTAGGTAGGTATATGGATGAGATCTAATTACTGATAAACGTGGGAGAGAAGGAGATAGCACTATTTTCGGTATTTCAAGGCCTAACAACTTTTGTTGTCAAGTCGTAAATTTTTCGCCATACTAACTAACTAAGCTTGTTTGGCCAAATAAAATATCAAACATCAGCCCCACAGATTTCTGCGTCTGGGCGTATGGAAGATTTAATATAAATAAATAAATATAAATATACATATGTCCGAACAATCTACACAACAACATCAAACCCCGTGGTTAGCTCTAAGCTTGTATTACGGGACTAGACATCTGATATACTTAATACAATAGATATACATAGATAAATATTTTTTATTATACATATAAAACACCCAGCCCTAGGAGAAAGTGCTTGCAGAACATACAAACACTTGGGACCCCTTGGCGAGAATCGTACCCGCTAGCTCTTGCACCGCAAGCGGACCTCCGCCCACCGCGCCACTGAGGCAGTCAAGTTAATAAAGATTAATATTTTATTAATTAAATTATAATTAAGTTAATAACGATTATAATTAAACCTTAATGATAAAAACCTCAATGACGACTTCTATGGCTCGGTGGGCGAACGTCCGCCTGAGGCGTAGGAGGTTTCGGGTTCGATTCCCGCTGGGGGACCAGATTTTGTACAATCTACAATCTCTGGTTTCGAGTCTGGGTGTTTTATATGTATTTACAATTAAAAAATGTATCTATGTAGTATATCAGTCACTTAACACCCAAAGTACAAGCTCTGCTAAGTTTGGGGTTAGGTGATGCTGTGTGAGTAGTCCGGAAATATTTAATCATCATCATCATTTCAGCCGTAGGACGTCCACTGCTGAACATAGGCCTCCCTCAAAGACTTCCAGTGATTTCGGTCGGTAGCTGCTTGTAACCACCGCGAGCCCGCTACCTTCACCAGGTCGTCCGTCCATCTGGTTGGTGGACGTCCCACTCTGCGTTTGCCGATTCGTGGTCTCCATTCAAGAACTTTCCGGCCCCAACGGCCATCTGTTCTACGCGCTACATGGCCTGCCCATTGCCACTTTAACGAGCTAATTCGCTTGGCTATGTCGGTGACCCGCGTTCTTCTACGTATCTCCTCATTTCTGATTCGATCACGTAGAGAAACCCCCGAGCATAGCCCTTTCCATAGCTCGTTGCGCAACTCTGAGCCTAATCATGATGCCTATGGTGAAGCACCACGTCTCGGAGCCATATGTCATCACTGGCAACACACACTGGTTAAACACCTTCGTCTTCAGGCACTGAGGTATATTGGATGAAAAGACGTTACGAAGTTTCCCGGAAATATTTATTATTATTTATTTATTTATTAAAAAGAACAGACGAGGACGACAATCATAAAAATCTTCCAATGTGAAATGAAGCTGCGCTGAGATAAAAGTTCTAAATAAACTATAATGTCATTGATGACGCTTTCTTTATCAATCATTCTGACATCAGTGGACTTACACCAAATGATAATTTATTTCTCGCTGAGTTCTGTAATGGGCGTTGTCACTTCAGCAATATTTATTGGCTTAGAACCGACTTACTATAAACCAAAATTGACATTTAGACTCGGCAGAACAGCCCGTTTTAATTTATCGCAGTAATTTGCCGAAATAATTGTTCTGTTGATAAAGAGCTAAGTATTTTTCTGTTTTGCACTGCGAGGTATTTATGTAAATATTGTCAGAAAAGGTAAATCTTTGTTGCATATTAGTATTTTTTTGGTTTTGGTGTTTATTTGTCTCACTGCATGTAGGTATTTGTAGTGATCTTATAGGTCATGCACAGTTAGGTATTCTTACCTTCACGAAAAACTGAAAGGATTTAGTAAAAAATTGTAAAACCAAGCGCATAGATTTTTCAACAAAATTGAATGAAGTAATTGAATTTCACTATCCATTATCCACACGATGAGCCCTGATAGTTCATGATAAGAAATCGTTTGTGTTATTCTACTAAAAACTTACAAGTGGTTACTTATTTGATAACAGTTAATAAAAAGATACATATTGAAACAGGCTCTGTCTATTCTCAATATATACTGTTTTGCTTTTTAGCGATAAGGCCGCCTATTGTAGGTACCACTTGTTTTTTATTTATTTTATTTACGTGTTAATGTTCCTGTGTTGTGTACAATAAAGCGTTTATGTAGATATTGTTTTGTATTTTACACATTACTCTTTTATATCTCTGCATTGTATACATTTTAATAACTTAAATAAAATATATTCACTTCCGGGATGCATAGGCACCATAAAGTTGAATAACCTCCCGAAGGCGAGGGACGACAAAAAACCGAGCGACATTCGGCCACGACAAAAAGTGCCGAAACGATTCTCTTGTCACGAAAAAACATCGATATATTGTTACAAGTTAATCTGCCGTGATGATGTTTGACAGTGGCATATTTTGATGGGCATCAAAGGTATTTTTAATCGACTTTCAGAGACTTGGGTCTGTTTCACCATCTCAGGAAAGACCCATGTTAGCTACATGGGTCATTCCTGATATGGTGAGATTGTGGACAAAAGTCTATGCCCAATTAAAGAAAATATTTTGAGAAAAAAACAGATTTAAGGGTCCCTTTTTACAATTTCGGTAAGGAACCCTAAAAATAACCACAGCTTACACAATTACATTTAACTTCATATATAGAAAACTAACAAAAGTACAATATAATTATTATTTCAGTCTTCTTGCTTGAATATTGTCCGACAGTGTACCTACGCTGCGCCTATTAAATTATATATTGCTAGTTCAACTTAGAATATCCAAGTATTAGCAAGTAATATTCTAGTAATGATACAGTAGTCACTAGTGGTATATTACGTCCGCTACGCCTCTCGGGGGGGGATGGGAGGTGTCACAAATGTGTAGTGGGGATCGCGCAACATGGCCCAAGTAATTAACTTATACCGCTACGGTGCAATAACATTCAGTTTCACTTTTTTAACCGATTTACAACGAAAAAATGGAGGTTCTCAATTAGTCGCGTATGTTGTTTTTGTATTTACGAAACAACAAGAAAAGGCTTTGTTGCTGAGCGACCACATCGCCTCATCGGACTTAGACTTTTTTAATGTCATGGTTTTTAACAATATAAATATTTTTTTTATGCTTGATAAGCCTTCATTTGACCCTGCAAACGTTGTCAGGCCATAATACGTTATATCGCGATTAAAAATCAAAGGTTTATCGTAAATGTGATATGTTCTTATAGGCCTTCATTGGACTACAATCTCACCTGATGTAAAGTGATGATGTGGTCTAAGATGGGGCATGAAGACCTAGAAGGTAGATGGAGGTTCTCCGGGCCACATTACGAAACACGAAAAAATCGCTTCACGCACTGGCCCAGCTCGGAGGGTGGTGACAAGCCGCGGCCGAAGCCTACCACCAAAGACTGTTCTTATAATTATGTATTATTTAAGATTTACTATATATTATATATATTATTTATACTTTTAAAGGGTAATAAACCAAGATTAAATGATTTTTAGGATTACGTACTCAAGTCACCAGACGGCATCTCAAGAACAGTGATAGCTAGAGTTGATTTTTTTAGGGAGGATGTGTTTCTGTTACTGCTATTTAACTTAAACATACAATAAATGATCATGGCGCTAGCAACAGCTTCGAACCAGTAATAACATTCCCGGACATTCCACACAACAACACCTAGCTCCGTAGTAAGCTCTAAACTTTTGTAACGGGTACTAGACATCTGATAAACTTTATATAATAGACATACATTATAGTCATAACGTATACGTCATAATTTAGTAAAAGTATGCGACACCTTGTATTTTGTATACACGGTGTCACATACTATTACTATTATATAAAAAGAAATGATTAGATATTTGACACGTGTAAACCCAAAACTGCAAATCAAACTCTAACTATAAATAAGAAGGTAACATTAACGCCTGTTTATTAAAACGAAGTTTTAACTAAATTTTTACATTACTTACATTTCTTAAAAATAAAATAATAAGACATTAATGTTTCATTTAAATGAAGTAAGTAAATCTTCCAAAATACATATAATAAATTCAAATATAGTGTTCAAGTATAGTATATTCAGATATAATAAAATATTCGAAAGTGAAGTAGAAGATAATTAATAAAATCTACTCTAAAACCTTGACTTAGACTATTATTTAACTAAGTCATAGAATAATAAATTACTAAGACTAAGTGTTATTTACTGTACTTTAATTGTTTGAATAGTGTGAGAACAACTAGCTCACGGTAATCACAGATTATGGAGGAACAGCGCTGTGGATCGGCTCTCTCGCTGTGGCTCAATCACAGCATAATGCTGAATGATCACCTTTTTGTCACATTTACTATTGTTGTTCGTTAACTTTAGGGTATATTTATTTTATATTGTGTGACAAATAAACATTTCTTTCCTTCTTTCTTTCCAATGACAATCCCCAGCGCCATTTTGAAAAATTTTAAACGGTCGTTTGAAATACTCATTGAGCAATAACTAGACCATCCACAGTAGATTATAAAGATGCCTTTTAATAGCTTTAATACACTTGTACTAGTCTTATAAAATAACTAGATTACCCGTTCAGTGTCAATGTTCACATTAATTCAAAAAATACATGATTATAATTTTACACTAAGTAATCTCTTAAAATTAATACTTTAAGAGCTGTTTTGAAATTACTTTTACAACTTGTCTTTGTAATTTGAACCATTTTTTATATTGTTTATGGTTGCTTTTAGCTTGTTACTTGGATGTGGATGGTAATGAGAACATGAGTGCTAGTGGTGTCACTGTATTTTGCGCGTGAGATGTAATTTCCGATGGTAAATCTATTTTGTATCAACAGAAGGTAAAATGTTTGTTTCAGGTTTTTGATAAAAATAGATGGAAACTTAACGTATTTGTATAAAAATAAGTAATAAATCCGAGTATGGTTTAGTGCAGAGCAAACATAACTCCAGACAGTAGGTATTACAAAATCTAACATACCTAATATATAATAGGTATCATCATCATCACCCTATTAACGTTCCCACTGCTGGGACACAGGGACTTCTCTCTTGGCGAGAGAAATTAGCTTTTAATTCACCACACTAGCCAAATGCGTTGGTGAATGTCACGTGCCCTTCAAACTCTTTACAGTTTTCAAAACATGCCGGCGTCCTCACGATGTTTGCCTACACCGTTAAAGCACGTGTTTTAAAGCGCACATACATTTTTCATGAAGAAAAATCCAGAGATGCACCGCGGTGTTTGAATCCACGACCTTCGGAATAAAAATCGAGTGCGCTTCCACTTAGCCAACACGGCTTTTTTTTAATAGGCATGATGACTACTTACTTGAGGTCAAAGTCAATACGTTTATTTCCTTAGAAGCACCGGGCATACATGGACAGGTTAGAATAGGCATTACTATTTTATATCAACAGAAGATAAAATAAATTTTGAAACTATCATGGTTATCAATACTATTTAGATATAAAACGTTCCCCGTATATCCCGTTATTAATCTAAATAGTGGAAGATAAAATGTTTGAAAACGACATAGGTTTATCAGCTTTTTGTAAGTCAACATCCCTGTGAAACTTTTTAAATCATCATAGTTTTTAATTTGAAACGGGTAAGTAACGGGTCAGAGATTTTAGGAACATGGCGCTTGCACGGGCGTTGAAATATCGAAAAACTCAATAACCGCAAATTCATCGTTAATCGTATAGTTTAGTCACAATATGAGCCTAATATTTGGCCAGCGTGGTGAATTAAGGCCTAAACTCTCTCGCTAAGAGAAG
Organism: Gymnoscelis rufifasciata; assembly: GCA_929108375.1. Classification (NCBI taxonomy): domain Eukaryota; kingdom Metazoa; phylum Arthropoda; class Insecta; order Lepidoptera; family Geometridae; genus Gymnoscelis; species Gymnoscelis rufifasciata. The sequence goes on from OV815311.1 coordinate 14,020,984, forward strand.
ACCCTGTGTCCCAGCAGTGGGAATGTAAATAGGATGATGATGATTATGAGCAAAATAGTTTAAGATTTGGCTTATCTCACTTCGATCGAAAGTAAAGCTTACCGTTGTATAAAATGGTCCATAAACATTATTATACATATATTAACCTCTAATGTTACTAACCCTAAATGGTTAGTTACATTAGTAGGTGTAGAAGTAGGATCTGATATTTTAGTATAGAGCCTAGCATATCTACTAAAGTAGCGTTTCATTTTGAAAACAATGAGATGTATCGGCCAGTGTAGGCCGAAATGTTGGAACCTCTTTAAATGTAAATAATAATAATAAAGTGTTCAAACTGGGCTTTTTAGTTATGATAAAATTATTGACTTCAAAATTTAAATACTTAGATCTTTATATGTATTTTTTTTAATAAACATCCTTTTACAGTTGAAATATTTTAAAACAAACGTAAATTAAAATGCCTGTCATGTCTTAACGTAGTAACTACAATTTAATTCAGTTTAATCAAAAGCCCATCCACTTAGGTGATACATTCGTAAAAAAAACTGTCTCCTACGATCTTTATCCCATATCTATCTGTCATTTAAATTAATTTATGTCTAGAAGCTGATATATGACCTGTTATGATGGGCATTTGAATGTAAATGAGTGTATTATACAGATGTGCAAGTAATTTTGAACAACAGACATGTGTTTTCTGAAATAATAACAGCTTATGGCCATTTTAGTAAGATATTTTTAATCACCTGGTATCCTTAGTCAATTTGAACATACCTACATTGAGTTTTTTTTGTAGCTGATGAATATATCATACTTAGTATATACCTACCAACAAGTTTGTATAAACTCGACTGGACGTTGCATGTGTGCCATTAACATTACTTTAAACTTCTTCTTCTATCGCTCTATGTTTTTATCTATTGCTGACAAGATTTAAAAACATAAACTGTATGTTTTCTAACAGTAATTTCTATGAACTAAGTCATCTCTCACTCGATGCGATGGTAATTCGCCTCGCGGCTCGTTCCATAAAAACAGTATCGGTGTTCTAAGACCCCTTATTATAAAACAGTAGCATAAAGTGCTTTAATTATATATTTTTAAGTACTTTGATGTAGATAAATTTTGAAATTTAACAATACTTTGAATACTTAAACTATACTTAGTAACCTTTAATAAACACACCATTATGATCACTGACATTATGTTTGTAATGAAATCGATTATGTTAAGTAGTGTAGTACTAGTATGCTTTTGATGCATAAAAATAAAAAAGTAATGAATCGATGTTGATAAAGTAATTTTAAGTACAGCAGTTACAAGTCAAACTACACTTTTTATCAACATTCAGTACCCATTCCACAGATACTATAAAGGGCAAAACAATACCTACTATACATAGAATCATCCTACTAATATTTTAAACGCGAAGGTTTGTTAGAATGTAGGTTAGTAAGTGTGTAAGTTTGTTTGTTACTCTTTCACGCAAAATCTAATGGACGGATTTTAATGAAATTTTACAATAATATAATTCATAAATTTTACACAAATAAAATTACTGTTTCCTCGGTCAAATCATTTATTGCGAGCAAACCCCGATTCTAGTCGAATTAGGCATGGGCATAGCTGTTTTCTCAGTGAAGGACAAAAGCTGCTATTTACCGTGCGAAAATTCATCATTACGCAGGCAAAGCCCTTGGCGGGCAGCTAATTCTAAATAAACTTATTAATACAACATGTAAATGTAGTAAGGTATTATTATTATTACCTATTTACAGCCAAAGCACTTTATATCATTATCTTCAAAGTATAATAGTAATATTTCTATTACATGACACATTAAAATCTATTTATAAGCCATAAATCTCACATGTATCTATCCGGAATGAGGTGATAATATTCGCGACAATACTAAAGGTGCTAGTGATGTGCCTTTATCGAAATAAATCATCGACTAAACACTTTAAATCATAGATTATAAACTGCTGCGCCTTACTGTAATGGCGTCGGAGAAAGCCCTTTGTTTAATTTACTTATGGCTATAAAAAAGGTAAGGTTAACTATTATATATCTAGATACTTTTATTTGGTTTGTTTTTAAGTTTAATTTTTATGATATAATTAAATTTTATAACTTATCAATGATTTTGGCAATAGATCATTTATTTAAATAATGCTGAAACCTTTATTCAAAGGTACGTTAATGTATTTTGATGGACATAAAAAATATGTTTATAAGTGATAAAAATAATTTGTGATATATAAAATTAAAAAGGTTTCTTAAAATAATTTTATTGCAATTATTTAAAACTCAAAAACATCTTGACATCGAACCAAAGTTACCGAAGGTGCTAGTGATGTGACTGCATCGGCATAAATCATCGACTCTACCTGATCTGCAAGTAATAAATCAGAAGATTGTGACTCATAATCCCATGATTAATGATGAACGTTTTCATGCCTCTCGATCTAAAAATGTCTATTTGTAACACTAGCAACTGGTGGGTGGTAATGTAAATGCTGCCTGGCAACACTGTTTTAAGAGAAGAAATCAAACTTTGTTTTAAAATAGTAAACCTTTTATGAAATTATTATATTTCATCATCCAATAATAGAAAGTTTATTTTGAAATTTTAAGGTACGAGTCGAAAATTGTATAAATTACATTGTTTAATTTTTTTGTTTTTTTTTAAATTGGGTAATTTGACAAAACTAAGTGTACAACAATGTTCCAAAAGTTAATAAAGATTTGAATTTGAATAATAATTTAAGATAAGATTTAAAAAAAAAATATTGACGGTGTGTAAATCGCTTTTTTTAAAGGATTTTTTTTACATTTTAAAATCATTATACTTCTAGCAATACTCAGATTTTTTGAAATATAATTCAACCTGACTTCTCTCGTTCTCATGTTATCACCCTAAAAGTCGAAACTCGATTTTCGATTCTCCCTTATGGACAATATTGAGAACATAAATAATTGTGTAGCCCAGATAATATTTAAATTTTCACCAATACCCTACCTATGTAAATATAGATACAAAATATAAGAATTTAATTCAGAGGGCAAAGTTAAATATCTATGTTTTTAATCATTACATGAGAAGTGTGTTTCAACGTTAACAGGATTAAGTTTACATTAAGTGCGCCACTTTTATACAAAAAAAAAATCACAATTACACGATTGTTAAAACTCAAAGTAATTGCATACCATAAAATCATTTGAGGTTAACCTTAACTGTGGATGAGTGACGATGATTGATGAATGGCGCCCTAAACGGCTCTTTCATCGATATCGATTCTGTCCGTCACCACAGCGCGTCACTAGTTAAAGATGACGCGTTTACGAGATGGGTTATAACTCATCACAGTTGTTCGGTGGACAGTTACAACACTAGTGCGGTCATTATTGTACGATGAATGACATAAAGGAATGATTATCGATGTCTGTGTGTTTTAATCGCTTTGATGGGGCCGATGTCGGATAACTTTCTTGTAGATCAGATTAGGGCGCTGTTCTTGTTTCAATAACGTGTAATAAAGAAAAAACTAGTTGTGTAGATAATTTGTTTATTTGCCTTGGTTTCGAAAATTTTAAATTTAATGGTATAATCTAAGATGTGTACAATATTTATATCGGTGATCGCAAGAAGTGAAACGACCGCTGGTTGGTTACACACTGATTTATTGTACTAAGCTGGGGTGCGAGGGCGCAGCCACGCACACTAACGTAGATTAACTCCTACATACATAACAAGATGTAAAGGCTATAATTATCAATAAATGAACAAATAAAGAATAGATTCCGACCCTAGTGTATATCTAAGTTTAGATTTGTTTGGCCTCTCTGGGTGATAGTTTTTCTTGTGAGAAATATTTGTTTTCGTGTCAATATCGAAATATATCTTAAAATCTACCTACCTCTGTCATAAACCTAGTTCTGTCATATCACATGCTGATTGGTGACCATTTATGTCATTAGGAATCTCTATGTAACATCTGTAGCGTATTTAATTTACTTTTAACTTGATGACATAATAAACGTTTTTTATCTTATAACTTTTTGAATTATCATGGTTTTTAACAATATTATGATTTAAAACGGTAGCATACCATGATTTGACGGTGTTTTATCTTTATCTTTAAAATTTAAATAGTTTTGGAATAACATTATGTTTTGCCATATTTAAGGCAGATAGGTAATTACTGTATAAGGCATAGTTATTTTACCAGGTCTTGGCGATTTCGCGTTATTTGGAGTGTTAAGAAGTATTTTGACTTAAATTATAACTTGATTATAATGCCTTAAATATTCTAACTTCACAAAAGTAATTAATTATTAAAACTCTTCTAAAAGGATGTTTGCCTACACCGTTAAATCATGTGTTTAAAGCGCACATAGAATTTTCCAGGAGGAAAAATCCAGAGGTGCAAACTCTTCAAACACAGTTTGAAGAACATATGACATTCACCAACACTGACTTGGCCAGCATGGTGAATTAGGGCATAATCTCTCTCGTCAATAGAAAAGTGTCTGTAACCCAGCAGTGGGAACGAAAATCGGGGTGCTATGATATCTAAAAGATGCGTAAAAATGTACGACAAACATTTATATCCAACAAATATCTACACTCCAAGTTATAATCCAAAATATTTCATACCTATAAATAAATTTATAATACATATTTCTTGTATTGCAAAAATCATTCCAGTACATTTTCTATATACTAAAGATGGTAAGATTGTACGACCAGCAGTAAAACGAAGCTAGAGGGCAGTAGGAGTGTTAAAATCAATAAATAAACCCATTCCCGGCCCATTCTCACAATAATTTAATAAATTCTCATGAATATTTAACCATAAAACTGTTTTCAAAGTGTACTTTAAATTGCAATAGAAAATTAAACTCATAATTCAGGGCATCTAGTGAAAGATAAGATATATATCTCGTTCGGACGTTAAGCCAACAATAATTTGTTCGTAGCGTCGCATACAGCAGCTTGCTGTGTTGTAATAAGCGGTTATTTTGCTCAGCAGTATGTTTAGGAAGAGCTAGTAAGAATCACTCTAATTTAGCTAGGAGCTGAACCTGTGGGTGACACAAATTGCAAGGCCACACATTTTTCCCGTATAATCTTAACGTCAATCGCTTAGAAACTGGCTTGAAGCTACCGTTTTTCTGAGTTTTAAAAGCTGGTTTGAAGTAACTGATATTGTCGATGATTTATAACATCAACGGCCGTTTATCGATAGTTGAAGATGATGTTGCGCACCACCCTATTATCTAGTTTATTTTTTTTTGTGTCTTTGTTTGATTATTGATCTAGAAACTAAAAATAAATTACTTATGGAGCTGCTTGAGAGTATGAAACAATTAACCAGACTGCAAAGAGAGAGGGCCATGTATTTGAACCTTATGAGTAATCAGTTCATTGCATCCCTATAAAAGGCACCCTGAATTGTTTTTAACAAACAAAATATAAAAATGGTAAAAAAAGGTCTGAGGTAAACCTTTTTTAGAACCTCAGAACGGAAATTGATTTTCCTATTTCAAATAAAACCTGAATTTAACACTTTGTAGTTCAATATTTTTAAATCGGGGAATTAGTTCTCGAGCATTGAAGTTCTCCCGTGAATGAGTTTGCTTGCTTGCAGCAGCTAAGTTCATAATATTTCTAAGTATTTTTTTAACGGGCGTAAACAGCTTCTAAACTTACATAAACCTTAGTTTTGGTGTAAATATAATAAATATATCCGAATAATCCACACAACAACATCAAGCCCGTGGTAAGGTCTAAAGCTTGTGTTACGGGTACTAGACATCTGATATACTTATTATTAAAATTTTATTATAATATTAAACACCCAGACCAAGGAGTAAATCCTACAATTTCGCACCCACCAAACAACCGAGACGAACTAAGTTTAAATCAAATTTAGCAATAAACCAAGTCATAACAGCAAATAAACTAACTCGTATAGATAAATTCTAATATCTAAGAGCGACCTGTCGAGATTACAATGTTGTACCGTTGTAAACATTCTATCTATAATTCTATAGGAATTCTACCTATAATTCTATGTGAGTTCTCCGTAAGATCCCGGTCGTGTTTTCAACCACGCAAACTACATATTTATAAATAAAGTGAGATCGCCAACAATAAAATATAATGGGGATAATGTTACCCGCGAAATAACAAGGTTACTGATAGGTTTATTATTATTATAGATTTTCTTGTATCAATTTGATTGAATCTGGGCTCTGGACGCAATCCTGAAACTACTACTAAAACTATGAGTATGAGATACATTTTTGTTTGTACAGTCAACAGCCAAAGTAAATGATCAAAATCAACGTTTCAAATCGTCTAGTGTGATGTGCCAGATGTAACAAGTTATACCAAAGCGTCAATGTCAAATGAAGTTTTATGTAGTCAAAAGAAATTGATCATAATACCACTGACGATCGAAATAAATGTGTAATAACACTTACTTTTGACAAGTTATATGTTCCTTTACTTCTAGCAAACAACAATAGTCAGTAACTTTTGACTTAATTACTGCATATATTATTTTGGAACCTTATTTAATCAGTTTCTTTTGCTGTTGACTGTACCATTGAATTTAAAAGTCATTTATCTCTGGTGGTAGGCTTCGGCCGCGGCTTGTCATCACCCTCCGGGCTGGGCCAGTGCGTGAAGCGATTTTTTCGTGTTTCGTAATTTGGCCCGTAGAAGCCATCTACCTTCTAGGATTTTTTGTTTTGTTTTTTTAAATGATGTGTGCAATAAAGAATATTTTTCTTAGCTTATCTTGTCTTAACTGACGCTTCACGCGCAGAGTCCAATTATAAGAAATTGAATTGAAGCACAGGGCATACATGGACAGGTCAAATAGGAGTACCTACTGTAAGGTTTGCTCCATACGGAGCTATGAATACAACCTATAATAATAACAAATAACATGAACATTTTGTTCAAAGTGCTCTCAACTACTCCTTGGTGAGGTGAAGTCAGGTTAAATGTTTCTCTGGAACAAACTTGACTGACACATTTACAAGTTCTTTTTTAAAGGCCTTTTTTATCATATGAAATTGGCGTTTTTCGTACTGGCCACTTTAATCACAAATTTCTCCTCTTTGGTAAGGAATTCCAAATTCAAATTTGTACAGCTATAGACTCATGTATTTGTGCTTCGATGATCGTCATTCATTTGTTTTTTTCTTCTGTTTTTTTCTGTTTGCGTCACTCATTTTACAAAATGGAAAACTTAAAATATCGCATCCAAATCCTGCCCCAAGCGAAAATTAACCCCAAAAAAGTTACTTGTAAGCGTTTGGTGGACTAGTGCCGGTATTGTTCATTACAGTTTTCTCAAATCTGGCCAGACTATTACGGCTGATGTCTATTGTCAGCAATTGCAAACCATGATGGAAAAGCTAGCGGCTAAACAACCTAGGGTGGTCAATCGCTCCACGCCACTGCTGCTTCACGACAACGCTAGACCACACACTGCGCAACAGACGGCTACTAAATTAGAAGAGCTTCAATTGGAAAGTCTAAGACATCCTCCGTACTCCCCGGACCTTGCTCCAACAGATTACCATTTTTTTCGAAATTTGGATAACTTCTTGCAAGGGAAAAAATTCAACTCCGATGGGGCAGTCCAAATCGCCTTCAAAGATTTTATTGATTCCCGTCCGACTGGTTTTTTTAGTAAAGGGATCAATGAACTACCTATAAGATGGCAAAAGTGCATAGAAAATAATGGTTCATACTTTGATTAATTAAATATATTATATTAAAAAATATTCGACTTTTTGTTCCTCCCATACAAAACGCCAATTTCATATGTAAGGACCTAATATTTAATAATATATAATACTTGTGACATATAAAGATAAAATGTTAGTATTTTCCTTCATGCTCCACATCTTAGACCACATCGTCACTTTACATCAGGTGAGATTGTGGTCAAATAAAGGCTTATCAATAAGAATAAAAAAAAAGATTAGCGGAAAAATAACAAAAACTTCAAAGAAGATGATTGTGAAATATTAGTATGTTAAACGAAGACCCTCATTACATAGCAGCGACATTTGGCAGCAAATATTTCGCACATGAGATTAAAACGGTTCATGCATGATTGGTTAAAATAATTCAATATTTTTATCTATGTTCACTAACTGTAGATCAAAAGAACATTGTGTACATAATGTTTAAACCATTGTAACTGCCATTGTCATTTTTAGAGCGGGGTTGAAAGATTATTATGAAAATATCGATGATACTAAATTAACAGAAATAAGTAGGGTATGTAGGGACATTTCTATTAACAGTGTTTAAGTTATTGAATACCTAGCTGACCTGGCAATTTTTTTTGCTAATATCACTATCAGTCGCCATGATACCTATAAATAAACAAAATTTACGAAATGCTTGATTTCTTCCGACTCCTTCAACAATTATCATCACAACCCAATGAATTCTCACATATCCTTAGCAAACTATACACTAAAACCTAGAGTTACTAAACCTCGAATTATTAATTACGCTCTACTAAATGCTGAAAACAGCACATCCGTTTTGTAGCTTTTTACCGAACATAAGGACAGACAGACGCGACCTAGGACTTTATGAAAAAAAATTATTTCCGGACGTTAACAAAACAACATCTAGTCCTCGTGGTAAGCTCTAAGCTTGTGTTACGGGTACTAGACATCTGCATTACTTAATATAACACACAAACATTACATAGATATTTATCATTATAAAAAATAAACAACCACACCAAGTAGAATGTGATTTTAGAACATATAAACACATGGGTCATGTGTTTATATGTTCTCGGAGGGAATCGAGCCCGCTACATTTTGCGCTGCAAGAGGACTTTCGGCCACCACGCCATTGTGGCAGTATTTATAATATGCAACTATTTAAAATCATTGATAATATTAATATATTAATTAGGCTATATTATTAAATATGCTACTCAATATTACTATTCTGGACACGCGGATAAGACTAGTATTATTTTGAACACTTTTAAGATGTTTTAATTAAAACCTAGCTCTAGTTAATAAGGCCCTAAGGCCTATCTCCTTCCCTAGCGAAGGCTGCCAGGTTGTAATTGAGTTGCAACGTTGAACACAATTCCAGTGGGTTTGAGTAAAAGTGAATGGGGTCGCGGATAACCATCGCCATTGTATCGGGTGGGTATAACTCATCGTCGGTTATTTATGGGCGTATTATCACGTCGACACCGGGGTTACAGGATTCTGCCTTCATAACTTTGAGAGCCATTTTGTGGAACGAAATTTCTCTGTGTATACGGTTTATGGTAAAAGTTTACGGGATAGGCATTTGTTTGTCTTTACGAATAGCAAAAATCGACGCGGAAAAACCGCCATAAGCAAATTATGCGCCGTACTCGCTCTGTCTATAATGTCTGTTGATTCTAGCAAGGATCATGTATTGTAATAAAGTTGAACTAAAACGAATTACAATTTCAATTCGAGGGTTGAACATCAATATGTAGTAACCTTCATAATTTTAATAAGTGATGAATATCACTATTTAGGTAAAACTATTTTAATGTTTTTATGCAGAAAATGATTATCATTTTTCTTTTAAAATATGTCGTAAATTTAGTTATTTCGAAGCAGGTAGCAGTTCGTCTAATTAGCTACGGTTCCATAGTATCAACTCGTCAACAAATTACGGTTCACTATAAAAGCACGTTGTTTGGGATCGTCGCAGATCTTAAGCATAAGCTCTCCCATTTACGTTCCCACATTAATGCGGGACTCGTCTCTTGATGAGAGAGATGAGGCATTAACTCACCACGCTGTCCAAGTGCGATTTAGTAAATATCAGAAAATTTTCAAACTTTTCAAAGATCAGAACATGCCGGTTTCCTCGCGATGTTTGTTTTCACCGTCAATTCACATATAGATCTTAAGGTGATAATACAAGTCTAGTCTAAAACGTATAATATTATGTGTATATAAATAAATATCGCACTTAATCGCGTCGCATGACATTTATTTATTTATTTATTTATTTATTTAAATAAATAAATAAATAAATAAATGTCATGCGACGCGATTAAGTGCGATTAAGTGACATTCTTAAGTAAGACACTTCAAAGCCAGCATCCGGTTGTTATCGAAACTGAAACATAATGAACCTCACAGTGCTTTACCGATATTCCAGAGCCCTCATTTTATTACTGCTGTATAATTGAAGCTAAGCCCACGTGAAAACCCTCAGAAGCAAGATTTATTGGCTACTAACCACACAAATATATTATTTTAAAGGCATGGAATGCCACGTTATGCCTCACTTAGCCTGTAAGTAGGTGCTCCAAACTCAAAACAGTAATAAGATATTACGAGTACTTTCCAAACGACTAGTTGTAAATATAATACGTGTATTTGCATTAAGGCTCTTTTATGACGGGACTTAAGTATCGAATATACTTAGAAGAATATCATCAACACCCTATTAACATTGCCACTGCTGGGGCACAGGGAATTCTCTCTTAGCGAGAGCTATAAGGCCTTAATTCACCACGCTAGCAAAGTGCGGGTGAAGAAGAATATAGTATTCTAAAGTTATGCAGAAAAAAAAGAAAAGAAGAATATAGGGTTCGATTCGAGGGGTGTTTGTATGTTCAGCAGGCACTTTCTCCTTGGTCTGGGTGTTTAATATGTATAATAAATATCTATGTATGTATGTATACTATAATAAGTAAATCAGATGTCCGAGACCGTAACACAAGTTTAGAGCTTACCACCGGGCTAGATGTTGTTGTGTTATTGTACGGAAAAATTTCTTTATTTATATGCGTACATAATATTATTGTAAATATAAAGTAAAACAAATCGAACATTGAAGAAAATAGCTTGCAAAGGTTTAATAGATAAAATTATTTCATTAATAAATAATAGTTAAAAAAACTAAAAAACACGGTTTTTATAGAAAACCGAACTAAAAAATAGAAAATAAATTTTAATGAATTTAAATTAAGAAAATATTGTTAAAAATTTCAATGAATATATATTAATAATAGTGTCAATAAATAAAAAAAAATATTTTAAAAAAAGCGTGGGGTGCTTTTTAAGATATTATCGAAATGATAATCTCACTCTACTTATATCTGTCATTAAAATATTTATAACTAATGACACATGCACCGCACGCTTTTTTTTTTTTTTTAATGATTGATAAGCCTTCATTTGACCACAATCTCACCTGATGTAAAGTGACGATGTGGTCTAAGATGGAGCATGAAGGCCTACAAGATGGCTTCTCCGGGCCACATTACGAAACACGAAAAAATCGCTTCACGCACTGGCCCAGCCCGGAGGGTGGTGACAAGCCGCGGCCGAAGCCTACCACCAGAGACTGTTCTTAGCACCACCCGGAGGTCACGTGTAAGGATTCAGAGGGTTACCACTTACGGACGTGAACAGACAAAACCTCCAAAAATAAAATAAAATATATTTTTTTTATTTACACTAGGTATTATTAATTTATATTCATTGAAATTTTTAACACTATTTTCTTAATTTAAATTCATTAAAATTTATTTTCTATTTTTTAGTTCGGTTTTCTATAAAAAACGTGTTTTTTAGTTTTTTTAACTATTATTTATTTTCTACTTTTTAGTTTGGATTATTTATAATAGCTTGTTTTTTTAACATCGTGTCCTGCCTTATCGACTGTAGAGAAAAAATATAGAAAATTTTAATTATTTTCTTATCTTATCGACTATAGATGAAAATTATATAAATAAACAAAAATTATATTATGCAAATTGAAAACGGAATAATTTTATCAAATTAGTGTATTGTCATCGGTTCTCAATAAATCTACAAAGCTTGAACGAAATCTGGCCGTTTAAAATTGATCAAAATCGCGCCCAAAGAAGTCGGTTACAAACAAACATACAGTTGAAGCTAATATAAAGCGTGTAAATGTAATATAAAAAAATATAAATGATATTTAAGGTAGGTAATTTCATCTCTGTTCATCATAACTACAGAACAAAACACCACACAGTAGATAAACACTTCCGTCTAGAACCATGTTACTTTGTACACCTTATTTCCCAGCACTTGTAAGAGGGCAAGCGAGAACGGTTTTTTCAAATCGCCTCATTAATGTTAAAAATAACCGTTTTTTTCTAATACCAAAACATTCCTGTCTCGTTGAAATTCTTTATTATCCCGTAAAATGGGTTTCTCACTGTTTTTATTTGAATTAAATGTAATTAATAGCTTAATTGTTTTCTGGGTTTGCTTGGCGACCGGGTAGTTTAACTCAGTTATTCCTGTTCCCATGAACTTAGACATTAGACATGCATCTGCCTTTGCCTACACGCACGCCGTGTACTGGCAAAGTGCGTTTGCGTAGGTACCTAGTGTTTATAATTAGGGTTCTGTTTATTCTACTTAACCTAATGGCTTAGGTCTTATTCACCAAATCGGAGTAAACTAAGCAATGGCTAGTAATGACAAAAATCATGTCAATGGTAATGTCCAGAGCTTTCTCGCTTTGTCACATATGACTAAGCGAAATAGCTCCTTAAACCTTCATTCAACCACATATTTAACCATTGTCTAATTTTACTAGGTATTAAGGGTTGAATTAGGTGCCATGATTTGGTTCGGTTTTTGATATTTCGACGCTGATGCTCTTGTTTTTATAAGGGCCTAAGTGTTGAAATATGAAAGGTGTTGATTTTATATTCATTTTATCGCATTCCTTACTGCCCCAGTGGCGCGGTAGGCGTAGCACCGCTGACGGTGTAAGAGGTAGCGGGTTCGATTCCCGCCGAGGATTCAAGTGTTTGTATGTTTCACTTTCTCCTTGGTCTGGGGATTAGTAGGCCCTGGTATTCTGCACCTAGAATCAAAGGTGTTCCATAGAGCGGGAATAAGAACGCTAGTGATAAAAACTGGGCCTTAAGAACGTATAATAAAAAATATCTAAGTATATTAGGTATGTCATTTTATATTAAGTGTATCAGATATCTAGTACCCGTAACACAAGCTCGGAGCTTACAGACGGGCTAGATGTTGTTATATGGATTATCCTGCAATATTTATATATTCATTTTTAAAGGTAAGTATCTTGTTTATAACAGTATATTCATTTAATTAATTTACAAAACAAACCGGATATTCCAACATAAGTGTCAATATTACGCGGGACGTCTTGCATTTCTGTAAATAAAGTACAAAAACTAATAATTATTTTTAGAATAAATTCTAATGAGAATTATTACCACAATACATTTTTTTTTCTTTGACAAACGAAAATTCATGTCGTCACAGAGCCTTGAAGTTTTGTGACGTAACGGTTTGCACTTTCTTATTTAATTGATAAACCTTAAAAAATATATAGTTATTGCTTTATCAATTTAATAAGACATAGATATCTAGTACCCGTAACACAAGATTAGAGCTTACCACGGGCTAGATGTTGTTGTGTAGATTGTCCGGAAATATTTATTTTATTTTTATAGCCAAGATATGCACCAATGCATCGATTCTGACACAGCTACGGGTCCAGACACGCCTCTCAACTATCTGTCAGCAGAGAATACTCACGTATTTCGGCCACTTAGTGAGAAGGGGGGACGAAAGCCTGGAGAAGCTGATCGTAGTTGGAAACACGGAGGGTAAAAGAGCCCGTGGTCGGTCTCCAACCAGATGGTCCGATCAAGTGAAGGCCTCTTCCTCATCTAAATTCTGCTCGGTTGTCCGTGACGCCATGGATAGGCACCGTTGGAGGCAGATTATTAAATCCAGGTGCACCACAGCACCGTTGTCCACACCCTATGATGACCACGATCCTCAGCCATGAGGGAACGACCCCAGAGAGAGAGCCAAGATATAGCTCATGAAAGTTCTGGAGTAGGGATTTGCGACGTATACATTTAGTACATTTTGATCGAAAGCATTACGTCACGCGAAACTTTAATGCATCCGTCTTGATTTTTCGTTTGCAAGCAAAAATAAAAAATATGGTAATATTTTTGAGTAATATAACTAATGGACTACTTATTATTATTTAGCTATGTACCCTATTAATATTACCGTCACTAATTTATCAACGGTTACTCACACCTATGGCTGGTCATAGCCATAATTGGCAAACTTCTTTCTTCCTACATGAGGAGCGTTTTTACAATGTTTTTCGTGCACCGCTAATGAGTCCAAATCTGGTCTGACGTCCTTTGTTTTTGTATATATTACCGGAAAATAATACGAATCGTCAATTGTTCAATGTCCTAGTAAATTGATAAACATACGGAAAATCATCAACGGCTGTTGGAATGTATTATTAAACCAAAGAGCTTTTAGTTAATTCATCGTAACATCATACAAAAATGAACCATTCGCTGCTAAGTAATTTTACGTAAAAATGGCACCCATAAAATAATACCCAGTTTTTGATATAAATAATAAATCTCATCTTTATTGAATTTTAACGTTATAATATCAATACAATTTGTTAAGTCATCGATAGAAAAAATCAGTGGTATATCGCTATTGTTTTTTTATTACCATTTATTTTATTTTAGTGAAGTGAGCCGACTTGTTGCACTATTTTCCCATCTTGTCCAAACTACTAAATTTTTGTTTGGTTCTAAGTGGCTTACAACCACCAGAAACATTAAGTAATGATCTTGAGGACAATCGTCTATATCTTGTAAGACGTTTTATATCGCTACATTGTATGTACCTACTGTAACTTAAGCATAAATATTAAAAAATAAGTTTTAACTTGCGTAAATAGTCCGCCCAACATTTTTATTATCTAGCCGTCTTCTTGGACGCATTCCTTGATAAGCTTAAAGGTCAAACTCTATCTAAGCAAAGCCTATTTATAGAAATGTGTGGGGTTACAACACTAGTTTTTAGAGTGCCATTTTCAAAAAAACAAGTCTAAAAGACCACCGTATTTGACTACCTCCGCTTTTCAGAAACTGCTAGACTGATCAGTAAAAATTTTGCTATTAACTAAAAATTTGGCAAATTATTGTGGCTTGGACTTGCTTTTAAAAATAAAAATGTATTTAACTTCTTGTTCACATTTATTCGACCACAGTAATCGCAAGTAAAGTAGTAAGACGAAATTATACATATTATATACTTATACAATATAATTACATTATTTACAATGCAAGCTCGTCGTGCACAAATTGGGGAAAAAATATAACAGTGTATTCCTTATAAACTTGTTTTTTTATAAACACACACACACACATACAGGGCTATGGGGGTTCTCACCTTAAAAACCACCCTTGGACGTCTACGAACATTTAAATAAAGAATTGGCCAAATTGGTCCAGGCGTTGTTGAGTTGTTCGCTTACCAACATCTTTTGCGATTCATTTTATGTTATAGATAGTTTCATATTGAAATATTCATGAAAACGATCATGATAGTTTACAAATCTCAATCGTTTTGGGGAGTTTCATACATAATACTCCTTTAAAAAAAACTATAAACTAAAATTATTATTTTAATTAAGTTCTCTTGAACTTGGTTGAAAAATTTTCAGTTTATCGCTGGTGTTATTTTAGTTATATTCATTCTTTGTAGAGTGCTGACTGTCGATGTCTGTAATTCATTAACCAAAAAACTTGAACATACATTTCAAACCCTTGAATGAACAATACTTATATACTGTTTTTTCACCCATAAAGGTTTACCCCCTTTCCAATAAAAATACAGAATTATCAAAATCGGACTACTCAGTAAAAACTTATGAGTGGTCATACATAGAAATATACATATGTATATATACGCGTCGGATTGAACCTCCTCCTTTTTATCGTCGGTGGAAAACTACTCATCAAAAGGAAAACCAACAATTTTTTATGTATATAAAAAAGAATAAATAACTTAATAGAGCAGCTGTCAAGACCGACAATCCAACCTTTTTTAACACCAAGCGCTAAGAAACCGACTACAGTATTCTACGAACTGGATTATATTTCCAAACATGGTTTATGTCAACTGGCGGTAAAAACTATAATTAAATGAGTAATCTTTATAAGCACCAAATTACACATATTTACGATGACACAAGAAAGCCGATGTCAACTTCAATTATACTCTATTTGGTAATGTCAAATTATGTCACAGATACTCCGCGACATATAAAAAATGTACCGGTTTCTTTAACGATAATTTATCATTTAAACTAATTAGTATATCCGTTAAATTAATAAACACCAGTGTTGTAACGTGCGTCGAAAGACAAAGATAGTAATGACAGAAAATATCGTCCATACATAGATATTCCATTTAATAAGTAAATGTTATACATTTTCTAGACGTTTATTGACTAAGCCGCTGGCGTTTTCAATAATTTGCGTACAGGAGAAATCAATTAACCATTAACTACCTGGCATACGCCTCACAGACGCTATTTAAAAAGGTTATATGTATTTTGACACGTGAAACACTTTCATTTATATCATATCTGGAGGTTTTGTCTGTTCACGTCCGTAAGTGGTAACCCTCTGAATCCTTGACCTCCGGGTGGTGCTAAGAACAGTCTCTGGTGGGAGGCTTCTGCCGCGGCTTGTCACCACCCTCCGGGCTGGGCCAGTGCGTGAAGCGATTTTTTTTCGTGTTTCGTAATGTGGCCCGGAGAAACCACCTTCTAGTTCTTCATGTCCCATCTTAGACCACATCGTCACTTTACATCAGGTGAGATTGTGGTCAAATGAAGGCTTATCAATCATAAAAAAAAAAAAAAAAAATAAGGCTTCTTCTCACATGTTTTGTTATTTCTTTCATTGTTCATTAAATATGAGACTCTCAGACGTAGGCCTAGGTTTTATGATCACTTTGTGGACATCTCTTCGACCCGCTCGAACCCTTTTTGAATGATTATTTTGTGGGAATCGCTAAGAAATATATTTTTTCTCGAAGTCCAGACACTTTTAAGACACGAACGAATAAGCGAGCAAAATCGAGGTTGACTGCAGTCAAACATTTATCTATTTATATAATAATAAATGCATCATTTAGCTTCAAATTTACGCACGAGAGTTAATAATATTATTATAATAAGAATAATGTCTTATTGCGGATACAATATCCATTAATACAATATTAAATAAAATAAAATAGTGATAAAAAATGTTATAACAAAAAAAAACAATACTGTAGAATTCAGTATGTCACATTCAGGTGGCAATTTTCACCCATCGTTTTTAAAAGTGTCTGGTTACATCAGACGGTGAGATAAACTACCGATAATACTATTTTTACGCATGCCCACTCTGGACATGAATGACGCGATTCTTTTTCTTTGAATGGCATTGAATAGACACCTTCAATCACCTACGGGATTGTGTAAACATCTTTACAGCCCTACAGTAACGTATCAGTTAAATAATAAAATAAATAAATAAATATTTCCGGACAATCCACACAACAACATCTAGCCCTGTGGTAAGCTCTAAGCTTGTGTTACGGGTGCTAGACATCTGATATACTTAATATAATAGGCGTACATATATAGACATTTTTTTATTAAACATAATAAACATCCACCAAGAAGAAAGTGCTTGCAGAATATACAAACACTTTCACCCTCGGCGGGAATCGAATCCGCTACCTCTTGCGCCGCAATCGGACTCTCGCCCACCGCGCCACTGAAGCAGCAGCTGATATCTATTATATGTCTGTGAGACGTTTAATAAGTTGGTATGAGGTAAAGGATTTATTGTAGTTATTATAAATAGTTTTTTTCATATAAAATACCACATAACTATAAATATAAGAAAAATATATTTTCTCATGATAAGAGCCTACGTGTAAAACTTGATTTAATGTGCATACTACCTATATAATATGATGATTGTGTACATATGTTTTTATGTATGACCGTGAAATAGTAACAAACATAGGTTCATCCATACAACCTTTCATGTTTATCTATAGGTATTAATATTAAACCCAAGATAAACAATGTGCATAATAACTAACAAAAAAGGACAGGCCATAAACATTACCAACGGCATAATTACGCGTCTTTTATCAGAAAATTAAAAAAAAAACTGGCGTTACATGTCATGTATGAATAAATAGCTTGACAATAAATTGTCATCTTGACAGAAAATGCTGTCACCAAGACATGTACATAATGCATAATTATTTAATATTCTGACATTACGGTGCAATAATTGTCAAATAATTTAAGCCCCTGTATAAATTTTATATAAATTTCCTTCCATAAAAGTGAATATATGTTTTGAGCTGGCTTCAACAATACTTTTTTGTTAAATTATATAAAGAAATAATTTGGTTTCAATTTATACACCTACACACCCAAAGAGTATATAAACTACGTGTAAACCAAAGAAAAAACCGATGAGGCTTTCTTTAAAATACAAAAGTTGATTTGTAATTCGATATGATTGCCAAGAGCATGAATTATAATCAATGGCCAACAGGGTGTCTAAAAAATCGTTCCTTTATCTTTGGTATCATGTGGTAATATGTAAGGTTTTTACTTATTTTGGTAAACGTCTCATGTAGGTAAAAGACTTGGTCCTCCTTACTTAAACATGGAAATACATTAAATAACTGTCATATTATGGTACAAGACATGATTTGCAGGTTTTTGAATATACTTTCTCATAAATTTCATCGAACAGCGCAGCGTTACAATCGCTACCCGTCTATAATATTACCAGTTTAAAGTCTTAATATTGTTAACAAACATGATAGTATCGAAAGTTATAACATTATTCCTGGCGTATCATAAATAAAATGCGTGCAAAGCTGCCAGACGGAAGCTAGTTTATATAAAAAAGGAGTAATAACTTTAAAAACTTGAACAGTCTCAAAGTAAACATGTGCAAACATTTAAATTAATGAAAAATTATTGCTGCTTCGTAAATTTTAATTGGTTAATTCAATTATAGCGCTGGATAACAATTTATAGCTAGTAAATTCCTTTTCTGTATCATTAGGAAAGCTTTTTGTAGCTCGCAATAAAGTTTCTCAAAACGTCACTACACTTCGTTTTCTTTTGTTTTCTAACACTACTGCAAAATTAATGTGGAATTAATTCCGAAAGGTGGAAAATTAAACGTAGTATATGGATGTAGGTATATTTTAACTTTTAAATTATCATGGTTTTACAAAACGAATACAAAAATATTTTATATTACACCAAAACATGACAATAGTTACAAAAATCGCATATGAGAAATAAGCACAAAGGGCGGCCTTATTGCTTAAGAGATCCATATCTTATCTCTTCCAGGGGTTTTAACTTTAATAAAAATTAAACAGGGAACATACTATGTTTTGATGGTTTTTGAGTTTTCCGATATTTCGACGCTGTTGCAAGCGCCATGATCACAGCATAAATATGTTGTATGTTATTTTTCTACCGTATATTATTAATACATGGTGTTGTATATGTGTTGTGTGTAAAATGGTGGTGATACACCGTAGCAATTTGACAAGCATTGCAATGTAATGCTCACTATTAAATGAGCATTTATCTATAACATTTCGTTGTATCTTGCATTCACTATTTGTTGAATGCCGGCCTACGCTCGCGCGAATGCTCGAAGTAATGTTACTCCCAAACACACTTTAAATTCGGCTGTAACAAACCAGCATGTGGGTCGTACCCCTGTTACGAGTAAATGCTACAGTCTATCACTTCCCATAAGGATTATGTTGGACTTGCTAATATTACTTCTTGGAAAGAGGCCGCTAATGCAGTAGCGCGAATTTCACATTCGCACATTTGAAACTTTTTACTGCGAGTGGCTATCAAGCTAATTATCTAATTCTTACAATATCTATATCTCTTTTTAACCTTCAACTTTCGAAAGAGACGAAGCTTCAGAGGAATATGGAGGAGGAGTGATGAAAGAAGATAGCAAATGAGATCTACTTCTTAATCGTACCTTTTTGTAGAATTGCGGTCTACATAGCGTGACTACACGTTTTTACCCGACTTCGCAACGCAAAGGAGTGGTAATATGTTTAACAGTATATGTATGTTCCTTTGTACAAATATATAGACCAAAGGCCGGGCCGATTACTATGATTCACACGTCTCTTAGTACGGCAAGTCTAAAGAAATGTCTTTAGAAAATTCAACATTACAAATATTGGGCGCCATTTTGTAAAATTAAAAAAGTTGTATGTCTACAAACTATGTTTTATATGTGGTATCGTTGAATAGGTATTTAAAAAAATATTGATATTTTTCTTTCAACATTTTTCGATCCTCTAATATAAAATTTAACTAAGTATAATATGCTTTGGGTCAGCATGACTTTGTAATTGTTGTGGTTTGCCCAGAAATATTAAAATCAGTTATTGTTTTTTTGTAGAGTTAAGTTGATGTGCATTGAACAGGTGTACAATGTACATATTGTAAACCTGTTTTGTGTGTGTGTGTAGTTTGTATCTATATTTACTCGTATTATAAGCATGCCTATCTTTTATTAGAAAATGATAAAGTTCATCAGTGAAGATTAAAGTATTTTGCTCCACTTTAGTTACATAGTGATGGTATTATTCAATTAAAAAATTTATTCATTTTAGAATCTGAAAAGTCCTTATAACAATAGTGATGAAAATAAAGATTAAATAAAACTTGAGAAATAAACAGATTATTATAAAATTAAATAGATAAAAATCCATTCGCGTGTAGATCAAAGTTATTAGAAATCTCTGAGGGCTGTATTGTATACACCAAAACCTTTTGGTCATAAACAAAAGAGTTTAATTTTAGGAAACCGCCTCATTATGATAATACATTAATTATGATGATAAAAAAAACAATATCTTTAGTAAAAGTTCAAGTGTCCTTGCTAGAACTCATTAATGCACTGGCCAGTGATCCACATCAAAACAAATCTTTAGAACCTTACCTTACCCCTTTCACAAAAGTACGTAATATCAATGATAAAAAAATATGAAGATATTCTTAAAATTATAACCCCTTGTGCAGCCAAGCAGGTGGATACAAATCACAATTTCACGATAGTTGGCATTCTAACAATAATAAAAACATCCCCTTTCAAGAGAAAATCTTTATAGGATTCAAATTTCTTGAAACCTTTTACCCTTACGGCAGGTTATAAGTAATTCACTGGAACATGTTAATTATCATAATGAGTCGTTTTCCTAAAGATAAAATGTCTATTTAATAGCAGTTTTAGGTTTCATTTTTGTATACACTTTTATAACGGCGTTGTAATAAAGATGTGAATAAATCGACATTTAAATCGTGCCGACTAAAAAAGTTATAAAAGTCAAAAGGTCGAAACAGTTTTTAACACATATCTCGCGACCTAAGTTGGTAAGGTTGTTAACAATTGTAAAATAAGGATACAGCACCATACATGTTTTACCAAGAGCTTAAAGCATGCAAAGTTATAAAATATAAATGCAAAAATAGTATTTTTTTATCATATTAGTAAATTTTTGTATTTGAGTCTGTCAGAAATTCGTTTATATCATAATAGCATTTGGATGTCAAGAAAGTGTTCAGTTTTTTTTTAAACAATGTCCAAAGCAATGTTTTTACATTATTCGCCGTGATACTTTAATTGTATGGGACCCAAAAAAAATATAAAATAACCATTCAAATCCGTTCACGGAGAAAAAGGTCTGAGGTAAAACACAAAAAAAAATATTGTCCACCTGTCAACTTTCTCCTTTTTTTTAAAGTCTGTTAATAAGTAAAACTTTACGGTTTATGAAGAATAATTTACTGCATGTGTTATTAGCGCCGAGTTACCTTTAATTTGACAACCTCAGTGGCTCTGTGCGCAAGAGGTTGCGGGCTCGGTTCCCGCCGGGGGACCAGATTATGTGCGAGCCACAATTTCTGCTTTCTGGTCTGGTTGCTTCCTATATATCACATGTATTTAAAATATTTGTATCTATGTAGTATAACAAAAAGAGAATCTCCGGATCGGGAATTTTGACAATCAAATGGCATTTTAAAATTTATTTTTATTTTTCCAATAGCCTCATTATGATAATAAACGTGTTTCAGTGAAATAGTAATTATCTGCAGCCAGGGTAAAAGGTTAAAGGTTTCGAGAAAATAGAATCCTTTAAAGATTTTTCTCTTGAAAAGGGGATGTTTTTTTTTTATTGTGAGAATGCTAACTATCGTGAAATTGTGATTTGAATTAATCTGCCTTGTTGAACAAGGGGTTATTATTTTAAGAATATTTATCCTCGTATGTTTTACAGCGCTGCCTTATATAGAATCGCTCTCTAACTACAACTAAAAACACAAAGTTTTTCTTTAACGTTTAGAAATCTAAATATTCACAATATTTTTGAGCTTAACTGGTTATATAGCTATTTTGTAGACAACAACCACATTTCATCAATTAGTGGCAGTTTTATCAGAAATTAAAATTGAGTTCTACATAAAATAATGAAATTATCGTTGGCAGACGTTGAGACAAAAACCCGTGAATAAAATAAAAACGGGTGTGTTTCCAACTAAATTTTAAAATTCTACCATTTATGACTTATAGTAGCATCCAGCTAGCTAATAATCAGGGGTGAGTTTTTCAAATTTCCTAGTATGCAACCCGCTTCATAATAGCAAATAACGAGTTTTTCCGTCTTCCAAGTGTTATACTCGGTACTGGCGTTATCTTTTATTAATTCCTTGTATCCAATAGACCAGGTTACCAATAAATTCTTTTGGTATGCACTAATGTTTCCAACTAAAACGTATACGTGGTCTCACTACGGAAATGTATTTTTCAAACGGCTAAATTGAGTAAAATAACTGAAATTTGAGTTTTATTTCAGTTTATTTAAAGTGGTGTTACTTTTCATTTAACCACAAATATAAGATACCCTGTTGATGTAGATGTTGATGTTTTGGAACAACGCAACAGGTGAGCGTCTGCCACGCGGGATATTTTGGCCTACTATTGTCCCGCTTTGTGGTCGCGTTGGTGTGCAAAGAACCATATTAAAGTATGTAGTTAGTCCACCGCTCGGCGGACGCTCCCGCTATCGCTTCGCTTCATATTGGTCACGCAAAGTTGGCCGAAGCTTAAAATGAAAACGCAAATATAATCTGTACATGATGTAAAATGAAGTTGATACTGTCTGCTCGCTTCGATCTTATAAACTTCTCAACTAATTTCGCTATATTTGATTTGAGGCTGATTTTATTTTGTATGTATTACCGATCTCTGTTGTCTGAATAAATAAATAATATTATTATTATGCCGAAGCCGTGTTGGCTAAGTAGGAGGACACTCGACTTCCATTCTAAACCCTAAGGGTTCAAACCCCGCCACGTACCTCTGGATTTTTCTTCTTGAGACATTACCGGCATGTTCTGAGAACTTTAAAGAGTTTGAAGGACATGTGACATTCACCAACCCCCACTTAGCCAGCGTGGTGAATTAAGGCCTAATCTCTATCGCCTAGAGAGAAGTCCCTGTGTCCCAGCAGTGGGAACGTTAATAGGGTGATGATGATGATTATTAGTATTTTGATTTATGAGAAATAAGAATATTTTTTTGCCAAAATACATGTGTCAACATGTTTTACCAGTTTTTATGTAAATTTTAGTTACAATACAATCAGTATTATTCATATTATCTTTGTCCGCTAATGTAGACAAGAACCTCGCGTATCACAGTGACGCACCCTATCGGGCCAACGTGACACAAAACTTTGCCCTATGGTGTAGCCGCACCATAAGATGCAACTTGGTGTACGCTTAAACCTTTTCCAACCTGATTTATTGACAACGATGCAGCAATCAGGATCGTTCCAGAAATAAGAATTCCTCAGTAATTGGCGATCTTACTAATCCAGATATAAAAACTACCTATCAGTGGTTGGAGGCAGGACCGTGTCGAAGTAATGTCCGAGTCTGAGTAATAATTTTCATTATTTATGTTTTACAGGATAAAGATTGCTTCTTGATAGTCAATTAATGGTTTTATTTTTTAATTGTTTCAGATTATTGAACGAGCATAGGGTAAGCAAATTATCATGGAGTACAGTTAACAGCAAAAGTAAGTGATCAAAATCAACGGTTCAAAACATATTCTAGTGTTACGTGCCAGTAAAAAGGTATACCAAAGTTTCAATTTAAAATAAAGTTTTTATTGGTCAAAAGAAATAGTTCTTAATAGTACCGAGGATCGAAATAAATATGATCACTCACTTGTGACACGTTATTTGATCCTTTCCATCTTAAAAACTGCAATTGTTACTAACTTTTGACTTAATTGAATGTTTTATTTGGGACCCTATTTTATAATTTTCTTTTGCTGTTGTCTGTACATCTCCTAGTATTCCATGCGAAACATTAACTCGGGTAAAAATGGTTTTGTAATAATTAAGTTTTACATTACGATTCAAATCTCTTTATTGTACACACAGAAAAATAAAAAAAAAACAACACGTAAAAAACAATTTTAAAATGGGCGGCATTATCGCTCAAAAGCTTTGGTTATTATTATTTAGAAAAGTCATTTCTCCATGGTTTGGCCTTACCTGACGTTATTTTAACACATTTGACAGTCGGTTAAACGAATCTGAGAATTAAAATAATATCTAATAATATTAATATGAGCACAATAAACACATCTTTTAAGAAGTGTAATTTGAACTCACCCTCATCCAAAATAAACCATAACTTAAGGCAATTGGTGTAGTGATATATTTAAATATATCGACGCTGGAAATTTGAAATGTCGTAAGGGACAAACCTACGCTATACAGAAGAACAAAAAACAAATTTTGTTCTTTTAAAACGTCACAACTTTGTCATTTTTTTTTCCTATTATGATGCTTTTTAGACTGAATGTTTTAAAATTAATTGATTTATAGCTAAATATAACTTTTACCTCGTTAAACTCAATAGTTTAAAAGATGATGTCCCTTACACTTTGACAGTTAGGAAGAGGTGTCCCTTACACATGGTGTGTAATAATTACGACGTTTAATATTTTTATAAAACCTTATCTAATTAAAATCATTTTGTCGTAACTACCCGAACCGCCTTGTTCATGCAAGCATTTTATGTTGTACAGTTAAGAAATGTATGGGAAATAAGTGAAATACTGTTGCTACTTACGACATTATTTAAAAAATATGTTTTGAACAAAATGTTGTAACGGATTCGTAATTTTGTGTATGCGTGTTACACCGTATGAAACAGACAGTTACTTAGGTTTACGACGTTGCTAAAAGCTACATAAACAAAAATTGAACCATACAATTCAAAAATTTTACTACAATTTCACTTACGACAAAACAATTTGACTTAATACTTCTTTATTTGAAGAGATATGAAAATTTTATAATATACTGCTCGATAGAGGACAATATTTCCAGTTGAATGGTATAAAAATGTCCCTTACGACATTTCAAATTTCCAGCGTCGATATATATTATATAACACATGCTTAAATTATGTGGAGAAGTGCCTGCAATTTGTTCCAACAGCTGTTCACAGAGCATGTGTCATTCACAACAATATCCCAACAGCATATGAAGCATATGATTAAAGAAACTCCGTATCAATAAACATACATTTTTATGTGATTATTTAAATATTTGACCGCGGGATCATAAATAGACCACCGCAGTCGGCTTCCAGTCGTATCTCTCCGCTTTATACCTATCAATATCCTGATAACGGCACTATTAAACTATTCCAACCTATTGTAGACGGGGAAACCTCAGCTAGAATTTAACTTTACCAGAGAAATTCGTGAGATTCTTACCAAATTGACAATAGTCATTATTTCGATAAATCAAAATTGCATAAGATATTAAAAGTTATATTATATTTGAAACGAGTAAAATAAAATTATATAGGTAACGGTTTTTGAGTTTAACAAAAATCAATAACTGTTTCAAGTTTAATATATATTAAAAGATTTAAAATATAACTCACGGAAAATTTGTATAATAATAAAAATATTAGGATACTGCTAGCATCTTTATAGAGGTTGGAATAAAGGGGTACTACAGAATATAACACTTATTTATAACGAGATATTTGCTATGATTTTTGTCTTAGGAATTTCCCGATACTTCGATAGTTTTAAAAGTTATAACACAACAATAAAAACTTTCTGGCCTAAATAAAATGGTTAGTTTTATGCTCGCTCAGCCAATGTTATGGAACAAAACTTAAATTACTTTATTATTAAAATAGGATTTGTATTACTGTCAGAATAATAAAAAACAAGGCATTAAATATATCTATCACAAATTGATGAGATATTCTCAATTTGGCAACCTAAAGCTTCCGCCAAACCTGAGCGACCAAAGCGACTCTTCGCGTTGCTGACGCGTAAGTTTGGTTAAATGTTTATTATATTTAATTTGTAATACATTTTTTATTAGGCAAATTAAACGGTTCGGCTATCGCAGCGTAGGACGTCCACCAATTAGATGGAAGGACGATCTGGTGAAGGCTGCGGGCTCAACGTGGATACCAGCCGAAACTACTGGAGATCTTTGAGGGAGGCCTATGTCCAGCATTGAACGTCTTACGGCTGAGATGATGATGATAAGTAAATTAAAGTTATTCCGAATATAATACAACAACATAAAACCTAGCACTCAAATATCATTAACACAGTATGGTATTAATAAGAACGCTGTGTCCGTTACTATATCGTAGAAATATCATCGTTACGTTTAGGTATTTCAATGTCTCGGTAACGAAGGGCCGCGGTATGCAGGTCCCCGTTTGATTTACATCCCCTCTGCGGCAGGAACATTACCATGAGCGATCCGATGTTCTCGAACGGTGAAGGTCGAGATATATCGCTTAAAGTTATTTTTCTGAAGGTATTTGTTTGCTGCCGTGTTGGCTTAGTGGGAGTACACTCGACTTTCATTCCGGAGGTCGTGGGTTCGAACACCGCCACGCAACTCTAGATTTTTCTTTTTCAAAAATGTATGTGCCTTTAACACGTGCTTAACGTTGAAGGCAAATTTTAATGAGTTTGAAGGACATGTGACATTCACCAACACGCAGTTGGCTAGCGTGGTGAATTAAGGCCTAATCCCTCTCGTCAAGAGAGAAGTCCCTGTGTCCCAGCAGTGGGAACGTTAATAGGGTGATGATGATTTGTTTGCTGAAATAGTTATGCTCTCTTTCGATGCCAAAGATATCAACGCTACCAAAACGCTTTATTTCGTTAATAAATATGAAAACAATAATTATATATTATTATTTCTAAAATAAGGAAGAGGGTAATGTTATTTAGTTCTTTAAAATATCTGTTGTGGATATTTTTAACTTCATCTTCGCGTTGTAGTTATAATTTGCAAGTATAAAATAAATTTAGACCTTTATACTATAGACTTTAAACAGGCTGTTACAAAATTGGTACCTATATAAACGGAAAAGGTTCAAAAGGTGAGCTCATTACAATATTTTTTTAAAATTTTTCATAAATTAGGACGTAAATTAAAAAAAATAATAATAATTTAGATCCAAAAAATCTTTGAATCCAATTTTTTTACAACATGACATAAGATTAGTCTTCAGAAAGAGGCCTTTATAAAAATAGAAATGTAAAACAAAATATTTTCGCATGATGCGTGCCATTCACGCCCTTTACCACTTATATACCAATTTTGAAGCTTCTTGTATATTTTTTAGGAAATTTGGTCTATGGTTGACAATAATCTCCTAAAGTGTCCATGTGGACATGGATGGATCACTAAAGACTAGAACGCACCTATTTACTCTTGTTTGAATGATCAATAGCCATAGTAACTAATTTAAAATATAAGTATTCTGTTTAAAGCATAGTGGCACGTCCAAAATAGTGGTAACCTTTTTCGCTTAATCAATTTAATAAGAAAGTGTTAAGATAATAACGATTGACGACTGACTGACGACCTCTGTGGCTCGGTGGGCGAACGTCCGCCTGAGGCGCAGGAGATTGCGGGTTCGATTCCCGCCAAGGGACAAGATTTTGTACGATCTACAATATCCTGTTTCGGGTCTGGGTGTTTTCTATGTATCATATGTATGTATTTAAAAAAAAAAGTATCTAAGTAGTATATTAGTCACTTAACACCCATAGTACAAGCTCTGCTTAGTTTGGGGTTAGGTGATGTTGTGTAAGTAGTCCGGAAATATTTATGTTTAATATTTAATAAGACTTCAATGTAACAGCCAAATCAATGGCTTTTAAAGTATAAATTTAGTAGTAATCGCACGAAAGCGTTATTTCAATGTACAGTAACGCTTTGTTGTCGTCTTGATTTTACATTTACAAGAAAACATTAGGGTCAACGAGTGGTTCAAGTAAATTAAATTAAATTATTAAATAAAAAAACAATTTAATAATTTCAATACTATGATTAAATTGATTTCAGTTCATTATAATCTATTACAAAATGAAATATAACGCTACGGCAGCGTTGATATCTTTTGCATCGAAAAAGATTATCACCATTTTAGATTTATTAAATTAAATCTAAAATGGTGAAATCCGTCCGCTAATAAAAAATCTTTTACGATATCAGAGTTTTCTTGCTCATTAGTAATTTAAAGTTTAACAAATATGTATACTAAAAATAATGTATGTCTATTATTTAAGTATATCTGATGTCTATTCTTTTTTAAATAAACTAAAATTCTAACATGAAGTAAAAGCAGTGAGTAAATGTTTTCCTACAAAACATGGCAAACTATGAAATTGTCAAGATAGAGTCATACATATTTCTTAACGAGAAATATGGGAGTCTACGGAATATATCACTATTGATAAATGAGGGTAGTTTGTTAGGCCTCCAGCCATTCTTCTCTTTGGCTTAAGACATAAATCTAAGTAGAGTAAAGTCTTGATCTACCTTGGTGCATGTTCATTAGACTAAAATTTAGATTTACCCATACAATAATAACACGATAGTGAAGAGCATGCTATTTCAGTCATACTTTTATGTAACTGAGGTAGATAGCTCTATTTTGTAAGCATAAACAGTTAAAAATTACTACCGAAACTCAACAAATGTTATAACGAAATGCTTACTGATTATAATTAAGCTGTAACATTGCGGCAAGCGACTTGCGACTTCGAACATGTTCGTTGTTGTTACAAGTATGTACATGCTCTGTGTATTAATTAACATCTAAGACTAAACAAATTTCATAAGTATGAGATGAACACAAAATCATGCATTCTACATATTAATACTTCTATGTACTTACCAAGTTATTTTATTTTTACATTTGGAACCCTGGAAGCCTATTTTGTAGCCCGTGACGCGAAACGCTTTGAGCAGTTTCTATTAATGTATATTGCTTCACATAAATTAAGCTTATGTTTTTACTAACCTTAATGTCAAACTAAAGAACAATTACGCCGATTTGAGTCACAAATAAATATATTCATGGGACATATTTGGAGCCGCCTTTAAAAGCAAAAAAATGCATCGACGGCATCCGTTATTGCTTATTTAGTACATTATTATTTATTTAACATAAAGCGCTTTGTCGGTATGAGTAACTATTAATGTTATGGAGTTTTAAGTGCCCAACGATCCTAGTAGGAAAAGAACCGCCAGAAAAGAAATATGTTAGTATTTTCTACGAATATTTTACTAGAAAACTCAAAATGGAGTAATTCCATTAACATTACTTAAAATGGTATCAGCATTGTGCTTTTCGTTTACCTTAAATGATTATTATCATCGTTAGAAGGTTATGCTGATGAATAAAATATGAACAGTTTTTAATATTCCCTAATAAGAATGACTAAAGATGGATTATTTAATCGATACCTTTTAACTGACTGTTGAATTTATAATAGTTATATTTTAACATATAACAGTTGATAAATTTATTTAAATAAATAATTATATTTAAATATTGCTGGACAATCCACACTACAACATTTAGCCCCGAGGAAGGCTCTAAGCTTGTGTTACGGGGTACGACATATTTGATATACTTATATTATAGACATACATATATATATATTATGCATAGATATTTTTTATTTTGCAAAGCAGAAAGCGTTTGCAGTACATACAAACAATTAACCCCTCGTCGGAAATCGATCCCGCTACAGGAGGCAGTATAACATGGAATATTTCAATAGCTTTTTGGTTTATAAATCATTGCCAACTGAAACAATAAATTTTATAAAAAGGTTTAACATATTTAATAATCATATACATACGCTAACTTAAAAAGATAAACACTTATAGAGTTATAAATAGTTATATTATACAAAAACTATGTCAGGTAATAAACCGCAAGAAAACAAAACACATAACCTAGTATTATAAGTAACACTTCAAAGGATAACTGAGAAAGAAGAAAAACAAGAAAACTGAACCCTTATCATTGACACGATCAAATAGGTAACGCGTGCATTGACAACTTTTTACTTTTCGGAAACAAAGTTACGATCCTTTTCAGAAAACTAAAAAGTCGTCATTGGACAAATTGAGCGCATGCCTTCACGGTTCCTTCTTTACAAGTTACTTCTGTATAACATAAAAGAAAACTGGCAAAAATGACGCATACGCAATACATTCCTAGTACTAACAGCAAAACAGTAATTGTAGCTAACATTTTGCATTCAGTCGTTTCATCGGAAGTTTTAAAATCGTTTATAGAATGTTGTTTTTCTACTTTAGGGGTTGGGCGTGCAACTGCCAACTGATGGCTCTAGATAATTAAAAGGAACTTGTGTCCGGTAGTTTGCGAAGATCGAATTATATTTGTACCGAAACACTTTGAAATAACGCATAATAATTAACAATAACCCCCGTGAAGAAATACGAAAGATTGAAGTTGTCTGACGTCACAATTTTAATCTTGGCATTTTTGTGACATTTGTAGTCCGCCATCTTATCTTCTAATAATCTGTTATTTTTATTCTGATGTTGTAAAAGTTGCTAATAAATCAGTCATTCATTCATTCATTCGTTCGCACGGCATTCGGAAGCCATACCGAAGCTAACTGGCTTGAAGGTGTTATTGATAACTTATAATGTTGATTAATTATGCGTAACCTGTTATATAAGGTTGTGTTCTCCATTTTTAGTTCCAGTAACGTTAGTAATATAGTTCATTAGTTAACTATATTAAAGTATTCAAAAACTAATTAGTATTTCGTTGTAATTGTTACGCCTTGTTACGCTCTGTAGTTTATATTAGTTCACGTATCTATCAAAATGTGACTTGTAATTGTATTTGTTTTTGTGCTAGATAACTGAGATGCCTCTGGGTTAATTTAAAATAGTTTTGCAAAGGTCAGAGATATTTCCTCAAACTCATTGAATGAGCTTCAACGGGGCCAGTTAAGAAGCGTTTTACAACTAAATTTCCCAACTGATACGTCAACGTATCGTAGTGATGGGAAAAATGCACTTGCAACGTCAATTTATTGTTTATTTTTTACAATTCATTTTAGTTACAAAGTTGACTAACAAAAATATGGATCATATATTTACTTTACAGGAATTGCGGCGAGATGGACGTATTTGCATATTTTTAGTATGAATATAACAAAGTATTATTCAAATAACATGATACGTGACCATGCTACCCAATCGTAGACTAGTTCAACAGGTTAAATTAGCATCATACATTTACAATATAAATTGATAGCAAAATTACTCAAATACATTTTGCTGAATATGGCAGTTTTGTTATCTTAATTCCGCTACGTAGCAAAAAGTTAGAGGGTAGATCTAGGAAATAATATATTCATATCATATTTAAATATAGATATTATACAAATCAGGCTTCTCAGCATCAAATATATCTATGAGTGTCAATAAATGACGAGATACAGAATTATTTATTTCCTTGGTTTTATTTTACGAATCTTATAAACTTCAAAATAAAACCAAAAATACAAACAAATTGAATATGTATACTAACAAATAAATATGAAATCGTCTTTTCGCTTTTTTTAGTTAGAAGAAAGAAACGATTAGAAACTCATTATTAGAAATGATAAGCAAAGTTTTCTTATGATACTTTACAATAATTATATGTTAGTAATTATTTTTATTGTTTTTGAAACAAGATACAAGATACAAAATCATTTATTTCCATAGTTTGGTTTTACAAAACTTAGACACGTCAAAATAAATTACAAAAAAAAACCAGATTTTGTTCAAGTTCTGTAATGTTTCTGTTTGAATGTTCTGTCAGAAAATTATCGTAAAACCGTTTCGAAAAGAAAGTCGTCAAAATCGATAAGATATAAAAACATGAGCACGGCATTTAATAAAAAAATAACTACCCAGCTTTCGAAAATGTACAATACAAACAAGCACAGTGACATTTACACATCTGTTTCATGTCAGTTTTTTATGCATTTTGTATCAAATATTTTACATGCATTTTACACAGTCAAAGGTTAATTGTCTATGTTATAAAATGGCTACTGGCAATTATCTTCAGATATCTAGATAGTATACCAGATGTTTTTAAAACCTTTTTTATACCAGAAATGGCATAACAGCTATTAGCATTCAACCCAATCCCTTTTGGTAAACACAGTCACCAACATAATAACCAGCTTTCTTAATAAATACCTGGAAATTATAGGTATATAAACTATAAATATACAGTTATAATTTCCAACAATTTTTAAGTGCAAATTACTTTTTTAACATATTCAAGGAATTCAAAAATAATGTAGTAAAAAATGACAATTCTTACAAATTTACATTACAATCTCACGTTCAATAATGTACGTGTATAGAAAATTAAGTTGTTAGTCAGTTGACAGGTGTAATTTTGTCGTTAAAGATAATTTATTTTTATATAGCTCACGTCAAAATAGCATTTTTGTGAGGAGAGGTTAACAACGCTTCATTGAATAGCAATGAAGAGACATGAACAAACTGCATAATTTTTAACCTATATCGTAATCGTATTTTTTATCGGGTCAATGTAAGAACATTGGCATTAAAAAACCTACCTACCTACTGGTATTTTAAGTAAGATATAACAAGCCGTGACAAAGTAAAACATTTTTTTTTAACTACACCTTTATACCTTTTTTAATTATGCAATTATAAAATGGCACATTTATAGCTAACTCAATTGTGTGACATTCAAATCCTTTTTCACTCGTGCATTTTCCCAAGAAAACAAAAGGTACGTCAACGTACTTACAATACAAAATATCTTAACTCCGTGTGAATATTAATATTGAATAAACAAATTCATATATAATATAAAGTTAAAACAGGCCTTGAAATAATATTGTATTGACCGTTCCATTCACCGATGTGCAAAGTTATAACGCATGTGTAAAAAATAAAGAAAACAACTCAGCCTTTATCGGATTCTGGATAAAGCTGCAACTAAATAAGCATTCTATTTTCAGATAAACAATCAATATTAATATTCGTAACGTTATAGGAACATATTAATATGAGCATCTTGTATTAGTTCTACGCAAACAGGAGAGCGCTACGTATTAATACGTACTCAATGGGAGTTTTAGCAAGCACTCCGCTGCTTTGGGAATTCGCTTCACATTATCGGCGTACTTAATGGGAATTTTATGCAAGAGGGAGATAAGCATCTACACGTAAAAAGGACGGATGTATACGCGACATTTTTGGCATTTAAAAACTACAATGTTTCTTCGAAATATGTTTTGACGCGTATGTAAGAACTTTAAGTTATGATGCGAGTGGATTTTGAACACAAATGTATGTAACCTATTTTTGGTCTGATCTTATAACAGATGGCGTACAAAAACCGAACAGTGTTTAGTTTTATGAATTGGCTAGCCTGATGCCGTGAAATTTAACAAAACTTTTATGAAATACTTTATTTCTTATAATGTTTTAATAATAATTTAGTCCTAACTTTGTCTTTGACAAGGCGAGTACACACCAAAAGATAGCAGAGATTTTATGTGAGAATTACAAAGGTGGTGTCCTTTTTATTTAAATCTATACTATAAACCAATAATATCAGATCGCATACGTTCTTATTATATGTGAATGCTGGCACACTTCAACAGCTTTAAAATAAGGTCACTTTTGTGAATGAAAATTATATAATCAGATAAAACGAGTTTCAATAAAATCGTAAAATATGAAACAAATAATTTTCAAATTGCTCCCATTCAGAGGGGGTGAGGGTTGCGAACCCTCGAATTTTATCGAAAACAATACATGTTTTTTTTTTCGATAAAATTAAGCATACAACAAGCTGGTAAAGTATCAAAAGTACGATTCCAAATACACTGTATAATAATAACATAAATATCTAAATATATAATAATACCTTATTCTCCTTCTGATTTGCGTATTTAGCTGTATCTGAAAGAACAAAAAAATATATTTTATTAACTTAACGTTAGGAATAAAAAAAGGAAAAATAGGTTTTAATAAGGAGTTTTCGCATTTCATTGTTTAACTATAAAAAAATAACTTAAGAAATCTTATCATTTAAAAAAAATACATAAATGATGAACGAATGAAATTAATGAACATTCGGATCGAAAGATTTAAATAAATAAATAAAATATTTACTGTGTCATCACATCATTACATCTTAAAAAATTGTTATTTTGTTTTGTGTACAAGGCATCTGATTTATTAATAACATATTTTCCTATTATATAAAGGAAAATATACTTTAGAAAA
The DNA here is from genome assembly GCA_929108375.1 of Gymnoscelis rufifasciata. Taxonomy (NCBI): domain Eukaryota; kingdom Metazoa; phylum Arthropoda; class Insecta; order Lepidoptera; family Geometridae; genus Gymnoscelis; species Gymnoscelis rufifasciata. Next base: position 14,055,670 of record OV815311.1, read on the forward strand.
CTTTTGCTGAAAAAAAAGCCGTTAAATTATAAGTGTTTCACTTTTTAACATAGTTTCCCAAAAATCTATAATATTTGATACAAAGAGAATATGATAATTAATTCATCAATATGAATACGAAAAATTTGAATAAAAGACCGGTTCCTGTCCATTTTGAAATGAACGTAATTTTACGGCTGGTTATGAAACGAATTATTTAATTAAAAGGGTAATTATTAAAAAATTAAATATCTGCTATATTTTTTTAAACAAAAAGTAGGGTGTTATAAATTTGACGTGGTTGTCTGTCTGTCTGTCTGGTACATCATAGCTCGCGAACGGATAGAGCGATTTCAATTTAGTTTTTTTTGTATGAAAGGTGAGTTTGGCGCGAGTGTTCTTAGACATTCATGAAATTTGGTTCTCCGTTTAAAAGTTATGGGGTTGAGAAAGGGAAGAAAACCAAAAAACGGCATATTATAGTATACTCGAGTGGGGTATCAAATGAAAGCGCATCGCGTGCACATTACAAAATGTTGTGGTGTTTTACTTTTAAGGAAATCAAGGCATTGGTGTCGGGGTTTTTTTCTTAAATTGTAAATTTAGATTTGTTAATCATAAACTTACAAACGCTGTTGATCATTGATGTCAAAGTTTTTCTCTCTAATATTTACTTTTTTCTAATATTTCGTATCTTATTTTACATATATATCTCGTTTTATTTATTTATTTTACATAAATGTTTTGTTATTTCGTATAATATTTAGGTTTATTATATGAGTACTTTATGTTTTTTTTTTTATAATTTTTATTATATTTGTTTTACGCCACTGTCCATCCCATGGTTGCCTGGAAGAGATCGCTCATAGCGATAAGGCCGCTATTTATACCCTGTTTTTAATTAGTTAAGGTTATTGTAAAGTTTATTATTAATTTGAGTGGTGTACAATAAAGTGTGTTCTATTCTATTCTAAATCGGTTATGAAGTGTCTACTTAACTCATTAGGATAGAAATACATGTCGTTTGACACATTACACTCGTACAAAGTAAGCTAGAGCGTAAGCGAGTAAGCTTTTGGGAAAATATTCGCTTTAGTCGTCGGATAGATAATCCCAGGCAATATATACGCGTTCCTAAGTTTGTATGGTAATTTTTTATCTATACAGGCTTTATTAAATCAACCCATATTTTTGAAATTTTGCCTATTTATAGCTGTACCAGTCCGCGGGACTTACAACTACCTCTGCAAATTGCCTGCAAAATCCGCTGTTAAATAAATAAGTATATTCAATAGTATTAATAATTCTAAATTTAAAATTTAAGAAAAACCCCCGATTCCAATGCCTTCATTTCCTTAAATCTAAAACAACATAATATTATGTAATGTGGACGCGATGCGCTCTCATTTGATACCCCACACTAGTATATTTGCAGATTTTCTGTTTTCCTTCCCCACTCTCACCCCCATAACTTTTAAACGGCTCAACCGATTTTCATTAAACATGTCTAAGAACACCCGGGCCAAACTCACCTTTTATACAAAAAAGAGCTATGATGCCACAGACAGACAGACAGACAGGCAGACACGTCAAACTTATAACACCCCTCTTTTTTGGTCGGGGGTTAATAAGAATTGCAACAATATATTGCAACGGAAAAAACATAAAGCCTGATTTAAAACAAATAGATATCGGAACATTTGGGCCGGTCCTAATTCAACAAACTAATTGGACAGACAGACAGGCACCATAATTGTAGTCTATTTGATGTGACCGAGCCTGAATCGCAATCATTGTCGTATATTGACAACTGTACTCTCATAAATAAAATAAAAACGCTATTAGATTTTCTATGCCCTCATCATCATCACCCTGCCCTTGTCCCACGCTATGGGGGGTCGGCATGTGTTTTTGGAGTTTACTCCTTAAGAAACGATTTGAGTTATAAGGCCCGGTACGGAAATTTTATGAGGAGTAAAACGAAAAGTTGAGGCGTTACGTAGAAAGATACAAACATATAACATATATCTGTAGAATTTAACGTGTAAAAGAATGAGATGGAATACATTACAAACGTACAAATACCCTCAAATATCTTGGCCTTAATATTGATATTGAACTGTACTCTCATAAATAAAATAAAAACGCGATTAGATTTTCTATGCCCTCATCATCATCACCCTGCCCTTGTCCCACGCTACGTGGGGTCGGCATTTGTTTTTCTCGGCATTACTCTCTCTTTTGTCTCTTGTCTCTTTTGTCGGCATTACTGCCTCGGTGGCGCGGTGGGCGAATGTCCGCTTGCAGAGCAAGAGGTAGAGGGTTCAATTCCCGCCGAGGGTAAAATTGTTTGTATGTTCTGCAAGCACTTTTCTCCTTGGTCTGGGTGTTTAATATGTATAATAAAAATATCTATATATGTATGTATATTATATTAAGTATATCAGATATCTAGTACCCGTAACACAAGCTTAGAGCTTACCACGGGGCTAGATGTTGTTGTGTAAATTGTCCGGAAATATTTTTTTATTTATTTATTCTATTCTCATCTCAACTCAGTGTAAAAATTGAAGCGAACTGTCAAGGCAATGTTATTTCTTTGATTATTCTTAGTTTTTATTTAAATTAGCCTTAAGTTGACCTGTCCATGTATATATATATATATATATATATATATATATATAAGAGTCTAAGGAAATATACGTTTTGATATGACTTTTTCTTCCTTTTCCCTCTATCACCCATCTCAACACTCACTCCTTTCTTACACATATCTTCGTTCACACAGTCCATCCATCTTCTTTTCTTTGGCCTCCCTCTTTCCATATCGACCCTGATATAAACATAATTATAATTTTACTAACAGTGCCCCGCGGAAGTCAGCTTGCGGCGCAAGAGGTAGCGGATTCGATTTCCGCCAAGGGGTCAGTTGCTTGTATGTTCTGCTAACACTTTCTCCTTGGTCTGCTGTCTGTGTGCTTAATATGTTTAATAAAAATTTACTATCTATGTAGGTATGTCCATTATTTTAAGTATATCAGATTTCTAGTACCCGTAACACAAGCTTAGAGCTAACCACGTGGGTAGATATTGTTGTGTAGATTGTCCGGAAATATTTATTACGCTTCGAAAGACTCTTCATAGAGAGAAAGAGAGAGAGAGGGAGAGAGAGAGAGAGAAAACATTTCATAGATAAAACTGCTAACCTACATTCAAGAAACTCTTTTATTCGCTGCTTACTGTCTATAGTGCTGCACTCTGGGCACATTGCAATAATATCCCCTATTACCTACAGGTTATTTTGAACTATTAATAAAACCTACTTTAGAAACAATTATCAACAAGGTGTGGTTTAGCTAAGTGCGTAGATGTATCTTATCTAGATCATCTAGATATTGCGATAGCCATTTTAGGATAGGAAGATTATCACTATCGTTAAAAAAAAGTATTTGCTCTGTTTTTTTTTCATTAAACTCTTACTGAATTATTTATTGATATACAATTGATCAATTATTAAATTTAAATGGTAAATGTACAGTCAGCAGCAAAAGTAAGTGATCAAAATCAACGATTCAAAACATCTTCTAGGTTGACGTGCCAGATGTTCAGTTCAGTTCGTTTATTGGTCCAATTAAATACAAGTTTTTACATTTAGATACATTACATATTTATCAAAGTAATTAAATTTAATTTACAAATACATTAATTCAGCTAATGCTTCGTCAATATTATAAAAAGATTTGAACATTAAAAAGTTTTGCAAAGCTACACTGTATTCCGTAAGTTTAAGTTTTCATAAACGCAATTCTAATCTTTATATATAAAAATGAATTGCTGTTCGTTAACCTCACTAAAAATCGAGAACGGCTGAACGGAATTATCTTAATCTTGAAATTTCCGTGAAGGTCTAGTGAAGGTTTAAAAGGCGAGAAAAATTCGAATAATTTCCGGGAATTTTTTTTACCCGTGCGAAGCCGGGGCGTGTCTCTAGTTTATTATAAAATTATATGCTTCAATACAGAAAACACTTGTTTAACCTAGCTAGCCTATGTTTTGGAATTGATACATCATTCTTTTTGCGTGTAAATAATTAACCCCCGACCAAAAAAGAGGGGTGTTATATGTTTGAATTTAGTTTTTTGTATGAAAGGTGAGTTTAGAGCGAGTGTTCTTAGAAATGTTTCATGAAAATCGGTTGTGCCATTTAAAAGTTACGGGGGTGAGAGTGGGGAAGGAAAACCGAAAATCTGCAAACAAACTCGAGTGGGGTATCAAATGAAAGCGCATCGCTTGCATATTACAAAATATTATTGTGTTTATCTTTTAAGAAGGTAGGTTTTTCTTAAATTATAAATTTAGATTTACGTTTATAAGATGCAACAAGTTATACCAAAGTGTCAATTTCAAATGTTTAATCGGTCAAAAGATGATCAGAAAGATCAGGATAAATGATCAGAATAACACCGAGGATCCAAATAAATGTGATTACTGACTTACGACACGTTGTTTGTTCCCTTACTTCTAACAAACTACAATATTCTCTGACATTTAACTTACTTTATTGTATATATTATTTTGGACCCTAATTCATCACTTAATTCTGCTATTGACTGTACATACACGCGTCCCGAGCGTGGCAAGTGTTTTCAAACCTTTTTATTGAGATTGAGGGAAACTTATGTCCTGAAGTATACAAGCTGTTACCGACCGAAGTCACTGGAAGTCTTTGAGGGAGGGTCTTTGAGGTTCAGCAGTGGACTTCTACGGCTGAAATGATGATAATTAATATACAAATAGACGCGAGTAATTACGGGTTAACTGACGGTGCAAGTCATACAATCATGATTAATTAGAACCTTATCTATAATGGTATAAGAATGTACTATAAAGTTATCTATCTATTCATGTATCTAGTATATCAATAACGAGTAAATGCCCAAACGAAAGTAAAGATAAGGTTTTGCCTTTTTAGGGTTCTGTAGTGTGTTTTTAGGGTGTTTATAACATAAGTCTTGAAGACACCTCATTTCAAATCAAACACTAAGTTTGATTTGAAATGAGTTTATCGGTTTCCGTTTGATAAATAATAAAGCTATAGAACCTATTCGCCTCTATCCATAGATAAAAAAAATGCAATATGTCCACCGTATCCTGCTATAACCCATCGCAAATAAAAAACAAGTTATGTGAGCATTAAAAATCATATTATCTATTATGAATTCAAAAAAACCTGTCCATACAATGATCACTTATCATTGTAGAGTCAATAATGCTGTGAATTCAATAGCATCATGCCAGCAGCATAAGGAATTTCATCAGTGACTTGAAATCTTGGCGACGCGTTTGGTGACACACGGCACACTAATTCCCGCTCCTTCAGACTCATCATCATCATCAAATAACGTTCCCACTGCTGGGACACAAGGACTTCTCCCTTGGCGAGAGATTAGGCCTTAATTCACCACGCTGGCCAAGTGCGGGTTAGTGAATGTCACATGTCCTTCAAACTCTTTTATGACTATGTTCTGATAACTTTGAAGAGTTTGAAATACATGTGACATTCACCAACCCGCACATGGCCAGCGTGGTGAATAATGGCCTTGGAGTGTGAGTGCTTGTGCAAATTGTAAACAGTATTTTTAAAACTCCTTAATTAATAATGAAGTAATAGTGCTTTTTCGAACCTAGTTCAGCCAGATGTTGATGGAATGCTGAGATCACTGAGGAAACCAGGACATTCATCTCACGAGCCGGCAAGTCTGTTTTTGGCATGAATTTCACTGTAAAAGTTTGTTTATGACCATAATTTTTTTAACTCACACATAGGAAATTTCAAAATTTTATATACATATAAAAATGAATTTCTGTTCGTATTCTCATTAAAACTCGAGAATGGCTGAACGGATTTATCTTATTTTAGTCTAAAAATGTTCGTGGAGGTCTAGGAAAGGTTTAAAAGGCGAGAAAAAATCGAATAATTGCCGAAGAAAAAAAAATCAGAAAAACCCGTGCGCTAATATGAGATAAAACGATATTTACAGAGAGGGTGTTGATACAGCAGTATAGGTATACCACCTACACTATATAAATAAATAAATAAATATTGCCGAACAATCCACACAACGACATCTAGCCCCGTGGTAAGCTATAAGCTTGTGTTACGGGTACTAGACATTTGATATACTTAATATAATACACATTACATAGATAGATATTTTTTATTATACATACTAAACACCCAGACCAAGGAGAAAATGCTTGCAGAACATACAAACACTTGACTCCTCGGCGGGAATCGAACCCGCTACCTCTTGCACCGCAAGCGGACCTCCGCCCACCGCGCCACTGAGGCAGTCTATATGATATATATGTAATGTATGTGGTAGTATTGGGTAGTTTACCAACCTAATGCGCAGTGTGTATATAGCAAGCTTTGTACAATGTACTCCCCGGCAGGCGACAAGATTTAACATTCGTATAAGCACGTTTAAAAGATTCAGCTATAATTGCGTGTGAATTTTTTGTGCGTCAGAAGCTTTTTATTTAACTGAATCATATTACTAACCCGCCCTTGGCCAGCGTGGTGAATTAAGGCCTAATCTCTCTCGTCAAGAGAGAAATCCCTGTGTCCCAGCAGTGGGAACTGGGAACGCTAATAGGGTGATGATAATGATGATGATATTATCCTTAGATTAACTGTGAGATATCCATTTTAAATCTAATAGCATCCGTCTATACATTATTGCTAGCAATAGGGTACTTTCGGTGGCGACCAAAAAATACTGAAATTCGATGAAATTTAAAATATACCTACAACCTTAGAGCCAACAACAAAATAAAAACAAAATGTTTTCATCGTGGCAATAATATTGCTGTCAAGTTTCTTGAAGTCTAACACAAAAACGTCGTGAGGCGCCACGCGATGGTCGCCGACATACCATGATGACGTCAAGAATATGCTGACAAATACGAGTAGAAAACCATATTAAATGAAATCTATATATGTAAGTCTATTATATTAAGTATATTAGATGTGCAGTACCCGAAACACAAGCTTAGAGCTTACCACAGGGCTAATTGTTGTTGTGTGGATTGTTCGGAAATATTTATTTATTGATAATTATGAGATAAGGTGATTTCTACGTGAAATCATGGGGCAGTTTAATTAATTCACCTGAGTTAATTCACCCAGGTGCAGTAAGTATACTTTTAGTTGACTTTATTCACCCAGGTGTCTTCAGGTGCATTAAGTCTACTTTTTAAGTAGACTCTATTCACCTAAGTGTTTTCCGGTGAATTAAGTCTACTTTTTTATTTGACTTTATTAACCTAAGTGATTCTCTGTGAATTAAGTCTACTGTTTTAGTAGACTTTATTCACCCAGGTGGATAAAGCATTTACTAGGTGGATAAAGCGTAATATATTATATATAATTATCGTTTTACTTTTGGGAGTTGTAACTAAGTTGTAGATTACGTTAAGAAGCTCTCTCAGTGGATATTATTGAACTTCATTGTTTTTAATCTATTTTAATTTCACCAGCTTTATAGAGCTGGTTACAAAGTACAGTCAGTGTGAAGTTGATATAAGCGTCTGGAGTAGTCAAAATAACCTAAAAACATAAAACCAAATTAATATAAACAGGTGAAGTCATCATAATACTGTACTTTTGGGCCCAAAAGGTCAAAATATTGCAATCTGTGCAAACAAAGCCTTCAAATTTATCGTCATTAAGAGTTTGGGTGCAATAATGAAATAAATTATGAAACTGGATATATTAGAACTTTTATATTGTAATAAAAATTACTTACAGTTTTTATTATAATCACATTCATTTTCTGTTATTAAAAATCTTTCCCTTGTGAATGAGAAAAGTTTACATTTTTTATATTATATTAGTTATAACTCGATGGACTATCAAACTTTAATCAGATCAAATTAAATAACTAAAACCTTTTTAGAATCGTAGAAGAATTCGCATAATTCAAGGGAAGCCCGGGCAGCCTATGTTCCATTTTATAAATGTAGGTGATAACTGTTACCCTTATTTAGCGAGGATTTTTCCCGTGAGAAGCTCAGTCTTGGCTATGTACCTTACTTTGCTCACAGATTGATGGCGCTGAACTTGAAGGAATGGTTTAGTCGAGCTAACTATGCCTATTAATGCCGATTTGATGATTATTTCACATTGCCATTTTATCTGCTGTAAAATTATAACATGTTGTAAATTTACGGTAACTCATGGTAAGGTTAAAAACAAAAGACGACAGTTAGCAAATTGTGAACTAAGATATTTCCGTAAAAGTTAATTTGCTGTTTATGCCATTGGTCCCGGAGTTTCGGCGCAAATTATTAACAAATCTTAATTTCTACATTACATTATTTGTTTGCATTAGTCCCGCATATTTGAGTATTTGACCCAATATGCAGTAGTCACTTTGAGCTGTAGGCAAATATCAAATGTTGTAAATGTGTTCTAGATAGCCCATGGCTAACCCATATAAAACAGATGCTCTCAATTTGTATGTTTCTAGCGCTTAACATCTGATGATGAGTAACGTATTATTACGTAGTAATATTTTAATAAAAACATTTTCTAATCGGGTTTTGTGGAAAATCAATGGTAAAACTGCTGCGTGGAATGCAGATATCGAAAATAAATTCGATATCTGCATTCCATGTTTGAGTCAGACAGATTGTTTCGCCTCATCAATTAATTAAAGTGCAAACCATAATGCCATTATATCTTCTTAAATTATCGTGGTTTTTAACAATATTAAGACGTATAACTGGTTTCAAACCATGACTTGACGTGTTGAGTTTCCCGATATTTCAACGCTGTTACAAGGCGCCATTATCACGGCGTAAACTAGAGGTTTTATATATATATATATATATGTATATGCGTATAGGTACGGTCTACCCTCTTTCTGAGTCTTTTATTATTCGAAATATCGGGAAAAACGTCAAATGAGAAAAAGAAAAGGTCATGGTATGAGCCCGTAATGACTGCCGCAGTGGCGGTGTGCAAAGGTTCGCTTGCGGCGCAAGAGGTAAAAATATCCATATATGTATGTCTATTATCTATATAAATAAAAATGAATTGTTGTTCGTTAGTCTGATTAAAACTCGAGAACGGCTGGGACGATTTAGCTGATTTTGGTTTTAATATGTTTGTCGTAGTCCAGGGTAGGTCTAAACGGTGAGCAAATAAGAAAAGGGAACTTCTTTTACCCGTACGACGCCGGGGCGGGCCGCTAGTATTCAATAAGATCGTCTGGAAATATTTATTTATTTAAGTTGAAGATGAAATAATAAAATATTGTTTAAATAAATAAAACCATACCAAACTTGATCTATTTCTAACTGTAGTAGTTGAATAAAAAAAACGTGTACCCGACCCGTTGCACCCAAGTCTCAAATATTCGAGATAACGGTGAACGCAAGTAGTTAATTTTATACTGATCACATCTATAATAGGCGTTCGGTTGCCATCGACAAAAAATTCTTCAAACGACTGAATGGCCATGACTTGTGCATTCTGAGCAGCCATTGTACTTATTAGTTTTATTAGATTTTTTTTACGATTGAAAATCATTTCATTATGGTGGTAATACAGCGGCAATGAGCGCTCCCATAAACTTTATTATTGTATTTCGTACCTTTACAAGTTTATTGCGGAGGTGTGGAAACATACCTTACCACATTTTTTTTTTTAGTACTCTATTAGGAACAAACGGCTAAATAGATCGCAAAGCAACAACACGGAGCCGAAAACTAGGAGAACTTCTCCGAGTTCTCTGTGATAGATAGATATCTAACTTATTGTATTGTTCCTTTGTTTGTTGTTATAAAGAATTTACTATCTAGTAAATTCTTTATTACAAACACCAAACAAAGGAACAATACCATAAGAAAACTAAATCTAAACAATTTCTTCCAGACAACCGTGCATGGGCAAAAAAAATACAAAAGGTTATACGGTGGTTTTGATAATAATACTTTCTGTTTTTATATTACTCATTTTTAATTTTAATAAGGTATGGCCTGACTTGGCGTTAAGCAGGAACGGGCACGATTTCATACAAATGCTGTTTTGTACATGTAGAGACAAAAACAGCTATTGCAAATATCCATTAAGATTTGAATGACTCAAGTGGGAAAAGGATTATACTTACGTAGCTTATAATCTGGATTTTACAATCAGATTCGCCAAGGCGCTTGATTACGTTGATTTAGCACTAAAATAAACAAATCTATTCAAATACATTTAGCGAAACCAACAGTATATTATTGGTTACTATGCCAAATAAATGTGTTACTGAATTGAGGACGCTTTCAGAACTACAATTAAGATCTTATCTATGGCTTACTGGCATAGTCTGTAGTCTGTAAATCCACTTGCTTCTTGAACTCTGTGGTAAATATAGTGTATCTTACATTCGATTTAAGACGACTTTTTTTTGTTTATAATAATTACGTTTAATATCCGTGATACGCCCGTTAGGCGGCCTCTAGACCTACAATAACATTGTACAATACTTTTATTGTACAATAAGATTGAAAGGCACTTTGATCCAAACGACCTTCAATATTAACCCTAAACGGTCAATTAAATTGCACAATTCGCCAATATTGTGCAATATAATTGACCGTTTAGAGGCCGCCTTACAGATTCTTCCCTCAATTCTAGATCAGAAGCACGATTTTCAAATATTTGCTATCTATGTATGTATCATTTATTTACAAAAAAAAATCTTTGTAGTATAACAGTCACCGACAGCCATGGAAGTACAAGCTCTGCTAAGTTTGGGGTTAGGTGATGCTAATTGATTAGTCCAGAAATATTAAATATTAATGTGTTTTGTTTTAATAATAGGTGAACCTATGAACCAATATAGAACTTTTATACTTAAATGTGGTTAAGATAACGGTATTGTGTTATAAATGCCATGGTAATACGTTTACGACACTGTGTGTCGCATGTTTTATTAAGTGTTAGTATAATTTAAAAAGAGATATTAAAATAAATGACGGGTAATGGTCGCAATGGAAATAAACCTTTAATGTTCAAAAACCAGTTAAGGGTGTTCCGTACAAATCTTTATAACTTACATTCAGAATACTACATGTTGCTTTTTTTTCAAAAGAGTAAATAAAAACAAACACCCTAACAAATTAATATATATTCTAACATGAATTCTCATGAAGCTAAAAATTAGCAAGGGTGTTGGTAACGCTATTACAAACAACTTGTGAAAAATCTCCTTTAGTACAATTGTAGACAAAAAGTTATTCAAACGTCGCATAAACAGGGTTTTTGTTCTTTCACAGCAAAATGGTAAGTTATAACAAAAGATAAGCCTATTGTGGACCAGATAAATTTTAGTCTATAAAAATATAAAAAAAAAAACAAAGAAAAATATTTATTATTACACAAAAGCTTTCAATTAAAAACATTTATAAAAAATAATGGGCTTAATATGAAGAAACCATAAAATACTTTTGCGAACTATGTATCAATAAATAAATGTACCGTCATTATACCCATTGGATTATTGCCTTACTACGAGTAGGTACTTTAGTAATTTAGGACCAGCACTGAATATTCCGCCTGTCTGGCTGGTTCTATCTGTCAGCCTACTGAACCATAAAACGTACCTCAAATTATGTACTTAACTGTAACAGCCAATCATTTAAGAAATGCTCAATTTCTTAAAACTGGTTTATAAATATGGCAATTCTTTCTTCTGCATCGAGTAACAGTACAAGAAGTCTTCCTCTTCAACAAAATGTATACAAAATATTAACACTAGCTCCCCGTCCCAGGTGCAAATTAGGTTATTACACATAATATACCTCTTGAATTATATATATTGCTGAAAACTACATAATAACCTCTTGAGTAGTTTAGAAGATCCTTAAATGTGGTATGTATGTATATAGGTTAAAGTGACCTAAGTTAAAGTTTTTTTTATTTGTTTGGGAAACAATAATCTAGCTATAAACGATTACAATAAAAGGTTGCAGAATTATGTTGTTACTCACTTTAAATATAACACTGTGTCGCAACACAATGTAAAAAACTAGATTTACCAAAGCATATTTAACATGGCGATAAATTATGCGTGTCTCATCCATTGAGTTCTATTGAAATATCCAAACACCTACGAGTGCTATCGAATAATCGACTCGGCGATTCGCAGAATCGATTGAATCGTTACAAAAAATCGAATGAGAGACGGGGACGCGCAAAAACTCTTGCTACGCACGGGCGCATTCGATCTCTCGGTACGTACCAAATTTATGTCAAAGCCATCTGCCATGTTTCGATGCAAATATTGAGAATAGTGTGAATTAATACAAATGATAGTTTAGTGAGAAGAATAACACTCACTTTATCATTTGCAGTACCTAAGCGATTCGCATCCGCGTTAGTTAATCATTCTTTTAGTTAGGAATATATTTGGATCTCTATAAGTAGTTGAACTCCGCTATATACATTGTCACTCATTATCACGTGAATTCGTCAAACAAGTTTTTATTTTTTATATTGTTTTAAGTCTCTCTGTCTCTCTTCAGCAGCAGTTTATCCACTACTGGCCTTGAAACTATCCTAAATACTGTTATCTCATGTAACGCAGCTAATGGATGAATAAAGGAACTAAAACGAGTAGAGCAAGACTTATCATGGTTTATGTTCATCTCTTTGGAAGGATGACTAGAGTAAGAAAATGGCCGATTGTTGAGAAGACAGGAGACAGAGGAAAAAGGAAAGAAAATATATGTAAATGATGTATGGTAAATATAAGAATAGAAAATGATGATTATGGAATTTATACGAAAAGAAAAAATGATTATAATAAATATGCTAGAGTCATAATTGATAATAGGAAATTATGCGAATATTTATGACTCTATTTGCAAAATATACGCCGAACTCTATTTTACCGACCCACGTGATGTGTGAAAAGGGCAATCAAAAGGTTGCATTTGTTTTCAATAAATACTTCATTCATTCATTTGTACGGGTAATACGTCACATTCATTCACGATCCCCATGAAAGCAGTAAACAGGGCAGTTCCACAGATGATATGATCTACTTAACTAAGAATTGAATGCTTCCTAGTACGCGTGAACCCATAGAATCTTGTCGCACTGCATAAAATACAACACATATTTACCATCTGTTTACTTATTCTTGCATAATATTACTAGTTATATGCATAATTATTTACAACCCTGCGTTATACACAGTGGTGGGTAAACCGCTCACACAATCTAGACATACCACGGTCAGCATCGCGCCTTCGAAAGTATCAAAGTTTGTAATAATAAAAGCGAATGGTTGAGAAATTTTCCTCCGCACTATGCCAGTTATTGTAGATATTGAACACTAAAAAGACTGCAAAATGAAATAATGTCAACCCCTTTTATTAAAACTACACAATGGATTTTATTTATTTTTCAGTCTTATCTACATTTATTCATGAGATAGGCTTAGAATTTATACCCGTCTGAATTCGGGACGGATCGATAGTACTCGTACTTAAAAAGTCAAATCTGAGAAATAAACAGTTGTTTGTACAAATTACAAATAGAATTTCTTACCTAGATAATAACGATTTAACAAAAGTATTCAAATTTAATACATATTATTTTAAAAGTTTAATAGCAAATGTGATTGTTTGTAAATTGTTAAAACTAATTTTTAACAATTTACAAACAATTACGTTAGCTTTTAAAATTACTACTGTGGACCGTATGTCTCCCATTTTTATTGAGTTTATTATCATACACAAACGCTACGCATTGCCTATGATTCAACTATTTAAGATAGTCTGCGTCATTTAAGTCGGCATGTAAATTGTCCTTAAGGACCCATTCGCCCGCTGTGAAAATGCTGCCACTTTCAATTTACTCCTCACTTGATGACGGTTTCGAAATACAATGTAGCATTATGTGCCACGAAAGCAAATATCATAAATAAGCCAATTAATTCACGCAATATTATTTTTTGCAGTAGCGAATGATATAATAAGTTCACTTTGTCTTAATGATTTTTAATAAGTGATAAACCGCACTTTTTAAGTTAAGCTAGTTTTATTTTTTTTATCACAGGATCATGTGTGCGATGGTTACGGATGTGTCTTAATCTTTTTCTGCATAAAAATATAATAAATAGCTTACTTTGGTATTTAATTTTGAAAGGGTTTGATAATGGCACTGGTAGAATAGCATCTAGGCGTAGCATCTAACGAGCGAACGATGGCATCCAAAAACCAAGAAAAAATTGCGTCTTAATCATTTACAGCATAAAAAAAACAAAAAAAGGAAGAAATTGTTACTTTTATATTTATGATAATACTTAAGCGTTACAAATTGTATAATTAAGATGAAATAAGTTAAAATAACGTTTTTAAAATAATTTTAATAAAAATAAATATACTTTCCACATTAAACTCTTTTTTGTAGCATTTTTTTAAATTTTATTTTACTACTATTTTCTCTGTTATTTTATATACTGGATGACACACATGGGTTAAATATTTTCCTCGTTTTATCCTATTATTATTTTGATTTCTTTCAGTTAATGCGGTGGCAGCTTGCTCACAATATTGAGCACCGCCGCACATAATCATGATCTCGTATGGATGGATTAAGAGCAAGCCATTTAAAAACAAGTTTCAAATGTTATCATCCTTATAACGGTTCTGTAATGAGCGCTTAAATATTTTATAAATGCACAGAATTAATATTATACCCAGCAAACTTAAAGTTATAATCGTGACACTTTTGTTGTCCATAAAAAATAATGATTAATGTTAATTACTGCCTCAACAAGTTAATTTAATAAAAATCACTCAATCTCTAGGGTTTAAGAGAGTATTAAAAGCGCATTAAGCTTTGGCCAAACCACCGCGACCATAGCGACTGTGAAGCGAAAGTGACATCCCGTGTCGCTGACGCGTAGTTTTGGCCGACGCTTATTAAAAATAACTTGGGATTTACTTGGCCGGTTCCAAATTATTTTATTATAACCCAGAATTTCGGAATGAAAGTAATATTCTATTAGCCAATGCGGCTTTCTTTTATTTAAGGCCCTGTTCCACAATATGAGAGTAAAATTTTAGGCACTGGTTATAATATAGAGCTGTAAAGTTAACTGACAATAACTGTCAGTGACTGACGGAATAACATATTTTAAGCAAAGGATAACTCGGTTTTTTTTTTGCCTCAGAGTTTTAACCATTGACCAGTTTATTCGAAAATGGTGAAACAAGCTCTTGATTAATGTTAATAAAACAAGCGTTGATTATTGTTATAATTAAAAAAAAAATAAAAAAAACTGTCGGATCAAAAGATGTTACTATGTTACCATAAATGTTTTTTTTTAAATTAGTATCCTTACATTGGAATTCAAATAGAGCTGGGCGGTACAGTCAGACTGACTGGTGGCTGAGAATGGGCAAAAGATGTGTCGGGCGTCCTTTCTTTAAATTAATAGGTAAATAAATATATCAGAATAAAATAAAACATACTTTTTATTATAAGCAATACTTTACACCTGCATTTTAAGATACTATTTTAAAATTTTAAGATGCTTTCTGTAGTTACTAAAACTACACGTGATGTAGGGTGGCAGATGGGGTTTAATCTTAAATCAAGTGGGTGCAGGGATCCAAAATTGCTTTAAACATTATTACGTTATTCTTCTTCTTCTTCGTTTATTTGATGGCGTCCGTGTCTATTAAGAACAGGAAAAACTAGATACTTTTATTGTCTTTTATTGTGTCAACCTCGCATAATATTGTTAAAAACCATGATAATTTAAGAAGTCGTAACTGAATTTTTCGTGTTTGTACTAATAAAAATAATTGTAACCTTTACAAAAACCGAGCTTATAGGTCTCTCCATAGCTCGCTGAGCTTCCCCAGCCTAGAGTCACCAAAAAACATAACGTTATATATTTTTTCCACCTGTACCCTGAGATCGACAAAGCTAAAAGGAATTACGGTCTACAAACGTCAAGGTATTTCTGCTACATTTATGCTATTTTTGAAACGCGATACAATTATATAATGATTTGTAAGCTAACTGCTTAGTACAACCACCCTACTAATTAACATTCCCGGACAGTTCGTTTGAGCGGCTTAGCATCTCATTTAGATAATACAATGATAGCTGGATACTAAACAAGACTATAAGACTAGCATCGGTGCTAAAGGCGTTAGAATCTTCACCCATTGTGCGAAATAACTAGCTAAACTTATTTGAAGATAACATGGTGTAAGCAATCGTTTGTTCTTGTCGATCACATTATCATTTTTATTTGTTAGAATGAGACAAAATCTATGCTAAAATAAAATACACTCACTCACTCACTCGTCACTCGTCATCTCAACACCGTCCTTTTTTTATTTTTTATGCAGAAAAAGATTAAGATCCTAGAAGGTTAATACTAACTCCTTTTTTACGCCTGTCATCTTTCACATAGTCATATCTCTTCTTTGGCCTACCTCTTCACACAAATCCATCAATATATCCCCGCAAATATAAGTAAAATTCATTTTGTGCCTACCACAAGAGGGACAAGGACAAGAAATGGAATTCTGATGGTTCCAAGTAAATGTATATGATGTGTAAATGTAGATTATAAATGTATTTGACTGCTTCGGTGTCACGGTGGGCGAGGGGTAGTGGGTTCGATTCCCGCCGAGGGTTAAAGTGTTTGTATGTTCTGCAAGCACTTTCTCCTTGGTCTGGGTGTCTAATAGGTATAATAAAAAATATCTATTATATGTATGCCTATTATAATTAAGTATATCAGATATCTAGTACCCGTAACACTATTTTAGAGCTTACCAAGGGGCTAATTATTGTTGTGTGAATTGTCTGGAAATATTTAGTTTTATTTTCCGATTTTCAGTCAAATCTGTTCTCAAGTTTGATCGTAAGACATACATACAAACTATATACTAGTATCAGTAAAACTTTAGATAACTTATCAAATAGGAAAGCTCTTTACTCGTAATAATACTGATATACTGACTCATATAAATTAATGAAAAAAGACATTCATATGAAGAACATTTCTTCGAATATCTTTTTTCTTTCGAGTGGTCAGGTATTTGTATGTTTTGCGAGCACTTTATCCTTGGTCTGGGTGTTTAATATAAAGTATATCAGAGGTCTAGTTCCCGTAACACAAGCTTAGAGCAAACCGAGAGGCAAATGTTGTTGTGTGGAGTGTCCGGAAATTTTTATTTTTGGAGTTTAGTCCTTAAGAAACGATTTGAGTTATAAGGCCCGGTACGGAAATTTTATGAGGAGTAAAATCAAGTGTAACACGAAAAGTTGAGGCGTTACGTAGAAAGAGATACAAACATATATATCTGTAGGATTGAACGTGTAAAAGAATGAGATGGAATACATTACACAGCATATCTCATTCTCGGGGTCTCCGTACGAAGTATCGCGCAAAGAGGTTCAATAAAGCGTATTACATACTTTATGTAATACGCTTTATTGAAGTAATATAAATAATCCGAATAATTACAGATATATGTTTGTTTCTCTTAACATTTTAGCAGATGCGTTCATTTACCCTTTTTTTCTATTCGATATATATCATAATTATCGTTCGTAAGGAGTAATCTCCAATCGTGCGTCATAGCTGACACACACACACTTTTTTTTATTTTCATACCTTCCCATACTGACCGTAATTCATGTTAAACCCTGTATAAATAGACATTACTGGATAATCCACAAAGCAAGTTATAACCACCTGGTAAGCTATAAGGCTTGTGTTTCCGCTACTTGACATCTGATACTTAATATACTCAATACAATATGGTAAAATATTATGCATTATGTTTCATAATACATAAAAACAGCATGAAGGACATTATAAACACTGTCCCTCAGCAGGAATCGAAAATATTACCAACTGTGACTCATGCGGACTCGCGCCTATTCCATTAACTTCATTATAAACAGTCAACAGCAATATTAAGTGATCAAAATCAAAGCTTGCACCCACCGAAAACATTCCTTATTTTAATACAAGATACAAAATCATTTGTTTCCATTGTTTGATTTAACAAATCTCAGGAACGTTGCTTAGCAATGTCATAATAGTAACTTTGAGCGAGATCCTACAAACAGGCGAGAAATAAAATAATATAAAAAAACTATATTAAGTATTTCAAAATAGGATATCATGTTTTTTGAGAGGATTTTACAGGTTGCCCTAACGAAGTCCTGTACCTACTGTATTGCATTTGAAAAGTCGGATTCCAAGCATCAATATTAGGCTTCAAAGTACTTTAAGAGATACACCAGAGGTTTAATGGTGAGAGATAATTTATAATATAATATACCTCATATTTTAGAGTATGTTTGGCCCGAGCGGTGAGTCTAAGCGGTCAGAAGGAAGAATTCGCAGATTAAATCTATGTGGGTGTAATATTTATAGTGTTTGATATTATGTTTTAGGACTAAGACTTAGTACGTTGTATGTATTAATTCACAAATGAGCAGTTAAGATAATTGTAGGTATACTCCGTGTAGTTAGAGTTCAAATTGAAAGCGCCTTAAGCTCTCCTTAGAATTATTTTGGACTATAAGCAAAAATAAGTATACAGGCAAGACTTATTAGTGATAATAAATTACTTGTGCACATAAATTATTTTATTATTTAAAAAAGCCGTGTTGGCTAAGTGGGAGGACACTCGACTTTCATTCCGAAGGTCGTGGGTTCAAACCCCGCCACGCACCTCTGGATTTTTCTTCTTGAGAAATTTATGTGCGCTTTAAACACGTGCTTTAACGGTGAAGGCAAACATCGTGAGGAAACCGGCATGTTCTGAGAACTTTAAAAGAGTTTGAAGGACATGTGACATTCACCAACCCGCACTTGGCCAGCGTGGTGAATTAAGGCCTAATCTCTCTCGTCAAGAGAGAAGTCCCTGTGTCCCAGCAGTGGGAACGTTAATAGGGTGATGATGATGATAAATTATTTTCGTCTTTATTTATCTTTTCTTTTGATTTGTGCTTATGTTCATTTAAAAGCAAAACATGCATACAGGACTAGAACAACTAGATCGTGTGAGGCGATAAAATTATTTCATCTTTAGCTCTCCTTGCTTCTAATTTTCGTACGGGTTCACAAGACCGAGTGTTTAGCAGAAACCCCATATATTAACGTATTCGCAATAAAACAGCGCTAATATTGATATATATATATATATATATTTATATAACTAATTAATCATAATTGTTTTTTAAAATAGTTACTAATAGTCGGTCCAGGATTTTTTTAGGAAATCCATTCTATATTTTTTCTGATATACTAAATTTGTAATTAAATATGTTTCATTCTATTATCGGCTCTGTGTAGGTTCGGATCATCTACTATAACGATATCTGTGAAGCCAAATATATTAACATTAACTCCATTTTAACATTTTGGCTTGATTCAGGCAAAAGTCATAGACGCATTCAGCCAAAAACGATCACGGTCTTTTGCTTTCCTTACTTTTATTTGTCGTCACATATTCGGGCAAAAGTCATACCCGCATTCAGCCAGGACTTATAGCGGTACCCGTAACCCTCATTCCAAAAACAACCGTATGATAACTTGATGGCAATGTCACGCTGTTTCCCGCGCAAAAAGACTTACAACTTTTTCAATTGTTTGAAATGGTTCGACAGGTGGTTTACAAGGAACTTATTATGACATTTAAATGTTTGACGCATTTGCACTCATAACTTCGCCGATGAACGTGGCAAAACTGGTCTCACTATAAATTTTAAGCAGTTTAACAAAAATAGAGTATATTAATAATCATCTTATTAGTTTTTTTTTGGCGAAATAGCCAGTCGCAAAAGCCATAAACCTTAAAAAAAGAAGAATACTAGAATAGAATACGTACTATATAAATCAAAATTATTAAGTATTAAGTAAATTATTATTAAGTAAATCTACCTATATACGCGATTTTAGTAAAAATCTATTCGCTATTATTAAAGCCACGCCTTTTTAAAAAATAATCTTGTCCGTTTTGTTAATAAATATAACTTTTCAAAATAGATTGCCAAAATTTACTCATGATTATCTTGTCTTTTGAAGTTTAGTAAAAACAACATTTTCATTTCTATTCTATCTGTTAAATTTATATCAATATTTCTTGACAAATTGCTGCCATTTATTCCAAAAACTTAAATAGGTACTATGAAATGACTAGATATTAGCCTTGTAGACCTAGTAGTGCTAATAAATTGAAATTAAACTCGCTTATTATTGTGATTTTATAATAATTGGATTAAAACATATTTTAATAAAATTTTAAAAACAAAATTATTGTAATAATGAAAAGCCAAAATTTCTGAAATATGATGAAGTTATAATTTTTGTGTAAACTTAGAAGGTACAAAATATTCTCCAGAAATGAGAGCTTTGGGCTTAATTTATATAAATATTTCTAGCAGCTGAGAAATTTTAATAACAAACGCGCGAAGGATACGGATGTGTCTTAATTTTTTTCTGCAAAAAATTTAAAAATAGTTTGACTTGCAAAGTGAGGTCTTATAAAAAAATTATAAAAAATCATTAAAATTTAATAACAAACTTCTGAAAACATTTCTTCTTAAACAACTGTTTTAAGCCCGTTTTGCAATTCGCTAGATTACTGCAAGATTTTGATTCAGAAATGTAGGTTCTTGACATCATGGCAAACAGAAAATACCTCCATTGATAGTTTTTTGATTTTAGAGATACACACGATTCTGAAATTGTCGTTATTTAAGGATAACGGAATTTTTTATATTTTTATCTCTTAAATTTAATATTAAATGTAAATAATATAATAAATAGCAGAGGTCTATGGTATAAACCACGTAACCATTATGGATTTATTTGTTTATTAATTTTTCAATGTTTTTAACAATTATTCTGCTCTGTAGACTTATTTCTTGGACTTGTGGCCAAGAAATAAAATATCATAAAATTGTCTTAGCCTTTTTCGAGCTATTAGTGAACATACACCGTCTTTGTTTAATATTTTAAGAAAGTTAAGAGAAAGATATTATTATAATATCATAATATTTTTCTTGGCATGTAAATGTAGCATTATAATTAAAAAAATAATAATCGTAGTTTCGAACAAAGGGACTTCCTTTGGTCGAAACAACGATTTAATTTTTTTTAACTAAAAAAGGCATAGGCCTCTTTCTTCCTCAATACCAACAAACCCGTTTAGCGTTTCTACGAGTACAATTCTTCAAAAAATATTTCTTAAGTACCTACTTAAGAAATATTTTTTTTTGAAGAAGCTTTTAATTTATTCTATAATGCTATGTTTTTTTAATAAAATTATATCAGAAGTGAAATTTTAAAGCTCAAATAGATTTACATTAACCGTATAAAATATTTTATAAATTTAATTACAGAATGACAGTAACGATTAACATTTCCACACAAATGTGTTATTTAATGAAAACACGTCTTCATTAACATCACGTATTCGTTAAATTTAAATATATGTTTAAATTCAAGTTTCTTCATACAAAGGCCAATTATATAACTAAGTCATACTAAATATAAAAGAAACCTTAAGCAACATAACAGTTAGAACGGGATAGTTTTAATATCATCTTTTATGAGCATTAAAAGTGGCGCTTAGCACTTAAACATATAATAGGTATATACATTAACCATTAGGTATTTTATGTAAATAAATAACCATACCTTAATTGACTTCTATCAATCGATTTCGCACAAAATTTCACCAAGCACATCACTAAATCGCGGCACTTCACAAAAAACAAATTACATACGACTATTTTACATTTAAAATTAGAACACTACAGACAGAAAAAGACCTCACGACTAAATAAAAAAAACGGAACACTTACTTCAGACTTTGCTACTATGTAAAACGCATGAAACATTAAATGCACGGCATTTTCGGTTGTCAGCTGTTCGAGCCATCGGCAAGGACGTTCGCCTTAAAAAATGACAGGCGTATGATATAACCCGAGGTCGTTGCACCCGAAAAGCTCACAGTTAGCGGACCGTGAATGAACAGGTATCGTATTTTTGTTTTATTTTGTCGATATGTACCGAACGCGCGCGCGCGCTTCGCGTTCTATGCAACGAATGAGGAGAGTATGAACTATTTCAAACATCTTTTCTCTAATCCTTTTCTGCGCTGTACAATCGAGCAAGTGGCGGAAGTGGGGTTGTGCTCGACATTTGATTCGATTCGATAGTCGAGTTATAACTGACGGTGATCATCGCATCACCGAGTAATCGGCCAATTTGAAACTCGTTATTATGATTTACGAGCTCAATTAATTACAGCACTGTGAATCCGCCTTTTTACATTTCAACCTTTCCTGTCGTAATCTTCGTATCTTTTGAGGAGTTTTTTATAAATATCAATAAACATTTCGTTTCAATAGTTTAACCACATATGTATATGGAGTACTTAAGTTTAACGAATTTAGTCTTTGTTAATAAATGGGGCTGAATTTATGTCAGGTATCTTCTATTAAATCTATTTTAATCGCATTACTAATGCGCTTAAAAGCTCGGAGGTGCGCGTTGAAATCTTTTGAAGGGAAAAGTTTTTACGTATACGAGCAAAGAATCTGAATGTTAAAAGCAGCAAAATATTTTAAAAGTATATCGAATATGCCTTTTTTAAGCACTGATTTACGTACAACATACAGTAGTGACACTGGGTAACCGAATCGCAAATCTTGTGCGTGTTAGTCGTCATATAAATTCCACGTTTTAAACTATGGATACTTTATAGCTAAGCTCGATATTTCGTTATTAAATTACTATGGTGCTCAATTCTGTAGGGACCTTACCACGCCATTTATGTTTATAGGCAATTACTTTGTAAGCTTTATAATGACCGCGCTGTGCTCTATACCATAGTTCATTCAATTAAAAATAACATTAAACTTATTCTCCAAATTAACTTTAACTGTCACTTTTCACGCTTTACGCCTTTTTATTAATTTTAGTGAAAACACCTTACTTGTAATGAAAAGAATTTAACGGGTTGCATTTTCCGTTTCCCTATTGATATAACTGTGAAATATGTTCTATGATGTTGGTATCTTGATTCTATTGATAATGATAGGTATCTATTTGAGGTTTGGGTTAGCAAAGAACCATGTAGAATTTGGTAATCTTAGGGCTTATTACAAAAATCCGGGTTATGGTTAGATATGTCAATAATACGTGTCATTGGTTAGATAAGGCAAGAGCTATCTGGCTTTGTCACATGTAATTGAGCGTAATACCACTGTCTTACTTAACTCGGACTATGAGATCATGCGTCTTATCTAGTGATTTTCTCAATCATAAATATACTGGTAGCAAACTGTTAGAAGCTAAATTCTACCAACATCATAATCTAAAGCAAGCAAAATCAAAGCGATAGCAGGTCACTGATCGAATCCAAAGGTCCGACGATGATTGATAAACACTGCAGCCATACCTACATATTTTAGCATAATTATAACTACCAGCATGACTAACTGACGTAAAATATGCCCCAGTCCAAGAAACATCGAATAAGGTTCATCAAAGAGAGACAGGAGGTAATGTCAAGTACTTATTTCACTGTCAAATGTCTGTCAAACTCACGTCAAGATCGGAAATAATAGTCGACTTCGGTTATTGACAGAGTGGCATGGTATTTGAAGTATCTAGTTTGAGCTATCGAGTGTCGATGGAGCATTATAATCATGTTAAATCTAGTTAATACGAAAGGGTAATATTATGTGTGTTTGACTTGATTTATAAATTGGCGTTATACCTTCAAGATAAACGGATGAGGGATAGATAATAGTCTTGTCAGATGCTACAAAC
Source organism: Gymnoscelis rufifasciata (assembly GCA_929108375.1). Classification (NCBI taxonomy): domain Eukaryota; kingdom Metazoa; phylum Arthropoda; class Insecta; order Lepidoptera; family Geometridae; genus Gymnoscelis; species Gymnoscelis rufifasciata. Next base: position 14,079,546 of record OV815311.1, read on the forward strand.
AACATTTATACCCTACGTCTTGTGGACAGGCGAAACTTAACAAGTTTCTATACAAATAATTATATCGTATAAGATAATACGTTATTTCCGCTGAAAAACAAATTGTCCTATCATATGAATTTAAACCATTTAAAATCATGGCATTTGCCCATCGTCAAACGTGTTTATTTTTTAATTTGCATTTATAGTGTGTTTTGTGCACACACACAGTGAGCCAAAAATGAAAAATACATATAACTAAGATTTTAAACATTTTGGTTTTAATTTCGTAAAATCTCCAAATTTTAGACTTATCAGTTAGAACGTTTGTAGTTCCAATGACAATTTAATATGACTCACGATAAACTTTGTGTATTAAGCTGTTGCTTCGCCTAAAAACTTCACCATAATAAGAAGTAAATGTCCGCACGCCAACTTCCAACGAATTCTCTGAATGACTTCAATTCATCCATCAACTGTCATTGGCTATGTGTCAATTACCAATTTTCACTGGAATGAAACACAAAGACATTTAAATTTTCGATGTGAATATTTCTACCAACCGACTCGTTAGCAAGTAGAGACGTTAATTTTTAAATACATAACTATCAGTGTGACAAGTTCAAACGTGTTACAAGTTTGTAAATGTTAAAGTGGATTATCTCATATATGAGTTGGATAAAAATATTTCTGTTATTCGAACCCCTTTTTTTATAGATAGATAGATGATACATGGAGAATTTATTTTAAACTCCAATGACACACATACATATCGTGCAAAAACGATTAGATAGATTAGTAGCTCAACGTAAAGTTGATTATGGAGCAGACACAGACTTTCAGCTGTCATCATAAGGGTTCGCAAACTGAACGAGATGCCGTAAGCTATTATAAATTATTTATTGGGGGAATCCTCATGGATATTGCTCCCTCGACAAAGTAAAAATGATGCCGGACTCTTACGTGATAAAACCTTTTTTCAATTCGCATCTGTTGATCCTAAATCGCTTCCTATCTTCAAAAAACTGCTTCACGAACACTTATTTTTATCTATTATATATTAGTCTATTATTATTCTTTATTTATTTATCTATTTATTTTTTAGTATCGCTGTTATTAGGATATAGTTTATGAATTAAGTAAGTTTATTTTTATTTTTAAGTTAATTTTATTTGAAAATGGTTTTGAATAGTTAATTTGGTATTTATTTATTTTCCTTTTATATCTTCTTTACGTTACGCCACTGTCTATGTCGTTCTATTTCTTTACTGTCCATCCAAAGGTTGCCTGGAAGAGATCGCTCACAGCGATAAGGCCGCCCTTTGTACTCCAATGTATTGTCTTGTTATCTATCTATCTATCTTATATTTTCTTAAAAGCTTTATTTTCGCGTCGTTTTTCTTCTTTTCCTTCAATTCAAAAGATTCCAAATGAAAAACCATTACATATAATACTTCCACCAACAAATAAAAAGAACATGGATATCGAAACTTTTTACAGAATCAAACCGAACGAATCGAACCTCTTTTATTGAAATTAAAAATCGAGCTACACCATGTGGGTGAATTCTAGACTGAATAAATCACTTAGATTAGGTGTATCAGACCTAGCCGATGACAGTGGTGAGGTGGGTATCTATGCATCTCTAGAATAGGGATACAGGCCTGACACCCCTGATTTACCTGCCTTAGACACGCGAGTGGCCAACTTAATATAGTGCACTTTACTTTGATTTCATACAGCCAGACCAATTATGAATTTATTGTCTGAGGTCCGGTAGGTTTTAATATTAATTTTATGGATCATCTTCATAATTTCCAACCTTATGTGTGCAGGTTTGATAGGTTAACTAATTTCACTATTTATATTAGTGATTACCTAGTGGTCAAAATTCGATAAATGTATATATTTTATTAGCTATAAGTATTCATCTATTTTCCCACATAAACTATTCGTAAACCATAAATAATGCCCTGCTTTACATACCTAATTCCATAAAATAACAGATTGTCTAGGTGATTGAAATTCGGAACAGCTGTCTAAATTAATAATTTAAATGAGTTCCAATTCTAGTACCCATAAATATCGGACGACATTCAGACATTGACGATGAGAACAGTATATTATTTGGTTGCTACATTAATATACTAAATCAAAAATTATATAATATAATCTGGTCTGGGTGTTTTCTATGTATCATTATATGTATGTATTTACAAAAAAAAATGTATCTATGTAGTATATCCGTCACCTAACACCCATAATACAAGCTCTGCTTAGTTTGGGGTACAAAAGCGACACAAAAAAAGCCGTGTTGGCTAAGTGGAAGCACAATCCACTTTCATTCTGAAGGCCGTGGATCCAAACCTCGCCGCGAACCTCTAGAATTTTCTTCTATATATTCTGTAAATCATACGATCTTTCCATAAATACAAATTTCTCGCGGTTGTTATTTTTCTGTCATAGCCGCTATACCATTTTCTCACACTTACAGTTTTCCAGATGTCAAACTAGTAACTAACAGGGTTCCGCCCTTAAATATTTTAATAGATGACAATTCATTATGCTACAGCATTTTTATTTGATACTGATATTGTTACATTTCTTCTGTTTGTTCAAATATCTGTGAAATATCTGAAAAATCTTTAAATTCCAAATGATAAATTAAAGATTGGATTTTTGCATAAATTGCAATTATTTACCTCGTTATTAATTTTCTACAAACAAAAACCAGCATAGTTACATGTGATGTTTACGACTGTCAGTATTTCGTATTTAACTCACTGTCAATGAAAAACTTTGAATTGTTATCATGCCGAGGCGTGATATCAGGGATCTATCATGAGTCCTTGCACTAAATACCTAACCTACCTACCACTACCTATAACAAACTGTATTTTTGTAAACAATTATGATTTTAATAAGTGATAAGCCTCACTTTTTTGGTCACTAAAACTACCTATTTAATATTTTTATGTAGAAAAAAAAATATCCTGTGTGCGAAGGTCACGGGTACGTTATAATCTTTAACTGCATAAATATATTCATAAAAATATTTTAATATATTATTTGATATTTCATATTATAATCTTCACGAAGGTACTGCAACCAACCATGTTTATGTATGTATATTAAAACTTAAGGCAAATTTTTATGTGACCTACCGAATTTGCGACCGCTTTTTACAAATACAAATACAAAATGTTTATTTTCATTATCAGTGTTTACAATTTTGCACAACAATATTGGAGACCTTCTGTTAAGTATGGAAATAGCTTTTTACATCTCAAAAGTATATTTTCTTGCATTCACTTTACACGTTATTAAAAGTTACACCATATCGATACCGTTGTGTATGAGTGATAGCGTTCAAATAATTTCCTTCATTCTCCAATAAATATCAGATTCATATCGAGAAATCAATTGCTATCACGATCAATAAAACATGAGCCTTTACGTCTATAATAATTTCATAGTTATGCCGTCTTAAAATATTTTTTACCCGAGTTTCAAACGTACAATGTATGAAGTTTGACGGTGATAACCGATTTAATAGCACATTTATTACGAGTTAGCGTGATTGTCACTTGTCTTTGCAGTTCTCAGTTGACTGACTCAGCGTTTGTGGCGACGGCTCCGATTATATAGTTTCGAATCCAGTCCTGGCAAAGCACGTTGTCGCAAAAAAACATTTGAATTGCCCTTGCAAGATTGCCAAAGTCAGAATAAAACAAATATACAAAGTTCTAAATGCAAAAAAAAACGAAAATTTATTTTTTTTCGCCCTCGCCGTATAAAATATCCCATCAAAAACAATACTTGTCAAAAAAACCAAGTCGCGCAACTCAGTTGTTCTGCGGTAAAAAGTTGTGAGATCCAAGTAAATCCAAGTCTTCAAATTTCGTCTCAAAATTCTTTAATGTTTTATATAAATATATTAAGACTTGGCCATTGCCTGAAAACACGTGTTAATTCAATCGCCTGAAAACACGTGTAAATTCAATTACTTAGTGCGATGGCCAAGTCTCAATATATTTATAAAAAACATTAAAGAATTTTGAGACGAAATTTGAAGACTTGGATTTACTTGGATCTCACAACTTTTTACCGCAGAACAACTGAGTTGCGCGACTTGGTTTTTTTGACAAGTATTGTTTTTGATGGGATCTCATTTCTTTTTGTATTTTGTAGACAGTTCTACCATTTTCCTTTTCGGTACCTTCTACTTATTGTATATTATGTCCATATAATTTTCTTTTTGCCGGTCTAGATTGGATTTATTTATATTTTGCATTGTTATTTCTTTAGTACATATTTCGTATATACGTGGCGTTGCGACAGCGCCCTCTATACCGGTATTTTCTAGATTTTTTTTGTTTTTCCTTGATTCATACACCAAACACTACTTATATTCCAAATTTGAAGCTCCTAGGTCTGCTAGAAGTGCCTTAGAATTTTGATGATCGGTGAGTCAATGAGTGACAAAATTAAGAAATTTGACCCGTTATAATTCTTAAAATACTGGTTCAAATTAATTGAAATTTAAAATATACCGTGTCTTTACAATGCCTGCATGGTTACTGAAAATTTCAGTATTCTAGTTTTATCCACAACGAAGTTACAGGGGGTCGAAAATGGCCTGAATTGCTTCAAAAAAGGTACGACAGCGCCCTCTATACCGGTTTTTTCTAGATTTTTTAGTTTTTCCTTGATTCATACACCAATCACTACTTATATTCCAAATTTGAAGCTTTTAGGTCTGCTAGAAGTGCCTTAGAATTTTGATGATCGGTGAGTCAGTCAGTGAGTGACAAAATTACGAAATTTGACCCGTTATAATTCTTAAAATACTGGTTCAAATTGAATGAAATTTAAAACATACCGTGTCTTTACAATCCTGCATGGTTACTGAAAATTTCAGTCTTCTAGTTTTATCCACAACGAAGTTACAGGGGGTAGAAAATGGCCTGAATTGCTTCGAGAAAAGGATGGTACGGCCGTGCCGCTTTTTTGCTCGACTTGGTGGGGGCACTACCGTGCCCCCAGATTTCACTAGTATTATTGGAGCTGCTAGGGTAACCTAACAAGCATAAATTTAAGAAAAATAACCGATTTTTAGTACAAAAATATAATCATCATCATCATAATTTCAGCCGTGCCCTGCTGAACATAGGCTTCCATCAAAGACTAGTAACTTCGGTCGGTAGCAGCCAGTAACTTCGGTCGGTAGCAGCCAGCAACCACCGCGAGCCCGCTACCTTAAGAAAGTCGTCCGTCTTCTATATATATCTAGTTGGTGGACGTCTCACTCTGTGTTTGCCAATTCGTGGTCTCCAATAGAGAACTTCATCATCATCATCACCCTATTAACGTTCCCACTGCTGGGACACAGGGACTTCTCTCTTGACGAGAGAGATTAGGCCTTAATTCACCACGCTGACCAATTGCGGGTTGGTGAATGTCTCTTCAAACTCTTTTCAAGTGAACATGCCAATAGAGAACTTTACGGCCTGATTATTGAATATAACTAGATAATTACTCGACCGAAACAAATACAATTCAAACAAACTGTTTTTAGCTTAACAAAAACATCAAAATCTTGTTTAAGGGTTCTGAGGCAACAGATGTTAAGTACTTAATAAAAACAAAAAACAGATAATTAAAAAAAACACAAACAATATACCTCCTCTAATTGATATAAACAAGATCCGTTCGTCAAAATACAAGTTTGAGGTAAGTGGAATTTTTATTTCTGGCCGGCATTGGGATAATACTTTTAACATGTTTTTTCATCAATATTGCAATTACTTAACTTATATTAATACCGGTATTTACTTGATGACCTAGATTTCAAATTGTTGCAATTATAAAACATACAATAGATTTTTCCTATTTCTATTAGCAATTAGATAGGTACCTACTATTTACAGTAGTACAAAATAATGTCCCAAAAAAATTAAATAAATAATTTAAAATGTTGCATCGGATCAATGATGGTCAGGTGTTTTTTTTTTTTTTAATATGTACAACTCCAAACGGATCATAATATGATCAGATGTGAATGACCCAATTAATCTATAGGCAATCATTGTGTCACTCTCGAGACTTATTTATTAACTTATTTATTGCTATTTGCTTAATCAGAGTACTTGCCTAAGGTATCAAAAATATAAAGATATAGAATAATATCACATAGGTGTTAAAAAAAGTTTAATTAACTAGGTGCTTTTAATCTTAAATAATTTATCTTTCTTACAATAACTTTTTACTTACATTAAAGTACCTACTTTATTTCATAACTTTTCTGTTTATGTGCAATAAATCAACTTTATTATTATTTATATTATCTAGAAAACTAAAGTTATGAATCAATTTTTTTTTTATTATTCTCAAAGTTTTTGGTGATTTCGGTAATTTATGGTATTCCATGGCCCAGAGTCTTCCGGTCCCGTCATGAAATACCATTGAATAGAACAAAAAAACTATTTTGATATCCAGCATTTTATAAGATGACTGTATCTTAATTATCTGACATTTCTCAGGTTAAATCTAAATATAAGTAAAAGTTGTAATTTATTTTATGAGCAATGTCCCATCGGGGCGCACGTAATGGTATATATAAAATGTAACATAAGGCGTTAATGTAACATAATTGTCACCACATGAAACAACGAATGAATTAATAAAAATAAATTTTCAAAACAGACTCGCCATAACCTCAGAACAAGTTTCTTCATTCTCTATACATAATATTACGCGATCATCTGAAATTGTTTTATCACAACATTCGAAATATTCAACTCAATTCAATTTATCTGAGCTTGAAGCATCAGTTTGCCGGTGTCAATTAAAATTAAAAAAGATGTTTTTTTCTAAAAATGCTTTTTTTATGCTTAATATGCCTTCATTTGACCACAATCTCACCTGATGTTAAGTGACGATGTGGTCTAAGATGGAGCATGAACACCTAGGTTGTACTACCATGTGGCATAACACGTCTGCGTATTCTGCCATCAAAGTAATTCTGGCAGTGACTATGTGTCATGCCCGCTCGCTTGCTGTCTCCTCAATGTAGCACGCACTCGACCGTGCTGTAGGAGTGACTGAGGAGGGATGGGCTGCTAATTACACGAATAGCAATCAAACGCCAAGCATAATATTTACATTGTATGGAAAGCGGGGAAATATGGTTGTCTCTTTCTCATGTTTATGTTAGATAGCAGTAGTTTTACCTACTTATCATTCTGTCAATTCTGTATGTGATTTCGGTTGTAATGCCACAATGTATTTAGATTGCTGATATCGATAAGATATCAGGATTGACAATAGTTTTCGTCATTTAATGTTCAAAGGGTTAAGTAGACCATTTTAGGTAAATTTTATTTTTAAAATAAAAGTAAGTTCACTACAACTAGAGTAATTTAAAAAAAATTAGGGTGTGTACCTAACGTAATAATTTTCTTAGTATTAGTGATGCAATTCGGGAAAAATGAAATATAATCTTTAAAATAAAAAAAATATTAATAAAACACGAAAGTTAAAGTGGCCAATATAATGCACACATTAAACGACACATTTGACATTTGCTCACATTGAAGGTAACATTCTAAATCCAACGAAATTAATTATTGTGAAAAAGTGTTCAGATTGTAACTACAGCTTTATTTAGTGTCCACAGTAAAAAAAAACAAGACAAATTAATGTTCCATTATTATTTTCAATCATAATATAACTCATGGAAACATAATAAAACTAGTTTATTATTTTGAATGAGTATGTTATTCGAGTATACCCGATTATCATATCTTTTTATCAATAACAGTTTATTATTTTAAATGATTTATTAGCCAAAGTAATTATTAAACGATCCTTAGTTCGTTATTATTGCAATAAACCACACATTTTGAACGATTAAATTTTAAGCAATTGAACAGATAAGACTTTTAAAAATATTTATCATAGTTTATTCCTCCGTTTAAAGGATACTTTTTTGAATTTTTAATAAAATGTCAAATAAGGCTTTTAAGTGTCTCAACTTTGATATCTTTGATATCTTTGCTTTTTTTTTTTTAAGGTTAACATCGATATTTTTTATACCTTTTTTACCAGTTACGTGTACTTACAGCGATTTTTTATATATTATTCACCAGACCAGCAGATTTATCGAAACATACATTAGTAGGAAATTTCAAAAAACATTCCATTATAAGAACTAAAAGCTTTCCCACAACCCGCCTATCAATCAATAAAGTTCTTCGTAAGCTCATATGGTACCAGTAACGACATCTAGAAGAAACGCGTTGAACTTCGACGAACAGGGTTGCAAGTTGCAATAATTATACACGTCTCAACTCAGGCGCATGTTTCTGCGTGATAAGCAAGGATCAGTAACTTGACAGGTTCTGTTAAAGATAAGCTTTCGATTGTGGTGAATAACATTACATCAGTATTCAAATACCTCAAGTATTTAATACTGATGTAGTGTTATTAAATAATTATAAAACAGGTAGGGAATAAAAATTACAGTCTGTGCAAATAAATTGAAATTATTGAATACCTAAGTATCTGATGAGTGTAGATGGAGCATTCATAAAAAAACATAAAATCATTATCGTATTTAAATAAAAATTCTACGAAAACAGATAAAAAACAATTTCACAACAAGAAGGTATTTTATTCAAACCATTATTTATAAAATTGAGGGTAGTACCATTACACCAACTTTACAAAACAAACGATGAGTTTTTTTATAGTTCTCATAAATATAGTTGTGGTGTAAAATATTTATCGTGTGTTGGTTTAATTATAAAAATAATTTAGTATAAATATATAGAGTGATGTTTGGAAGAAAATCAGTAAGTAGAATCTTTTAAACACGTATTTATTAATACTTTTAATTGGTAAAGAGCTTTGAATTCAAATTCGAAGTTTCATGAATTACTGTTATAGATACAACAAACCAAAGCGTTGTCCGTGCTTTATGGATTTTCCAGCGGGAATAAAGTACCAACAGTGGTAAAAAGTATCATAGCTATCGTACCTCGATAAATAGACAACAGTGAAATAAAAAAACTGTACATTGTTCCTGAGATTAGAGCGTTTATCCTTACAAACTATTTAACTAGCTATAGATGATATGACATTTTGATATTATCAAGTGTTATGCAAACAGATATTAATCATATTCGAGTAATAGCTTTTAGTGGTGCGTGTCGTATTGGTTAACTTTTACATCGTAACTTTTGTGTTAGATACCTTATCTAACCTAAGCCTGTATTGTTAACTTTAAAAAAAAAACAGTCCAAGAATACTTTAGCCTCTGTTTTATTGGGATTGTAAAGTATACAATAACATTCGTCTTTTTTTCCGGAAAACTATATTCTTTTAGTTTTCACGATTGAGCTGGTTCCTGGTTGTACCCACTCCGTTTACGAACATGTATTCCCCTATTGCAAGGCAATCGCATACGTTAATAAGTATTATATCCTATTAAAATTTAAAAATAAAGACTGTCTCGCATTTGATCTAAACAGCATGCATAATTGAAAATCAATTCGGATATCTTCAAAACATTTTTGTTATGATAAAATGAGACAAGTTGAATTGCAATTTGTATGAAGTTTGTTTGTATGTAAACAAACTTCATACAAATTTCCAGGACTTTAACTAACATCAAGCCTAGTAAGTTAACGATGGATGTAGGCCGAATTTGACCGTTGACGTTCCTGGAAGTAAATTTGAGGGAGGGTTATGTCCTGCAGTGAATTTTATCGGCAGCTACATTCTTAGTACAAGAGCGAGTCAATTTATGAATTCGTTCAGACATTTTGAATATTTTTTTTAGTACAACACTTATTTTTGAGTTTAAATGATTGATTCATTTTAATTTTATCCATACATATGATCGAGTGATTTTTCTTTAGAGAGAGAGAGAGAGAAAAATCTTTATTTATAAGCTACAAAAACATAAAAAAGTACATTTCAAAACTTAATATTAGACTTATGAACTATTTATTATAAAAGTGAAGAAATAGATTTTAGAATATAGGTATGCAATATTATAGAAGTATACATGAATTATAAATATATAAGTATACTTATGTAATTGTAGCTACAAACTGGGAGCCGGCTCAGCATAATACGAATTGAGTTAGTACACAATTCGCGCTGGTCTTCCGCCGATTCCCACAATCAGTAACTTTACAAAATGAATGGAATAAGTTTTAAGGGATTTCTAAAAGAATCTATTGGGCTATAAAAATATTCTTGCTCAATTAGCATTTTTTTCGGTGACTGCAACTTTTTACGTATGTTTAAAATAAATCGACGAATAATATGTTCATCCTAACATAAAAAGTGTGTTTTTGTGTCTAATAAAACTAAAGAATACTATTGCCGTAGCTGGACTTTTGCTAAACATTAAATTGCCAATCTCATAAAAAAATCATTTCAATATGATAAGATGTCATTACGATGTTATCCAAATAAACCTTTTATATACAAAAACAATAATATGTGGCACGTAATAGACGAAATACCGTAAGGCTCATTGTGCCTAGTCGCAAGACAGCGCTAATGCGCAAGAATACCTATCTTATCTTAATATATATAAATCTCGTGTCACAATGTTTGTCAATGGACTCCTAAACCACTTAACCGATTATAATAAAATTCGCACACCATGTGCAGTTCGATCCAACTTGAGAGATAGGATGGTTTTTACGGCGAGAAAAATTCGAATAATTTCCGGGAAAATTTTATACCCGTGCGACGCCGGGGCGGGCCGCTAGTATTCTTTGGGCACTCATGTCACCATACATTTTTTTTACACCACGAGATACCAAAGTTAGATAAAATAAAATGAAAACACAAATTTTGCGTTCAAAAACAAAAATAGAAAAAACTATGGCTATCGTACAAAATTGGTAGTTTACATTTGATAGCACCACTATTTAGGAATGCTATTCAGAAAACAGACTGAGAAAATTCTTTGTATTGTAAATTTGGTACTTAAAAGAGTGGGTAAGGTCTAACTTTTTTTAAAAAATTAAAAATGCCTGATAACTCGAAAACCGTGACACTTTTACTGAATACAAATTATCATTTTCTGAACAGTCGCGATGCCCCCCAACCGTGGGTAAAGGATTATCCACTCATTACGCCACACCCTGTATAAGTGCAAAAATGATTTTGATGATATGAAATACGTAACTAATGATTAATTTTAATTTTCTATTTTGAATGTAGAATTTATAAGGAATATTATTTAATGTAATATTATAATATAAATGAATCATTTGATATATTTATGTGTATTAATTATGAATTTCTGACATATAATGGATTGTTGCATGCTAATAAGTAGAACATAATTGAGACCCCTTTAATATTAAGATCTTTTGTACTACATTAAGTTGAAACAAATAAATGATGATGATTCATCTTCATCAACCTATTAACGTTCCCACTGCTGGGACACAAGGACTTCTCTCTTTGCGAGAGAGATTAGGCCTTAATTCACCACGCTGGCCAAGTACGGGTTGGTGAATGTCACATGTCCTTCATACTCTTTAAAGTTCTCAGAACATGCCGGTTTCCTCACGATGTTTGCCTTCACACTTCCTTTTATTTTTGCACGTGTTTCAAGCGCACATAAATTACTCAAGAAGAATAATCCAGAGGTGCGTGGCGGGGTTTGAACCCACGACTTTTTTAGCCAAGGCTTTTTTTGATTATTGATTATTGATATATTTTGTAGTAGTCAAATCAACAACTTACACTTCTTAAATATTCATATTCATTTGGTACCTTATTTTATTATTCAAGATATCATGTTTAAATTAATATTATTTTACCTAATTTGATGTTAATGTAGAAAGCGACATCTCGAGAATTGCCGTTGAACTAAATGCCTAGACCTCACGGTACTATCACTGACATGACATCTAGCGTAACTGAACGAAAGGTGTAAGAAGAATGCATTGCCCTAAGGCTGCTGCGTTACGCAGCGCGGGCGCGTGTTCATAATTTTTTTTTATGTTCGATAAGTCTTCATTTGACCACAATCTCACCTGATGTAAAGTGACGATGTGGTCTAAGATGGGACATTAAGACCTAGAAGGTAGATGGCTTCTCCGGGCCACATTACGAAACACGAAAAAATCGCTTCACGCACTGGCCCAGCACAGAAATAGACTTCGTCGCGGGGCCCGGATCACTTTTTAACCGCCGACGCAAATGAGGGGTGTTCTGCCTGTCTGTCTGTCTGTGGCATAGCTTTTGAATGCTAATAATATAATAAAAACAATTAAAGATTCCCACTAGCCATATTAATATTTAAAACTAGCGGCCCGCCCCGGCTGCGCACGGGTTTTTATTAATTTTTTTCCCCGGCAATTATTCGATTTTTTCTCGCCTTTTAAACCTTCCCTAGACCTCCACAAACATTTCTAGACTATGATAAGATAAATCCGTTGAGCCGTTCTCGAGTTTTAATCAGACTAACGAACAACAATTCATTTTTATTTATATAGAAAAAACTATCCTTTTACAAAATTTTAAATTTAATTATAAATATTTGATATGTAATAAGTTACCTAATATAGTCTAAGTCTTATTTAGAGTTGTTATGTCCCAACGGGGCTCATCTATACTAATATTATAAAGAGGAAAGGTTTGATTTTTTGTTTGTTTGTTTGTCTCGAATAGGCTCTGAAACTACTGCACCGATTTAAAAAATTCTTTCACCATTCGAAAGCTACACTATCCCTGAGTAACATAGGCTATATTTAGTTATCAAAAATAATATGATGTCTTACCAAACTCCGATAATGTAACCCATGGTGAAAAAAAAGAACCTAAAATCTTTCTTTAATCGCGAATGCTGCGAAAACTATTGAATATATAACAAAGTGATGAATTACAACTTTGTAGAACTTATCATTATCTACAAAAAACGTCGTTACATAATATCTCTAACTATTATAGTTTTGTGACAATAAGCGATTTTTTTGAAAAAATAAACCTAAAATCTTGCAGAAACAGACAGACAGAGTTACTTTCGCACTTATAATATTAGTATAGATTATTTCATACATAATTTGTATTCAATGATTTTTTTGAGAAAGTGTTTATATACAAATAATTATTAAATATTGGGTTCATAAGTTTTCTTTTTTTTTGTTTAATAATGTTGTATTGATACATTTTATTTCCTACTTATTGTATAATTACTTTACATGGTTGATGTTAGTCGAGGTGATAATAAAAATGAAAATGATGAATAATTAAAATAAATTTTAATGTTGAAACTCCTTAAGTGAGAAACTTTGCGTGTTTTATTAATTATACGCAAGATGTATCAAAAACAATAACTGTTCGATATATATCGTTATATTTATTTATCAGTAGTGTTAGTATCTTTTGATGTAATTCTGTAAAAAATTAGCAAGTTAGAGTCAAAAAATTATTTTCCATGAAAACAAAGGGTATGCTTAGAAATGTCAAAATCTGTCAAAATAAGATAAATTTGGTTGTTACAGTTTATTTTTAATGTTATGAGCTGATTATTTGAATAGTAAACATGATTGTTACAAAAAAAAAACGAGAAACGGGAAATAATGTTTCTATTATTATTATATTAAACCCACGGTATGAAGGTTAGGTTCCTTATCATCATAGGGCAACAAATATTAAGAAAACAATTTGCTGACTTGGTTTTTCGATATGTTTCGTAAGTACTTACTGTTTTGTTCTATTCGCTTCTCAACTCAGTATAAAACATTGAAGCTAACTGTCAAGACAATGTTATTTCCTTGATATTTTTTGATTAAACAATTTAGTTTTATTAATTTTAAGTTGACCTGTCCATGTAGGCCATGTGCTTCTAAGGAAATAAACGTTATAACTTTGGTGACAAAAACAAAAGTCAAAGTCAATGCATCTATATCCTTAGAAGCACAGGCTTACATAGACTGGTCAGCTTAAGCTTAACGACATATTTTTCCGCGGTATTTGATAAACAGGCTCTCTAACGGAATTATTCAAATCATACCAGTAGATCCTAGGTTCAAACGAAAAAAAAATATAATATTTGTATATATTGACAATATTGGCAATATATACTACGAATATAATATTATGAAGCTGCTTATATTATGATTTTATTTGTTTCTCTTTTGCAAAATGAAAAATAGATAGTAGCCGATTCTCAGACCTACTGAATACGCGTATAAAATTTGGTAAAAATCGGTAAAGTCGTTTTGGAGGAGTACGGTAACATTGTGACATGGAAATTTTATATATTAGATTACTTAGTAATATTAGTTATTAGTTACCGCGGGATAATCCATAAAACATGGGCAAAGATGCAGGCGAAAGCTTGTCGTCGTATATTTTGCTTGCTATATAATATTAATTTTCTTTACCACCCCGCAACAAGTCAACTGAAACAATTTTTATTTATTTCCATAAAAAACTCCAACAGTAATAAGGCTGTCAAAGATAGACTTGTACAAATCAATCAATATTGCAAAAACAGAATAAAAACTTCTAACAATAAAAACCACCCTTACGATTTTCACAATTAATGCACATCACTCGCATACTTGCATGCAAGAACAGGCTTTAATAAGATTTAATAATTTAAAATCTCATTAAGCACGTTTCAAATAGTTATAAGAGTAAGGCAGGAGATTTCGCGGAACCTAAGTTATAAAATTGTTAATTAAAAATCCTAGGAAATCAAACCCTTTGCTGAGAACTAGGGTTCTGTAAGGCATAATAAGGTCAGGAATACTTGGTTTAAGTTTATATTTGAGCTAATTCTGAGAAATATATTTATATATTTAGCATTATAATGCAAAAAGACATTTTCTAAAAAAGCCCCTACGACTTTACTTTTCTAGTTTTATGGAAAAGGCATCCGTTAACCTTAACATTATTACTTAAAAATGATGTTATGTGGATCCAATATTTATTATAAGCTCGATGTAAGCAAAGTATTTTGTAAGAAGAACTTTGTGCGCAATTCTATCTATAAATATATATTCATACTAGCGGCCCGCCCCGGCGTCGCACGGGTATACAATTTTCCCGGAAATTATTCGAATTTTTCTCGCCGTAAAAACCATCCTATCTCTCAAGTTGGATCGAACTGCACATGGTGTGCGAATTTTATTATAATCGGTTAAGTGGTTTAGGAGTCCATTGAGGACAAACATTGTGACACGAGATTTATGTATATTAAGATTTATAACACTCATTTAATAAGCTTATGGTTCGTCCGTTCGTTTCGGCCGTAGGAAGTCCACTACAGGATATAATGCCTATCACAATGTGGGAGATAAAAGGGGGGAATTTCATGGTATACCTGAATTTGGGTGTCAAATTCTAGCTGATCTTTTAATGTGTAGAGTTCTTACACCAACAAAATCAAACACGAAAAATAAATATAAAAGATTGTAGGATAAGCGAGCTTATTTAAAACCTATTGCCCTGTCAGAGCCATATCTTGATAAAAACCGACTAAAATAGGTTCTGAGTTTGACGCTTAGTTTTTTTTTGTTGTCATGATATTTGTAAATTGAAACAGTTATGATTACGAACGAAGAGCGAGGCATTGCCTATACAAGTGTCTCTTGACTACTTCTTGGTTAGCCTCGGCAACTTAAATGTAAAAGTTTCTACTAATATCATAAAGCTGCTTAGTTTGACTGTTTAATTGAAGGCGTTATTCCCAGGAAGGTCTGATTTGAAAATCATTTCAGTTATAAATAGCTCATTTATCGAGAAAGGCTACTATTTACGGCGGGAAAATACAATAACACGGACAATCTCGTGGAGTTTAAAGGTAGTTTAATAATAAGATGAAATAAATAAATATATATATTTTTAATGTTAAATACAGTCGGTCATTTCTGTACATTTGTAGTTATTGGTATCTGCTTGCTGTTAAAATTAATTATTTTCAAATATATTAATGACGAAATTGATTTAAATTATTGGAAATGTTTTTTTGTATATTGACTGAATGATGCTTAGGTACCTACTAATAGCTTACCTACTCAGTGATATCGTATAATACCCTTTCTTTCTGTAGATCTAGTGATTAAGATCCAATTACATAGTTATATTGAGAACTTTTTTTCTTAATAAATCTATTTTAAAAAACTACGTCAATAATTGGATCTAGGTATTGAATCTACTTAGAAAAAGACTAGATCCAAATTGGTTCCATTAAGAATCTTTTTTCATAGCACAATGTAATTTTTTTTTCTGTAAACGGAATAAATATTGTTTTTGTAATCTGTAAGCTTGTCCAGTAATACTAAAAACCAACTTTTATCGTTTTATCAATTTAATAAGAAAATGCCATGATATGTAGCATCTAAGTTCTGGAGTGGGACTTGTGATGTACAAATTTAGTAAATATTTAAATTACACGAAAGCATAAAAAATAGGTGGTTTATTTTATAATCTTCATGACGGCGCGGCGGTTATGATTTTCTCATCCACCCTATTCTATTGATATCATATTTTACAAGTAATGTTATTAAGTAGGTAATAAAAGTCTAAAATATCGTCTCGTTCTAAGTAGGCTTAGACGAAACAAATAAAATTACATATTTACACGTATCAAGTTATTATATTACATACCAAATACACATATACTGAGCTTCAGTTATGTCTATTACGAGTGCGACATGGGCTATACAAATTAATTGATGGTGAGTAGGTATTTACGTTCCAAGATTTGTATACCTAATAAAAAAAAATTCAATAAATGATTTTGTACCTTGTATCTTATGATTCGACTAAACCTGCGCGACCAAAGTATGTATTTGCAAAGTGGGAGCGTCTGCCGCGCGGCATAAAAGTTCCGCATCGCAGTCGCTTCCCGGGTTGCTAACGCCGTAGGTTTAGCCGAATCCCTTCGATCACTCAATCCATGGGACAATTAGTGCTATAGTAAGAATATATACTGTACGGCGAAAGTTTGTGACGATATGACTAAAACTAATAAATTAATTTTGATGAAACTTCACAATAATATAGCTTATTAATCTGAATAACATAGAGGCTGCTTTATACGGCGAGAAAATCTTTTGTTACACGGGCGAAGTCACAGGCGGAAAGCTAGATTATTATACAAATCACTCTCGTTTTACAAGCACCCCGACCCATCATCGCACAGCCGCAAATTATACATTAAAGCTTCAGCCAAACCTGCGCTTCCAAACGACGCAATTACTATGGCTCTTTGCCCACCTACGCGACCACAAAGCGGGATCTTTTCAGGAAAAATGACCCGCGTTACAGACGCTCTCTCGTCACGACTTCTTCCCGCGTTGCTAACGCGTAGGCTTGCCTGAAGTTCTGACAAATTTAAACACAAATATTTCCAGACAAATCACTATCCATTGCGGAAAACTACACTGAAATCTGTTGAGTAACAGACAGCAGCAACGACATCATTATATGCGACGTAAAATTTACTACAAAAAATACACGTTTCTTTTTTGCATTCACAAAATAAACTAAATTATTCAAGGTTACATTTTCGCAATTATTTTATGTGATAAATATATTATGCGAAGTCATAGACCTTTCTTTGGTTTCATTATGATAGCCCACATTAGTAAATTATGTTTGATAAGCATAATCCTAAAACATCAGTTGCCTATAAAAACAAATGATGCGCAATCGCAAATTTGCGATCTCCAAAATAAATAATTAACAAAACCCCACGGGACCTTCCACAACAAACGAATAACCCACTTAACGTAAATTTTTTGCTCAACAACTATAAACGCCAGAAATTGATAAATAATAATGTTCACGCGTTTTGAGCTTAAACGATTCGTTCCCACTCCAGCGCTCAAATTCTCAGAAGGCAGACCTGAGCGAGCAATTTCGCAGAACCCACTCGCTGGTCCGAAGAAACGGAATTAACGAGCCACTACCGTTTTTCATTATTCCTAGTATTTCGTCTAATTTTGCTAGAAAACCTGTAGTGTTTCTGTGTATCCCTCGGTTATGCAATAGTGTAAAAACTGTTTCAGTTGAACGCGCCGCGACCCCGCGTCGATCGGTTCGTAGCACCGCGGGAATCTTTCGCAGAACTGCGCCGGCGCATCGTGTGGGGAGACCGCTGCGATCGGAGCCACGATGACATTTGGGTAAGCCCTTGCTTTTGAAGTATGCTGTAGTTATAGGGGCATGCTGGGGATATCCCAGATATGTAAGGACGTAGTGTACTGTTGCCGAAATTTTGAGAACTGTTTACCATATCTAATATATAAAATTCTCGTGTCACAGTTTTCGTTGCCATACTCCTCCGAAACGGCTTGACCGATTCTAATGAAATTTTGTAAGCATATTCAGTAGGTCTGAGAATCGGCCAATATCTATTTTTCATTTTGAAAAAAACGTTTGCCGGGGTCAGCTAGTATACTATAATGATAATGTATACTAAATATTTGTCCAATTAATTATTAGTCAGTTGTCACCATAAGTTGGTCCTAAAACTGCACGGGTGTCCCAAGAAAAACAAAAAGGTCATTTCGCACCCTTAGAATGAAAGTGACCTAACTCAAAATCCCTGTTATACTCGATTTTTCCATAAACTGACCTTATAAAGCATGCTCTATAACCCTGTAAAGAAAAAGTGACCTATCTCTTAGTAAAAACAGGACAGCGCATACTTCGGTCTCTTTAACTCGTCCCGCTTTTCATGTATGCATTTTGTGTGAAAGAGGCAGAACTAGTTTTACGTCAGCAGTGCTAGCGAGTTGATGTGTAAAACACTGGCGTAGCTCGAATAGTATCTGTTTATTGCAAAAATCCTGTTAAGGTAAGTTCATAATTTTTTCATCATAAAGTGACTTTTTACGATATAGGTCAGTATCTAAAGAAAGTTTTGTTATAGTATTCAGTGTCTTTTAGGATTCGGACTGTTTAGTTAAAATTATAAATAAAGGATACTCGACACTTATAGGAATAGGACTATTTACTACTGAACTAAAATAATTTAGTTCTGATATTCTTGATATTGCGCCTGTTAAGTAAAAAAAATAAAAAGGACGAATTAACATCTTTTTTAAATGTGTCGCTTTAATTTAAAATTTGTTTAAGAAATGCTTCAATTCATGCACTTAAGGTTTAAGCAGTTGTGTTGTTTCAGACTTTACTTCACAAGTTTACTAGTAAAAATTACATCAAGACGAGTTCAAGATAATGTTTAGTTTTATGGGAATAACACAACAAAGACAGGGAGCCTTCGGTGGAATGTCAAAGTAGTGATGTTGCGAAGAAGAAAACCAACTTTATTCAGATGCTGTAAATTACGAATGCTCAGTACTACCCACAACACTGTCATGTCAAAATAAAGACTTCCATCAAGATTGTGATGTAGATGACTTAATAAATTATAGCTACGAGGCTCACGTGGATAATACTCCACCACAGAAGACTTCATTAATCCTGAAGCAAATATCATGCTACCGTCATTATCCAAGATTTGTTCTGGTTCTCGTCCTATAAGAAGATCAGCCTTAATTAACAAAAACAAGATTTCACCATTACACTCCGGCGAAAGCGACGTGGACCTCAGCGGTAGCGATCCAACAAAGTCAAAGTCAAAACGTTTATTTCCTTAGAAGCACATAGCCTACAGGGACAGGTCAACTTAAAATTAATTAAACTAAATTGCTTAAATAACAAATATCAAGGAAATAACAAACATTGTGACAGTTCGCTTCAATGTTTTATACTGAGTTGAGAAGCGAATAGAACAACACAGCTTTATCAGTTATTACAATTTTGTAGTTATAACAATTTTGGAGTTCTTATTTATAGGTAACTATTATAAGTTTAAAATTTACAATAAAAAAAATGTTTATCGTAATATAAGGAAGCTATTATAACATTAGCATATCAGTCCTGGTCAACCAGAAACGGCAACGTTAACTGTGCCCTAGAAGTATTCCAAAAGTCGTTTTGTCTGACCCTCTTCTCATAGTCAGACGTCTCCTCCTAACAACTCACCTGACCGTAGTTTGTTATCAAATAAAAAACCATCCTGCCGTAGCTCATTTTCTAGCAGTTCATCCAGCAGCAGTTCTTCATCCAGTAGCAGCACATCATCAATTAGCAGTGGTGCGTTATGCGACAATAACACCAACAATCAAGGTGGTTCTTTATCAAACAGCCGAAAAAGGAGAAGGGATACCACGAAATGGAAGCAGTCGTCCGCTAAAATTGCAAGGAACAGTGGACAAGCCTACACTTACGTGTCTAAATCTTCCATGTGCTCAAAAATATAGGTTGATGAAATGTCGAGAAAATATCAACGAAGAGCAGAGATTAAGTATTTTCAAAAAACTCTGGGAGTAAAATGACATTAATCTACAGCGCTCCTATATAAACGAATGTATGGCAGAAATAACACCAAGATATCGATACACTAATGCTCAAAATCCACGAAAGTTTAGCAACACATTCTATTTCACTCTGAATAATGAGAAACGGCGTGATGCAAAACGATTATGTTGTCATAAACAAAATAATAAGAGTAACGGAAGTTTTAACAAGTTCTACGAAATATTCACAATTGAATTTAATATTGGCTTTTTTAAGCCAAAGAAGGATCAATGCGACTTATGCAATCAATATTTACTATCTATAGTTGCTATGGTTTGCGGTTGTGTACCTACTTCGAAAATATTCAGTCCATTACCCATATTTTTTTGTCATAAGGACACACTGAGAATGAAGGGGACAGCGTGCATAGTTTGATAGAGAAAGAAGTGACCTCAATCCTGGTCCCATATACATTCCACAACAAAACGTTACCTTGATAAGAAGTGCTAAGAAGAATTATTTTTATGATTTGAAAGATCAACAAGTTCAATGGGGCTACAACTTCATTGAAAATGATGATAGAGAAACGTGCAGCTAGAGCAGTATTAAATTGTTAATGTTTACGAAAAACCATTTCTGATTTATGTATTACAAAACTTAACATCAGACATAAAAGAAAGAAAATGCCACCACTTAAGCATTTGGAACGGAAGAATATCTATACAGGAACGATAAAGTACAAACAAGAAAAAGGACCTCCGTGATTTACTAAACAAAAAACGAATTCCAAATGTGTATGCTGCTTTTTATAAATCCTTAATTTAATATTGTAATATTAAATAAATTTAAAGAATATTAAACACCTAATTAAAACAAAGAAATTTAATTTTCAAATTGTTACATTAAGTGATTAGTTAGAAGATATTTTATGTTTTGTTATCGAAGTAGAAGTTTATTTACTTATTTAAATAGATCTCATGATCTCTAGTGTTTTTTTGTTATTAAGTTTGCTCAGTTTTAAAGAATCAGTATTTACTGGATTAATAGTGATAAAGTAATTGTGGGTAGCTCCAGACTTTTAAACTTACTTAATTTGTTATTTGCTAGTCAAAAGTGACAATAAGTAACTACTACCTTCAAAATAAATGATAAGACTTGAATAAAAAGTTATAAAGACTCTTGTAAAGACTTGCAATAAATAAATACGTTTGATTTTTATAGCTTTGCATTTTAATTTATTACTATAAATTCACATAAAATTTAGTAAAATAATGACTTATTATTGTTTATGTCAACAAATTCATTTGCAATATGCGTCTTAAACAGACTTAATTGATAAAAATGCTCATCATTTTCAAATTTATTTTGTAATAAAGTGACCCAATATGGAGGTACTTTATATTTTATGTCAAAATATATACTAAATATAGTATAATTACAAAAAACACTATGCCACTGTTAACTTAAAAGGTTAAACAATAGTTCTACTTGAAATCTTAAAAAATAGTAAAATGTATTCAAGACTACACCTCTTTGGAAACTTTAATGCTCTTTTACCAAAAATTGCATTTTTTGGATTCGGTCACTTTCATTCTAAGGGTGCGATTTACTTCATCGACAATGTTTTTTTTTTTGCCAATTTTTAATTTTTTGTCCTTTATAACTTTTATTGACCTTTTTTGATTAATCTTTTTTTAAACGAAAGGGGATGCTTGCAAGTTGGTCCCGTTTAAATTTTATAACAAATGGTAAAGTAGTTCTCAAGTTATATTGGAATATACCCTCATATCATACCAAATGAGAAGGAGGAAGGAAAGAAAGGTTTCTTTTTTTTTAAATCTACGTGTTAAAAAAACGCCGAATTAGCTTGAAACTGCTTTTACTACTTTCGTCCATCATTTATTTTACTCACCTGCTCTAGCATTCATCAAGAATTAAGAGAATAAAATCTACCTAGACCTGGCTGGGAATAAAATTGTACTATCACGTACAGAGAAGCCATCTAACTTCTAGGTCCCCTTGCCCCATCTTAGACCACATCGTCACTTTACATCAGGTGAAATTGTGGTGAAAAAAAAGGCTTATCTAGCATAAAGAAGTTTACTTACTACTACTTTGTGTTTCAGTATACAAAATACCAACAAAAAAAGCGGTATATGAAGTACATAGACGGTGCCTTCGGGCTGGAGCCTCTAAAGCAGGAATGCGGGGACGCGGAGAGCCCCCCCTGGCCGTGCGCGCCGAGGAAGCAGAGCTACCTATCTTCTGCTGACAGCATTCTTGACCTGCCCACCTATAGTTTTGCTGTCTGTGAGTAATGATAACCTAAGGGACTAAAGATGGCGACTGATCTATCGGTCGGGTGTTATATAAAACAGAACAGATTTTTCATTTGGTGGCTGACGGTCCGCTTGCAGCGCATAAGATAGTGGGTTCGATTTAAGCAGCGGGTCAAGTGTTGTCACTTTCTCCTTAGTCTGGGAAAAACTGGTGTTTCGTATCTATATAAATAAAAATGAATTGTTGTTCGTTAGTCTGAATAAAACTCGAGAACGGCTGAACGGATTTATCTTATCATAGTCTTGAAATGTTCGTGGAGGTCTAGGGTAGGTTTAAAAGGCGAGAAAAAATCGAATAATTGCCGGGAAAAAAAATTGAATAAAAACCCGTGCGAAGCCGGGGCCTGTATGTCTTTTATATTAAGTAAATCAGATGTCTAGTACCCGTAACACAAGCTTCAGAGCCTAACACGGTGCTAGATGTTGTTGTGTGGAATGTCCGGAAATAATTATTTATTTAATTGTAAGGCTAGATACAACACAAAATTTACTTACTACTCGTTATAATCTACTTATCCAATCCGGCAAGGACAGGCTTACAGGTCTGTGGCGAGCCTAAAAAGTCCTTGGCGGTCGGGTCCCCAGTATACTGCTCTTGTTGTAACTCAGTGTCTGTGTTCTTTCATCATCATGTCACCATCACCCTATTAACGTTCCCACTGCTGGGACACAGGGACTTCTCTCTTGACAAGAGAGATTGGGCCTTAGTTCACCACGCTGGCCAAGTGCGGGTTGGTGAATGTCACATGTCCTTCAAACTCTTTTAAAGTTCTCAGAACATGCCGGTTTCCTCACGATGTTTGCCATCACCGTTAAAGCACGTGTTTAAAACGCACATAAATTTCTCAAGAAGAAAAATCCAGAGGTGCGTGGCGGGGTTTGAACCCACGACCTTCGGAATGAAAGTCGAGGGTCCTCCCACTTAGCCAACACGGCTTTTTTTTTTGTGTTTCTTTGTTCTTTATTCGTCATTATTTTGAACACAGTAGGTATGTACAATCCTGTCCGTAAATTATTATCTACTAGGATATCTATGCACCCCAAAAAAGGATAACTAAACATATTTTAAAAGCGACAGACATTCATACGCCTTATATCTTTCCACTTTTGGTACAATCTTTGAATCTTTATTCCAACAGTATATAACACAATCGCTTTATTGATTTGAGAAAGTCACCATAAAAAATAAGTAGGTACGATATTATTGTAGGATATGCTGGAATGATAGGACGTCGGCCAGGGCACATCGTTATGTGGTTAATATGGACAATGAAACATTCATACGACCACATCATAGAATAGGCATGATGACTACATAAAAATTGGTATTCTATTAAGTCCGTTTGTAAGTCCGTCCAAAAATACAGGACACTTATTTTTTGTTTTAGCAATTTAATACGAAAGTGCTAAGATTTAGAGCATCTGAGAATTTGCTCGTAAGCTCTATTACACTACGCAAAACTTCAATTTCTTGATAGTCTTGATTTTTTGTTAGCAAAAAATTTGCATGCAATTTTTTAAGTAATCTTAACGACGGTTTTTTTTTTATTTTCAATCCTATTCCTCATTGCTTCATAATGTGGGCAATTACTAAACTACTAAATCACTGCTAAAAGCCAACATGTATTTATTATTATTTATAATAAAAAATAAATACTTTTTTTTTTTTATTAGCCATTCCGCCCCACTGCTGGGCAAAGGCCATCCTTTTTTCTTTCCATTCGCCTCTATTGCTTGCTACTCCATCAAGTATGTTTTGTAAACTAAATGTGAGTAATATCAACATAACTTCACCGGTTGATCCTAACCTGACCCGATCTTTACAAACTCGAGTAAAGGGAAAATTTAATAGCAACAAATGTATTGTACCTGTGTAAATACCAATTAACATTAAGGTCATAGATAGGTTTAAGACGCCATTCTAGGTCAGGTGATTTTATGTATCAAGGCTTGGTGTTGTTCCTTTATGCACTGCTTCACGCAGACTAATTATTTTCTCATACCTTAATATGCTATTGGCATTTTAACCTCTGTGCTAGTCACTTAATTAGAATGAAACCTACTTGCTGAATGATCTATTTTATCGCGCAATAAACTATGACAAGTTATAAGTACGGTATTTAATATTTGAACGGATTTATTTTATTTGTATTCAGCAGAAAGTATATTATCACGTTTTAGTATTTAGTTATGATTTATAGGTCAAGGTGAAAGCAAAAATAAATTGGAATACCTCATTCAGTCATTTAGAAACTTTTACAAATTTGACACATAGTAATTTGTCAGAAAATGGAGCTGACGGAAGATCAGCGTTGGTTATTAGCCTGCTGGTAATCAGTACAATGCTGAGTCAGCGACCATTTCGTTGTGTTTAGTTTACTTAGTTTGCTGTACTACTGTATAGTAATAATTTAGCATGTAAGCTTTACAAAGCGAATAAATTGATTTTTATTTATTTAATAATTTATTAATCACCAAAATCTGCCGTGCGGTGGACGCTACCCGTACTTTACTATGGCTCTTAGCACATCTACGCGACCACAAGGTGGGCCGTTTTCAGGCAAAAATGTCCCGCGTTGCAGACGCCCCGCGTCTCATCCAGCTTCCTCTGTTGCAAAGACTAAAATTATCAGGGGCCGGACGATTTGGTAAAGGTCGAAAATATGACTGGAGATCTTCGAAGTCCTGCGGTCAACGCTTACGGCTAAAATAATATATAATGGTCATCAAATAAATATAGCTGGACAATCCACACAGCTATGCTAGTCCCATGGTAAGAAAGCAACAAAAATATACTTACAGAATATCCCCAGGCCACTGATCCCTAGGCGAAAATCGAAAGTGTTTTCGATCCTCTTCCACAGCAAGCAGTCCTTTGCTCACTGCGCCATAGAGGCAGGCAATTGATGCATGAAGATGATTGATGATGACTTTGACTTTGACTTTAATACTTATCTGTGGTTTTTGGAATGGCAGTAACTCTTTCTTATTCTATTCTATTTTTTTAAGATGAATTGCTTTGAATTTTGTTGATATTTTTTTTTGTTTTCTCCAGATCTGTGTTTGTAGTGTCAATAAACAATTTAGGTACTACTCTGTCGGGTTCATATAGCCGAGCCAGGTCCTATTGGGCACAGATAGTTTTAGGTACCTAATTATTTATACCGTCAGAATTGTTGTATTAAAATTGTTATTTATTGTAATACACATGTAATAGCCGTGTTGGCTAAGTGGGAGGACACTCGACTTTTATTCCGAAGGTCGTGGGTTTAAAACCCGCCACGCACCTCTGGATTTTTCTTCTTGAGAAATTTATGTGCGCTTTAAACACGTGCTTTAACGGTGAAGGCAAACATCGTGAGGAAACCGGCATGTTCTGAGAACTTCAAAAGAGTTTGAAGGGCATGTGACATTCACCAACCCGCACTTAGCCAGCGTGGTGAATTACGGCCTAATCTCTCTCGTCAAGAGAGAAGTCCCTGTGTCCCAGCAGTGGGAACGTTAATAGGGTGATGATGATGACACATGTAAATATTTGTGTTTTTGTGCCCAATAAATACATTTTCATTTAATATATTTTTTACAGTTCCGGAACTGCTGGACTGGAGTAACGAGAACATCCTAGTGGCTGCCCTAGGGCGGAACTACCACAAGTGGAGCTGGCGCACGCAGAACATCATCAGCGAGGGCTTCACGGAGTACGACATCCAGTGCTGCAAGTTCGACCCTCGCGGCCAGCTGCTAGCTGTAAGACATTTATAAAAAAGCAGTCCCCGCGGTTTTACCCATGTTTCCACGGAATTACATATATTTTCTCGCTCAAAATGCATCATTAAGTTTAAATACTCGTAGCATTAGTGAATGTCAACCTCAATAAAAGACTCGGAAAGAGGGTAGACCGTTTCGTTTGTGAATAACAGTCTGCCCAAATCGCAAAAACAAAGACATTTCAGTTGTTTCCGTGATCATGGCGCTTGCAACAGCGTCGAAATATCGGAAAACTCAAAAAACCGTCAAATCATGGTATGTTACCCGTTTAAGTCATAATATTGTTCAAAAACATGATAATTTACAAAGTTAAACCTTAACAGATTTACAAATATTACCTCATTATAATATAAGTACATACAGGGTTTTCAAGCACCATAAACCCAAGCCAACCGTATCGTGGGTAATGGTCTAAAAATTCGTCAACAATCTTATTTCCAAACTTATTCAATAAATGCATTTCAATAACAGCCTCTCAATATAAGTTTGCAATCTCAAACAGTAAAGAACAATTTTCCGCGGGATAATATGTCATCCCGTGCATAACATTTAATTCCCATTATAAAGCAGGTAGCACTGCTAGTTTAAGATATTGCTGCATTCTCATTTTGGCAATTAACTGACTGTACCAAAAGATGAGCCACAGCATCTCTTCGAAACGCAACACAAATACTGGCCTGCCCCGCTTATGGTCGGGACACACGGCGACACTTTACATTAGACACTCAATGTATACATCGAATGTCTGTGTGTGTCCACTGCCGCGACACTTAGTTGCAGTTGTTGTGGCAATGCAATCTACACTAGTGTCGACATTTGTGATGAGTGTCAGTGCCGTCGTGTGTCTAGAGCATTAGTAATTAGTTTTAACTTTTTAACGGATATAACAAAGATTGGCACTGCGCTCACCAACACCCCTGTCAGGCTTACTCGTAAGTCCAGCAGCTACGGCTGATCTGATAAATGATGATTAAATTCAAATTATTGATGAATATAAACTTATATCTGTCTCCAGTTAGGGACTAAGATGCAGACAGTGGAGATCCACGACAATGTGAACAGTAAGTGGGTGACGGGCGCGCGCTGCCAGTGCGCCAAAGAAGAACAGGCCTGCTCCATCACGGCTGTGGACTGGAGCCCTACTGGGAACTCCTTTGTTACGTTAGTTTCTATTTATTCAATTTATTTATTAAAGGGATATTCCATTCCATCTATAAAATACACTCATCATCATCACCCTATTAACGTTCCCACTGCTGGGACACAGGGACTTCTCCCTTGACGAGAGAGATTAGGCCTTAATTCACCACGCTGGCCAAGTGCGGGTTGGTGAATGTCACATGTCCTTCAAACTCTTTTTTTAAAGTTCTCAGAACATGCCGGTTTCCTCACGATGTTTGCCTTCACCGTTAAAGCACGTGTCTAAAGCGCACATAAATTTCTCAAGAAGAAAAATCCAGAGGTGCGTGGCGGGGTTTGAACCCACGACCTTCGGATTGAAAGTCGAGTGTCCTCCCACTTAGCCAACACGGCATCATATAAAATACACTGTTAAAGCTTAATAATAGAATACAAGTAATTTATGTTCTAGTGCTCTCTAAATCTAACAGCAAGCGAAATAAAAACCTTCATTAAATTCATAGTGGTGTGTTCTTTTTGCAGAACGAGATGACATTCTATAATGACACTGACCAGTTTTATTCCTAGCAGCGTGGTAATCTCTCTCGTCAAGAGAGAAGTCACTGTGTCCCAGCAGTGGGAACGTTAAATAGGGTGTTGATGATAAGATTGATAAGACATTGTAGGATGAAACTGACTAGCTTCATTTTAAACAGAGGTTGTTCCCGAGGCAGCCTGGGTTCCCTAACGCGTCGCGCCCGCACCATCCACTGGAGACATGCGTTGAACGGAGCTATCCTGATCGCGAGGGTCTCTCCCGACGCCAGATACGTCGCCGCGGCTGCCGTCAACGGCGACACCGTGATGCTGTTTTCCTGGCCCTGCCTCCAGCTTTATTCGAGTACCAGTTCTGATTGGACTGTTAAGGTAAAGTTAAAAGTTGCTGTAGTTACATTTTATAGAAGTTAACGGCTGTGAAAATTTTATAACCAAAAAAGAGGTTAACTTTGCTCATTGAATAGTTAATGGACATTTTGTGTTACCGCTAATTGCATTTATGTGGCGAACTTGGCCCTTAGTACCAATTCTACACCAAAATTCTTCATGCAGCAAAGATTTAAAATAATTGCTCAAAAATTTGGACAACGAGGACTTCTGCAATTTTAATCAAAAAGCCACTTCCTTCAGGTCTTAGATTTGGGATCAGGGTTATGTTTGGTACTTTTGTTGTGTTAATTAATATACTTTTAGCCGTTTTGACTAACGGTTCCTTAACGGTAACTAAGTACGAATTCCTTATCCAATAAAAATTACAAAAAAATGTGTTTTTAAAAACACATTTCATTCTATGACCCTTTTTATACTTAAACTTAAGAACCGTTTGTGTAAACAGGCATTATTTATTTATGATATTCCTAGGCTCTCACGTGGCACCCATGGCGTAGCGCGCTTCTTGGCATAGGCGCTGTCACATCATCACTGCACGCTCGCTTCGCTCTCTGGGACGCACCTTCAGCCCGCGTGAAGGAGAGCACCCTCGGCCGGGCTCCTTACTGCCTGGACGCGATGCTGTTCAGCGAGCGCACTGGCGAGCTGGTGCTCTCCCTGTGGAACGCAGGTCAGTGACGTCATCGATATATTGACTGCCTCAGTAGCGCGGTGGGAGATGGTCCACTTGCGGCGCAACAGGGTTCGATTCCTGCCGAGGGGGTGTAAAGTGTTTTTATGTTCTGCAATCACTTTCTCCTTGGTCTGGGTGTTTAATGTGTAAAATGTAAAAATCTATATATATCTCTGGGACCTGTAACACAACCTTATAACTTACCATGGGACTAGATGTTGTTCTGTGTATTTTTGTTGGGAAATATTCATTTATTTATTTATCACTATACGCTCTCTCAAGGAATGATTCCGAACCGAGTAGCATGCTGCAGTACGGCCGCAGCAGAATAATCAAAATAATCTGAAAAATATTTTAATTAAATTGATATAACCAGTGAGAATCATCAAAATATTGTAAGCGCCCAAAGTTGTCAAATTATCTCTCTTTTGTTTAATATTTCTTTGTGCGCATTATCTTGACTATTAGGTGCTCATATAAATTGGACACTGACTGTACTAGCGTATTTAGAGCAGGTACCTGTGTGACGACGGCTCTGAATAATAAGTGGTTTACAAGAGTATATGAATGGCTTATAAAAATATTTTATCTGTTTAAATACAATAAAGTCGTATTTATCAAACATACCGTAAACCTTGCACACTGCGCACGATGAAACTTAAATGCTACGCATATTTTGATAAATAGTAACTTTCGCAAAAATAGACATCCACGGCATTCACCATAGGTGTTACCTTACTTTATTATTGGTATTCATGCTAATAAGCTGTTTTATTTACATAATTGCAAAAATAGATAAGAATCTACACTCATTTGAATGCCTGAATGGAGAGCCATACATAAACAAATGTAGTTATTTGACACCTTTTCTCACCTACTTGTTCTGCTTGTTCACATTTGATCCAATTTATTTACGTTGAAAGTAAACCAACCCGAACACCCCGAGTCGGTTCCTAGTATTTTGTTTCATGGTAGAGCAATCATCCTTCATATAACTTTTATGAGCTTTTTCACTTGCCTACCGAGAAAGTGAAATGAATATGAAAACTTTCAATTATTATAAAAACAATGTTGGACTTCACCCTCATTGCGAAAGCGATACGCAAGCATGATCAGTTTCTACAAAGTTCAGGAATTTAATTTGATTTGTTGATTATCTTTAGCTATTAGTACGAAATATCCGTCTTCGAGTAGGAACAAAACACCGTGAAGTTAACTTAATATCTCGAATTTTTTATAAACGAACAAGAAATCGCTTAATTTTTCAACCGACTTTCAACGAAAAAAGGACGTTCTTGATTCGACACGTATGTAATTTTTTTCCTTTGTTAACTTTGTTACATAAGTACTTTGATATTAATTTGAACTTTGATTGGTTTGAAGTGTGTATGGTATCTTCTAGATCTTTGTGATCCTTCCTCGTCCACATCGACACATACCATCAGGTGAAAATGTAATGTCAAAAAAAAAAAAGATCTAACACTAGCTTAGCCCTAAACATATTCAATAATATACTTTTGTTTTAATATAAACTTCTAAACACTACAAGCGGGATCCGTTTCCAAAACTATTTGAAGTATTTTTTTGTATCCACGGATACCGGGATCAGTGGATAAAAATATTTAATCATTTTTCATTGGAAACCGATCCCGGTATCGGTGGAGAAAACTTGGCGGTATCAGTTAACAATAAATTCTGATCCCGGGATCGGTGGACACAAACCCCTAAATTGGGGATCAATGTCGTTATGTCAATTGTATAGCAATATTTATTTATTTATGTTATCCACAACAGGACATAGTATCTCTTATATATTTTATGCTATTTCAGTTAAAGAGCTTAAGAGACTTGCATCTACCATGAGTCTAGTGTAACTATTGTTTCATTTTGGTGTAAATAATGTATTTATTCATATTCTGTAGATGGAATAAGATCCCCGAAAGCCTGCTCCCAACTGGTGGTGATGAGCGACCCTGAGACGGTGGTGGACCAGTGGGGGGAAGGATCCAGCGGCTTGGACCGCGTGCGGACCATGGTCTTCAGCCCTGACGGCACCAAACTTGGTAAATATATCTTCATCATCATGTCAGCTGGAGTCAGGCCTGCTCCTAACCGGTGGTGATGAGCGATCCTCGGACATGGACCAGTGGGGCAAAAGATCCAGCGGGTTGGACCGCAAGCGAATCATGGTAGGTTTGTCTTGATGGCACGTCTAGTAGGAAGTTAAATTTGGTTGTTAGCCTTCCTCAGTAAAAAAGAAGGAACGGTTTAAGAAAACTAGATCTTAATTATTAATCGTAGAATCTTGCATTTTCGTATTTTTTGTATCAAACAATAATGATTTACATTTAAAAAAAATAACATTTAATCAAATTCTTAATTCAAGTCAGATTTTATCGTCTTTAAAGCCCAATTAAGTGTAAACATATATTTTATTAATGAATTACTAGAATATAGCTAAGTTAAGCTTATGCGCATAAGTGATACAAAATGCGTTGAATATTTAATTTTCTAGCAACGGCAACATCAGACGAGGACCTAATAATATGGAACTTTCTGCCTGAAGACGGCAAGAAGAAGAAGAGAAAACAATTTTCAGACATCCCCGTGTATATTGACGAGGCTACCTACGGCATCTCTGTGAGATAAACCCTCCAATTATCCTTAGATTAAATTTATTTAAGCATTTAAGTAAACACAAGTTATTTTTGTTAAATAACTATTAAATTCGTTGGCATAATCAGCTGTTATTAAAATTAAATTGTTAATGAAAAGATTTTTTCAAAATTTTCGAAATGTTTTATAGTAATTCTAAAGTTTTATCGAATTTAAGAAATTGTCTGTTATAATCATCAATCACTTTATTACTAATTTTATGTCAATCAAATTTAATAACTTTACATAACTTTTACATTTTACATAATGAGCGCTTTCTTTAACTCCAGTTTTAGCAAAAATACCAAAAATTATTTACTTGTTTCACCAATATAATCTACATTGTGATTCATACCCGGTTTAAGAAGTATTGTTTTTGTTATTCAAGAAAGCAATATATTTTAACATAGCGACAAAAGCAGTTCATAACTGCTCAATTACTTATAAGATATTATGCTTAACCTTGAAGCTAATGCATTTTTTATTCCACCGAGTCATATTACTTATGAAATCCGTTATAAATAATGGCAGTTTATATTATGCTGGAAGTAATATAAGTAGTAATAAATTATATTATTTAAATTCATTGTTTTTATTTAAAATGCTTGTTATTTATACTGTTTATAACTTGTTAAGTACACTTAGTAAGTATAATTTTGTTTCCGCTTTGCTGGTCAGTAAGTACTTAATTGGCGCCGGTGTAGTCAAATAATCTCCTAATATATAAAATTTCCATGTCACAATGTTAGTAACCATACTCCTCCGAAATGGCTTTACCGACTTTTACCAAATTTTATATGCGTATTCAGTAGGTCTGAGAATCGGCTACTATAGTTCAGCCGTTCAGAGAATGCGTTCCTGACAGATGTCAGAAAAATCACGCCTATGAAGTCCTGAATTTCTTATTAGTACAGACATTAGCTGTGATTGTAATACTTAATGGGCATGCCGAACTACCTAGTGATGGGAGTTGAATCATCGTGCATAGTTTATAATACAAGTTACTGATATTTAAAAAAAGTATTTAATTTCATAGTACAAATTAACATTTAGGTTTATTTACGTACTCCTGTTGTAATATACTTGATAAAATAAAATATTAGTAAGTACGTATATAAAATCTAATCTAGTCTGGCTGCTTAGAGATTGCGTTTCTGACAGGTCGTGATCGAATAGGCGATGTAACTTGGAACTGGCGTAAAATTTACTTAATTTAATAAATTATACTTTATTCAATAGAAATACAGATTGTAACTTTGTAACAAAGAATAAATAAAACAATTTTATTATATTAATATTAACCTTTTTTTGGTTTCCACTTAAATACTAAAATATATAAATTTTAAATGATTCCGCCAATTTAAAACGAAAATAATCTTAAAAATAACGCGGCTTCATTTTGGAGGAACGGTAACGAACTCAGTGTTATGTTGCCCATCACTAGTCGTGACTAACTGATAGGTGTTAAACGCATTATATATTATATATCTATTTTTCATTTTGCAACACAACGTTTGCTGGGGAGTGTTAATTACCGAAACGGCTTAACCGATTATTATGAAATTTTATATACGTATTCAGTAGGTCTGAGAATCGGCAACTATCTATTTTGCAATTGCAAAACAACGTTTGCTTACTTTAAATTCTTGAAATAGAATTAATATATTCAAGGCATATCTTAGCGGAAAACCATATTATACATATACGAAATAGTTAATGCAATAGTTACTTAGTCCAAAACTCAACTTTTTGGATAACATTTGTTAAAGAGGTGGCATTTGAATGGCAGCCTATAGGAGGCTTAACGCAATAAGGACTATTTTCTTATAAGAAACTAAATAACATTGCAGAGAGAACATCTAGTGATTAAGATCCAATGGGTTCTATTGAGAACTTTGTTCCCATTAAATCTATTTTAATAATCTACGTCACAAATTGGATTTATTGCATCTACTTAGAAAATGACTAGATCCATATTGGTTACATTAAGAATCTTGTTTCTCATTAAAAACTATTCTAAAAAATTGCGTCACAAATTGAATCTACTGAAAATAAACAACGAAACTGACGTTATACCTTCATTTCGTTTAAAATTAAAATGATAAAAAATTTTAAACAAAAGAAGACGTCAATTGAATCTGTCAATGTTGTACACTCGTTTAGGCAGTCCCAACATGAGAATGAACGAAGCGATTCTTCTCTGGAAATATTCTAAAAATTATATAAAACCAAGACATTAATTTCCATATAACTCAAGAAACCCAGTCAGATGAAGTTCATAAATTAATAAATCTAAATTTAAGAAAACCCCCTATTCCAATGCCTTAATTTCCTTAAAAGTAAAACACCATAATTTTGTGTAATCCGCACGCGATGCGTTTTCATTTGATACTTCACTCGAGTATAATTTCAGATTTTTGGTTTACTTTCCCATTCTCACCCCCATAACTTTTAAACGGCACAAACGTTTGAAATGAAACATATCTAAAAACCCTCGCGCCAAACTCACCTTTCATACAAAAAAAACTAAATTAAAATCACTCGATCCGTTCGGGAGCTATGATGTCCCAGACAGACAGGCAAGACAAACTATAATTAAACATAAACATAAACTAATATTCGCTTAAATCTAGTAAAATAATTTAATAAACGCTATGTTAAGAGGGCGCTGCGTTCGCACGATCGGTGTCAGCTCCACGAATAAATTAATAAAAAAATATAAATTCGGGCCGAAACAGTGAAAAAACAGTGAAATAGTGTCGAAAATAGTACCAAGAACAAGTGAGATTGTTGTCCAAGCAAAACTCCACATAACAAGGACATAAACAGTGTAAATCAAGACAACAAAAACCTTCTTGAACAAAACAACAAAATTATTATAAGAAAGTGAAATTCAATGATGAAAGGCGAATAGTACAAAAACACAGTGAGGATCAGAATAAACAAGCTAGAACATCAAAGTAGTGAACAATAAAGTGAACATATAGACAAAATCATTCAGTGTTTACTTCTACTCTTGTCTTTCTTTTTTGAAGGTTGATGCAAAATACTTCCAACCGTTTGTTACACCATTGCAACAGAACTCTTAATTCGGCATTTTGAGAAAACGAACGGTGGCTCAGCTGGTCAGAGCGTTCAGTGACGAGTGAACACATAGTTTAACGTTGGTTCAAATCCTCAGCATCATAAAAATATTTTTGCATTTGCATTTCATCGGGTATATTTTTTATCTCTCTTAAAATGGATGATTTAATGAAAGCCATTGTACTAATTGGACAACAAATAAAAGATATCGACGCAAAACTTTCATCAATAATTGACGTATTATACGAAAAAATAAGCTCTTTGCAACCACACTGCCCTTCTTATGATAAACAGCGTAAGTGACATTTTTTGCGAAAATGAGTTATTAGTATATTTGTAATCAGCTAAGCGAGATCTATCTGGAAAAATTATTCATTTTTCTTTACGTTTGATAGAATTAAAAATAAACATAAGCATAAACAACGTATGTGCACAATTTTCATTTTCTTTCTAAACATAAACAACGTATTGTCCACTACGCTCAGAGATTCTAATCAATCTCCTAGTCATGAGTATCGCACAAGCACCTAAGTTGTTTATGATTAGTAGTACCTTCGACTGTCCGCTCAACTTCCAAAACATAATGATTATATGAGCCGCTTACGTTGTTTATGCCTTGTACTTATTTAAAAAAGTTTAACAATATACTTTATATAAACATAGTACTGTCTCCTACGATCTCGATTAGTTGCATACAATCTTAATTTCATTGCGTTATACTATACATACACAACGCAAGTAGCGCATATACGATGTTTAAGACTGGTAATTAAATGTGTGATGAAAAAAAACTTGCGTGGAAGCTAT
Source organism: Gymnoscelis rufifasciata (assembly GCA_929108375.1). Lineage (NCBI taxonomy): Eukaryota > Metazoa > Arthropoda > Insecta > Lepidoptera > Geometridae > Gymnoscelis > Gymnoscelis rufifasciata. Next base: position 14,115,279 of record OV815311.1, read on the forward strand.
GAAAGAGTTGAAAAAATTTACAAAGAAATTATAAAAGACCACATCAAACAATTTAAACCTAGTGTTTAGCATTACAGACGTGAGCACGCCCCAAACCCTTACCTCGGTACCTAGGTACCGAGTGACCTTTCAGTGACAGCGATGCATTAACAATTTATAGAACAAAATTCAGAAGCTAAGATTTCATTAGAGTCATAAATTAGTAGTCAAGAAAGATATGAATAATATAATTTGCCCACTTAGGCCAAGAAGAATGCGAAACATGTGCAATTTTTGAGAGTCTCAAAGATAACCCGGACAATACATGCGAGACTTACAACAATTACATTACTCACAGAAAAAAATATGAAGAGTTTCGTTCCGAGTACCAAATGATGTTAAGACTGCAGCAGAGGTAACAACTGACGTGTTTTACTTTGCTGATCGCGATGTACTAAAGTGAACAACGTGCAGTGTGGCTTTACGTGCAACGATATGCAATCAGAAAAATGGTGGACATTTAAAAAAAAAATATTATTTAATCTTATCTTTATCCACCGTTAATGTACCACTGTTGGGCAAAGGCTTCGTTCCGTTTCATCTTATCTTGCCTTCTTTTATTTCTTAATTTGTTGTCTGTTGATCTTTGTGAACATGACAGCGAAAAGAGGTAAACCCATACTTTTTGGATGAGATTTGTAGAATAAATTATGAAGTTTAAAACAACATGCAAAAATAACACCTCAATAGTCCAGTTTAAAAGTTACACATCAAAAATAAGATGAAAATCTATTTTCATGTTAAATTTCTACAAAAAAAATGTTTAATCGGCTTTTGTACCAAAATTGTCTTTTCTTTTAATTTTCTTAGCTAGGTAAACTATACTGCTTTCAAATGACTGAACTTTGAATAAAGTACACCGTTTACTCAAACAGAAACTAAGAAAAAAACAGATAAAGTAGTTTTCATTAAAAAAAAATATTAAATCGGCTTTTTTTTAAATAGCAACATTATATATATATTTTTATCCGATAATTATCAATAAATGAAGTCGTGTATCCGCACATTTCGTTTGATCAAGGTTCGAAAATACACATTGTATAAATAAGATGCTGAAAATATAACTATTTGACAATTGTGTAGCGCAAAATAATAACTATATATTATTATATTATTTATAATTTTTAGTAGGAATTGTAAACAGTGGCGTACTTAGCGCTGAAACAATTACTCTAAATTATTTTAAGCCTGGACATTAATTCACGTCTGCTCTGTCGTGAGGATAATGATGTGTGTTCAAGTCCAAAGAGGACTCCTAAAGATGATGTATAAGACTAGTCATACCGAAGAAAATTTCACTGAGCTTGATTTTCTTCAAGTTATATTCAAATCAATGGAATTCGCTAAAGTAGAGCCAAGGGTTATTGATAAGGAACCCAAAGATGCAATAATAACAAAACTTATTCCATTAGATAATGCCGTCAAATAGACAAGATTTTTGGTACAATTTACATATTCCAAGTTCGCCTGTGTGTCGAGATAACTAAAAGGCTGACGATATTTTATTATTAAGTAATCTAATTATTTGGTGAAGTGTTTGCAAGATTTTTAAACAATAATTTAAGTTTGTTTTACTTATTCTAAATATAATAATGTTGATTCGTACTAATTAGGTATACATTATGTTTTGTAAAAGGTGGTTTTTTTAATAGTCAAGCAAGTAATAATATATACTAGCTGACCCCAGCAAACGTTCTTCTGCAAAATGATAAATAAATAGTAGCCGATTCTCAGACCTATTGAATACGCATATAAAAGTTGGTAAGAATAGGTAAAGCCGTTTCGGAATTGGAGCACGGTAACTAACATGGAAATTTTATATATTAGATAAGGTATAAAAGAACTGATTCATGTTAAGATTTGCGACTGTGCAGTTATAATTCGTTCTTTATGCATTTAATAATTGTCTTAACAAAATAAAACATTTATTAGTTTTATTAAAACTAATAAAACATTTATTAGTTTTATTAAAACTCTTTAGTTACTAAAACTAGAATTACTCATATTAAAAAGAAGAAGCGTAATAGACAATATAAATACAAACGTACAAACTTTCGCAATAATAATATTAATAGAAATAACTTTACTTGGATCCAATCAAAATTTTGACTCTCATAAAGTTACAATCCTAATAATAGCTTTACTGCACGTTGTACTCCTTAGAATTTACTTTATTACTAGTCATATTCAACGTATGTGGTTGCCTACGATTATTTTTTTTGAAAATTATTTATGCTTTTTATGAAGATACTAGATATAAGCATCGTATGTTAACTTTCCTAGTCATATTGAACGTAATTGTTCATTTTACCTAGTCATAAACATCGCAACTGCTGCACATACGATATTTATGTTTAGTATATAATTTTTTTTTTAATTATTTTTGCTAATCATTAATAGTTTTTAGGTTATAATGACTCAGAAATTTAAGAGAAAACAGAAATATGTAAGTAATAATAAAAAAGACGCTTCCACCTACAACTAAAAGTAACAATTTTGAAAATAGCATAATTAGTGTAGCCGTGACACGTAAAATAAGAATAAAAACTTTGGGCGCGATTTTCTCGAAATATGCCGCGATACACTTACGCTGTTTATCATAAGAAGGGCAGCACAGCTCGACGATATTAAAAAAAATCAAGAAAAACAGGAACAGCGAATAGATCTACTTGAAAAAGAAGTACGCATGAGAAACTTGGTCTTTTTTGGCGTAAAAGAGGAAGAAAATAGCTATTTTGAACTTGAAAAACGATTACTCAACATCGTAAACCAAGACCTTAAAATAGAAACCAGTTCAAGCGAAATACAACACATTCGTCGCATAGGAAAAAGGGGAGAGAAGCCTAGGCCCATAACTGTAGGGCTCACCACATACAATAAAAAAATTCTTATCCTTAAAAACAAACACAAACTAACACAAGCCGAAACGTACATAAAAGAGGATTTCCCACAGAAAGTTCTTGAGCAACGCAGACAGCTACAGGAACAGCTAAAAATAGAAAGAGAAAAAGGAAATGAAGCTTTTATAAAATACAACAAATTAGTTATCCGAGAGCCATCCTCTTTACGTAAGGGACCGAATAAAGAAATCAATTCAAAAAAGCGACCACAACAATTTTACAACGGACCTAGTACCAGATATAAAGACAGTAGCAGAGCTCCAAAGAAAAAGAAAATGTACACTGAAAATATAAACATTACTCAATATCTGACGACAACCGCATCGACAAGAGAAAACACCTTACTACCACAGATAGCAACTACCGCCGCCTTTTCCACACACGACAAATCTAAACCGAAATAAATGAACCAGAAGCATCCCAACACGGCTGGTCACCGCGGGAGCGCTAGACCACAACCTTCCAGCTCAAAAAACAACAGAAAAAAAAAAAAAAAAAAAAAAAAAACATGGTTTATTGGCATTACAATGCAAGATCACTCTCAACAGAAGAGCGAATTATTACTTTTAAATACGCAATAAATTTGAAATGAGAAAATGTTTAAATAAACACAACTGGACAAAAAATGCTGAAGACCGCGAACACTGGAAGGATCTGGAGGAGGCCTATACCCGTGAGGGGTCCTAACTACTGACGAAAATAACAACACTATTCAATCATATTAAGTTTCAATCATACTCGTATTATATTTCAAATTTCAATTTTAATGCATGCCAATAATTCATTTGATTATTTAACTTGACATATCAAACTAATTTTACTTGAAACCAACTAAAAATGTATCTATTATAAAACACAGACTGACATGTAAAACTCTTTATAAGTTATGGAATAAATGGCTTTTTTATTTTTATTTTATTTATTTATGTTAAGACGCGTAAAAACCACACAGCTTTTTCATTGGGTCCTAAAATTAATTCAATGGTACTTATTTGTAAGGAAACATACCATTATACTCCTAGGAAAAAATACAACTTTTTCAAAACATGCACATAACATGTTTAAAAATCAGTCATAATGGTGATGTTGAAAACTTAGCTACATCTTTCCAATCCGAGGGGTCAAGTGTTTGTATGTTCTGCACGCAATTTCTCCTGTCTAGGTATTTATTATGCATAGTAAAAAAATATCTATAGGTATACATATACGTTGGACAATACAAGTGCACTTACAAAATATTCACAAAATTAAAACATTAACAATGAAAATCAATACTTAATAAAAAAAATGTGAATGTGAATGTTTAATTTATAAGTTTATTTTTAATTTTTGTGTATTTTTAATTTTTATATGGATTGAATGTAATCTGAAATAAACAAATAATAATAAAAATAAAATAATGCAGTTTAGCCGACGAGAATAATAATAAAACTACAAAAATGTGGAGGTACTGTGTCAAAACAGCTTACCACAATAGCAGATAGGCGTTGGCGTTCGGCGAAACAGCATTGGTGCCTTAACACTGTGTGGCTACCATAGGTATACTATAGGTATACTATAGGTACCTATTTATATATAACAACACCAAAATTTTAATATCTCCAAAAACTATGATAAAAGCAACGATAGAAGATCGCTCGATTCGCTTCTGAACTCAGTGTAAGACCCAAAAAATCGAGTCCTATGGTAAACAATTTAAAGAAACTGTCAAGACAATGTTATTTAGTTGTTGATCATATTTCATCATTCAAAATTATTTATTACACACTTAAATACACATATAAAAGTTGATAACTTAGAATGTACAAAGTAATTTTATTTCAAAAACATCATTTAATTAATTTTAAGGTGACCTATGTCCATGTACTTATGTGCCCTGTGCTACAAAGGAAATTACCATTTTGACTTTGACTATACATTTATATTACAATTATATTATGATTTTGGAAGAGATTTCGTTTTTTAGCGATAAGGCCGCCCATTGTACATTTGTTTTTAGAATAGAATAGAATGTCTTTATTACTTCAAACATGGTATATAAAGGTGATAATAATTACATAATAAGGTATTTTCTAGGTGTTGTTGTATTTTATTTCCCTGTGTGTACAATTAAGTGTTTTTGTATTGTATTGTATTTTTCATCTAATGTTAAATAAAACAAGATTTAATCCAACCAATAACATTTCCATAATTATGATATTGACAGAGAATCATGCAAACACAATGGTATACGATGAACAGTTGACACGGTTGACTGCGTCTTCGTGCGCTAATCATCGAATACTTACAATACCGGTGGATAACTGGCGATGGTAATGCGCATGTGCAACTACTGACCCACTTGTACTGGAGTTGCTTTGGATGAAGGAGAAACCTTAGGAATAGATGGCCGCGCGGTTTTCGAAGTATATTATATACTAATCAAATAATTTATTATTATTGACGTTACAGTATTGCCCATATTTAATGTCAAAAGGAGTGACATGGACAAACGAATATAGGTTTAGTTAATTAATTCGCATAAGGGGGTAGGTCTTGCATTGGGCTTCGTTTTCTCTTTCCATCACTTTATATTTAACCCTTTTTTTCTTCCTAGTAACAGATTAATATGAAAATCCAATATTATTCTAAATGGGAATAATTATCTCGCCCTGAGATATGCAGTGAAATCTCGCAATGTTTATAATGTATTATCAAAAAAATTTGGACAAACAGAGTGGACAGCGCTCAGTCGGTCGTCCTAGATATCGCTGGAAGGACTTGGTGGAAGCCGTCCTGCGAGAACTCGGGGTTGAAGAGTGGTCAGAGCCTCGCGGGAAAGAGGCCGGTGGAAGAAGGAGAAGTCGCTCGTTTCGGAGGCCAAGACCCACTTTGGGTCGCTGAACCACAAACTAAAACTTTGGGCCAAACTTTGGGCCAAGTCAAACTTTGGGTCGCTAAGCTAGATAGTTGTAATGTGGAATGAAATTAAATGGCGTGATGGAAATCCTACATTATAAATAAATAAATAATAAATTATATAAAGAAATTAATTATAAAGAAATTGAATTCAACCTACTCATATTTTGGTTTAGATTTTTTCATCACCACAGGTTTGCTGTTAGAAAACTCTTATAGGGTTAAGCTAGCCTTTGTACATGGTCATTGTAACAAAACCTTCATGAATCTACTTTGTGTAGGTACAATAATGAATTTATGAATTCATAATGCAGTTTTTACAATTCAACTTGGCTACATTATTGACGCTACGATGCGCTGTGATTGTGTAACGTGTGGGTTGACCCCTAATTACTCTTATGAATTCAATAAAGCCAGTGTTTACGTTATTATGAGTAATCATAATTTTCACCAGCCAGTAAGTTCAGGATGAAGCTATTAAGACTTAATAAAGGGATTAACTAAGTAATTTATGTTATCTGATGTATACGGCCCTCTAAGTTTAGAATATGGACTTAGGGTTGAATAATCCTATGTAATGTCTCAACATAACGTCATCGCAAACATCAGGTGGGTTGGTGATAAAGAATTTAGATTTGAACTACCTATAAATATAGATTTTACTACCCTTGCAAATTACTTTGCTCGACTTAATTCGATAAAAGATTGTAAAATAAACGCTTATCTGGAAATCTATGTAAATAATGGCCGTTCGGCACTGCAGTGAATGAGATTGGTAATATGTTATATGGCTATGTATCATTCTTCTATCGCCTTATGTTATATTATTTGAGGGTCTGACTCGAGTTAAATGTGAGCCGGCTGCTTATGCAAATGATTTTTGAAGTAAATACATCTGATATCAAGCCCACAGACCATATACGGAAAATATGGAAGGCTCATCCAATTCTACTGGTATCCAAGATTATTTGAACGGGAATATTATTGAAAACAACGAAAATAACAAAAGGAAATAAATAAGGTAACAAAAAAGGAAACTCCTCTTTTTCAAATTCGGTAAAAGATATTTGGTCTTACCACAAGTAACATAAACAAGAATTAGACACATTAATATAACTAAAATATATTAGGAACATAAATAAGCTCTCTAGCTAAACAAAACGCGTTTCTAAGCCGTTGTATACGTATGTTTTTGTGGTAAGGAGGTTAAAGTTTAATTAATTAAACTAAGGGTTTATTTTACAAAAGCGAGTAAACTAAGCAATGTTTAGTTATCTCGCTTTGTTACATGTGACTAAGAGAAATAGCTCTATATGTTAACCATTGTCTAACTTTAATCGGAGATGGTCAAAGCCCTAACACGGGTTAATTATTCACAATTATCATACTTGTATAAGTTAAGAAGCTACACTGTGCGAAAAAGTCATTAATGATAGTCATTAATAGTCATATATTGATAATGTAATTATACGTCTCAATTACATTTTGGAAACTAGAATTATCTCAATTATTTCATATGACTAACGCCACTAGTATTGTCAATGCATCGGTTTTTGAGACCTCATAGTAAAGTTTGTGAATATGGGTATAATATACGTGATTTGGCAAGCATCCACATATTTTTATAACTTAAAGGACGATATTTTAAGCTTTTAGCGTTGAAAATAAGTGAATAGGGCTCATCATTCTAGGAGGACAAATTTTATATTCCTTTGACATTACTTATCCGTCAATTTTAATAACAGTTGAAAACATGGCCAAAAAAGCCCTCGGGCGATTCATAACATAGTCCGAATAGTTCGCTTGGCGAAATACCTAATTATCCCGCAAAGTTTTTCAAAACAACACCATTCAATTATCCAGTCTTAAAACTCTCTTCACACTATCATCACTGAACCGTTTTGTATCGATACGCTCCTCTGGGAGACGCTTATTGCTTTTGGACCTGGCGGCCATTTTTCTATCAAAATAGATTTAAGTAAGATTTTAGTAATCAGTGATAACAAAGATAACAAAGACGATTCAATGTTTACTAAAAAATGAAGAACTCGACTTAAACATCGTGAGATTATACTAGTTGGCTCCATAATGAAACTGGTAATTTCCACTGTGACATTCAAACATCTCCATCTCACAGTCATAAATCCAGCAACATTTACACCGTGCGGGCATTCAATCGAGCGGTAAATCAGAGGTCGCACGCGCTGTATTGTCAACCTGTTATATACGGTGTGACAGGATAGGTGCCGTCAAAATAGAGCTTTATGTTTTCAATGAAAGCATGTTTATGCGAGCTGCGTCTTAGATATTTCTACTCTTTGGTGAAGCTTCAACTTGTTTTCTTCGAATTTCAAATCTTGAGTCCAAGTTTCGATCTGTTCTATATTTGATAGTGTTATTAACGTATCACCAAAAAGGTATCTATGCAGTAAGAATGATCATTACCGTTTGGTTTGGAGGTATGTAATGTACCTACTTGTAGATACTATGTGACTCTCAGAATACAGACAGATAGCACGCAAAGTGAAAAAGAACTATGGATACAAACACATAAAATTTACATACTTTTCCTAGTAGATAACTTAATTTTCAGATTATGTATTTTTTGCTATTAGTTAGCCTCAACTGTCTATTAGTTCAAGTTCTGTTTTCAACTTTGACGCGTTGAAGAAGAATAGTGAAGCCCGTCAACTTTAAAAAAATATCACGTGACACATAAAACTAATCGTGAAGCAGTTAGTCACAGTTAATGGCAGTGATTATACCACAATAAACCATTTAATTAAAACTGTGGTAATAAAATTAACCATCTACGTAAGTAAATTTCTTTAGAATTTATGTTATTGCATCTTGCATAAACATGATTACTGGCCACATAATTAATTGGTTCAAAGCAATTGCTTCAGATAAGTTTATTAAACAAATGTATATTATATTTAACAGAGGATATAGTCATAACTTATGGTTTCCTGAATCATCTCTCATTACAATATTAATAATATATTCATAATCATCATCACCCTATTAACGTTCCCACTGCTGGGACACAGGGACTTCTCCCTTGGCGAGAGAGATTATTATATATATATATATAATATATAAGTGCTGTATATTCTTCAATCTGACCGAACCCTATTGTTGTAATTACTTGTTGCAACAATACTCTGGTGATTCAGAGATTTAGATTTTAGAAATGTGACTTTATTTAGACCAACCAGTGTGTTGTCAAAACATGAAAATAACAAAAACGAATACAAATGGCTGCTATAAAAGAGAGAAAGATGAAAAGAAAACATCGAGAAGACTACTAAAAGTAAGAAAAATCTACTAACTTCAGTAACGTGACTTTATTCAGAACACAATTTCCGAATATTGTAAATAAATACTGTTGAAACTGAACTGACTGTTGAATAAGCTAGTTGAATAATTTGGAAAAACATTTTAATTGATTCCTTATTAACCCCCGACCAAAAACGAGGGGTGTTATAAGTTTGACGTGTCTGTCTGTCTGTCTGTCAGTGTGTCTGTCTGGGACATCATAGCTCCCGAATGGATGGAGCGATTTCAATTTAGTTTTTTGTATGAAAGGTGAATCTGGCGCAAATGTTTTTAGACATGTTTCATGAAAATCGGTTGTGCCGTTTAAAAGTTATGGGGCTGAGAGTGGGGAAGGAAAACCGAAAATCTGCAAATATACTAGTGTGGGGTATCAAATGAAAGCGCATCGAGTCCACATTACATAATATTATGTTGTTTTACATTTAAGGAAATTAAGGCAATGGAATCGGGGGTTTTTCTTTAATTTTATATTTAGATTTATTGCATAATAAATATAGCACATTCATATTTCAAATTGCCAAAACGGCTGCCTCGGTTGACATCATGTGTCGGTGATCTGCTTTAAACGGTGCAGGATATAATTATAACAGTTTTTTACGACACAGTCCGGCATAGAACTCCATTTTGAAAAGTAGAGTTTATGCCATGTGATTTGATCACGACGAAAACATGTCAATTTTGTATTGATATCTTATCATCATCATCTGCTGGGACACAGGGACTTCTCTCTTGGCGAGAGAGTTTAGGCCTTAATTCACCACGCTGGCCAAGTGCGGGTTGGTGAATGTCACATGTCCTTAAAACTCTTTAAATTTCTCAGAACATGCCGGTTTCCTCACGATGTTTGCCTTCACCGTTAAAGCTGATATCTTTTAAAAACCCATAAATAAATGGGTACTATGTTAGTTATTTCGATTCAAACAAATATTGCATTTAAATCTAGTAACTATTCGTTTCAAATTTTAATAATAGTCAACTACCCTATTATAGTGCTGGTCCTCACAATGCTACAACATAATAATAATGTTTATTCACGAAGAGACACATATTTTAAGACATAGCGTTATAATTTCGTTATAAATACAAGATTCGAATCATTTGTACTTATACAAGCATAAGCGACATAGTACAATACAATTTCATAGTAACTCAACTAAACTAGCCTCAGTACCGCAGCCCCGTAATATCAAATCGGCCAATAAGACCTGGCGCAACCGGTCTAATGACCATTGATTTGTCCTCTTTGTTGGCGACCTTCGGGTTTATAGCCTCAAATTGTCGGATTGGACTCGTGAGGCGGTGACCTGTTATAGCCATCATTATTATGATACTGAGGTCTAAAATAGAAACTTACGCGATTTTAAGGCGCAAGAGGTAGCGGATTAAATTCCTGCCGAATCTTCTTGGTCTGGGTGTTTAATATGTATATTAAAAATATCTCTCAATGTATGTATATTATAGTAAGTTCTACCCAGCGGTGTTACCCGCGTTTGATGGATTTTTGGAAATATAACTTCTTAACCTATTTTAATATTATTTGTACAAAAACTTTATTTGAACAAAAACTTTGTACAAAAAGGTTAGTAAAATCATAATATTATTAAAATTTTCCAGAGAAAACAGTGACACACAAAGTTATTTGAAATCTGTGCTTGCTACCTAAAAAATTACAGAAAACTCTATTCTTAGTCCTGTTTTTCCGAAAGCCAATATTTCAATATTATTATGTTTAAATGATTATTGTTATATATATACAACACAGATACGTCATCTCATTGTTTGAAACGGTCCAGTTTCCGCAGATAATTATCATACTTTCATTTGACGGTTTTCCTTCCCCACTTTTACCCTCATAACTTTTAAACGGTTTAACCAATTTTCATCCAACATGTATAAAAATACTCTCGTGAAACACACTTTTCATTCAAGAAAAAGCTAAATTGAAAGCGCTCCATCCATTCGGGAGCTTTGATGTCACAGACACACAGACAGACAGTAACGTCAAACTTATAACACCCCTCTTTTTGTCGGGGGTTAAAAATAAATCAAACTTACAATCAGCGTTCAGTTAGAGCAAGTACATAATTACAGTAATAACAATAGTAAAACTCCAATCAAAAACAAAACTACCGCCATCCTAAAACTTGAAACAAATCAATTAACATAAACTTTAATTTTATAACTTAATCCACACAATAAAACCATTGAGTGTCAGTTAATGTCCAGCGAGCAAGCGGCAGTGCCTAACAATTAACCCGTGGTTAACTAAACCAACGTTTATTCAATAACTAAGTATAGTATTTCCATCAGGAGTTATTTCTTATTGGTTTACGATGTGGTAATTGCTTTTTAATACGTGCGTTGGTAAAATTGCCGGTTGCAGTCAATGGGTTAAATGAGAATGAGCGATGGCTACTTAAATGCATAATGGTGGACTGGTCATGTTTATTAAAATACGATAACGGTGATGGTAAACACCGTGAGGGGAATATTATTTATAAGTATGACTGTCGCGGGGTTTAGTTCTTTTATGCTTTTGTCTACGGCCGTTCAGTACTGGACCTGGAAGGCAAATCCTAAAAAGGTTGAAATCCCATAATAATAATTTTGTCTGTAATCAGTCACAGTTTAGCAATTGGCCTTCAGAGGGAAATTCTCGAGAATAAGGTTAAAATTGATTCTTAAGAATTATGAAATGATTTTAGGTTATACCTCCAAATTAGTCATAATATTTTATGAGTACCAGTTTTAACGGCGTTTAAAAGTAAAAAGTCATACTATTTTGAATTTTCCCGCTATATTACTTATTTTCTCGCTGTTAAAAGTAAGTAGTCTGTCACTTATCAAGCTTTAGAGAACCTGTGTACCAAATTTCATTCAAAACGGTTCAGTAGATCTAATGAATGTCCATGTACGCCTAGGCGTGTAAGGAAATAAACGTTTTGACTTTGACTTTGACATTACTCCCTACAACGTCACAAACATTCTCACGAACTTTGTGTTTATAATATTAGTATTGCTTATTTCTATAGATTATCTTCGCCCTTAATTTATTTTACTCGTAAAAGCAAATTAAGGGTGAAGCGCCGCGGGCTAAAACTAAGAACGCATTAAAACCATATTATATTTATTTCACATAAATGACTTATATGACGTAGTAATATGAACACGTGATAAGTGAGTCAGATATCAAAACTAGTTAATTATGTAGATTACGCCCTTTTAGAAAAGCCCCTTCTATTCATAATATAAGGCATTTGAAACATATTAAATGCAAACTACATTATTATATTATAATTCCTAAGTACACTTTTACTAAGTGGGTTAGTTAATATTTTATTAATTTCAAGACATATAATTTTCATTGAAAGCTTTAAGTAAGGGCCTAATTTACCATGGTTAAAATATAGAGCTATTTCGCTCAGTCATTGTGACATGTGGTAAAGAAGTCTTATGTAAAAAGCGTTTTACTCTATAAATGATTATATGTATAAAGGATGATGCTGCTTGGATAGATGTTGCTTAGTACCACATTGACAGGCTCTAATAATTCTGGTTGACCAGGACTGATATGCTCATATTATATTAAATTATATTATATTATATTATTGGTAGCTATTAAGCTACCTTAGTAAATAGTCTTCATTCACATTTCATAGATTGATAAGTTTAACTGAATAATCTAAAAATTACAAATTATTAATATATAAATAAATATAAATATTTCCGGACAATCCACACAGCAACATCTAACCCCGTGGTAAGCTCTAAGCTTGTGTTACGGGTACTAGACATCTGATATACTTAAGTACATAAATAGATATATTTTTTATTAGCACATACTAAAATGTGCTGTTATAACTGCAATAGAAATATTTCATCCCTGCAAATAGATAGATAGAAAACACTATAGACTTAGCATAATCATAATGTTGGAGTACAATGGGCGGCCTTATCGCTATGAGCGATCTCTTCCAGGCAACCTTTGGATGGACAGGATCAATAGTAACAAAAAAGACAGTGGTGTAATAGGAAGGAAACATATAACTTTATAACACACATAAATATTATACATAATAGAAAAAAAAACAACTAGCTATCTATCACGGTTCTTGAGATACAGCCTGGTGACAGACGGACTGACAGACGACGAAGACGAAGTAATGAGTCCCGTTTACCCCTTTGGGCACAGTAACCCTAAAAAAAGTTTTCACTATTGTCAAGTTGGTAGAACATTTTACTGCTTCCCTGTGAACAAACAGAGCAAAATTTATTTACATATTTATTTCATTAATAACATTGCAATATTTTTATTCAAACACGCGTTGCACAATTAACCTCCTTGCGAATGGGCCTATCCTCCATAGCTTGGACTATAAGCGATGTCCTATGTGAGCATTGATATATTCGATACGGAAGATGAGGTGCTACGACTATTTGAGTTTGTACATGAGTGCATAATGTTCGCTCATAATATAATGTTTGTTCACGTAAACAAATGTATCATGTCCGGTATGAGAATCTGTTACAATTCTCATATCAGGCTATTTTATTAATTAATTTTGAAAACATTTTTTTATATTTAGGTAAATTAAAAAACAATCAATTATTTAAAAAAAAAACGGTTACCTCGAATATCGTTGTTGTTTAACATCATCTGTAATGTGCTATAGAAGTGGTTTTCATTACCTAGTGACGTCATTTTGACAAGGGGTAAGTGCGAGATAGTTTTGGCAAAGGCGTTTTAGTCATGTGATGAAATTTTAGAAGAATTACAATTTAATAAGAATAATATTATATTAAAATTATCTATAAATTAAAAAGTCTATATAATATTTTTTTATCTAGTTGCAATTTCTTTTATAATATTTCGATGATAGTAAATACCCTATTGCGCTGCATCGCAACGCACCGCATCGCATTCGCTTCAAATCGTCACGTAAGACGGACAGTAATTCAGTCACTACTCTATAATTGATTTATTATAGACGTGACCCATCGCAGGTGCTCAGCAATTATTCCTGAATCTATAATACTGTATCTGTCATAATATTATAAAACAGAAAACAGCATTTTAAATAGTCACGTTTTTATAATTTCTTTTAAAGTTGACGTTAATCAACTTTTCAATATTCTGTTATAAAATGTAAGTAATTTTAAAGGTTATCTTGGGATAGATAGACTGGGTAGACAATTCTCTTAAAGGCAGTAATATTGATAAGTGCTTAAGAATTATTAATATTGAATAAAATGTTCTTATTTCTTAATAAGGAATGTTCTAGTGAAGTAAAGAGGTTCAATGATATTATGAAATGGAGGCCTACTAAATTCATCAGTGGTATCTAATTACAAAAACGTTAAAATTCATATTATGTTCACCTTAATTATATTTCATAACACGTATAATCCAGGTGCATTACCTTCTATTATTCTTGAAGGAGCATAACTAGGCGGGTTTTTTAATTTTATTTATTACTAATGGACGTTAACCTTGAAACGATGACAGGTCTACCAAAATTTAATCGTGCTTTAAAAACTTTTATTTTATTTTGAGATAGTGTTTCTTTTTTTATTTTTGTGCACAATTTTCAATAAGGAAATATTTATTGTTAAACTGTGTAAAAAGGTATTATAGTAGAGTTGAGAAACAACGATTAGCCCAAATTTGGTAATCAAAGAAAGCGTAGATTTTACACTCTTTGTGACAACTACCCTGATTGATAATGTTTGATTGTTTAAATAAGTAAAGATCGTTTATTTCAGATATTATGTCCATATTTGCAGAAATTATAAATAATACACACATCTTATATTAAATGAGAGCAAAATGTGCAGACACCGATTTGTTAAGGAAATAAGTACCCTCACAAATTTAATTACCCTCTACACAAGACGCCTCCACTAAAACCACAGATAAGAAATAAGATTTTGGCTTTAAATGAATGAACGTGCTTATTGTACAATTAATTAAATAAAATAATGTACGATTTCCCGAGCACAGAAGCGGTCTGACCCTTAACCCCGTTCTATCCATAGACAATTACCGTTCGCCACAGACAATTAAAACGGTGTTCTCAATGTTTAGTTTAGGCCCTATGTTGTTCACTAAAACGGAAGTTCAAATGTTATTTAGGACTTAGAATAACAACAATCTAATGCATGCATTGTGTTAATCCTGCATTGATAATTTATTTTTTACTTTTGTCCTAATCATTCAATCTGGAAAGGGATTTTAGTATGAAGCCTGGCATACCTACTTACTAGTCCGCCATTTTTAAAACTTGATTTGGCGGCCAGTAATGGCCAGCGGAACTCATGTCACTCAATAATTGTATTTAACCTAGACATTATTTAAATTATTTCTAATTCTAACATTATTTGAAAATACACCTAATCTATTCAGCTATTTAAATATTAACTTGTTAATTTTAATTGTTTTTACTATTTTATTGTTCCTGTTTTTATATAAGTTATTATCGCATGTTATTATCTGCATAATCTAGATATAATATTTGTTATATCTTTAAAGTGTATATGTATAAGTTTTTCTTATAATTTGTATAATAGGCCTAGCCGTTCATATTATTAAATAAATAAATGTCAATCGTCTAAATATTTTTGTATAGTTTTTAAACCCAAATATTTCAGAAACAGCACACGGCAGAAGTTTGGTTTCTCAACACTTTTTGTTCGTTAGTATTTACTCTGTCTTTTAACATATCCTACTACTATTATAAAGGCGAAAGTTTGTAAGTATGGATGTATGAATGTTTGTTACTCTTTCACGTAAAAACTACTGAACCGATTTAAATGAAATTTGGTACACAGAATCTGAAAAATAACATAGGCTACTTTTTACCGCGGGAAAATCCATTATATCGCGGGTAACACCGCGGGGCACAGCTAGTTATGCATAATTTTCTCCTTGGTCTGGGTGTTTAATATGTATAATAAAAATATCTATATATGTATGTATATTATATTAAGTATATCAGATATCTAGTACCCGTAACACAAGCTTAGAGCTAACCACAGGGCTAGATGTTGTTGTGTAAATTGTCCGGAAATATTTATTTATTTATTTTTATTTATATTATGTTTCATAGAAGGCCGCCAAAGCACCTTTTTTTATAATGGTGGATTATTTTATTAAGATGCCAACATATTGATACCCCTTTATAAGCAGAAAGGGTTGCCAGTAAGTGAGGCGTTCTGCATGTAGGTACCTACTTTTAACATACCTATAAAATGAAGACGCTGCACTGTGTGTTCTTAGATCTTCTAAGCTCAGATAAGTTCACTCTTAGTTTTCAGCTATAGGTTACGTAGTAATTTATTATTCTATGCTATAGGTAAGGACGTGTAGTAAAACCATAAATAATCTGTGGTAAGACGTAAAGAAGTTTGTAAGTACAAGTTGCACCCATGCAAAGCCTTATCACGGCACTAGTTTAACAAAACATTCATCAAACATTAAATTTAAAAGAATTACTTAGCAGGAAATATTTTGAGTGTTACTTTTAATCCCGTGTATAGGTATTAATAGTAGTGGACACAATTATGCTACCCCTCTCAGAATTTACAGCGTAGGTATGTCATCTATAAACTAAACAGAAAAAACATTAAGCTCGCCTTTTTGTCATAGATATATGTAGGAATATATTGTTAAATGAATAAATTTAAACATGTTGGTATACTTTCTCCAAAATAATTTCATCCGTATACGGCAGACTGGGTCCTGTCCGACAGTAAAAAAACACAAAAGACAAAAATAATAATATCTTTTATTTTAATACTTTTTTTGTAAAATTGACATATATCACATTTGTGACAAATATGCATTGTGCCCTCTCAAATTTGCAAGCCAGTGTTGGCAAAACATGTACGTAGAACACTTTTTTAATTTACTACCATGTTAACACTCATGTTTTATGCAAATAATTGATTCTTATTTTTAACCCGAAACTCTTTGAACACCTGACCGACAGAAAGAGAGTGTCTGACAAGACCAAGTTGAAGGGCCGGATAGGGTACTAGGTAAGCTCTATTCAAGTAAAAAAGTCCCAAATCATCAATATCTAATCCCGCTCATAATTCTTTGCGAACAACGCAATACCCATTTAATATTATTTACCTGACTGACCTTCTCGATTCCAGTATAAGCCCACAAACATTAAATCATACTTTCCATCACCTAAATCAACAAAGCCGCGCAGTTGGAAGTCGACTTCATCACGAAAATGACCACAGACAACAAACCAAATACTCAGTGACGTGACCACAGAGAACAACCGGTGACGTATGACTTATATCGAAGAAGGTAAAGTCGGTACTGTCTCCAGAATTTGTCGATGGAATTGATAGGGTATCCCTATTGGACATGCATTCCGGGACTCGTCGCACGACCGTCCGCGGTTTGCACGGGGAACTTCGGTAATTGACGTAAGCCACCCAGCCGGTGCCGCCCGAGTGGGACGAATCGGGTAAGTATATTATTTTACAATTTGTTGGATAAAATAACGTTTAAACCAAGTAATTGTAATATTGCATTAACTTGTAAAGGGTCTGATTGTTTTAAAATTAATATTTTCACACTATGATTAAAAATGTTAAGGATGCTAGCTAAGCCAAGCTTATTAAGTCCACTATTTCTTTAAGTTAATAATAAAATTCTTGTATTAAACAAATATTAAAATAATAACAACACAGCATAAAAAAAAAGTTTAATGATTATTTAATTTAATTATTTTTAATTTTGTAGTTTGATCCTTTGAATTATATAACTTGTAAGTTTCTACGCAAATGCCGACAATTTGCAGCTGCAAGAAGAATTTTATTTTGAGGGTAGCTTTCAGTTAAAAGTCATTATCATGAAAATAGCAGCAAAAGCACAGAAGGATTATTGCTGTCGACCTTATTTTCTCATTTTATCGGCTGTAACCGTAACATAAAGCAACACGCGTAAATCCCTATGGGCGACTGAATAAATCATCAATAATAGCTGCCAAACGCTGCTACATAAAACGTTCACTACAATCATTACAATCGAACATCAAAATACAACATCCAACAAACGGGTTATCCGATCAGTTGAGAAATCAATACCACCTCAACACTTTAATCTCGCCGCCCTAAATCTGTCAAAACGTGACTTACACCGTTTCTCGTCTCAGCTCGTCCATATAATTCATAGTTCGCGTGCAGTGACTTCCCTATGATAATTTAATTGTTGTGCGTGCTTGAAATCTAGCAGTTATATTTATAGCAATAGTATTTATAGCATTACCAATCTATAGATAGCGACATGGTTTATTGTGGAGCGCTGGACTCCTGTAGTTTTGTGATTCAAGGACCTGGCCTGAATGGATCTGCTGTAAGAGGTATCTATAGCAAATTGCTTTGTAATGAGATATGTCGACTACTGTGGGAAATGCAAGGTTGAGAAGATTATCGTTCGTTCACTTGTCTATTAAATATGCGTTATTTCGTTTTAAGTTTATGCCTATGGGCTGAATGAATAGATTCGTATTTGAATTTTATTTGTAGCATACATTTATTGCTTACGTTTATGTACGTTGCCCAGTTTTTTTAAAAACAGTACATAATATTTGTGGGTTCTTGATTCAGGTCTGCCTACTAAGTAAGAATGGTTGTTAAGCAACTTTAAATCGGTAAAGATACTAAATGGTCGGTCGAATCGAAAAATGTTGAAACAAAACTAAAAATGATTTTTAAATAGGTACCTATTCAACGATACCCCACATGAAATAGTTTGTTGACTTCATTTTGTTGTATTATTACAAAATGGCGACCATATAGTTGTAGTAGCCATATAGATTTTTCACTGACTTTATTTTTGAAATGGGCCGATTTTTATGATTCATACGTCGACGATGAATCATAAAAATCTGCCCAGATGTTTTGTCTGTATAGAGCTTCTAATAAACATACAAACATGACTGATAAACACTCCTTTGTGTCGCGCAGTCAGGCAAAAATGACTTCTCCACATTCACAATCACACCATAATTTTACCTCTTCAAACCACGAAAACTATGTTTCTTACCGTAAAGGTCACCAAGAGAAATTAGATATCAGTATTAGATAATAAAGACAGATATAGACATACCTGGTAGTTCAACAAGAGAAATTATCTTTTGGAAATAGATAATGTCCTGTCGAGATCTGTCGCAATCTGTATGTGGAGAACAATGGATGTCGGGCTCAAATGTACTACATGGATAGGGCTGCCCCAAGCTGTACTAGACAAACTTTGAGGCATTATGTATTATTTGAACTCTATGGCAAAGAGCTCAAATATAACTCGGCAAACAGAGTAATCGTGTGTATATACGGTCATCGTAACCAAAATCAAAGTAAATAATCATAAATCATTATTTTAACACGACATCAATGTAGGACGTCTTTTTTTAAAAATTGTTTTTGCAACAGCAAAAAAAAATTATGTACATATCTATTTAAGTTTGGATTTACTAACTTTACTAAGCAATGTTCCTAAAGTTAATTAAATTGAAATGTACCTATCAGAGTAGATAAATATCAAATAGCAATGATCAATAAACATAACAGTATCGATCTTATATAAATCATTTAGGTGATAGCCCTGCACGCGCGGCGCCTCAAAGAGATGGCTCGGGCCAGTCTCTTCAGATACAACTGAGGCTGCACGTACATTGATAGCGAAGTGGGCGGTGGGTTTTAGATAGCTTACTTTTTGATAGAAAATTTAAAAGAAAATGAAAAAAAATGGTAACTTAACGTTGTTTAAGTGAAAAGCAATAAGCAAAAAAAAAGGTGTGTGTGCGATTCACACACGATAGAAGTGAAACTTCAGTAAATCGACGAAAGAATAAGAAGAATAAAAAAAAAGTGTGTGTGTGTCAGCTACGACGCACGACTGGAGTCTACTACTTACGAACTATAATTATGATATATATAGAATACAAAAAAAGGGTAAATGAACGCATCTGCTAAAATGATAAGAGAAACAAACATATATCTGTAATTATTCGGATTATTTTTATTACTTCAATAAAGCGTATTACATAAAGTATGTCACAAAATAATATAAATAAAATACAGCAATACCTCTTTGCGCGATACTTCGTAGTCTCAACAACGAAGTATCGCGCAAATAAATTTAAATAAAGCTTTGTATTTGTGTCTCTTACCATTTCCGTTTCATCTTTTTGCATCCGGTTTGAAATCACTACGATTCTATAGAAGTTTCACTTCAATAAAAAAAAAAAAACAAATTAAGCAAATTGTTGCGTTGATGATTTGTTAGGCTCGTCACGACGGGCAATACTGAAAATCAGTGTTTGCTCTGAGAGCAAAATATGCCCTGAGTATTGCATTTATGTCATGCTGCAGCACACACATAGGTCTATTAATTTTTATGTACTATTATATGTGTATTTTTACTTTCTTGTTCCATTTTAATCTATGTTGTCTATTTAATTATTATTTTTTTATTTGTATTGTGTGTTCTATTTTTATTTACCTATGTTCTGTGTTGTGATGACAAATAAATGTTTTATGTATCTATCTATCTAATACAATTTTTGGTTACACAAAAAATTTCGAAAATGGTTATTACTCGCGACATTGTGACGATGTTATGTATGCCCGACGTTTCTGTTTCATTCAAAAGCAACCATCATCAGGAATGCGCGTGAGCTCTATCTATTGTAATACAAAACAATTTTCCACAGGCACTCAATAAATACTGGTCACATAAAACACATAATTCAGTACTTTAACATTTGGAATAAACAGGTTACTAACTTTTATTAAGTCGTCTCAACTATTGATTTTTGAGAGAAACTTAAGAGAAATTATAACAACTTGATCAGTTTAAAATAATTGAAAGTAGACTATCGAAACATATAAAAAACCTTTTATTAGTTTTTGAGATTATCGCAAACCTACAGTAAATATTAACAGTGATCATTCATTATAATGCTTCACATATAATTTAAATTAAATTCGCCTCTCTTCTATGATCGCTTAAATCTTCTGAACTAGTCACTACTTAAACTGAAGTTTTCAGCAATGGATAGTGATTCTTCGGAAGGTTTAAATGTACCCAATTTGCAGCTGTGCGAATGTGGCGCGTATCACTAGTTATCCAAAAACAATAATATTAAATCCAATTGCAAATGCAAAACTATATCTAGGTATTTATGAATAATGTTTATGTAAATAAAATACATTATACTTGTTAAAATACTTATATTAACACTGAGAGGTAACAAGCAAAAATTTTAACAATATTTTACTATACATATAAAATTATTCCACATGTTTATAAATTTAACAATACAGTGAACGTCCAGCTTTATGCCAACACACGAGCCTTTACCAGCGAGCCACAACCATTCATAACTCCACAGCTATAAAGGCTATAATTGCGCGCAGTTTATGAGACATAATGTATGTCTGTCTGTTGTATGTTAGACTAATGATATTAGCGGGGACGTTAATTTGGGCATTTACAAGACAAGTATTGATATATAGCCGGCGTAGGCCGTGTGAACGAATGTACTAGAAATCGGACAATAGAGAGTAAGTTTCGAGTTTAGTAGCCATACCACGAGTTGCATCTAACGACTGTTGGAGATTACAACATGTTGTAATCCCATGAAGAAGATCATGGAAGATCAGTGTTGTTTTTGCATGTGCAAAATAACACATGCTGAGTTGAGGGCCGTTTTGGGACACTATCTCTGTGTTGATATGTGTCCTAAATAAAATGGGTTCTTTGTATCTCTTTCTTTTCCATGCATTGGACAGATTTTTCACAACTACAATTTTATTTTAATCTTTAAAATGTCCAACATACAACAGTCGCAAGTGGCAACTCGTGGTAAGTCTATAGGCTAGGTCGCTTACAAGTTTTCTACAAGTGTGTGTTGTCAGGCCGGCGACTGACCTTCCGGTCCGGTTGTGTGAAGAATTAAGACCGCTAGGAATGCAAAATGAAAAAAAAACAAATATTTATACATTATTTAATTTACTGCCTCAGCATCGCGGTGGGCGTAATAGGTAGTGGGTTCCAGCCGAGGGGTCAAGCTTTTGTATGTTCTGCAAGCACTTTTCTCCTTGGCCTGGGTGTTTAATATGTGTAATAAAAAATATCTATATATTATAATATATTATATTAAGTATATTATATTATTTAATGGTTTTATGAATTATGTAAGTTTATTTTTAAATTAATTTTATTTGAAAATAGTTTTGAATAGTTTATTTGGTATTTATTTATTTTCCTTTTATATCTTCTTTACGTTACGCCACTGTCTATGTCGTTCTATTTCTTTCCTGTCCATCCAAAGGTTGCCTGGAAGAGATCGCTCACAGCGATAAGGCCGCCCTTTGTACTCCAATGTATTGTCTTGTTATTGTTTGCAGTTTGTATTTTATTTGTGGTGTACAATAAAGAGTTATCTATCTATCTATTAAGTATATCAGATGACTAGTACACATGCTTATAGCCTACCAGGGGGCTAGATGTTGTTGTGTGGATTGTCTGGAAATATTTAATTTTAAATTACTTTTTGGCAGGGCCATCCACATCCAAAAAAAGCCGTGTTGGCTAAGTGGGAGCACACTAACTTGACACTAGGCCTATAGGCCTAGAGAGATTATAATATCTCTCGCCAAGAGAAGTCCCTGTTTCTTAGCAGTGGGAATACTTCTAAAGTGATAAAGTACTCTTTATTGGAATTAGTCTAAAAACTATTGAAATACACGAAATATGCCATGAGGCGATCTCATACTTATCAAACCTTTTTATTCTATCACTGACTTAATACACAATAAGTTATATTTACGTTTGGTAATTTTGAGCTAACGAGTAATCGTAATAGTTATTAATTTAAAACCGCGAAGCGCAGGGCTTAGAGCCAGCGAGAAATATTTTAATTGATTTTACCGTTAATCGATAGCGTCAAACATATCAAAACTCAAATTAGACGCATTTATCGAATCCACTGATCAATTATCGAGTAATCGTTAATTTCCGATGTTATTAATTGTAAATCGAATTATAAATGAGTTATTAGATAGTTATTACAGATTTATTATATTCACCTTAGGTACTTACACATTAATTTACGGATAATTAATTACACTCCTGGATTAATGCCTATGGTGTTTAACAAATTGATTAAAGTCAAAGATGAAGGTAGAAACACTTCTGCTTAGAAATACACTGATAGGTACAACTACAATTAGTAATATTAAAAACGTCTAAGTGGTACCACGGAATTTTTATGGCAGCGATAAAAAAATTAAAATCCCTTGATAATTCACCAATATTTAAAAAGTTTATGATCTTATATAAAGGTTGTTTACTTTGTTAAAGTTTATTATGACATAACCACAAAATTTTCAGAAATATAAAAAAATTAAAAAAATGATCGCTCTCTGTTTCCTATTTAATTTTGTCTATTTAGCAGCCGTTAGCCGCGGCACGCTCGTTGTATTCGCTCGCTTCGTGTAGATAGAGTATTTTTATGTACATAACATAGCCTATATAATTCGACCTGAATTTATTTTTACTCATATTTTTATTACTAAGTCAATCATGTCCGACAAAGTTCATGATTTAATGATGTCTTCGAATTTAGTTCCTTATATCTTTAAACTAGTGTTATACGGCGGATTTTTGCCTATATCCTTCCTCGATGGGCCATTTAACAGTGTAGGTAGACATTAATCAAATAGGATAGGATAGTAGTTCCTGAGGTTAGCGCGTTCAAACAAACAAACATACTGTTCAGCTTTGTAATACAAACATACATCCATTCATATTTCCGGACAATCTACTCAACATCATCTAGCCCCGTGATAAGCTCTAAGCTTGTGTTACGGGTACTATAGATATCTGATATACTTAATATAATATACATACATATATAAATATTTTTACTATACATATTGAACACCCAGA
The DNA here is from genome assembly GCA_929108375.1 of Gymnoscelis rufifasciata. Lineage (NCBI taxonomy): Eukaryota > Metazoa > Arthropoda > Insecta > Lepidoptera > Geometridae > Gymnoscelis > Gymnoscelis rufifasciata. The sequence goes on from OV815311.1 coordinate 14,139,432, forward strand.
CATATAATATTAGTATATATTGGAATTAATTACCATTACTGTTTTAAGTCATAATATTAATTAAATAATAAAATCTTTAAACTGCGTAGGTATGTTGCTATTGGTACTTTTAAATTGTGTTGAAATAGTACAAAATGGCGGCCATGGTGGTAGCTGAGGAAAATTACACTATTAGCACCTACGAAATACTGGCAAGATTACTCACTCCACCCCATATTTATCGGAGCGGGGTAATTTGCCCAATTGCCCATTCCACCGGGGTAATAATCAGGTGGTAATCAGCAACACTGCACTGTTTAGGCCTGCTCTATCGCAAGGGCAAAATGTACCTTCTTGGTAAATTGTTATGCAACATTGTTATAGAATAGTAGTTGTAGTGGAAAAAGCCAGTTTAGTGGGAGCACTCGACTTTCATTCCGAAGGTCGGTTCAAAACTCGCCGCGCACCTCTGGATTTAAAAAAAATCGAATTTCAATGTGTTTAGAAAAATGTATGTGCGCTTTAAACACGTGCTTTTATGGTGAAGTCAAACATCTTTAGGAAACCGCCATGTTCTAAGAACTTTTAAAAGTTTGAAAATAGATATGACATTCACCAAGCCGCACTTTGTCCAGCAGTGGACACCAGGTTGTCCATTGTTGATTCACACAAAATTTTTTAAATAATACTGCAGGTAAATACCACGTTTTAAGCTACTAAATTATTCATATTTTTATACTTAAATATTCCCTCGGTGGGAATCGAGCCCGCAACCTCCCGGACATACAGCCGTGGAGCCAGAAGGGTCGTCAGTACTTAATATAAAAATTATTGCGTCAAAGCTACACACAACAATTAGAAGATCCTCAGATAACTTATCATAGGCATCAGCTTATCTCACACAGTAAGTGGAATTCAAAATAACAATAAATTTAATGTTTATGTAAAGAAAAACCTTATCTATACAAGACGCAGGCGTGTCTGTCTGTCACTTTATCTCCCGTCACTCAGGGACAAAATATTCTATTAGTTGATGGTTCAGTAGGCAGCCATTTTAGTTCTTGTTTGAAGGTGATGTTTTTGACGCGTCTGATCATATTCAAATGATTAGAGCCTCGGTATTTTATATTTTTAGCTCCAAATAATCATAGGCGAGACTACTACATAAAAAAATAGATATTCTGTAAGACCATCCCTATGTTAAACCGTCTAAAAATACTGGACTCATATTATTTTCTACAACAATTAAATAAAAAGTATTAAATAAAGGAGCATAATATTATAGAGTGAACGTCATCGTATAGTATAAATCGTACCTAAGTTCAGTTCAGTTTCTTGTAATTGGACTTTGCGCTTGAAACGACAATTTGCCAGTGTCGAGTTAAATAAAATAATCGTAACGTTACGCGAAACTTAAAAGAATTGTCTTCATTTTTCGTTTGCAAGAAAAATAAAACTTTGGTATAAAATTTTATTCAATAATCTTGATGATGGACTTAACTTTCCATCTTTTTTTTTCCGCGGCTTTGCCCCCGTGATAAGATTTTCCCGCAGTAAAAATTAGCTTTTGTTCTTTACTAGTGTAAGGATAATTATTAATTATGTACAGAATTTATAATTAATCCAATGTACTAAGTTATTTTATTCCGATAATGAATCCTTTGTAAAAAGTTTACAAAACGATACCATTTAAAAATAAATTAGGTTGGAAAGATGTTGTAACAATAAAATTTATAATGTTACCAGTGTAGTTTAAATTCAGCATTTTTGTTGTTATTTATTCAATAATTAATAAATTTTAAAATATATTGCTAAATTTATTAAAACTACGTAAATTGTTATCAGTAGTACTGAGTCGTTTCCGGTTGTCAAACCTAACCTAACTTTAACAACTCACGACTCGGGGACGACATTTTTTTTCTGCGCTTCGTAGCGACTATAATAAATGCATTTTATATGTAAATAAATTTAGTATCTATGAAATGGACTCATACTTCACTTAGGGTTCCGAGTACAGTTAATAACTGAAATACAAATTAAAATAACAAAATTTTAATAAACTTTGTGTTTCACATCACCACTCTGCACAGACTAGAAGCTTACATCATTTCGTAACAATTTTTAACCAGTTGATAAGATGCAGTTCGAGTGGTCACCCATACTAGTGCTGGCCTTAACAACAACTTAGTACATAGTATCTTAAACGAATAATACAGATTAGGTTGGTACTGATTGGGTTTAAAGAACTAGGATACGGCTACGAACTAGGATATTTGTTTTTTGGCAATGGAACCTGTTGACAGACGACTTGTCAGTCAGTCAGTCAGTCAGTCAGTCGAGAATGACAGTCTCAATTATAGGTTTTATCGTTTGGGTACGGACCCCTAAAAACTATTCAACTTAACCTATAAGCACTTGAAAAAATTCTGATAATTACAGAACCTAAAAGGCAACAACAGTAAAACTCCATTTGTAATAACGAATTGATTAAAATGTGGTATAAATGTTACGATTGTCAACAATAAATATTTCTGAAGGTTAGCATTACATGTATTATCTGACTTATTGCTTATCTTATCCTATATTTTAATTACTATCTCAAGATAACGTTCCAGGAATTTTATCATAGACATCACATAGACTTTTCAATTATCATTTGTACAGTCAAGAATACTTTGTAGAAATACAGAGCACGAAATACATATTAACTAGCGTGCCTTAGTTTATATGAATTTACTAGTATGTATTAGTTTAAATTAGTTTTATGAATAATAAAATAGAGTATATGATTAAAAAATAACATTAAGCCCAGGAAAAATATTATTTAAAAATAAATTACACATCTTTTACTTTTCTTGCAAACGAAATATCTAGACGATAAGTAGTAGTAGTATTGAAGTAATAATGCTTTCAATCTAAATGTACTAAATTCAAACGCCACAATTTTTATGCTCTATATCTCGGCACTTTCTCATTGATAAAGCAAATGATAAAGCAAAAAATAGGTGTCCAGTATATTTTGACAGGCTAACAAACCAAACCTATTCCACCAAGCAAGACCAAGCAGCATACCTATTTTCTATGTAGTCATCAAGCCTATTCCGATAGGAGATCAAGACAAGTTTAGTATGAAGGAATAACTCGAGTACAACGCAATATTAGATATTTTCGGACTTATCACACATTTTGTGGTTGTCAAATGTAAACTGTCTTAAACATACATACTCGTAGATAGTTTATCGTCTCAAATACCCTGGTGTTTCCCTCGTTATAATGGATTTTCCGTGGAAATCAGCCCCTGTTTATATTGTGTTGGTTAACTATCCAATGTTATAATACCTTATTATGCTAGTTGGAACGGTAACAAATTCAAAAAGCATTAAAATTAGCTTATTAGCTGTTTTCGACTTATAAGTATTCGAACAAACACGACTTTGTTATACTTATCAAAGTCGTGATTGATCTATAACATAATTTCCGGAAGATAAACACGATAATTTCAAATTTAATTTTCTTTAAACCACCTTGCCTGTAAATTTCTGTTACTTTCTGTATTTTGTAAATAAATAATTAAAAAAAAAATTAAAAATATTTACAAGGAAAAATAGTGCATTCAACTACATGCAAAATCTACATAATCATAAAGGCAGGAATGCAGAACCGATATCCAGCAGCCCTCATCTTGGAGCAGGCCATTCCTGGACACCCGGTTAAGGCATGCAATCACTGATTCTACACTATCGGGAGCCAACAATGCAAAACTATTTATTTTAATGGGCATTTATTAAGTTGACTCTATAATATCTATGGGCGCTCCGCGGGTGGTTTAGATTATCTATGTCATGCGCGGGCGATGCGTATCGTGGGCGTTAGGCTGGCTGTACGCTGGCAAATTAAATGTTGCTGTATTTGTAGGTATTAATGTCATATTTTTTGTAATACGAAGACTACAACCTTAAGTTCCCAATCATAAATACCTAACTGAACTTTATCCTAGAAGTACCAGCTTGACATCCTCCGAAAGTATCATGTCCATCAGAAATTAATTTTACTTAGCAGCATTACTTTTTATTTTTCGTGTAACAAAAATTATTGTAACATTATAGGCTTTTACTTTCAATTACTTTTTCAATATTAATGGAGTATGGGTATTTGAGTAAATCGTTTTTTTTTTTAGTTAAATTGCTCTACGGCTATTGTGTTTTTTGTTTGTCGAACAATAGTTTCATAGTACTTTATTCATCATAGGCAACATTGTACACTTGATTTCGTTAAAAAGTTCTAATAATTATTATAAATACACACAGCAAAAGATACAGACAAGACGTTCAATTTGACATGTAACTTAATAATTGAGCTGCCGAGTAGTGGCAATGTCAACTCAAACAATGTTTAAAAAAAAATCAAACACACTACGTTATTAACATAAATTTACAATTTTTGTTTTAATTTTAAAATCCCTAATTCCAAACCCTTTATTTGTTTAAATATAAAACATTATAATATTTTGTAATGTCCACTTGATGCGCCTTCATTTGATACCCCACTCGAGCACACATTCGTATGTATGAAATATATCTAAGAACACTCGCGTAGTTCCCCTATAATAACAAATAAACTTATATCGTAGTAATTTATTATTCTATGCCTATATCGAAATCTCTCCTCCTAACATAAAGCGACACCCTTTCAAATTGGTGGGCGTCGACCCCAAATAAATAAATATTTCCAAACAATTCACACAACAACATCTAACCCCTTGGTAAGCTCTAAGCTTGTGTTACGGGTACTATAATAGATATCTGATATACTTAATATTATAGTCATACACATGGATATTTTTTATTATACACACTAAACATGTGTAGTGTAAATGTAGTATAATTTCAATATATTTTTTTTATAATTCGTCCTATCGTTTATCTCGGGCTTAAAGCATGTATCTTAGTGCATTTTGCTTCGTTCGATATCGAATATCGCCCGACTGCTTTCGACTTTACCGATGCAATCGAGTCCGATGACAATAGTCAAACAAACGAGATCACGCTTTGGCCGTATATTTGTGTTAATACGATTTACTGCATTTCTACTGGCAAAATAACTATGTAAATGATTTCTGATACCATTTCAAATTAAATTAATATTGTAGAAGATATGTTTACGGGTTGAAATAGGTACGTTTTTTAGCAGAATATTTTAATTAGTTAAAAAATTAAGTCGTTAGATGAACTTCGACTTCGCGTCGTTGAAGAAGCCAGAACGATAGCTCAAAAAATAATAATTTCACATTACAAAAATCTGTCACAGGTGTTGGTTGCATAAGGGCTGATGGAGCCCTATTTATACATACAACTTATCATAATTATCAAAAGAAATTCATCTTCAGTCATTTGTTTGATTTTTTTGTTTAGCTTTTTTGTAATGAAAAGCTATTAGTCATTAGTCGCTATAACTCGGTATTTTTACTGATAAAGTACATATTTACTGTTTTATAATCCTTATGATATAGGCAAGGTCAGTTTTGTATATGACTACAAAACTACACAACTCCAATACAGTTTTTTACACTTAGTAGGTGCTCAAGCTTAGTACAATATTATATATCAGAAATACAATTTTAGTGAGCCAAAAACATCCTAATTTGGCTTCATACAGCAGACGTGGTGGCCATGAATGTGAGGATACATGAGATTTGTTAAAAAAAAATGTGAACGCGGACTGTTAGTAAAATATAAATAAATAATAAATATTTCCAGACATTTCACACAACAACATCTAGCCCCGTGGTAAGCTCTAAGCTTGTGTTACGGGTACTAGATATCTGATATAGACATACATATATAGATATTTTTTTATTATTTATTATTATATATTTTTTCTGTTGGTTGTTGGTCCCACCCCCTCCCGCGTGCACGTGCATGATTATCTATCATTTCTCTTTCCATTTTTGAAGATATTTTTATCATAAAAAACTGATAATCAAAAAATGATCTTTGCTTTCTGATATTGTTTTTCTTTAAAATTTTCGATGACCAAAATGCTGAATACTATTTTGTTAGGAAACAAAAATGACTTCAAATATTGTGTTACGTCGCAATGCAAGCAACTTCCTAACAAATATAATATCACTAGGAACAAAACCAACATATAATTTGGACCAAATTGATTAGCCAGGAACATGCGACCACCACGGATATAACTCTGATCTCAAGTTACAATACCTGAATCAGTGTAGTGTTTATGGCAACTCCACATAAGGATCATAAAGATCCTATGACTAGTTGTTCGACCATGTTGTAAATCGGACTGGCAACATTGTACAAATCAGTTTGGCTACCCCACACAGGCTAACTGTATCATCCTATGATAAACATATTATAAGTTATACTTAATAGATGAAGATTTTAGTGTGCAAGGAGGTTTATATCTTGGCTTGGGATATTTGTCAGGCTTAACTGACAGTGGGTGTTTGGTGTATTACACAAGCAGGTCGGTCCTGATGCTTGTGTAACGACTTATCTTCTTGAATGTAGCAACAGTTTAGGCTCTCTCAAAGAACTCTCTTGAAGAGATAGATTAGGCCTTAATTCAACACGCTGGCTAAGTGCAGGTAATTGTCACATGTGTAAAAGCTACCTTTTATATGATTTTAAATCCCCTCAATCTCTCGATGATAAGATACCGAGAGTTAGAACTATGCAATAGGAGATATAAATAATGGTCCCTCATTGAGAAACGAATATTCTGCTCTTACTCTGAGGACGGACTTTCGGTAGCTAGACCATTAGACAGATAATTATTTAGATTAAGAATAATCTCAGAATCAAGTCAGTGCAGCTCAAAGTGCGAAAACATCATTATCATGAAACATAATCGACTTGTGACAATCAATACAGGTTTAGTATCTCCATTTAAATCAGAGAGCAATCCATTTCACACGCCATTGTAGTTAAATAATTGAGCCCCGCGCCATTTAAGGATACCAATGATTGAGTATTCATAGCTTCTGTGGGCTGGCCTCGTGAGCGGAGAGGTAGACTGAGCGAATTTGTTCTTATGATCAAGAGATCATAGAGATAGCCACTGGTCGTCATATAAGAATATGACGACCTCAGTGGCTCGATGGGCGAAGTTCTGCCAGAGGCGCAAGAGTTTTGGGGGTTCGATTCCCGCCGAAGGACCAGATTTTGTACGACCTACAATTTCTTGTTTCGAGTCTGAGTGTTTTTTATGTATATGTATTTATTTGCTAGAATCTATCGAATTCCTGCAGTTATTAAAACATTTGTAATGTTCCTTATTAAAAGTCTTTTAAAAGCGGCCATAATCCGCTGTCACCATCATAATTTCAGGACCTTCTGTGCTAGTTAGAAACTGTGTTACAGGAAGATAAGCCCCGCTAACCACGTATACATATAAGTTACCTTACAAAAGCATTATAATAAATAACTACTTAAAAATTATAAATACCTACAGACTAACATAACGATAAACAACTAATTTGGGAATTTTCTTCGTGAACGCATCCCTAAAGAATGATGATTTCTAATTATTTCGGTTAAAAAAAGCTTGCATCTACCGTGAGCACGCACCTTCAGCAAGTCATTTGTCCATCTAGTAGGAGGACGTCCCACACTGCGCTTCCTTTCAGCCCTAGTTGCCGCAATAATTCAATATTTCTTTACAGATCTCTTCTCGCGCTTCTCGGCCATAAAGTTCCATAGCCATCTAATTGACAGCAGATCTGACGCGCACACTCTCCTCTTATGGCGAGACCGCTCCACAATGATGCCGTACGATGATACAGAGTCATTCGGAAATCACTGCGCAACGATTGGTGCACTTTACTTAGACCATGTTCTTCTTATGAAGGAAGAGGCCACAATCTGCAATAATTATCATTTCAGACGTAGGATTGGACATCCTACGTCTGAATGATGAAATGTGTCAAGTAGACATACTTGACATATTTCTCGCCGAAATATTTACAGTCATTTCGATTAAAAACGGATAACTTGATTTAACTCGACACTGGCAAATTGTCGCTTCAAGCGCAAAGTCCAATTAAAATATAAATAATTAAATAAATAAATATTTCCGGACTACTCACACAGCATCACCTAACCCCAAACTAAGCAGAGCTTGTACTATGGGTGTTAGGTGACTGATATAATACTACATAGATTTTTTTTTTTTTTTGTAAATACATTAATATGCATAGTAAACACCCAGACCCGAAACCAAAGATTTTAGTTCGTACAAAATCTGGTCCCCCGGCGGGAATCGAACCCGCAACCTCCTGCGCCTCAGGCAGACGTTCGCCCACCGAGCCACAGAAGTCGTCGGAAAAGAAACTGAAACTGATTAAAAACGGCTTGCATCTACCGTTAACCCACATCCGTCACCAAGTCATCTGTCCACCTACTAAGTAGACGTCTTACGCTGCTGCTCTTAGCGATTGGTGACCTCCAGTCAAAAACTTTTTAGCCCCAACGCACCTTATAATCTGATTCTGTACAAATCTCTTCTCGCGTTTCTCGTTCATAAAGTTCCACGGCCATCTAATTGACAGCAGATCTGACGCGCACACTCGCCTCTTACGGCGAGGCCGCTCGCAATGATGCCGTCGGATGATACAGTGTCATTCGGAAATTAAGATAAGCTTCGATAGATGCATCCTATTTGAGAATCTGAACTAGAAAGCTCATGTTAAATACGGTTAGTACTAAATACGCGTAGTAAGCATGTATAGAGGACTTTCAGTCAGTGAGTTCCTACAGTGCTATTTTCAGGTAGTTCAGTGATGTCTAGTGAAGTACACTCAATAAGTAGGTACTGTAGTTTTTGAGGCAAAACACTAAATCTTATAGTAAATTAATAATGTACGGTTTTAATAAGATTATTTTAAAGAGCTACTTTTCGTAGATAAGGAGTTATTATAACAAAATATTAACAGAAAAACATAAATATTAGAATCAACATCAACTTTATTGTTTTCCACATTATGTGGGATCAGCACAAATTGTTTTTATGTTTTAGTGTGTTATTTGTTTTTGTATTATGTATTTGTTAAATAGAATGGAACGGAAGTAAAATCAATCATTTCATAATTATTGCTTGATTGTAAAAGCATTAAAGTTATTACTTCATAAATATATCGAACCGTTATCTCGAAGCCAGCCCCTTTCTTCTGTCCCAGTAAAACAGCACATTGTGTTGTATACATATTTATCTAAATTGACCTCCAGTTAGCATCCGATAAAGTCAAACCTGGACTATTTTGATTTTGTCTATTATGCGCCCTAATATGGCTAGCGAGCCTGCTTTAGTTCCAGTTTCTGCTGCAGGGCGAATAGTACAATTGGCCACTAAACTTAGTACGTAACACCATGGCTGTTACTGTTACTTCAAGAGGTTTAAGCCTAAGGGTAGACAATGTTGCCGGTTCACTATCGTCAACCTACTACGTGGAGATTTTGTCTGTTCACGTCCGTAATTGGTAGCCCTCTGAATCCTTACACGTGACCTCCGGGTGGTGCTAAGAACAGTCTCTGGTGGTAGGCTTCGGCCGCGGCTTGTCACCCTCCGGGCTGGGCCAGTGCGTGAAGCGATTTTTTCGTGTTTGGTAATGTGGCCCGGAGAAGCCATCTACCTTCTAGGTCTTCATGTCCCATCTTAGACCACATCGTCACTTTACATGAGGTGAGATTGTAGTCAAATAAAGGCTTATCCAGCATAAAAAAAAAAAAAAAAAATTACATATATGATATAAAAATGGTACGGTAAATAATGGTGGTTGGTACTCGTAAACGCATAGCTCAAGAAAGCCGGGACCAATTTAGCTATTTTTTTTATTGTTTCAATATGATATTTGTATATTTAGCCGTGCGTAGCCGGAGCGGGCCGCTAATAATTAAAATATTTACTTTGAGCCCTAATAGAACTACTTATAACTTGAAATTACGTATTGACGAGTTTTAAACACGCAATTCGCCAAAATGTCGTATTGGTCTTTTGCGTTTTTGGTCATATGCGTCGGGCGGCGTAGCTTACCTAAGCTAGATTGAAAAATTGTGTGATCTGTACATAATATTATGATGCTGAAGAGTTTGTTTGTTTCTTAAGTCTACTGATATCAGTAACTACTGAGAAAATAAAATATTTATGTGTGAGATAATACCATTTACCGAGGAAGGCTGTATATAGGCACATTGTTCCCGCGCGGGAACTCCTAATACGCGGGCAACGCAATGGCGTGTAATAATAGTCGTTTGATTAAAATGAATAAATGTTTGCTGCCATTTTCACGAGGCTACATTTGTTCGATGTTACGTATCGGAGAATCTATTGTTCATCGACGTAGGTATGGTAAAAATAAAATAAAAAACTAAAGTTTGTGAAACTTTGGAAAAGAGTTTGAAGGGCATGTGACATTCACCGACCCGCACTTGGCCAGCGTGGTGAATTAAGGCCTAATCTCAGAGAGAAGTCCCAGTGTCCCAGCAGTGGGAACGTTAATAGGGTGATGATGACATGATGATTATATTATAGTAAGTTCTACGAGGCAAAACATTAACTAGCTTAATATAAAAAGACAACACACATATTTCGACTGAGCTCCGATTTCACGATTGGATAAAAGCGATGAAATCAGGCTAAACTCGTTTCACCACCTCACTGAGATCAGAATGTCATTTTTCAATGGTTTTAATATGTAGGTTGAATAAATCAATTTTTAGCATAAATCATAAAATCGTTGAAATTCGGGCTTAGACGTAAGTAACTTGGCTCTGCATAAGTGAATCCTAATCACCCAGGAAACCCCGAGGTAATAATAATAATAAGCATTTATTTTGGACACACATTCAATAAGAAAATTTAATAAAATAAACCCTTATATGGAACACTAGCTGTGCCCCGCGGTGTTGCCCGCGTTATAATAGATTTTCCCGCGGAATGTTGTTTTCCCGCGGTAAAAAGTAGCCATTGTTATTTTTCAGGCTCTAGAGATTCTGTGTACCAAATTTCATTTAAATCGGTTCAGTAGTTTTTTCGTGAAAGAGTAACAAACATCCATACATCCATACTTACAAACTTTCGCCTTTATAATAGTAAAGATTACAGGAAAACAAACATCGAAGACATAGGACACTAAATTGGTATATGTCTAGACAAACCTTACCTGTAGTAGTTGTTGAAATGCCTCCACAGCTGGTCGCCCATGACGCCCATGGAATATCAGCACCTACAGCTGGAACAACGGGAAAGATCTCAGCCAGTTTGGATCAGTTCTTCTGATTGTAAATAATACCACTCAATTTGCTTCCGTAGTTTTATTGCTACTCGTATATGATACAGTGGATCTATTTTGAGCTAATCAACGTTACAAGAATATGTAAAACTATACAACACCAAACCTCGAGTTTTCGACAGGGCGATCTAGAGCTATGCCTTTCTAGCGTAGCTACATCTATTTATAAATAACCGAATTAATGCAGTAGTTATGTAGGAACGAAAAGTGAGATTCCCTTAGGTGAGGTGAGGAGGTACCCTAGTTAATACAGCTAAGGACATAAAGTCGGGTGTTTATTGAAACAAGCACTTATAAAGTGGATACGGAACGAGCCGGGCGAGCTGAGAGTGCACACGCTGCACTTAATTAAGACGCGAATGTGATTGTAAATTGTACGGTTCAATGGGTCTGAGGTGCAGGGAGGGTAGACTAGACAATACGTTTATTAAATCAACGAGCTTTTTACGCCAAGGCACGAATTTTCCCTTACTAAAAAGGTAGGTAGGTTAGTCTATAGCTTTTCCTCGATAAATGGGATATCTAACACTGAAAAAAGTTTTGTAATAGGACATGTAGTTCTTCAGATAAGCGCAAGCCAACAAACAAACTCGAAAGCTTTATAATATTAGGATTTTTATTTTTTATTAGCGCGGTAGGCAAAAGTTTTCTTGTGACGCTAGAGGTAGCAGGTTCGATTCCCGTCGAAAGGTCAAGTGTTTGTATGTTCTTCAAGCACTTTCTCTTGTTCATTCACATCGATTTGGTTTTCCACGTTATCTCTAACGTTTTAGATAGATATATATAACTCATAGTGTGCATCACAAATATAATAAAAACAGAAAACAGTACACACTTGGACTAGACGTACCTAGTCCAAGTGTTCAATTAACACAAGACAGTAAATACAGTGAAGTACAATGTACTTATAAATCTAATAATTACACTGGGAGATTCTTAGGTCAACTCGTAGATACATATTTTGCTAATACGATTGTGAGTCTTTTTTTGTTAGGGTTCCATACTCAAAAGGTCAAACGGAACCCTACTACCTGTCTCTCACCAGGATGTATCACAAGAACCATAATAGAAAATAACATAAGACGCAAAATGGCGCTCAACTGAGTAAAATCTTTTTCACTTTACAATTTTATTTAACTCGACACTGGCAAATTTCAGCTTCAAGCGCAAAGTCCAATTACAAGAAACTGAACTGAACTGAACCATAATAGACATAGAGTTGAAATTTTTAGGGATGATGTGTTTTTGTTTCCACTATAACAACAAATACAACATAAAATATATCGGGCCTTCCATACACTAAAAGTCATTTTTACAAAGTTTAATAACGTTGCGCGATGTCAAATTCTAGTCCAAAATCGAAGGTAGCCGCCTGCTATTGTTATCTGGAAATCTATGAAGGAGACGTAATGATTTTTATTTATAATTAAATATTAAATAATCTCTATCGTTAAGTCTATAAACACGAGCCTACCACCCGCCCTGTTAACGCCGTGGTCCACGCGTGTTGATAATTCGGTCACTAAATGTCTAATACTACATTCAGGGTAAACTAATTTATGTATCTTCTCTTCTCTGTTGGAATTCTATTTCTATGTTTTCTTCAAAAATACGTTTCCGTTAACTATAATTCATTAATCTTTTTTACCCTTTCAGAGTTTACTATTGATTTATATTATCGTGTTTCTTTTTGAATAAATATCTAGACTATGTCGTGATCACGGCGCTCGCAATATCGTCAAATATCAGAAAACTCAATAAGAGATAAATCATTGTATGCTACCAGAAGGCTATTTTGACCAATTAGGAATAATATCTCTAGTGATTTGAGATAAATACGATGTTTATTTAAATAATCAAAAAAACCTTTTAAATATTCTAATTTTAAGTTATCTTAGTTTCAAATTTTCAGAAACGAAATAATTAAATGAAACGTGATTTTTAAATTCAATGCTTCGTGGATACAAGATGGACTGTCAGAGATAAGTTGCAACACGACTGAAAGTGTAATATTAGATATAATACATATTATAATGATGAATGAATATATATACAGTCATAATAACTGTAAACACTTCACGCTGAAACCTAATCACTGATATTTTTTATTACGTGAATTGATGTTTTTGTTCTTACGACATGATTTGTATGTTTTGTGTATTCTAAATGAACTACATTATGTAAAATTTAGGTTAAATTGTAAATTTTGATATAAGTATGATTAACATTTTTATTATATTATATTAGCGGCCGCTCCGGCTTCGCACGGGTTTTATTAATTTTTTTTCCCCTGCAATTATTCGATTTTTTCTCGACATTTAAACCTTTCCTAGACACGAACATTTCAAGAATAAGATAACATTTATCCGTTCAGCCATTCTCGAGTTTTAGTGAGACTAACTAACAATTCATTTTTATATACATTATATACCTCTAGATCATCAGGTGAGATTGTGGTCAAAAGAAAGCTTATCTAAAATAAAAATGAAATAAAATAAATCTATAGGTAATAAATAAGTTTGTTTGTTGGAACTCGCTAATCTCAAGCCCGATTTGAATAATTATTTCACTATTAAATAGCCTATTAACTTTATACCTGCGGTAAAATACGTCGTTGCTACGGGAAAATCCATAGAAAAAAGCGTGACAACGCCGTGGTGTTACAAGCTAGTAAAATATAAAACAAAGATGGGTTTTCATACTTATATATTATAACTCCAGAAGAGTTAAAGTCATTCATGGTTATTGATTTGTTTAATTTATCTCCGTTCTGAATAGTTTAAACAGGTTCTATTGCTTTTGAAATATTTTGGCGTCGCATTCAGAAATTTATATCAGGCTCCTAAAATAAGTAACCGTTCCTTGTAATTGAATAAAGTTTATATGATAAAATAATAATAGAGACTTTTAGGAAAGTTGGTGGCAAACAGCTTTGGATAGAGAATGTTGGAGGGAGTTGGGGGAGGCCTTTGCCCAGTAGAGGCATTCTGTAAAAAATCACATTTGAACTCGAATTCACTCAAGTGAACTAGCTCACTTCGAACGCAAACCCACTTCACCTTGAAATGGTATTCTGTATAAGTTTAGAAGCACAAGTGATGTGAAGTGAGAATCTAAATGAGCTAGGGATTGAACCTACACGTTACCGCTATTATCGACAAATCGATTTAATTTAATCGACAATTTTTTTGGGTTTTTATACTATAAAACGAATGAAAATTAATTCTTTTTGTAATAATATGTCAATTAAAGGTCGAAAATATTATTATAATTGCGTAAAATGAATGAAATGATAAAGAATAAATAGTTGTAAATTTGTTTGGTGGAATAGGCACTGAGTCTTTGCCTCATTCGTTGTGTCAGTGTCAATGTCAAAAGTTGGATATTTGTTTTGTTTGTTTACTTTACTGTGAAATCATATAGGTAATACAAAGTCCAATTACAAGAAACTGAAATCTTACATAGAATTTGGTTATTGAGTGAATATTACAGAGAAGATGAAGTAAGTACAATTAGGTACCGTAGACGGACATTGATACCGCCATCACCACGATCACAGCGGCGATCTCAGTTGACCAGCACTACCGACAGATTTATGAGGCTGGAAGACCAGCGATTAGAGCTAGAACGCCGGAATACCGACATTTTGGAGGCTGTTGCATCTGGAATTCAAAGCCAAATAGAGCACCTGTCCGAGGCAAATAGGGCCATCGCATCGGCACTTACTTTGGATCGCAGAGGCTCGTAGAATGTTATCAGAGGGGAGGTTTTAAAATAAACGATATATTTAGCATTAAAGTGTTTTTATTTTAATGTAAATTGCGAGCGCGCCACAAACTACTTATTAGGTCTTCTCTACTTGACTGGCCAATTACAATTTCACTTTGAGCATGGTGTAGCGTGGCATGGTCGAGATTATTATTGTAATAGCCTTCAGGAGTCCCCTATTTGGCGTTGGGCACAGGTGTCATTAAATATGAACACTGTGCATATCCAGAATACCCTAGAAAGTAAATAATTGTATTTTATAACTTCACACTATTTTTAATATATAAATTATACATTACTAAGTAAGACTATACATGTTGTATAGTCTTACTTAGCAAATAAACAGTTTCATTAGCATTCACCAAATCCTTTAAATGTGTCTTAATAACAATGTTATTAAAAATAAAGCTGTCATGTGCTGCACCCGCATATGTTGAATCAACATGCAAAACATTGAGATCCGCATCAGTAATCTAAAAACAAAAATATTTAGTTTATACTGTTAAGTAGCAGCTAGGTGTAGGTACTTGTTTAATTAATTCAAGATAGAAAATAACCTACCAAGAGAATATTCCTTGAATTGTTTCATTTAGTACCACTCTTTTTTGTCTCATCATTTTCCTTAAGCCTCACCATGGCAAAAAAAATTCCATCTACACATCCAATAACCCCTGGGGATCTTAAATTTTTCATGAACTCTGAAAAGAAATAAAAATTAGTGAATGGGTCTCCGTTAAAGGGGTGGCGTTTTTTACCTACCTACTTATATAAATTTTATTTGTTGCTTATATAAACCTTTCTTTTAATTGTTATCTTTCTTCAATATTTTGTGGAAATTGTATATACTTTCTCACAATACTAGGGTGACATAGGGTTTCAACTATCCCATGAATGCAACGGGATGCCATTGGTTGAGATTTATATCTCTGCCTAGTATTAGTGCCTAGTATTTGAATTTATTAGTTATCAGAGATTTTATTTCAGTTGCTGTACACAGCAACTGAAACATTAAATATAATTCAAAGTCTGTTTGTGATCTGTCCACTAATGAATTCAAAATTAAACTTAATGACATATTATTAAAAAAAGCATATTATTACATTGATGATTTTATTAATGACCATACTTTTGAATGAATTTGACATAAATTAATTGTTAGTTGAATTGAATAATTATTTTATGACATTTAATGAGTAATAATACATTTTATTTTATAATTTGTATAATTGTATTAACTGTTATTTATAATGTTTGTATGCTCCTGTAGCAGAATTAATTGTACTCTAAACTAGTCTTATTACCTGACTCTATGTAACTGTAATTAATTCACAAACAATAAATGATTATTACTGAAAATATGTAGGTAGTACACAGTCATAGACCGGTTCCGGCTTACAAATAGGACCCCTCCATTTCTGTATTTTATTGGAAAATCAAAAGCTATATCATCTTAGGTACCTAGTTTCTTTTTCTTTTCTACCTTTCTTACGTAGGTAACCATTTACATAAATTATTTTAACTAGTCTGTAAAACAAGTAAATAAAGAGTTGGTAGGTAGTCGTATAATAGGTAGGTAACCTTAGTTATCCACTTACCTTTTCCTTCGTCGAAAGGCGTCTACGTGGTCTGCGAGAACTTGGAACTAAAGTATTTATTTCCAATAGCAAATTTTCAATCAACTCCCGGAATAATCGATTTATTGCTACATAATTTTCATTCCTGTTAAATATTGTTACACGTCTAAAATGTTCGGCTTGGCGTCCGCTAGTATTAATGTCTAGCTTGTTAGATTCTGTGAGTAAACTAATAAAAACCAATAACCGAGACATTCGTGTAAAAAACTAGACCAAGTACTAGACTAAAAACCAAATTCGATCGCTCCTTTGTAACTTTTTATTTGACAAGTGAGTTCGAGTTTGAAGTATCGAGATGATGCGGGATTTTTTTACAGAATGCCAACTACACGTCAATCCTTAGCGTAAATGTCAAAATCTCACTTAATTTAGTTCATTTCATTAGCACGCTCGCCACTAAGGCGCTACAGGCGCTATCGAGTTTTACAGAATGCAAAACTGTAAATTCACCGCGGATTCAGCTTAGTAAGGATCGAAATGAGTTTACAGAATGCGCCTACAGTAGTGGGACAACATAGGCTAATAAAAAAAATAAAAAATATAAAACAACGAGGTAATTATGCATCCTTTTGAGCATTTATTACAAGTATTATAAGGTTGCTTAACTTTAAGGACCCTAATCCGAACTAGATTTCTCGATAACAGTAAAATTTGAAAACTTCAAAACGCACAACTAATTTACCATCTATGAGATACAGCCGGGTGACGACCTAGTGAAAGGGGTCGATTTCAGCCTTTGGATACCTTCGGAACCCTAAAAATCTTACCTAAACACTCGACAAAGACTACCCAGACCTTGAAAACTCACCCAGAAAGGTCTGCAAGCCATAATTGTCACATTTGTAATGCGACACTTAAACAAGTAAACGTTTCAACGAAGAATTCTGTGTTCTCCAAACAATAGAACGAAATTGCACAGTAATGAAAACAAATAGGTTTTCAACAACCACAAAAGCACGACCGAGCAATTATTAGATTTAATTGCCCATTCTAGATAGTATTAGATTTCTACTTTCACAGCGTAGGTAGGTACTTACTTAAATCAACCACACTAATTACAATTGATTTCAATCTAGTTTTGTCGTGAGTACTTTGGGTGCTTTCAGCATTGCGATCTCGTATAAGATAGTTCTTATGTTTAAGCTTCGATCACAAAATGTAATCACATAAACTTCATTAACGCTGCATAAAGCTAAGCGTCCACGTGTTATCCGTACGCAATGGACGCATCTCATCAAACGAATATATTTAAGTATATGTCAATTGTGTATAAATAATATAAATAGACATAAATACGTGAACTACCATGTCCAAAAGTTAAATAAAGATTTGCATTTTAATATTTGTTGATATCGGCCGCGTTCGGATTCCCGACGATAAGAATTAGCATGTGAATTGACGATGCCAGCACATTCATATTTTCGTAGTGAGCGCACGTGTGGAGTCTGTGAGGATGGAGGAAAGCGATGAAGAACAATTTGTCGTATATTCAATAGGACATCTTAATAATTAAATAAATAAATAATAAGTAAATAATTATTTCCGGACAATCTACACAACAACATTTAGCCCCGTGGTAAGCTCTAAGCTTGTGTTACGGGTACCAGATATCTGATATACTTAATATAATATACATACATATATAGATATTTTTATTATATTAAACACCCATGGACTATGGAATATAGTAATCAAATCCTATTTCCTGATTTCCGCGCGGGGTGCGTTCACTAATAATTCTGAGCATTTGCAACAAAGTATTACAAATTACATCATCGGCACGCGTCTCAAAAGTTTCCTCTCGGTGCAACGGTGTCGGCATTGGCGATGTGCGATAAGTACGATGCGGACAGGTGGATTCTTAGCTTAAATATCGTTCTTTAATTAGGATGTAATCGGTACTAATAAATGATCAACAGTTTGTTTAAATCTCTATAAAGTAGATTTGACTGGAGATACCATGCTTATTTTTATAACCTTCTTGGAAAAATAACAATATTTATGTTCCTTTTTATTAATTTAAGTTTATTACGATTGATATGTCATGATTCAGAATAGTTTTACAGACTTCTCATTGCACGCTTCATAACTCTTATTTACATAGATACGTAATATAGGTACGATATAGGTATAACCTATTAACGTAATATAGATAATTTTGCACATCACTGGAGGAAACAAAACACGTAGTATTATATGGCTACTGCTGGACATAGGTCTCCCTCAAAGATTTCCAGTAATTTGGCTAGCAGCGGCCTGGGCCCGCGGCCTTTACTGGGCCTTATAATGTATTATTCTGGCTTAAAAACTCTTTGCACTATTCTCAGTAAAGTCGACTGAAAGTGAGCTATTACCCATAACATTTTGTTGTACCTTGCATTGACTCGTTGCTGGAAAGTCGGACCTCTATAGTGTACAGTACCTGCCTGCAGCTCCCTGATAAACAACAGATTTTTCTTGTAACAGTTTCTTATAACTTAATTGAATAACCACCACCCATACAAAGAGGATGCAACAAGAATAAGTCCGAGTCATACATATACATCGCAAAGTGATTTCATGGAGTGATCTCTTTGTATGGCTATTTTTATTATTAGGTACCAATCTTCCAGGTAGGTATGCTTTACTTTCGAATATATCTTAACATCAACAACATTGTACAAAAATAAATCTACCACTACGGATTCTTCCGTGTACCATAAATAAGAATGATTGGAATCCTTTCTCCAATCGAACTTTATAAAACATTTAACTGGCTGGGTTCGAATAATCCAAGCGATAACTAATTGACAGCTAAATCGTGTTCAGCCAGATTGTTCAATTATGAACGAGATTGTTCAGTGAACAAGCTTTTAACCAAATTAACATTTAATTGGTGTTTACATGGAACTTATCTGGAGATAAATCATTTTGTAATTTGAAAGCTTGATTGTACAGTCCGTTTAGTTCAATTAGAGGCTGAATTAAGAGTACGTACCTATCTAACTTCACTATAGTTTGCATCAATAGCTAATTTTTTTTAATATTTTGCAGAAAAATTAAGATTTGAAATTAAGACATCCGTAATCTTCGCACAGTGGTTTATCACTTATTAAAAATCAATTAAGAATAGTTCAAATTACTTATCTTAAAATGCATGCAGAATTTTCTCAAAAATATAAGAACTATGCTTAGGCACAGATACAATATTGTTTTATCTGTGGTGTGGGTGAGGAATGCGCACGCTAAGAATACGGTGGTCATTTCGGGGATAAACAAAAATTTTATTAATTATGGACATCACGTTGCATAATAATACGAGTGTTTACTACTGGTCATGTTATTTTACAAACAGTCCAAATAAACACAACTTTGTTTTTATTATAAAAAAAATTAAAAGATTTTTTATCGTTCTAAAATCGATGGCCTAAGTAAGAACAGATCTTCATAGCTACAGTTTCAGATCGGAAATTCATGTTACACCCTGTAGGTATTTATTGATATCATATTTTTTAAGGTTCCGTACCCAAAGGTTACGGAACCTATTGTTTCATTGTACCTATTGTTTTAAAAACGGGACCCTATTGTTTCATACTCGCAAATTAGTTGTATGTGCACCATGATAGCTAGAGAGTTTAAATTTTGAGTACTAATGTAAGACTCACTCACATCAGACACACATGTTTAGCTGTCCTCACGTTCTTTGGTCACGTATGCCGCCGAGGGGAGGTGGCTATCGAGCGACTTGTGGCCCAGGGGAAGGTTGAGGGCACCAGGCCACGAGGAAGATCCCCTATGAGATGGACCGACCAGATAAAAGCGGCGATAAGTGGCTCATCATCACTGCATGAATGCACCAGGAAGGCGGCCATCAGAGAAGAGTGGCGGCGTGTTGTGAAGCTTGCCACCAACACCTGAAATGATGACCACGACCACTCTGTCAAGAGTGCAACCGAAGAAGAAGAATGTAAGACTGAAATAATTTTTAAAATTGGACTCGTAGTTCCTGTTATTGGCGCGTTCTATCAACTGAACTCTGTAGCCTTATAATATTAATTTGGAAGTACCTAATAGATTTCTGCTTATTACTTAAACAGGTAGTGGGTGCCACCGCTCCACTTCAGTAGTCCTTGAGGGCATGACATTTACCACAATGTAGCTGATGGATGTAGAACATCTGGGCTAAATAGCATTTTGTATGCGAACCTCATGTTTTTAAAACCGCCGTGCTTTTCAGGACAAGATTCCAATAGAGTTGTGTTAACTTAATTTTTGATTTTTTTAATTTATATAAAACACAAATTGCTACGAGTAATAATTTAATAGGCATGATGACTACATATTAAAATAGGTATCTTGTTTGGTTCGTCTGTTAGCCCCTCCAAAGAACTGGACACCTATTTTTCGAAACAACAAAAAATGCCAAAAACTTTTATTTCCTTAGAAGCATGGGACATACATGGACATGTCAACTTAAAGTACATTATTTATAAACTTAAAAAAATAAAATTAAAAATATAAATAACGTTTTCTTTGACTTGACAGTTCGCTTAATTTTTTTACCGTAGTAACTTATTATTCTACTAGCAGCCCGCCCCGGCGTCGCACGGGTTTAAAATTTTCCCGGAAATTATTCGAATTTTTCTCGCCGTAAAAACCATCCTATCTCTCAAGTTGGATCGAACTGCACATGGTGTGCGAATTTTATTATAATCGGTTAAGTGGTTTAGGAGTCCATTGAGGACAAACATTGTGACACGAGATTTATATAAATTAAGATGACTGAGTTAATAAGGGGATAGAACAACACAGCCTTATCATTTTAATGATTTTGCAAGCATCAAAGTGTATTCAGTGTATCATCTTGATTAAAAATACTTGTAAAATATTTTTAAATAATCTAAATGACGGATTCATTATTTTTTTAGTAATTACCCTAATTGTGTTGTGTCTAGTGTCCTCATCTCCTCCCATAAGCGCCGTAGAACATATCCAAGGGAATTGAAGGGAAGATGGGACGCGTTCCATTTGTTTCCATTCCAATTCTTGCAACTAAACACCAAATATGGCGACCTAATCCTGTTACCAGCTGTCTGCTAAAAGTAGCGAGTATCTATGGCAGTCTCATTTCGATGTATATATACGAATAATAATCTATAGGTACTAATATTATAAAGATGAAAAGGTTGTTTATTTCTTTGAAAGCGCTTAGTTCAGAAACTACGATTTGAATATAATTATTTTACTGTTATAGCTTAATTATCAAGGAAGGCTACAAATAAAATATTTTTTGTGAAATGTCTGCCCCTATTTTGAGACAATACTTATCTACAGGTTATTTCGGAAAAAAATGTGGTATTTGTCAAATTATTCTACTTTTAAATACATTCCAAGCATGCTTTATCGAAATCCAGGCATGCATTATCGAATTACATTTTGTTCTTAGGTGGAAATAATATACTTTTTTTTTTAATATTTTATTATGCTGATTTGATATATAATTTAATATTATATTTTGCTGTGTAACTCAACGGTCAATGTACATAATTTAATGTAATCTTTGTAATACCGAGTGCCTCTCCACAGCAGTCTCCGATGACATCTCTGGCGTGAATCCCGTCCATTACCGACAATCGCACTTCGTTAGCCCAGCGCACCTCGCACACCTACAACGCCTATTATCCTCTGCACTTATCCCTACCGTGCCTCGCAAATACACCAGCATTACTGAAACTTTCACAGAATTATGGTCCTTAGCGCGCTAAATTCCTCAATCGTTTGACATGTTCACTCCAATATCTGTTCGTTATTCAAACTTTGAGCTTCCATGAAAATACTGTGTGTTGTTCAATAATGGTCCTTGCGTCTATTCAGTTAAGATTTTATAAAATACTTTTTGAGTTACTTTAGGTTTTGCATTTGGAATGACCACCCACCGTTCGATGGTGTTCGATTTTCAAACACATAGAATTAGAATTCTCACAGAACCTGGTGAAGTCAGTGTCAAAAACAATTTATTTTTATCTTCTGCCAGTGCCCATGTAAATATTTTTCTGCCTAAAAATATACGTTTTCGTGGTTAAAAGTAGTCAATGTGCTAATCTAAAATAATAAAATATTTTCATGACATCCTTTGAAACACATATATCTATATCCTTTGAAATTCCTTACACGTGACCTCCGGGTGAAAGAAGAGCTAAGAACAGTGTCTGGTGGTAGGCTTCGGCCGCGGCTTGTCACCACGTCACCACCCTCCGGGCTTTGCCAGTGCGTAAAACGATTTTTTAGTCTTTCGTTATGTGGTCCGGAGAAGCCAAGTACTTTCTAGGTGTTCATGCTCCATCTTAGACTACATCGTCACTTTACATCAGGCGAGATTGTGGTCAAATGAAGGCCTATAAGAAAATATCACATCTACGAGAAGCCCTTGATTTTTTATCGCGATATAACGTATTATGGCCTGACAACGTTTACAGGGTCCGCTATTTATTATATAAATCTGTAAGTGTACTATATAATCATATTTTATCTTAAACCCTATGGTTAGCTATCTTTATCCATATAGATAACTGATATCGCCCTAATAAAGATCAGTGGCACATAAAACATAGCTTTAAATTTTCTTTATAATCTTCGACTATGGCTTTTTATTGTTGTGAATTATTTATTATATTAGAGTATCTTACGTGTGCTATAGCTATAGCCAAAGATACTTATATAAATAACTACACAATGATTATTATAATCGGACTAGTAGTTCCTGAGAATGGCACGTTTTAAGTAACAAACAAATTCTTCAGCTAAATTATATTAGTAAACATTGATAGTATAGATAGAAAACACAATAAATATTATAAAAACACAGTAAAATAGAATAAAATTTACAAATTACCACTAAAAGTATAAAATTATATACAGTTAACCTGCCTAAAAGCATTCTAAAAGTGCCCATAATTATTTACTATTACCTCGAGTTTCAATTACAATGTGAAAGGAATTAAAAGTTACAAATACGACAGGCAGCGAAGTAAACTGCCTGTATCGGTTACTGCATCGCATAAAACGGTATCGTCTAATAATCTGTGCGCCCACGCATCCATTTGTGCTCCTACCGGCTACTTATGCGAATTTTAGTGTTTGTTTTACTTTAAGTCGAAAATGTTTCTGTAATCTTGAGTTATATGTACTTTACTTATAAAACTGCTAATATCGCTTTTAGCGATAAGGCCGCCGATTGTATCACTTGTAACTTGTTACTGTTTTTTTGTAATTTAGTACGAAATATGGTGTTCATTAAAGTTGTTATATCTTCTTTATATATATAATTATTCTGTGAGTGTGTATGTCACTGAACTTCTCTCAAACGACTGGACCGATTTTGATGAAATTTTTTGCGTATGTTCAAGAGGATCTGGGAATGGTTTAGATTCACAATACGGTCAACTGGATATTGTTTTTTGAGACGTGGGACAGGACAACGACTGTCGGGTCGACTAGTATCTATCTATAATAAAAAATCAAATCAAATATGTTTCCTACGTTTCCACTATTCTGTTTGTGATAATAATTATTTCCTGTTATCCCTCAGCAGGGAAATAGCGCTCTTTGAAGGATTCTGTGGACTCACTGGACTCGATATTATGCTGTGTCAAATGCTGCCTGGGAGAGTTCGCTTTTAGTGATATGGTCACCCGTTGTTTTATTCTATCCTATGCACATTTCAAATGTCAAAAATTAGAACGCTCGCATTTTTGAATGTAAACTTTTTAACGATTTATAACTTATAAAAAATTATAGCATCTAAACTTGAGATGGGGTTGGAAATAAATGATAGAAACTATATAAATAAAGTTAGGTTTAAACGGCAAATACACGATTGGTTCCGACGACAAACCGATAGTCTGTCTATCTATGGTCACCTGACCAAAGACAATCGTTTCATTTCATTTAAAAATTTCGTGTTCTTTGTCGGTGGTCACTTCTGATGGCATGTGCTAGACGGTCGGATTCGGTCATGGACGCGATGATGTCATTTTGAGCAACAAAATAATCACGTTTTTTTTTCTTGCAAACGAGAAACTTATAGTAATTTTGTTTGGTTTTTGTTAAAGAAACTTAAAATCCAGCCATCTTTTTGCGAAAAAGGTCTTATTTAGAGATTACTATTCATAATAATGCCTGTCACTTCATTTGACAATAAAATATCTATACATGTATGTGTTTATTATATTAAGTAAATCAGATATCTAGTACCCGTAACACAAGCTTTAAGGCTTACCACGATGCTAGATGTTATTGAGTGGCTTGTCCGGAATTTCTTTTTTTTATTAAAGATGCTTAATTATCTACATGCCAGTTTCCTCACGATGCTTGCCTTCACCGTTAAGCACGTGTTTTAAAGCCCACATAATTTTTTCGAGAAGAAAAATCCAGTGGTATATGGCGGCGTTCGAACCCATGACCTCCGGAATGAAAGTCGAGTGTGCTCCACTTAGCCAACAGCCAACACCTAAAACCCACAAATATATTTTTACAGAATTCTCGCTAATACATTAGCGTAACTTTAATTACATACTTAGCGACCACAAATATATACAATTCGATTAAAATAAACAAACAATAATATGCAACAACGCTTTTATGAATTCATTTTGTAATCTATACAAAATATTAAATGATTACTTTAGATAGCTGGAGGCACGAAATGTGTCTCGGACATTTTTTATTAAAAGTACCAAATACAGGTAATTTGCCATTAAGGCTCACCTGCGTAATTATACTTTAATCGTATATTTTTAAAAGTAGATGACATTAAAAATTCTGTAATTGCCATAAAATATGTCAAGCAGCTCTCAGGTCTGTCAGTGTAAAGCACGCCTTAGGCTATAAACAATAGTTGTGTCAGAGGTAATGAATTGCTGGCCTACCGAAAGTTTTACACGGAGTGACTAATTTATGGATAAGCTTACTTAAAGTGTTTGTATTGTATTAGACTTTTTAGTGTCAATTTATTTGAAACTAGCATAGCCCGCGTTATAATCGATTTCCCCGCAAAATGTATATCTGTCCGCGATAAAAAGCCTATGTCCTATTCCAAGATATAATCTTAACCATTCCAACAACCTTCATAGGTCGTTATTCTGATTGTATTTGTTATTTAGAGAAAAATGAACCTTATCAGTAACCCTTTCAATCTGCATCATAAAATACAGCACATTATTTTTTGTCACATTTGACCAGTTCGAGTCCCGACTGAGGCAAGCGATTTTTCATAAATGCTTAAATGCAGTATTTATTGTTTTTAAAAACAAAGGAAAGTCTCTCTTACACAAAATGTGCTATTTACAATATTTAAGGTAGTTGCCATCCATGTGGCATTCGATTTTTCCACCCTGTGTATTTGATCCTGAAAAAAAAAAGTATTATTCTACGATCTACGATACAGTTTTGGATTCTACGGTTGTCTGGAAGATATTGCTTTGAGCAATTATTTTATTGGTTTGGTTATTGTATTGTTTCTTGGTTTGGTGTGTGAAAATAATTCATCTATCTTCCATCTGGAATCCATCTATCCATTTATCTTTTTCAGGTTAGTTGGTTGATAATGCTATAATAATAATAATAAATCATTTATTTCAGGCATCTAAGGCCAATATAAACATATACCTTATAGACTAACTTACATAAAACTATAAATCTTATAAACTATAGTGTCAGCATCGTGGATCATCTGTTACGGCGGTGTCGCCTTGCAGTGTAGGCGACCGATGAACCGTCGAAACTTGACCCCTTGCGGCCAAAACTGCTCATTCAGGAACGTCGACAGATGTTGAGTTGGAATCCGCACCATAAATGAACCGAAGCTCACATTTCTGCGAGATTCCAACCTTTCGACGCAAACCAAAAATATATCATTACAGCATTATTAGCAGCTATAGCATTAAGCTTTTTTTTTTTGTACCATAACTGTATAAATAAAGTGTTAAATAATATAATCGTGTTAAAAATGACTTTAAAATCACGCAAGCGCAGATAAAACTTCGCAACCATATTTTCATGCCAACATAATAGTACAAATTTGTCATAATGCTGCCCTTTGTGAGAATATGTTTAGGATGGATTTCCTATTAAAATCGAATAACATATATTCAATTATAATATAAAAGAATAAGGAATAGCTATGACAACACTTTATTTACTCCACGTCGTCGCAGTAATTTCACTATAATAATTTGTTAGCAGCAGTACACTCAATAATCACTTCAAATTGATATTTCCATCTTTACTGCCCATTTGTCAATGTCCGTCGGATTTTATGGGTCTTAAGTAAACCCGAGTAAATTGAATATAAATTACGCAAGCACATTTCAACTGTTTTAGTGTTAAATAAATTTACAGTGGGGCTGTGAATCTTCAGCGTCCTGCGCGCCTTTCCGTCGCATTCTCGAACCAGGGGGCCGCGGCCGGGCGCGCCGAACGCTCTGACCAGTGAGAGGTTCAAGTTTTCCAAGTATTTGACATGACAAGTTCAATTGATCTCAACACAAAAATCAAGTAAATAAAAAGATAAAGTGAGTAGTGAGTAAAATTAATTTTAATATCTCATTGATATCAGATTTACATTATACATTGTTCCTACGACCGTTTTCAATCAACACACAAACAAACATTTATGTTTAATAATTTTAGAGCTCTCAGACTAATTGATGAATACCTTGCTCGGAATAAAATAACGAAATAAATAAAATAAATATAAATAAATCTTTTTTCTTTCAATCTTTAAGGACTGTTCACAGGATTTTTAGGACCAGATTACACTACACCATCTCCCTTCCATTCAAGGACAAACAGACGACGGAAGATTACCATCCTTATTAAGTGGGTATTCCGTCCACTCGCACTTAGCGATTCTCATCCACCTTCATAATTCCCACGGCAATGGTTTGTAATTCGTTCCCTGCTGCTGAATTTACTAATAACAACAACCTAAGTGTCTTCAAGACAAGAGTGACATCTACCATCAGGTGAGATTGTGGACAAATATAGTTGATTTGACCCCCAAAACAAGTGATCGGCTGTCAGCTTGTGAAATGTTGACGAACATTTAATTGAGAACCTAATTATTACCGCGCTCCGATAATCTGAAGTTTTCTCTTATTTAAAACCCCTTAATAAATATAACCAAAACTAACAACGCAAGCAAAGCTACATGTAAAAACATATCCCAGTCAAATAAACGGAGCTATTCTATTCAGATATTGTTCATCTTATCTCGCAACATTCTAACACGACATCCAGTGGCGCCGAACACAAATTAAGGTAAACAACAACTAATGCCTAAATAGAGCACCTAATTCCACTGTATTGTTGCAGTACAACTATGAGTCAGTAAAGTGGTATTACGGTCGTAAATTTAATCAATTTTACAGTTCAGACAATTTTGCGAGACTGCTTCTAATGTTTCTTCTAAGGATTGATTAGAAGGTGCGGTCGAATCTTTTAAATCTGTTTCATCATAATTACAGTAAGCCGCTGATGGAAAACAGCCTCAATCATAGAGTTAGTTTTGATAAGCAGGGAGGGTAAGATTTGGTGTTGTTTTCCAAGAAAACTCTGATCCCGAATGCCGCTGCAGATTTTTTTATATTTGAGTAGATTTTACCAGCTTAAGCTTTTAGCTTCTTCTGCGTGATTTTGCTGAGTTATTTTTAAGTGATAAATTGTAATCTATCTCTTTCACTACAGGACGAGCCGACGCCAATCATTATATAGTGGACCTACATTAATTATTTATCAGAAAAAAAACTAATCAGAGCTTGTACTATGGGTGACTGATATACTACATAGATACTTTTTTAAATAAAACACATGTTTTTTTATACAAATCATTTTTA
Organism: Gymnoscelis rufifasciata; assembly: GCA_929108375.1. Classification (NCBI taxonomy): domain Eukaryota; kingdom Metazoa; phylum Arthropoda; class Insecta; order Lepidoptera; family Geometridae; genus Gymnoscelis; species Gymnoscelis rufifasciata. The sequence goes on from OV815311.1 coordinate 14,167,997, forward strand.
TAGTTCTTCATGGAATTGGAATAAGCACCCTGTTGCTTGGTTCCGTTACGTGATCGCGGCATAATTTTAGTCTTCGATTTTTCTCATTTTTAAACTGCAAATTAATTACTTATGAAGTTATTTACAGTGCACAGCGCAGACCCCTAAAACACCGCAATCTTTTAACAAGTCAATCAATTATTTCCACTAATTGGCTTGTACAATCAGAGCATGATAACCCTCGACTCGCTAGTAGTTGGCGGTTGCCTCAACTTCCCGATGAAGCTGTGGTTCTCCGTGCTGGTCTGCCTCGGCCATGTCGCCTGGATGGACGGCTACTTCGTCGGAGCTGGACGTAAGATCATCGTTCGTTAATTGTAATTAATTAATGGTAATTTGTTGTTTTAGCCTCATTATTATGGTTTTAGCGTCTGCCCTGAGGCCCTTTTCATGATTTATATAACGTCAAAAACTGTTGTGTGCTTAGGATCGGATTTTGGATACTTTACCATCGTGTTGTATGCAATAGGAGCAGTTTGAATATTTGTTATTTCTTATTTTACAATTTTATTGCAACGCATTTCTATATGATTTTATGTTATGCTCATACACAAAAGTATCCATCTTTTAAAGCTGTGCTGTGCTAGTAAATGAAATACGAAAGAAAGTTACTAAAAATAAAAAACAAAAACCTTTGATTCAAACCAAAAACTTGTTAAAATTTTGTGGTTATTTTTTGTCTGCCTAAAATCCGGGTCCGTGGTTGTGTTGTGCTTATTAAATAGTAAATTTTTTTACAAATCGTTTTTTTAAATCTGCAAACAAAACTTAATTAATAATATATATTATGTAATATATTTCTGTAGTAAACGTCCGCTTCGCCCAAATGCTGTACACGGACAGCAAGTACCAGGTCCTCCGAGAAGACATGGTGAAGGCCAACACCAGAAATCTGGTGTACCACTGCCGAGCCGACAAATCCGACTGTGACGCGGCGCTGGCGAAGATGCGCTACAAGGCCAGCAAACACTTCTATGCGCTGGCCAAAGCCGTGGTCGACTATGTCAAGAATAAGCGACAGGCTAGACCCACAGGATATGTCGGTAAGGCCTTTTATATCTACGGCAAAATAGCTATGGCCGACTTTGATAGATAAATAAAAATAAATAAATATTTCCGGACTACTCACACAGCATCACCTAACCCCAAACTAAGCAGAGCTTGTACTATGGGTTATGTTAGGTGACTGATATACTACATATAGATACATTTTTTTTTTGTAAATATATACATATGATACTTAGAAAACACCAATATGATAACATAGATATGCGTTAATAATGCCTGCCATACATGGGCTTGAAGCTACGACTGCAAAGGGTAGACGAACGTACACTAACCGCTCAAGCTTTCGATAGTTAATCTGTACCTAACCTTTTTGAAGTGAAACTTCTTTAGAATCGTTGTGATTTGAAACCGGATGCAACGGAAATGGAAATAAGATTGGCTTACCTGTCGGGTAAGCCAATCTGAAACGCTAACAAGGTTAAGCAACTTTGCGTGACGCCAGTACTTGGATGGGTGACCGCCCGAACAAAATCTCTTTGCATAGTATTTTTTTTTTGTTTTTTTTTTATTCTTCTTATTCTTTTGTCGATTTACTGAAGTTTCACTTATATCGTGTGTGAATCGCACACACACCTTTTTATGTCGATAGGAACAGCTACATTCTGCCAAGACAACATCTGTGTGCCCGACACCGACCCGCCCATAGTGCTCGGCGGCTGCTACTCGCTGGTGTCCTGCGGCGGGAACCAAACCTGGCACCTGGACGCCGTTGTCTACAAGAAGAGGAAGGGACGCTTCTCATAGACATTATTATAGACAAGATAACATGGTTTTAAAAATAAATGAAATTTGTTGTTTGCTTTTACGAATAGATCGCGGCTATGCGCTAGTGCAGATTTTTAAACTAGAAACGGGTAACATACGATATACTCAAAAAATGCCCTGCGAGTATACCCTGTGAAGGGGATAGTTTTAATAGTTTTCCAAAAATGCATGATTAGACGCTTTTGTACCCAAAACAGCTATTAAAATATTAAAAACCATGACAATTTAGTACTCAATTATTTTGAGTGCAAATTATACCTACGAAACTTCATTTAAAATGTTTCTGATAGACAAACCACTCAGCATCATCTAACCCAATTCAATTGTTTTTTATACTTACCATGGCTTTTTTACCAACAAAGACGTAAAAACAATTTAATTTTGAATTATTCTGTTGTTTAAAACTGCATAAATTAATAAATTAAATATTGCCTAACAATCCACACAGCTAAATCTAGCACCGTGGTAATCACTAAGCTTTTGTAACGGGTACTAGAAATCCGATAAGCTTACGTACTATTATCGATATTTTTTAACCGAATTAAAAAAAAAGGAAGTTTCTCAATTCGACCGTATATATGTATTTTTTTTTTATGTATGTCATTCCATTCCATTTCCATTTCAATTTGTCAATGTAAGGTCAATTTTATGGACCGATGAAAGTAATGTTTCAAACTGCGGCATTTTCAATAGAAAAAACTCGCATTATTGGTCAATTGACAATCCTCGCTTAACTACTGAAGTTAGAGCTCAGGTGCGATTCTCAATTAATGTGTGGTGTGGTATTCTTGGAGATCGGATCATTGGGCCATATTTTTACAGTGGAACCTTAAATGGACAGAGATATTTCTCCTTTGTACAAAACGATATGCCAAGTCTCTTAGAACCAATTCCAGACGATGAAAGAGGGTCGATAATTTTTCAACAAGATGGAGCAACTGCACATAATACAAATGTTGTAATGAATTTCTTACGAAACAATTATAGTGGCTTAATAGCCAATAATAGTGCAACCCCTTGGCCTGCCAGATCCCCGGATCTCACGCCTTGTGATTTCTTCCTATGGGGATTTGTCAAAGAAGAAGAAAGAAGAGTTACAGAATCGTGTTCGTCGTGCAATTGCTTTAATTACTCCGCAAATGTTACCTAAGGAAAGTTCATTTAGAAACTGTAAATAGAGCTCGTCGTTGTATTGCACAAGGAGGACGTCACTTCGAACATATGCTTTGAACACAAAATTTTGTACTTACTAAGAAATAAAATGTATGGCAGTGATAAATGTAATTTTTTTTGATATTTGTCGTTTTATTTTAAAAAAGTTATTAATGTCATTTTACTTATTAGGTAAAGTACTTTCGATATCAGTTTAAAGTTTTTTGATATCTGCAATAGTTACGGAATAATCGCCTGTGCACACTTAACGATTACACCCTGTATATAAAATTCTCGTGTCACAATGTTCGTTCCCGTACTCCTCCGAAACGGCTTGACCGATTCTCATGAAATTTTGTGAGCATATTAAGTAGGTCTGAGATCAATCGTACATTTTGCAAAACAACGTTTGCTGGGGTCAGCTATCAACCTGATTTTTGAATAAAAATCTGTCCAGTGCCTGTTTTATAATGTGCAAGCGATATATTTTTTTACTGTGCAAAGAAAAGGAGTTTATTTAGGAAATCATTAAGAACTCATTTTAAAATTAATTATATTTAGAAAAAAAAAATTATACTTAACGACCATAACACCTTCATGTAAGACAATCGAGACTATTTATTATTACACTAACGAACCGATAGGACTTTGCCCGCATACAAATGTTCATTCTAAAACTTCCTGTTTTAGCATTCTAATTGTTGTTGAAACTGCATTAAAATCCGTTCAATGGTTGAGGAGATCTAAGTTATGAAGCTGATGATGATGTCTTAGTTGATTTCGGCTATAGCACATGTGTCTCTAAGTAAAAAAGTACTGCACAAAAAAGTCCTATTATCATAGGTCCAACAATTTTAAAGATAACCCGAAAAAAATGACAGTTAAATATTGTAAACATTTTAATTTTTCTACATGTGCTGTAGTGTTTTTATTTTAATTTAATTTATTACAATATATCATATTCGTTTTTTTTCTCGCCTTATGCTCTAGACACACGACGACACTGACACTCATCACAAATGTCGACACTAGTGTAGATTGCATTGCCACAACAACTGCAACTAAGTGTCGCGGCAGTGGACACACACAGACATTCGATGTATACATTGAGTGTCTAATGTAAAGTGTCGCCGTGTGTCCCGACCATTATAAACCATCCTTGGACTTCTACGAACATGAAAAATAGAATTGGCCAAATTGGTCCGGGCGTTCGGTAAGCGCATAACTTATCAAAGTTATGCGCTTACCAACAAATTTGGTACCTATTCATATATTAATATATTTGATCACATATTATTCTTACCAGCACTTGACTCTTCCTATAGGCGTCCATCATTGTTAGATTAACCCACGACTGCAAAGAATAAATACTCGAAACAATTACGTTCGGTTTACATAAGATCCCATCTCGTAAAAAATTAGCAGAAAGCAAAAAAGCTTCGTCCACCTGTTTCATTGTGCGAAAACACGTATTGTTAACACTATCAGATATAGTGCAGGCGCTAAAGGTAGTTCAGTATGGAAAATGTGAAGACCGGTTACTATGCTTAAACACCAAACAATAAAAAAACATGTTGCCAGCGGCTGTTCTGGTCCCTTCAAAACAATTGGATATTGTCACTAAAACAATAGGGTAGATGGCTAAAAAAAACAAATTAATTCGTAAATTTTTCAGTCGATTTACTAGATATGTAACCCCCTGGCAAAATCAAAAATCATAATTTACAAGCTTTTCTGAGTTCAAATAGCAGAATGCGGTCCTCATATTTTGCACACTCAACTCCATCCAGCTCCCGAACTAAGGTTTTAAACAGATAGGTTTAAAAGACTCGCTGTGCCGGTTTTGTCAGATAAGATGGTACTGCGCTGACAGTAAGATGGAGATCTTCACGTTGGTTTTACTCTTTGGATATGTGACGGCTGTGATCAGGGAAAGTGTTATCATGAACAAGTGAGTTAAGTTCTGTGTTATATTATGTATATCTAGTAAATAGGTATGCCGCTTTCCTCTCGATGTTTATCTTTACCTTCTACGGTTTTAAAGCGCACATACAATTTTTAAGAAGAAAAATCCAGACGTTCGTTGCGGGGTTTGAACCTACGACGTTCACCTTCACCACGACATGTTCTGATAACTTTACAGAGTTTGAAGGACATGTGACATTTACCAGCCCGCACTTAATAATAATATAATATCTAATAATAATAATAGAATATTCCTGTAGGCCGCTTATGTAGCCGCAGCATAATAATAAGAAATGCCCTGTATTCATAAAAATATTTCACTTTTTATATCGGACTTATAAAAGGTTAATAGAATGTTTGATAAAGATCGTTATTCATAAACCTAAATGAATGCTAAACCTGTTTAATAACAGTTCAATAAAAGCTTTTCGCCCTTCGTTTATCTCTACAATGGTCGCAAAATAAGGCATAAATAGGCTTATTGTGTGTTTAAGCCAATTCCGGTTTATAAGCAAGAAATAACAGTTTTTATGAATACGAGCTATAAAAGTACAAAGCACTACTCTCAATCGCGGTCATAAATTCCGTCTCAAAAAGGGTTAAATAAAGTTTAGTTTCGATATATGTTTGCTTTTAATGTTTTACTATAACAGTTGCGCGAGTCCTGTGATATTGACTGATAATGAAGTATTATTTACCTGCTTTATGTATTTAAAGTACTTAATTGATACTGACAGGAATTGCTTCAGACGATTTACCCACGTAGGTACTCTATCTGTTAAGAATATTTGGCATTGAAAAATGTGGGCAAGAGGGGAGAATATTCCACAGACAAATCTAATTTCCAGATAGAAAACTAAATTTTACGATCAAGACTTTTGGGAAACTTGCTATTCAAAGTGTCAAAATTTCTTCTAACGTTGCAAAACTAAATTTTCGCTAAGTCTTGTACCATTTCAAATTTCAATTGTTGAAAACCATTTTATCATTTTGTTTGTAACGATTAATGATAATAAGAGTTCCAAAGTTAATACAACAATGATAATAAGAGTACATAATTTCGGCCAACTTTTTCCTTATATTTTGCTACATGTGAACATATCCGATGACGGCTGCATTCCAGACTCGCGAAGGTAAAGCCTGTAGGAGGCGTCGTCAAGTCAAAGTTCCTCGCGCTGACAGAACTGCCAATTCCCACTAAACATCCCAGTGGACGACGACACCTTGAAGACTGCACGGAGAAATATCATGGAGAAGAGGTCATCGAAGGCGGGAAAGTGGCCATGCTTGGAGAAGACTATTACGACTACGTAGCTAAGACGGTGGCTACGGTTATTTTCCCGGATCATATTGATCGTAAGTGTGACTTATGTGGTTGATTGTCTATGAATATTTTTTGGAGGTTTTGTCTGTTCACGTCCGTAAGTGGTAACCCTCTGAATCCTTACACGTGACCTCCGGGTGGTGCTAAGAACAGTCTCCGGTGGGAGGCTTCGGCCGCGGCTTGTCACCACCCTCCGGGCTGGGCCAGTGCGTGAAGCGATTTTTTCGTGTTTCGTAATGTGGCCCGGAGAAGCCATCTACATTCTAGGTCTTCATGTCCCATCTTAGACCACATCGTCACTTTACATCAGGTGAGATTGTGGTCAAATGAAGACGTATCAATCTTAAAAAAAAAAAAAAAATGTTGAAGTATTAAGACCAGATAAAAACTGTTTTAATCTCTTTTTTTTTTTGCTTTAGTTTACAAATGAGTTGTATTTAAAAAACGGAATAACTTCATTACAAAGAATTAACAATACGTATTCCATCATATTATGCCTGTAACCCTGGAACTGTAATGTCCCTTTTAAAAATTTCTATTAAATTAACAAACCGACTAGGCGACTGATCCATTCACTATGGATCAATTTGACTTATATTAAGTTTAGTTCTTACGTTCTACACGTTCATCGGCTTAAGATGCCGTAAAGTCAATTTTATAGGCGTTTCTCAATAAAATGATTCTAAATATCTTAGATTTAGTATAAGGAATATAGTGTAAATAATATCTGCCCATGACAGATTTATATCGGTTAATGGCAAAAGAAAATTATTATTATGTTAAATTAAATATGATCAACCTTATCCATTGCACAGAGCGTAAATAACTCAAAGAAAATTAGGTGCAGTTAAAACACCCATGTTTATACATTATTGTAGACATTATAGACAAGGATTAATAGTTAGCTAAGAAATCAATCCAATACAGCTAGCTGTTCCTTATTGTATTTCACATTTGTCAACTAAACGGTTTGAAGTTTTTTCAAGCTAAACCGCTTTATGCGATATTTCACATAAAGGTATATAAAATAGGTATATATAAAAAATATATCAAAAATAGGTTTATTTTTGATAAATTTAGCTATTATTCGGTTGTCCTTGTCGATTACACTGTCATTTGTATTTTATTTTATTTTTTTATGCTCGATAAGCCTTTATTTGACCACAATCTCACCTGGTGTAAAGTGACGATGTGGTCTTAGATGGGGCATGAATACCTAGAAGGCTGGCTTCTTCGGACCACGTTACGAAACACGAAAATATCGCTTCACGCACTAGCCCAGCCCGGAGGGTGGTGCCAAACCGCGCCCGAAGCCTATTACCACCTGCATTTGTTAGAAACGTTACAAATTCATGCTTTATAAAAAAGATTTGCTGTCTACTTGGCATAAGATAATTATACAGAAAGCATTGAACTTAGATTATCTTTGCACTTAAAAAACTAGGAGATCTATGAGAAAATAATTTTTGAATAACTCTTTAATTTAATATAATTGTCGACGTTAGTGGTGACTTTCGTAACTGTTCACGACAGTCTGACTTTCGCGACTAAGGATTTTGCTGGTTCGTTCCCCGTCGGGATCAGATTCTTTACGATGTAGGTACGCTTAGCAAAATGTTTTATTGCCCTACAAATTAATTACTGCGCTCGCCAAGCCTTCTGCCAGGTGTGGTGAGCTGGCTATGACATCGCTCTTTAATCTTTTTTTATCTTGGTAATGTGAACTGATACTCTTTTGCATACTTCACTATTATGTTTTTAGTGATTGTGAATTTATTCCATTTATGACTAAAAATATAGAAGAGATCGCTTTTAGTAATAAGGCCGCCGATTGTACTCCTAATAATTTACTCTTTCTTGTAATTTCGTCTCCAGGGAAGTTCTACGAAGTCACAACCCAGGAACCTTACCTCACCGTCGGTGTCATAGAAGCGATAGGGTACCACCCCACCACGCAGACCCCGAACGAGTGCGAGAGGATATACCAGGACTTCTTGGAGGAGCAGTATTCTGCAGCATCAGAAACTGAGTACTCCGAGGAGTCCCTGGAAATGGCCAGAATGCCGTACCTCCCCAAACCTGGACAAGAGTCCTCGTTTGAGAAGAAGTTGGATGAACTGTACAATGCCTAGGACGTATTCACATATAGCTAGTATAGATTTACAGCGAAAGTTTTGAGCTTTTTCACACTCATGGGTAAGACAGAGAAAGCGAATATCATAAACGAATATACTTCGGGTGTTCTCGGAGCTTTTCGTCATGATTCTGTAACGGCTATTTTATAAATAGGTAATGAACAATCATAAATAGGATATTCCTGAATTGACAGCTTTTGTACACTTTGGATAAGAAAAATACTAAAAAGTATTTTGTACAAATCTACAACATTGAATCGTCCACATTTTATTAATGTTTTACGCATGTGGTCTGTTTATGGACAGCAGCATAAGTTTGATAAAACACTGTAGAAATTTGTATTTTTTTACATTTTGTACTTATACAAATAAATAAAATATTATGTTGTTTTAATCGCTTGGTTTCTTGCATCCCCGTATTTTTAGGAACCATTACAAATAAATGGTTCTGTAGAGCGGAAATTACTCTGGTTTGTTAAGACATAAAAAAAGAGATTTATTCTACAACAACTGTATTAGTAATCTGGCTAATCACCTACAAAAATTTATTACATTAGAAGGAGGCGTTAAATTTAAATAACCTTAAATGTTCACAAGCACCACATTAAAACAGTAACTTTCGAAGAAAGGCCTATGTACCAAAACCACGTTTTGATATAACCAAACTATCCTCTGTTCTACTATGTTCTGGCGGTTCCTAGACTCAAAATCAGCCATAGTAAAATAAAATTATAACCTACTTCTCAAAACGTAGGTTAGTAGGGAAAGTTATGTTTTAAAGCTGATATTTAAAAATCTTTCAATTATTTGAAGTAATCTTGTAGATTTTGTTATCTCGGGCTTACCGCCTCAACTAACATATTTGCAACAATTCATTTCACAGAAAGTGCGGTTGTTAGGTAATAGTAGTTTTTTGCTGTTCTTATGTAGTTAGATTTAGTTATATAGTTACGTAGTTAGATTTTTTTCTTTAATTAAACTAGAGTAGAAGAGACTGGAGAAAAATCTAAACAAATTAATGTTCTTTTGAACCTAAACATTGTACAGGGCTGTCAAACATACTGAGAGCTAGCCGTTTTTTAACAGACTTTCAACGAAAAAAGGAGTTTCTGAACACGTCGCGTACGTTTTTGTCATCTACAAATGACATGAGTCTGGCCCTTGATATGATCCTAGAGTGCCTCATTAGGGCAAGATATAAATGTTGAATTGTGAAAAGTAAGATTGTATTTTCGATTGTATTATATGTAAAATATCATTTATTCGAACTCTTTCACTTACAATTATATTACATTTAACTTAATCTAAGTAGTTCTCACACAGGTCCGGCTTGCAAGTTGAATTTGTTGGGTAACTTGATGTCTTTATCCTTGTCTTCAAACACTTCCTCCGTGTCATCATCATCAAAGTCTTCTATCTCCAAGGGATTCCTGTTAATTTTAATAGATAGATAGATAGATAAAACATTTATTTGTCACCACAACACAGAACATAGGTAAATAAAAATAGAACACACAAAAAATAAACAATTTACAAAATAATTAAATAGAGAACATAGATTAAAATGGAATAACAAATTAAAAATAAACATATAATAACAGTACTCAAAGATTAATAGACCTATGTGTGTGCTGCAGCGTGACAAAAAGGCAATACTCAGCGCATATTTTGCTCTCAGAGCAAACACTGATTTTCAGTATTGCCCGTCGTGACGAGCCAAACAAATCACCAACGCAACAATTTGCTTAGAGCAATTTCTTTCATTAACAAATCAGATAAATGAAAAATAAAATTAAAAATTTTTTTTTTGTTGTATGTATCCAATGAGAAAAGTAATATATTTTTAAAATAATAATAATAATAAACATAATTAAAATTAATAATTAACTGTACCCCGTGCGTATTATTTCTGGCAAACGAAGTGTTTTGGGATTCCCTCTTTTTGCTTGTCTAAGAGATTTTTTTGAAGTCGTAATTTAAATAAGTATTTTGTTGTAAGATTTCTTACGGTATTTAATACAGTAGGATTAAAGTAGATTATAAAAATATTGATAATAATAATAACATTTGTTTCCGACTACAGACACACAAAGATAAAGAAATACAAAATAAAACAGTTACAATACAGAGAATATAATGTTGCAAAAGAATGGACAGTTGCACATTGTGTGTGCTGCAGTACGTCAAATGGTCGAGGCTCAACGTGAAATTTGCTCAAGGTGAGTAAACGTTGATTTTCAGCCATAACCTACATAGTAGTGAGCAAGCACAGCGAGGCGTAGACCACATTAATATTATGAACATATTGCCCGACAATTAGATTATTAAAAACCATTAACAATACTTTTTTTTTTCTTGCAATCGAAAAATCATGATCGAGATCCAGAACTTCATATCAGTTCAGTTTCTTGTAATTGGACTTTGCGCTTGAAGAACTTCATAATTATCCTTCCTCGATAAATGGGCTGACACTGACAGATTTTTCAAATTAGACAAGTAGTTCCTGAGAATAGCGCGACCAAACAAAAAAAACAAACAAAATCTTTAACTTTAAAATATTATCATATAGGATAAAGATGTACATTTTCTAATTATGAATACTAGGAATAGACTGCGTTACTTAAACTGCGGTTAAAACGTGTTATTTACAACGCGGGCAATGCTAGGACACCTAAGTAAGATATAGTTGACTAACGTCTTTCTTAGATGCTATGTATATTTAGTGTATGTAAGTTACCAGCAGAAACCGTGATATAGTTAATTTTCTTAAGGTTGAAAAATTTAATAACTTGTCAAAAACAAATCTAAAAATAATAATCAACGGATCATATTAATCAGACTCTGATCTGATCAGAGTAATAAAAACATTATAATAGGTATTTGACAGTGTCGTCCCATACAAACTTAAAGAGCTTGAGATATAGCTGTTTTTTTTTAAAAACCGAGTCGCAAACTTAGAATAAAACTGACATAACATAAACAGGGGTGAATTTATAGACTCTACCTCTACACAGTTCTATGAAAACTACTCACTTATTCCAATTCATTTTGTGCCGTTTTCTGAAACAAAACAATATATTTTTATTGGATATCTAATATTTCTAAATGTATTTTCCGTTTAAGTATCCGAAATGTTTACATCAAATGCATATAAATATTAACACAAAATAGTTAAGTCGTGATTGACAATAAAATATGCATTTGCGATTGTTATAGAAAGACAGGTACCAGGTTATCAGGATTCGAGGATCGATATAAAATTTTTAAACGAAGCCATTGTTTCAATTACTGATGTCAATTCAATAACATCATATTTGTACAGTAGGTGTAACTAATATTTTTAAGGACAAAGCTTCCTTCAAAATATAGTAAGTAAAGTATAGTAATATAATAAGGGCTTAAAGTTTAACCCACCGAAAAATTAACGAGGCTTTGGCACACTCAATGGGTGCCTTGTTTTTGTTTGTTAGGGGTTACTGGCCTGTAAGCTTAACTTGGGTGTCTAGAATGGTGCTCGAAGCCCTAGAAACTCTTATCCCCAACCAGGTTACCCACGCTGCATATAAACCACTTATGCAAGAATATAAATCGTGACGCGCTGTGTTATTGAATGTCCCCTAACTCACCTGTTTGTGGCTATGTAGTCCTGGTCCATATACTCCTCAGACACCTCCACGGACAGCGGCTGCCCCCGATGGTCCTGCAGGATGCCAAAGTAACGGGGAGGCCGCGTAACCGCGAATAATATTGCTGAAAAAATATACAAGTTACTGGAAACTAACAGAGCTTATGGTACAGGAGCTAGCAACGTTTGGAAAGTATGAATTTTAGGTCAGCTGATATAAACGCAACCGCTACCGCCAGCCAGATAGCCCAGACTCTAACCGAAAGAGCAAGGACGTCATATTACAAAATCAGCTGACCTGAAATTCTTTCTCGAAAACGTTGCTAGCTCCTATACTATTAGGAATTTTGTCCCGATACTGATTTATGATTGATTTCGCGTAAAAACTAGACCTCAAAGCTATAGTTATTGACAAAGTTGACACATTATTTTTTTTGGAACAGTTTGTTTTAGTTAACTTCAACCGCAAAGCCAAATTGACTAATTCGTGATCTGTTTAACATCTAAATATATACTCACAGTCATCAATGCAGCGAATTTCCCGTAGCACTAAAAATAGAACTATGAAGACTAAATATAATTTTACTTCACACATCTTTATAATGAACATATACAACCTACACAGGTATTATTTAAAACTGTTTATGGTTTAGATATTAATTGAAACCACACTTATTTTACCAGACTTTGTCATTATATGTGTAAAAATTAGCTAATACAAGAAGTTTATTTAGTTTAATATATTGCACAGTATCTACTAAATTTTAAATATAGTGGCAGGTATTAAAATTTTCAGCAACAGGAAAACTGAAATTACAACTTGCAGAAGCGTAGTTCAATATCTCAGAGAGTAAAGTTGTCGCAAAAATTTGAGTTCATTCGTAGGTAATTTCAACATCCCGTTTTGTAGGATGTTTACTAATTAGGTAATGTTTAGCGGAAACTTTGCTAGGCATTGTTCCGTTTTAAGTATTAGGTCACGTTTTTCACGTGAACTGTGAAATGAACAAAGGCTTATACCATTTTTGTACGCAAAGGTACACTTGGGTTAGCACTATAAGTAGCTCGCGGAAACAATTTAAAATATATAGAAAAAGTGCAAAAGATTAGTTATATAATCTTGATATACTTAATAAGACTAAAATTATTTTTATTTTCAATAAAATAAGTAGTTACAGGGAACTGATGTCTATCTTCTGTTAGAAATGTTAATTTCTAGTCTTAGTCATTTTATTTTTTGTTAAACTCCACTAAAAACATTAAATATTTAAATAAATACCTAAATACCTTTACCTTTCCTTCCCACCCTAATATTGTTAAAGGTTGTTCATAAACCTAGATACAATTACCTAGGTTTTTAAACCCATGCTTACTTTTACTATTAGGGTTATTATTACACTATATTTACAGACAATCCCTATGAAGACCATTTCAATGCTGTTTTCTGATGAATTAAATATTAAGGATTTTGGCAGAAAGCGTTTATTCTTTATTCTATTTAGTCTTTTTTATATAGAAATATTCTTCCAAATATTACTCCTTTGACTTAGATACATTAATTTAAACCTTTCACCATGTCTACGATTTTTATCGAATGGATAGCAATAAATATAGTTCTTTATTAGGAGTAATATTTAGAAGAATATTTCTATATACAAAAGACATAAACGCGTTTTCTGCCAAAATCCTCAATATTTAACTTATGATTCAAGACATGTTTTTATATTATATTTATTACTAGCAGACCCCAGAAAACGTTGTTTTGCAAAATGAAAAATAGATAGAAGCCGATTCTCAGACCTACTGAATACGCATATAAAATTTGGCAAAAATCGGTAAAGAGGTTTCGGAGGAGTACGTTAACTAGCATTGTGACATGGAAATTTTATATATGATACTAGCTGAACCCAGCAAACGTTGTTTTACAAATTTTTTTTTTTTTTTTTTTTCAATGTGAAAATTTGATGTTGGCCGATTCTCAGACCTACTGAATACGCTCACAAAATTTCATGAGAATCGGTCGAGCCGTTTCGGAGGAGTTCGATTACGCACCCCGTGACAGTAGAATTTTATATATAAGAAGAAGATTGTATGTGAGACAGATGGTCAAATTTTACTTTGCGATCCACTTCACACTCCAACACGTCTTTCATATTATGTGACAGCGTCTTGTCTAAACGAGTTGCTCATTTAACGAGCAGCGATTATTTTTATATTTATGCGACCATAGTTTTAGACGAGTTGATGGAAAAGAAAGTTGAGTTACTCTTTAAATAAATATCTCCAGACTCACCTAACCCCAAAATAAGCAGAGCTTTTTTTGTAAATACATACATGATACATAGAAAACACCTTTAGAAATAGTGATATAATAACGGATGGTTAAAATAACTCAAGAACTTTAAACAAATAAAATTTTAGAATAAAATGGAACCATTTCTAAGTATCAAGGCAACATCAAGTTGCAATATGCAACTGTGTTGGTTGGCATCAAGTTAATTATAATATTTTTCCAAAGCGTCTTTGGGTAGCTTAAAGGAGTAGTTGTTTCATTCTAATTACTGGCAAACCTATAGTAAAACTAGGGTAGGTTCATCATCATCATCATCGTCACCCTATTAATGTTTTCACAGCTGGGTCACAGAGACTTCTCTCTTGACGAGAGAGATTAGGCCTTAATTCACCAAGTTCGGGTTGGTGAATGTCACATGTCCTTCACCCTCTTTTAAAGTTCTCAGAACATGCCGGTTTCCTCACGATGTTTGCCTTCGCCGTTAAAGCACGTGTTTAAAGCGCACATAAATTTCTCAAGAAGAAAAATCCAGAAGTGCGTGGCGGGGTTTGAACCCACGACCTTCGGAATGAAAGTCACTTAGCCAACACGGCTTTAGGGTAGGTTACATTGAATAAACTCAAAACTGCTGTGTTCTTATTAATGAATTTATTATAAATAATATAACTACAGCTATAATTCTATCTATAGAACAGATTCCCTTCCCCGCCCCAGAGCCTTCGTCCCCCGTAGCCGATAAGCTCCATGCGAAGATTGTTGTACTTCTTGAAGAACAGCTTCTTCAAGATGCGCTTGCGTCGTTTGTCTTCTTTCAGGCAGGATTCTAGTTTATCCATGCACACTTCTTCTCTGAAAACAGTATGCAAATATTAGTGCAGGGAGACACAACACTAAAGAACAAAAACGGCTAGAGAGCTTCGAGGGTTTTGACATTTTGTGTCATCTTATCATAGCAGTATAAACTGTAGAACTCAACGTTTTTCTAGGCTGTAGTTATACGTGGATGTAGCTTTCTATGACGTAGCAATGCAACGGTATACGTGACGCTTTTGGTAGCTTCTAAATACTGCTCATTATTTGACGATATTGTATTTCTATTGATTTTTTATTTAGAAATCTAAACCACACCACATAATGTCGAATCATAACAAACAAAATTGTTAATGCATTCATGTGTACAAATGTTTTCAAAGTACCAACATGAGCCTAGACAGGGCATGACCATACGTAGGTAATTAGCATGTATTACAATGTAATACATGCTCCTATTATTTTTAATTACCTAGTAATATATTACGTTCAAGTTTCTGAATATATTTTTTTATTATAACACCTTTAGCTATATTATTAACAATTTACTTGAAAAAATAACACGGTCAAGTCATATACCTTAAACTTATTATTGATTTCTACTTTGTGCACAAAAAAACAATGTACAGAAACTATGTATAACAATAAATAATAACTGTAATTATACCGTACTCTGCTTTTATGTATTACGGTTTTTGGAGAACACAGATCGCGAATTACCATCCTTATTTATTAGTTATCCCGTCCACTCGCACTAAGCGATTTTCATCCATCTTTACAATTCGCACGGCAAAGGTTTGGAATTCGCTCCCTGCAGCTGTAATTTCCTGCTGACTCCAACCTGAGTGTCTTTAAGACAAGTTTGAATAGGTACCTAGAGGTTCTTGAGCGTTCCCATAGACGCTTACAATCAGGTGAGATTATGGACAAAAATAGATCTATCTCCCATAAAAAGGTTGCACCTACTTGTAGTTCTGGTCAAACAGCAGTTTGGCGGGTTCGGTCTTCGTAAACTTGTCGGGTAGTCTGGCGCCGGGGGGCTGTTTTGCCAGTTCCTTCATGATCCCCATTATTGTGTTCTCCAACTGAGCTAACTTAGGCACCATCAGCCGTTTTATCACCTGAAGGAAATGGATATCTCAGTTACGATTTATCTATGGACTACTCCACTGTTTGTATTTTACTTTTTTTTATGTTTTGTGTCAAATAAACTCCTAATCTATTATAACTATGGTGCAAAAGAGAGAAATTTGACTAGAAGGTAGAGACCTCCTAACACAATTGAACAAATAATAATAAATATTTTCGGACAATCCTCACAACATCTACATTTAGCCCCGTAGTAAGCTCTAGGCTTTTGTTTCGGGTACTAGACACAATGATATACTTAATAATATAATAGATATTTTTATATAAAATACCCAGACCAAGAAGAAAGTGCTAGCATAATATACAAACTCTTGGCCGCTCGGCGGGAATTGAAGCCGCTACCTAATTGCGCCGCAAACGAAGCTTCGCCCACCGCGCCGCTGAGGTAGTCAGTTATATATAATGTACATGTTTGTAGTTAGTTACAGAGTATGGCAGTTGGTATTGTATAATTTCTCTGTTCTTGCATAGCCTTAAGCTTCTGAGCGAGCAAAGACTTCGTCTGAATTCTGCCCCATAAGAGCACTATATTAAGAAGAAATCCTAGATTTAAAACTTGTACCTAACTAGCTAAAACGGAAAGAGAGAGTAGTAATAATGTCACAGGTAAATATTTTAATTATATACCTCTAGTTCGGTACTGAAATATATTTTTTTAATTTTCATAAGTACATACACCTACTTAATTCTGAAATTATGGTAAGTAGACATGCAGTTCGTTTTTAAACTTACATAAATAATCTAATACAAGCACTTAAACATTAAACTAAGCTAAGATTCAGGGCGTGTTTCACAAAATCTGAGTATTAGTTATGTCGAGAGCTCGCTTTGATTCATGTGACTGTGAGAATTTGCTCTTTATTTTACCCATTGTCTAAGTCTACTCGAAAATGGTGAAACAATGCCCGTTAAAGAACTTCATGTTCTAATTATCTATTCAAGTTTTAATCTTGTAACTATAAGCTAAGTTATATTAATCAACGAGTAATTATTATAATTGTTACCCGTCCGCATTTGTTTCCAGTCTTGCAAGGGGTCCGAAACTTCCGTCCTAACTCCATGGTCGGTAAGTTCTGAATCTGTGTGATGACATTTTGCATGTTACCTATGGCGGTCTTTTGAGCTGAAAATATTAAAATTTTAAGCTTCAATCGTAAATATGCATCTTTCAGTTACTTGATTAAGACTTTCTTTAGTAGTTCTAGACATCGTGATATATGTATTTTTATTTTTCAAATACATTTTTAAAATTATTTTTATAATATACCTACCTATCTTCTTATTTAATATATAAAATTTCCATGACACAATGTTAGTTACCGTACTCCTCCGAAACGGCTTAACCGATTATTATGAAATTTTCTATGCATATTCAGTAGGTCTGAGAATCGGCTACTATCTATTTTTCATTTTGCAAAACAACGTTTGCTGGGGACAGCTACTTTTTATAAAATTTTTAAAACATGTTGTTCGACACGACTTTATATGGGATAAGGTCAAGAGAATGATGATTTTATTCTTTAGATTTCAACAACCTTGATTTGAAATTAATTCGAATTCGATTTTTTTATCGAAGTACCCTCTATATAAAATTTGTTATATATTCTAATTGTGTTTCTAGTATATTTATATAGTATAGTTTATGTAGTTTATCTTACCCATTTTAGCTTTTACCGTTTTGCCTTGCCGTGCAACATCTGCACTTAAGCCAAATTTAATTAAAATAAATAATATCGCCGTGCTAGCAATAAAGTAGTTATTCAGACGCATTTCGCAAACACTACCGCTAACTTTCGTTCACGGTGTAGAAAGAAGGAAACTTTTTGGTTCAGTACGTGTTTGCAAAATAACCATTGTTTTAGGCGCTGTGCATAGTACCTACCTAACTATTTACGAATAATATTGAAACTAGCTGTAAGTATGCAGATTACTAAAGTACAAATTAGTGCTAATCCTGGGCGTAGGTTTACTATTAATAATTGTATTTAAAAAATATACTTATAGACCTGACTTGCGAAAAATCTGACCAATTAAATCACCTATAGTTAACTATTTTAACAAATATATTAAATTACCATTTATTTCTAATTCTATACTTATAGGTACCTACTTACTTTGCTACCAAGTTTTAGTTTTCTGTCACATTCAATTAAAATTAATTTCTGTATCTGGACTGCATGTTCCTATGTAAAATACTAAATAATGTACTTTAAAAAATCGAACCCAAAATCTGATAAATCCAAGGAAAGAATAAGATTAATGATTATCAAACGCATAAATGGCAACAAAGAATAGCTTAGCTCTGGTGAAAAGCACCTTAAGCCTTGACAATCACTGTGGCCAAAGATGAGACAGAACCTTGAAAATAGCTTCAACGTTTATATTATAGATGACATGACAATATAATAAATAACCACTGGCACTGTTTATTATTTGCCGAATCGTAAAACAAAAAAACGTATAAATAAAATAAACCTATAAAACGTAGTGATTTTAAACTCTCTGTGCCGAATAACTTGAAAAACACCAAAAAGAAAACCGAAATAAATTCAAAACAATACCTACTTAATTCAGAACTTTACCGGATTTCGATTTTGATGATTCTGATTTGTAAATAAATTACATAAACCGTGGCGCCTATTGGAATGGAAAAAGATATCGATAAGGTTAAAAATGGATTTACAATTGGTTTACTACCAGAAGTGTCAAAAAGCTTTTGTTGGCACGAAAACATCACGAGAATTGATTTAACTAAAAGAAACATAGAGTTTTTAGAAGATAATGTTAAATTTCCAAGTAGTTTAGTAGAACTGACCCTGTCCGACAATAAATTATTGAAAGTTCCGCCAATAATTTTAAAACTGAACAAATTAAAAAAGTTGGACCTCTCTCATAATTCTATTGAGCGTTTTGACGAAAGACCTGAATTTTGCCACAACCTAGAACGCCTGGATCTTTCTGCCAACAATCTACATGGACCTCCTAAGTGGATATGGACTGAGCAACCTAAAAACCTTTTATGGGTAGATATTAGCTGTAATGCTAGTATAACTAAATCATTGTTGAAGGGATACTTAGAAAAAATATTACAGCATGTTACATTTGTCCAAGAAATTTACATGTACAACTGTGGATTAACAAGTAAACATGAAGAGTTATTGTCAACCTTTGTTAACACAAAAGCGCTACATTATGGCATTGATAAGTACTGCTATCTTGGAGCGAATACTTTGGGTGACATTCCAAGCATAGGTTTGAGTAAATGCCTATTTATAGAACATCTTTACTTGAGCAATACTCATATCCACACAATCAATGCTAGTATAAGTACACTTAGAAATCTAAAAGAACTGAATCTGTCTTGCAATTACATAAATGGACTACCAACTGAATTTTGCAATTTATCTAACTTAGAAACATGTATCCTCTCTTCAAATAATCTATTATATTTGCCAGATGAAATGTATAAATTAGAAAAATTAGTGAAACTTTGTTTAGATAGCAATAGCATTTGCATGTTGCCTGAAAAGTTGTTACTCTTGCCAAATTTGAGAATATTGGATCTGTATGACAACCATTTGAATGAAATTCTGGAAGATTACTCAAGCTTGTCAGAGATAGATTTAGCTCAGAACTTTCTTATAGAACCTAATGATTTTGAATATTTAGTCAAGAAAGAAAGATTGAGACTGATACAGGGTAATAGATATGATGGAAGGTAAATATAGTTTTTCTCTCAAATTTTGTCTGTTTGTTTATTTGTTATCTTAATGGTATTTTTCAGCAAACCTCAAGAAATAAAGCAGGAGAGTGACTTCTCATCCAGTGAATGTGACAATGAAGAATATAATTACAATGGTGATGATGATGTAAAACCAGGTAACCCTCTCAAGATTTCTTTGTATTTAAAAACTGTTGATGGTTATTTTATTTTCGTTTCATTAACCTAGAAAATCAGTGCAAATGGTGCCACAAGTAGAGACATTAAACATGCCCTGTGTTTAGAGTAAAACGGTATCCAATTACTGAGACTTCGTTGTCTGTCTGTAAGCATCGTGATTCCAGTACTTGTATGGGTCCACTCTGGCTGCATCTTTTAACACCAAAATTTTTTTTTTTATGTTTACTTACTGTACACTGAACCCTAGATATAGTATGAGTCTATCACATACTTATCAAATTTATTTAAGGTTTATAGCATTTCTGACCTCTATGATGAAGATACTCTTTTCATGGTTTGACAGACTCAGATAAAACTGCTAACCTAGAATAAAGAAACTCTTTTCTTGTACAAAGTACTGCACTCTGGTGTAAGCCCATTGCTCTAATATCCCCTATTATAAAGAGCCAGTTGAGCAAAATAGCAATGAACCCCATTAACTCGTTAATCCCCAAGCGGTAGCCGGTTACCGCTTACCTGACCTTATTACCTGAAGTAAGGGTCAAGGAGTTATACTATAATTAAAGAAAGATACACATTTATAAAAATCTGTATTTTGTCCATTTCAGAATCAACAGCAAAAGCCCCATCAGAAAGATCAAGTTCCCCAGAAGACTGGGACTCAGATTCACACTGGATACCTCATGACATCATTGTACCAGCTCCATCTAAAACATGGGAGCACTTTGTCGACAAAAAGATCAGAGAGGGTAACTTTTGTCCAGGAGAAGCCCATGTGGTGCCAATCAGTGAACAAGTCATGTATCAGAAAAAACTTAATCCGATAGTGGAAATTGAGTGTGTTGGACAATTTGATGACTATTCTAGTGATGACTCATGATAGTTACTTTACCATGACCATGTTAATCTATTAGAATGTTAAAATTAATGCAGCTTATAAATCTAAGGAATAATAACAATATACATGTAAGACATCTGAATGTTCCTAGATTGTTATGTTACATTTAATAATTGAACCAAACATTCTCTAGTGAAATATCTGATTTAAGCTAAGGAAAGGTGTGAATTTTTGTTTATTTGTTTAGTATAGTGAAATCCATCCACCAAGACAATAAATACAAATAATAAGAATTTACTATGAATAACTAGAATTTGTTGTATAAAAATTTAAGCTTTACTTAAGCCCTTGCACAGAAATATGATTATGTAATCTCTATTCTTTAAATATAAAAATAACTTTTGTCTGTCATTGTAAAGAAATATCAGATTATAAACATTTATTTTGTGTAAATGCATGGTTCTTCAACTGAGGTAATAATTTTAAGTATTTATTTTGTTATAAATCATATTTTGTATTTTTCTGTTTAGACTTTCTGCAGTGCCATTTCGATTTCTGATAAAATTTCGTCTTTAACAGTGTTTCTGTTTATTCTCGTCACCTAAAATAAGAAAGAGTTAGTTACCTTATTTACACATTATTACAATACAATTTGATGAAAGTACTTGCAGTCCAAAGTTTCACATTATGCCCATTTCTTATATTCTCTATCAATGGATCACTTTTTCTCACTGGAATTGTACATAGTACTAAATTCCTTGGTTGACTGAATATTTCTTTTATTTTAGCTTTAAAAATGGTGCTAAAGAATTCCATTTTTCCAATTTCATCTATAACTAGAATGTTACTCAACTGTGTCTGAAATTTAAAAAATAAAAAAAAGTATATAGTCATATCTTAAAACAGCAAGAATGGAATTAAAATTAGTGTGTGATTACTCTCACATTTTCTAGACTGGGCAATGCAACATCCTCAAATTCTTGCACCAAAACGCCATATTTTCCTACTTTGAATTTTGTTGAGCCTGTCAAGAGGCTGCAGTCACGGGCAAGGCTGCCTCGAGCACCATCCAGACTAATTACATCAAAACCCTCTCTTATTCCATTCCTGCGTAACTCTTCTGTATAAAACCCTGATGTTTTAATGCCTTGCTGGGACAATGATGAAACCAATTTTTTTATCAGTGTAGTCTTTCCAATTCCTGTAATTAATTTAATAGAAATACATAATTGGCTTTTACTAAATACCTATCTACGAGTTCCAGCTGCCATTCTATTCAATTCAATTTCCCATAGCCATTCACTAACCAGGATCACCAGTGAGAATAAAAAAATGTGTTTTGCTTGCCATCCTATTCGAAGATAGGTGTATTTATGTTGATAATTTAGATTTACTAGATGATTATGTGAACAATTAACAGTTTAGCCATTTATTTCAATAGGCGGTTCTGTTCACTGAAATGAAAATATCAAAAATACTTTTCCAGCAAATGCTCTCGAGTAGGTACTTCGTGCAAAAATGTAAACAAAACAAAAGCAGCTGTCGGTGATTGACATCTGTCAAATAACAATTTAAAGAGCAAAAGCAAAACAACTGCTATCTCTGTCGCAGTAGTTCAAAAAGCATATTGTTTATTTTCTTCTTACGCTAAACTAAAACGTTGTTTAGAACTTTGGTAACGAAACAAAAATTTATTTCGCTGTGTGCAACACATCACATTAATGATTGTCTTTGCTATGTGAGTGAAGAGTTGAATGGCTTCTGTTGGTTGGCAAAAGTTTGATCAAAGTTCACCAAGACGAAGATAATTTTGCCGGACGATAACTTATCGCATCTGCCTCTTTGCTATAGCATTTTAGAGACCGAAGTTGTGTGCAGTGCTCAGGAAATAAATACAATGGCTTCTGCTGGGTCTATTACTCGTGTTTTGCTGGGAAATGTCAGCAAAAGCAGGGTGGCTATCTCCAATACCGGTTTCAATAAATTCTACAGCACTGGTAAGACAGACTTTGCGCTAGCACATTTTATTTCGTAAGACATACTACATTTTATCAGACTCTCACTGGTTGATAAGCATCGGACATGCAACTTTATTAAACTTATGTATGCCTTCAGATACAGTATAGAACTTACAACTTAGAAATACCTATTAGATTCTACTATTCATGCAAGTAATTTACATACTGCTAAAATTTAAACAGTTGAATTCTATTAAACTTAATATACCTTTGACATTATGTTAAGTTAACTTTAAAATTTTGAGTTATTTTATAAACAAAAACTAGTTTTTAGCAGTATAATGCGGTCAGACCCAGTCATTAGGGCTTGTTTCGCAAAATCTTAGTAACTTAGTAGTTTTGTCAATAATATGCTCACATAAATTTTACTATATTTAGATTATAGATTTTGTATGATCTACGATTTCTGGTTTCAGGTCTGGGTGTTTTCTATCTATGTATCATAAGAATGTAATAACAAAAAAAAAATATCTATGTATATATCAGTCACCTAACACCCATAGTACAAGCTCTGCTTAGTTTGGGGTTAGGTGATGCTGTATGTTTGTCCAGAATTTATTTATTTATCATATTTTGTGTTCTGATATTATGAATAACATTTTTATATTTGACAAATAAGGCTCTGGATTTTCTTCTTGAAAAATGTATGTGTGTTTTGAAAACACATGCTTGAACGGTGAAGGCGAACATCGTGAGGAAACCGGCATGTTCTGAGAACTTTAAAGAGTTTGAAAGACATGTGACATTTACCAACCATGCCTTGGCCAGTGTAGTGAATTAAGGCCTAATCTCTCTTGCCAAGAGAGAAGTTCCTGTGTCCCAGCTGTGGGAATGTTAATAGGGTGATGATGATGGCTTGGCCAATTATGATGGTTTCTGAGATTAGTATGTACATTGGTGAAGCTCATAGATGAGAACCATAATACCTCCAGTATTATGGTTTCTTTTTACCTAACCTGCTGCAACTTCTGTTCTACTTGTTGCATCATCATGGCACCTAATGAAGTCTAATTGGCAAATCAAATATCATGTATTTTTATATATTATTTTTTCATAATAATGTATTTTAAATAACTTTACAATAAGGTACCTTCTTATTATGTCTTTAAAAACAATTACTTAATTATTAATATTTTTTTCCATCCACCTACTATAATATAGACTTATTAGTAAAGGCCATGTGTTCCTGCATCAAGATAATAATGGGAAATCTTTGAGGGTGTCCAATGTAGACATCCTATGGCTGAAATGATGCTGATGATGATTGATTTGTAATATTACCATATTCTGTGTTGTTAGCCATATTTTTCATCTGTACTTAAAATGACCTTGTCTGCTGTCATAATGCACAGACAAAAGTAATTTATTAATTGTAGCATATTTTAGGTACCTCATAAAAGAACAATACACTGCTCGAAAATATTCAAACCTGACCTTGACTGAGAAACAAACACATTTTCGCTATCTTATCATTCTTATTACAAAGTACAAACAAATTTTATTTTATTGTTCGATTGTTACACGTTTTACATAACTGAGTAATAAATTGCAATAATATTGCTTATCATTCTACTTCATTATTATATTACTACATAATATGATAAGTGTATCTACTTGCCTATAATAATATATTTTTTTTTATTTACAAATTATTATTAAGAGTTACGTTCCACAGGCTTCGTATCGCCACACACACACATTTTAACAACACACTCACACTCATTAGTACTGTATGTAGTAAAGTACCTTAATATGTTGTTATTTTTAATAATAAAAAACATGAAACTATCTTAGACGGAAAGAGCGAGAATCCCCTAACAACTAATTCTAATTTCGATTAAAATGCAATCTAAATGTAGTTACTGAAATAAACTTTTTATTTTTCTTTGGTCCTTAAACTGATTAAAGCACGATGGTTGGCGGTTGGACTGGATCATGTTACTGCCATTTTATAAAAAATAAATTAAGGATATTAAAATGGCATTTATATATTACAAGCTTATCTCGTTAAACATTGCAATCAAGATTTAATAGACGCAATAGATGCGGTTTCCATCATGCGAGGGACTGCTACGTTGCTTTAGAGAAAAAAAAACTCCGAAATAGAACATTTAAAACTTAAAGATCATCAATTAGATACTGAGAAGAAATATTAAACACTATTCATGATGAGACGTAAAGACCTCCGAACAAATGGTTGGAATATCAGTGGTCATCACCACGAGCTCTACCTAATCCCAAGACGGACGCAACAACAGTAGTCTGTGACGTGGTAGCTTTGAGACGGGTCGCACTTTTAATTCTGGGTTGGGAGCCGCGATCAGCACTGGAATGCAAGTTAACATACCCTGCCTAATCGGATATCACACAAAACTCTACAATAACCTAGCAAAAATGCGACAGTTGCGCTTTCGCTATATATTCTACTAGCGACCCGCCCTGGCTCCGCACGGATGGGGCATTCATTATTTCTGCTCGCATCACTCGCCATACTATAGTACATTAATCTGATCTATCTCCTAGGGTTTAGCCAGCGTTTACAAAGCAAGCACAGAAAAATGAGTTATTACGACCTCACATTAGGAACTTATAAAACTATCAGTGTTCCTGCACTATATTTGCATGAATTATATATATAAACCTTCCTCTTGAATAACGTATCAATAAAAAAACTAAATCAAACGACATCCGTTGCATAGTTTTATTATTTTATACTTATATATGTACAGGAAGACGCGGGAAGCGATTTTGTTTTATACAATAGACAATTAATTCTAGCTCCCGCCTATGAGAACATCAAGATCGAGGTAGTCGGGGCCAAGAAGAATGTCGGCATTATCCAGCTGAACAGGCCGAAGGCGCTCAACGCGCTCTGCAAGCCCCTCTTCGTGGAGCTCGGCAAGGCCGTCAATGACTTCGACGCTGACAACTCTATTGCTGCTATCATCATCACTGGTATGGCTTTACTTAAATAATTAATTAAAAAAAATAAATAAGAATGCATGCAATTTAGTCTAGTAAGTAATCCAAGACCAGAGACCGCGGTGTCTCTTTTTTGATTCTTCCCGTTTAAATAAATTGATGTATTCGTTGTATTTGAATTAAGGAATCGTAAAATGTTTTTATTCTTGATACTATTTCGCAGGTATCAACAAAAGTCCATCGCGTTATCTGATCTTTAAATAAAGAGTAGGTACACAAATATAGAAAAAATATTATTCATAAATACACGAACTATGGAAGAAGTGTCTGAATCTGAACAAATTAGCGGCATACAACGCAAATTTAAAATTAATGAGTTGACACTTAATCTAGGCCCCTTATATGGGCAATACGACATTTTCATCACTGGCATCAGAAGAGAAGAACACTATTCCTTCAAAACAGCGGAATGTAGTTTGTGCTAGATTCAATATAAAAATGTTTGAACTCTTTTTAATATGCCCGCAAGAATTATCCATTTCCTCTCTGAAACAGTCATGTGATTCCGTGCAGGTAACGAGAAGGCATTCGCTGCTGGCGCAGACATCAAAGAGATGCAGAACAACACCTACAGCGACAACCAGAAGGCTGGCTTCCTCAAGGAGTGGGAGGACATCTCACGGTGCGGCAAACCGGTCATCGCGGCTGTCAACGGGTTCGCGGTAAGAATACCGACACACAACATTTTGGACAACAGATATAGCAACAACAGCAGGCTGACTTCAAGGAGTGGAATGACATCAAGCCGGTCATCGCCGCTGCCAACGAGTTTGCGGTAAGACACGCAATGCACACGGCTTTTGACAACAGCTTCAGCGACAACAGCAGGCTTCCTCAAGAAGTCGGCAAGATGTTCAATGGACACATTTAGGTTTTGTCACTAAACTGAAGAAAGACTACTGCTAATACCTATGTATTACAAACATTGTTTGTTGGACTTTCATCTTTGCTATCATACGGTGGCTTTGTTAAGGTGTGTACAAACAAGATAATGATTATATGACGTAGTAATTCAATAATATGTGCCCGTTACAAAAGTTACTCGGTAACAGAAAACGCTTATGCAGGTTTGCAGTTAGTTTATTCCGTTCATTCCCACCTGTTCTGTCGATGGGTATTCAATATGATGTTTTCTTTTCTACGATAATTTTCCACAACCATTAAATAGAAATAGCTAAACTAAAATCGCCGAATAGATAAGGAGAAAACTTCAATAAACCGGTGACTGACACTACAACGCGACGTCATCTTGTCTTGTTTATTGTGTATATTTTATTTGATGAATATTTAATTCCTTACGTTACATTAAATTATTACTTGAGTGCGTTATTCTAACGATAAAACGTAAACAGTCAGAACAAATTTAAACGATTGTTTATTTTGGTTTTATTTCCATAAGCTCAGGTCAATTCCGCTGGGCACGCTGCCTACGCTCGGATTTAAAAATCTATATAATTATAAATTTAAAATTATGGAACACCCCCTAATGCAATCATAGAGGAGTATAAACAATATATCGATAGACGGCACATTTTCCCAACGTTAATCTGATGTAACTAAAATTCCAGCTCGGCGGAGGCTGCGAACTAGCCATGCTCTGCGACATCATCTACGCCGGCGAGAAGGCCAAGTTTGGCCAGCCGGAGATCAACATCGGCACCATCCCCGGCGCCGGCGGCACCCAGCGCCTGCCGCGGTACGTCGGCAAGTCCAAGGCTATGGAGATTGTACTTACTGGAAACTTCGTTGACGCACATGAAGCGGAGAAGATGGGTAAGTCGTATAATAAATGAAACCCTATTTTTTACCAGTGTCCTCAATGCCCTCAGTGTCCTCAATGCCCTCAGTGTCCTCAATGCCCTCAGTGTCCTCAATGTCTATGTAAGCATAGGCTTCTAAGGAAATAAACGTTTTGACTTTGACTTTGCTAGGATACTTGAAGAAATAACCGATACTGGGCATTAGGTCAAAATACTTATCTTAAAGAGTCTTCTAAGTTATGATAGTTATGATTAGTTTGTATACTGTTAATTAATTATTTGGTGAATAAAATTATTATATTCTAGCATCTGGTTCGCAAGTGATTGTGTGAGTACTAGGCACTCATAATGACGCAGAAAGTAGTCAAAAAGTCTGGCTTGATGCAAATGGAGATCATGATGAACTTGATTATCAAGTGAGAAGTACTAGGTGTGCATAAAGTCGCAGAGAGTAGTTCGGTCAGCCGGAGATCAACAGCACCATCCCCGGCAAGAATATGGTGGTGATACACTAGAGACACTACACGACTTGTAACATAACCACAAGTCGCTCAATGATTTTCTAGTTTAATTGTACAAACCTAAGTTATAAATCAACGAGAGCTTTGTTGTAAAATTTTAGAGAGCCACTGTGCGACCCAAAATTTTAAAAAAGAGAGTTAATTTTTTTCAGTCGTCTATGTACTACGCTTGCAATTACATCTAGTTCTGTTAAATGACCTAAATTAATAATGATTACTTTATCCTCAGGTCTGGTCAGCAAAGTATTCCCCGTAGACAAGCTGCTAGAAGAGACAATAAAGCTGGCAGAGCGCATCGGCACGCACTCGCCGCTCGTGGTAAAGATGGCCAAGCAAGCCGTTAACCAGTCCTTCGAGACTACACTCCAAAGTGGACTTCAGTACGAGAAGTCTACGTTCTATGGCACTTTCGCCACGGTAATACTTACTTTTTTTTATGCTCGATAAGTCTTCATTTGACCACAATCTCACCTGATGTAAAGTGACGATGTGGTCTAAGATGGGACATGAAGACCTAGAAGGTAGATGGCTTACTACTGGTACTTATGATTCTTATTACATAACAGCCCCAGAATCAGATTAGGTTTAATCAAGCTCTGCACTAGAGTCCCCCAGTCTATGGTATATCTTTGTCTATGCCATGAGCGTTATTATTTTTATATCTCGTGAACCAAGCACGATCCATGCAAGACCTCTTATAAGTTTAGTGAGATATAAGTTTCTTGAATTTCAGCCAGAAGCTAAAAAAATAACTATGTTCTATTCTAATAAGTCCATTTACAAACTTCGATGCCACATATAGAAGCCTACTATGCCATTTTATAGTCTGTGACGCCATACGAGTACTACTGCTTTAATGTGATGGAAAAATTATAAAGCATTAAAACTTGTTGTATTTCTCAATTTGTAGAAGGATCGCAAGGAAGGCATGACTGCTTTCGTGGAGAAGAGACCACCGGTGTTCCAGAACGAATAAATCAAGAAACAACAATCAAAAAGACTTTATATTCATATTTTATACACAATTTTTGGTTGATGTTTAAAATGCCATTTTTATTATACATGTTATCTTGTACTTTAACTGCTAAACAAGAAATCAACTTTACTATTGTTAGAATTTATAAAACTATTAATTGTTAAGTGAATAAACAGATTTAAACGAGAAGTGTGTTTCTTTAAAACTATACAAATACAATACTAGAGGGCCTGTTCCGGCTTTGCATGGATGCAGAAACTTGAATCCCTTAACTCGGTGAAAAATGTATAAAGATCCGTTCAATTCCGATTCCGTCCGTTGCCTTTAAAATTATCGCGAACTAAAGACAGACATACGCGGCCGGGGTCTATAATTTATTATAAACTAGCGGCCCGCCCAGGATACTATTTATTTCTTTCGAAATAATTACCCGTTATTTTCCCGGCAATTATTCGATTTTTTCTCGCCGGAAAAAAACATCCTAGAACTCCAACGAACATTTAAAAAAATAAAATTACCAAATTGTTCCAAGCGCTGTTGAGTTAAGCGCTTAGCAACACATTTTGCGATTCATTTTTATTTATAAAGATATAGAAACAAACGAATAAATGTTTGTGTCCTGGCTTGATTTGTTATGAAAAAATAATAATATAGACCATGCTAAAATATAAATGTTGACAATGAAGCAAGTTTCCACTTGTTACACGCTCTTACTAATGCTGAAAATCCCTGAAAATCCGTCCAGTTGTTTCAATAAGGGTAACGTAACAAGAAGGTTATTTGTAACTAAAACTGTGTAATGTGCCTGCCTCTAAGATGTTTTCTCAAAAACCCACCTTTTATTATTTATTAAATTACTTTAATGCACTAGTTATGGTCTAGTTACTTGAACATAATGTGATATATATCAGACCTATATAAATAGCTTGTTGAAGTGAAACTTCTATAGAATCGTAGTGATTTCAAACCGGATGCAAAAAGATGAAACGGATATGGTAAGGGACACAAATACAATGCTTTATTTAAATTTCTTTGCGCGATACTTCGTAGTTGAGACTACGAAGTATCGCGCAAAGAGGTATTGCTGTATTTTATTTATATTATTTTGTAACATACTTTATGTAATACGCTTTATTGAAGTAATATAAATAATCCAAATAATTACAGATATATGTTTGTTTCTCTTATCATTTAAGCAGATGCGTTCATTTACCCTTTTTTTCTATTCGATATATATCATAATTATTATAGTTCGTAAGTAGTAGACTCCAATAGTGCGTCGTAGCTGACACACACACATTTTTTTTTATTCTTCTTATTCTTTCGTCGATTTACTGAAGTTTCACTTCTATCGTGTGTGAATCGCACACACACCTTTTTTCATACTAC
Source organism: Gymnoscelis rufifasciata (assembly GCA_929108375.1). NCBI lineage: Eukaryota > Metazoa > Arthropoda > Insecta > Lepidoptera > Geometridae > Gymnoscelis > Gymnoscelis rufifasciata. The sequence goes on from OV815311.1 coordinate 14,198,707, forward strand.
CGCCCTAGCTAGGCGGTCTAACCATAACCACCCTGGAGGCGAAATAGCCAGTAGGCAGTAAACGTCATTCTTCATTCTTAATTCCTTAATGATAAAAAAAATATGCTTCATTCATTCTTAGAAAAGAATTGAAGAACAACTTGTTGTTTTGTTTGTTGATCTAAGATTTTTTAAATACTACGAAGTCAAAATGTTTATCATAGCCTAACCTTGCAAGTTAAATGTAAACAAAACCTGTTAACCGTATTTTGAATAGTTTACAAGTAGCAAGTACAAGTAAACTGGCTCCAATGTTCTGGGACTATGTCCATCGCTCTCGACACATCATGCAAGAGTTTGAGGATATTGAAGTTCATAAAACTAGTGTTTCTGTGTTTGTAGCGTTATTTTACCTGGAGATGCTGTATGTACTAATAATGACTTTGTCTATTTTGAATCGGCTGAACCAAAATCTGTCAGCATAACATAGAATTGAAGTGTAGCTTAAACCTAACTACGTTATATACGAACATCGGTAAGGCTTCGTTAAATTATATAAATGTATTTAAGAGAACAGGCATATAAAAAAGACTCATTTGCCCTGCCGTGGGACACTACAGGCTAACCCAAAATAAAAGATGACAGATGTTATTGTATCTACATATTGATAACTTATTTTAAGCAAATTTGATTACTTGTATTAGGGTATATTCATTGACTTAACTGTTCGGACTACAAATATACTATAATATTATATTAATATAAAAAAATATATATCCTTAAAATATTTTTTCTTAAAATATAGTTTCTATGAAATGGTGTAAAATAATGTTCTTATCTATCTATCTAAGTAGCTTATAATGTTACCTGTTCAAATTGCAGATCCACTATGGCTGGGTGTACATTTGAACGCCTATATCTTTCTAAAGACAATGTTAATAGTAAAAATGATATTTATGTGGAGAAATGCCCAGTATTGCAACACCAGTTGGATGGTATAAGATTCTTGTACCAGGCATTTAAAAAGGTTTGTTAAATATTATCTGCTATTCATTTTATTCTGGATAAAATAAGTAAATATCAAAATGCTGTTTCATGCTTTGTTTAGACAAGTTAATTATTTAACTCCATCAAAAATGTTACAACATACTTGTTATCATCTTCATGCTGTAGCGCTATATTTTTATTTGTCTATAATATTAATAATAATCCTACCTAATATCTGTTTATTTATAGAAAAAACCTGGTGTTATACTGAATGATCCTTCGGGCTTTGGGAAGCGAGTTCAAGCTGCTTTATTTCTGAGCGCAGTCCTCCCAACCCTGGAGAAATCAGTACTGATACTCTGCAGGGAAGGATCTGAGCAAAGTTGGGTGGATCATTTTCGAGAGAGGACTCAGATTTCAGATGGTTTGTTAATATTTTGCTATAACTTAATATCAGAATCTATGCTGAAAAAAAACACAAAAAAATTATACAGAAAACAATGATGTGCCTAAAACATTTTTTGCAAATAAAATGTATTGTGTAAAAAAAAACAAAATGAAAATTTAATTCATAGTTGCAAGCTTAGTTGGAGATCAGAAAAACAGATGGTTTACAAAAATTACAAATTTAGTGTAAGCTCAACAAAAAGTGGCATTTACATGTTGTCTCATTTATGAAAATCAACTGATACTGCAAATGCTTAAATTCAATAGAATAACAATAAGTGTTACTATTATGAAACCTTTATAATGCAAATCTACAATTGGAAAGCTTAGACCCTTTAGTATCTTTAAATATAAAGTGATTTACAATACTATGTTTTTCAGAAGTCGCAATAGAACTGACAAATCCATTTAAAAAGAACAAGGTTCTAGTGAGTCCCTCATACCTAGCTTCAATATTTACTCGACGTGATTGGAGCCTCGTAGTTGTGGATGACTGTCTGTCTAAGGATCTGAAGAAAGTACCATTGAGGTGTGGACTTAAGATCTGGTTAACTTCACACAATATCAAGGTAATTACTGGATATTCTTATGACAAGGGTTTATCTTCTAGATATTTGTGTCCCATCTTAGGCCATGCCGTCCGTATAGCACAACAGAACAAGTAATATTTTAAATAGCCATGTATGTTATAATTGCATGTTTTATGATGCACATTTGTGGTTTTTTTATGTTACTAATTGTACTAATTAAACCTTGTTAATCAAAGTGCAAAATAACTACTTAATGTTGATTTATTGATCCTTAAAGTATAATTACATTAGGCAGTCCTCTCGGAAATTCTCAAGTATTTCGACCCTCCATGGTTAATGGCAATCGATAAATACTCTTAATGGCACTTAGAATATTTTCTTTCACAGGAAGATCTTTCCCAATACAGCTCTTTCCACTCTTGGCTTCATCCTAAAGAAAAGTTCAGTGCAGAGAAATTTAAAGCAAATTCCAGCGATCTTAAAGATGTTATAGCTAAAGCTGTGATGCTGGACACCTTTCTTAGAGGCACTGTTTTACGAAGAGACACTTTACAATCTCTTCTCAGTAATAAGGTAAGTTTCTTTAATTACATTTGTTTTGTAAATCCGATATAAATTTGATATAATATCATAATAACCCCTGCTGAACAACAAACGAGAAACCTTTTATTTATGGCAGGTAAAATCCACAATTTTCTGTATTCAAACGAGTAGATACTGAAAACTCGCGATATACGGCTTTTATACTAAGATGTTTAAATTATTGCAGACTTCGACACGAGTTGAACAAGCACCTCAAGTGATAAGGAAAAACAAAGATGCCACAGGCACCAAAGTAAAACGAACTAAAAGAAAATTAGAAAACGTAGACAACCCGATAAAAGAAGATGAAACAAGTAAAGTAGCGAGAGTTAAATATATAACTAATCATGAACAAGAAGTAAGTGTTATTGATTCTAAAAACTCAGAAGAAAACTTAGAAGACTTAGAACAAGGTGATAAGAGTGAGAATGAATTATCTATACAATTAAAACGTAGCAAAACAAAAAAAAAACCTCAAGTCATTTGGGATAGTGACTCCGATGAAGATGTGAATAAAATTCAGAATAATGAAATGAACACAGATGAAACAAGCCAACAAACACTTCGATATGACAGCGAAACAGACACAGATAATAATACTACAACTGAAAAATCAGTAGAAATTGATAATACTTTTGATCCAGTGAATACTATAAGAAATAGTTCTTTATGTGATAATAGAAATGAAAACTATAATGAAATAGCAGAAAAAACTTTAATAGTGCATGAAATGCTTAAATTAAAAAAAGATTCTAAAACTGAAGTTCCTACAACATCTGTAGCTGATGAAATTAAAATAACTGATCCCTATGATCATAATGATAACGACAGCGAAAGTTTGATTAATCAAATAAGTCATGCAGAATCGCTTCAAAAAGACAAGAGTTCAGAAAAAGAAATGTGTATTGAACTCCAAAATAACGTCCAACTAAGTGAAGACGTTTTCACAGCGATATCTGACAACAAATATTTGGATGAAAAAATAAAGGTTAGTACAGATGGTGACAAAACTGACATAAACGAAGAAGGTACTAAAAAGACTGAGCAAGACAAAGGATACTCCGAAACTGGGACACTAAGTAGTTTTGATTTAAAGTTGAAAGAACTTGAGGAGTTAACATTAAGGAAATACAAAGGTTCTTTTTTTGATAGAATATTTTAATGTAGACTAACATATTAATAAAATTAAGGTAGATAATGTTATACTAGTATACTCAGCAGTACTGCTTCAAAGGTTTTTTATAAGTTTTGTATTGTCCTTAATTTATGAAGATTTACATTATAACGCTTTATGAAAACAAATGTTTGCGCTTCCATAATATGGTGCATCCATACATCATGCGGCCGGCTTTGTCAGTCTAGCAGACTTTCTTACCGTGTCGAGCCTGCGAGCGAACTGTCGCATCCAATGTGTGTGTGTGTGTCCGACCGATTTCGGTCATGGCGACAGCTTAGATACAAGATACAAAATCATTTATTTCCATAGTTTGGTTTTACAAAACTTAGACACAAAACTTATATTCTTTGATGCATGTGGCTTATATAGCCTATTTTCCACGAAAATACCCTCGAACACTGGGGACATGCGAGTACATTGTTGACATAATTGTAATTAATTGCCGCAGGTCGTCGAGCATTCACTTCATCGCGCCTTGAGTCCAGTTCGGCGCACCGTCTGTACTCAAAATTGCGCACCTTTTCCATAACATAGGACCTCCATTCTGGACGCTGTTCGGCCTGTTTTTCCCATAAAGATGGCTCTATGTCACACCTTTTCATGTGCCGTTTTAGCACGTCCTTATACCTGAGGAGCTGTCCGCCATGCTTGCGCTTGCCATCCTTGAGCTCTGAGTAAAAGACGCGCTTTGCTACTCGCTGTTCAGACATCCGTGACACATGCCCGCACCAACGAAGTTGTCGCCGCATGATGTAAGACTCAATGCCACCTACGTTAGCTCTACGCATCCAATATCGCCTCTATTAGCCTTGCCGCAAGGATGTGTGGCTGCGCTAATACCTTTTATGCATTAATGTATTAATAAAATTATTTCAAAATGTTAATCGTAAATATATTTGTTTTTGGGAAACTTATCAGCATTATGGCATATATTATGGTGTAGTTTCAACAAATTGAAAAATCCTCGTTAGCTTGGCATAAAAATATGCGATATATTTTGATATCCATAGAAGGTCGTAGGCTCAAACCCCGCGCCGCGCACTTTTGGATTTTTCTTCTAGAATAATTTGTGTGTCCTTTTAATACGTGCTTTAACGGTGAAGGCAAAACATCGTGAGGAAGCCGTCATGTTCTGAGAACATGGAAGAGTTTGAAGGACAATGTGACATTCACCAACCAGCTCATGTTGAACATGGTGATTTTAAGGCCTAATCTCTCGTCTGAGAGAGAATTAGCGGTGTCCAAAAATAGGGGGGCTTTTGACGAACCATAGTAAATAATTGTTTTGTTTTCACCAATACTTCATTATATAATAATCATTATATTCTTCGTGCAATAGGTTAGAGAGTAAATCATAATTCTTCATATACTACTACTTTCTACTTTAGCTAAAGAAACATTCATTAAAACACAGTTTTCCGATTCTCAATAAATATATAATATCATGTAATAACATCAATAAATTCTTTTTGAACCACATACTTATTTACTTACAAATAATGGTATTTACAGTAATATTTTACTGAACAATTAAATTAAACAATGTACATTATTTATATTGTATACATTTAAGCAAAAGCTTTATAAGAAAAACACGCAGACATTTTATTGTTATAAATTAAGTATCATTTGAGTGTATAAATAAAAACACATAGTCTTAAGTACATGGAATGTTGTTTAAATACAATGTTTTTACTTGAAATACTATGTTTTCTGTTTGTGTAAAATTTTCGTATGAAAATAAATATTTACAGTAAATATACTCTCTTACACAACCCTTTAGGAACGCTATTAAATTTTTAATCGCTAGTAAAAGCCACAATATTTTAATCTCGATAGGTTTATCATACTCTTAAAAGCTTATTTTCAACAAAATTCGGCCTTTCGTCTACTTTTTAATAATAATGATATTGATTTAACCGTTACATAGGTTTTAAAAATAGCGATTGCAAAAATAGTAAGATCGAGAAGAAACTGTAGTTCTATTAAGATTTTTCATAATTAACATGCACATTTTAGTTAAAATGCATTGGCTATTTCTATACACAAATGTAAAGGTGATAGATAATGAAAATTTATTAATCAAGCTTGGGATTCAAGTTTACTTGACGATTATTCATAAAGGAAGAATTAACATGAAATTTGTGACTATTAGGTACTACACCGACCTAATTACAGGTTTAAATCTCAATTATGCTCCTTGAAGGCAATTCACGATTTCATCAGTGTAATCGTAAAATGCCTCTCAGCCATACGATACTTATTAAACTAATATAAGGAATACGATATTATTTAAGAACGCATTTTGATAGAGTAGGTAAAAATAGTAACTTTCTAAGAACATAGAAACATCCATGATATCGCAAGGGAGTAAAAATTAGTAAAGTAGTACTTTCAGATCCCCTTATATTATATAGTAGAGGAATATTGAGTGCTTTTGAATCCCCTAGAGGATCTAAGTCGAACACCCACTTTGATTACAATCACCAGTTTCGTCACTGGTAAAAACGATTGCACATTTATTATTTTAGAGAGTAAATTAAGGCCCACTTGTCCAAAAATTGTGTATTTTCAAGATCTAGTAATTCTGTTTTTGCATTGCTTACGCAAGCGGGCCTCCGAATATACATTTTTGCTGACAAACGCTATCATCAAGTTATGCAGATTAGATAAGTCATAGTCTGAGATAGCTTAGCAGATAGATATAAGTCATAGATATATAGTCCTCCACATCGATTTCGATGACGGCGACCCTTGCTTTAATTTCTGTTATGGGCTCTTATGTGACTGGCCAGACCAAACTTTGACTTAAACTCCCTGCGGCATGTTTGGCAGTAGAGCTGACCAGCGGAGTTGTAGGTATTGGTTGTAGGAGGGCTTAGGTCTACTTTTGCGAAGCTGGCGGCTTTCGTCAATTATAAGTCATTATTAATTCTGCGTCATAAGTCATAGATAGATTAGCAGTGGAGATACTCGGAGACGAACACCCGAAATATCTTGTTGAGGTTCTCGATGGTGCTGAAGTCGAGGGCACTGCGGTCGTCTGCGGGGGTGTGCCACACGCTCGGGAACGGAGATGGGATCACGTGTAAGATGTCTACGTCTGAAAAAAAGTGTGCGATTCACACACGATAGAAGTGAAACTTCAGTAAATCGACAATAGAATAAGAAGAATAAAAAAAAAAACAAAAAAAAAAACTATGCAAAAAGATTTTGTTCCTGCGGTCACCCATCCAAGTACTGGCGTCGCGCAAAGTTGCTTAACCTTGTTAGCGTTTAAGATTGGCTTACCCGACAGGTAAGCCAATCTTATTTCCGTTGCATCCCGTTTTAAATCACAACGATTCTAAAGAAGTTTCACTTCAAAAAGTGTGTGTGTGTCAGCTACGACGCACGACTGGAGTTTACTCCTTACGAACGATAATTATGATATACATATATCGAATAGAAAAAAAGGGTAAATGAACGCATCTGCTAAAATGATAAGAGAATCAACCTTTTATCAACATATATCTGTAATTATTCGGATTATTTATATTACTTCGATGAAGCGTATTACATAAAGTATGCTATTAAATAATATAAATAAAATACAGTGAGACTACGAAGTATCGCGCAAAGAGGAGACCCCGAGAATGAGATACGCTGTGTAATGTATTCCATCTCATTCTTTTACACGTTCAATCCTACAGATATATGATATATGTTTGTCTCTTAAAAAACATACCTACGGCTTTTACTTAATTGACCTGACATTACCTGACCTATAGATTTATGCTACTGATGTGATTGTGTTAGGCTTAAATCCACACAGCAAATTGCGTATACACAATATCATCATTTTATTTATCTATTTAGAACTTTCCATAGAAGAACACATACAATTGGCACAGAAAATCATAAACGTAAACAAGTTACTTTGTACTACATCACATTGAAGCTTCATCGAAGCTACTAGCTAATGCCTGTCACGATTGTTTTTGTTCGTAATCTTAATAGGGTAAGTTACTAAGAACAAGTTACTTAGATTATTTAAAAAAATAACACACCTATCTTGCAAACGAAAAATGAAGCCGATATGCAAGGTTAGCGTGACGTAACGCTTTCGCACAACTTGTACTGAATTTATACATACTTCGATGCGCTATATCTATATCTTGGCACTTTCTTAATAAATGATATAGCGAAAAATATGTAGGTGTGTATTTTTTTAGACGGGGTAACATACTATACAGAATACCTATTTATTTATTTATGTAGTCATCACATCATGCCTAAGTTTACTAACTATAATCAATTACAAAGAGCTTTATGTATAGTTATTTGTTAATACAATAAAGCAGTGCTAGTTTCATAGTGCTTTATAATTAAAGGATAGATAGTTAAGGAAATGATTACTTAAAAGGTTTAGGTATCTATAGGCAAATTTTTAACAAAGTAATTATATTAATAATCTGTACGCGTGCGGAGCCGGGCAGTACGTCAAGGTTAAGTTTTGTTACAATACAAGACATGCTTTCTTAGGCGCAACCAAAACATTTTCCGATCTAGCTGGGTTCTTATCAAAAGGGAAAGATACCACATACGTCTTAAAAATGCATGAAATGTGGCAATACAAGTGCTGTGGCAGACTGACCGAGACTGCTCTATATTTTAACCATTGACTAATTTACCTTGGAGATGGTGAAACAGGCCCTAAATCTTTTTTTCAAGTCAAAGAAAGAAAGAAAGAAAGAAAAATATTTATTATTACACAAAAGAATTACAAAAACAATAATCAACTGATTTTGTACAGATTTCCGCAATAGAATTATTCAAAAAGAAGTCTGTGCAAAACTGGGGCGATTCGCTACTATTCGGTTATATAATAGTAGCGAATACATCATCATCATTCACTTGCCCTTATCCCACATTACGTGGGGTCGGCACAGCATGTTTTTTCCTTCCATTTTCCTCTGTCACTCGTCATCTCAACACTTCCTCCTTTCTTACACATGTCATCCTTCACACAGTCCATCCATCTTTTCTTTGGTCTACCTCTTCCCACATATCCATCGACACACATATCTAACACTCTTTTCGTCACATGACATTCATCCCTTCTCATAATATTTCCATACCATGCCAACCGATTTCCTCTTAACTTCTCTGTCACTGGTGCTACTTTCAAAGTTCAGTTTATTAGTTAGCGAAGAATACATCGTACATAAATAATTCACAAACACATAAATAATCATCATAACAAATCTCAAGTAACTGCATCTATGTGAATACGGTTACATTATGCGTTCTCTAGATGCTCCTAACCTTGGTTACTCTGTAGAATACTAATGAAGTCTTGAATAAACTCGCAATGTGCAGATCCTTGAAAAGAAAAAACTGGGCCATTAGTCTCTTCCATTTTATAAATTGTTTTTTCAGTGTTCTTCAAGATGTGCCGTGAATAACGATACCTTTTGTGGTTTTCCATTAGCTGTTCAAGTGGTTTTTCTTTTAATTCTTATTTTACTAGTCTAGTCATTTTAAACTACAATCTGCGGAAAAAAATCTACTGAGATGCGCTTTGATTTGATACCCCACTCGAGTATATTTGCAGATTTTCGGTTTTCCTTCACCACTCTCACCCCCATAACTTTTAAACGGCACAACCGATCTTCATGAAACATGTCTAAGAACAATCGCGCCAAACTCACCTTTTATACAAAAAAGCCGCGGGTGCGGGTTGCTAGTCGTGACAAGAGTTAATGTATTAATACGGTTGCCCGTGTTGTTTTATTTTCCCGCATTAAAAAGTAGCATCTTAGACACATCGTCACTTTACATCAGGTGAGATTGTGGTCAATTGCAGGCTTAACGATCATAAAAAAAAGCCTTAGCCTGCCTCGATAAATGGGCTGTATAACACTGAAATCATTTTTTAACCCCCGACCAAAAAAGAGGGGTGTTATAAGTTTGACGTGTCTGTCTGTCTGTCTGGGACATCATAGCTCCCGATCGGATGGAGCTATTTCAATTTTTTTTGTATAAAAGGTGAGTTTCGCCTGGGTGTTCTTGTGTTGTTCTTGTAGACATGTTTCATGAAAATCGGTTGAGCCGTTCAAAAGTTATGGGGGTGAGAGTGGGGAAGGAAAACCGAAAATCTGCAAATATACTCGAGTGGGGTATAAAATGAAAGAGCATCGCGTGCCCTAACTACTTAATATTATGGTGTTTTACAAGGAAATTAAGGCATACAATCGGGGGATTTTCTTAAATATTAAACTTTAATTTATATAACAGTTACAGTATAACAACAATTTCTCGAAACCACAAGCACAGCCCTTATAGTCGCTAAGCGGTTCTGAGTCCAGATTCATAAGACCAATATAAAATCATCATCCTCATCGTAGAATTTTAAGTACCCACATCAGATAATAATCGTGACTTTCCTATTTGCTAACTAACTTATGCCTTGTGGCACTTCCGCGACTACTTCCAATATTTTATGTAACATATTGTTACAAGCTCAACAAGCAACTGTTGAGAAAAAAACACACGTTTTACGCCTGCAGCTTCACCCGTTTCTTTTCTGTGGAAAGACTTTAACGCATCATGGCGAAAGCAAAGCAAGAACGTTCCTTGTTTGACTACGAAACCAGGTCTGTTTAGACGGTGTTCGTTTAAACATCGTGAGAAATAAGCAAACAGGACATTACATAACATGGAATAAGAATAAGAATAAGAAAATTTTATTGTATAAATTGTGTGTCATGTACATGAAGATCTTAAATAAAATCGAGTATCAACAATTTGATCCACTTCGGACATACAATATAGTAATAATTTAACACAATGGTTAAATTATAACAAAAATTACAAGAAAACAAACAAAGAACAGGTAGGTGAGTAGGAACTACCTCTAGAATGTTAAACGGAAAAGCAACAACACGGGCATTCTCCATCTATGTTTAAGGTTTTTATGCTTCTAGTTTAGGTACCACTGATGTCAAACCTAAGCGCTCCTGCACACGATGCCGCCACAGTGCCGCGCCGATCTAAAATGTTTGACTTGAATTTGCGTTGACAGTGGCCCGGTGTGGAGCGGCTCCGGGCATGAAGCATAGATATGCTAATATTCAACTGATGAGTTAGTTTATTTGAACGCGCTTATATCAGGAACTGTTTCTTTCACTTTTAGGCTATAGGCTAATTTTTACCGCGATAAAATACGTCGTTCATAAAACACGCGTAACCGCCGTGGCGTGAAAATGTAGCAAACCGTATATAGCCCTTATTCTGTTCACACATCAACAAATGTTTCTATCTAATGCCTTGTTCTTACTTAACAAAGTTAGCAGATAATTCCATCATCATCATTCTCTTGCCACATTACGTGGGGTCGGCACAACATGTTTTTTCCTTCCATTTTCCTCTGTCACTCGTCATCTCAACATTCACTCCTTTCTTACACATGTCATCCTTTACACAGTCCATCCATCTTTTCTTTGGCCTACCTCTTCCCACATATACATCAACACACATATCTAACACTCTTTTCGTCACATGACAATCATCCCTTCTCATAATATGTCCATACCATGCCAACCGATTCCAGCATTTTTAGCAGATAATAACATTCTTTATAAAAAAAACTAGTTTATTCTATATTCCAGCTAGATAACAATCCCTGTAGTCCGAAATATTGGATTACTTTAAATAAACTGCTGGAATAGACACATCATCAGCGAACTAAGTTTAGCTTTTACTGAGTTGAATGACCGATCCGAAGTACGATTGAAGTACCTACATAGATAAATATTTATTGTAAATGTTATATTAACACCTCAATCATGGAGGCCAACACGTTTTGTCCGAATGTGAAACATTTTCCTCATGCGGTAATATATCATTTACATAATGAATATTAATAAAATTTCTACAAGACAAAACAAAATTCTAGAAAAATCTAGTCCACAGTGTTAATCAAACTTGTCGCGAATTGTTCCTGCATTTAGCAAACCAACAAAAGTCTACGCTAAATAAAATACATATTTATTTATGTGTTTGCAGGATTTTAATGAATATGGTACTTACTTCTTCTCATGAAAGGTATGTGGTCGTCTTCAATCATCGCGCCCGAACTCCGCAAACGGAAGTATGTCTGTTCAGCTTTACCCCTGGACAAATAAAACAATTAATAAAATAATCTTCAAAGCCTAAACAAACAGAAAGTGCTTACAAGGAAATACTAATACTACATACGTACGAAGGAGAACGAACTTATAGATTCGAAACAAACTAAAACAGGTTCAATGATTTTGGCATAACTACTAGCCCGCCATTTTGAAAAAAAAACGTGATCTGACAGCCAGTGATGAAACTCATGTCAATGAACATAATAACCATTATAAAAAACCAATATAAAATGTCGAAACGGTTCCCACATTTTATTTATTTAAACATTTTTCAACATTTATTTTAAAAAGAGAAATATTGGTTTAATATTTCATAATTTTCACATTCGTTTTGTCAAATTGGCTCCTTTATATTATTATGACGAGAAGAGTGATCATATAAAGCGTGAATATAAGAAAAAAAAATCCGCTACATTTCCATACCGAAAAATCCATAGAACATATTTTGTAGAACCGTGACGGTGGCTTTTTATCTAATATACAAGTTAAAAATATGTAGTGCTGATTTTGATACAGAGAAAGACTTTAAATTTTCAATATTTAAGCACATTGATAAGTATAGAAATAGAATACATAATGTATAAGCTATTGCAAAAAATACATACCGGATTTTCTTTCTCCTGTAGCGAAAAACAATATATAAATAAAAATAATAAATATATCATACATACTAAAATAAAGCACAACATATTGTGTTCTCATGGGAAATTAACTTATCACACAAAAGAAATGTCAACTTCAAATAGGGTTCATATTAAAACATATCTCTGGAGAAATTGTAAAAGGATAGGGCCATAGGGTCTGAAAAACATCGGGATAAAAATCGGGACATTCTTAGCTAAATAAAAGCTTGTGAAGTACTTGTAACTAAAGCCTTGATTGAGAAGTGTATTGTATTTTTTTTTCAGCACTGGATCCTTATATATTTAAATCATTTACCTAATATAGGTATATGTTTATTGTTAAATCGTTCAGTGCGTTAATCACAGGCGACAATTCACTAGCCCGTGTCGCCTGTGCGGAGGCGGTATTTATAATAATGTGACGTGAACAGCGGGAGCCCACCTTGGCCTTTTCTCGCTTGTTACTTCAAGAGAAAATGACATTCCATATCGAATAACAAAAAGGAAAATAACAGAAGCACTTTGGTGCCCGGAAAACAGATGTAGACTTTTTTCACCTTCACCTCGCCTTCACTTGACGATTCGGTGTAAGATTGGGCATGATGACCTAGAATGTCCGTATTTACTCTTGCCTAAAGAGATATACCGATCTTACCTACCTAGACTACCTAATAGATCTAGGTTTTGATAGTAGGTACCTAAATTTAATATTTCATCCGTTTAATTTTTTTAAACTCCATGAAGTTTCACGGTAAATATATAAATACCTTTATAATTCTTAATACTGTTTATTATTTTGATACAAAAATTACTGAACATAGGTCATTAATCATTATGTATCGCCAACATACATACAGTATTTATTTATTTAATAATAGTGCAAAAGTAGAAAAACCCTACAAAAACTGGTATGGAATTAAAAAGTGATAAAACCGGGTAGACGACGGTTACGCATAAGCAGTCTTTATAATTTTTTTATAAAAGAAATTTATTAAGACCCTTTCGTAATCGGGGCGCTTTTCTCGAGGTGCAGGTTAAAATCCTGCGTACGAAGGTAACGGTTGCATCTTAACTTTTTTCTGCATAACAATTTAAAATAGTTTAACCTAAAATGTGAGGTTTATCACTTATTAAAAATCATTAACATTTAAGAAGCAGTCTTGTCTATAGTGACACTATAGGCTAAATATTTTCGAAGTTCTGTTCCATTCAATGAGCAACCAGTAAACGACGCCCTTGCGATCAGACAGTGGCTCTAGTTTCCCTGATGACTGGTTTCTTCTTAAATGCGAAGCGAAATTCAAAATGAATAGTGTTACTCGTTTTTATTGCTGTAATTATAGGGTAAGAGCCTCTCGACATGTCCACGTAATATGCTAAGAAGCTAATCAGTATTATAGAGCATGCTGTCTTTCCCAGATTATCATGTAACTGAGCAAGATAGCTCTTTATGTAACTAACTAGTGATTGCTACTTGGAACTTTGCTCGGAGATGGTGAACGAGGCCCTTAATGCAATAGAAACTTACATGGAGTACTTCTCCAGTGTGTCGAGTTCAGAAAGCCTCTGTTCTAGGTGGATTGGAAGTAGCTGTAGAACAGGGTAGGTAGGGTAGGGTGCCCAGGCACCCCAGACCCGGTGCTGGGTGCCGATCTGCTAGACCTGCTGGCAGGTCCAGCAGACCTAGCACATCCTATACAGTTACAATCTATAGGAACTTACTTGGAGTACTTCTCCAGTGTGTTGAGTTCAGCGAGCCTCTGCTCCGCGGCCGCGAGGCGCACGTACCACTTCTCGGTGGATTGGAAGTAGCTGTAGAACACCGGGTCTGGGGTGCCCAGCAGGTCCAGCAGACCTAGCACATCCTATACAGTTACAATCTATAGGAACTTACTTGGAGTACTTCTCCAGTGTGTTGAGTTCAGCGAGCCTCTGCTCCGCGGCCGCGAGGCGCACGTACCACTTCTCGGTGGATTGGAAGTAGCTGTAGAACACCGGGTCTGGGGTGCCCAGCAGGTCCAGCAGACCTAGCACATCCTATACAGTTACAATCTATAGGAACTTACTTGGAGTACTTCTCCAGTGTGTTGAGTTCAGCGAGCCTCTGCTCCGCGGCCGCGAGGCGCACGTACCACTTCTCGGTGGATTGGAAGTAGCTGTAGAACACCGGGTCTGGGGTGCCCAGCAGGTCCAGCAGACCTAGCACATCCTATACAGTTACAATCTATAGGAACTTACTTGGAGTACTTCTCCAGTGTGTTGAGTTCAGCGAGCCTCTGCTCCGCGACCGCGAGGCGCACGTACCACTTCTCGGTGGATTGGAAGTAGCTGTAGAACACCGGGTCTGGGGTGCCCAGCAGGTCCAGCAGACCTAGCACATCCTACACAGTTACAATCTATAGTAACTTACTTGGAGTTCTTCTCCAGTGTGTCAAGTTCAGAAAGACTCTGTTCTAGGTGGATTGGAAGTAGCTGTAGAACACCGGGTCTGGGGTGCCCAGCAGGTCCAGCAGACCTAGCACATCCTACACAGTTACAATCTATAGGAACTTACTTGGAGTACTTCTCCAGTGTGTTGAGTTCAGCGAGCCTCTGCTCCGCGGCCGCGAGGCGCACGTACCACTTCTCGGTGGATTGGAAGTAGCTGTAGAACACCGGGTCTGGGGTGCCCAGCAGGTCCAGCAGACCTAGCACATCCTATACAGTTACAATCTATAGGAACTTACTTGGAGTACTTCTCCAGTGTGTTGAGTTCAGCGAGCCTCTGCTCCGCGGCCGCGAGGCGCACGTACCACTTCTCGGTGGATTGGAAGTAGCTGTAGAACACCGGGTCTGGGGTGCCCAGCAGGTCCAGCAGACCTAGCACATCCTATACAGTTACAATCTATAGGAACTTACTTGGAGTTCTTCTCCAGTGTGTCAAGTTCAGAAAGACTCTGTTCTAGGTGGATTGGAAGTAGCTGTAGAACACCGGGTCTGGGGTGCCCAGCAGGTCCAGCAGACCTAGCACATCCTACACAGTTACAATCTATAGGAACTTACTTGGAGTACTTCTCCAGTGTGTTGAGTTCAGCGAGCCTCTGCTCCGCGGCCGCGAGGCGCACGTACCACTTCTCGGTGGATTGGAAGTAGCTGTAGAACACCGGGTCTGGGGTGCCCAGCAGGTCTAGCAGAACTAGCACGTCCTGTAGAGGTATAATCTATTATTCATCTCATAGCAATGTTTATGAATCATATTAATATAGGTAAAAGTTTGCAAGTTTGTTGGTTGAACCGATTTGCCTGAAACTTAAAATGGTGATGTGTTATACCTTGTATTTAGGAGCAAATTCTGATATAATTTATTTTATAAAACATCTAGACTCAATTCTATTGCAGTAAAAGTTTCCCAAACATAATGCCTATCCATATTTACAGACTGTGTTTCAGTTTTTCAGCATAAAACAGTAGAAAGCGGTGTTGTAATATTAGTTGGTACGTGTCCTATCTAGTGCCCGCCTGTGCTACGACACCGCTATCACAAGTGAGCGATTGTTTGATTAGGTAGGGTAAGAAACCAGCTGAAATTGAGATAAAATATTGGACAATTGGACTTAACATATTTTGGGATTTTTTACAGTCGATAAATTGGTAAAATAAACTAAAAATGACTTTCAAATATTCGGCGATACCCCACATAATAAGAATTTTTTTTTAAAGAACCTAAATTATTACCTAAATGTGCTATAAATAATCATCATCATCACCCTATTAACGTTCCCACGCCACGGCTGGGTCACAGGGACTTCTCTCTAGGCGAGAGAGGTTAGGCCTTAATTTACCACGCTGGCCAAGTGCGGGTTGGTGAATGTCACATGTCCTTCAAAATCCTTAAAGTTCTCCGAACACGCCGGTTTCCTCACGATGTTTGCCTTCACCGTTAAAGCACGTGTTTAAAGCGCACATAAATGTCTCAAGAAGAATAATCCAGAGGTGCGTGGCGGGGTTTGAACCCACGACCTTCGGAATGAAAGTCGAGTGTCCTCCTACTTAGCCAACACGGCTGTAAATAATAATAATAAATCATTTATTTCAGGCATCTAAGGCCCATATAAACATATACCTTATAGACTAACATACATAACAATATAAATCTTATAAACTAAACTAAAGTGTCAGCATCGTGGATCATCTGTTACGGCGGTGTCGCCTTGCAGTGTAGGCGACCGATGAACCGTCGAAACTTGACCCCTTGCGGTAAATAATAGTGACGACAAAAAAATGTATATTAGGAATATAATTTCAACAGGCCTTCACCTTGTCTTATTAATTTATTCGGCGGAAATAAGCAACTTCCGAAGAACAAATTAATAAATCATGCTTCCGATGATACCTACACACTTTCACTGCGCAAAATACAGTGTGAGTCTACTTAATGTGCACATATTAAAATGTAGGATAAATTTCCTGATTTCATCGATAAAAAAAGTGGAAAAAAGTACTAAATTGTTTGGTTTTTTTTTTATAGTGGTTTATAGTATTACGATACGATTAAACTGTACTACGATTTATCTATGACGAGCATTACAAATGTTAAGTTATGGTGTCGTTGTTGTTGTGCAAGTAGTACATACATATTATTTATTCACAAACACAGTCGCTAAGGTAATTGACTGATTGTTAACAAAATTAAATTTGGACCATAAGACGTTCGATGACACAAGGGCAAATCTTATCAAGTGATTTGACATCATTATTTTTAATACAGGTCGGGGATCACACGTGGCCAAATCATTATAATACGCAGCCTAACTAATTTCGGTTTTAAATACTTAATTATTCCGAGTAACTATATCCCAAGGAAATCGACGGATACTTATCTGACATGTTGTATGTATATTACATTAATTTTATAAGTCATGCGAATTTGTTTGCAATAAAAATTAGAAAAGTTATATAAATAAAAATTAATTGTTGTTCGTTAGTCTGATTAAAACTCGAGAACGGCTGGGCCGATTGAGCTGATTTTGGTTTTAAATTGTTTGTCGTAGTCCAGGGTAGGTCTAAACGGTGAGAAAATAAGAAAAAAATGCCGGGAACTTTTTTTACCCGTGTGACGCCGGGGCGGGTCGCTAGTTTATTAATAAAAAGCTAAAGAATTTTTTACCGATTTTGTGGATGGATATAATATTTCATGGATGTTCCCATGATAAGTATTTAGGTACTACATATATGATACTATTCCTACTACTATTATAAAGGCGAAAGTTTGTAAGTATGGATGTTTGTTACTCTTTCACGTAAAAACTACTGAACCGATTTAAATGAAATTTGGTACACAGAATCTCTAGAGCCTGAAAAATAACATAGGCTACTTTTTACCGCGGGAAAATCCATTATAACGCGGGTAACACCGCGGGGCACAGCTAGTATTATATAAATGAACGAAAATATTTACTCATTAAAGTTAAAATGTTACTCAGTATTAGATAACAAAGACACTGGCCTGGAAGAGATCGCTCACAGCGATAAGGCCGCCCTTTGTACTCCAATGTATTCTCTTGTTATTGTTTGCATTTTATATTCTATTTGTGGTGTACAATTAAGAGTTATCTAAAGATACCTGCAAGAAGTACTGGCCTTAGGACCTGTTTCACAATCTTTGAATAAAACAAGGCAATGGTTAAAGAGCAAGAGATCAAGTTGAGTGACAACTGTCATTGACTGACTGACCAAGATTGCTCCTATTTAACCATTCAAGAGTTTACTTGGAGATTGTGAAACATGCCCTTAAAATTAAAATTATTACAACTCACCATTCTTTGCAGTTCATTGGCTCCATCCTTATAGACAGAATTCTGCCATTTCTTGGCTAGATGCCGAGCTCCATAAATGGAATCCTTGGGGCCCCATTGTTTGAATGCTTCCTCTCCATCAAAGAATATGAACATCAGGCTCAAATTGTTGTTTTTCAGCGGTTGCAGCTTCGATGCCATCGCTTTAGCCAGGTTTATCATCATTGCACAAGGTACAGCGGAATCTGTAGCACCTGATAACATACAACATTTTTTCTTGTGCAAGTAAGGTAATTCCGAAATACCAAAGAATAGACAAAATACACAGAGGATATTATTTAGTTGAGAATTATTGATGAACTTGTGAAATTTGTTTTCTAAATCGGTGAAGTAAATAAAATCATGGCATGTAGGAAAAGATGGAGGAGGCCTATGCCAAAGGGCAATCTGTGGAACAAAATTTATGTTTGTTATTGTATAAAATCAGTGTAGGCTTTAATAATAAATAAAATAAAATCAGGAAACCAACCTGTAAAAGCATGTTCTCTCATATACTTGCTGTCATAGTGGCAAGCCAGCACCAAATACCTATCCGCATTGGGATTCAACTTCGCAATAATATTTTTAAAGTTCAAAGTTCCAAAAATTGGTGTTTGATCAGAGAACACATTTTCCGTCACATCCCAGCCCAGTCCCCTCATCTGATTTGTGATGTAGTTGCCAACTTTCTCGTGGTTTGGTGTACCAACAACCCTTGGAATTAAAATCTCATCTAAAGCACTTTTAAAATGGGTCATGTCGGATAAACCAGCTAGTTCTCGCACTTCTTGATCTGATAGCTCCTGAGCCTCATGATAATTCTGAAATAAATATGAATAACTGTAGATTAAGGATTTATTTAACTTATTATTATAATTGCTTTTTATTTAAAAATTGTAGCTATAATAGTAATGTGGGTTTATTATTGAGAGATTTTAGACAATAGGTACACTTGAATATCCTCTCAAACAATTTTGTCCTGGTTAAAATAGAATGTCCTTTAAAACAGGTAAATTAAAACAGCATTGCATAGAATGAAGGTCAGAAGAACAGACTTTTGGAAAGTTCATGACAGCTCTAACAATAAACAAGTAGGAGACTACTTACTTTTTCCTGATAAAACTTCAATGTTTTTTTACTTTTATCACTGTTCACAAAAGCTAAACATAAGCTGATTAACGTCAAATAAATAATTGTTCTATTCATTTTGGCGCAGAAACCCTCGCTTTTCCTAAATAGTGTAGAATAGAATTTGGCGATAACCACGGTGGTTACCTATGCCTATACGATTTAAAGAAATAATATAAACTTGAAATTGTTAGAACACTAATATAATTTTTTAGGGGTACATTATGCAGAGACGACTACCTTGCCGAAAGTAATGTCAATACAATACTGCCCTGCCTGGGTTCTGTGTGTGATGTGATTGTGATGTGACATCTGTCTGACATTGGTACAATTTGTACAGTGTTTCTGTGGTGGTTGTGTTGATGTTGATGGACTGATGGTGTTGCCAGCCTACGAATAAAACAAAGTTAGAAAGCAACTTTAATTTCTATAACTAAAAATTTTATGGTTAATTTTGTAAACAAAAAGCTTCAAATATTAACTTAAAAATATGGAAATAGAACAAAATCTGAAATGATAGAGCTTTTTATTCGAAATTTCGGCCAACCGACTTACACAAGCCATTTTCAATACCCACCAACCGATTGTTTATGATCTGATCAGGTCGCTATAGACAATCAGTTGGTGGTCGGAACCGATCGTGTATTTGCCGTTTAAGACTATTATGAGCTTAGAGTAGTAGATACTCTAAGATTATGAGATTACGACACTTATAAAAAGTGTTATGTACTTACTTCAGTTTAATAAAAAATAAATCGGAAAATGTATGAGCATCGGGATATACCTATACGGTTATTAAGTCAAATAAAAAAAAATTTTTAGCTTGTAATTTGGTAATCCATCAAATCACAAAGACAATGGCAGCAACACTTAGAATTAATATTTTACAGAAAATGAGGCAGACCAATCATTCATCATTATCATTTCAAGAGTGCAGCTTGATGACCTAGGATCATAGAGAGGTTTAGCATAGTAGTAACAACTACATCTATTATAGTTACTCAACTAATATGAATACTAATAGCAGAGTCGTCTCAGCAATTCAAACGTTAACGGTGGATGCAATATAAGTTAAACTGTCGGTTCTTTTTCGTTTAAAATATGAGTCTTTAAATATTTAGCAAGTTTAGGATCAAATCCGATACTGCGCTTCAGTTTGAACTGCGTGAAGTGCAGCTGCGCCTGTCCGTGGACACGCAGCGTAATGGGCCCGCGCGGGTAGATGCGTGACGTGAAGGTGACCTCGCCGCCGCCGCAGAAGATCTCCACGGAGCTGCGGTCCAGGAAGATGCGCCACGTTAGTTGGCCCGTGGGCGCCCAGTCCGCCCGCCGCGGCGCGTCCGTCCCGCTGCCGAACCGCACCACCGCCACCTGCCCGCGCGCCGCCCAGTATTGCACCGAGTACTGCCGCTCGCCCTGCCACTCAAGCACGATCTCCGCGTCGTACGACGCCGACGTCGCGTTCACCAGCATCTCAAAGGAGCGCGCGCCCGTATCGAACGATTCCCCGGGGGCGTACCACGCGTTCTCGATCACCTCGCCGCGCAACTTGTTCACCTCGCGCGCCGGCATCTGTAGCAAGCGACCGCCGCGCGCCAGTCGCAGCTCGCGCACCAGCGTCATGCAGCCGGCCCAGCCGTCTTTGGCCTCTTCGAAGCGCGCCTCCCACATGCCGAGCCAGGCGATCATCAGCCGGCGCCCGTCCACGGCGCGCGCCGTCTTTGCCGCGGACAGGTCGTGCCCGTGGTCGAGCTCCTCGAAGGTTGCCTGAGAGATCTCCAGGTCTGGGAAGCTGGCCACGGGGCAGTCGAACTGGCCAGTCACGTAGCCGGTGACCTGCAGGTTGCGGAAGCGGTCGCCATCCCGCGGCACGCCCTGCGCGGAAAGCAGCAGCACGCAGAGCCCGTCCAGCTCGAAGATGTCGGGGCTCTCCCAGGCGCGGCCCATGTCGCCGAGCGAGCGCGCCACGGTGCCATTGGCGCGCCACGTGTACAAGTCGGGGCTCGCGTACAGCAGCAGCTGGCCCTGCTGGCGCACGCTGGCGCCGACCAGCATGTACCACGTGCTGCGGTGGCGCCACACCTTGGGATTGCGGAACTCTGAGAAGCCCGGCGGCATGTCGCGCACCACAGGGTTGTATAGGTACTTCTGGAAGAGCACGGCGTCGGCGCTCACGGACACGCTGATGGAGGAGCGCGTCACGTTGTCGCGCAGCACCTGACCCGTGTAGAAGAGCGCGAGGTAGCCGTTGTAGTTGACCGCGGAGCCGCCGAGGCAGCCGCTGCGGTCGTCCTTGTCGCGCGGCAGCACGGCGGACGGGTAATGCGACCAGTGCACGAGGTCGGAGCTGGCGGCGTGGCCCCAGGCGGTGGGCCCCCAGGACCCGTCGTAGGGGTGGTACTGGTAGAAAAGGTGGTACTTGCGCTTAAAGAAGACGAAGGCGGCGGGGTCGTTGAGCCAGCCGAAGGAAGCGGAGAGGTGGTAGAGCGGGCGGTAGCGGCGCCGCAGCGGCAGCGTGGAGGCGGCGAGGAAGGCGCGCACGTGCGACACGTCGCGCTCTCCGCGCGCCGCGTTCTGCCCGCCGCGTGTTAAAGCCAGCGCCACGAATAATGTCAGCAGCTCCATTCCGCGCACGCTACGATCTAGCAATGACTGCCTAACTGCCGACACAATCCGTAAACTATTACGATACTCTACAATAGAATGATCCAAGTGTTTACTAAAGCGAATAAAAATTACAAACATTCCTATCGACGTGATGTAATTTTTAGATTTACGATGATGCAAGTCGATGAGCAACTGTGCGAATGATAGATAATGCTACAGCTCACCGTTAAGTACCATAACTGTACCATAGAATAATAAATTACTGTCACTGTACAAATCAATGATTAAATACATAAATTATAAATAAACACAATGATAAATTGTCTAAAATACTTTATTAAAATTCAAACTGATACAATATATACAGATATAACACTTCCAACAGGAATAACTTTTTAAATTCTTAACACTATAATATATAAAAATTTAATAAAAACTTGGTATATTTCTATCACAGATATCAACTAATATTTGTTACAAATTTTGCATTATCCAGCCACCATTAAGTTTACTTTATTTATCAACTTCTATTTAATATTTCATGCTTAGTCCTAAAGTTGTTTTTATAACTAAGTCTGTACTATATAAACTATTCTCATAGGTTCTAAGATATACAACAACACATATATACTAACTAAAATAGTAAGGATTACATGGAATGTTTTTTTCTTAGGGTTTTATAAAATATACATAATGTATGTATAACAATCATATTTATATGTATCTAACAACTACCTAGATGTCCTAGATACAAAATTATAGAGATTCGTCTAAAATACTTAATAACTTATAAAAAACTCATCCACTAAGATACAGAACCTGGTTAAATATATTTAAAAAAAATTATATAGGGGCACTAGTGGCCCGCCCGGCTTCGCACGGGTTTTTATTCAATTTTTATTCCCGGCAATTATTCGAATATTATTTAAAAACTGACACTGCTATGGTAGCGCCGTCTGTCGGATTCAATGTAAAACATTCCAAAATCAACAACTACTAATAAATTGAAAATTAATTAAAAAAACATTGTCCAGCGGACAAAATTGTGAATCTAAACCATTCCCAGATCCCCTTGAACACACACAAAAAAATTCATCAAAATCGGCCCAGTCGTTTGAGAGAAGTTCAGTGACATACACACTCACAGAAGAATTATATATATAAAGATATTACACCATAATTTATCTTGGATCATTTAAATGATCATATATTTGACTCAAGATAATTGACTATTTGAGTTATATCTGTGTATTACACTATAAAAGTTGTTTGATCCTATTTTACGTCATTATGTGGTTGCAATGGAGGCTCGTGATTGGACAGATTGATGGATGACAGTGACAGATGTCATGTTTGTATTGACGTCAGGGTTACCAGATCTTAGAGAATTCAATTTGCCAAAAGACATCGTAATTTTAAGTAGGTACCTATGGCTTGTTTTTTGTTCTTTCAACTTCAACAAAATTAGGTTTAGGTTTTATTCCGTTACAGATTTTCTGGATTCGGTCTTCACGATCAAGGCCCGCGATAGAAGCTATGCAATAGCTTAAAAATTAAAAATAACTGGCAACACCTGTTTCTATGACCATATTGGATCCAATCTCTCAGCATATGTCAAAAATCTATGATCAAGGAGAAAATGAATCACAGTCCTATATTACATTATCCAATATCATTGACTCATATAACTATGATCCGAGATAAATGATAGTGTAATATCCTCCATAGAAAAATTTTATCTTATGTATATTGAGCTGATCATAAGAATTGTATCGGTACAAGCTTTAAACAAGTTGTACTATTTTGTAGCACCAAGAATATACTAGTAAAATGTATAGAGTTTTCTTAAATTATATTCATTTTAAACAGCATCTTCTATTACAACAGTTTACGTAAATACATATACAATATGTATACCTATATAAGGGTCACGATTTTTGTTTTTGCGCACACCAGTTGACTAAAGTAACATGTCTAAATTCTAATCACAAAACGATTTAATTTTCAATACATTGACTCGTCTAAACAACAACATAAATAATGTTATTTAACGTATTGGACCTCATGCATCACTAGCGCCTCTGGCGGCGAAATCAATCCACATCTTACCGGGACCATCTCTCGTATAATAAATGTTAAAAAAATACCGTTACCTAGACGGTAACTAAATAAATATATGTAAAAAAATTAATAGATATGTATCATTCAAGAAAATGCCAATATACCTACTCTATTCACTCGGTAGAATATATACTTTATTTAGTTCAGCGTGTATTGTTCAGTTTGGCGGCGCTGTGTAGCTTGCCCCAGAGCTCGGCGAGTCTTGCGTGAGCGGAGGCGCGGGATCCCAGCGCGTCCGCTGCCGCTTCCACGGCCGCTAGGGCGTAGGCTCGCGCTACACTACCCTCCTACAACAAAGAAAACGTACTTAATAAACATAAATACTTAAAGGAATGCAAAATATTTTGAACTGATCCGCAGAACAGAACCACATCATCATTTCGGCAATGGGACATCCAATGATAGTCATGAACCTCTCTCAATATAAGGAGGGGGATATTTATATATCCATATCTATACTAATATATAAAGCTGAAGAGTTTGTTTGTTTGTTTGAACGCGCTAATCTCCGAAACTACTGGTTCGAATTGAATAATTATTTTTGTGTTGGATAGTCCAGTTATCGAGGAAGGCTATATATAGGCTATATAACATCACGCTACGACCAATAGCAGCAAAGATATAGTGGTAAATGTGTAAAAAACGGGAGAAATTGTTCATCTTTGAAGCCTTCCGTTGCGTGCGCCGTGAAAACGGTTCAAGATACACAAAAAATATGTATTAAAGAATAATAGCTCTTTTAATGATCTAAAAAATAGTCCGCGATAGTATATGTCTATCTTTGAAGATTAACTCACATAAACCGTTTTTATGGTACCTAATTTGGTCCAAATAATTTGTTTAAGTTGTATCAACATAATAATATTAATCTTTATTCAAATAAATATGTTGTTGGTTAAGAGTACTTCATCCATTATAACGCGGGTAGCACCGCAGGGCACAGCTAGTCTGTACTAATATTATAACTGCGAAAGTAACTCTGTATGTCTGTTCCTTTTTCACGCAAAATTTATAACTACGCGGGCGGGCGCGTAGTAATATATATTAGGTCCTTACATATGAAATTGGCGTTTTGTATGGGAGGAACAAAAAGTCGAATATTTTTTAATATAATATATTTAATTAATCAAAGTATGAACCATTATTTTCTATGCACTTTTGCCATCTTATAGGTAGTTCATTGATCCCTTTACTAAAAAAACCAGTCGGACGGGAATCAATAAAATCTTTGAAGGCGATTTGGACTGCCCCATCGGAGTTGAATTTTTTCCCTTGCAAGAAGTTATCCAAATTTCGAAAAAAATGGTAATCTGTTGGAGCAAGGTCCGGGGAGTACGGAGGATGTCTTAGACTTTCCAATTGAAGCTCTTCTAATTTAGTAGCCGTCTGTTGCGCAGTGTGTGGTCTAGCGTTGTCGTGAAGCAGCAGTGGCGTGGAGCGATTGACCAGCCTAGGTTGTTTAGCCGCTAGCTTTTCCATCATGGTTTGCAATTGCTGACAATAGACATCAGCCGTAATAGTCTGGCCAGATTTGAGAAAACTGTAATGAACAATACCGGCACTAGTCCACCAAACGCTTACAAGTAACTTTTTTGGGGTTAATTTTCGCTTGGGGCAGGATTTGGCTGGCTGGCCAGGATCCAACCATTGCGCTGAGCGCTTCCGATTATCGTAAAGAACCCATTTTTCATCACAGGTAATGATTCGGTTTAAAATACCTTCATTATTGTGCCGGTTTAGTAATGTAACGCAGCAGTCGACGCGCGTTTGCCGGTTTGCTTCAGTCAATTCGTGAGGTACCCACCTTTCAAGCTTTTTAATCTTCCCAATTTGCTTCAAGTGAATTAAAACAGTTTTATCACTAACACCGCAGCCTGCAGCTAACTCGGACGTGGTTTGCGATGGATCCGCTTCCACAATAGCCTTCAACTCTTCATTATCAACTTGAGTCTCAGGCCGTCCACGGGGCTTGTTCTGCAAGTCGAAATTTCCAGAACGAAAACGTTGGAACCAAAAACGAACTGTGTTTTCTTTTGCAACACGACCGCCATACACATCATTCACCCTTCGAGTTGTTTCCGCAGCACTAGTGCCACGGCGGAACTCGTACTCGTAAATAATGCGATATTTTAAGTTTTCCATTTTGTAAAATGAGTGACGCAAACAGAAAAAAACAGAAGAAAAAAAACAAATGAATGACGATCATCAAAGCACAAATACATGAGTCTATAGCTGTACAAATTTGAATTTGGAATTCCTTACCAAAGAGGAGAAATTTGTGATTAAAGTGGCCAGTACGAAAAACGCCAATTTCATATGTAAGGACCTAATATTTATTAGACAACCTTCCACGCTGGTCGAATCCGTGTTGGTGGTTGTACCAGAGATCAACCCAAGCAAGGCTCGCTTCGTTGAAATCAATGATAGTGAAGGTGTCAGTCAGTTTGAATATTAAAAAAAAACCTTTTATAGTAGCTTAGCATGTTATGTGAGTGGAGGGTGGGCTTTACTATGCGTGTTGATTATGTGTGCGTCACTGGACGCCCGACACAAGTAATAACTTAATTTCAGTTGAACTATTTAATATGGCAAGCGCTGTGGGTTAGAGTTCAAGTAGAGCTTGCCTACCGCTGCTGTATGAGTGAAAGGGAAGCCAGACAGACTGGAACTCGACAGAGACACACCCTACCTGAAGAAGTTATTACTTACTAGTGGCCCGCCCCGGCTTCGCACGGGTTTTCATTCATTTTTTTTTCCCGGCAATTATTCGATTTTTTCTCTCCTTTTAAACCTTCCCTAGACCTCCACGAACATTTCAAGACTATGATAACATAAATCCGTTCAGCCGTTCTCGAGTTTTAATCAGATTAACGAACAACAATTCATTTTTATTTATATAGATTGAATGTTGAGTACCTGTTCAGCAGCCCGCATGGCATATCTGTGTCGTGCCCGCAACGCCGCTGTAGCCGTGCTCTGGTGCCGCGCGGCTGCCGCGCGTTCCCCGTGCAAGCCGCGCGTCAGCCGCGCGGTGAGGCCGCGGTACGCGCTCAGTGCGTCCAACGCTAGGTCCAGCACGTTGCCCGCTTCGCAAGCATTGTCATCTTCTGCTGAACGGGCCAGCCTGCAATATAGCATTCCATTATTGTTTAATAATCTTTATAAATAAAAATGAATTGTTGTTCGTTAGTCCGATTAAAACTCGAGAACGGCTGGGACGATTGAGCTGATTTTGGTTTTAAAATGTTTGTCGTAGTCCAGGGTAGGTCTAAACGGTGAGCAAATAAGGAAAAATTGCCGGGAACTTTTTTTACCCGTGCGACAACGGGGCGGGCCGCTAGTTATAAATAAATATAGCTTGGGAGCGGTTGTAGTATAAATTTGTATAGACATGCGCATGTATAGTCAACTGAAAAATGAATAATTACCAAATAAATTAAAAATATATCAAAGCGTCATACGATGTCACTTAATGGAGTCTAATATGATTTGCTGTATAAAACTAACGGTGATCGCGCATTCCCGTTCCATTTGGACAGTCATTAATGTTGAAAATTTTTTGAAAGTAAAATTATAAGCCACAGTTCTTAAGACACTTAGAATAGACATTATGACTACTAAACAAAGAGGTTTAAATATTTTGTTTGTTTGTTGTAATGTTAGCTCGTACAAAAATACTGAATACTTATTTTTCGCTCTATCTTTTTAATAAAAATGCCATGATAAAGAGCATCAAAGTTCCGGAGTGGAGGCTTGTGACGTACAAATAAAGTAGAAATCGCCCGAGAGCCTAAACGAAAAACTTTTTCGAAGTTTTACGAGACGCAAAACTTCCTGGCGTATCTTCTGGATTTTTTTTAGCAAGAAAAAAGAAAAAACGTATACATTTTTTTTACTAATCTAATTGACGGACTAATTATAATTTTTTAGTCATCTACCCTATTCAATGCAAATAGGCAGATATGAGGTACTCACGAGGCCGCCGCGTGCAGGTCCCGATGCGCAGGCGCACAGAGCGCGTCCAGCCCGGCGCCCAGCTCGCGGATGTCCGCTCGCTCACATTCCACCCGCTTTCTGGCTGGAAATATACTACCGTTATTATCCTGATACAATATTATGAAGATGGTATGATATCCAGGTCGTATCGTCGCTTTGTTGTAGTAAAGCTCTAGACACACGACGACACTGACACTCATCACAAATGTCGACACTAGTGTAGATTGCATTGCCACAACAACTGCAACTAAGTGTCGCGGCAGTGGACACACACAGACATTCGATGTACACATTGAGTGTCTAATGTAAAGTGTCGCCGTGTGTCCCGACCATAAAGATACAAGATACAAAACGGTTTACTATTTCCGTTACTTTGATCATTGCTTTGACTTTACAAAGCTTAGAAATAAAAAAATACTTTAAATTTGCCGCCAGAGGTGTAAGTGTAACATGCGGTCCCAAATGTGTTGACATTTTGATCGGAGATCTCAGTTACATACGCCAGCTTATTTCTGAATAATTTGATGAAAGACAATGACAAAAGCGGCGGCGCCTCATTGAGTCAGTATGCTGAGGGCTCTAAGGTTTGAACAAGTTTAAATTCAAAGAGCGCCTCTAAGGGAGTGAAATCCTTTTATTATTGGCGCCTTTTTATGAAATAACCACAGATAAAAATTACACTTAAAATTGTTATCAGCGATTCGATAAATAAAATAATGATTTGATAAAATAAAAACCTCTTTCATAAATCTTCGCCACCCTCGTCAGGCCGAGCTGTAAGAGGCGTAGCTCCTCCATCTCCGCATGGAAGGCCGCTTCAATCTCCTCGGTAGAGGTGTAATCCTGAAATAATAAAAAATATTGATCTACATTATAAACAGAAAGATCTTGGTAAGTATATTTCAGATGAAAGCCGGAAGCTCCGTATGACCGGGTCTCGCGCAGATTTGCTTTCTCGAACCTGTTACTGAGATTAACGCGTTCCAGCAAACCCAAAAAATGTGTGGAGTCGTTTCGACGCCCGAGAGAAGTGAAAAATAGTATGTATCTTTCCAAAATACTGCTAGCGCTGTGCGTTAGAGTGAGTGAGAAGCCTGGCGCTTTAACATGCGATAAAGAAAGATAAACCGGACAGACTGCGCCGTAACGATTTACGTAACGAGACGGTTTACTCTCACATGAGATGTTAACATAAATGTTTAGCTTTTAAAATTAGTATAGATTACATTATTCTCCGTAGTGCCCGCCAGTATGAACTCATCATGCTTCGGCCGGTCGAGCTTCAATTGCACTTCGCAGAGGAAGGCCCGCAGGTCCGCGTCGTGCGCTATGACCGGGTGTCGCGCGGTAATGCTGAGCCAGCGCTGCAGGGCTTCGCGCCGCCGAGATAGGAAGTCTTCGCTGCCGCCGCCGACCACCACTCGCTTAGGCGGCAGCTCGCACACTGCTCTGGAATGAGAGCGCATTCGGTGAATTAGGAACTTCTTTAGGAGGAAAAGGTTTTGTATGTAGAGCAAACTTAGAGTAAAAAGGTAACATACATAAAGAGAGGTAACTAGTAACTACTTGAGTAAAGCAGTAAGTTAGATCATTTCCGCTGTGAGAAATCCATTGCTGGACATAGGCCACCCTCGATCACAACGAGGGGCTTCGTGGGAGCCATTCTTGGCAAGTAGGAAAGAAAATAATATTTGAAACATTATTTTATAATTTCAGGGATATGTAAACATTTCAATAATCTGTATAGACATTAGACAGCTATTGTTTGTTACAACAGCTAAGAATATGAAGCATAGACTACTACGTAACATTAGATGCCGAGGTATTTTTGGCAAATTATTATCAATTCGACCAGTACAGGCCGTCTCCACGAGCGAGGAAATCTGGAGCTTTATCGTCATGCCACGTATTTCTATACACTCTCTTAGCAAGTGTCTCCACGCGACGATACGCTGGCAGACTAATCGCTCGTTCGTGGGGATTACCCGTAGGTCTATTACGTAAAACTTTGCAGTAGCGACAGCGACCGCTACGTGATTGGTTGTTATTTGTTTCTAGCCTGTTTCTGTTCTGTTTCAACCAATCGCGTAATAGACCTACCGATCATGTAAGCGCACTCGTCATGATTCTCTCGCTCGTGTAGAAGGCCCCTTAATGATAAATAGGATATATAAACCTGCAACTAGAACCAATATCTATGTTTTTATACAGTACACCTGTTCTAAGATTAGCACCGGCACTTGCTATGACAAGCCTCTTGCATAGCATTTTAAGAGGTCTTACCTGTATGGATATTTAGCGGATAGGGCATCGTAAAGCTGCGCAAAGTCATTGTACCGACGAGTAACAGTGGTGCCGTGGCGTCTCGAGCTCACGAAGTATTCGCAGTGCTTGATAATAAGGCCTTTTCTCTCTGGCACAATTTCTACGCTAATCACATCTGTATGTTCCAGCTCGGCGTATGTTACAGCATCAGGGTTTGTCATTGTAACTGAGAAATAGTATTGCCATATGTTTACCTTTTAATTTATTTTATGATACACACTATTATAGCATTTCACACCACGGCGTTGCCCATGTTTTATGGATTTTCCCGCAGTAAAAAGACAAAAGCATAATTAAGATAAATAACCTATAGCCTTCCTCTCCTCTATAAATAGGTTATGTAACAGTGAAAGAATTACGACGACAGACGACCTATGTGAATCGGTGGGCGAAGGTCCGCCTGAAGCGAAGTTGCGGGTTTGATTCCCGCCGGGGGACCAGATTTTGTACGATCTACAATTTCTGGTTTCAGGTCTGGGTGTTTTCTATGTATCATATATATGTATGTATTTACAAAAAACAAATGAATCTATGTAGTATATCAATCACCTAAAACCCATTGTACAAGCCCTGCTTAGTTTGGGGTTAGGTGATGCTGTGTGATTATACAGAAAAAAAATAAAAATAATATTCAGACTAGTACCAGTTCCAGAGATTAGCTCGTTTAAACAAACAAACTCTTCAGCTTTATAATATTAGTATCAATTACTGGTACCTCGCCTTGGCTTTGCATGCATGCAAATTATAAAATAAATCATATCTATTGTGCAAAAAAAAATCTAAGCTGGCAATGCTGGCATGTAAGTCATGGAATGTAAAGATTTAAATTATGTAAGAGTACCTTTAGTATAAAACTAAAATCTTCAATAATTTAATTAATAAAGGAGCCAAGCAAACTTTTTACTTCTTATTCCTTAAATATCATCATTTAATGTTCCCACTACTGAGACACAGGGACTTCTCTCTCTCTTGGCGAGAGAGATTAGTCCTTAATTCACCACGCTGGGCAAGTGCGGTTGGCAAATGTCACATGTCCATCAAACTCTTTCAAGTTCTCAGAACATGCCGGTTTCATCACGATGTTTGCCTTCACTGTTAAAGAACATGTTTTAAAGCGTACATACATTTAAAAAATATATATGTATAAAATTTATATATACTTTTCTAGTTCTATCTGATACTCTTCAACATAAATTATTTACTTTCATTATTTTTTCCTTTTTTGGTGTACTCTTTAATTTTGTAAACTTAAATTAGACTGCAGAATTTTATGTAAGATAAGGTATTCATTTGAATTTCTGACAAATCCAATACTTAAGTTTAATACATAATCCCAATAATGAGTTTTGTAAGACTTTAATGGATAAGATCAACATACCTGTAGCTATTGTGTTTTAACTTAAACCAAGTTAGCCGCCAACAATGCATTAGCTACCTCAAGATCATAATTCGTGTCAATCTCCAAACTTTCCATGGGAGATATTTCCCAATAAGAGCAGCTGAAATTCGAAACATAAATTTATTGAATACATAGCATGTATGGAATAAAAACACTTCATTATTTGCTTAGCCATAACTTAGTTCTATGGCATATTAAAAGGGGGCGTATTTAATTAAAATATTAAATAACATATTTGGGATGATTACCATTAATCCTGCTTCAAGTGCATACTATAAGTGACCACATTTATCTAAAGGCCATAATTAAATTAACTTATGCCGGTAGTTTCGTTTGCGCTGAATATATTTAATTAAAAACAAGAAAGAGGGAAATTCTATGTTTACTGATCGATTTCGATCCATCGATCGATGTTGTAATTGTAAATCTGGCACGACTGGAATGGAAATCCATTGACAGTGACATAAGACATTGACATTACGATGTCAAATCCCTTCAAATTAAGGCTAAATACGCACGGGAGCTTATTTAACGTCCGTTAAAAAAACGCTCAATGAGGGCACCATCTATCTCCGGTCAGTATTTTACATTAATGAAGTCTTCGTAAGTAAAATCTAGTTATTTTCTTAATATTTACTTGCTATTTTGAAAGACGCCTCCTTCAATTAGTGGTCTTCGAGCAATGTAGAAGGAACCCGTTTCCAATAACTCCCCAGCCCAGTCTTGTCTACGGGGTCTTTTCTTTGTATCGAAATTTACAGGGTACGCAATCCCTTCTTGATTTTGCCATCGAAGTTTAAAACTTCTGAAAATAATTAAGAACTCATTTATTTCAAATGTATGGTACATTTAAACTAAATAAGAAATACTGTTTACAAAGCAGATGAAAGAAGTTATTTCTTTCTAGTACCTACTAAGGTAGACTTACCTCGCGGCATCACTATGCATAAAGGGTGCATAA
Source organism: Gymnoscelis rufifasciata (assembly GCA_929108375.1). NCBI lineage: Eukaryota > Metazoa > Arthropoda > Insecta > Lepidoptera > Geometridae > Gymnoscelis > Gymnoscelis rufifasciata. The sequence goes on from OV815311.1 coordinate 14,231,556, forward strand.
TGCATGGGATAGATGGTAATTGGTTATGTTTTAGCGTTGATGAAATTTACGTATGATAGCGTAGTTAATGATTTAAGTAACGATCCTTAAAAATAAGTCCTCTATTATCTGAGTAAACGTTTTTATATTTTACTTTTTTTCATTAGATCATGATAGTTTTTTTCTGGGAAATGTTTTTTGGTACGTTCTCAGTAAAATCATTGAACATAGGCCCTTATAAGTACACGAGATCCAGCAATTATATGTTGGATATCTCTAGCATCAAAAAGATCTATTGGGAATAAAATATCGCACTAGATCCATAAAATGGATCTACTGAGAACAAACCAAACACCCCACAGTAGATCTACACTCGAGAGCAATGAATCCGGGTCACTCAAAGAATCCAAAAAATCTCGGAAAGTAAGAATGCTAGGTTAATGCAATAAATTGTATTTAATAGACAATTTAATACTCCTTAAATGAAAGTTAAAAAAATATGAGTCACCATACATTTTATTTACACAAAATTACATAAAGAAAAAAAACTGCTGATCTCTCCTTAAAACAAAAATAGGAAACATGAAATTTTTGAACTTTATGACGATTTTCTTGAATTTCAATACTTCGTATTACCTCCTGCTCCTCGTGCTTCCATTACTGCGTTTTCGCGGTTTGGCATGCTGTACACCAAGTTCCTTATACGATTTTGGGGAATATTCTCCCATTCCTCTGTGAGAGCAATTTTGAGCTCAGGAAGCGTGATTGGGGGAGGGTTTCGTTGTTTTACGCATCTCTCTAGCTCGTCCCAAGCATGCTCGATCGGGTTGATATCCGGGCTGCGCGCTGGGCACTCCATACAAGTAATGTTCATCTCTTGAAGGTAGTCATTCACAATCCTACCTGTATGAGGTCGGGCATTGTCATGCATAAATATAGCATCCTCACCCAAATTGACCATAAATGGACCAACGTGTTCGTTGAGGATTTCTTCCACATATCTTACGCTAGTTAAAGAGCCGTTTTCTATGATCACCAGCTCTGTGCGACTTTCAGAGGAAATTCCGGCCCACACAAGTACAGACCCACCACTGTAGGCTACTTTTTCTTCGATGCATGCTTGCTTGAATCTTTCCCCTGGTCTTCTATACACTCTGTGTCTTCCATCGTGCTTGTAGAGCATAAATTTTGATTCGTCGGAGAACATAACTTTCGACCAATCTTCAATACTCCAATTTACGTGGTTCTGGGCATATCTTAGTCTTGAAATACGATGGCCACGCTCCAGTTTAGGGCCGTTTGCAGGTCTAAGGGGTTTTAAGTTAGATTCAGCAAGCCGAAGTCTTACTGTCCATGCACTTGGGTTACTTCCTCCGAGGCGTCGAAACTGATTTGTGAGTTCAGTTCCTGTGGGAAAGCGATTTCGAAGCATGGTGTTCACCAAGTATCGGTCTTCTCGTTCTGTGGTACACCTAGTTCTGCCCGTTCCTGGTCTGCGTAGGTTAGAACCAGTTTCTTCGTAACGTCGGAGAACTCTTTGTACTGTTGACAGCGACACACCGACAGTCCTGACTGTATCGCGCTGACTCCGGCCGGTTTCCACCAATGTAAGTATTCTGGTGCATTCTTCAAGTGTAAGCGACATGATTTCAGCTTGAATAATGAATATTGAGCACTATCAACCTGGTTTATGTACTAACATAAATGACAGATTACAAACAAAAGCAAAAACAAATCCTGTAATTTCGTAGTTCCATCTTCGACAGTGTTCCCTTTTCAAATTTTATTTTTTTATGATATAACTTTACAATAACTTAGAAGTTTTAATCCTTTGATTTAAGGAGTATTAAATTGTCTATTAAATACAATTTATTGCATTAACCTAGCATTCTTACTTTCCAAGATTTTTTGGATTCTTTGAGTGACCCGCATTCATTGCTCTCGAGTGTATTCAGCACAAACTTAATACAATCTTCCATTGAGAAAAAAGTTCCCACTAGATCCACCATTGTCAATGGATCTACTAGAAGTGGGCCAAAAACCCTGTCCCATTAAATCCATAAATAAATAAATTTTGTGGATGGATCTACTGGGAAATAAGTCCCACTAGATCCATGACAGATCTGGCCAACGGATCTACTGGGATCGAAACTAAATTTATAATTATGTTTTACTTACCGAGTGACTGAAAATATGCAATCATACGCTTCAGGAAACTCTAACTTCTTAAGAGCATACTGAATCTGCTTAGGTAGAACAAATGGTGAGGTTGATTGCATCAGTATTAAAACGTTAACATCGTTTCTGTGCTGTAAAAACTCTGCAGCTCCCCATATCGATGGTGCCCAATCGCTGGCAGTTACAGCGCTCCGATGAAAGACAGATGCATTGTCTGTAATTTGAAATTACATAATGCACTATAGGTACATATAATGTGCAACCGTCAGAGCCAGGACGTATCAATAGTTTTAATTAAATTACCGGCTACGGTCTGCAGTGTTATTCCTACAGTGTATTTTGAAATTTGTTTATATTTTGTTTTTAAATACAAGCAGTTTGTCGAGAAATTACATAGATCTATAAAAATAAAGGATCTGTTGTGGTCTACTAATTAGGGATGCCTATAGGTTTATTACCTATACCTACACCTGATAGAGTTGATACCAACGAGTAATTTATTATTCTATGCCAACGACAAGTGTTGTGCAAGAGGTATTTAGACTTAAAATGCTTTGTACGAAATATAAAAAATATAAAATAATTAAGATGATTAGATATAGCCATTTGGTACTTACATTTGTAGGCTTCCAATGCTATGAGAGCGTGATCAGTCGAAACGGTAATGTCAAATAACCCAGCACTTCTCGCAGTGTCTATTGTATTTCCAATTAACGTCTTTTCTCCAACTTTTTGAAGGTTTTTCAAACGAACACCTTTGGATCCGCCTCGCGCGAGAATGAGCACGGCAGAATGGGAACACCCGTGTACAATGCAATTTAGTAGCCTGTTATGATTAGGAAAATACTTATTCTATTAAAATAATAAGGGTTTTCTTTCCACTCTCATTAAGCAACCGACTGGCAAATTCATAAAAATAACGTCAGTGGCTATTGACAAATCATAATAACATAATTTATATATGACTTCGATATATTTGTCAAATATTATTCCAATTGTACATTATTTTTTATTTTATATTCAAAAATAATAAATTTATTTGTTTACTCACGTAATCAAGGTCACAACCCACATAATAGATGCCTAGATAGGTATTAGGAATTCAAACAACACAACGCACGTCTATCTTTCAACTATAAACACCCTACAATGCCAATATGGACTTTGAATTGAATTGCATCGAAGTTGATAGAGGTAAGTACCTACTCAATGGCCAGATAAAACTAGGAGTGCTGTGTGATTAGTCCGGAAATATTTATCTATTTTTTTTATTTAGGTAAGTATGAAAGTAATTATCTACTTACCTATCTACGGATTAGGTCACTAATACTTCATACCATATACGAACAACGAAACCTTTTTAGTAATAAATAAAATGCATATACCTAACATACACAAATTTCAAATTGAGTTACAAGAACAAACGAGTGCTAACTTCATTTTATCTAATACAGGTTTAGTTGGCTAATTTCACGTACCTACTTATGTAGAAACTTTCCCAATCACCTATTTCACCATGAGTTCATGTATGGTAGGTACCTATATTCATGGTGATCTTTATCAGTATGATAAATACATGATCACACGAGATCTATGGTCTACTTAAGTGAAGAGGAGCAAGAACAAAGATTTATGTCTTGTCAACTGACCGGATATACCAATTTCAAGCACTTACTATTAAATGGAGGACTTTAAAAATCATTCTTACTCATGAAACTACTACTTATTCATATTTATTAAGATATGTGTACCTAGGTTACCTAGTAGTCTAGTAGGCAGGTACCTAGGCTAGGTACCTGCCTACTAGACGATACTTAGGTACCTCTAAATATACTTAAATACCTATCAAAAATTGTAAAAAACTGATAAATCTGTATTGTTCCATTCGCTTCTCTACTTAATATTAAAGCGAACTGTCGAGACATTGTTATTTCCTTGATAACTTTTGTTTTACTTAAGTATTTTAAGTTAACATAACATGTCCTTGTATGCCTTGTATTACCCTGCCTGTGCTTCTAAGGAAATAAACGTTTTGTCTTTGACTATATTTTACATATAAAATTTTCCAAAAATAATACTATACCTACACAGTTTTCATAAAAAAATTGATTTCTATAGTGGAAAATGTAGTAGGTATTGATCTTCTTTCTTTTTCAAAGTGTTTTAAGTTAGTTAGGTTGTATTAATTAAATTTGTAAGGAAAAAGATAAACACAATCGCCGCACCTAGCCAAACCCAGATCTTAATAATACACATCGACTTGCTAGCCCAATACACCAATGCTACATTATAATTATATAACCGCTTAGTTCCTTTTAATTTTGAATTATATTTCGCTGTGATTAGTCCGAGATAGATCCGAGTCATAGCTGCGGCATTAATTACGGTGGAGCTTAACTATTCAACAATCTTGATTGGTCAATCTAGATAATTAAAGATACACATTTCAAATTTTATTAAATATGTATTAAATTAAATGCATTGAAAAAAAACAAATTAAAATTATGTAACCTTTCCTCACATCCGACGTCTGGGAGAATATCTCAATGGGTACAAATGATTGTAAGCAGCGACATTCTCAACGAATGGTCCCCTGTCCTTAGGCCTTCGTTTCGCCGCCGAGGTCTTTGATGCGTTGCTGCCATTCGATGCTATGGTGGTCATCGAATGCTTTGAACGTGCTGTAAACCATTAAATATGTATTATATACACCTACCTGAATAAAAATAGTTTTTGAAGGAATAATGCCGATATATGTTCCTATTTGGATAAATTTAAAATTTAAGAAAAACCCCCGATTCCCATGCCTTGATTTCCTTAAACGTAAAACAACATAATATTTTGTAATGTGGACGCGATGCGATTTCATTTGATACCCCACACTAGTATATATGCAGATTTTTGGTTTTCCTTACCCACTCTCACCCCCATAACTTTTAAACGGCACAACCGATTTTCATGAAACATGTCTAAGAACACTCGCGCCAGACTCACCTTTCATACAAAAAAAAACTAAATGGAAATCGCTCTATCCGTTCGGGAGCTATGGTGACACAGACAGACAGACAGACAGACACGTCAAACTTAGAACACCCCTCTTTTTTGGTCGGGGGTTAAAAAAGAACTGGTTATACAATATTTTATAAATACGCTCCAGTAGTTCCTGCGATAAGGCCGTTTAGTTAACTGAGCAGATAAATGGTATAGTTGAGTTATTACAAACACCAGAGCCTGTGCTTGTGAGCCTTAAAAAACCCTGCATATCTGAAAATCCTGCATGGATATCTCCCGACCCCTTCTTGTCAGACTCCTACTGACTAAAAACTCACGGTAACCATCGTCAACCTACGAAAGGTAGCGCGGGAACTATAGTGAGTGCTTCCGCGAACCCTAACAGTGCCGCTCCTTGTGTTGGAGCCCCATCATATGGGGTTCTGCAGATATTGGTGCGAGTTCGATTAACTTCGCGGATCGTCTTATGTCACATTTATGTTAGTGCATTATGTTACGGATGAAAAAGGGCAGCGAATGCCCTTCTTCTCCGACCGGGTCGTCTTCGTCGACCGAGTCTTAAAAAACCTACCCCAACGTTAAAAAAACTCATAACTCGATCGAATATAGTCCCGTGCTATTCTGTTTCAAAATACAATACTTAAATATCCCTTGTAGGTGAACAAAAATAAACAAAACGTGATGATGGTAACCATGGAAGACCAGCGCTGTGGTTGGACCCGTTCTGCCGCAGCTTATGCTGAATGGTTACCTTTTTTGTCGGAACATGTTGTTGTTATCTTTTATATAGTTCTTACCAAGTAATTTTAGTTAATTTATGTATTTGTTGTATTATGTTGTGATTGTGACAAAATAAATCATTCTTATTCTTATTCTGATGTATCATTTAAAATTAATTAGAATTAGTATCAGTCTTTCATAATAAAATAAATTTAAGGAAGTGTTTAATACCTGTTGCTTGTTTTCCGTGAGGTGAAGAAGAATTTGCGAAACCATGTTTGCTTTGTATGGTGCTGAAGCCGGAACAACTCGATCTGAGAATAAACAGTAAAAGGTTATCAAAATAGATCTTTTTAGGATATATCTATATGCCGTAGGACATTCACTTAAACATACCTACCCTTTTATAGATTTGGTTGTATTAGCTTTATTTATTTATTTATTCAGGAAATATTTACATCTACGTAAACCCGCAACCAAGTCTTCCATGTATCTAGTAGGTGGAAGTCCTACGCTGCTTGATAATTGGGGGTTCTTATCCGAAAGATTTCGCTTGACGTATATTAACTATACTACTGACTTATATTATAAACATAAAACATAAAAAATGCTTAGATATGCTTCTCATATGAATAGGCTAATAAGTTAAGAAATATCTCTATAGAATAATTAAATGTATAAAAATGGCTTAAGTACCGTGCCGTAGAACATTCGCTGTCGATCCCGAGCCCGTCCAGCATACGCATCCGCTCGGCGATCTGGTCGTTGATGATCTCGCGGTGCGCGGCTCCCTCGCCCAGGTACTCCATCTCGGCCAGCCATTCCGCACGCTCACGGATTTGGGTCACCACTGCCAAAACAAACACTAGGGTATTTTCGGTGGTGAACAAAAATCTCTGATATTCGATTAAATTTTAATACGACCACCTCTGTGGCTCTTTTGGCGGGTCTGCCTGAGGCGCAGGAGGTTGCGGGTTCGATTCCCGCAGCGGGACCAGATTTTGTACGACCTACAATTTTTGGTTTCGGGTCTGGATGATTTATATATATATTTTTTTTCATGTTTAGATAAGCCTTCATTGGCCACAATCTTACCTGATGTAAAGTGACGATGTGGTCTAAGTTGGGGTATGAAGACCTAGAAGGTAGATGGCTTCTCCGGGCCACATTACGAAACACCAAAAAATCGCTTCACGCACTGGCCCAACCCGGAGGGTGGTGACAAGGCCTACCACCAGAGACTGTTCTTAGCGCCACCCGGAGGCCACGTGTAAGGATTCAGAGGGTTACCACTCACGGACGTGAACAGACAAAACCTCCAAAATTAAATTAAGGAGCATAATATTATTAGGCTTCTCCGGGCCACATTACGAAACACGAAAAAATTGCTCCTCGCACTGGCCCAGCCCGGAGGGTGGTGACAAGCCGCGGCCGAAGCCTACCTACCACAGAGACTGTTCTTAGCACCACCCGGAGGTCACGTGAAAGGATTCAGAGGGTTCTATGTAGCATAAAGTATGATTTAAAAAAAAAGTGTCTATGTAGTATGTCAGTCACCATAGTACAGCTCTGCTTAGTTTGGGGTTAGGTGATGCTGTGTGATTAAGTCCGGAAATTTTTATTTATATACACTCTTAACAACAATTTTAAATCGAGTATAATATCATTATTTGCATCTCGACTCAACATACGGTTCATTGCTATTAGCATTTTTGGGCCATAGGTGACGTCTATTGATTTTATAGGCTCTCAAAATACAACAGGGAATACAGCATTTGTCGTTACCGTCAGGATGGCGAGTCACCTATTAAAACGTAACGTATTTAACGTTAAAATGCTATCCAAAAATTGCTTCCCATTTGCTTCTATTTGCTTCCTTCAATAAGAGATTTGCTTCCTTTATATTTTAGAAGAAATTAGAACTATCAAGGTGACCGTTCATTCTGACGTCAGGATGGCGAGTCACCTGGCCGTAGACGATGTGCGGTGTGGAATTGCTGTGATTTATCTAAACCAATAATTGCTTCCTATTTGCTTCCTTCAAAGCTTTCAAACCTAGATCCTGTACCTATCAAGGAAATAAAGATATATCGATATAACATGAATGGGTAAGCCCAGCGCCTGACAAAAATGTAGAGCAAAATGCGTTCATAGCTTTTGCCAATTAATTTATTTTTAACCGACTCCAAAAAAAGAGGAGGTTTCTCAATTCGACCGTATATTTTTTATATTACGTAGAAATTAGAACTATCAAGGTGACCGTTCATTCTGACGTCAGGATGGCGAGTCACCTGGCCGTAGACGATGTGCGGTGTGGAATTGCTGTGATTTATCTAAACCAATAATTGCTTCCTATTTGCTTCCTTCAAAGCTTTCAAACCTAGATCCTGTACCTATCAAGGAAATAAAGATATATCGATATAACATGAATGGGTAAGCCCAGCGCCTGACAAAAATGTAGAGCAAAATGCGTTCATAGCTTTTGCCAATTAATTTATTTTTAACCGACTCCAAAAAAAGAGGAGGTTTCTCAATTCGACCGTATATTTTTTATATTACGTAGAATTTCTTTAACTACTATTAAGGTAGGTATGTATACAAAAGTGTAACTTTATACTGTACATCGTTCGTCAAAATCATTACGTTACGATATTAGAAGGTTTGATACTTACCCTGCCATAACACAGTTAAATCTAGCACGGACGTAAGGTAAGGTTTAATATAACTGTACTTACTATACTAGCACACAGTGAAAATGTTATCTAAAAATAAGTTACCCAGTTTGGTTATAAGGTTATTCTGTACCTCGTGAAATAGGAAATTATCATTATCCTTATTATGTAAAAGTGTAATACTGATGGTTGCATGATGCTTTGTCTTTACGTAAACATATGTAATATATATATATATATATATTTCCGGACTACTCACACAGCATCACCTAACCCCAAACTAAGCAGAGCTTGTATGTACTATGGTTGTTAGGTGACTGATATGCTACACAGATATATATAATATATTTGTAAATACATACATATGATACATAGAAAACACCCAGACCCGAAACCAGAAATAGTAGATCGTACAAAATCTGTTTCCCCGGCGGGAGTCGAACCCGCACCCCCTGCGCCTCAGGCGGACGTTCGCCCACCGAGCCACAGAGGTCGTCATCATGTATGTTTTATCTTAATATGGACATGACACAAATCCCGGGAATTCGATGTTTACATTCACATGTTTAAAATAATATTTCACGAGGTACAGAATAACCTTATAACTAAACTAGGTTAACTTGTTTTTAGATAACATTTTCACTGTGTGCTAGTATAGTAAGTTCAGTTATAAATATTTCCAGACAATGCACACAACAACATCTAGCTCCGTGATAAGCTCTATGCTTGTGTTACGGGTACTAGATATCTGATATACTTAATATAAAAGTCATACATATTTAGATATTTTTTATTATACTTATTAAATTAAACCTTACCTTACGTCCGTGCTAGATTTAACTGTGTTATGGCACGGTAAGTTTCAAACCTTCTAATATTGTAACATAATGATGTACAGTATAAAGTAATACTTTTGTATACATACCTACCTTAATAGTAGATAATGAAATTCTACATAATATAAACAATATACGGTCGAATTGAGAAACCTCCTCTTTTTTTGGAGTCGGTTAAAAATAAATTAATTGGCAAAAGCTATGAACGCATTTTGCTCTACATTTTTGTCAGGCGCTGGGTTTACCCATTCATGTTATATCGATATATCTTTATTTCCTTGATAGGTACAGGATCTAGGTTTGAAAGCTTTGAAGGAAGCAAATAGGAAGCAATTATTGGTTTAGATAAATCACAGCAATTCCACACCGCACATCGTCTACGGCCAGGTGACTCGCCATCCTGACGTCAGAATGAACGGTCACCTTGATAGTTCTAATTTCTTCTAAAATATAAAGGAAGCAAATCTCTTATTGAAGGAAGCAAATAGAAGCAAATGGGAAGCAATTTTTGGATAGCATTTCAACGTTAAATACGATAGGTGACTCGCCATCCTGACGGTAACCATTTGTCCATTACTTACATAGCATACCACCACGCTGGTCCGGGTGGTGGGTATGATATACGCTTTTATTTTTCAGCAAGGGATACCTACCACAGATATTGGATATTGGAAACTTAACATGAACATGGATTAGGCATAGTAATTATTAAACTTCTAACGTACAGTATATGCGTCTCTAACTGGTAGCCCTCTTGCAGTAGTAGTTGCTATGCGAAAGGGGGTACCAGTTAGCGACGCATAGGTACTGTATCGATTAACGACGCATTGTTAAAAAAATCATAAGGTGGTCCGATACTCACATTCATTCCACTTTTGTTGTTGTGTCGGTAATTTCTTTTCGTTCTGCGCATTCTTTTTACGTCCATGTAACGGAGCAGGCACCACCTGGCATGGCGTATCGCCGTACGCCATAGTGTTGGCTAATTTATCTTTCAGCTTCTCCCTATCTTCTCCCTTCTTTAGTGGATGATACCTGAAGTAAACAGTATTGTGTTAACTTTTTCACAAACTTGAGCAATTATCCATAATATCTCTCATTTTCAAAAAAATACGTTAAGTAGTACAGCTATCAAACTACACTTTTCTTCGTGAACGTAGATTTATGACGTTCAAGTACAAATAGGCCCCAGAAACCTACCCTTCAAATAACGCCAAATCGTCAAGACAAAATAATGTTTTTTTTTTACTTTTTTTTTGTTGAAGTTAAACTTCTTTAGAATCGTTGTGATTTCAGACCGGATGCAACGGAAATACGTCAGGTAAGCCAATCTTAAACGCTAACAAGGTTAAGCAACTTTCCGGAACGCCAGTACTTGGATGGGTGACCGCCCGAACAAAATCTTTTTGCACAGTATTTTTTTTATTCATATCATTCTTTTGTCGATTTACTGAAGTTTTACTTCTACCGTGTGTGAATCGCACACACACCTTTTGAAGTGAAACTTCTATAGAATCGTATAGTGATTTCAAACCGGATGCAAAAAGATGAAACGGAAATGGTAAGAGACACAAATACAATGCTTTATTTAAATTTCTATTATGAGGTATTGCTGTATTTTATTTATATTATTTTGTAAATACGCTTTATTGAAGTAATATAAATAATCCGAATAATTACAGATATATGTTTGTTTCTCTTATCATTTTAGCAGATGCGTTCATTTATCCTTTTTTTCTATTCGATATAATATCCTAATAATAGTTCGTAAGTAGTAGACTCCAATCGTGCGTCGTAGCTGACACACACACACTTTTTCTTTAATCTTCGTATTCTTTCGTTTACTGAAGTTTCACTTCTATCGTGAGTGAATCACACACACACCTTTTTTTTTTTTTTTTTTTTTTGTTTAACAAAAAACCTTTTGTTTTAAAAACATATTATAAATGCGAATGTAAGTTTGTTTGTTACGCTTTCACGAGAAAACTACTGAACCGATTTTAATGAAATTTGGTACACAGAATCTCTAGAGCCTGAAAAATAACATAGGCTACTTTTTACCGCGGGAAAACGTCATTCCGCGGGAAAATCTATTATAACGCGGGTAACACCGCGGGGCACAGCTACTATTAACATAACACAAAAAAAAATCTGAAACCTACAAACCTCGTTTTGAATTGACTATTTAAACTATTATAGTTCAGGCGGTTCCTAGGCCCAAAATAAGTTTTAACCGACTCACCTCTCAAAAATATCAGTTTTTGTGAACCAAGTCGGTGAAATATATGTATATAAAAATCCTTAATATCTCCAAAACTATTAAAACTCCGGGAACATACATGGGGGTTAAATGGATAGGTATTGAGGTCACCTTTCATGTCGTGTAGATATATACAGGGTGTATGTTTGAGAAAGGATCATAAGGACACAGTGGTCTCGAGTTATTTTGCTAACAATCAGTACCTATTTATAATTGGTACATTTGAAGTGGGTTTGTTAATTTTTATAAGTCGTTCATTAATCATTATACATATTATATATACTATTCTTACACTCCACTTACACTCCACTCACACTCACACTCTTACACTCCACTCACACTCACACTCTTACACTCCACTCACAGTGGCGGCCCTCAAAATTTCGAAAGAAAGAAGATTTTTTTTTATATTGTGTATGCTATGAGCTGATGTTAACAATGAATTTTATCCGTCGCGGACATACAATAGTATTTGGTGCCTTGGTGGTTATATAAGTCGCGGACATACAATAGTATTTAGTGGTTAAAATTATTTACAACATAATATTACTTGGAACTAAGTACTTACTCCTCATCATCATGAAGGCTGGCCTGACGTATGGCAGAAAGAGAGCGGCGTCTGGAGGTGTGGGGTCGGGTCAAGGGAGTTACGCTGTCTCTTTCCACCGCAGCAGATTGCCTCCGAGAGCCTGGCTGGCTGTCATAGTTCCTGAAGTTGTAGTCATTACCATGCCGCAGTTTCGTGTCAAGACGAGACTCCTCCATCAAAACTTTGTACGAAAGAAAATCGGGTTAACTACAAAGGAAATCGCATACCTACTTATTTACAGTAGGTAATAAATAACAGATGTATATTTTTTATAATTATGTTGACATACTTAGTATAAACTCATCGAATTTTAAATCGGATTTCAAGAATACATAGATCAATAGACCAAATCAAGGCACCTACTTATAATAAATGTATTTTGAGAGACTTGGGGTTTTGGAAAATAAATCCAATCCGAAAATGTGAAGTGTTAGCAACACAAGGCGCTCCTGTCGGCGGAAGCTGTCAGAAAAACAAGAAGAGGGCGCCAAGAACTAGGGAATAGACGACGGTCGACGGACCTGCGCGGCGCGGCCATGATTTTTCTAGAATGTGTCAGATGGACACAGGATATATAATTTGAAAACTAAGTCGAGTAGTAAATTGATTTATAAAGTAATAAGATACTTTCATTTTTATCAAAGTCTAATATCAGAAGTGGGATAAGGGCATTTAGTAAGTCCACAAATAATGGGAAAACAAAAGAAGAAACGTACGCGTTCAAGGCGGAGCCCTAGCTCGAGCTCGTGTTCCAGCAGCTCAAGCTGCGAGGAGCGCACGCCCTCGCCTCCTCGAAAAAGACAAAAAGGGAAATCGAAAAAGGTACCACAAGAAACTGTGAGTACAAGTTCTATTACATTACATAATATGATACCGGAATTCGACCCATTGTGCGATAATGTAACCGCCTGGCTAAATGTGATAGAATCTTATGCGAACACATTCTCATGGACTGATAGTATGATTCGATATCAAGCGCTAAACAAGCTGAAAGGTTCGTCAAAAACTTGGTACGATTCATTATTACGCAATGATCACAATTGGATTTCGTGGAAGTGGGGAGAATGGAAAGAAAAAATTAGGGCAACGTTTCAAGTGAAACGGAATATGTTCGAATTGCTTAAAGAAATTGTTGAACGAAAACCGGCAGAAAATGAACCATTATATGCGTTCTTTTTCGAACAAAAAGCGAAAATAGATAATTTGCGTCTTAATTTTTCGGATTGTGATATAATTTCAATAATAATAGGAAATATCGGTGATAGTAACATCAGTGCGTCAGTAGAAGCGAGCAACTTTCAATCATGTGACAGTTTAGCAGGATTTTTACACAGCCGCACGTATCGAACAAAACCTGTAAAAGTTGTTCAATTACAACATAATCTAAACCGTGAGAATACTGTTAAACTGTCCTCGTCCAATCAAACATCGTCTCAGAGTGTAATTCTTTCTAACAACCCAGTCTCGTTACCCCCTAACAATAGTCAACAAAGTACTGGTTTATGTCAACAGCGTAAGCCGCTTGAGTGTTTTAACTGCGGAGGTAATCACAAAAGATTTCAATGTAGTGTCAAGTGCGAATTTTGCGGGAAACGAGGACATTCTGAATCAATTTGCTATAAAAAGAACGCGAACGTGAACCCGGAAATGAATAAAAACGAAAAACATGAGACGAAACGGGTTTCTTCTCTAAATTCGAAAGATAAATTTTGCAAAAGTATAGAGATTAACGGTTTTGCTCAGGATGCGTTCATAGATACTGGGAGTAGTTGTTCTATTATAACAAAAAACTTAGTTGATCAATATTCTTTAACTACTATTACTCTGCCGAGTCCCGTGACATTGCAAGGTTTTTCAAACGACAGCGTAAAAAACGTAGATAAAAAGGTTAAAGTTAACATCAAGTTAGACTCTGTTTATTTGGAGAATGTGGAGTTGTACGTATTGAGTGAATTATCTGGCTGCGATATATTGATTGGCCGAAATGTCACGGAACGATCGGACCTCATGTACTCTAGAGTAGGGAACGCTTTGAGATTTGAATATGCTAGTACTTACAGCGAGTTCTGTTCGGTTGTCAATAATCTAGATTTAAAATTTGACTCCGATTCACATCACAGTGAATTGATGACCTTATTTAATACATATCGGGAATGTATAGCCACCAATGTTAAGGAATTAGGGAATGTGAACTCTCATGAGATGATTATTAAATTGAATGATTGTAAACCCGTGCAATGTAGACCTTACAGAGCTTCGCCAATAGATAGAAAAAAAATACGGGAAATTGTGGATGAACTTTTGGTTAGTGGTATTATTAGAGAAAGTAATTCTCCCTATTCGAGCCCTGCCTTATTAGTAAACAAAAAGAATGGGGAGAAGCGTCTGTGTATTGACTACAGGGCTCTGAATAAACTGACAGTTAAGGAAAAGTACCCAATGCCGCGCATTGAAGATCTCATAGACCGACTTTATGGTTGTAAAGTGTTCACCAGTCTTGATCTCAAAAGTGGTTACTACCAAATAAAGATGAGTGAAACTGACGACTCAATTTCTAAGAGTGCTTTCATCACAGAAGACGGGCATTATGAGTTCTTACGTATGCCTTTTGGTTTAGCCAATGCGCCGTCATGTTTTCAACAAATGATGAATAAAGTTTTAGGGAATTTAAGATTTGGCAAAGTAATTGTCTATTTAGATGATATATTGATTATGAGCGAGACGGTGGAAGAAAATTTACAGTTTTTGGAGCAGGTTCTCAAAATATTCAAAGATAATGGCTTGACTCTTAATCTAGATAAATGCCATTTTCTAAAGAGCGAGATAGAGTTTCTGGGGTATAGAGTTAAACAAGATAGTGTAATGCCTAGTGAAATTAAAGTACAAGCTGTGAAAGACTTCCCAACTCCCAGCAATATTCATCAACTTCGTCAGTTCTTGGGATTAATAAGTTATTTTCGTAAATTTATTCGAAATTGCGCTGTTTTGTCAAGCCCGCTCACTCATTTGTTGAAAAAGGATAGCGTATGGCTATGGGAACCCAAGCATGAAAAGGCATTTCAAACTTTGAAAAACACACTAATTTCGGATAATATATTGAGTATATTTGACCCAGATAAGCAATGTATCCTTTACACAGACGCTAGTCGAGAGGGATTGGCAGGAATTCTGATGCAGTTGACTGATGAGGGCGAGAAGCCAATTTATTATTACAGCCGTCAAACAACTGCTGACGAGAAAAAGTACCACTCGTTCGACCTTGAACTTTTGGCTGTTGTCACATCCTTACAAAAGTTCAGACTTTATTTGTTAGGAAGCAAATTCACTATTGTTACCGATTGTAGTGCTGTTAGGTTTGCATTAACGAAGAAGGAAATAATCCCGCGGATAGCGCGTTGGGTGCTAGTGACCCAGGAGTTCATGTTCGATATCACGCATAGAGATGGCACACGCATGCAACACGTCGACGCGCTCAGTCGCAACCCCGTTCTCAGTGGAGAATGCACAGAAGTCGAGATAGTTCTGTCAATAACCGAAGCGGACTGGCTCTTGTCGGTTCAACTTCAGGATCCAAAATTGGTAGAAATTAGGCAGGCCTTAGAATCTGGCGAGAGCGACAAATATAAAAATATATTTAATGAATACGAGTTATTGGGAAATAAGGTTTATAGGCGAACAAATCAAGGGCGGCGGTGGGTTGTGCCCAAACAATGTATTTGGCAGGTCGTAAGAAGCAATCACGATGATCTAGGCCACTTTGCTGTTGATAAAACGCTTGAAAGAATTGCGCATCGTTACTGGTTCCCAAAAATGCGAAGAATAGTTACAAAATATATTAAAAATTGCCTCAATTGCGTATATTATAAGAATAAAGGTGGTCCCAAAGAAGGTGAATTGTACCCACTGCCCAAACACGCACAACCTTTCCATACATTACATGTGGATCATTTGGGACCTTTTATCAAAACAAAGAATAACAACAAATATGTTTTCGTTGTGGTAGACTCTTTTACCAAGTTTGTGTTTGTTTGTGCAGTGCGGAACAATGATAGTGAAAATGTCATTTGCGAGATGGAAAACATAACAAAAGTTTTTGGAAACCCGCGACGTATAATAGCCGATGCTGGCTCTGCATTCACGTCTAACAATTTTAAAGAATATTGTGATAGCAAAAGTATTCATTTACACTACATCGCTACGGGGATGCCGCGTTCTAATGGCCAAGTAGAACGCTTTAACCGTACGATTTTGGACGCGATGAAAACTATGGGTGCAAATTTAGACGAAGATAGGTGGGATCAGTGCGTAAAACATTTGCAGCAGGCTCTTAATAGTACGTATCATAAAACGATTAAAGCAGTACCAAGCGAAGCTTTGTTTGGGTACAGGTTAAGAACTGATAGCGATGGGTTAGCAGTAGATAGTGATACGGATCATACAGACGTCACAGAATTACGCAAAAAGATTGAAGAAAACATACTTGCCAGTGCGGAATACCAAAAGCGGAGGTTTGACGGTAATCGGATAAAAGCTAAGCAATACCAGGAAGGTGACTTAGTGTTGATCAAAATTGTAAGTCAGTCCAACGACGGGAAGAGCAGAAAACTGCTGCCTGTGTACAAAGGGCCTTTTCAAATAAAAAGCGTTTTAGGCAATGACAGGTACCAGGTTACTGATTTAAGAGGCTGTGAGAGGAGCTCAAAGCGGTACACAGGAAATGCGGCAGCCGAGAACATGAAACCGTGGATTAAGATTCACGACTACAACCTGGATGACAGACCATGTTAGCAAAGTGTGCCTACTGAATTATGCTCTAATAATTAAGTAGGTATGTATGAAACCAAACCTTGTTATTTATTTTATGTTTACTAAATTTTGTGGAGTGTGTTTATTTTTTTTTGCAATTTCGGTTTTATAAATGTTGACATGAAATATATTTCTTAAGGCTGGCATTGTGTTCAAGTTTGATACCCGGTTTGTTATTTTGGGTTTATGTGAACTAACTACTAGTCGTGCCTAAGACTAAAGGTGCGGTGCTAAAAGTTAGAGTGGGTTATCCTAAGACTAAAGGTGAACCTAAACCTAAAATTACACACAAGGGTAATAGTTTCTGTCGTATATTCTCACGAACCTAGGTATAGTCAATGGTGTGTTGATATACGAGAGAAAACTAAATGCATAAATTTGTTGACATGATGACCGAGGCAGTTAATGAGTGACAGTTATGAATTAACATTACAGTAGCATAGTTAATAACCCATAATTTATGTAATGTTATAGAGTTGTCGTGTCTGGGGCATACACGATGCAGCATGGCCGTGTTAGCAACACAAGGCGCTCCTGTCGGCGGAAGCTGTCAGAAAAACAAGAAGAGGGCGCCAAGAACTAGGGAATAGACGACGGTCGACGGACCTGCGCGGCGCGGCCATGATTTTTCTAGAATGTGTCAGATGGACACAGGATATATAATTTGAAAACTAAGTCGAGTAGTAAATTGATTTATAAAGTAATAAGATACTTTCATTTTTATCAAAGTCTAATAGAAGGTAGTCTGAAATTTATTAATTTATCATATATGGGCTCTCTTACTTATAATTATACTAAACCCATAATTACCTTTTAAAAATTGCTGATGCTCGGTGGTGTTTTTCACAATACGTGTATGGAATATTCCACCGTGTGGTACATTTTTGCTAGGCCACATTATGTTAACAAATCCATCACTATCTGGAGTCTGCATCTTGTAATATTATATGTATCCTAGATCCTAAAAATAAACAAATTGTTAAAGTCTCAACGTTAAATTATGTTTTAAGTGCTCCCTTCAGTTTCCAACGCCAAATGAAAATATTTATCGTTGCTATGGTAACTACGCCTTTGATCGTGATGTTACTAGTCAGAGAGTATTTTATAATCACTACGTTTACTGTCTATGTTTAAGGATAAGGCTAACTACCCAAAATGATTTATTTTTTTAGGTTATTAAAAGTTCTGCTACTTATCAATAGATGGAAAAACTAAAAAAAGTATCACCGCTGTGCCGGCCGGAGTGGTGGGGGTGTTAGTTTTTTTCGTTACGGAATTTCTAGATTCCATGGATGGTCTCCACGCTCAATGTCCGCGATAGAAGCTATGCAATAGCTTAAAAACCTCTACTAACTTATCTAGACAGAACGCACAAATATTATAGGTTTCTACTGTTTTAGTCGAAATATTATCTCAGCTAACTATAACCTGTAAAATGACCCAAAATCATAGCATAATAAATTACTACGTAATACCTACTACGCGTACAAATTGTGCGCATCATAATCTGTTCTGTCTTAAAAACGATACAGGACTTTGATTCATTTGTCCATACATTCTTATTGCATGAAATGTATAAAATAGATATAAATATAGCTGAATTAAGTTTATATATAAAATTGTATGTTTGCGAGTGCGCGCACGCGTGTGTGCGTGTGTATGAGTGTGTGTGTAAGAGTGTGTGTGAGTGAGTGCGTCATTTTACAATGGGGTTGAGATTGTGGTTTACTGTTTCATTGATTAATTAAATGTTCTGTCTCCTGGTAGGAAAGATTTTGAAGCCAATCTATTAGTTTGTTTTTGCATTGATGGAGAGTTAGGGGATAAATACTTAGGGATTTATTAATCTTATTGTAAATCGTAGAGCTAATATGGGTGTATTTACCTACCCGAGTTTTTGGTACCACAAGATATTATTTTTGGTTTTATTAATTAGGGTTGGTACAAAGTTCTTACAATTATATTATATTAGTGTGTGTGTGTTAGTATTAGTTAATCCTGCCTTACGACTGACGTATGAAATAATTTAAAACAATTATCAATAAATCTGTAATTTATATAATTTAAAAGATGCAATAATAAAACTCCATAAGATGTCAACCAAATAATTAAGTATAACAATGTCCAATGTATTTGATAAAAATAATAAATAAAAAATAAAATAATATTTAAACTGGCTAATGTGGCTGAACAATTCTTACAAAAGCCAAATTTTGTTGTTCGTTTGTGAGTAATATTTGTTTGTTTCGTATACCTGAACCATGCAACAAATTGTAAGTGTAATTTTTATCTGTGGTTATTTCTTAAAAAGGCGCCAAAAATAAAAAGATTGCACTCCCTACAATATTCTTTTTTGGTTATTCGGGTACTGACCAAATTTATGCTAGGCGTCATGGAAAATTCTATAGAATCAACGATAGAAAAAATAAAACTCCAAGAACATGACACGGAAACCAAACTAAAAGAGAAAAGGACTTGTAAGTAAAAGCTTGTCATTATGGCACTTAAGCTATAAAAGTTACTGGTACCTATTCATTGATATTTAAGTTATTTTTTATAAATATAAGACTTGACGCTGCGTTCCGCGGGCGCGGGCGCGTTTTCGTTTATTTTACTAGGTTTGTCACGGACGCATCACTTTTGTACCAGTTTGGCTTGGCACATTTGTATGAAAAACCGCCCACGTAGCACACGTCAGGCCTCATCAAACGTGTACTCCCAACATTACAGAAAATGATTTCGAATTGACAACTACTGTATTTCGTTATTGAGGAAAATAAGACGCAATTTTAGGGTAGGGTTAGGTAGCATATAATTCACATTGCAAGGGGATTCGTAGTGACGTAAGGCTGTAAGTAAATTTTTACAAAACACACATTATGTATTATAAGCCTTCGTTAATTTCCACTGCACGCTCTCAATAAAAATGAGGGGGTTTGGCAGTACTTTTACCCTTAGTTATTTTAAATTCTAGATGAGTCAAAAATTATTTCCCTCAATCGGAGCGTCCGCGACACTTTGACGCAAGCAGCTAAACTACAGCATGATCTTCAAGAAGTGGAAGGAAGAGTTGACGCTTTACGATGTCGTTTACAAATTGAAAAGTTGCGCAGAATCGCCGCGTCAGAACTAGTGGAGCAGACCCAGAAAGAGCTGTTAGCATGCCATGAGATGTCGGTGAGCAAATATATATTCTAAAAATATGTAGGTACACTAAACTAATGTACATAGAGTATTACCAGAGAGAGAGTAGTACCAGACCAGAGTATTTGAATTTCGACTGAGTAACATCTTTTTCACTTTATATTTATAATTTTATTCCTTGACCCTCACCTCAGGTAATAAGGTCAGGTAAGCGGTAACCGGTTACCGCTTGGGGATTAACGAGACACTGGCAAATTGTCGCTTCAAGCGCAAAGTCCAATTACAAGAAACTGAACTGAAATTAGACAGACGTTGTGCTTAAGAGTGATTATATAGGTACTCTCTGTGCTAAAGTGCTATGCACTTTTGTAAATCTACAAAGCCATTTTGAGCGTCAAAATGGCGATCAACTGATTAACATCTTTTTCACTTTATAATTTTATTTATTCTTTAACGACACTGGCAAATTGTCGCTTCAAGCGCAAAGTCCAATTACAAGAAACTGAACTGAACTGAAATTGAATTGAATTTATAGGTACTTATGTGTGTGTGTGTGTGTGTGTGTAAATATAGTAACAATTATTATTATTTAATGGGTACTTTTACATACATATTTATTTCTGTTTTTTTTTCGGATTATATGGTAATAGTAATCACCAAAATAACAGTTGTAACTTAAATTCTTTTTATCAAAAATATACTATTATGACTACTATAACCACTCAAAGTTACCTACTAGTTTTTCACGAAAAGGCGTTGCCTGTGTTTTAAGATTTTTTTACGCGGAATAATAGGATGCCTACGTCAGAGAGTATATAATCACTACGTTTTAGCCTACGTTAGTTACTTTCATACTTCGTTTTGTTACCTAAAGGTAACTCTATGCGACATTATGCATCGGAATAAACTTATTTTAACTTTTGTGTTATGTTAAATAATAATTCGAGGTAAAACAACAAATTGCCTTTAAAAATCTGTAATTAGCCTTCAGCCTGTAAGCATAAATACCATGTATCTAAGTTGTTTTCTATTATATATAACCTACTTGTAATATTTCGTAACACCTTTTAATAAAAAATAAAACAAAAATTGACATTCCTTATTTTGCACCTGTACTGTAGTTCTCTAAATTAAGCTGGTATTATATAAATTGCAGGCCAAAGGAGTATCGTCTGTATGGAATCTTCGCTCGGAACTTTGTAAATCTGTTCACACAGTATCGGACCAGTGCGACGTTTGGGCCTTGTTTGCTAAACCCTGCTTGCAACTGCCAGTCACGTTGCCAAAGAAAGCGAATACTGAAATACTTGCGGAAACCGAAGAACGTTCAAATAGGTTGAAAAACGTCATACAGAGACATTCCGAGCTTCTAGCAGAGCGAGATCGGCTTTTGAGTGAACCTGATACAGGCGAGGAATTTATTCGGTAGGTACTCGTATTAACATTAACGTGCTTTCCCAATACCTTTGTGAAACATTACTTATTTATAAACAACGAATATTGTTCATTTAAAAAACGGGTATTACTCACGTATATAATGTATAGGTACCTATCCTCCGACCCGTTATAGTCATAATTATAATAGTAATTTATTGATAATATAATGTTTATGTCACAATTTGGTTTTTAACGTACTGAAACCCATTTTCAAAATGAATAGTTTAAGTAACTCGCGTCGAGTTAGTTTTTTGGAAGTAAAACGAATATTGTTCTATATAGTTTTTGTAGTGCACACAAACATCATAATATATTTTCAATAAATAAAATGATTGGTTTAGATATAGATGATTTAGTATAGAAATTGTCATGTCCTTGTGTGTCTAATTTATTAAAATATTTGATTTCAGAATAAAGAATGCACTTCGATATTCTGCAGCAATGGCAGCAAATCTCAGTTAAAGTTTTTAGGTAAGTGCTGATGATGATGATGATGTTGAGCCACATCATACTGATGAAAAATTGTTAAAATACCATTTTATTTTCCATCGTACTTTTTTTTATTTTTTTTTTATTTTTATGTTTGATAAGCCTTCATTTGACCACAATCTCACCTGATGTAAAGTGACGATGTGGTCTAAGATGGGACATGAAGACCTAGAAGGTGGCTTCTCCTGGCCACATTACGAAACACGAAAAAATCGCTTCACGCACTGGCCCAGCCCGAAGGGTGGTGACAAGCCGCGGCCGATGCCTACCACCAGAGACTGTTCTTAGCACTACGCGGAGGTCACGTGTAAGGATTCAGAGGGTTACCACTTACGGACGTGAACAGAAAAATCCTCCAAAATGATTTTGATGATTTTTGAAAATAACTCTCGAATAATCTTAGCCAAGGTGAACATAAATTTACTATTTTATAAACAAACAAACAAAAAAAAAATTACTTCTTACGTTCCTTCTGCCATATTCGCTATCCTATACTTTCTACCAGAGAGTATGTAATCACTACGTTTCTTTCTACCTTCAGTGAACTCGGAGAATATAACCAAAGAGAATATTATCTAACTGAATACTCTGAACCAAAGAGGATTATAAATCTAAATTTAAAATTTAAGAAAACCCCCGATTCCAATGCCATAATTTCCTTTAACGTAAAACAACATAATATTTTGTAATGTGGACGCGATGCGATTTCATTTGATACCCCACACTAGTATTTTTGCAGATTTTATGTTTTCCTTACCCATTCTCACCCCCATAACTTTTAAACGGCACAACCGATTTTCATGAAACATGTATAATAATAACAATAACACTCGCGCCAGACCTTTCATACAAAAAAAACTAAATTGAAATCGCTCCATCCGTTCGGGAGCTATGGTGCCACAGACAGACAGACACGTCAAACTTATAGCACCCCTCTTTTTTGGTCGGGGGTTAAAAAGCACTACGTTCACTCTGAATTTTCAGTGAACGGTAAGCCATTTAACGAAGAAGAAAAAGTATGACTTTGGCTCCATCTGTCTTCATTCATATTGTTTTGTCTGTCAGTGTCATTAATAGTTTGTTTAGATTCGATTCCCTCAGAATTTCCAAAAATATCTTCTATTAACCTATTTGATGCATAATTGGAGATTATTTCTTCAAAATAAAATACAAAATGCTGAAACAAATACCACACTTGAATAAACATATGCAGTTTCTCAGGTTAGTTCTTTGTACACAAACAACTTCTTTATTAAATAATGGTGTTCAAAACATAATTTATTATAGTTTCGTTGTTTTGGGAAACATTTTTTCAAATACTAATACGATTTTTAACTATCCTCTTAAATATTACTGAAAACCGTGTTTAAATTAATTGAGATATACGCGAATAGACAGCAGAAGTGACTTAATTTTATATATACCAGATGAAGATTTTCTTTTATTTGTGTATTATAATTCTTGGTTGGGGGGACTAACGACTGCACTGACGTATCGCTTTGGAGTGTTTTGTGCATTGCCCCCATGCCTAGCTAGGCCCTAACCAGTCCAAGTCTTTGATGTACCGGAATAGGACTTTTGTGGTGAGGATGAGGCCTCTTCGTCCATTAGACACCTCATACCGGTCTCTTTTCTTGCCTCTTCTGTGGTCTTGCAATGTAGCAATGTGTTCAACTGTCTCTTCTTCCTTGAAGCAGCCCCGACATAAACTTCTGTTGGTAGCTCCAGTCTTAGATAGATAATGTTTAAATTTGCAGTCATCTGTGATATTTCCCACTTTTGTTCTGAGGTCATCGCGGCTTAGCTTTAGCTTGTTTCTTGTTTTCCTTGGTTTTGAGTATTAAATATTAAGTAGTAAGTGTTTAAAATGTTCTTACTTGTTACAGGCTGTCTTTAAGGGGTCCGGGACCATGCAGATTAGCCAGTACCAAAGATACTTCACAAAATGAACCCATCAAGTTTTCAACCAGTAGTGCAGCTAAAAATACAGTTGTTCCACTAATAAGGAAACCAAATCCAGATGCTGATATGCCGTGGTATCAACCGTTCAGCGTTGTGGGGAGTGTAGCAGTATTCCTAATTTATTTTTGTATCTTAAGAGAAGAAAGTGATATTGACTTAGAATTTAACAAAACACTTTATGATAGAATTCAAGGATTAGAAAAGGAGCAATTACTACAGTCATATAGATACAATAAAGAGAATGGTATAAGTGTAGCTGAAATTGAACAGAGATTAAAAGAAATAGAACAAGAATCCAAGGCTTTAATCTCCTAAATTTTTTGTGTTGTTTAGTTTAGCCAGATTTTATTTTTCATGAAGTTCTTAGCATGAAACCTAATAAATTATTTCTAATAGCAAGAAGTTATATTTATTACAAATCCTTTGTAATTGTAGACCTTGTGACAACTACAGTAGAATGCCAATTATCCAGATCCATTAAAAAAGGTGTTCAGTTTAAGAATTATTTCTAGAGAAAATTAATCCTCAAATCTAATCACCTAAAATTTGAGACTGGTATGGTCAAATTAACATAGTATTTAGCTAAATTAAGACTTGAAATGGGTATCCTTTTCATCAAATTGGCCATGTCATTGGTGGGTTAAGGATTTTATATCAAATCATTGTATTGGTACTGAGGTTATGCTAGAGTTGTGCCTCATATGAACAATATTTCGGTTTTTTGAGCGTCTCCTGTATTCTGTCTTCTCCCACATTAATATCATGTAGGATGCAAGGTTGCTTTGTTCCAAAACGATATAAAAATCTGAGGGTCCAGTGCAGAGGAACGGACATCCTCCAGCTGAAATATGTACTAAATGAAGATGTTAATTAACATTATCTAAACCTACCAACTTACCATTATTGTTGAATAAGTGTGCTATGAGTTGGGGGATGTGCTTGTGAACAGCAGCTTACGCTCATTATATGAACGTAAGCAGCTGTTAAAGTTTAAAATTTGTTTCATTATTTCCTAAGATCTTAATAATGTGTCCACCCTGCATGGGTAGAGATGAAATGTTACTATGTAGTTGCATTTTCGGGAACTACCGGAGCCCTTGGTATTAGTAACTGTTAACTTTATATTTAAACTACCTTTTTAAGCCACGGGCGTTGCCAGTATTGATGGATTTTCCCGCGGTCAAATAACTTTCCTCAATAAATAGACAATCAAACATTGAAATTATTTTTTAATCAGACCACTAGTTCCTGAGATTACAGCGTGTTCAAAACAAAGTCTTCAGCCTTTTAATTTATGCTAACGTTATAGATAGGTACGTACTTACTTCCTAATCCGAACGTTTTATTTTTTTAGGTTGTAGGTAAAGTTCACATGTAGGTAGAATTGATATAGCAGTCTACGGTTGGTAGTAGGTACTTGAGACTACCGGTGGACGCACGTCGCCCCTAGCTGATGAATAAAAGACGCGTCCCACGCTAAGCCGATTAAAAAGTACTCTGCATGCATGATGCTACCATTAACTTACAAAAATCTGTTGCCATGCCCTCACCCTGCTCCCTCGCTTTTGGAAACGGCTCGTTTCGACACGAGGTGGAGCGACTACACACATCGACGTACTTCTATACCCTATGAGCGAGAGGCGAAGAAATTAAAAGACAAGCGCGGGTAGCCGTGCCGTGGGGACAAATATCAAACAGTAGCAACAAATGCAGATCACAAATTGAATTGCCTGCCAATTAATTTTCTGGATAATTTGTTGAGCAATTTATCCCTTACAGAAAATATATTGGCTGAATTGATTATAGTCCGGTCAATTTAGACATTCGAAGTTACATAAAGTCCCAACCAGAGAGTATATAGGTAATCACTACGTTTTAAAATCTGCAAATATACTCGAGTGGGGTATCAAATGAAAGAGCATCGCGTGAACATTACTAAATATTATGGTCCTTTTAAGGAAAATAAAAACATTGGAATCGGGGGATTTTCTAAAATTTTAAATTTAGATTTATACTTATTGAATCGTTATTATCTCAGAAACGGTGGCTCGTAAGAAAAAAAGTATGCATACATTTTTTATAGATCATTTTATGATCTATAATTTTCTCTCAGGTACTTTTATGATAAAACTTACCGCTTTGCTGAAAATCGCGATAAACTCATTATTGTAACCTTTGACCTTGAATAAAAATTTTTCCTCACATGGGAATTATGGGGAACTTCTAGGCATTGTTTATAATTATGTTTTAAACAATTTCACTGAAATTCAGCTTGTTGGGACTTTATGTAACTTCACTCTCATTTTTTGGTCTAAATTGACCGGACTATTAATGCCAAACTTCAGATGCAATGTAACTCGAGTTCAACATGAGCCAGGGTCAGTATAACAATAATTACCAGGATTACATTTTCAGATCTTTAACAAAGTGGTATACAATTCAAATGATCCTGTCTGTCTATGTTGTCAGTCACTAATCATTGTTAACTTGCAAATCTCAAATTATCAACAATTATATTATTCACTGTCTAGACAGAAATTAAATTGGGGTAGTGGATAATAAAAGAAATGAATTTGTCCCTAATTAATTTAATTTAATGCCAAAAACATTACAATTAGTGAAGTTAAAGATGTTGAGCAGCACAAGTGTGCTGTCATCATCATTTTTGTCTAATGGAAACACTTAGGTTTCTACACATACATACCACAAGACTAACCATTAACTAAGCTTACATGTCATATTGATTATACCATGAAAGTTGAAAAACTTTTAACACACATCTCACATTACTTGACCTAAAATAATAAATGTAAAAAAATCAGTTCTGCAGCTTCCTTATTTCCTTAAAATATTGAAGATAAAGGTGAATAGAAAGTAAATTTCTAGAATGTTAGTTATGTTACTGAATATAATACTACTAAAACTAAGAATTTAAATTGAATATAACTTAAGTCAATATGTCTTAAGTAATTTAAGCACGCTCTCCACGGATTCGTCGAGCTAGCTGGATATCTTTAGGCATGATGGTCACACGCTTGGCATGAATAGCGCACAAGTTGGTGTCTTCAAAGAGACCGACCAGGTAAGCTTCACTTGCCTCCTGAAAAAGAGAAAACAAAATATATTTGACAAATTGTACCTCAAATGAAAATAAAAAAATAATTTAATTCCAAAATGAATTAATATGGTGTTATTTAATTACTACTACCTACATATTAATTTATTTACATAATTAATCTCAAAAGAAATTATAATATCAGATTGAAGTGTTATTTTCATTTGATTAAGGATTTGAAACATCATAAAATCAATCAATACGAACCTGAAGAGCTCCAATGGCCGCAGACTGGAAACGCAGATCAGTTTTGAAGTCTTGAGCAATTTCTCTCACAAGACGCTGGAATGGCAGTTTGCGGATGAGCAACTCAGTTGATTTCTGGTAACGTCTGATTTCACGAAGAGCCACGGTTCCTGGGCGGTAACGATGAGGCTTCTTTACTCCTCCCGTGCTAGGAGCAGATTTACGGGCTGCCTTTGTAGCCAGTTGTTTACGCGGAGCCTTTCCTCCTGTAGATTTACGGGCTGTCTGCTTAGTACGCGCCATTGTTCAGTGTTTGGTCTGAAACAAAACAAAGAGACGTTATGTACATTGACTTGAGAAAGTTGTAAGTAAATATTTTTCGGAGGGAAATAATAGCGTGCTATTATTTGACTGTGAAAGACACAGAGAGTTAGTTATTTGTTCAATTATTATTTACGAATTATCAGTAGAACAATAAAATAGGTTTCACCCACCGTTTGAGACGTAAAACCGCGAGAATAATTAGTTACACACAAAATAACTTCGGAGTTCAGTTCGGACACAACTGATGGCCTGGCCTGAATCATATGCTCAAGATGGCGGACGATAAAATGGCGGGCGAAAGTGACGCTATAATGCACTTTCCTGATTGGCTGCGCGAAGCAGGCATCCAGTGTATTCATTGGTGTTTTAAAACGCTCTTGCTATTGGTGCATATTTTGTAAAACAACTTCTTGTATCGGAGGTATTATGTACTTACGTATCATCTACACAAGCTGATCAAAAAATATAATGATAAAGTCGATTGATAATCACTCACAATATTATAGTTTACCTAACAGAATAACACAAAGGCTACTTTTCAGGGCAGCTAGTTACATAATTTCAAATATATTTGTTAAAAAAGAACTTGAATTATATATTTACTAATTATTCAATTGAGTAGGTATCCAGGTACTTTACTAATAATTTAAATTGTCCTTACAAAAACCACAGAAGAGTAACAATTCAATTAAAAACTTTGTGCAAATTAATTATTTATCTAAGAGACAACATGAAACTTGGTGGAATGTGCACTTAACACATAACTTGCTGTGACTACCTGTAATTTAGGAAGCACTAGTATATAATTTAGTGTATCATATTCTTAGGTGTATTTTTGAAAGTGTATTTTCTAGTTGGTGGTCCTATTAAATAAATAAATAAATAACCGTGAAGTTGGCTTTCCGATTAATATAAATCTTAATCTGTCGGCATTGCATAACTAGTACGAGTATTACAAAAACGCTTTTATTGTAAATCAACTATGAACGCAGATTTGCGTAATCGTCGGATTGTTGAATAAAAGCACTAGGTTCACATAACATCCTGTAATAAATCTGATGCGTTCGAGTAAGTATTTTTCATATTATTCCTATCAAGGGTTGACCTTACGACCACCGCCATCATGCAAACGGTCATATAAAGTCACCCCACCGATGAAAATGTTAATTGTTTTTTCTTATCATCCAAAATTCGCAACCCAATAAGTCTCTATGACGCTCGAGTAAATCCCCACTTTTAGTCGTCGTCTACCCTACTATTTCCCTACATTTATGGAAAGTTATTAACTAAATAACGGTAGCTTTCAATTCTTTCTAGGGTAAATAAACTAGAGTAAATAATATTATTTTGTAATCTTTCCCAGTGTATACAATCGAGAATAACAAGAAAATCAATAACTCCACGTACTTTAATATCTGCAAAATTTTGTAAACATCAAAAGAGAAACCAAACAAAATCCGACATATAGGGTCGTGTGAACAAACCATAACTTCGGTCTCAAGCCATTGATTTATCTTTATCTCTGTCTATCTTAGGGTGTTATTGGTAGAGCGTTTGTGTGCGTCTTTCTTACACTATGGCCGACCTAGCTGTAACAGTCACTGTCATCTTGTTTAAGTTTAAGGGAGGT
The DNA here is from genome assembly GCA_929108375.1 of Gymnoscelis rufifasciata. Lineage (NCBI taxonomy): Eukaryota > Metazoa > Arthropoda > Insecta > Lepidoptera > Geometridae > Gymnoscelis > Gymnoscelis rufifasciata. Next base: position 14,260,895 of record OV815311.1, read on the forward strand.
GCCAATTCATGAAAAAATGTAACTGAGCACAATCGATTGTATTCTCAACTACCTGATGTTACTTTGCATAGATATCCACAGTCGACAGATGTTGATCTGTCGGTAGCTGGGAGATAGGTGACCTCAATACCTATAGATATAATACATCCATACATGTTGCCCGATTTTGATGGTTTTGGAGAGACTTGGTTGACAAAAACAGTTTTTTTGAGAAAAAATCATATTCATACAAAGCTACTTACAATAAAATCAATTTATAACTTTGGGCTTAAATAAAAGTACCATTTGAACAAAACATTGAAAATTGTAGTTTTTGAGAACTTTTTCACACCAAGTAGGTGATACAAAAAAAATTTTGAGTACCTCCAAAACTATAAAAAATCTGGGAACGTACCTAAGGGTTAAATCGACAATATTTTGATCACCTTTCTACCAGCTTTCATTGTTCCCATGACCGAGTTACATCATGTATATATTTTAGTCAGATTTTGTAAATCGCTAAATCCCTGCGCGAAATATTAAAAAAATCAATGTTTCCGGACAATCCACACAACAACATTTAGCACCGTGGTAAGCTTTTAGCTTGTGTTACGGTTACTAGACATCTGTTATACTTAATATAATAGACATAAGTACTTACATACATAGATATTTTTATTTTGTTTGTTTGATTTCTATCATCATTATAATGTATGTAGGTATTTACAAAAATATACATATATTATAGCCATATAGGTAGTATTACCCATAGTAAAAGCTCTGCTTAGCTTGGGGCTAGGTGATACTATGTTATTAATTATTCATTTATTATATACATATATTAATAAAGAGTAAATGCTTGCAGAACATACAAACACTTGAATCCTCAGCGGAAATGAAACCCACTACCTGCTGCGCCACAAGCGAACCTTCGCCCATAGCGCCGGCGCCGCCGCCACGGAGAAAAGACTTAGGTACAGCCCGCTTTTATAGTAAGTAAACAAATATTTCGAGTTTTAATCGAAATCAAAACATTATCGCATCACTATAAATGTCAATTTTTGTTGTCATGTCTCTTCGACTGTCATAGACTGTCATGACATTGTTGTAATAGCAAAGCAAATCAAGGCTATTTTTACCAAAATATTTAGTGTTCAACAATGAGAAGAAATCTGCAAATTGTTTGTTACTCTTACATAAATAAATTATTAGTTTTCACGTAACTGTGTATGTAGATATATCATTATAAATTTGTTTGTTGTGATTGAGCGTGCCCTGCGCGAGGGAAGAAGCGCAATACTCCAAGATGCCGTCGGAATCAAAACCTTTGTTAGCAGCGCAAACGGAAAAACCTAATCACTATAAGTACGATCCATATAAGATCTGTGTGTTTTCAACTATAGGCAACAGATGTTATGATGTTTAGCTGAAACTTGTTTGTTTTGCAGATATCTGAAGGAGTTCAGGGTGGAACAATGCCCTTCGTTTCTCCAACATAAGTGTACACAACATAGGCCGTTTACATGTTTTCATTGGCATTTTAATAACCAAAGAAGAAGGAGGCCTGTTAGGAAAAGAGATGGCTCATTCAATTATAGTGCTGACAACTACTGTACTAAATATAATGAAACATCTGGTATTTGTGAAGATGGGGATGAGTGAGTACTGCTTAGTTTGTTTACTAGGCTTTGTTACAATAATGTTAAATTATTATTGAACACAATAATCTGGCTGTTAGCAGTTGATAAATCAGAGTTTTTTTGTTTGTTTATGTTCCAGAATTTATGTTTACACTTTTTTTTTTAATGATACATGATGGAATAAAATCATAACTTAATCTGTTATTTGATGTTCTACACATAGTTTAAATTTTTTTAGTTAAAAACTATAAATTCTTTTAGTTCAGAACTAAAATGAAAGGTTATGCATATTTTATCTATTCTGTATAATTAACAACCTCATTTTACTAACAGAAAATTGCTATTCAAACATAGTTTAATTTTGAAAATTGCTAAGAATCTAGCATTTTCTAGCTTTATGCTCAATATATCACCATATGCCTCAAACTTCATAGACCACAATAAGATATTTAATATATTTCCGGACTACTCACACAGCAACATTACAAAAAACTATTAAAAAATAAGATGATAAAGAGATATATTCCATAATATCCTATTATGCAACTTGCTAGAAAAAAAATATCCGGTATACACAGTCTGGTTAAAATGTAGAAGTTATCTGTATTTATCTCAAAAGTACTGTTTTGTGCACTCTTGTGCTTATGATAAACCATATCAAGTTTCCTTTCTGCTATGTGTCTTATTGTCATCCTAATTGTCAATATTTCTCAATTAATATGACTAGAACTGTTGATAAAGTTTATGATGCAACTGGGAAATAATGATATATTGTAAAACACTGTGTCCATTTTTGTGAGACTAAACATCAAAGCATAGTATTAGTCTAAGTTTATAAGGTCTACTTTTAAATCATCATCATCACCCTATTAACATTCCCACTGCTGGGACACAGGGACTTCTCTCTTGACGAGAGAGATTAGGCCTTAATTCACCACGCTGGCCAAGTGCGGGTTGGTGAATGTCACATGTCCTTCAAACTCTTTAAAGTTCTCAGAACATGCCGGTTTCCTCACGATGTTTGCCTTCACCGTGCACGTGTTTTAAGTGCACATAAATTTCTCAAGAAGAAAAATCCAGAGGTGCGTGGTGGGGTTTGAACCCATGACCTTCGGAACTACTTACTTTTAACTCGTTAATCCCCAAGCGGTAACCGGTTACCGCTTACCTGACCTTATTACCTGAGGTGAGGGTCAAGGAGTTAAATAAATCAATGCAATAGAAAACCAAGGAAAATTTAAATGAATTTGTAGAATATTTATATTTACCTTTCAATAAAAAAGAAAACCAATGACGTTTTTCAATTTCAAAAATAAAGCATTGACTTACAATAAAAAAAAAAAATTGGCAACCAGTACCTACTTTAAAATGGGTGTTTCCGGACATAGGTCTGCCGCGCTACAGGTGTTGCGAGTTCACGGTACCGTCGCATTTGTATGAAAACAATTGAATGTACGCAACACTTGCCTCGCCACAGACATATGTATCAAAACGCTCAAATCAAATGTACCTTAACGTAGTCGAATCTACTAAGTAGATGTATAATATTGTTGTGTGTGTGTTTTTTATGTGATAACTTCATATGGTAGGGTGAACCAGTCCATTGCATCCGCGTACGGCGGGCGGGCTCCGCCTCTCGCACTCCAACTAACAGCAATATCTGCATTTGAAGTTATCGCTTCTGTCAGGCGTCTTGAGACGCTCAGGTTTTTTTAATATCTAATAAGTTTACTAATTACATATGATTTATTCGTCAGATGTCCATACCTACACCGCACTGCCGGCGACACGGAGCGCCGCTACCACCTCCGCTACTACAAGACTTGCATGTGCGTCCACGAGACGGACGCCCGCGGGCTGTGCGCGAAGAACGGAGCGCATTGCGCCTTCGCCCACGGCCCGCCGGACCTGCGGCCGCCGGTATTGGATGCGAGAGAGCTGCAGCCAGACAGAGAGGATACCGAGCATGCACCTAATGCCCTGGATCGGGAGAGAAATCTCATGCTCGAAGACCCTAAGTGGCAAGGTAACAGTCACATGTTGCCATAACTATTTATTTGTAAGGAAAATCAACAGCCAATATTATCACTATAACTAACCTAGTAGGAACTATTATTATTATTATTAAGAATACTTTATTGCACAATATAAATAAAATACAGAGTTGTACAAAAGGTGGGCTTAATGCCAACTATCTAGAAAAGAAACGAATTTATCTCTCGTGTCAACATAGAAAACAAAAGTTGGATGCATGGTGTTACCAGTAGTGTCTTTATATTGTTTTTACCCCTCCAAGACACTTAACAAAATCTTAATACATATTTTCACTTCTCATAATTTATATAAAAAACAGGGATCTGGCGATAAATAAACTTTAAATTAATTAAATTCACTGGAACTGTGTTTGATACCTTTTAGAAGTCAAAATGCTGGAGTGAAGTGTTTACAAAGTTTATTATCAACAACAAAACTTTTATAAAACTTAATTTCCTTTCTTCACAGATACAAATTATGTGTTATCCTCATACAAAACGGAGCCTTGCAAGAGACCACCACGACTATGCAGACAGGGATACGCTTGTCCACAGTATCACAATAGCAAGGTGAGTGAGATGTAGGAAATGATTTATCAAAAACCTTCAGCTTGTTCATTCAAGCTTATTTCAAGATGGCTTAATAAATCTTCTACAATATATAAATGAATCGCAAAATGTTTTGGTAAGCACATAACTCAACACCGTCAGGAACAATTTGGCCAATTTTTTAACCCCCGGCAAGAAAGAGGGGTGTTATAAGATTGACGTGTCTGTCTGTCCGGGACATCATAGCTCCCGAACGGATGAGAGTGGGGAAGGAAAATAGAAAATCTGCATATATATACTCGAGTGGGGTATCAAATGAAAGCGCATTACGTACACATTACAAAATAGTATGACTTTTTACTTATAAGGAAACTAAGGTTCTGGAATCGGTTTTTTTTGTAAATTATAAATTTAGATTATATTATTTATATTTTCTTCGAATTTGAAGGATGGTTATTACGGCGAGAAATGATCGAATAATTGCCGCGAAGTGCTGTCTCACTTTGAGAATAATATATTTATACAAATTAAAAAAAAAACTAAGTTATTTTCTTACGCAAGGTGAAGTTATTATAAATTATCCTCGTTTTCCTCAACCGTAAATGCAAGGCATTCTTAATTGTGACGTGGAATTTTACTAACATCTACATAAAAATATGCTTTATTCTACTACTTTTGGTTTATTCTACTCATCATCATCGCCATATAACTTTAACTTTCCCAATGCTGGGACACAGGGACTTCTCTCTTGACGAGAGAGATCAGACCTTAATTCACCACGCTGGCCAAGTGCGGGTTGGTGAATGTCATATGTCCTTTAAAGTTCTGAGAACATGCCGTAACTATTTTTAAATTTTATGCAGAAAAAACTAAGCCCGTCAGGTCTAGCACGTCAGGGCGCATTCCTGGTGATGCAGGTTCGAATCCTGTGCGCGAAGGTTACAGATGTGTCTTAGTTTTTTCTGCATAAAATTTTAAAATAAAATGTATGTGCATAAATTGAACAAGTGGATTTTGTGGTGTGTGACAGGACAAGCGGCGGTCGCCCCGCAAGTTCAAGTACCGCAGCACGCCGTGCCCCAACGTGAAGCACGGCGAGGAGTGGGGCGAGCCCTCCAACTGCGAGGCCGGCGACGCCTGCGCCTACTGCCACACGCGCACCGAGCAGCAGTTCCACCCCGAGATCTACAAGTCCACCAAGTGCAACGACGTGCAGCAGGCCGGCTACTGCCCGCGCGGCCTCTTCTGCGCCTTCGCGCACGTCTGCGGTGAGTGCGCCCTCTCCCCCCTCCCCCCTCCCCGCTCCCCGCACCCGGTGGACCGCTCTAGCGAGCCTCGTCTGTTGCAGCCGAGGAGTCCGGCGCCGGCGACTGCGGCACGTCGCTCGCCGAGCTGCTGTCCTCCGCGCTGCCGCCCAACGGGTCGCCCGCGCACGTCAACGGGCAGGACAGCGAGTGCGCCTCCACCTCCAGCGGGGGCTCCGCCGCCGCGCCGGCGCTCGCGCCGCCCGCGCCCGCGCCCGCCTGGCCCTCCGTGCTGCAGGACGTGGTCGGCAACGCGCTCGACGACCTCTCGCTCGACGACCCGCTCAACCTCATGGCGGCGCTCGACCGCGACCTCGCCGACGCGGAGCCGCCGCCCGCCTCCGCGCCGGTGAACATCCCGCGCGCGCGCGACCTGCGCGGCTTCAGCCCCGCCGGCGGCTCGCCGCTGCCGCCGCTGCTGCGCCTCGCCTCGGACGCGGACCGCATGTTCGGCGCGCCGCCGGCGGGCGCGCGCCCCGCCTCCTTCGGCGCGACGCCGTTCGAGTGCTCGTCGCCGAGCGGCGGGCCGGAGCTGACGCGGCTGCGCGAGGAGGTGGTCGCGTCGCGCGCGTGCGTGGCGCGCTGGGACGAGCGCATCGCGCAGGCGCGCGCCGCGTGCGAGGCCTGGCGCCGCGAGCTGGACGAGGCGCTGCGCAAGGCGGCGACGGCGGAGCGGCAGCGCGACGAGGCGGTGGCGCACGCGCTGCAGCTGCGCCGCGAGCTGGACGCGGCGGGGGGCGCGGGCGGGCGGCGCGAGCTGCGCGGGCTGGGGCTGAGCACGCTGAAGGCGCTGCAGGCGGCGGCGCGCACGGAGCTGGAGGACATCGAGAAGGCGCTGTACCTGGAGACGGCCACCAAGTGCATGGTGTGCGAGGAGCGCGCGCGCTGCGTGACGCTGGCGCCGTGCAACCACCTGGCGGTGTGCGAGCCGTGCGCCGCGGCCGCCGACGACTGCCCCTACTGCCGCACGCCGCTGCGCCGCTGACCGATCGCGGACGGGGCGGGAACACCACGCGTTCGGATTCATGATTACGTTCCTTAGTTTTTCGTAATGCGTAAACGGGATGTTCTTATAGAAGCTATGTGACGTTGAGGTAATTATAATCTACTAACCGTGTATTATACCATAATCGTGAGGAAATCGCGATAGCCGCTGTATCTACTTTAATCGTGTAGACACTCACTGTACCTATTTTTCTGATTTTTAAAAGCTATGAGTTGAGTTAGTACCGACCAGCTTCCGACATTATCCGGCGTGAATTATCTCTCGGGCTCTGTAGCGACTCTTCCACCTGGCCCTCGTCCGCCATCTTATTTCGTATCGGACGGCGGCGGACGGCGGACGCGTGCGGGCCGGTCGCGCCGGCCGCAGTCCCTCCCGGCTTCCACCGGGAGAGCATTACTGACCTAGCTAAACGTAAGGACCAATAAATTAACGAATATAATACTCTCTTCTAACGTTTTCGTTGACGATGCTATTTCCGTGATACGTTTTTACTCTGCTCTTTTAATATTTTTTGATAACTAAAGCAAATTTAACAGAATTATTTGGAATAACGCTGAATTTTTATAAGAAAAAAACCTTTTTCACATATTTTATCTAAGTATTTACAATATAGATTTTATATTTAGATTAGGATTGACGCAATTTTATAATTTATATCGAAAAATATTGTGTGTATTTTTGAAAAATTGATCTTTAGTAATAAAATTAATATAGTAGTGTTTTAAAATAATTAAGTAAACATTTTGAAGTGTTTGGGAATATAAAATAAGTTTCGGAAGAGAACTCAGATTTAATACCATTGAAATTTCTTGTGTTTAAAGTCAAACTCAATTGTGGTGAAATAGGTTACGGCTTTTGTAAACTGTGCTTCATTGTACAACTCGTATTTTATTTATATAGAAAAGAACGTGATTTTATTATTAATACACTAATGCCGTGTGTTCCAGATATAATACAGGAGTTTATTGAGTAGTGCGAAATATTTTGCAATTGTGGTCTTAATTCCTGCTTAAAATCTTTTATGTGACAGCAATTATAATTAAACTGCAAAAAATGTTTGATTCATACTGAACATTTTGGTCGACGAACGATTTTATAGAAATAATAACTGAACCGCAACTTGGAACTCAAGGGCCGCGAATCGAGTTTTTATAACATGAAAATATACTATTTCAATTTCAAAATAAAATAAAACAATTAATTGCTATAATTGTAATAGGCCCTTTGATATTACTTGTGTTCTTCGTCACACAAATAGTGTGTGTAATGCATGTCGCAATCTGGCTGAATTGTCTACATACATAGATGGTAGTATTTTAAAATTCAGCAATGCATGCTTATTAACGACAATAAATCGACTTTAAATGTAGAAAGCGAAGTTGCTTAAAATGCATATAGTACTTTTAGTGTTACTGTCTAAACTCTTACCGCATTTTGTTAATTAACATTCCCTTTAATCAATTATTTGAATTTCATGGGTGTTGGTAGTTAGTGTATAATTAGTTGTAAGCTTCATTATTAACTTGTGTTTTATTCTGGTGTACGTTTTGTGTACAGTAGTTTTTATCTCTTCCCAAGGCTTGTAGACTCGGTATTATTCCAGCTAGGAGCAAGGTATCTAGAAATGCATTAATTCGCTATTCAGCTCCCTTGGAATTTATTAGTAACTACGTTTTTCTACCTTTATAAAATTGATGACAATTCGAATCATTTCTAGAAGTTAGTTATTTTTAGTAACAAGACAGTTTTATTAAATGTTATTAATTATGTTTTGAGTTCATTAAAAATACATATTTATTTAAATCAATGTTTTTTAGCACTCAATTTTTGAAATATATGTTTAAAGTGCTGTTAAACTTTGATTATAAATAAATAATAATCACATCACGATCACAAGTAGTCTAAGTGTTCTAAAATATGATTAAATTGCATCTTATAACAATCATAAATAATATTAAATTGGGACACTTTTACTCTATATATAAATTAAGTTATCCATGAAACTTGTTGAATATGTCTTTATTTATCAGTAACAAATTTTTATTATTAATAAAAACATGAATAAAATATAAAAATGCATTCACGCCATGTTTACAAAAGAATTTAAAAACCTAAGTAAATTCTGTACTCGCGGTTTGAATGCTAATTTGGCTGATATATCGTAAATTGGAAAGCATGTAGAGTAAGGATTAGTCATAAGTAGAGTTTTCAAATTGTTGATGGACTTATTCTGTAGCAGCGTAACAAATTTTAAGATGTAAAAGCAATAAAGTCCCTCTAACGCCTTGGAATCAGAGAATATTGTGCGTCAGCTCCAACAGAGAACAGAGCTAAGTATAATAAATATATTTTGGAGATTGATAAGCATATACAATTATACACACAAATATGTAATAGATTTAAAGTTACTGCTTTTCTTTAAGGGACTACTTTAATAGTTGTATGTGTATTATGTCGACACCGCACATTTTGTTTTCTACGCTGGTGTTACGCGAGGATTAAACAAAATATTTGTATAGGTGTACCTATTTTATATGATTGGATAGGTAAGTCCAGGTACATGTTTTTGTACCTTATTGGAGAAGTTAGTTGTATCGTTTTGGCAGTAATCATTCCCACCAAGTTGTAAAATATCTGTTATTTCGGCCTAAGAATATTTATTTATCATTAAGGTTTCTACAAAACCAAATTTATTTAAGTCTAAGTGATAACACCAGCAGGTAATTGTGTTTGAAATTTAAAAATGGTAAGGTTTGTATTATTCTGGTAATTATTATAATTAATGAATCAAAATGTACTGTGTGGCCATAGTTTGTAATGTAGTGTAGCTTGATAGTGTTTCTAATGAATGACATATTTAAAAATTAGATATTACATGTATTAGAGTTATATTTATTTTTATATTACAAACAAATATAAAGTTTAAATTCCAGTCTCTACTTTGTACCTACCTAAATGTAAATTAACATATTATTATGCAATTGGCTTTCTTAGGTTTCATTTTTAGTTTGAGATTTGTCTGTGGATTTGTTTCAGTTTCTTTGAGAATTTGATCTCCGGAGATGTATCTTAAATCTTATGTAACCCACAAATTAACACGTTTTGTATTAGTTATTTTTTAAATTCATATGGCCAAGGACTATCGACTAAATATAAATAATATAATAAGCGATGCTGGTTTATTACCAAAACGCTTATCCTAAGTCAAAGATACCTAGCCACTATTACTTACAACAATTAATAGTATTATTCCTATTGGCATTTGCTGTAAATAACCTTAAAGAGACACTACAGATGACTATGATATCTACGTAACAAAAATTATATCTTAACTCTTAGATTCAAACAACACGTTTTACTAATTATAATTATTTAGCAACAAATTTTACCTGTAAAGACTATTCTTATAGACATAACTTATTCTATACCTGCTTAGGTTTCTTACCAACTTTTGTATGGTAATACCGAACCACACTAGACTTGTCTAGATTATTTTAATCGCATTTCATGTTCGCTAACTTTTATTTTATATTAATTATCTTTTTTTTATTTTCTTATCTTTAGGTAGGTAGGCCCAACAAATTTTTGAAATTTATAAATTGTTAAATTAGGACTAGTTTGTAGAATTTTAATACTATACGTTTGTATTCGCAGAGACAGAGATAGCTTTTATTATTCATATGAGTTAAAGTTTGAAATATATAACGTCATGTTGGATGGACGTAGATACTTATGAATACTTCGAACAAAATATTTGTACCTAATACTTAAACTAGTATGAACTGTACCAATCTATTTTTTCTTGCGGACCTTCCTAAGCGTAACTCTGTGCATATCTTAAACTATCGGTTTTGAAACTAAAATTAAATGAATAAATATGCAACAAGTAGGTATACCTACTCTTTACGAAAAGCTAGGATTTTTCATATGGCAGGCCAGAAACCAGCCTACGCAGAATTCTATTTTCAAAATCGATTGAGATTTGGAGATTCACCATCTTATTCTATGGTTCTTAGCTTTATCATCATAATGCTACACCTGGAATATGACAGATCTTTTTTAAGCGTATAAAATTATTCTAAACTTAGGATAAGATGGTACGAATCCGCAAGGCAGACCCGCATAGGAAAATCATCTACGTTCATCGTCACAAATATAATGGTGATACAAACGTGTAACAAGCCACATTTATAGTTTTTACTAGCTAGGTAGGTTTTATTAATAAATTTAAATTCCATTCATTATATTGTTTTATTTTTTCTCCTACCCATTAATTTAAGAGTTCAGTTATTTCATCAACAAACTTGCTGGTCCAACGAAAATGAAATTTCTGCATAACACTGTTGCCACGAGAACTTGGCGTTTACCATTTGTGTTTGTGTCTCGACCAATAGGCCCCGAAATGACTGATGTTATTTTAGAAGTTATGACTTTGACCGTCTCATCAATATTAAAACTAAGAAACTAGAACATTACTTAATTATACTGGCAGGATACTGTTTGATAGATTACGGTAGAAAAATATATTTTATAGGTTTAAAGGTATTTTACTTATAGTATTTTGTATTTTTTACCCAATGGGGAGGTGGTGTCTGTTCACGTCCGTAAGTGGTAACCCTCTGAATCCTTACACGTTACCTCCGGGTGGTGCTAAGAAAGAACAGTCTCTGGTGGTAGGCTTCGGCCGCGGCTTGTCACCACCCTCCGGGCTGGGCCAGTGCGTGAAGCGATTTTTTCGTGTTTCGTAATGTGGCCCGGAGAAGCCATCTACCTTCTAGGTCTTCATGCCCCATCTTAGACCACATCGTTACTTTACATCACGTAAGATTGTGGTCAAAAAAGACTTATCGAGCACAAAAAAAAAAAGTTAGGGGCCCTGATTTTCCTCACTTAGACTCAAAGGCGGTCCATTGTGAGTGGAGTGGGGCGCTAGTGTAACTAGCCCAACTCCGACCAAAAGCGCAGAAGTTTCCTGGGGTCTTCGCAGGCTTCTCGGAGTGACCTTGGGTTCTTGAGGATTTCACGTCGCTGTGCTGTTACTCCCTCGCATTCCAGGATAACGTGGGCAGCTGTTTTGTCTTTGTTGAGGCATCCTCTGCAGAATGAACTGTCCGTGGATCCCATGTTATAGAGGTGTTTGTTGAGGGTGATGTGTCCTGTGATAGTTCCTATCAGGACTCGAAGGTCCGTTCTTTTAAGGTTTAATAGGCGTTTAGATTGCCTTGAGTTAAGGTCTGGCATTGCTGTTGCCTGTCGGCAGTCTGTAAAACAGGACTCTAATTGCTGAGACGTCGCCGTCTGTCTGTCTGCCACCAGGCATATCTCAAGAACCGTGAAAGCTAGAGAGGGATGATGCATTTTTTTTTAAATAAGTATCTTTTCGCTTACGAAGTCGTGGGCGCCCAGCACTAGTAAATAATGAAACTGATGATTGTTTTCAAAATATTTATTTTTCCAATAATAAATAAAAAAAAGTTTAAACTAAAGTCAGCTTAAATTAAAACAAACTGACAGAGCCACACACATTACTTTAGAAATTTAAATAAAATGTGGAAATCATGTATAAATTTTTGTTCAATAAATAACTTAGGCCTGGCGCGACGCGATTTTCATTTCAATTCTGTAAAACTAATATGCACAATATAGACGCAAAGGCAAGTAAATAACAGGGCCGACGAGCAGCGGTTTAATTTTCCTTTATACTAACAACGTAACATAAAAATTATTTGTTAATTCCACGGTTCCACCATAGGTCGCCAGCCCGTGTATCTACCAAAATTGACAATGTAATTTTAGAAACAGATCATGATAATAAATCTGATGATAATTTCTTATTGTATCCGGAAGTTTGAGGAGTTTTCAAAATTGACAATTCAAAATTGATATAATTTGAACTGATAATACAAAATCACTCGGACTACATTTTGGTTAATAAAACATTTATTTTCAGTCCAATTTAAGGTGAAATCAGCAAACTGTCAATTTTCAAAACTCGTCAAACTTCCGGATACAATAAGAAATTATCATTACATAGTATTTTTTTTTAATATCTGTAAAACCCTGGTGAATTCTTACACTGAAATAAAATACCATAGACAATACATAATTAAGCTGTTAAGTTTAGATTATCCAGTTAAAAATTAAAAGGTCAGTGAACACAAGTCATTAATTCAACCACAAAGGCACAGCACACACAACTCGATAACAAACAATTGCAATACAAAACGCATCGGTGGATAACAAATCTTACTGAATTAATCCACTAGTATTTGTCATATCTAGTGCTAGAATATTATAAGTAGAAAAGGGTATCGCGTTAAGATGCAGCCACATTAGTGGCATTCGGCGAAAGTACGGCTATTTTGCAGAATATTCGTGTCAAAGCGAATTGTTTGGCCAAGTAGGTACGTCATTACAACGCAAAGTATTCTGGCGAGGACAATGTTAAGTCACTTTAGAATCATGTATCGAGCAACGACACAAATCTTTGCCCGCTAAAGTACACAACAACATCGCGTTGGCCCGTACACGATGTTTTTACTAATCTTCGCCCTTTTAATGTATCCGCACCAATACACAAGGATTTATGCAAACTGATAATTAATTGAGAGAGAGAGCTGGCAGTTACGAGCTACCCACTGAAATTACTTTACAAGTCAATTCTTGGAAATCTGTATTCGGTTATACTGTCTTTGAATTTTACTTTTTTATTAAAATAAGTAATTATGAAACCCTTTTCAACTCTTAATATTCTTTTGACATTGGTGCGAGCTGACTATAGTAAAATCTGAAACATCTTAGGTAAGCGCGTAAATCAAATTTACATACTTAGATATATTATATTCTCTTACGCTAACGATCACTACAATTTAATAAATATAGCAGCTTAATTGCGATTTGGTTTAGGCAATTGGCAGTTCTTGTTTCTAATTTATTTGCTTTTAATTATACCTAATTATGTGGTACGACATATTTACAGCGAAACTTATTTCTAAATACATATAACTATGTATACAGTCATAATCTTAAAATAATATTTTACGTATTGTGTTCTCACAACACATTATTATAGAAATTAAATTTTTAATTTTTTATATAATACTCCAATAGAGGGCAAAAATAATAATACATTTTGAGTATTTGAGTATTCAATCTGCTCTTGTAAATCATTTCAGGTTCAAAAGTGGCCAAAACGTATTTCTTCTATCTTAACTCTCTTTTCTTTTATATTAAATTATTCACCTTTTTTGAAAACTAACGGTGCATAAGCAATTGTTCTAATAATGTATTACAGAGGTGGGTTCAAGTAAACCTCGGTTTAGGCGATTGTAAGGATTTATCATCTTCTCTATTAATAAAAATTAATATTTTTTATTACGTGATACTTGACATATAATAGTTTTAACAAGGTTACGACATTAAGGACCTGTTTTACCATCTCCGAGTGAAGTTAGACAACGGCTAACATATAGCTATCTTGTCATAACCAACCATTGCTTAGTTTACTCGGATTGTGTTTAATATGCCTTAAGTCTTTATTTGTTAATATAGGAGTTTCTTCTTAACCAGTGGACATAAGTAAGGTAAATAGTTATGGAAACGATCACCTCTTTTTGTATATAATATTATGTACAAACAGACAGAGACTATAGGAGGAGCTATCCTACAAATAGTTAAACATGTTATTGGATGGATGTATGTATTTTACAAAGTAGGCAAATTATATAACCATATGTAAAAAAAATTAGATAATGAACAAACTGTTTTCTTTTAAATTAAGACATTGCTTAACTTTATATTTGACTTTGTTCCATGCACTTATTTTCCAGACATTATTACTTAAATACGATTTTCCTCTCTGATCTAATTATATTATACATAGAATATAATAATATTTTACAGTTACTAAGTTCTAATTTAAGCTTTAGTAAGCCGTGCTTAAGCCTACGACTATCGTTGTGAATTAAAGTGCACTTAGTGTGAGGTATGGTCCGACTATTCTATCGACTTCTAATAAATTATAGAATAATGAGCTTATGTTAAGACTATATCTCTCTTATTTATAATAATTTAGCTGCGAGCTAGGAGCTTGAGATAATACAACCGCAGTGGGCGAGATTAGGTATAGCAATGAGTTAACACAATAACAATAATAATTGATAAGGTTAAAATCAGTGACATTTAATAATAACACTTAGTAACCGTTTCGAAACACCGCTGAGTACTTAGCTGTTCCAAAGTTCTAGTTTATCAACTATGCATAATATATTTTAGTATACAGAATTTCATGAAATTTTTACATTCAAATAAATGCTTATTAGTAAACGATGTGTTTCATACTGTACAATACCAAATGCCTTTGAGATTATAATCCTTTTCAGGTACAGATTTGTTAAAAGAATACTGGCCCAACTTATAAATATAATATGAGTACATCATACACAGGTTTTAGGATACATATTTAAATTGGTTAAAAATCGTTGCGCATCGGACTCAATCATGTTTTTATAGTATATATATTTAATATCAAAATAAATCTGTAAATTAAAGGTAAATTAAATCTTAATTACTTTTCCATTGCCTAAAGTGCCTAAACTATTCTAAAATATCGTCTAAAGTGACATAAATGCCTTATTTTTAGTTTTAATGAGCAGAAGCGAGTTAACTCGAATTTCACTTACTTTTAATAATAAAGGCTCTTCTTATAATTATTTACAAGTAATTCATTGTAGTTAAGACTAGTTGTTCATAATTTATTTTGAGTATTCCATTAAGAGAATCAATGAAGCGAAGATTATTTTGTATTAGCAGTGCCCCACGGTTTGACCCGCGTTTATATACCTCTATTTCCGCGAAACGACATATTTGCCGCGGTGAAAGTAGCCTATGTTCTAATCCAATATATAACCCATCACCATACCAAATTTCAGGCTAATCTGTTCAATTGTTTTGCCGTGAAAGACGGACAAACAAACAGACACACACATACACTTTCCTATTCATAATAATTTTGTATAGATATTCAAATATTATAAACTATATTATTATTTGATGTTTTCAGTATTCCAATACTTTTTTCAATTTAAAACGGAGAATGTACGATATTATTTCATTATTATATCCTCAAAGACTTCTTATAGCCTTTCTCTGCTACAATTGTTTTTCTTTATTTTTTATTCAAGGTTGTCTGGAAGAGATCACTTTATAGCAACAAGACCAGCCGTTGTACTTTTGAAAATTAAAAAAAAAAAACTTATTTTCAATAATGTATTGTATATTGCCTTACGTAATCCGTTTTGTAATTCTCCGCATTGTAGTTTTTAATGATGGTTTTAGGGCCTCATACTGGTTATGAGTATAAATTGGTATACAAATAAGGAAAATGTGTAATATAACATTTAACGAATTTGTCACATGAAATTAAAATAATTAAATAAATCGAAAGTTTATAGTTACTTGTCGGTATTATTTGGACGTGATTTTGTAAAAAAACATTTAATTCACAAATGCCATTTCTTTTGTTGGTGTAACTAAGGACTGCACAGATGTCTCTCTCTGGAGTTTTTTGTGTACGCTGTATATAAAAGCTGACTTCATCATAAGGTACACTAAAGTTAGTCAAAGCGCTAAGTAAAACGTCCCATCTGGAGAGAGCGAGTTAACGGTGTAAACTGAGAATATCGGGCATATGTCTATGGACATCCTACGGTTGCAAATGATGAGTTTCTCGTACTATTTCTAAATGCTATTATTCAGTTTTTAACCCCCGACCAAAAAAGAGGGGTGTTATAAGTTTGACGTGTCTGTCTGTCTGTTACATCATAGCTACCGAACGGATAAAGCGATTTCAATTTAGTTTATTTTGTATGAAAGGTGAGTTTGGCCGGGGTGTTCTTAGACATGTTTCATGAATAGGTTAAAAGTTTAAAAGTTATGGGGGTGAGAGTGGGGAAGGAAAACAGAAAATCTGCAAATATACTAGTGTGGGGCATCAAATGACAGCGCATCGCGTCCACATCACATAATATTATGTTGTTTTACTTTTAAGGAAATGAAGGCTTTTTTTTTTATTATTGATAAGCCTTCATTTGACCACAATCTCACCTGATGTAAAGTGACGATGTGGACTAAGATGGAGCATGAAGGCCTAGAAGATGGCTTCTCCGGGCCACATTACGAAAAACGAAATAATCGCTTCACGCACTGGCCCAGCCCGGAGGGTGGTGACAAGCCGCGGCCGAAGCCTACCACCAGAGACTGTTCTTAGCACCACCCGGAGGTCACGTGTAAGGATTCAGAGGGTCACCACTTACGGACGTGGCACGTGACGAAGGCATTGGAAGCGGGGGTTTGCTTAAGTTTTAAATGTAGATGTATGTTCTAGTTAGAAGTGGGCTGTGGGCTGTGTTACACGGAGATGCCGCGCCGCTCCGCGTCCAGGGTGACGTCCTCGGGGCTGGCGAGGTCCGCGCGCAGGCGTGTGGGCAGTGCGGGCAGTGTTACACGGAGGTGCCGCGCCGCTCCGCGTCCAGGGTGACGTCCTCGGGGCTGGCGAGGTCCGCGCGCAGGCGTGTGGGCAGTGCGGGCAGTGTTACACGGAGGTGCCGCGCCGCTCCGCGTCCAGGGTGACGTCCTCGGGGCTGGCGAGGTCCGCGCGCAGGCGTGTGGGCAGTGCGGGCAGTGTTACACGGAGGTGCCGCGCCGCTCCGCGTCCAGGGTGACGTCCTCGGGGCTGGCGAGGTCCGCGCGCAGGCGTGTGGGCAGTGCGGGCAGTGTTACACGGAGGTGCCGCGCCGCTCCGCGTCCAGGGTGACGTCCTCGGGGCTGGCGAGGTCCGCGCGCAGGCGTGTGGGCAGTGCGGGCAGTGTTACACGGAGGTGCCGCGCCGCTCCGCGTCCAGGGTGACGTCCTCGGGGCTGGCGAGGTCCGCGCGCAGGCGTGTGGGCAGTGCGGGCAGTGTTACACGGAGGTGCCGCGCCGCTCCGCGTCCAGGGTGACGTCCTCGGGGCTGGCGAGGTCCGCGCGCAGGCGTGTGGGCAGTGCGGGCAGTGTTACACGGAGGTGCCGCGCCGCTCCGCGTCCAGGGTGACGTCCTCGGGGCTGGCGAGGTCCGCGCGCAGGCGTGTGGGCAGTGCGGGCAGTGTTACACGGAGGTGCCGCGCCGCTCCGCGTCCAGGGTGACGTCCTCGGGGCTGGCGAGGTCCGCGCGCAGGCGTGTGGGCAGTGCGGGCAGTGTTACACGGAGGTGCCGCGCCGCTCCGCGTCCAGGGTGACGTCCTCGGGGCTGGCGAGGTCCGCGCGCAGGCGTGTGGGCAGTGCGGGCAGTGTTACACGGAGGTGCCGCGCCGCTCCGCGTCCAGGGTGACGTCCTCGGGGCTGGCGAGGTCCGCGCGCAGGCGTGTGGGCAGTGCGGGCAGTGTTACACGGAGGTGCCGCGCCGCTCCGCGTCCAGGGTGACGTCCTCGGGGCTGGCGAGGTCCGCGCGCAGGCGTGTGGGCAGTGCGGGCAGTGTTACACGGAGGTGCCGCGCCGCTCCGCGTCCAGGGTGACGTCCTCGGGGCTGGCGAGGTCCGCGCGCAGGCGTGTGGACAGTGCGGGCAGTGTTACACGGAGGTGCCGCGCCGCTCCGCGTCCAGGGTGACGTCCTCGGGGCTGGCGAGGTCCGCGCGCATGCGCACGCCGCGCCCCGTCAGCGTCCAGCGGCACGCGCCCGACTCCGCACCGCGCTCCACCCTGTACACATTGTACCATTCATTTAAATTACGTACATACATAAAAATTTACAAAACAATATATACAATTTAAACTTACATACAATTGAAAGGGCTTCGAATCAATCTGCGCCACCGACATTTAAAAAAAATTATTAGGTTTTGAAGGCAAGTTAAACGTTGTTTTTTTGGATAGAGGACTACTATACAAATAAAAAAGATAACGTAAATATGGTACATTTAGCGTCAAATTGATATATATAGGCGTCTAGATTAGTGGAAATTAACTAACCAAAATGATATAAGTTTATGTCTATCAGTTTAATTTGACTACTCTAGACGCGTATATCAATTTGACGCCGACTGTAACCTTAAATGTAACGTTGTTGATATTATCTAATAAAAGATGTCATTATAGAACAAAAATAACTAGTCATTTGCAAACAGTTATTGGAAAATGGCGTTCAACTGAAAAACATCTTTTTCACTTTATAATTTTATTTAACTCGACACTGGCAAATTGTTGTTTCAAGCGCAAAGTCCAATCACAAGAAACTGAACTGAACTAACAGTTATTGAGTGATGTAAAAAATTGTTGAATATAAATATTAAAATATCTTTCGGTCGCGAAAACCATTCCGCGGGTTATTCTGCTCCGGGACGAAGTCAAGTGAACGCGAGTGCTGTGGTTCTTTACCTGAACAGCGTCCCTGATTCACAGAGTCCGGAGCAGTCGAAACAATATCTTAATCATCATCGAAATCTGCAATCGATTATCTGCATCGAAATGTTGGAACAATATCCCACCGCCCATAAGGAACCTAAATGGTTTATCTCATTTTAAACATAGGCTAAAAGCGTTTTTACTTAACTGGCAAAAGGAGCAGGAAATTCTCAGACACGATACGAGTGCTATTTAACAAACATAATAACTAACTGATTAATTTTATTGTAACACCATGTTGTTTTTCTTTTCTTTTTATGTAATGTTATTTAATTTGATTTGTATAATTTAATTTTATTTTCCTTCCTTATTTTAGTAAATTATTGTATGTTTTGTAATTGTAACACTACGCTTGAAATAAATAATTAAACCATGTGAATCGGTCCTATTGGCAGAATACCAGCGCCGGTTGCGAAACCTGCAAAAGCTGAGCTGGGACCCTTTTGTATCTGAATAATTTATATTTCATATATTTTTGTTTTTGTTGTTTGGTTTTTATTTTTCCATTTATTGAATATGTATTATGTTTTAGATACAAATAAACTTTTTGATTTGATTTGATTTTAAAAACCGTCGAGATGACATTTACTATCCACTATGGAGGTCTCTTGTGCAGAGAGTCATAACTGAAGGAACCTTTTTTCTAGATTGATCGCTCTCTGCACGGGACAGTATCTGTCTAAGTTTATTTTTTTGAAAAAGTTTTTCGACACGGGTCTTTAACCCGGATTTTCTGAGCACCCGCCTTGAGACCCTCAAGGAAGAGGTTGCTCAGATTCCCCCTGTAGCTGGTTTGCTCCCCCCCGGTTGACAAAGACTGTATCCCCAAGAACTTTACTTAATATTGTTACGGAGTGTATTGCTGCTTGTTTTTGCATAATGTGGGTGTTGATGTTAGAATCTAATTTGTCGCAGTATCTTTGAAGGTTCTTCGCTACGACCCCTGTTGCTCCAACTACAATAGGTATGACTTCAGTGGATGTTTTCCAAAGCCTGGTGATCTCAACTTTTAATGCGTGGTATTTGCTTAGTTTTTCTATTTCTTTTGCTCCAATATTGTAGTCAGAGGGTACTGTTACATCTATCAAATAAGTTTTTTTGTCTATTTTATTTGTGTATATTATGTCAGGTCTATTGTGAACTATTGTAACGTCTGTTTGGATAGGGATTTCCCACATGAGTTTGGCTTCTTCGTTTTCAATAATTTGTGGTTGTGTTAGGTTGTTTTTCCACCAGAGATTAGGAACATCAAATTTATGCTTTTTTGCCAAGGTCCAGTAAACATATTCAACAATATTATTGTGTCGTTTGGTGTAATAGTTTCCCGCTAGCTTTTCGCATCCAGATATTAAGTGTTGCGTAGTCTCATCTTTAGCTAGACATAGCCTACATCTACCATCCACTGCCCTTTTCAAGATATCCCTTTCATGTTGTCTGGTCATTACTGCTTGGTCCTGTATGGCGTAGATTGATGATTCAAGTCCTGGGGTAGTAGGTTGTTTTTTGATCCACTTAAACGAGTTTACTTTATCTATGTTTTCTTTTTCCACTACTTTATTATAAAATTGGCCGTGAAGCGGCTTAGCCTTCCATTTGTTAATTTTTGTTTTAAGGACAGCTTTACGTATTTCATTATCTGTATAGTTCTCGTCGCTTTCCAAACCGATTTCTGTTAAATTAGCCTGTGCTTCTTTATTGATTGAATATTATTTATGTTTATTTTTTCTATAATTTTGTTATTTTCTGATCACATTAATTTAATTTATGTGTCTGAAATAAAAGATGTATATTATTATTTTACCTGCAAACCTCAGGGCGTTCCTCTTCTTCCTCAGCCTCGGAGCTGGACGCAGAGGTGCTCCCGCCGCCGCGGTACCGCTCCACTGTGTCTGCTAAAAATATTGAAGTGAAACTTCATTAGAATAGTTGTGATTTCTTGTGATTTCACAAATACAATAGTCGCCTGTAATTAGTGAGCCAGAGCGAGAGAGCAGATGTCGGTGTGTATGTATATTCACACTATTTAATACTTGCTTGTATTTGAGCATTTAACGTGTGTTAGTGTAAGTGAAAACTACGTGATCTCATTCTTTTGTCGATTTACTGAAGTGTCACTTCTATCGTGTGTGAATCGCACACACACCTTTTTTTATTTTTATTTGACACAACATAACATAAGCCTTTTAAGTTTTCACTTAAATAATTAACGTATAAATCGAGTCTTGAACAAATTTCTTATTTTTTCTCGCTTGTTGTGTCCCACTGCAGGGCAAAGGCCTCTCTACCTTCCTTCCACACTTCCCTATCTGATGTTAAATTAATCCATCCCTCGAGGTGGGCGTCAAGTTCATCTCTCCATCGTCGCTTTGGTCTACCGCGAGGTCACAATTAATAAAAAAAAAATAGCTCAGGAAACAGAAAACGTTCCAGCAAATGATAGTAATATGAACGAGTATACGATTTTCTTCTTGTTGCATAAAAGCTGTTAAATCTAATCCTCTAAGTTTCAATCGCGATATCAAGATTTAGTTGCTGTATGCGTCGGTAACCCCCTTGCAGAAGTGGTATGTATGCAGTTACATAAAATACTTTAAAAAAGCTTTTCAAAACTATTCTGTTTTGTTTAGTTTTGATTCTGTAAATGTTCATTTTTGTATATTAAATGTAAAATACCTCTCTTTTCGTCTGCATCAGGAGCGTCTTCTAAAGTCTTCAGTATTTCAGCACACAGCTCAGACTCCAGCTGGATTGGGTTGTCGGAGTCCCTGGGTAAGGCAAATATTTTATTAGGGAAGTTATGTGTTTATCTAGTTTCAATAGATTTGTCAAGAAATTTTTAAAGTTCTTAAATCGAAAAGATCTATTAGGTAACTATAGTATTGTATAGTAATTCTGTGGTTATATGTACTATAAGAAATTATTATTCATAACATCGTAGAATTACATTTTATCTCTTTCATTCTATCTTCTGCTAAAGTCCCCTCTTAGGGGACACAAAAATGTTTAAAACCATTTTGGCGAAATCGGGCCTTAGTGCATTAAAAATGTATAACTTGCTAAGGTATAGGATACTAGTTCGCGTTCAAAGCGCTCCCATGCTCTCACGTGTCTTATATTGCTATTTGGTCGGGCCCGCATTCAAACAGCTTCTATCCAGCGTTTGGTGTGCTTTAACGATCCCTTTGTCTTATTGGCGATGCAAAGATTCTAACAAGCGCCTCTAGTGACAACTGACGACACTTTGACAGTTTTTACACATACAAGCAGAAAAAACAAAAAAAGTGTCGTTCTTAGACAGTTTCTAAATTTCGCCGCTAGAGGCGTGCGGATAATCTTTGCATCGCCAATGGGAGCGTGTGATATCCTTATCAAATGCAAAAACGCGTTCACAATGGCAGCGAGTGACGGTAGCAGTGTCAGTCACCTGTTGTAGAGCAGCAGGGCCGCGAGCGCGGGCGGTGGCAGCGGCGGCGCGTGGCGGGCGCGCGCGCTGAAGGCCTGCAGGTCGAGCGAGGGGGGCGGCACGCGCGGCGCCCCCCCCGCGCCCCAGCCCGCCCCCGCCACCAGGTCGGGCGGCACGCAGCGCAGGCAGCGCGCCTCCCAGCCGCGCGCGCCCGCCCCGCTCTCCAGCGCCAGGCGCGCGCTGCCCTCCTCCAGGGGCACTAGGATGTCGGCCGAGAACGCCTGCAAGAGGATACCTTGCTTAGTGATACTGTATCTATCGCGACGCGGGCACCGGTTTAAAGATCTCCTCCGTAGGACTCGGCAAACGGAAATTTACCAGACTATAGACATCAGATACATCTTTACACCAAAACGTCTCTAATAAAGCTAGCCGAACAGCTTTCTTGTGAAGTTGATGACAGTAAAGTATTTTAAAAACTATAATATAAAATACCTTTAAACCTATTGGCGATGCAAAGATTCTAACTAGCGCCTCTAGTGTCAAAATTGTGAAGCTGTCTAAGAACGACACTTTGACAGTTTTCGTTAAATAAATAATAAATACAAATCAGATATAAACAAAAAAAGTGTCGTTCTTAGACAGTTTCTATATTTCGCCGCTAGAGGCGTGCGGATAATCTTTGCATCGCTAATAAAAATCGTGGAACATTATGGGTGTACAATCGAAACATAAAAACCTCCTCCTAATGTAAGTGGGTGGGATGCGGTACCTCTGACAGCGTGTTGGCGGCGAGCGCGGTGTAGTCCTGCGGCTCGAGTCCGCGGCGCGTCCACCACTCCTCGCCCTGCACTGCGCCGCCCCACACGCGAGCCAGCTCCGCTCCGCTCGCTTCTACCGCCGTCTGCGAACAGAAAACTGTGTTACTACACGTAAACAAGCCATACAGACATCTCTACTTCATTGAGCGCCAGAGGCAGCTAGAGACGTCTCGCAGGTGTCTGCTAGATGAGAAGCCTCTCATCATAATCATCATCATCACCTTATTTACGTTCCCACTTCTGGGACACAAGGACTTCTCTCTTGACGAGAGAGATTAGGCCTTAATTCACCACGCTGGCCGAGTCCAGGTTGGTGAATGTCACATGTCCTTCATACTCTTTAAAGTTCTCAGAACATGCCGGTTTCCTCACGATGTTTGCCTTCACAGTTAAAGTGCGTGTTTAAAGCGCACATAAATTTCTCAAGAAGAAAAATCCGGAGGTGCGAGGCGGAGTTTGAACCCACGACCTTCGGAATGTAAGTCGAGTGTCCTCCCACTTAAACAACACGGCTTAAAGAGAAGACTCTGAGAAGCCTCTAGCGCCGCGGATTCTCAGTATAATGAGACGTACAGTGAGATCCCTCGGCGAGAGTCGACACCTCGCGCGCGCCGCGTCGCTGAGAGGCAGAGCCAGCTCGCGACGTCTCGCAGACACCTTCTCTCGCAGAGAAGCAACTAGGGCCGCGCACTCCCTCTCCAGCTGCTTGTAGGCTCCAGTCTGCAACAAAAAAATAATAATCACGACCTGTCGTCTAACAAGCGAATATTGGGCCACTGTGGTGGGTGGTCGGTGGGCGAGTCAAAGCTTTTAATGACGACTTGTATTGTACAGCTAGGGCGATAAGAGTTTGGCTTTGCCCGTTATTGCGCAGAAATCAGAAATTGGGTATCAACGGGCAATTAGCGGGGTGCGGGCGGGTGTGTAGGCGCACGTGGTGCTCT
Source organism: Gymnoscelis rufifasciata (assembly GCA_929108375.1). Taxonomy (NCBI): domain Eukaryota; kingdom Metazoa; phylum Arthropoda; class Insecta; order Lepidoptera; family Geometridae; genus Gymnoscelis; species Gymnoscelis rufifasciata. The sequence continues at coordinate 14,285,009 of OV815311.1, forward strand.
GATTGGCTGAAAGTATTGTGTGCGTGACAGTGCCCATGTACCCATGCGCAGTGATCCCCTCCACCTGAAGGTCAAAGCCAAACTCTCGCCGCGCGATCTGTACTTGCCTTGGCGATCTGCACGGAGAAAGGCCCGAAGCAGGCGTCTACGAAGTGCTTGTAGTCGCGCAGGGGCCGCTCGATGGCGCGCTCGCAGGCCGCCGCCCACTCCGCCAGCGCTTCCGCCTCCGCCCGCGCGCTCGCTCCCGCTACCGCCTGCCCGCAACTGCAACACAATAACAAATAGTAGATTATCGATAGTGTAACTGTAATGCCTGTCCTGTATGGCCTGTAAAAGCCAGAAGATTTATAGCAGCTCTTAACAACATTAATACTGCGCACACCAACCCTACCAAGTGTGGCGAGTATGTCAGCGAGCCATTATGGTTAAGTCTATAGGGGACAAAAGTTATTTAAGGCGTTTGCAGATGGCGGAGTCGTGCGCCAGCACGCGCGCGCCCCGCGCCAGCACGCAGCGCCACGCCGCCTACAGGTGCGGCTACAGTACGTACGTGAGCTGGTAGGGCGGCGGGTGCGGGTGCGCGGGCCCGGCGCGGCGCGTGCAGAAGGCGGAGTCGTGCGCCGGCACGCGCGCGCCCCGCGCCAGCACGCAGCGCCACACCACCTACAGGTGCGGCTACAGTACGTACGTGAGCTGGTAGGGCGGCGGGTGCGGGTGCGCGGGCCCGGCGCGGCGCGTGCAGAAGGCGGAGTCGTGCGCCGGCACGCGCGCGCCCCGCGCCAGCACGCAGCGCCACGCCGCCTACAGGTGCGGCTACAGTACGTACGTGAGCTGGTAGGGCGGCGGGTGCGGGTGCGCGGGCCCGGCGCGGCGCGTGCAGAAGGCGGAGTCGTGCGCCGGCACGCGCGCGCCCCGCGCCAGCACGCAGCGCCACGCCGCCTACAGGTGCGGCTACAGTACGTACGTGAGCTGGTAGGGCGGCGGGTGCGGGTGCGCGGGCCCGGCGCGGCGCGTGCAGAAGGCGGAGTCGTGCGCCGGCACGCGCGCGCCCCGCGCCAGCACGCAGCGCCACACCACCTACAGGTGCGGCTACAGTACGTACGTGAGCTGGTAGGGCGGCGGGTGCGGGTGCGCGGGCCCGGCGCGGCGCGTGCAGAAGGCGGAGTCGTGCGCCGGCACGCGCGCGCCCCGCGCCAGCACGCAGCGCCACGCCGCCTACAGGTGCGGCTACAGTACGTACGTGAGCTGGTAGGGCGGCGGGTGCGGGTGCGCGGGCCCGGCGCGGCGCGTGCAGAAGGCGGAGTCGTGCGCCGGCACGCGCGCGCCCCGCGCCAGCACGCAGCGCCACACCACCTACAGGTGCGGCTACAGTACGTACGTGAGCTGGTAGGGCGGCGGGTGCGGGTGCGCGGGCCCGGCGCGGCGCGTGCAGAAGGCGGAGTCGTGCGCCGGCACGCGCGCGCCCCGCGCCAGCACGCAGCGCCACGCCGCCTACAGGTGCGGCTACAGTACGTACGTGAGCTGGTAGGGCGGCGGGTGCGGGTGCGCGGGCCCGGCGCGGCGCGTGCAGAAGGCGGAGTCGTGCGCCGGCACGCGCGCGCCCCGCGCCAGCACGCAGCGCCACACCACCTACAGGTGCGGCTACAGTACGTACGTGAGCTGGTAGGGCGGCGGGTGCGGGTGCGCGGGCCCGGCGCGGCGCGTGCAGAAGGCGGAGTCGTGCGCCGGCACGCGCGCGCCCCGCGCCAGCACGCAGCGCCACACCACCTACAGGTGCGGCTACAGTACGTACGTGAGCTGGTAGGGCGGCGGGTGCGGGTGCGCGGGCCCGGCGCGGCGCGTGCAGAAGGCGGAGTCGTGCGCCGGCACGCGCGCGCCCCGCGCCAGCACGCAGCGCCACGCCGCGAGCTCCCACACCGAGCGCAGGCCGCACCAGGACACACCGCCTACAGGGGACAAACATGTATATTTTTAACCCCCGACCAAAAAAGAGGTGTGTTATAAATTTCAAATTCAAAATTCAAAAAATCTTTATTGGGAACAGTAATTATATGGTATACGGTACAATTTGAGAGTTGACAACCGCAAAAGTTAAAAAACTGCGTAGCGGTGACAGCGCCCCCCTCCAATGACAATAATGTGAAGTAGTTCCTTATGATAAGACTTAAAAATTAAATTTAACTAAAGGTACGAAATAAATGTTAGGTAAATTAACAATAAAAATTATAACAAAAAAAAATAGCTTAATAAAAAAAAAAAAAGAAAGTGAAGGAAAACCATAGGGAGCGTATATTATGTGCATGTGTGTATGAGTGTGTGTTTGTGTGTGTGTGTGTGTATGTGTGAGGTCAGTGAGAGTGTATGTGTGTGTGTGTGTGTGTTTGTTTGTGGTGTATGTGTGTATAATGACAAGTGCTTGAATGTAAACATTTTGTAGAATATTTAAAGACTATGACTGTGACTGAGAACACCAGTCTCGAGAGAGTCTGGGCAACAGTACATTACTTGCTTAAGGTTTTTAAGATTTCTTCAGCATCATTATAGGAAACAGAAAGAAGCCACTCAGTGCACTTACATTTACATTTATGTAGAGAAAGAGGGTAAATATTTATTATTTTGTTTATCCTATTATATAACCGGTCACTTAGGAAATGGTAATGTCGTCCAGCGACAGCAGTTTTGCATGGAACTGAACGACACACAATATCAGAGCGGCGTTTATTCCTCAGAAGCATCGGGTCAAAAGGAGTTTCAGAATGTTTACGCATTATAGTCGAAAGTATGAATAGTTTTCGAACTGAGAGAACATTTGTCAATTTATAAAGAGCATCAGTCGAAAAACGCCGTGGTTTAGAGGTCATAACTTTCAATACCGCTCTCTGTGCTCTCTCTATTCTAAGTAAGAGCATTTTGCCAGCCCCACCCCAGACTGTTATACAGTATGAAAGGATTGACTGGGCAAGAGCAAAATACACCATTCGCATACACTTGAAATCGGCACTGTCACTTAGATTTTTGAAGACAAATATAAGTTTCCTTAACCTTGAGACAGTGCATTCAATATGCTGTCTCCAAGACAAGTTGCAGTCTATCCAAACTCCCAGATATTTTATATTGGTAACTGGTTCCATTTTTGGGCATGCGCAGTTGAGAGGAGAGGAACAGGTGTGTCCACACACTGAGAAAGAGGAAGAAGGAGCGGTTTTTATTGTAGGTGAGAAGGCGATGTACTTACTTTTACTTAAATTGATGGTGAGAAGATTTACAGAAAGCCAGTATAAGACCTGTTTTAGTGCTGTTTCAGCTAGACTTTGAACCTCAGTCCAGTCAGAGCCGCTGATCAGTAAGGCCGTGTCGTCTGCATAAGTATAGATGTTACAAGACGGTAAGGATAATTTGACTAAGTCATTAATGTAGACTAAGAACAGGGTAGGTCCGAGAACACTACCCTGAGGAACACCGAAATGTAACTCCTTCTCCTCGCTATGCACATCATTTATAACGACCATTTGTCGGCGATTAGTGAGATAACTGTGGAATAATTCATTGACACTGCCTCGGATTCCATTTTTTGAGAGTTTTTCAAGAAGTATAGGTATTGAGACAGTATCAAATGCCTTAGATAAATCGAGGAAGACTCCTACAGTTTTTAAATTATTATTAAAATTCTGGGATATTTTTGCTGTCAGTTCCATAACAGCGTCTTCGGTGGAACGGCCATGTCTAAATCCATACTGCCGTTCGGCCAGGATGTTATTTTTTTCCAAGAAGTGAACTAATCTTTTGTTAATGACTTTTTCAAAAACCTTTGACATGGCCGACAGAACTGAGATTGGTCTATAATTGTTAACTGAGGATTTATCACCTGACTTAAAGATTGGGTGTACTAAAGCTTTTTTAAAAACAGATGGAAAAATTCCGGCTGCCATAGAGCTGTTTATAATATGTACGAGAGGAGGGATTAGTGCATCTTTTGCCCTTTTCAAAACTATAGTTGGTATGCCATCCCAACCAGTAGCAGACCTGTCCTTAAGACCAGCAATGATGTTTTCAAGTTCACTTCTGTCTGTAGGATAAAGAACCATTGAGAACGAGGGTGATAAAGAAGAAGGATTTTGTGAAACGACAGGGGGGTTAATAGTACTAATAGAGGTAATTTTGGAAGCTAAATCTTGTCCTACATTAGCGAAGAAATTGTTCACTTTATTAGCAGAATCGAGAGGATTCTTAGAATGAGACAGTAGTGCTTCAGCTGAACAACTTTTGCTCTTGAGATTAGCAATTTTTTTTATAGCATTCCAAGTAGCTTTTGGGTTATTTCGAGCTTTCTCAAGCTCATGGCGTTCATACTCTTTCTTAATTTTTTTAAGGAGATTATTACAATGAGTACGATATCTCATGAAAATACGTTTAAGAGTTTCATTGAGAGGATCTTTAGTATGTCTCTTGTAGAGTCTGTCACGGTGTCGTATGCAACGAAGTAAACCAGGAGTAATCCATGGTTTTACTGTGCGCTTTTTGCTGGGGATTTTAATTTTAATTTCATGGTGATGAACAATAGACGAGGTAATGCTTACTAATTCAAAAGCAGCCGTTTCAGGGTTGGACGATGACATAATAGTAGAAAAATTAGTGCTATTTAATTCAGTGACGATAGAAGCGATGTCAGGTTTCGTATAAGATTTATTTGTAGTACGTGTTTTAGTGTCCATGCGCAAACTGATAAGAGAAGGGGCGTGGTCAGTTATATAAGAATCAAGGATTAGGGCCGTTGCACGATTAAGTGTTCTTATAAATGTGTGGTCAAGACAATTTAGGCCCCGAGTCGGGGAAAGATACGCTGGTAACATACCGTGTGAAGAGAGAAGGTTAAGATAATCATCACTGTTGCTATCTGTAGAATAAGGTGCTATGTTTATATTAATGTCACCAACCAAAATCAGATTGGAGATTGTTTTTAATGTCGGTAGTACGACATCTAAACTCTCAAAAAAACGGTCCGCTTTTGTATAAGAGGGAGAACGGTAGATTGCCATTACTGCAGTACTAAGGGTTTCAAATTTTAAGATGAGCGAATTACAGTCTAATAGTGGGGGGTAAATTACATGACAAGATAATGTTTTCCTAACAAAGGTCACAACGCCATCATTTTGTGAAGTGTGAGCAGAAACGTACGCATTAAATTCTGGAATGCAGGGCAGAATAGGGCACTTTTTCAACCAACATTCAGACAGAACCAGTATATCAGGTTGAACTTTCATCCTGCTAATTAAGACTAACAGAGCATCAAAGTTAACAATTAATACTCCTAATGTTCATGTGCATTATATTGAGAGATTTAAATGATTTCAAGTAATGATAAGAATTTTCAGGCGACGTAACATAAAAGTCACTCAAAGAAATATTTTCAATATCTTCTGCGATATTTAAGATTTCACCCATAATCGATCAAATAGTGTAACAGTGGCATAATAGTAAGGGCACGTACATAAAATATCAAATAAATGTTACGTTGCTTAAGTAAAATGATTGACATAAAAGTTAAACTTATTATTTTGTCAGTGAAATAACTCATTAAGTGTGGAGTGTAAATAGTGTGTGTAGTGTATTGTGTAAATAGCTTATGTGTGAGTTTGTGATCCTTACAATTTTTACAATTGGTTGAAAATAACAATAAAAAATAAATATTTAGATATAAAGTGGGTATAAAACTACTTAAACCTAGTCGAGATAGTCATTTAGTAGATATCAGGTCTTTCAGATCGTCTTCATTTTCAATGCGTATTAGGGGCCCGTTTTCCGTTTTCCTTAGGAAAACCTTTCCATTCGTAGTCCAACAAAATTTATATCCGTTGGCTTTGGCGAATTCTCGAGACAGGAAGAACAGTTTTTTTGTTTTTGAAGGCAGGTTTTCCGATAAGAAGACAGGCTTAGAGGGTCCAGGGATATTAATATTTTCAGTAGATATCTTTTTCTGTTCTCTATTATATTTCCTATATTTATATATAAAAGTTTCTTTAAGGATGACACTTGAAAAATCTGTGATAATAGTTCTTAATGCTGAATCCTTTGACCGGATGCGGTAAATGTCCTTTATATCCGCTGGCTGCATCTCTATGTTTAGTGTTCTAGCTACATTTAGTACAATATTCGTTAGAGACTTTTTGTTCTCGGATGGGGATGAAGGAATATTCCTTAACTCGAGGCAAGTGGCTCTGTTACTGCGTTCCAAGCTGTCCAACTTGTTTTCAAGTGCGCTCAAATATTGAGAGGTTTCTTTTTTCTCCAATTCCAAGCGATCAACCTGAGACTGCAATGAATCGTTTTTAGCTATTAAAAAATCTACAGTAGAACGGAAATCCTCTATAGCTGTGATCAATGTTTCATATTTTGAATTTTGTTCTCTCTTGAACTCAGCCATCATTATTTTCATGTCACTCATGAATGTGACCATAGTGTCATTATCAACCTCAACGCGCTTGCGTTTCATAGTGCGGGAATTTGCAGGTGTATTAGCCAATGGGGTTCCAAATTCCGAGTTAAGATTAGGCTCGGAGGAACTGTGAGTAAGTGAAGGAGAAATCACTATTGATTTAGTGGGATTAGCAGGATTCTGAGTGACAACTGGACGAGGCGGCGTTCTTTTAAGAGGCATTTTCTCGGTGTAGTTCAATGGTCTTTACAGCATAAAGCAGTAGGAGTACAGAGCTCAAAGGAGGTTTAAATGCGCTTATTATTTTAGAGCGTACTGGTTAGATACAAACGCATGAGATTGACGCGTGAGAGCATCAAGTACTAGGCGAGCATAGGCGCAGAGTAGAGAGTCGCCGGCACTGTGGTGATGAATGGCGTTAGGGGTGACTCACTGCATGTGGCGAGGCGCGCGGCGCTGGTGCAGGCGGGGCGCAGCGGGTTGAGGAGAGCGGGTGCAGTCTTGAGCCGTAGTAGCGCGTAGCGTAGAGCGATGACTCACTGACTTGTTGGGCGTGGCTTGAGATTTGTGACGCGGTGTGCTGCATGCGTTTAGCACCTCTTCTATAGTTATGTTGTCCTATTTTTTTAAACTGTATTTTTTGAATAAAAATTAATATTTTACTTTTAATTAATTTAGCGTAGACTTTAGAGACGTGTGCTCGTAGCCGAGGTCCGGAGGGAAGGCCGAATTTGACGTGTCTGTCTGTCTGTGGCATCATAGCTCCCGATCGGATGGAGCGATTTCAATTTAGTTTTTTTGAAGTGAAAAATCTTTAGAATCGTTGTGATTTGAAACCGGATGCAACGGAAATGGAAATAAGATTGGCTTACCTGTCGGGTAAGCCAATCTTAAACGCTAACAAGGTTAAGCAACTTTGCGCGACGCCAGTACTTGAATGGGTGACCGCCCGAACAAAATCTTTTTGCATATTATTTTTATTTTTGTTTTTTTTTATTCTTCTTATTCTTTTGTCGAATTACTGAAGTTTCACTTCTACCGTGTGTGAATCGCACACACACCTTTTTTTTTATTTGTATGACAGGTGAGTTTGGCCCGGGTGTTCTTAAACATGTTTCATGAAAATCGGTTGAGCCGTTCAAAAGTTATGGGGGTGAGAGTGGGGAAGGAAAACCGAAAATCTGCAAATATACTCGAGGGGGGTATCAAATGAAAGAGCATCGCGTGCCCTAACTACTAAATATTATGGTGTTTTACTTATAAGGAAATTAAGGCATTGGAATCGAGGGTTTCTCTTAAATTTTAGATTTATTGTACATTCATAGCACCGCAATCGGCGGAGGACCAAATCAAAATAAATTTTTATTTTTATTTTTTGCGTTCCTACGTGCTACCCTGTGGTAGCAGGTAATTTAAATCTATGTCGTGATAACATCAATCTACAGTGGTGCCCCCTCGTAAGCCCAAAGCGCATTTAGCACCATTGCGCCACACAAGGGATTAGATCCCGCGATCGGATCAATGTTTTGTTGACCGTTACTTATTTTTATTTTGTATACTGAGCTAACGTTTCTACTCTTTGAAATCAATTTAAAACACTAATTTAACCTCATCACAATCAAATCTATGACTCACCGACAAGCATTACCAGCGCAACAACAGGGCAAACCACAAGCGCCAGTACCAAGGCGCATATCGGCTGTAGGATTCCTTGTATACATATCCGTAGCACGACCACCTCCACCATTGGGAACCATCTAGGATACAAAACAAATTATTACTATATAATACTTAAAGATAACATAGTATTTGAAATCTATTCTTATACTCATAGGTGTTCTTATACTTATACTCATACCTATGAGTATAAGAATAGATTTCGCATTCTTGTTTCGACTATAACCAGCACACCATCACCATAGACTGATTTGAATGCGAACACTAACTTCCCTACTAAGCGAAGGGTTATTGTTGCTATTAAGTTACTATTGCTATTTAGTATAAAATTTGGCAGACAGATTTTCTACAGCCTGAGAAAGGACATAGACTACTTTTTACCGCGGGAAAATGTAATTCCCCGGGAAAAAACATTATAACGCGGGTAACACCGCAGGGCACTACTGGTACTTAATATAATCGACAAACTTAAATAGATGGTTTTTATTATTCATATTAAACAAAAAGACCAAGGAGAAAGTGCTCGCAGAACAAACAAACACTCGGCGTGCCACTGCGGCCACGGCGGACCGTGCCACTGAGGCAGTCAATGATCTATCTCAGTCACAGCTAGTGTCACCTCTCAGCACCACTGAGGCGGTCAATGACCTATCTCAGTCACAGCTAGTGTCACCTCTCAGCACCACTGAGGCAGTCAATGACCCATCTCAGTCACAGCTAGTATCACCTGTTGAGGTGGTCGGGGCGCGGACAGTCGCGGTCGTAGAGCAGCGCCATGGCCGCGTGCGCCAGCAGCGCCAGCGGGGGCGTCCACAGCGCGGCGCTGGCGGCCAGCAGCGCGCTGGCCGCGCTGACCGCGAGGCAGGCGCCGGGCAGCACGATCAGCACGCACAGCGAGCCCAGCACGCCCACGCAGCCGTACTGCCACACGCGGTGGGCGGCGCGCGTCACGCCTTTGCCGAGGAGACCTGCCCAACATTGCCCATTTTAATATATAAATTGTACGTTATGCTACTGGTACGCTATTATAGGTCTTTAAACACAGAGTCACGATTTCTTAAAGTTTCAATGGCGAGTTCCATTCAAATAGTATATATTTTTTTTACATGGGATTCAAATATAATAAAAATGTTGTCGTTCAAATGAAACAAAATACTATTTAAAATATACTTTAAGTATTCGACACATCAAACGGCAAGTTATACAAAAAACCACGCTTCCGAATTAGTTGAGACAGTTCAAATAATTTAATTTCCCACATTCAAAGAGCACTACAGTTATCTCGAGTTTGGTGTGCCGAAGCCTTAAGCCTCTAACTGTAGGATAATATATTTTGCCTACAAGTAGTCTAGTACAACTACTACTAGTACTACAACTAGTACTAGGATGCAAGACATACCTGTATCAGGCTCGGTTTCGAACTTGCTCCGCTGCTTTGACACGTGTCGCCACAATGCTAGTAACCGCGACCACATGGTGTGCGTTTCACTGCTGCGTTTTGGAAACAGCGAGCCGTTTACCTGCGAGAATTCATAGGATATCAGTAATGACGATGTATAATTTGGTGATCAAGGAAATGCGGACGCATCGGAGTAGGTGTGGATCCCACGCACTTGCGAAGACCCAAAGAAAATAGTATTCTATTACCAGTACCTTGAGTCGTAAATGCATCCAAATGACACATATTCAGGTTGCGCACTGGCGGATGCTCGAGCATTTGCTTGATCCCGGTCGCTTACAAGCTCAGTCCGTGTTATACGTACTTTGCGCACAGATGCGAGTTGATTGAGTGAATCCTATCTCATAGTAGAAGAGCCCAGGACGCTAAGCTTGCAGTCACTAAAGCGTCGAGATCGGATAGAGAGAATCAGTTTCGAAGAAGAAAAAGTCTTATGACAGTGGACTCCAGCACGCCCATGATGAACATGGGTTTCCACGTCCAGCTCCACATTCTACAAGCAGCTAGTTGGCTACTTACTTGTGACAGCTCGTAGTCCGGGATGAAGGGCGTGGTGCGGACCAGCGTGCGCAGAGACAGCGGCGAGCACCACGGCACCACCACGCCCAGGATGAACATCACGTTCCACGTCCAGCTCCACATGCTACAAGCAGCTAGTTGGCTACTTACTTGTGACAGCTCGTAGTCCGGGATGAAGGGCGTGGTGCGGACCAGCGTGCGCAGAGACAGCGGCGAGCACCACGGCACCACCACGCCCAGGATGAACATCACGTTCCACGTCCAGCTCCACATGCTACAAGCAGCTAGTTGGCTACTTACTTGTGACAGCTCGTAGTCCGGGATGAAGGGCGTGGTGCGGACCAGCGTGCGCAGAGACAGCGGCGAGCACCACGGCACCACCACGCCCAGGATGAACATCACGTTCCACGTCCAGCTCCACATGCTACAAGCAGCTAGTTGGCTACTTACTTGTGACAGCTCGTAGTCCGGGATGAAGGGCGTGGTGCGGACCAGCGTGCGCAGAGACAGCGGCGAGCACCACGGCACCACCACGCCCAGGATGAACATCACGTTCCACGTCCAGCTCCACATGCTACAAGCAGCTAGTTGGCTACTTACTTGTGACAGCTCGTAGTCCGGGATGAAGGGCGTGGTGCGGACCAGCGTGCGCAGAGACAGCGGCGAGCACCACGGCACCACCACGCCCAGGATGAACATCACGTTCCACGTCCAGCTCCACATTCTGTACAGGCAGACAAATAAAAGCCATCTTTTTATTTATTTTGAAGTGGAACTTCTTTAGAATCGTTGTTGAAACCGGATGCAACGGAAAAAACGACAGGTAAGCCTATCTTAAACGCTAACAAGGTTAAGCAACTTTGCGCGACGCCAGTACTTGGATGGGTGACCGCCCGAACAAAATCTTTTTGCACAGTATTTTTTTTGTTTTTTTTTAGTCATCTCATTCTTTTGTCGATTTACTGAAGTTTCACTTCTATCGTGTGTGAATCGCACACATACCTTTTTTTTTTAGGCTAGATAAGCCTTTATTTGACCACAATCTCACCTGATTTAAAGTGACTTTGTGGTCTAAGATGGGGCATGATCGACTAGAAGGTAGATGGCTTCTCCGGACCACATTACGAAACACGAAAAATCGATTCACGCACTGGCCCAGCCGGAGGGTGGTGACAAGCCGCGGCCGAAGCCTACCAGAAAATGTTCTTAGAAGTTCTTTCCATTAGCCGCGTACTGACTGACCGAGGAGCCTTGCGATACCTAGCTGGCTATTTATTGATCGTGGTCGAACTTTAGAGCGGATCTCATCTAAAGACAGAAACTTTTTAAACGACTGCCCGACGCAAATAATTGGCAATGTGTGAATGTATGTTCCTTAGTAGCACTTTACAGACCAAACACCTGATTTATAGGTCGATCACTTCCCCTTAGTCCGGTTAAAGTAATATCGTTAGTAAAAATTCGATACGGAGACTACTGGACTCCATTTTGTAAAAATAAAAGTCAACATACCATGTCATGTGGGTTATCGTTGAATAAGTATTTTAAAATCATTTGTAGTTTTCTTTCAACATGTTTTGATCCGACTGATCGTTTAGGATCTATATCGATTAAAAGTTGCGTAACAACCATAATCACTTAAAAGGTTAATATTCCCAATAAAGTTAATTTTAGCAGTTGGGTTATATTTTTTTCTTAATTTTAGCTTGTTATTTAAGGTAAACCAATAACAAATCAAATATAATTAATGAACTAAAGATAGAAGTGAACTTACCTATGGTATGCGTTTGCAAGTCGCCAGCCCGGCCACCGCGTTGTGGTCTCTTTAATGGTGTCTGTTTCTAGATGGAATACCTATAAAGAAAATAATACCTTTATTAATTGAAACAAAATTGAATGCCTTTATTATTCTCACGCTACACCAGCGCCTCTGGTGGCGAATGCATGTCACCTCATTCTAAAAATATTCTTAATTTACCAGACTTATTACAATGCCTCTGCGTGAGCACGGTGGGCACGGGGTGCGCCTTGCCGCGCAGGTGGCGGGTGACGCGCAGGTGGCGGGTGACGCGCCACGCGGCGGGCTGCCTGATGTACGTACCGGCTGGCTGGGGTCGGATCGGGGCGTGACGGGGATATGCCGCTGCGTGAGCACGGTGGGCACGGGGTGCACCTTGCCGCGCAGGTGGCGGGTGACGCGCCACGCGGCGGGCTGCCAGATGTACGTACCGGCTGGCTGGGGTCGGATCGGGGCGTGACGGGGGTATGCCGCTGCGTGAGCACGGTGGGCACGGGGTGCGCCTTGCCGCGCAGGTGGCGAGTGACGCGCCATGCGGCGGGCTGCCAGATGCGCGTGCGCCACACGAAGCTGCGCGTCGGGCTGCGCGCCGCCGACAGCTCGCGGGTCAGCAGCGGCTCGCGGGAGCGCAGGAACGATATGTCGCGGAGGAGGAAGTATCTGGAACGAAGATTATTTATATGAAGAATGCTGAATACTAGGTACTTCTGCTTGCTGAATCTTTTTTTAGGGTTCCGTAGCCAAATGGACAAAAACGGCACCCGTATAAATTTGTTATGTTTGTCTGTCTCTCTGAGCGTCCGTATGAATTTTTTTCTTATAGAACTTTTATACGAATCTATGAGAACTATATTGTTAAAACTTCATTATTCTGTGAACAGCATTACGATTTTTACTAAAAAGTAGAAAAAAATATTTGGGGTTCCCCATACAAGGTGTTTTGGATATGGTATTTGAATGAATTGATGGCGAACATATTTTGTTCTACAACTTTTATTTAAATATTTACCGAAAAAAAAACGTTAAAGTGGAAGTCTGTAAATCCAGATTTATCGGTAGTGTGTCTTAAATTATAATTACCTACCTTTTTTTCGTACTTCTAGAAAACGATAACAGTAATTTACTTTTGACTTAATTTATTGTTGTTTTATTTTGGGATCTTTTGCGTTGAGTGTACACAGTTATGTAGTGTTACCTGTGCATTTGCAGCTGGGGCGTGTCCAGCTTGGCCGCGACGTCCTCCCTGGCGGCCCAGCGCAGGTCGTGGCGCAGCGCGCGCGCCACGAGGCGGCCGCGCTCGCGCCGCCACGCGCCGCAGCACGCCAGCACGGGGTGCGCCACGCGCAGGCGCGCCTCGCCCGCCGCCACGCCCGCCTCCAGCCGCCGCCGGACGCTCTCCTCCGCGCTGTTGCACAAACAAATCATCCATTTAAAGGGAACTATAGGTGGCACCACTAGTGCGCTATTCAGAATGCCGAATGTTAAGCCGATATAGTAAACGATTTAGTACAAGTTTCCTATTGTATAGTATACTAGCGGCCCGCCCCGGCGTCGCACGGGTATAAAATTTTCCCGGAAATTATTCGAATTTCTCGCCGTAAAAACCATCCTATCTCTCAAGTTGGATCGAACTGCACATGGTGTGCGAATTTTATTATAATCGGTTAAATGGTTTAGGAGTCCATTGAGGAGAAACATTGTGACACAAGATTTATATATATTAAGATTACACCGCTGTCATTTAAGGTTGGTTCGTAAAGCACCGAGTCCGTTTTTTTGGGAAGAGGTAAGGCGATTTCGTACAAAATATGTATATGCCTACATAATAAAAGTTTGGCAAAAATATAATACGGTCGCCGCGACACTTGTTTTTTGTGTAATAATTAATGTTTTCTTTCTTTATTTGCTTTGTTCTTTCTCAAGGCTCTATTTTACTGTTACGTAAGAATTTTTGAACCTTTTAAATCCTTTTTTTTATGCTTGATAAGCCTTCATTTGACCACAATCTCACCTGATGTGTAAAGTAACGATGTGGTCTAAGATGGGACATGACGACCTAGAAGGAAGATGGCTTCTCCGGACCACATTACGAAACACGAAAAATCGCTTCACGCACTGGCCCAGCCGGAGGGTGGTGACAAGCCCCGGCTGAAGCCTACCACCAGAGACTGTTCTTAGCACCACCCAGGATTCAGAGGATTACCACTTACGAACGTGAACAGACAAAATATATCCGCAAATTAGACTTATGAAAAAATAAACAATGGATAAGGGTTATAGTTGCTGTTTATTACTCCCGTACCATAATAAAATGAAAAATAAAATAAAAGTTTATTTCAGACACAGGTCCATAAATTAAATTAATGTGATTAGAAACATTACAAAATTTAAGAAAAATAAACATAAATAATATAAAACTTAGACAGTTACTGTCCCATGCAAAGAGCGATCAATCTAGGAAAAAGGTTCCTTCAGTGATCACTCTCTACACAAGAGACCTCCATAGTGGAGAGTAAATGTCATCTCCGACGGTTTTCAAGATATTGTTTCGACTGCCCCGGACTCTGCGCATCATTGACGCGGTTTCGATTCGCTTAATGGCATGAAAACCATTCGTGCGGTAACACAAATCTATAATATAAAAATGAATCGCAAAATGTGTTGGTAAGCGCATAACTCAACAACGCCTGGACCAATTTGGCCAAATCTTTTTTTAAAATGTTCGTTGAAGATCAAGGATGGTTTTTACGGCGAGAAAAATTAGAATTATTGCTGGAAAAACCCTAAAAATAGCCCTTTTCTTTTTCCCATACAAATGATTTGTAACTAAAACGTAGTCAATTTGAGCTTTATTGCTATGGTATAAAGTTCATATTAAATTACAAGCACTCACTGTTGTCTAAGCAATGTAGGTGTGTTCCTAACGTCAAAGATCATATCTATCAAAAGTATATAAAATTTTCATGTCACAATGTTAGTTACCGTACTCCTCCGAAACTGCTTTACCGATTTTTACCAAATTTTATATGCGTATACAGTAGGTCTGGAGAATCAGCTACTATCAATTTTTCATAGCTGGGTCAGCTAGTAGTGATAAACAGCAACTTACCGATCAGCAATAGCGGCGGCGCGGAGCTGCGCGGACAGCAGCTCCGGAATGTCCGCGCCCAGCGCCGCCAGCTGCTCGCTGCTCTCCACGGACGCGCACACGCGCCGCACGTACTCGCGCAACGCTGCGTCACGCACCTCCTGTACATTGTTATTTACAACTTACCGATCAGCAATAGCGGCGGCGCGGAGCTGCGCGGACAGCAGCTCCGGAATGTCCGCGCCCAGCGCCGCCAGCTGCTCGCTGCTCTCCACGGACGCGCACACGCGCCGCACGTACTCGCGCAACGCTGCGTCACGCACCTCCTGTACATTGTTATTTACAACTTACCGATCAGCAATAGCGGCGGCGCGGAGCTGCGCGGACAGCAGCTCCGGAATGTCCGCGCCCAGCGCCGCCAGCTGCTCGCTGCTCTCCACGGACGCGCACACGCGCCGCACGTACTCGCGCAACGCTGCGTCACGCACCTCCTGTACATTGTTATTTACAACTTACCGATCAGCAATAGCGGCGGCGCGGAGCTGCGCGGACAGCAGCTCCGGAATGTCCGCGCCCAGCGCCGCCAGCTGCTCGCTGCTCTCCACGGACGCGCACACGCGCCGCACGTACTCGCGCAACGCTGCGTCACGCACCTCCTGTACATTGTTATTTACAACTTACCGATCAGCAATAGCGGCGGCGCGGAGCTGCGCGGACAGCAGCTCCGGAATGTCCGCGCCCAGCGCCGCCAGCTGCTCGCTGCTCTCCACGGACGCGCACACGCGCCGCACGTACTCGCGCAACGCTGCGTCACGCACCTCCTGTACATTGTTATTATTATTTTCTTTCAGCTTGTTTACTGCTCGACATAAATATCGGTAAATATCCGATGCGCACGGGCCTAGGCCAAGTGAGCATCAGAATCAGGCGTCTGTTGTTGGTATATTAATATTTAGGTATTTGCAAGTATTATTCGGATATTAGGTATTTCTGATATGATTAACGGGATCCTCATCGGTTTGTAAGAATTTACGTACAATACGGCAAGTGTTTAGAACTACTGATTTTTGCATAAGTGTGTATTATTACCATTTATTTATTTAAAAGACCAACAGTATATATTAAATGAACTTATAAAATATAATAGTGAAAATAAAATTGCCCAATTATAGGTCTTTCTAAATTTTACAGATAAGTTAGCGACTGAACTGTTTAAAAAATAAGAATAAACAAAATAAGATGGTTACAGTTAAACTTAAATCAAAACAAATAAACTTTATAAGCATCTAAGAAAAGGTTATACTTTTATTATTATTGTACATCTATTATGTGACCTTTAATTAACTGACATTTACAGCATTAGAAGATTTAGCCCCAATTTCATCATTTTAATGCTACAAATCGAGTTTTACTTAAGCAAGTTCAATCATTGACAAATGCAATTTTGATCTCGGGCGGTAAAACGAGTTTATACTGATCTGATCGCTTTCATAGCCAATGGTGAAATCGGGGTTAACTATAACAATGTATGAGATGGATACTCTATACTTATGTATATTATAAAGAGGTAAAGTTTGTTGATTGTGAGAATGTTTGTGATGTTGTAGGGGGGTAATCTCTGACTGAACCGATTCGAATTAAATTTGGTACACAGATTCTCTAAAGCTTGAGAAGCGACATAAGCTTAGTTTTTACCGCGGTAATATATGTGATTCCGCTGGAAAATCTATAAAACTTAGGTAACACAGCTGCGTACTGCTAGAGAGATATAATGAAATCAATGAGGGTTTTCAGAAAAAGACCCAACACATACATACAAAAGGGTGTTTTCTATGTATCATATGGATGTATTTACAAAAAAAATATGTATCTATGTTGTATATCAGTCACCTAACACCCATACTACAAGCTCTGCTTAGTACACTCTACAACTCTATGTATACAGCATATACTAAACTAGTCGACCCGACAGACGTTGTCCTGTCCCACGTCTCAAAAAACAATATCCAGTTGACCGTATTGTGAATCTAAACCATTCCCAGATCCCCTTGAACACACCAAAAATTTCATCAAAATCGGTCCAGTCGTTTGAGAGAAGTTCAGTGACATACACACTCACAGAAGAATTATACATATAAAGATAGGAAGTTTCTGTTTAACACAGCTACCACAGGTGACAGAGTTCCAAAAATGTTATGTTATTCAAACTCTACGAGAATTTTATATTTGTTTTCAAATAATATGTAGGTATTCTATTTGGTACTTAGAGTGAAATTTAAAAAAGTGAAATGGTCTGTGTGACGGCTGGAATAATAAGTATGTGTATGCCATTGTCTCCAAGGCATCTCGAGCGTTAGGTTTTATTATAAGAAGTTCTGCTAGTTTCAATAAATGTAAAACTTTTAAAATTCTTTATTGTACTTTTGTCCGGAGCATTCTGGAATACGCATCTCAGGTCTGGAACCCCAGGTATGATTTATATATTGATAGGATCGAAAGGATTCAAATTAAATTCATGAAATATATGTGCTATCGTTTAAAAGTTCCCTATAGATCTTACAGTTATGATGACCTATGTAAAATGTTTCACATTCTTCCACTTTTTAAACGCCGCGAAATTGCTGATATAACTTTTCTACATAAAATAACCTCGAATTTAATTGACTGTCCGGAACTACTTAGTAAGATTCTCATCCATGCTCCATCCAAGGTAACTAGGCAAAATATTATTCTTCACACCCCTGTTGTCGGTACGAACTATAGGCAAAATGCATTTTTATGGCGAACTAGTGACGCTTTTAATAAGCTATGCAGGCATCCTGATCCGTCCATTAATGGATTGGATCTGTTTACTTCGGGAGTCAACTCGATCAGGCAGCGACTAGCTAATAGTTATTTTATTGATAGTATATAGGTAGTTTTATAGGTTTTTGTTATTTTTCTATGTTATAATTTTGTAATGTTCATTGTGTCCATCTAGGTGTGTTCACTTTTTTTTTAATGTTTAATATGTGACCATCCGTGAAGATCTGTAATTAGCTTTCTGTTACTACTAGGTTAGTTATAGTGATAATCTTGGCTGTTGATTTTCCTTACAAATAAATAAATAAATAAATAAATGTGAATAAATGATTTTTATTTTTTTTACTTTGAGGTTAGGTGATGCTGTGTGAGTATCCGGAAATATATATTTATGTATACCTCCTCGATGTCCTTGAGCGGCACCTTCTGGCTGGCGAGCTGGGCGGCGTGGCGCTCCCGGAAGTGCAGGAACCAGCCCCGGGATTCGCGCTCCAGAATGCTTTGCAGCGTGGACGCGGCGCGGCGGAGGATGTCGCGCCGGTATAAGCGGAGGTCAACCTGATCAACACTTCTATGATTTGAAACGGGTAACATACCATGATTTGACGGTTTCTGTTGCTTCCGTGATCGTCGCGCTTGCAACAGCGTCCAAATATCGGAAAGCTCAAAAACCGTCAAATCATGGTATGTTACCCGTTTTAAATCATAGTATTGTTAAAAACCATGATAATCTAAAAAGTTGATCAACAGTTTGTTATTATAACACGTTCTATAAATAAACCTTCTATGTTTTCTACTTTTTTCTTCTTTTCGTAGGGTTCAAATGTTTGTATGTTCTGCAAGCACTTTCTTCTTGCTTTGGGTGTTTTATATGTATAATAAAAAATATCTATATATATTTTTGTCTATTATATTAAGTATATCAGATGTCTTAGTACGCGTAACACAAGCTGAGAGCTTACCACGGGCCTAGATGTTGTTGTGTGCATTGTCCGGATATAATTATATATCAAGAAATTAAAGCAATGACGTAGTGGCGAGGTTGGTGTAGTCCCGCATTATTTTTTCTACACAAATTTAGAATATATTATGTTTTTAATATACTTACAATGTTTATCATAATATGGATTTGTACAGTAACTTAGTTTTTTACAATTTTGTGGTTGTTGAGACCTTCTTTTAGATTTAAATAAAATTCTGTAATAGAAGGCCTCGCTCTTTCTTAACTAATTGGTAGGCACAAAACAAACACATTCAAAATTTTAATTAACAAATAAATGCAATACAATTTTAAATATTTTTGTGAGGTAAGTCATATGTGAATCTTTCTGTTTGAAAACTAAAATTCAAAACGCAAGGCGATCATGAAACAGCACGATTGCAAATCGGCACTTAAAGTAATCTACATGTTTTGATGACCACCAAGATGATTAACAATTGATCACTGAATTAGTTCTGACTAACTTTCGCAATCTTAAGTAGTTTTATAAGTACATAATATGGCTTTTTCGTCCGCTTAATGAGCTTACCTGCGTCCGCTGAGGCGTGGTGTACAGATAGGGTACTCTCGGTAACGGGCGGGGTAATTCTCTGGCGTCCGCTTTCTCGGACGCGGCGCGACGCATCGCCCGGCTCACCCACGCCGCTAAAGCGGCTATGTCCTCTTCGTGTTCAGGCTAGATTATGAAAAAAAAGTAGATTTACATGACCAACTAGAACACGTATACAATTCGTATAATACTCTTTATTGAAAACGAATACGAAAGAAAAAAAAATATTTCATAAGGTGAATATGTCTGTCTGAGAATATGTAATGAAATGCTCAAAGTGACTAAAATTATTAATAGATGTGACCTCTTCCAAAGAACCTTTCAATCTACACTACTACATTAATTATCATGTCAGGGGCTCATCTCAAGGAATCTATTATGTTAACACCTTTATTGTAACCACATGAAGCAACAAATAAATGAACAATAAGTTAATTTATTATTCATTTTTTAAATACAAACCTTGCATACAAGTTCAGCGACAAGGTATCTGGACCTCTCTTCTCGTATCTTCTTCTCTAAGTCTTTAGCTTCCATGGACGGCATACCTATTATTAGGTCCATCAGTCTGTAACAACACAAAGCTGATTGCTTAAAACATCATTGTACAAAGAAATTGTGAGGGAGAGTTATGTTCATCTGGAGAGTTTAAACTATAAAGGGGCTCATTACTCTATACATTATGTGAAGTATTATCTGTTCGCCAGCTTTTTATAATGAGCACTGTTCTGAAACAACACGCATCTATTCGTTGTTTAACATTGTTGTTTTACAATGTTGTTTTACATTAAAGGAAATGAAGGCATTGGAATCGGGGGTTTTTCGTAAATTTTAAATTTAGATTTTTTCTACTAGAGACGGCTGCTTGTTGTGTTGGAGGAATCACTTTGGGGTTTTCGTAGATGACGCTAGTAAAAACGTGCGATTTCTGACGTAAACGCACGCTCTTATACTGAAAACGATTTTCTACAAAATCTGATGTTGGTGATAGACTTGACCATGTATTTGCAACAGAAGAACGAGGATTCATCTCGCAGCTGGCACCAGCACTACTATCAGGACATCGAACACGCCACTTGTGATACTGTCAAATTGTTCCTCGCTAGAATGCAGCAGCTCACCTATGCAGCCCCGCCAGCAAGGCAGCAGCCCCGGCGCGCACAGACAGCGGCTCGTAGCGCAGCAGACAGTCCCACGCCACTATTAGAACCACCTTCACGCCATGTGCGTGCACAACTGTCCATCTCAAGAAGAACGCTAATGAACCTCTCACCTATGCAGCCCCGCCAGCAAGGCAGCAGCCCCGGCGCGCACAGACAGCGGCTCGTAGCGCAGCAGACAGTCCCACGCCACTATTAGAACCACCTTCACGCCATGTGCGTGCACAACTGTCCATCTCAAGAAGAACGCTAATAAACCTCTCACCTATGCAGCCCCGCCAGCACGGCAGCAGCCCCGGCGCGCACAGACAGCGGCTCGTCGCGCAGCAGGCAGTCCCACGCCACTATTAGAACCACCTTCACGCCATGTGCGTGCACAACTGTCCATCTCAAGAAGAACGCTAATGAACCTCTCACCTATGCAGCCCTGCCAGCAAGGCAGCAGCCCCGGCGCGCACAGACAGCGGCTCGTCGCGCAGCAGGCAGTCCCACGCCACTATTAGAACCACCTACACGCCATGTGCGTGCACAACTGTCCATCTCAAGAAGAACGCTAATGAACCTCTCACCTATGCAGCCCTGCCAGCACGGCAGCAGCCCCGGCGCGCACAGACAGCGGCTCGTCGCGCAGCAGGCAGTCCCACGCCACTATTAGAACCACCTACACGCCATGTGCGTGCACAACTGTCCATCTCAAGAAGAACGCTAATAAACCTCTCACCTATGCAGCCCCGCCAGCACGGCAGCAGCCCCGGCGCGCACAGACAGCGGCTCGTCGCGCAGCAGGCAGTCCCACGCCACTATTAGAACCACCTTCACGCCATGTGCGTGCACAACTGTCCATCTCAAGAAGAACGCTAATGAACCTCTCACCTATGCAGCCCTGCCAGCAAGGCAGCAGCCCCGGCGCGCACAGACAGCGGCTCGTCGCGCAGCAGGCAGTCCCACGCCACTATTAGAACCACCTACACGCCATGTGCGTGCACAACTGTCCATCTCAAGAAGAACGCTAATGAACCTCTCACCTATGCAGCCCTGCCAGCACGGCAGCAGCCCCGGCGCGCACAGACAGCGGCTCGTCGCGCAGCAGGCAGTCCCACGCCACTATTAGAACCACCTACACGCCATGTGCGTGCACAACTGTCCATCTCAAGAAGAACGCTAATGAACCTCTCACCTATGCAGCCCTGCCAGCAAGGCAGCAGCCCCGGCGCGCACAGACAGCGGCTCGTCGCGCAGCAGGCGGTCCCGCGCCACTATCAGCACCACCGCGGCCGCGCACGCCACGTGCGTGTACAACTCCTCCCTCGCACGAACTCGGCCCCGTTGAAGCCATCCCGCGACTCGCCACACGTGCGTCTGGCCGGGGAAGAGTCGGGACGGGACTTCGAACTCACTGTATAAGAGAAAATTGCTGTTAGATTTGGAATTCATGGAGTTATTTATCTCAGTCTTATAGGTCATCCTAACGTGAGCGATCTGGATACGAACTCAAAGGCGCGGTAACAATACACAGTGCATAGCTATTGAAGTGGTCTGTGTAGCCAAACGCACGAAACGTGCTGTACATCATCGGTACGAATTGAATCCCGAACACTTAATTCGTTATTTTCGTGTAAATTGGTCTGCAGATGACTGATTCGTGGGACATAATCGCCACATCACACCACACCTCATTGATTTGTATGGGATATCTTTGCAATGGCGTTGAGTTGCTCACACAGGACGTTGCCTGAATGTTAGTTTACGGAGATGACAAAAGTAGGTATTACAATGTATTTGGTTGCAAAACTAAACTATTATCAATAGTAGGTTTTGCTAATCGGAGATTCATCATGTGCGAACAGGGCTCGTCTTGCCTGGCTAGGTGCTAATTGTAATATTATTTTATGTAGGTTGAATGTACCAATTACACGCCATCACAGCAGAATTAAGTCTAGTGGTTCATAAAGGAAACAAATATGGGGTGTGTGTCCAGGGCTAAACAAATCGCAATGTAAATAATGGGTAAGTTGTAATACAAAATCTCGTTAAAAATTGTATTATCCTATGAATATAACAGCGTAAAAGTGTTAAAACTTCACGAACGGGGATATTCAAACCTATCTACATACTGACTCATGCGTGACACTGTAGTTAGCTGCAATTCTTAGACGGCATGCACTCTCACAAATAGTTCAATCATATTTCGACCTTAAACATATAAACAGAGGGTTTAGATCACGACAAACATGCGTAGGATTACAAATTTTACAATTGAAAGGAATAGGATCGTTCGTTACAGTTTTCTTTACTAGATATCGTTTAATACTGATTTAGGATAAGAATACGTTTGATAGTAACACTGATATACTGGTAACTTTTATTGATGGACTAAGGATATGTTGTTTCATGCTATACTGGGGGTGTAGGTAAATATTGGTGATAATACGCGATCTCTCTTTTTTATGTTAAATAAGTACATAATATGTTAATATCTTAATTTTAATACTTAAATATGAATTTTAAATTATTCGTTTCCTCCCTTAATCGTTACAAGTTAATGAGAGTCGTTAAAGAATGTAACAAAATGTTACGAAGATAATAAGTTTACTAAAATGTTTATTGTTGAATCCAGTTAGTAAGAGTTATAGCAGAAGCAGATAAATCGTAACAAACTTTAACAATTTTCTGAGTAATATCATTAATCATCCTGATTTACGGGTGATCCTAAGAATATGATTTACAAAGGACGTTGTTATTCAAATAAGATTCTATTATAATTTTTCTTAGGCCGTTTGCTGTAAATATATTACATGATATATTGATGATGAATTTGAATACTAAACTAGTGTTTGGCTTGTTCAGCAGCTCCGGAATTTCAATTTTGGTCCCGTAAAATAATAACTTGACACCGAATTGTTGTTTAAAAATATAACATTACACGTAGGTAAAGGTTTTGGCAATCACCGCAGAATCATCTCATTGGCTTACATTGAGGCCTGAAACTGCGTTAAGTAAGAGCCCCGGCGCGGTTTCACCACTTAAAAATGCGGCACTTTTGTATGTCTGTGACACATAATATAACCGCCCGCTTAACGCAGTTTAAGCCCTGATAGCCAGCTGTCGAAGAGAGACGTATACTGTGCGTATATACCACCAATATTATTAAAACAATACTACAACAGTTACATAACATACCCCCTCTCACGTATAGAGTCCAATTGCTTAGCATTTAGCATCTTCGGCTTATACTTGCAATCCGAGTGTTGGCTTAGAAAAACAAACATGAAATGAGACCAGTATATTTCTTGCCAAAGAAACAATAACGAAGACATCTTAACTTATCATTTGTATATATATTCTAACCAGCAGTCAATATTTGATAATATTCATTTTTGAGACCATTTGTAATGTAAAAACTTAAGATTAATATATGAAGTAATAAGAAGTGCATTGCATCCCATATATTATGTTTACCTAAGTTTCGGAAAAATAATACCTTCAGTTTTAATTAGTACTAAAGCAGTAAGCTTACTAGCTATTTTTAAGTAGTCATTTGATTGCGAGTACACCGATGCTACCAGACGATCCCAAAACAAAAGTAGCCCTATAAGGCTCTCCTAAAGCTAATTAATACAATATGTACAGACATTTTATTTCTATAAATAGCTAATCACCGAGATTGCCTCTGCTCTGAATATAAAGTCTTTTTTGGCGTTTAAATAGTATAAATATGACTACAACTTCGCCCGCGAATGTTAATATGTGTATTGTTATTTTTAATGGCCGGAATCTATAAAGGCACTTAGGGGTAATCTATTTAATATTAAATTAAATAATTGGCTTATTGACAAAAGTTTTTATAGTGTTAAGGAATATATTGATTTTAAGGAAGTAATTGACATTTGTATTGACATTTTTAAGTTGTATTTGCATACCCGCTTGCGGGTTAAATACAATATACTACTTGTACTATAATAATATCGTGACATGTACTTTAATTGAAATGTATTTGGCAAATAAATGATGGATTTGATTTGATTTGCGTTTAATTGTACTTATAACAAAATTCTTTAATACCTTCCTTCCTTTGGCATATAAAAGCTAATAATTCAATAAAATAAGTTTTTGTTTCGTTGTAACGTTTTTTTAGTCGAAAGTAAGTTAAAAACGAATTTGTATCAATTTAGTCTACATAAGATGGATCCCTAAAACAAACGCAAGTTAATGATAATTTCTAACTGCTTATATGAAACCTATGCAAAGAAGCCCGGCGAGGCTTGGCGAATGGATATGTCGTATTACATTACGGTACCAACGCAACGGGCGACCTTAGCTGCTAAAACACGTTCTGATGATATACTAGTATGAATGTTTCATTTAAGTGGATTCCCTAACTGAGTCCGATAAGACGAGCTTAAGTAGGCTTTAAAAATGCAACACATGGCGTCGTACGGCAAATATCTTTTAGGACTTATTAGAGCCCGGTGTCATTTGTGTTATAATTGTTGTTTTTTATGCTATATAAGCCTTCATTTGACCACAATCTTACCTGATGTAAAGTGACGATGAAGTCTAAGATGGAGCATGATGGCTTCTCCGGACCACATTACGAAACAGGAAGAAATCGTTTTCGCACTGGCCCAGGAGGGTGGTGACAAGCCGCGGTCGAAGCCTATCACCAGAGACTGTTCTTAGCACCACGTAGTGAGAGATAGTGGTCACGTGTGTGTGTGTGTGATTTCTTCGCGGATATATATATTTCGGCTTCTATATATATTCCGGCAACATATAGCCCATGTGAAAATCCAGATTAAAAGCTATGTTTATTTCAGGGTTCAGTCCAATCCGTTAAGTAATTTGATGGTGCAAGAATACGAAACATCAAAAGCAAACATACACGTTTGTAATGTTCTAGCGAGCCGCCCCAACTTTACACATACCTACGCGTGTAAATTACAGATGTGTAAACCTTTCTCTTGAATCACTTTCCATTGTTTAAAACTGTATTAAATTCCGTTGAGTAAACTCTAAATATTTTAAACTATTTAATTTAAAGAAAAGGTAAGCTATATACAAAATACAATTAAAACAAATACTTGCCTTTTACCAGAAATTACTAGATACTCAAACCTAAACTTAACTTTCATACTCGTATTTCTAGTGAACAATCAACTATAGGATTTATACGATGAATCGTAGAATTCCAGATCATTGAACATTTGCAGGCTATCATTAAAAAAGCGTGCGCAGTAAGGTGTCCAAAAATAGACGACACTTGTCCAGAATGTACTACGCTTAATTGAATCGTCACTCATTGGATGGTAACTATGCACATAAGTTGTCATTAAAAACACATATCTGATATGCACATCATGTTATTATAAGTTGCATATAGTAGGGCATGGTACAGAAAAATCATAGACAGACTCAGGCTGCATATAACGTACTACAAATAATTTTAATTAAAAGCGAACTCAAGCGGCTAGAATTATAACTCTATTTAACTATCTAAGTACCATAAGTTGTAAGTTAATATTACTTTGGAACTATTACTACTATTACGAACTACTTAAGTTATTATTACTTTGTTAAACATAGCTGTAGTTTTTGTTGGTGGTTATATATAATAAATAATTGAGTTACTGTGCAGGTTGGTTGGATGTTAAATTTTTATGTTCTACAGCTTTCACCTTATTGAACAGGTATTATAGATAGATATAATGTTGTTATGTATAATCGATTTATAGTAGTTAGGTACGTTCATTAATTCTTATAATTATAAACGAAAAAAGGTTCTCAATTCTTAGCGTTTGTTTTTATTTTTATTCTCATTATGTCTACATATTTTTACACCAGGCACACACATTAAGAGCATAGATTAAATAACTATTATCAAAACACATTTGACAAGTAACTTTATGTGACTGAGACTACAAATTTGCCTATAACTAGGTCACATCTTGGGAAATAGATTTCTTAGTCAAACATTACAACAATGAAATAAAGGAATGCATCAATGAGAAATAAGATTTTAATATTACAATACTTACACGCGTAAAAGAAAGTTGGAAGAAACGTCATCGCTAACTCTACTTATTTCATACCAGATGTGATGATATCGAAAAAACGTGTGAACAAGCACATCCCAGTGTAGAAATTATTTTATAGCCGTCGTTGTCTATGTTTGTCGGTTTTTTTGTTAATTTGAATAATATACATGCTGTAAGGGAAAAACAGAAAACAGTATTTTCAACACAAAACAGGTTTTTATTCGTATTTTGTGAAGCAATACGGATAGAAGTTTCCTAAATGTGCCGACCGTGTAATGGTCCGATTTTTGTCGAACTAAAACCACTATCTCTGAACTTGGTTTGAATAAAAAAGATATCCGTGTACTTGTAATTTTTTATATAAAATTATATGTATGTGTCAAATAAGCACCTCCAACTTTTTGAAGTGAAACTTTTTTAGAATCGTTGTGATTTTAAACCGGATGCAACGGAAAAAACGACAGGTAAGCCAATATTCAAAGTCAATCAAAAAAGCCAATCAAACGCTAACAAGGTTAAGCAACGTTGCGCGACGCCAGTACTTGGATGGATGACCGCCCGAACAAAATCTTTTTTTCGCTTTTTTTTGTTTTTTTTCTTTATCTCATTCTTTTGTCGATTTACTGAAGTTTCACTTCTATCGTGTGTGAATCGCACACACACCTTTTTTTTTCATTTTAATGTTTTTAATTATTTATTAAATTTATCGAGATTCATTAAATATGTATTTCACAATAACCTTCCTATTGTGTATGGACTAGTTGTTAATCGGTAATGTGCAACTTATCTCGAAGGTTTGTCCCCACAAAATATGTTGTTAGTTATAACAGTTATGTTGTTAGCTACCATAGTATGGAAGTTGTACAACAAACCTACTAAGTGATATTAATGACGCTGGTAGGGATCACATCCTCTGCTTAAGTACTATTAATTTGTGTCAGTAAATATGACAAGTTCAGTCCAGTCACTTAATTTGCCTCTTTTATGCGTAAATATAAATAGAAAGTAGGAGATAATGTGTATAGTCTAAATGTATTGGGTTTTGTACATAAAATTAACCTTAAGATCTTATTTTTATTATTATAGAGTCTATTGAGTTTTTCTGTAATTTAAGACAATTTGAAGAAGTTTATGGTCTAAAAGTTAAGTCATAATGATAAACAATTTTTCCACAGAGCTGATTTTCTCTGGTGGCTTCAATCGTGGCTTGTCACCATTTTTTCGTTTCGTAATGTGGTCTGAAGTAGCCATCTAACTTCTAGGTCTTAATGTTCCATCTTAGACCACAAATTTAACTAATTAATTTAA
The DNA here is from genome assembly GCA_929108375.1 of Gymnoscelis rufifasciata. Lineage (NCBI taxonomy): Eukaryota > Metazoa > Arthropoda > Insecta > Lepidoptera > Geometridae > Gymnoscelis > Gymnoscelis rufifasciata. The sequence continues at coordinate 14,312,838 of OV815311.1, forward strand.
CACTTAACAGCAGGTGAGATTGTGGCCAAATGAAGGCTTATCTACCATAAAAAAAAGTGACATAAGGCATTTTTTGTATAAGGTTTTGTCTATCTTTTATAATAATTGGTTGAATGCTCAAACACTAAAATTATTATATACTTAAGATTAGTCCTATAGTAATAGAGAATGGATCGTTATTATCCCAAAAAAACGAGATATTAAATCTTTTATTATTGGTATTCATAATATTATAAAACTTGTTTAATGATATACACTACAGACAAGACATTTTTTTATTATTACTTACCCCTTCTCTCGAATTGAGTATAGTTGCTTGGGGGAAAGTGGTTGCGGCTCAATGCCAGCATCCAATGCTGCAGCATCCAGTTCATCACATGGTGGAGGTATTATAATGTCTTCTGGCTTGTTGCCAGATCCCGTGAATCGGGATGGAGGGAGAACTGTGGAGAGACTATATTAATTAGGATAGTTCGATAGAACTAATGAATTATGTAGGGCTTAGTACATAATTATGATGTTAATATTTTACCAAAAAAAAAAGTAACATATATGAATATGTACATATATTACAAAGATGCTCAAATCATCGCAATTTATTTGTCAATATGGCAATATGTAAACTAGCAGTAAAACATAGTCTAGAATATTTAAACATCTAGGTTCAGCAGGTTATGGAAATCCACCTTCAAAATCGAATCATATATGTATTAATTTATTTAATGGAAAGCTCCTTTCTTTGCATACAATTAATGCAGTTACAATTATTATTAAGATCATGGAAAGTAAAGTTTCTTTATTAAACTAGATCAAGGATATGATTTCAAATCAGGCATAAATATTTTAAAATAACAGATTTATTGTTATATTTCAGTTATTTCCAGAAATATGCTTTTAATTATTTGTTTAACTTTCAGAATTTAGAGAACTTTGTTTAGAAGTTGTTAGGGCTACCTATTATCTCGAAAGCTACTTTAATAGTTTTCGAGATGATAGATTCTAATACAAATATATTTTAGTGCTTTTCTGTGTATTATTTAGTTTGTGGTCATGAGCAAAATAAATAAACGTACCGATAGGGAAAGTCTTCCAGTGATAAAGGAAGTCTTCAGCCACCTGCTTGATGCTGTTGACGAGCTGTTCCACCTCCGGCGGAGCGCCGATGAGCTGCACGTCGAAGCGCAGCGGCTCGCGCTCCGGTTGGGGAGTCTCGAGCTGTAGCGAGCTCGGCCGAGACCCGCAGTCGCCTTCCCCGGACATCGTGACCGAGCACCGCCAACCGCGACCCAGGACGGCTCACACAGACAATTCAACTAATGGCATAATGATCCCCGACGCCGCAGTGGGCGGGGAAACCACTTGACCGCTTATTATTTTATTATTTACATTTGATTCGTGTACAGTTCGTTGTAATAATTCTTAGTTTAATTTTCTATTGTTTTTACGTATTGATATAATTTTTAACATAATTGAGGGGCATTTTTGGTAGATCCGATGATAACAAATACATAAATCTATCTAAATATATAAATTGGGCACTCTTGCGAAATCGAAAAACAATCCGACAGTCCGACACCATCCAGCAGAAAATTCCTTTTGAGTGAGAGTAAGTGAAGTTTGCTTTGGATTGGATTGCAGACCTTGTCATGTCTTTGTCTTGTCATGTCCAGTTCAAATGCAACAACTTCACTATCATCAGATCCATGTCAAGGAACCACAGACAATACCGTACACACTACGTTACTGTTAAAGTTTTTATTTTTATACTTCTTCTTCTTTTCAAAGTGGACAATATTTTCATATTGAGTAGTTGAGAACAGGTTTTTTTGTTTCGTGCATTTGATTTGACAGCTGATACCAATACAAGCAAAAGAAAAACGAAGAAAGAAAGTAACAAGACAAGCCGCGGAAAAAAGCCATCAATGTGGGTGATTTGTTGAGTTGTTTGTTGCAGTTTTTAGTTAGAATACGGGTTTCTATCGTACCAAACACAACCTATTTCAATTTATTCATCAATTTCATATTGACTGCATTGTGACTGTAAACGAAAACGTCTAGAAGACTTAAAATTCGAGTGTTTCCTGAAGTCCTTACATCCGGATTAGGTATGTCGTCTAACGTTATTATTGATATTTTTTGTTTATTTCCGATCGCGTAGTGATTTTAAAAGCATTATTTGTACTTGATCTCAAATGGTAAGTAGTGATTGTTTACTTCTGCATACATGCAGATATTTATGTATCTTTCAGACTAAAGAATTCAGTGTAAAGACAAAATCTAGTTTATTCTGTACTTCGTTTCAGGTACCTAGCTATGGAGGCAATGGACATCCAGGCCGTAGAGTCTAAACTGAGTGACGTGACTGTCACAGCTATTCCCATGAGTGGAAAAAATTTACATAAAGACATGAGCCACAGTGGTTCCAGCCATGCAACAATATCTACAGTCCCAGCAGCTTCACCATCATCTATTGGAAAAGATAAAGATAACGGAATGTCAAAATACGCCCAGCTTCTAGCTGTTATTGAAGAAATGGGTAAGGAAGTGAGACCAAGTTATTCTGGGAGCCGTAGCTCTGCAGAAAGACTAAAGCGAGGCATAGTACATGCTCGCATCCTTGTGCGTGAATGTCTCATTGAAACTGAACGGTCTGCTCGACAATAGATGAAGCCCAACCAGATGTAATAATTGATAGAATAATGTTTACCGAACAACAGTTGAAATTAAAAAAATGTTGTATAGTAAACATGATGATATCAATGTGACTATTTAGCGTGTGGCTCTTCTGCAGAGGTTCTTATGTCACAGTCAATTTTAGGTGACCTAAAAGCAGTAATGGTATAATTTATATTAGTTGGGCAATTAAATATTAACCAGTTTTTTTTTCATATTTAACGTAAATTCAATAATTTGTAACAGGGTATTTATAATACTTTACTGCCCTAGTTTTCGATTGTTACCCAAGTATTCTAAAATTTGTTTTTTTGTAAATTTGATTGTAATTGATGACATTTTGGAAGTAATTAAATAAAGCAATGTATCTTGAAAATTTTATAGTAATCTAGAAAGTGTTTTACACCAAATGTCCTGAACTTGCGCAGGCTGTGATTAAAACATTTATTGTGAACATCTACCTCATACTACAAAATATTCTATATTATAATATTTTTATGCATTTTTATGATAAATGGTGGCATAATTCTGATAGTTATACAATAGTTCATTATAAACATGTAGCACACTGAGCATATAATAATTATTATTTATATTAATTCTACCTTAATGCTCGTTTATAGGAAATAAGATATCACAAAAATAAAAAAAAAACAATATATACATTTATTGCAGTTAAATAATATTAGTTTTCTGAAGAATTATAAAAAATAAAACAATTTCCTATAATTTCTAGTTCAAGTCTCTTAGCAATATAAAGTATTTTTATTATGATATTATTATTATCTAATTTAATTTAGTAAAAGTTGTGGTTAAAACTTATTTTAGTCATGACAAATGACCTCACACATTATGATAGTTATAAGAAAATGTGCTCATTAACTTTGGTTAATTTTTCTGTAGATTAAGTTGTAAATTATTTAATATTACACTAATCATAAATGTTCAAAAGCTGACAATAGTTCAGAGTGGTTATACAAATTTTTGTAATTAAATAATGGGCCAATCTTGTATACTGTGTTGATGTTACCCAAATGTTACCACTTGAACAAATTAATTACTTTAATTATAGCATGAACTGTACAATAAACAAGTTTTTAAATATTTTTATGTGTCCTGTAAGGAAGTGAATCACAATGTATACTACTTAAACTGAAAATATTTGATTATAAATCAGTTCATAAATCAAAACAACTTCATATTTCATATTGGCCCTGTTGCCATTGAGTATACTTCTAGTAGTAATTTACTGTTAAGCAAAGTTTTACGAAATAGTTTTAAAATATTATTATCGTCGTAAGTTACCATTTACTATTAAATGTACTTAAAGTTACAAGTGATTGTCCAAATATGTTCTTGTTCAGAATAACTGGGCCACTAAATTATTGAAACTGACCTCAAATAATGTTAAAATCATCAATGAATATATTTTAAATCTGAGTTTTACGTAAGGAATGTTATTATTACATATTTTGTGGTAGTGTAAGGCACAATTTTTTATCTGCACTGTGGTTTGTGTATTTGTTGGTACTGTAGGTGTTGGAATAATATGAATTTACTGGTAGAGACATAAATAGCTGGGGCTGATGCCTATTAGAAGGCTCGCTAATATAAACCTTAAGAAATATATGATGATGACACTATGATGTGATGACTGATGTGATGACACTATCTTCAGATCTTTTTTGCAAAATACATAAAATCCTTTATAGAAATTCGTGAAAACATTGTACGTTGCTACAAAACATTGTAACGGGTTTTTTAGCGAGCCTTCAGTTAGCTATTTTTTTGTAGAACGAAGCTGAGGCATGCCAACATGTCTTGGTTATGTGTATACGATTGGAATGAAGGTATACTTGCTAAGATTTAAAATATCATTCATATGTAAAGCTTCACGGTATTGTAATATTAAGATTCCTAGTTCTTAAAAGTTATAGTGCTAACTCACACGAAGCTCTCGCGGCAAGATTGATTGAAATTGTATTTGTTAACGATCTCCGTAAAGTCTTACTGCTTTTAATGTGTTTAAAATGATGTACAACATTTTAAGACAAGTAGCATTCAAGTTACGTGTCGGGATCTAATATTTGTAAAATAAGACAAAAAATAATCTAGAATGCCGTGAGAAGTAGAAATCTTGTCGTGCGATGATAGACGTCGTGCGAGGTGTTTTAGTACCTAATAATTTAAATGACAGTGTTCTTTAATATAGGTACTTCTATATATTTCAAGCTCTTCTTTACGCCAAAATATCACTTAAAAAACTATAACTTTCGCAGATTTTTTAATATTTTACTTAGAAGCAATACGAACACCATGCTTCGACTTATTTTTAAGCGGTCGACTAGTTAGAGCTTTTCCTTCCCCTATCGCAAAGTAAATTTAAGAGGTGAACCATAATACAGTACAAATTTTAGATAAAGTAATTTTAAATGTATTTACTGAACTGTTCGATGCGTAGCGTAATGGTAGCCGCCGTATTCGTGTATGAACATATTTTTATTATTACAATAAATGGGTCTAATAAAAATGATGTTTTACTCTATCATTCTCGCTTCTGTGGAGAAAATCATCCTTAATTGCTCTTTTCTCTTTTCGTGTAATATGTAGTACGTTGGTAGGCATATAGGATGGAAACCCAATGGGAGAGGTAGCTAAACAAGGGATACATAATGATCAAACGAAATTTAAAATTTAAGAAAAACCTTTGATACCAATGCCCTGAATTTCCTTAAAAGTATAACACGATCATCATATTTAGTAATGTGCACGCAATGCTCTTTCATTTGATACCCCACTCGAGTATATTTGCAGATTTTCGGTTTTCCTTCCCCACTCTCACCCCCATTACTCTTTTAAACGGCTCTATCGATTTTTATGAAACATGTCTAAGACCACCCGCCCCAAACTCACCTTTCATACAAAAACAAACTAAATTTAAATCGCTCCATCCGTTCAGGAGCCATGATGTCCCATACAGACACGTGAAACTAATAATAACCCCCCTCTTTTTTGGTCGGGGGTTCATAAGAAACAATAGAGACATTTCATAGACTCGCAAAATAATGTAGGTAATTATTATTAAATCATTAATCGTTTATTTGTAGCCATGTTTCAAAATGAAGGTCTTATAAAATATGTGAGAATGAGAACAGAACAACAACATACTAATCTTAACTTATGTACATAAAATATTTCTCATAGTAGTAATAATTACTAATTTAAGTATAATCTTAGTTTAGTGTATTGTGGCATTTGTAAACCTTGAAAGGAAATTAATATATTGTTTACTGCGTGTCGGTGGTTTACCGCTTTGAGGTAGCGTCGTCAGTTAAAGTTCGTAACATTTCTAACACACTTCAGAGCTTAGACTTTATAATGTTATAAATAAATATTTCCGGACTACTCACACATCATCACATAACCCCAAACTAAGCAGAGCTTGTACTATGGGTGTTGGGTGACTGATATACTACATAGATATTTTTTTTTTGTAAATACATAGGTACATATGATAGATAGAAAACACCCAGAAACGAAACCAAAAATTGTAGATAGTACAAAATCTGGTCCCCCGGCGGGAATAGAACTCGCAACCTCCTGCGCCTCAGGCGGACCTTACACCACCGAGCCACAGAGGTCGTCGTCGTGTTATTAACATGTTTTTAAATATTTTGATGGATCCTGCAAGGAAGCGACCCCAAGGTATACCTACTACTTAAACTGAAAATATCTTTCTTTAGTTTTTTTATTCATGAACTGATTTAGTATCAATCAGTTCATGAATCAAAAAAACTTCATATTTCATATTGGCCCTGTCGCCATTGAGTCTAATTTCTAGTAATTTACTGTTATGCAAAGTTCTACGAAATAGTTTAAAAATATTATTATCGTCGTAAGTTACAATTTAAATGTAATTTTTTTTTTAAATCATTTTGCAGAAAAAGATTATGACACATCCGTAACCTTCGCGCGCACAGGATTCGAACCTGCATCTCCGGGATAGCGCCCCGGCGCGCTAGGTTACGGACGTGTCTTAATCTTTTTCTGCATACAAATTTAGAAATTATTAATTAAATATTAGAGTTGTTTATCACTTATTAAAAATCATTAAAATTTAAATGTACTTAGGTACTTATAATAAGTCACAAGAAATTGTCCGAATTAGTTCTTGTTCAAAATGACTAGGCCACTTAGTTATTGAAACTGACCTAAAATAACCTCGAGACCACCGGGGATCAAAACCGATAAGATACTGACACTCCACTTCCACTTTCAAATAAATAGCCCTAAACACCATCAGGATATGAAAACAATGTATTTTATTTATTTTAGACATCTCATAGTACAATTTTGTGCTTGTAACTTACACATTCTGCTATATCTAAATAAAAATAGTGTTATTATTAATTTTGAAAAGTCCGGGTTCCATTCCAAGCATTGTAATAATTGAATCCAATTTTTGTATTTTGCTAAATTCGATTAGATGGTTCGAACAAATCTTCCTATATCATAAATTTTCAAATTTATACTGCCCGCAACTTTTGTTACTACTAATAAACAGTCATCATCAAGTTTCAGTCAAATCCGTCCAGTATTTACACCGTTAAAATAAATTATTACAAATATTCGCATTAAAAAAGTGCTGAACATTGCTTATACCATGGACTATAAATCTAAATTTAAAATTTAAGAAAAAACCCCCGATTCCATTGCCATAATTTCCTTAAACGTAAAACAACATAATATTATGTAATGTGGACGCGATGCGATTTCATTTGATACCTCACACTAGTACCTATATTTGCAGATTTTCGGTTTTCCTTACCCACTCTCACCCCCATAACGTTTAAACGGCACAACCGATTTTCATGAAACATGTCTAAGAACACTCGCGCCAGACTCACCTTTCATACAAAAAAAACTAAATTGAAATCGCTCTATCCGTTCGGGAGCTATGGTGCCACAGACAGACACGTCAAACTTATAACACCCCTCTTTTTTGCGTTAAAAAAACCAAACTGATACAACCTTGTACTGAGGTTCTGTTTACTAATTCAGTTTGAAACACTAGATGTCTCTGTGGCGCACGCGATGGCGGTGGGACACCGGCTACAGCGCGGACTCTGCGGAGTGGTGTCCCGTAGACCACTGCCGCAGCCTGCTCGTAGTGGGCACTTACCAACTGCATAAGGACGAAGGTAACTGTTTGAACCACTATATTTCTGAAGAAGAAAAGATTCTGATGGATTTTATATTGGTTTATCATTATTAATATTGTAAGTAGGTACCTGATGAAGTACCTTAGATTGAATGTCAGAAATGGATAAAATTATTGAAACCTATTTTCTGTCTTTGTAGGTATGTACTGTTTGTAGGTGTGTAATATATTTTCTATGTATCACGTCCGCCACAGAAATGGTTCTTACGGAAGACCAGCGCGGGTTGTACTGCATACTTCCCGCTTATGCTGAGTAAGGTCCATTTTGCAGTGCTGAACACAAATTATTTGTTTAATCAAATCAAATCAAATCATTTATTGCATTCATGTGTGTACAATTGGTCTTAAAATTAATATGTGCTAACAACATGAGCCCAGACAGGGCATGGCAATAAATTTAACTATAATTATAAGTTGTATAATTTTTATGTTGATGTAATTTGTGTTTAGCTGCAAATAAATGATTTCTATTCTATTCTATTTTCTACTACATTTTAAGGTAGCTTTCTATTATCTTTTTCTGTCCTTTGTTTTTGAAGTGAAACTTCTATAGAATCGTAGTGATTTCAAACCGGATGCAAAAAGATGAAACGGAAATGGTAAGAGACACAAATACAATGCTTTATTTAAATTTCTTTGCGCGATATTTCGTAGTTGAGACTACGAAGTATCGCGCAAAGAGGTATTGCTGTATTTTATTTATATTATTTTGTAACATACCTACTTTATGTAATACGTTTTATTTGAAGTTATATAAATAATCCGAATAATTACAGATATATGTTTGTTTCTCTTATCATTTTAGCAGATGCGTTCATTACCCTTTTTTTCTATTCGATGTATATCATAATTATAGTTCGTAAGTAGTAGACTCCAATCGTGCGTCGTAGCTGCCACACACACACACACACACTTTTTTTTTATTCTTCTTAATCTTTCGTCGATTTACTGAAGTTTCACTTTTATCGTGTGTGAATCGCACACACACCTTTTTCTTTCAGTTCCTTCAGCTTTTGCAAAGCTAACGGTTAAATTTTAAGATCAAGTATATAAGCATACATATGCAACACAATTTTACAATAAAGTTTTCTTAGTACTAGCCTCACGCGCCACAGCGTTGCCCGTGTTTTTATATTTTTCCCGCGGGAATAACGTATTTTTCCGAGGTAAAGTCTATAGCCTTCCTGGATAAATGTGCCCTTTAACAATAAGAATTATTCAAATCAGACCAGTAGGTACTTTCTGAGATTGGCGCGTTCAAAAAAAACAAACTCTTCAGCTTAATTGATAAATTAAAGAGTTTTCTGTTTATGTATTCTTGTAGTTTTTAGCAGTCGATAGAATGATTTAAGGGTGTTTAGGTAGGTGCGTCCAGTTCAGTTCAGTTTCTTTAATGCAATATAAACATTTAAGGACCCTGTGTATAAAGGGCATAGCAAAGAATTTACTTACATACTAATTAAGTCCTAATTTTTTATGTGTCTTATTTACACGTCAGTGCGAAAAGCATAAAAAAGATACCTTTTAATTAATACATGTTTATTAATTTTCAGAAGAATCAACCAAACAGCAAACGAGACTTGGCAAAATCTATCTCTTTACAATAGATGAAAGCACCACAGAGCTCGTGCCCATACAGACCATAGAGACCTCGGGCATCCTCGACCAGAAATGGTGCTACCAAGAAATACAGGGACGACCAACTTTAGCCGTAGTCACCTCAGTTGGGACCATACAACTTTACCAGCTTTATAAAGCAAATACCACTCAAACTTTGAAGCTGTGGCAAGAGTATTCTATTGGCGAAAATCTGTTAGCCCTTTCCGTAGATTGGTCGACAAATAAAACCGATGGAGAAACGAAGCTTGTTGTCAGCGATTCCTCGGGCTGCGTAACGGCTTTGAAGGTAGACGAAGGTTTGCAGGAGATTGGAAAATGGAAGACCCATGGCTTCGAAGCTTGGATTGCTGCGTTTAATTATTGGAACACGGATCTGTTTTATTCAGGTTTGTTACCTATCGTCTCATTATCATACAATTCTCATTATGTAAATTTTGGGTTTAAATTAAAAGATACAGAAAATAAATCTCCAATAGCTATGTATGTATATATTTCTAGTTTTAATAAGTGCCACAAGACAATAAATCACTTTAACTACAGAGTGATATGATAATGCGAGTTTTAGTTAGGTTTATAGTCAGGTCATGCCACAAGACGATAATAAAGGTACACACTAGTAGGTACCTACACCTACATATACGTGGGTACTCGTTACCCCTGCATAATTGGCAAATAAACCTAATTTAAGCTAAAATGAGGCAGCATTCGTTTGTCCATCTCAATTACTCCGTTCGTTTTTGTTACAGACTTAATCCGTTTTCTGGAAAATTAGCAAGTTAATGTTTTTGGAGTTTACTCCTTAAGAAACGATTTGAGTTATAAGGCCCGGTACATAAATTTTATAAGTAAAATCAAAAAGTGTAACAAAAAGAGTCAAACATATATATCTGTAGGATTGAACGTGTAAAAGACATTACACAGCGTATCTCATTCTCGGGGTCTCCTCTTTGCGCGATACTTCGTAGTTGAGACTACGACGTATCGCGCAAAGAGGTATTGCTGTATTTTATTTATATTATTTTGTAACATACTTTATGTAATACGCTTTATTGAAGTAATATAAATAATCCGAATAATTACAGATATTATGTTTGTTTCTCTTATCATTTTAGCAGATGCGTTCATTTACCCTTTTTTTCTATTAGCTAGATATCATAATTATCGTTCGTAAGGAGTAAACTCCAATCGTGCGTCGTAGCTGACACACACACACTTTTTTTCCCATGATAGGGACTAGGGATAATACCTAAGCCATTTATCGAAAGGCGGCGCTACTCGAGCACAACCATTTTAAGCATTCTCTCAGCATGTCAGTTACATCGGCAGGCGGCGATGACTGCTTGTTCAAGAGCTACGACGCGCGGGTGCCGGGCGCGGTGGTCGCCACCAACAGGAGCCATGAAGCTGGTGTCACCACGGTGCGGAGCCACACTGAAGTAGAGCACTGCTTACTAACGGGCAGGTAGGTTGCATCAAAATGGCTACCTATTTTTCACACTCGAATCGGTAATGATGATGGTTCGACATCGTTTACTCCTTGGTAGTGACCGATAGCGATAGCTAACACCATTAACATTCATTGATATATTTTTGGACGATGGATGATTAATAATATAATATATTAGAGTTTGGCACTATCATAAAGACGCATGCCAACATCACTGGCCTGTGAATTCCTGTCAATCAACGAACGCGGCTCTAGCACACAGCGTGGTAGATACCCCCTTATTTTTTGATGGAGGTCTATGTCCCACGGTAAAAATAATGCTCTTGAGTATTATTATGCATAAAGCATAACACTGTTAAGGCCCCTTTTTTCGAGTCAGTTGTTATAAAAATAAAAAAGGTGTGTGTGCGATTCACACACTATAGAAGTGAAACTTCAGTAAATCGACAAAAAAATAAGAATAAAAAAAAAAAGCACTGGCGTCGCGCAAAGTTGCTTAACCTTGTTAGCGTTTAAGATTGGCTTACCCGACAGGTAAGCCAATCTTATTTCCATTTCCGTTGCATCCAGTTTCAAATCACAACGATTCTAAAGAAGTTTCACTTAAAATAAATATCACAAAAAAGGAGTCCCTAGTTTACAGGTTTTATTGTTCCCTTAGTTACGACGAGAAGATCCGGCAATGGGACCCGCGGAAGCTAAAATCCTGCGTCACCGAGGTGGACGTCGGCGGCGGCGTGTGGCGCCTCAAATGGCACCCAGCGAAGCCCGACCTGCTCGCGGCCGCCTGCATGTACGGCGGGTGCAGACTGCTGAGGCACGGCGCCGTCGTTGAACAGTACAGAGAACACCAGAGTATCGCCTATGGTTTGGACTGGAGCCACACGGGGGATTACTTGGCCAGCTGCTCTTTTTATGATTGCAGGTTGCATGTGAGCGAGGTTAATGTAGAGGGAATGTAATTAATCTATGAAAATAAAATAATATGAAAGTCCTATGATTTTAGCTTATTTCATAAAATGCAAGACTCTGTGGGATAAAGTGATTCAATAGAAAAGTTGATCAGTGATTGATCACGCTTAGGTACTTGAGACGTGACCCGTCTAGTTAATATTATTGTGGAAATTCCGTCAATAAAAATATGAATTCATTTTAAACATGTTGTATTTCAATTTGCTTATAATGTCATGATAAATATAATTTATAACAATTACATACTTAATAAAGTAATCATTTGCCGTAAGTGATAAAAAAATCTTACACCATATACAAATATGAAGGCTTTGGGGTTGCTGTGATCTGATTCCTTGCGTCTTGTTCAATGTACCAATAACTTCGTTAAAAATACTACTGGCTTGAATCTCCCTAATATAAATTTGTACCTTAACTTCCATCTAAATTAAGTCTATTTTCCCTAACCACTGGAAAAGTAATTCTGCCAGCACACTTCAGGCAAATGAAGCTTCATACCTGGTTCGATGTGAAATTGTTCAAATGTTTGACGCGAGAGGGTGAACACAGCTGGAGCTCCTACCCGCCTTCGTTCTATCGCATATACCTTTTGTTTCAAATGCATCAATTTATATACTTATTAATTAGTCTTGTTTTTGCTTACGGGACAGTTGTAGAAACGTTTCGCCTAAGTTTCAAATGCTAACCATGCACCTCCCCACCCGCCTCCCTTGGTACCATTCTCTATCTAAGACTAGTCGAGCTAGTGCCGTGCTTTATTCTTTATCAATTACAATCTAATTTCTAACTTATTATGAGAAACATTCAGAAAATTATCTAAGGCTGCCTTATCGGGGCGCGCAAAACATTTGTACAATCTCACTTAAAATGTAAGCGTAAAGACGGTATACATAACCATTATTATTAAATCTACACAACATCGTGTATTAATTATTTATTATTTCATTCATAAACAATGCATGTGACACATCCTCTCGTTACCAAGCTAAAATTGTAATTGTAAAATTTTAATAGATCCCAAACAATTTGATAAATTTTTAAAAATCACAAGACTCTATAATTAGACTAGTTCATCCTAAGAAAATGGCAACCGAACAGTTGTATCTCGCATAAAAATATATATTTAACATTTTACATATATTTACCTAACGCTCAATCAACTGCATTGTCTAGACTCCATGGAAATTACACAAAGTATAATGAATAAAATATGTTTGATCTGAAATCAATGTTCAAAAAAATATGTTCCAAAATCTGCTAGTAAAATACTGAAAAATTGTCGAGAACACATTGAATTCATTACAACAGCCTCCATTACGATGCGCCGAGTACTCGCCTCGAATTAAACTTACAAATTTGCCTTCTCATCTTACTCCGAGTATATAATTCAAAATTCACTAAGAAATACTAAAGTAACTTCTATGTCACACGAGAATCCATCCTTTATTATACACATTGTCCATACTATGTACACTACAGCTATATTTACAGACAATTTACTCGGCGAGCATAAACCACGTACAACATATCGATAAATTCTTCAATGCATTATTCAATATCTGTACAACTAAACAAAGTGATGAGTTAAGTAGCTTCGAGTGATATCTACACAGTACACTTACTTCAACAGGTAATAAAACTATCACGAACATATACATTCTGATTGTTGGTAAAAAGATTCCGGCGGCTCTGGTGATTCTTTTAGTTTGTTTTGTACTACATACTTCATATCATTGAGATACTTGTGAAAAGTTAGACAAGTAATGCAGGTCTTTACAAAACCAACATTCGAAACAACCCACGTGGAATTTGGACAGCAGCTTCGCAAACAGCAAAAGCGCTGCCACATGTAGAATATTTATATCTTGTCAGCGGTGAGCGTCACAACCTGGTATCTCCCTGCAATGCTGCATTTGGTATGCACAGAGGGTTACACAGTGACACATACTGTTTTACAATTACTCCGATCGGAACCGGCTTTAGGATGACATCCACCACAATCCCACACACTACGCAATTACTTCCGCACCGACTGTCATGTCAATTACTATGCACAAGTTTGTAACTGGCAACGGGACGTCCCGCTTCCATCGGCGAGCGAGAACCTGAAGAATCATCAAAGCCGGAGCCTGGAGATTCATTGCTGCAGGTCCGGTTCGGGAGGCTTGTGCGCGGGGCAGAGCGGCCGGAAGGTGTCCTCGGGCAGGTGCCAGTGCTGGTCGCGCGCGCAGGGCAGGTGCGCGCGCGCGGGGCAGGCGCGGTGGGCGCACGCGAGCGGGGCGCCGGCGCGCGCGCAGTGCCGGCAGCGCGCGCCGGCGCCGGACCACACGGCGGCCGAGAGGCCCCACACGCGCGCGCCGCGGGCCACCACGCCCGGCGCCCACACGCCGCACGCCGCGTGCAGCCACGCCTCCAGCCGGGCGCCCGGCGACCCCGTGCCCGACGCGGTGCAGGTTGCGCGCCGTCGCGTCGCCTCGTCCAACACTCTGCGATTTCAAATACTTATTTGACCATATGCTAATGTATGTATTTTCTCCTGTTTTTTCTTATATAATGTATGTATTTTATTTTGTTTCTTTTTCATATCATTTATGTATATGCAATGATCTTTGTACACCGTCTTTCGAGTTCCTAGCAAATCCTATCCATCCAAAGGTTAGCCTTAGCTTAGCCTGGAAGAGATAGCTTTTAGCGACATTTGTAAGGCCGCCTTACAAATGTGGCTATTGATTGTTATTTTTCTAAGTTAGTCTGTAAACATTGGTGTTATCCACCTATCTATGCTCAGGTGGGAAGGTATAGGGATGCACAAATAATATAATATTATGCTGTGATACTTTATAACCGCTTGCAAGTGTATAAATACATAATTATTCCATAACGGCGCAGCGAATTAAATATGGAGTTAATAAAGGTATGATATGAACACTATTGTTCAACAAACGCACCTGTACTCTTCGATGTCCGTGTCGACAGTATACGGGCCGAACAGGTCTCCCAAGCCGCTGGCGTGCGGCGGGCGCGCGCAGAACGCGCAGAGCCACGTCAAATCGCGCGTCGCCGCGTCGTACCGAAGTCCTGGAATTTCAATTGTTAATGATTGTCCTGTCTTGTCCCGTCAAACAAAGAGTAATAACTTATTGCGTTTGTCTTTCTGGAGTTAGCTTACCTACAGTTACATCATACTCTTTGTTAGCACGTAAGCGAGCAGAATGTTATTCGTTTTTTTTTGTATGAAAGTTAAAATAGAATAGTAGTCGACTTTTGAGCATGCTGGATATAACATATATCTTAGAACGTTTCTGACCAAGTTTGCTTACAAGAAGCGTGTCAGTTCGACAAGCGAACTTGTTACTAGCTCATATTATTTATGCCAATAATTAATAATATAAGCATCTATAACTGAAGCTTTACTGATGGTCATGATTAAAATAAAATAAATAGGCAAACAACTAACGCAAACTACACGGCAGCGCTTGAACATAGATATTTTTGTAAATACATATCATCATCATCACCCTATTAACGTTCCCACTGCTGGGACACAGGGACTTCTCTCTTGACGAGAGAGATTAGGCCTTAATTCACCACGCTGGCCAAGCGCGGGTTGGTGAATGTCACATGTCCTTCAAACTCTTTAAAGTTCTCAGAACATGCCGGTTTCCTCACGATGTTTGCCTTCACCGTTAAAGCACGTGTTTAAAGCGCACATAAATTTCTCAAGAAGAAATATCCAGAGGTGCGTGGCGGGGTTTGAACCCACGACCTTCGGAATGAAAGTCGAGTGTCCTCCCACTTAGCCAACACGGCTTTCCTATACATATGATACATATAAAACACCCAAACTAAGCACCTTGATTAGTAGTAGAACTCACCTAGACCAGAAACCTTGATTAGTAGTAGAACTCACCTAGACCAGAAACTTTGATTAGTGTTAGAACTCACCTAGACCAGAAACTTTGATTAGTGTTAGAACTCACCTAAGGTGGAAGCATGCAGCCCCCGCCTCCTGGTATCCTGCCTGGCGTCGCGGCGCCGCGGCCACTCCTCCTCCTCGCCGGTGGCCGCGTTCATCACGCACACCGACACGGGCGAGCCGTCCGCGGCCCCTCCGCGAATCTGATACACAAATAACCATTGCATTTGTTAGGTGAAACTTTGGAACGGTGGAGAAATGAAAGATTTTAAAGGTATTCTTCATGGTTCTGACTTATCATGATTGTTTGTTGAACGAATGCTGTTCATAAGACTTTCTTTTCCGTGTTCTATTTTATATAGATAAATATAGCCTATACATAATTCTAATTATTTAAGAGCATATTAGCGCTTAAAAGAATTAGAATTGATTAGATAAGGTCTCATGAATGTACTAGCTATATACGATTTTTTACTCAATAAAACTTTTTATTATTAAAAGAACACTATTTCGTGTTGGTAAAAGATGAATTCCTCCGACACAGACGAAGGGACAACATATGAATTAACAGCACTGAGTAAGGCGACCTGATTTGTGGTCTCTTTATCGGATAGCACCGAGCACTTTAGCACGCAAACACTGCTGAGTGCCGCCCAGTTGGGAATCGCAAACAATCTTAATTCGGGAAAAACTTTTTAGCTTTTTTGTATATAAGATGACTATTGTGCGAGTGAGACATATTTAATGAAAATCGTTTAAGCTTGAACGAAGAACCAAATAACTGCAAATATACTCAAGTGGGGGTTTTCAATTAATGTGCATCACGTGTATATTACAAAATATATATATTTTATTATCTAAATATATATAAATCTCGTGTCACAATGTTTGTCCTCAATAGACTCCTAAACCACTTAATCGATTGTAATAAAATTCGCACACCATGTGCAGTTCGATCCAACTTGAGAGATAGGATGGTTTTTACGGCGAGAAAAATTCGAATAATTTCCGGGAAAATTTTATACCCGTGCGACGCCGGGGCGGGCCGCTAGTTTATTATAATTTTATACTTAGGTATAAGGGGAAAGTAAAATTATGGGATCAGAGCTTTGATAAAGCAATAGCAGTAGAGTCTATTGTCTCGATAATGGGCTAATATTAGTGGGTTCATCTGTAGCTACCTGTATGTAAGGTCCCCGTGACTTCCCCGAGCTGGCGTTGCTGCCGGAGTCGTACTCCTTGGCCTCCTTGGCGTCCTTGTGCTTGCGCGGCTTGGCCTCGGGCTTCTTGCGCGCGCCCTTCCGCCGCGCCTGCGCCTCCGTCCGCCCTCGGCCCGCTGCCGACTTCCGACGCTTACACGCTGGCGCTGGGTCTAACGCAACACAATAAACAATACATAAAAATAATATACTACAAAAACAAAAAACTCTTATGACACAATAAACAAAACATAAAAATAATATACTACAAAAACCAAAATCTCTTATTAGAGGTAATATTGCTATAAAATATCACTTCTGTTGGGTGTACATACTTTTATTTCACCGAATTGGTTCATAGAAATTGATATTATTATGAAAAAAAAGGTGAAATCCATTTTTAACCCCCAACCAACAAAAGAGGGGTGTTATAAGTTTGACGTGTCCGTCTGTCTGTGGCATTATAGATCCCGAACGGATGGAGCGATTTTAATTAAGTTTTTTTTTGTATGAAAGGTGAGTCAGGCGTGAGTGTTCTAAGACATGTTTCATGAAAATCGCTTAAAAGTTATGGGAGTTAGAGTAGGGAAGGAAAACCGAAAATCTGCAAATATACTCGAGTGGGGTATCAAATGAAAGCGCATCGCGTGCACATTACAAAATATCATGGGGTTTTACTTTTAAGGATATTATGGCAATGGAATCGGGTTTTTTTCTTAAATTTTAAATTTATCTATATAAATAAAAAATAATTGTTGTTCGTTAGTCTGATTAAAACTCGAGAACGGCTAGGCCGATTGAGCTGATTTTAATTTTAAAATGTTTGTCGTAGTCCAGGGTAGGTCTAAACGGTGAGCAAATAAGGAAAAATTGCCGGGAACTTTTTTTACCCGTGCTACGCCGGGGCAGGCCGCTAGTCAATGAATAAGAATCAGCTCAGCCTCTGGTGATTCTCCTATTGTGAGTATAGTACACTCTATTAGTCTCTGTACCTTGTGACGTCTCGGCCGGCTCCTTGGGCTCCTCCAGGCCCGCGAACATCTTCTCGAGCTGGTTCTCGACCTCCACGAAGCTGGCGGCGGCGGGCTCGGTCTGCGGCGGGCCGGGCTCGGCCGCCTTGGCCTCCGAGGGCGAGGCCACGGGCACGTTCGTGGGCTCGCTGGAGCTGGCCCGCGCGCCGCTCCGCCTCGGCGCCGCGGCTTGTACTGTACTCGGGGCTGGAAAGACGATGTGCTCTATAAGAAGGTTGAAGTAAAGACGGTTGTTGTCTAGGTAGAGAAGAAATGCTAAGTGGAATTGAATTCTTGTCTACATAGATCAGATTTGTTATATAGATGTAGATTCATAATTATAATAATATCTTTTGAATGTACGTGTGGAACTCTTGATTCATATAGTAATTCTCGTATGACGCATTTCCTTAGTATTTTGTACCTTTAACAGTATTATGTTTCAAAGTCAGACGCCACTTTATTAATACTTGACATTTGAGAGTAGAAAAGGTGGCCATTAAGGATCAAGGCTACATAAATTTTGTGCAGCGCCTGTAGTCGCGGGAAAGTGAAAGAACAAATTAATCTCTTTCCTGCAAAGGTAAAAAGCGTATTTTGATAGAATAGAGAGAAAATTGACGTGCTAAGGCGGCATTATTTTCTCCTTGGTCTGTTTAATATGTATGATTAAAATATCTACATATGTATGTATATTATATTACGAATATCAGATATCTAGTACCCGTAACACAAGCTTAGAGCTTACCACGGGGCTAGATGTTGTTGTGTGAATTGTCTGGATTTTTTTTTTGTATGATACAAGAGAGAGAGAGAGAGAGAGAGAGAGAGAGAGAGAGAGAGAGAGAAGAGGGAGAGAGAGATGGGGTGGTGCTAATAACAGTCTCTGGTGGGAGGCTTCGGCTGCGGCTTGTCACCACCCTCCGGGCTGGGCCAGTGCGTGAAACGATGTTTTCGTGTTTCGTCATGTGGCCCGGAGAAGCCATCTACCATCTAGGTCTTCATGCTCCATCTTAGACCACATCGTCACTTAACATCAGGTGAGATTGTGGTCAAATGAGGACTTATTGATCATAAAAAAAGAGAGGGTTTAGGCTAGTCTGAGAACGTGTTGATAGTTACTGGTGGGCGGGTCGCGGTCGCGCGGCTCGGGCTCGGGGCTGTGCAGCACGCTGCGCAGCTTGTCGGCGGACAGCGGCGGCGGCGCGGCCGGCGTCTCCAGCGCGCCGCCGCCGCCGCTGGCGATCATCGCCGCGGCTAGTCTGAGAACGTGTTGATAGTTACTGGTGGGCGGGTCGCGGTCGCGCGGCTCGGGCTCGGGGCTGTGCAGCACGCTGCGCAGCTTGTCGGCGGACAGCGGCGGCGGCGCGGCCGGCGTCTCCAGCGCGCCGCCGCCGCCGCTGGCGATCATCGCCGCGGCTAGTCTGAGAACGTGTTGATAGTTACTGGTGGGCGGGTCGCGGTCGCGCGGCTCGGGCTCGGGGCTGTGCAGCACGCTGCGCAGCTTGTCGGCGGACAGCGGCGGCGGCGCGGCCGGCGTCTCCAGCGCGCCGCCGCCGCCGCTGGCGATCATCGCCGCGGCTAGTCTGAGAACGTGTTGATAGTTACTGGTGGGCGGGTCGCGGTCGCGCGGCTCGGGCTCGGGGCTGTGCAGCACGCTGCGCAGCTTGTCGGCGGACAGCGGCGGCGGCGCGGCCGGCGTCTCCAGCGCGCCGCCGCCGCCGCTGGCGATCATCGCCGCGATGTCCGCTATCGTCTCCGCTGAACCTGCACGACACAGCATGGATTAACTACACTCTAGCTTTAGTTAACAAAGTATAGTAATTCTTCATTATTCCCTCAAGTTATATGAAATGCATTTTAATTAAAATATTGTTTTGTTATTAATTCAATAAATAATAATAATAATAAATATTATCATTAATTAATATAATATTTCAGGCATCTCAGGCCCACATAAACATATACCTAACAGACTAACGTACATGCAAATAAATAAAATCTTATATACTAAAATATCCATCATGTCCATTATCATGGTATCATCTGTTACGGCGGTGTCGCATTGCAGTGTAGGCGACCGATGAACCATCGAAACTTGACCCCTTTCGTCCAAAACTGCTGACTCAGGAACGTCGAGTGATGTGGAGATGTTGTATCTTAAATGACACCAACAACTTTGGCCTTGGCCTACGCGTATAGTTCTTCTGACGTTGGGCTAACATGCTGTTTTCAAATAGCTTGAGATATTACCTGATCGTGTTTTTCTCCTGGTTTGTTCCTGTATGCAGGGCGGCGCGGGGGCGGGCTGCGGCGCGGGCGGCGAGGGCGGCGCGGGGGCGGACGCGGCGGGGAGGGCCGCCTCTTCCGGCCCGTTCTGCTTCGCGTGCTCTGCGTCGCCATTCTCCACGGGCCCTGGAGTAACAGACGTAATGGGTTTCGACCATACCAATAAAACTTTAATTAGCTTTCTGTTGCTACTAGAACTACTACTAGTTTATAGTGTTAATCTTAGCTGTTGATTTTCCTTTAAATAAATACAAATAATAGTATATCATACAACTGTCATTATAATGATGGATCTTAAAACACTGAGTCCGTTTTCTATTAAAACATAGCGGTACTACTTTATCTTCATCTACTTCGTAGTAACCTCAATACATTCAAAAAACACAAACCATTTGATATAATCGCCAAAGTAAACACAGAAGCAGCAACAGATTTGAATTTATAATAATGATGTGTTGGAGAAACTCTTAACTCAATACTTAGAACAGTAGTGCTTCCCAGGGAGAAATGCTAGCAGAACTAATAAGCACCAGCCACAAGCAGAAGGTCCCTAGGCTACGCTCATGGCTAATAATATTAATATTAGAGGAAACGTGACATACATACTTAGACGGACAGTGAAATATGTTTGTATACCAATATTGTTATAATAACAACATAAGAGATGAAAGCTGAGTTGTTCTATTTGCTTCTCAACTCAGTGTAACAAATCGAAGTGAACTGTCAAGACAATGTTATTTCCTTGATTATTTTTATTTAAGTATGTTTTAAATTGACCGGTCCATGTAGGCGGGTTTATGTCCACCGATCCCGGGATCAGAATTTATTGTCCACCGATACCGGGATCAGTGGATAAAAATATTTAATATTTTTTTCATTGGAAACCGATCCCGGAGATCCAGTATCGGTGGAGAAAACTTGGCGGTATCAGTGGACAATTATAAATTCTGATCCCGGGATTGGTGGACACAAACCCATGTAGGCATATGCTTCTAAGGAAATAAACATTTAGACTTTGTACCTGTGTGTGCGGGTGAGTGGAGCCTGGGCGCGGGCGGCGCGGGGGCGGGCGCGGGCGGCGCGGGGGGCGGGCGGGGGTCCGGCGGCGGCGCGGGGAGGCGCACGGTGCGCTCCGGCTTCCGCTTGCGCTTCGAGCCGGGCGGGGCGCCGCACGAGTCCGCCGAGTCCTACAAATATAATATTTTCATCAGATGACTACTGACCATTAATAACTATTTTAATAACAGAGTTGCTACTAATTTATAATTAGGTTTTTGACGCGAAATTGGCTTCTTCTGTTAGATACTTCTTGGTTATTCTCGGATACCCATCCTTATGATGTCAACAGTTTAAAATACCCTTTACCCTCAATATATTTAAATATTTGTTTAATTATAACACCCCTCGTTTTTGGTCGGGGGTTAATAAAGTAAAGATATTAACGTTTGTCTTCTACATAAACAATAAGTGTGTAAATTGTAAGCTGTTAAGTAAGATCATTTAAAAGCATGGATATTAAGTCTGTGGTGAAAGTTTAATAAATAAAAACAATAAATTGAGGAATCCTTCAGTTTATGCATCATACAGATAAGCGGAAGGGTTTTCTCAATTTTATTTTATTAATAAAACAATATCATAACGTACCTATGCCCGTTGCCAGAGAGTACTAAAATACCGGTTTTTGTTTAATGTTAGCATTACCTCATTGGAAGAGGGCGGTGAGGGGGTGTTGGCAGCTCGCGAGTGCACGATGACGGAGTGCGGGGACGGCACCAGGCGTTCCAGCAACGAGTCCACGCGCCGAGGGGCCGCTCGGGCTATTAAACTGAAAAATATTGCAGTATTTTAATAATATAATTCATTTATTCAGACAACAGGGATCCCTTATACGTACAAATTCAAATACACAATATCATAAAAACAGAAATTAAATAATAATACAATTAAACAATACACAATTAACATAAATAGACAATATTTTTTATAAAATACCAAATTAAATTATCCATAGTTACTTATTACAATTAATTCTACGAGACATTGTCCCCTGTGTGATTGACCACACCAAAGGGCAATATGGCTTATTCGCCACCACCTTCAGGATGCCGTTACTGCTTCCACGCACCACATTTAGCAGGGACCCAGCTTGTTTGCGCCATATGTCAAAAGCGTCAAGAGGGTCGGTGTGTGCTTCAACAAACATTTTGACATGATTTATTTAATAAGTCTTAATGATATTTTAAAGTGATAAACGTAATGTAGGTTGTACTATTGCTGGATGTGCCATTATCTTTTGAATTGATTGTTACTGTTTTGCACACTGCACACATGTCCCACAGCAGGGCAAAGGCAAAGGTTAGAGAATTTCTTGAATTTCTATCGCTAGTGCTACAGATCTAGGATGTTTGCTGTTTGGATAGTCAAGCAATGAAGATTAAGGTTAAAACTCAACTCGGGAGTCAACTCGATCAGGCAGCGACTAGCTAATAGTTATTTTATTGATATAGGTAGTTTTATAGGTTTTTGTTTTTTTTTTGTATTTTATAATTTTGTAATGTTCATTGTGTCCATCTAGGTGAGTTCACTCTTTAATGTTTAATATGTGACCATCCGTGAAGATCTGTAATTAGCTTTCTGTTACTACTAGGTTAGTAATAGTGATAATCTTGGCTGTTGATTTTCCTTACAAATAAATAAATAAAATAAAAACTCTAGCAGTAAACCCGAACCATGTAGTGTCAAGTACCTGTTGATAGTAGGAGCATCTCTGACGGACAGCGCGGGGGACGCGGCGTGCGGCGCGGGGGGCGTCGCTCCGTTGGCGCGGGAGCCCAGCGACAGGTCCAGGGAGCCCTGCCGCGCGAACGACAGTATGTCATCTGGACGCAGCCGGGTTTCTGAAACAATAAGTCAGAGAACTTTTAATGTGTATATTTTGGATTTGGTGTGGTATCCCTAAGTTCTCTTGTAAATTTGGGATAGAATGGGAGGGTAGTTCAAGCGTCTAGGCCCTAAGGTGGGCATTGAAAGGCAATAATTTTTTATTGTTAAAATGAATGTATTATGTGGCTGGGTGAAGATAGGGTGAAATGGCGCCTATCATTGGACTACTATGGGTTGATGACAATGATGAATGGATTATTATTTCTATGGAGAAAGTGGAAAAGGGTGGGTTAATCAGGTTGGGGATGATGATGATTATTATGATTAACTAGATGCTGTAGTCACAGTAACTTAAAATAGTAGCTTTTAAGTTTTTTTATGCCATTCTATGATTATAGTAATTGAGGTCAATGTGGATATTTAGATGAAAATATTTATGAGAACATTGCATGTTCTATCATAATGGATTAGGTTGGAGTATAAATAGCAAATTAATTAGATGGAAAATTACCTCTTCCTGGTCCCAGATGTGGGTAAATATCAACAGGTCCTTTAACATCCCCGGGTGAGGGCGTACCTCTGAAATAAAAAATAACTTTTTAAACACAAACATAAAATAGAACTTTTCACAAAAAAAAAATAATAATATATGTTTTAAGAAAATAAATGTAATTTTATTTTTATTTATTTTGTTACCTTATTAGATGCTTTTCGGGTGGTGTTGGGGTGTGTCTGTACATATCCGGAGGTGTTGCTGTGTGTCGAAACATTGAATTTCCTCCAGCACCCTTCATGGCCTGTTGATAGACAAGTTTAATAAAAAAGTTTACCATACAAAACTTTGTGTAAAAAATTTAGTAATGATAAATTATTTTACTGTTACTATTCCATCTATACTAATATTATAAAGCTGAAGAGTTTGTTTTTTTGAACGCGCTAATCTCCGAAACTACTGGTTCGAATTGAATAATTCTTTTTGTGTTGGATAGTCCAGTTATCGAGGAAGGCTATAGGCTATTATAAGATCACGCTACAACCAATAGGAGCAAAGATATGTAAAAAACGGGAGAAATTGTTCATCTTTGAAGCCTTCCGTTGCGTGCGCCGTGAAAACGGTTCAAGATACACAAAAAATATCTATTAAAGAATAATAGCTCTTTTAATGATCTAAAAAACAGTCCGCAATAGTATATGTCTATCATTTAAGATTAACTCACAAAACCGTTTTTATAGTACCTAATTTGGTCGAAATAATTTGTTTGAGTTGTATCAACATAATAATATTAATCTTTATTCAAATAAATATGTTGTTGGTTAAGAGTACTTCATCCATTAAAAACGCGGGTAGCACCGCAGGGCACAGCTAGGAACATTATAAGACCAAGAATTATTTAAATTTCACATATTTTCTACAAATATTCATCTTCATTTCATCAACTCAAATCAAATGTTTATTTGCAGAATACAATTTTTCAAACATGTCAAGAACTTAAGGACTAGATATAGTTGTATTCAACCCGCAAGCAGGTATGCAAATATTATCAAATGTCAATGTTATGAAGCTACAAAATAAAGAATAAATTAAATAATAAACAAAAAATAAAATTTAAATTAGAAATTATATTTAAATTAAAAAATGAATAGAAAAAATGTTAAATAATTATAAATTACAATTTAGATATTCACTAACACTATAAAAACATTTGTCAATTTGTCCTCTGATCTCTCCCATCACAGCAATCAGTACATATTACCATATGATATAAATCACCTGTAAGCCTTGCAAAGGATCGGGAGGTGATGGAGCTGGCAGGTATATGTGAGGCGGAGGCGTCGGGGTGTGCCATGTGACCCCTCGGTCATTCAGATGGGCAGGAGCCAGCTGCTGTGACCGAGCTAATAGGTTAGCCATCTGCATCTGAAATATATGTATATTTCTAAATTTAAAATACTATTTTGCTGTCAGTCAGAATGATAATTGATAGAGTAGGTATTTACTCATGTAGTACAAAGTTCATTCTAAATTAAATATGGGTTTTAATGGCGTAGAATTTATAGCGGTCTCAACAGGTGTATTGATTAGAAGGTAACCGATAAATACTAGTGTTAAGTAGTCATGTGTGTTCTCATATATCTGGAAAATCCTATGTAAACATTGAGTAAATCAAAGATGCAGAAATAATATCTCTTCCTCTTCTTCTTTAACATGTATGGCTCATGGTTATATACATTTACATTGTTGACAACCAAACAGCTGATTGGTGTAAGTATGTAAGTGATGCAGATACACATGAGGCAAAGCAAACAAAGAATGCGCGTAAATGCGCGTCTGTTTTGCTACTAAACTCTACACTACAAACGCACGACGCATGCTTGAAGCTGGCGACGAATATAAATTTATATTTTCCTGCAGGTTAAAGACTCATAGCGAGAAGACGATACTGACAATTGAGGCTTAATAGGAAAGATAATCACAACCTGCATAGCTGGGTTCCACCCGGAACCCAGCTGAGATTGGCGACCATTCGGGTGCTGGGAGCCAGACATGGTGAGCTCGCTTTGGGTGCGACTGTTTACAAAACGTATTCAGCTCCACTCCGTCAAGTAAGCCCCTCTCAGTCCACCATAATGATGCCGGCAACTTTTATCCCGTCGCCCGCGTAACTGTGCTGTCTTTCGACGTGTACAGAATATCCTGAATAGGTTTCACATGCACACTCCGTATGTCCGAGTTTCCACTGCATTCCACACATATACGCAAGGAGTCACGCTGATCCCAGAATGTTAAGTTCCACTTTTACCAAAGAAAATCAAAGTTATTTTGTGCATGGTATGGTGTTCACGAAACTGATGCTCACTTCGCGTGACATTTTGAAAGCATTCAGGGTTTGATATTAGACACTTTAGAACGAGTTTTCACTTTTATTTAGATTCACTGAATATCACATAATATTTCAAAAGCTTTCTAGTAGGTTATTTTGTCTTTATACATCGCCTAAAACAAGAAAACCATCAAACTTTTCCGCAAAATCGCCTTCACAATGGTGGTCAGCCAATTGAATTTTGAAAGCACATGTAACGCCATCTTTTGTTTGTGTTGCTAAAGTGACAAGCTGTGTCGGTAAAACAGTCACAGCGGAAGCCGCCATTTAAATTGTAAATCTTGTCTATGGATGAAAATGTTTTTTTCTTTGTGTACGCGTTTCTTTATATTATTTGATAGTTTATAGTAGAAATTGTTATCATGCAGTGGAAACACTGACTGAAGCCGTTGCTATGGCAACGATTGTTGTTGTTCTGCTTTTGAATTGAAGTGCTCTGCTTTTGAATTGATATTTGGAGAATAATTTAACAGCAATTTAAATGAGAGAAGGAGATCTTACAAAGTTCTTAGTATCATTTAGTGGTCAGATAGAATTCGTCACATTTCCTGGCGGTGTGTTTGATGAATTCCTATATGTTCAATACGATGTTGTGTGGGGCCCTGACTGGCAGCCTGTCTCGGGGCTTTCCACAGGGACCAGTCAGATGTCGCGATCCGGAAACGACCCTGAGAAGGTTTACTTCAATATGCCCGTTGAAATGGTCCTGAGCAGCACTAACGTCTCTGGATGTAAGTTATGATGATGATGGTATTAAAAAGTTGAATTAGTTTACTTATAGCTTTCACATGTTGCAGGATACGCGTCGAATTGCGAACCTCCCTTTTTATATGTACAATATGCGTCGCTAACTGGTAACCCCTTATGCATAAACTACTACTGCAAGAAGACTACCAAGAGACGCATACTGTACCTAGATAAAGTCTTCGCAAACTTTTGTCTCTCGCGGGAAGGTGTACCGTTAAAAAAAAATAGCATCGGAAACCTCAATATAATTTTTAGGAACTATTCATAGCTATAACTATTTAAATTATCATGGTTTTTAACAATATTATGATTTAAAACGGGTGCCTAACATACCATGATTTGACGGTTTTTGAGTTCAATGAGAATTCAGTAGTTTCCGTGATCGTCGCTTGCAACAGCGTCGAATTATCAGAAAACTCAAAAACCGTCAAATCATGGTATGTTAGGTACCCGTTTTAAATCATAATATTCATAGCTAACCCACACTTAGACTTTGATTTTTGAGTTTCAGTTCTAAGTATGGGGTACCCCAAACATTTTTGTGTTTTTTTTAGTTTTCTGTGAAAATCTTAATGTGGTTCACAGAAAACATCTACTCACCAAGTTTCAACAGAATAGTTGTTATATTTTCGGAAAAAAATGACTGTTACTTTCGGACGGAGAGACAGATAGACATGAAGAATCCTTAAATGTTCCGTTTTTGCCATTTGGCTACGAAGCCCTTAAAAAGTTAAACTTTAACAATTTTATGAAGTTTGTCCCAATAAAGATAAATGCTGAAAGTCTACCTTTTTTGTTTCCTAAATGTGTTTGCATTGCTAGTTTTAAGTTGAAGTTCTGTTGTGGCAGAAAATAAATGTTTGAATTATTATTAAAAAAAAACTCTCGCATTTCCTTACAGGGCCGCAGCTAGTGCTATCCGTTCGGGCCCAAAACCCAATCACGGGTGATTCGCTCCGTGGGTATGCTCTCGCCTTGCTCCCTCCCACCAGCGGCCCGCGCCAGATTACCTCATCCTTACTCCGGCCCCAAGCCTCGACAGTGATTGGGGACTGGCTGTGCTGGGTGACGGGAAGGTATCCTGAACTGGTTGACCCTAAGATGTTGGCTACAGGGAAGGATAATTACTGTGAGTATCATTATAATTAGTCTTTCAGCTAATTGGCTGCATGCTCGTCTACTCTCTTTAAGGAAACGAATCAGTGAGGACATACGTAGAAGAACGCCGATCATCGGACATAGCCAAACGGAATAGCGGATAAGTGTGTCAGTGGACAGCTCTTAAGCTTGTGGAATACCTATTTTTAAACTATTTTCTTAAGTTAGCCTATAATGTCCCACTGCTGGGCAAGCATGTGCTCACCTTTCGGGATTCTAGAAACATTTACGAGAAAGAAATAATTTCTGTCTGTCTATCATCTAAACTGCATCATATAAATTGCATATAGCGTGTTTAAAGCGCACATACATTTCTCAAGAAGAATAATCCAGAGGTGCGTGGCGAGGTATGATTTTTAATTTTAGATTAAGACATAAATAAGAAGAAATGTTCAACACGATTTGTAAAATAATTGTTAAGAAATAAATGAATATAAATAAATAAATAAATAGTTAATGTTACATTTTAGCAGCTGAACGTTTTAACATAAACTTTTATTTACGTTGCTTGGGTAGGTAGTTACTTAGTGATTAATTTCAATATGTAACCCACTTCTGTACGAGGCACAATAAGCGTTCATTGACACGCTCGGATGTTAGATATCTATTTACCTCCTGTTTTATTTAATTCAAAAACATACCTACGTTTTATTGTCTTGCATACAAATTATTCTAAACAAGTATGTTAATTACTATCGTGCACATGA
Source organism: Gymnoscelis rufifasciata (assembly GCA_929108375.1). Lineage (NCBI taxonomy): Eukaryota > Metazoa > Arthropoda > Insecta > Lepidoptera > Geometridae > Gymnoscelis > Gymnoscelis rufifasciata. The sequence continues at coordinate 14,341,562 of OV815311.1, forward strand.
ATTTCCTTGGTGAAACATTTTATTTGTACCTATTAGCTGTAGGTACAATAGATATTTTGCAATGTACTGAAACGCATAAGCATAATAGTTAATGTTTTCATGTAAATAACACAATGTTTTGAAGTTCCTTAAGTAGTCTAAGATCCCTTAAAGAACCACCGAGATGCTTATTTTATGAAATATATGTATTAAATGTTCAATTTAATATGTCAATTCATAATATATTCTTTATGGGTTGTCTGACAAATTTCAGTCCAGGATATGATTAATTAACAATTAAATTTTTTTGAATTGCTTTATTTGTGCAATGTAGAACGACGTGCAGAGCATTTTTAAAATAAAATTATAAATATCGCCTTCGTAGGGGATACTCGTAGGGCATTTTTGGAATAACCCTTCGTATACTTTTATAATTGAATAGCAAATGTGTCATTGTTTCGCAAAACTATCAGAACATTCGAATTAAATTCTGAAGTATTTATTTTCTTTGATAAGAACCTATTGGGTAGATTTATCAGTACTTCATTGGAGTGCTTCTGTACAATTACTAAGAAGTGTGACGAAATACCCAACCCTGAAAACTTAATAAAAATAAAAACTAGCGTTTTTATTTCCTTAGGTAATCTTAAAAAGTAATTACAAGTATTTTTAACAAGAACCGAGCTTGCTTCTAGTCAATAATTTAAAATTTCTATCTATGCTAATTTAAGTTTTTTACCCATATGTCTAATATTTTATGTAAGTAAACTTAATGTTGTAATGTCCCACGGAGCTCATGTCAGGATCTCACTACCTACTATATAACACCTACATTTAACCACATCAAACAACAAAACAAAAATCCACATGAAACAACAAATAAATAATTATGATTAACTATCACAAAAACACTTGATGTGTAGCCCTACTACTTATATTATTAATCGAATTATTGAGTCACCAATCACTCATGAAGTCCCGTCCATAAGTGCTTATGGCATAGGTATACAATCAAGTTAATCAGTTTGCTATCATAAATGTAGGTATATGAACAATAACAGGTACTCTTCAGGTAGATACTAGGCACGATGACTATAATAAAAAATAGATATTCTGTTCTGTCCGTTTATTAGCCCGTTCAAAAATATTAAACACCTATTTTCTATAATCTAACTTAATTTTATTTCTAACCAATGTACTTTGCTTTACCGTGTCTTTGTTGTAGTATTTGCATTTTTGTAAAAGAATATAATTAATTTATACTAATGTTCTGGGGGCACGGCAGTGCCCCCACCAAGTCGAGCAAAAAAGCGTCACGACCGTACCATCCTTTTCTCGAAGCAATTAAGGCCATTTTCGACCCCCTGTAACTTCGTTGTAGATAAAACTAGAAGACTGAAATTTTCAGTAACCATGCAGGATTGTAAAGACACGGTATATTTCAAATTTCATTCAATTTGAACCAGTATTTTAAGAATTATAACGGGTAAAATTTCTTAATTTTGTCACTCATTGACTCACCGATCATAAAAATTCTAAGGCACTTCTAGCAGACCTAGAAGCTTCAAATTTGGAATATAAGTAGTGTTTGGTGTATGAATCAAAGAAAAACTAAAAAATCTAGAAAAGACCGGTATAGAGGGCGCTGTCGCAACGCCACGTACATACGAAATATGTACTAAAGTAATAACAATGCGAAATATATTAAATCCAATATGGACCGGCAAAAAGAAAATTATATAGACATATCCTACTACTATTATAAAGGCGAAAGTTTGTAAGTATGGATGTATGGATGTTTGTTACTCTTTCACGCGAAAACTACTGAACCGATTTAAATGAAATTTGGTACAAAGAATCTCTAGAGCCTGAAAAATAACATAGGATACTTTTTACCGCGGGAAAACGTCATTCCGCGGGAAAATCCATTATAACACGGGTAACACCGCGGGGCACAGCTAGTATACAATAAGTAGAAGGTACCAAAAAGGAAAAAAGTAGAACTGTCTACAAAATACAAAAAGAAATGAGATCCCATCAAAAACAATACTTGTCAAAAAAACCAATTCGCGCAACTCAGTTGTTCTGCGGTAAAAAGTTGTGAGATCCATGTAATTCCAAGTCGGTTATTAATTTATTTAGTCTCTGCTTAAGCGACTTTCTGTCTTAATACGTCCAGTCTCTAAGACCACGAACGTGGTCCATAACAATTGAAAATCAATTGTGTCTGGAATCTCCGTACTCGAAGCATGAAGTTGTTACGTAATAATTAACAGCATCTTATAGTGACGCATATCAATATTAAAATTCTTTAATGTTTTATATTTCGCTCGGAAATTTTGGCTCTGCTGAAAACTTTTGACAAACAAGACATAATGGTATAAAATCCTTTATTCTTGTACTGATATTTGCGATATTTGCATTAAAAATCCAATTTTAGAATTAATTAATATAGTTATATTTACATGATGAGCGTTACAATGGAAAGCATATCTTGCACAATTAAGTCATCTTTAGAAAGTACACTTAATGAGAAATTTGATAAGTTTTCCTCTGATATCGAAAGTATTAAATCAGACATTATCAGAATATCCAGCGACAGCAAAAATGTCATGGCTTCTATGACTTGCACGCGGGAGCGCTTGAATGAGACCGAGTCTTCGATAACTTTTGTTAGCAATCGCCAAGACGAAATGGAGTCTAGGTTATCCATGATTGAACAACATTCCAGATCTATCGAGCATTATGAAAAAGAGTTGGCCGATTTAAAACATAAGTATAACAACTTATACACCGAATCACGGAAACAACAACAATGGGACCGGCTTCTTAATCTGGAATTGATTGGGGTACCGGAAAATAATAATGAAGACCTCCTTAAAATTATCACCCAGATCTCTAAGCATGTCGAAGTCCCCATTACCTCATGTGACATCGATTTTGCAAACAGAATACATCCTAAACAGCCTAGGCCGGGAGTACCGCGAACAATAATCGTAAAGTTAAAAAATAGGTTGCAAAAGGATAATATTCTGGCAGGCATTCGGCGCTGTCGCGGTATCACTCGCCGTGACATTGGAATGGAAGGTACTGAACGTATTTTTGTTAATGAACACCTGACACTAGAAAATAAAGCCTTGTATAAAAAATGCCGCGAGATTGCCACTGCAAAATCATATAAATATACTTGGATAAAAAATTGTGCAATTTTTGTGCGAAGGGACGACAAGTCACCAAAAATAGCCATAACAAAGGAAGAAGACTTGCTCAAAATAAAGTGACTTGTTGTCCTTTTTCATCATCAATGTATGTTATTAAACATAAACATATACTTAAACTGCACATTCCTAGTATCTCGTATTGTGAATGCAATAATTTTATCAAACTACCCGCAATCATGTATTATTTAAAAAACTATTCTTTTTACTATTTGTTACGTATCTATAACTGCACTACACTTCACAGCAATGTACCTGTTTCAAACTTAAAGCTTGGATTACTAAGTAATGATGTTAAATATCTTAAATGCAAAAATAATTTATTTCTATTTAAAAAATCCTTTAAATTGATTGTAATGAGCATTTTTGGCATAACTAATTTTTTAACTGTTAAGTATTATTATACCATATTTTTATTTGGTGCACGAGAATTAGCATATTGTGAGTCATTATTACGTTCGGATTTCCCCAATAGGTATTTATTGATACTCTGTAGTGTCAATAAATACTTAAACAAATGTCTATTTAATCAATGTATAGTGCTTATCGTTCTAGATTTATTATGTCTTTAAGAACATTAAATATTTTTTACCAGAACGTTAGGGGTCTACGAACAAAAACACTTGAATTTTATAGGGAGCTACAAAAACATAGTTTTGATATAATACTTATCACGGAAAGCTGGTTGCACGACGGTATTTTGGACGGGGAAATTAGTGACTCCCGCTATGACGTATTTCGTCTGGACAGAAACTTGACTCTAAGTAACACTACAAGGGGAGGCGGGGTTATGATTCTAGTCCGTAGGGAATTGGGTGCGTGCTTGTTATGTAACGCCGGTACCTCGCCATCCACCGAGATGATTTGGATCACCTTGCCTGCTTCTTGTTTTAATCCCCTAGTTAGTAAAAGCTTACATGTAGGTTTAGTTTACATTCCGCCTAATAATCTTTTACCGCGAACGATAACCGACGTAGTAAATAGTGTGTCAAATGTTTCCAACCGATACACAAATGATAACCTACTGATATGTGGAGATTTTAATCTACCTAATATTCAGTGGGACATAAATATAGGACCAATAATTATTAAACGGGGTTCGTTGGAGGTGCAATCAGCTTCTCAACTGCTACTTGATAATTTTAGTATTATGGGTTTAGAGCAAAGCAATTTCACTAAAAACTATTATGGCAACACTTTGGATCTGATTTTCAGCAATTTTTCTGCTAGTACCAGCTTATCCATACCGATTAGTTTAGTTCAAGAAGACCCAGCACATCCAAGTTTATTAATCGATCCTTCTAACATTTTACTCACTCCTTTAGTTGAAAAAGTAACATTAAAAAATAATTTTAAGAAATGCAATTTCAAAATAATTGTTGACCATTTAAAGTCAATCGATTGGAAACTTATCTTCTTGAATTGTGACAATGTTGACTGTGCCTTGAGTTGTTTCTATAGAGAACTAGATAAGTGTATACAATTATTTGTCCCAAAACACAGAGTCAACCAACTTAAGCATTTTCCTATTTGGTACAACAAAACACTTCTTAAAATTATTCGCGAAAAAATGAAAGCTCATTCAAAATGGAAAACATATAGAAATAAGCTTGACTACCAGGAATTTTCATTATTAAGAGCGAGGGGTAAAACTTTAGAAATAGAACTATATACTAATTTTCTATCTGCCATTCAAGATGAGATTAAGGTTTGTCCTAAGAGAATGTGGAGTTATGTCAAGCTTATGAGAGGAAAATCTAGTTACCCAACATCACTAAGCCTTAACTCTCAAACTTTTGATAATGGTACTGACATCTGCAACGGTTTTAACAGTTTTTTCGAAAGTGTATTTGTAAAGCCTTCCGGAACTTATAACATTAATGATTTGGACTTACCTTCTTGTAGTGATGAATATGCAATTAGTCGTGTTACCGTTTCGGAAGATAATATTCTAAGGCTTTTGATGAAAACTGATATTACCAAATCGGCCGGAACAGATAATATCCCGCCAATTTTTATTAACAATTGTGCTACAGCCTTAGTTGAACCTTTAAAGATTATTTTTGATAAATCATTAAGAGAAGGCGTATTTCCGTTTAAATGGAAAGAAGCAAATGTAGTCCCAGTACACAAGAAATCGTCTAAAGCAAAAATTGAAAACTATAGACCGATATCCATTTTAAACACCTTTAGTAAAATATTTGAAAAAATTGTTTATGATCAAATCTACGACACAATCGTGAATGGTGTCAGTAATACCCAACACGGGTTCTTGAGGAAAAGATCCACTATTTCTAATCTAGCAGAGTTTATTCAATATGTTTCGGAAAATATGGAAGGTGGTGGACAAGTGGATGTTATTTACACGGATTTCGAAAAGGCATTTGATCGCGTGGATCACACAATTCTACTTGCAAAGTTGGACAGATTAGGTATCCATGGCGATTTACTTAGATGGGTTAAATCATATCTTACTAATCGTTCTCAAGCAGTTGTAGTGGGAGGATTTAAATCAGACTATATTAACATACCATCAGGAATTCCGCAAGGATCCCATCTAGGACCTCTATTATATAATGCCTACATTTTCGATATCTACAACTGTTTCACGAGCTCATGTAAACATCTATTATATGCAGACGATAAAAAAATATTCTGTAAAATCAATGACTTGAATGACTGTTACGAACTTCAAGATACTTTAAATAACCTTTTCCAGTATTATAGCAAAAATAAAATAAAAGTAAATGTTCCAAAATGCCAACAAATTTCGTTTACCAGAAAAAGAAATCCAATTAATTACACATACACTATGAATAATATTAATATTGACAAAACTAACATCATAAGAGACTTAGGGGTACTATTAGATACTAAACTCACATATTCTGAACACATAAAATACATTACAAATAAAGCCTATAAAAACCTCGGCTTTGTTATCCGTACATGCAAACCCTTCTCGGATATCATGTGCATTAAAACGATTTATTTTGCTAACGTTCGTAGTGTATTGGAATATGCTAGTTGTATCTGGTCACCTTCATATACTACGTATATCAAACAATTGGAAAAAATTCAGAAAAAGTTCCTCAATTATCTCAATTTCAAAAAACGTATTTACTCAAATTATGAACGTGGTTGTTATTATCATAAGGTTTTATCATTAGAAGACAGACGCTCGTTGCTCGACTGCATGCTTTTGTACAATATAGCGAATAATTGTCTCGACTCCCCTACACTTATCATTAGGCTAAACTTTAATGTACCAAATAAACGCACCCGACATACTAAATTATTTTCGATTCCTTCTCACATCACTAATTATGCCAAGAACGCAACAATGAATAGAATATGTGCAGTTTATAATAAACGTTTCTCTAGCTTAGATATTTTTAACTCTTCTAAGCAACAATTCAGAAAAGGTACTATAGACCTTATTCTGAATAAGCAGTTAGATGTATAATAATAATATAATAAAAGTATAACCTTTTCTTAGATGCTTTTAGAGTTTATTTGTTTTGATTTAAGTTTAATTGTAACCATCTTATTTTGTTTACTTATTCTTAACTTATTTTTTAACCGACTTCAAAAAAAAGGAGGTTTCTCAATTCGACTGTATATTTTTTTTTTTTTTTTTTTTTTTTTTTTTTATGTATGTCCGCGGATAACTTTGTCGGTTATGAACCGATTTTGATTATTCTTTTTTTGTTGGAAAGGGAGTATCCCAAAGGGGGTCCCATTGTAAGGAAACCTGGATCTGGTGGTGGAATCCTGAAGAAATTGAGGGAAACTCTTGAAAATATCGTCTTTCCGACTTGTGTGTTACTTAATATTATTCAATATAATGAATTTTAAAGCCGTTTTATGAATGAGGGTCTGGTGTTGATCTGATGATGGAGGGAAAGGCGGTCAACGGAACTCCTCAACGATTTACAGCAAGTACTTTGTGTTTGGGCTTGATTAACTTATATTACTGAGACCGTTCATGTAAATGGGTTTTGACTGATATTAGGGGTCTGATGATGAAAATGAAGGACAGTCAAAGGAACTCTATAAGGTATATTTTAGTAGAGTAATAACTAAAAACCGTGAAATAAAACTTTTTTGCCAAAAATTAAACCAACTTCAAACGAGAAACTGAAAAGTACAAAATAAATTAACTTTACAAATCATTTCGACATTATAAGTGATAATTAAAAGAAACATAAACAATTAAATAATTAAGTATTTAATAATTTTGAGGTCGGTGCGAAGTAAATACTACAAAAAACTTAATGCAGTAACAAATGCATTTTTACCTACACTAAACACAATATCAATAGATATGTCAAAATAACATACTAATTAACAGCATTTAGGACCCAAATAGAAATGCGTGCGCGGATATACCGCGAATGGACTGATATTTAGAGTTAATTTCCTGCTAATACCTTATGGCTTGAGTTGTGAAAAAGATTGATGTTAGGTACCTATATTATATCTAGTTATAGTTTTACTTGGCACCGACTTCAAAATTATTAAATACTTAATTATTTAATTGTTTATGTTTCTTTTAATTATCACTTATAATGTCGAAATGATTTGTAAAGTTAATTTATTTTGTACTTTTCAGTTTCTCGTTTGAAGTTGGTTTAATTTTTGGCAAAAAAGTTTTATTAAACAGTTTAGTCGCTAACTTATCTGTAAAATTTAGAAAGACCTATAATTGGGCAATTTTATATTCACTATTATATTTTATAAGTTTATTTAAGATATACTGTTGGTCTTTTAAATAAATAAATAAATAAATAAAATAAATATATTAAGACTTGGCCATCGCCTGAAAACACGTGTTAATTCAATCGCCTGAAAACACGTGTAAATTCAATTATTTAGTGCGATGGCCAAGTCTCAATATATTTATATAAAACATTAAAAAAAAAAATTGATATGCGTCACTATAAGATGCTGTTAATTATTAGGTCCTTACATATGAAATTGGCGTTTTGTATGGGAGGAACAAAAAGTCGAATATTTTTTAATATAATATATTTAATTAATCAAAGTATGAACCATTATTTTCTATGCACTTTTGCCATCTTATAGGTAGTTCATTGATCCCTTTACTAAAAAAACCAGTCGGACGGGAATCAATAAAATCTTTGAAGGCGATTTGGACTGCCCCATCGGAGTTGAATTTTTTCCCTTGCAAGAAGTTATCCAAATTTCGAAAAAAATGGTAATCTGTTGGAGCAAGGTCCGGGGAGTACGGAGGATGTCTTAGACTTTCCAATTGAAGCTCTTCTAATTTAGTAGCCGTCTGTTGCGCAGTGTGTGGTCTAGCGTTGTCGTGAAGCAGCAGTGGCGTGGAGCGATTGACCAGCCTAGGTTGTTTAGCCGCTAGCTTTTCCATCATGGTTTGCAATTGCTGACAATAGACATCAGCCGTAATAGTCTGGCCAGATTTGAGAAAACTGTAATGAACAATACCGGCACTAGTCCACCAAACGCTTACAAGTAACTTTTTTGGGGTTAATTTTCGCTTGGGGCAGGATTTGGCTGGCTGGCCAGGATCCAACCATTGCGCTGAGCGCTTCCGATTATCGTAAAGAACCCATTTTTCATCACAGGTAATGATTCGGTTTAAAATACCTTCATTATTGTGCCGGTTTAGTAATGTAACGCAGCAGTCGACGCGCGTTTGCCGGTTTGCTTCAGTCAATTCGTGAGGTACCCACCTTTCAAGCTTTTTAATCTTCCCAATTTGCTTCAAGTGAATTAAAACAGTTTTATCACTAACACCGCAGCCTGCAGCTAACTCGGACGTGGTTTGCGATGGATCCGCTTCCACAATAGCCTTCAACTCTTCATTATCAACTTGAGTCTCAGGCCGTCCACGGGGCTTGTTCTGCAAGTCGAAATTTCCAGAACGAAAACGTTGGAACCAAAAACGAACTGTGTTTTCTTTTGCAACACGACCGCCATACACATCATTCACCCTTCGAGTTGTTTCCGCAGCACTAGTGCCACGGCGGAACTCGTACTCGTAAATAATGCGATATTTTAAGTTTTCCATTTTGTAAAATGAGTGACGCAAACAGAAAAAAACAGAAGAAAAAAAACAAATGAATGACGATCATCGAAGCACAAATACATGAGTCTATAGCTGTACAAATTTGAATTTGGAATTCCTTACCAAAGAGGAGAAATTTGTGATTAAAGTGGCCAGTACGAAAAACGCCAATTTCATATGTAAGGACCTAATATTACGTAACAACTTCATGCTTCGAGTACGGAGATTCCAGACCATGCTTCGAGTACGGAGATTCCAGACACAATTGATTTTCAATTGTTATGGACCACGTTCGTGGTCTTAGAGACTGGACGTATTAAGACAGAAAGTCGCTTAAGTAGAGACTAAATAAATTAATAACCGACTTGGAATTATATGGATCTCACAACTTTTTACCGCAGAACAACTGAGTTGCGCGACTTGGTTTTTTTGACAAGTATTGTGTCTGATGGGATTAATACTTTTATGCTTCTCATTTATTCTATTTTTTTATCTTAACATATTTGATATTGAACACTATGCTATGTGTCCGTTATGTTTTAAGTAAGCTGTAAGCAGTATTTAAGTATTTTGTAAATAGAGTGCACTCACGCTCTGCACCAGTCGGTTACCGCGGAAGACCAGCGTTACAGCAGATTAGTCTGCATAATGCTGAGTGCAAGCCCTTTTTGTTACAATCTATGTGCTAAACAATTTATGTGTAATATGTTGTATATTTGTAACAAAATAAACATTTTATTATTATTTACTTTTTTAGGTTTATCCTACTCGATTTTCCAAGATGTGAAGAAGAACAATCCTACATGTGTCTAGGATGAAAGCTTTCTGTAGGAGGACATATATGTTTTTAGGCAGGCTTAATAGTTCTATTGATTGGAATAGTTGTTTTGGAATCACTCCTGTGGATGATATTACTATTGGAATAATACTAACTTTTTTCAAACGCCACATGCGGGTAATTTCGTTCTTAAGGTCTACATATTTTGAAAGTTTCTCTGCAATGGTGGTCTGCATATTGTGGGTGTTTGGTACAGCAATATCAATAAGCAATTATTATTATAATAAAAATAATTATAATAAATATTATTACTCTATTTTATAATAAATATTATAAATAGAGCATCAAAGTTCCGGAGCTTGAAAAGTATTATCATGGTCTTGATTTTTTGTTTGCAAGGAAAATATGGCTACAATTTTTGTAATGACCTGAAATGAAAGACGGACTAATTATTATTATAATTTAGTCATCTATTGTATCTAGTGAAGTAGGAGTGTGGAAGTATAGACATAATTTTGGTTTGCAGGAGCTGTGCTTGACTGTGTGAGAGTAGATAAATAACTTACACTGATGTAATATTCAACATTTTTATTTCCATAGCTTTATTTACTACTCACTAAGAAAGAAGAAGAAGCTCCCTTCTTCTGAGAGGAGGCCGACATTCTTACCGCACCAATATTAGATTCGCACAATAGAATCCCCAGAAGATTGTTTGTCACATTCGCCGCAACAACGCGGCTAAATGCTGGGGAAATTATAAATTTGAATTGATGAAATTTCCTGTTTTGTTCCAGTGCTAAGGACGGAATCGTATGGAAGTGTCACTCTCCAGATGTCTATGATCTCCAAGGACTTGAAGAAGCTAGGCTACGATAATCAGCCTATTAGTTATAAGAACTAGACTACCTACAGTTGTTACTAGATAAGTAATCTTTTGTAAGTGACAAATATACGATAACATTACTAAACCGGTTTTTATAATTATTACACGCTGTCCCGACATCGTTCTGGTTAAATGTATAGTCGAACGGCTAGATTTATTATATTGTTTTTCAATTTCTCGCAAAATTTTAATTTTTTGTTGGTATCTCGAGAGAGAATTACTCATCTTTAAGCTACGTCGTAGCTCGTCGTAGTAAGGCCTATACAACCTTTAATAAGCTCTTGGAACTAGTTGACTAAATCTTTGATCGGACATTCTGTATCGAAATTTGGTATCTATGCAAGATTTAATAAAGGTGGATAAGTTTTATTGGATCTCGCCCACCGTGCCACTGAGTTACAATTGTAATTCTGTCTTCAATTAATAAGTACAATTACTTTTTGTTACAATTGCATAATTGTAAAATTTTAATAAAAATATGAAGCTAGTTTTATTTAGTTTTTTTTGTATGGTGATTTTCCGCGGGTGTTCTTAGATAATGTTAGATGACAATCGACTGAGCCGTTTAAAAGTCATGAGTGGTGAAAATGGCGAAGAAGAACTGAATGGAAGCGCGTCACGTGCATAACAAAATTACCTACATGTTTTTTTTTACCTTCAGAGAAGATAAAGTTTTATTCATATCGGCGCCCTACCATACCTTTTGATGTTCATCAGTGTTTTTATTTTTAATTTACTTTAACATAGCTTTGTAATGGTACATGTGCATGGACACACAAGGGTCGTCGACCCAGCATTTGCTGCGACCGCCTGGAGCAGGCACAGCGCTGGTTTTCAGCGACGCCCGTGTGCTGATAACAATTGATAACAATAATAAATAACTAAATCAAAGCTATAAACATATTTGGTTCTTACAATTAAATGGTGAAAAACTATTGAGAAACATCTAGGTACATATATAAAATATGTATTTTTTAGTTAACAACAAAAATATATACATACATATGTATATATCAACTCTATGAATATTATAAACAATTCAAGGTTAACAAGCTATTATGTTTATTTACTTCTTATAATTCTAAACAAAACCAGAAAACGACCTTTAGAGAGTTATCAAATTAGTCTGCGCATTCAACAAATATTTTTTTAAGGTAAATTTAAAAGAGGATAAACTATTACAATTTTTAACCGGTGGTGGCAGATTATTCCAGCATTTCGTGGCAGCAGCGAAAACTGCCACGAAATGCGTATTCGTACAGCAAAGCTGATATGACGACTAGAAAAAAAATGCTTTTCGTATAAGTAAATGGCTTCTGTCGTTCAATTATACCAAAAAGTAAAGTGGCGAAATGTAGGGTGCGGTGAGAAGTCATCTTTATAAGCCCATGAGAGTTGATAAAGGGTGCGTTATATGAGCTCGGCGTGGCACAGGATAGCAAAAACGTACACAAGCATTCTGTACTCTCTGAATAAGTTTTATAGAGCAACCTAAAAGACATACACCAAAGACAAACCACATTACTACATAAATTTAAGGAAAACAAAGGTTTGGAGTCGGAAGTTTTGTAAATTTTAAGTATTTATTTAAATTTCTATGAAATAGATATCTTCTGATACATAAGCTTAGACCTACCGACTAGACGTAACTATGCGGATCTTAAAGCAGTGTTTTTTTTTTTTTGCCACATAAATAGATTACAATACCCGACGTCCGTGTAATATTGAAAATAACGATTCAATAAGATTCTCAACCTTAAACAAAGGGAGTTAGTTGTCAAAAATTAACGTTTAAGTTGTTAATATTACATTTTTAACTAAATTACAACCGTGAAACAAGACTACCTATTTCAAATGTTAACAAAGTTTATTGTTTAACAAACACCAACTTAAACTAATGTAAATATGAATTGATTTTACCAAGCTGTTTTGTTTGCGTTTATACTTATTCCAAATATTGATTTCTTAGACAAACTATAAAAAACTAATAAATAACTCAATATTGTAACTGACATACACGCCGTATGGTAGAATAACGTTGATTCGAATTGATTACATTATAATACCTATGTAACAGATACATGTATTTCAAGCAAAAATATATACTTTATATATGAAATTATTGAAGTGTTGAATTACACAGAACCCTAATACCTATCAGAATACTAATAATGCCCTTGAAAAGGGTCATACATAATATAATTTCCAGAACCTTCACACAATGAAGAAATATCTCCACATTTAGAACATGCGGGCGATTTCTACCCGACATATCAGTTATTCTAATTATAACGCGTCATTGGATATTACTACGTCTATACTAATAATAATAAGCTGAAGACTTTGTTTGATTGTTTGTTTGAAGACGCTCATCTCAGGATGTGGTCCGATATGAAATTTATTTCACAGATAGTCTGTTTATTGAGGAAGGCTATTTTATCGCGGGAAAATACTTTGTTCCTGATGAAAATCCTTTAAACACGGACAGAGCCGTAGCGTGAAAAGTTAGCTCAATTATTATGATTTAAAACGGGTAACATACCATGATTTGACGGTTTTTGAGGTTTCCGTTGTTTCCGTGATCATGCTGGCGCTTGCAACAGCGTCGATATATCGGAAAACTCAAAAACCGTCAAATCATGGTATGTTACCCGTTTTAAATCATAATATTGTTAAAAACCATGATAATTTAAAAAGTTATAGCTCAATTATGTACTGTAGATAAACGATGAAGATATCAGTATCTTTCCCTCTTCTCATTACCATTGCAGCAATGAGCCGCGTATCATAAGCACCAATATTTACGTTCCCACTGCTGGGACAACGGGACTCCTCTTTTGACGAGAGAGATTAGACCCTTCATTCACCACGCTGACCAAGTGCGGATTGGTGAATGTCACATGTCCTTCAAACTCTTCAAAGTTCTCAGAACATGCCGGATTCCTCAAGATGTTTGCCTTCGCCGTCTTCACGTGTTATAAGCGCACATCAAATTTTAATGAAAAATCATTTTAAAACGGTTTTTGGTTAATTTGTCGTTTTTTTTATTTTACGTTTATGATCATTGTTGATGTTGATGTGAGTGACACCATGTGGTATTCCCCTTGGGTGGCTGGTTTGTATGCAGAAGGGGTTACCTATCAGTGACGCGTACCTGCTGTTCTTATTAAAAAAAACTATTTTAAAATTATTCATTAATTACTAAACTTATTATTAAGTCTTCGGCGCTTGTTCGGGACAATAACAGCTACACATTTTTTCGTCATATAAATCATATTTTTTATAAGCAACCTCTGGCAAGATGGTCTGACGAATTCAGAAAATACCTCGATATTATATTATAATCTTAATAATATAACATATAAATCTAAATTTAAAATTTAAGAAAAACCCCCGATTTCAATGCTTTAATTTCCCCATTTTTGGTCGGGGGTTAATAAGTCGATGACTGGACAAAAGTTGCTGACCGCAAACATTGAAAGGATCTGGAGGAGGCCTTTACCCGAGAGGGGTCCTAACTATGGACGAAAATAGAACAATATTAAATTGCAATTATTATCAAAAAAGTTAATGTATGCAATTTTAAAATACTAGACTTTTTAAGCTGACATTGTAATGTAAATTAATGAATAATGTTTGAATGTAATATCCACGATTGACTTGTATATCTTTTAACGTTACGGAATAAATAGGCTTTTTTATTTTTATTTTATTTTATTTATATTGTCGACAAAGATACCAAGTTTGTATATTACCAGAAATACAAGCTCACCACGGGGCTAGATGTTGCTGTAGTTGTGTGGATTGTCTACTACACACTTATCACGATAAAAACATTGAGGTATCTTATTATCTATCTATAATTTCTGGTTTCGGGTCTGGGTATTTCTATGTATCATTATGTGTCTTGAACAAAAAAAAATTATGTACATAATATGTAGATAAATTTTGCTAAGTTTGGGGTTAGGTGATGCTGTGTGAATTGTCCGGAATTGTTTATTTATTTTTATCATTATGTACATATTTTAATTATTATAAATAGTCCGGTCAATATAGACAATTGAAATAAAGAATATTCAGACAAAGCCATAAAAAATAAATTGTCAAAAGGCCCAATCGGTCCCATGTGAGCTAAGGGAGTTATTAGGGTCCAAATGTCAAAAATTTTGTTTTTTTTGGATCTTTCTCGAAAACGGTAAGTTTTATCCTTAGGACCTTCCTGATTGCATATATTTATATGCTATTTCATCTATGCGTCACATAAATTCTAGAGCACATGATTTGATGTCACACGCCTCGTCACCGAAGTGACAACCGATGGTTTTCCGACAAGGAAGGAGCAAGGTCCTACGTGCCGTATTGTACACCGACAGGTATTCCCGTACAAAACACGGCGAGGACACTAGCTTCACGAAAAAATCGAGTTTGAAGGAAAATCTATCGCTTTGTTGGTTTATGATATGATAAGCAAAGGTTTTTGTGATTAGGCGAATAATTGTTTGACATTAAATTGTGTTTACCTTACCTATTTAGGCAGGTTTTCTGATTAATTAAATAAATAAATAAATATTTCCGGACAACTCACACAGCCATCACCTAACCCCAAACTAAGCAGAGCTTGTACTATGGGTGTTAGGTGACTGATATACTACATAGATACATTTTTTTTGTAAATACATACATAAGATACATTGAAAACACCCAGACCCGAAACCAGAAATTGTAGATCGTACAAATCTGATCCCCCGGCGGGAATCGAACCCGCAACCTCCTGCGCCTCAGGCGGACGTTTGCCCACCGAGCCACAGAGGTCACCAATTATGAAAAGTATTTATTAAAATAATGGTTTTGTGGGAATTCATTTGGTAGAAGAGTGTAGTGAGAATTATATTTTAAGTGTTTATCTAAGATCTTATCTTGACTGACTGATTGAGGCAGACGACTGCCTCAATCAGCGATGACCGATGAAATATATCAACGAGAAGGAACTTAGCCTTACCACAGATTAAACATATCTAATAATATACCTTACTTAGAAGTATAATATACCTTACTTAGATGTATGATATATCTTACTTAGAAGTATAATATACCTTACTTAGAAGTATAATATACCTTACTTAGAAGTATAATATACCTTACTTAGAAGTATAATATACCTTACTTAGAAGTAAGTTGGCGAGCAGTGAGTCGCAAGTGAGTACTCACTGGCCGAGAATATATAATATTTAGTATTTTCTAGCGACAGACAAGTGAAGCGAGTAGCAAATAGTGGAAATGTACTCGTAACTACGGGGAAATAGCGGAGATATCGATACTTTAAAAACACCCATAAGAATTATACACTTTGTTTTCACTTATTTTTATTATGCTTTATAAGCCTTCATTTGACCACAATTCCAACTGATGTAAAGTGACGATGTGGTCTAAGATGGGGCATGAAGACCTGGAAGGTAGATGGCTTCTCCAGACCACATATACGAAACACGAAAAAAATCGCTTCACGCACTGGCCTAGCCCGGAGGGTGGTGACAAGCCGCGGCCGAAGCCTA
This sequence comes from Gymnoscelis rufifasciata, assembly GCA_929108375.1. Classification (NCBI taxonomy): domain Eukaryota; kingdom Metazoa; phylum Arthropoda; class Insecta; order Lepidoptera; family Geometridae; genus Gymnoscelis; species Gymnoscelis rufifasciata. Next base: position 14,358,027 of record OV815311.1, read on the forward strand.
CCACCAGAGACTGTTCTTAGCACCACCCGGAGGTCACGTGTAAGGATTCAGAGGGTTACCACTTACGGACGTGAACAGACAAAACCTCCAAAACTTAATTTTATTTCTAACCAATGTACTTTGCTTTACCGTGTCCGTGTTGTAGTATTTGCAATTTTTGTAAAAAATATAATGTTATCTATACTAATGTTTAATACTATTATGCTTTTATGCTTCTCATCTTTATATATTTAATTCTTCTGTGAGTGTGTATGTCACTGAACTTCTCTCAAACGACTGGACCGATTTTGATGAAATTTTTTGTGTGATTTCAAGGGGATCTAGGAATGGTTTAGATTAAAAAAAAATAATTAAAAACTCGTGTTAGAAAGAAGAAGAAGCTCCCCTTCTTCTTCTGAGAGGAGGCCGACATTCTTACCGCACCAATATTAGATTCGCACAATAGAATCCCCAGAAGATTGTTTGTCTCATTCGCCGCAACAACGCGGCTAAATGCTGGGGAAATTATAAATTTGAATTGATGGAATTTCCTATTTTGTTCCAGTGCTAAGGACGGAATCGTATGGAAGTGTCACTCTCCAGATGTCTATGATCTCCAAGGACTTGAAGAAGCTAGGCTACGATAATCAGCCTATTAGTTATAAGAACTAGACTACCTACAGCTGTCACTAGATAAGTAATCTTTTGTAAGTGGCAAATATACAAAAACATTACTAAACCGGTTTTTATAATTATTACACGCTGTCCCGACATCGTTCTGGTTAAATGTATAGTCGAACGGCTAGATTTATTATATTGTTTTTTAATTTCTCGCAAAATTTTAATTTTTTGTTGGTATCTCGAGAGCGCTACTTCCTCGTTCTCCTACTAATATCTCCTACTGGTAGGAGCACCGGGACACCCATGTCCTGATGCTCCTACTGAACATTAAAACCACGGGGAATAATGTAATATTATAAATTTAATTCCTCCTGCTCCTATCACATAACATGTTGAACAGTCAACTACAAAATACTATAAGCAACTAATAAACAAATAATAACAACTTGTACCTAAACACTAAAGTTTTCCGTTTACTCCCACCTGTTCTGTTGAGTAGTTCTGTTGACAAAACTACTGGTAATTTCTCTGCATTCGTTCTGTGATAAAAAAAACTCGCGAGTTTTCGCGAGGTCCCTTTCGTGCAACTCAATGGCGCATTTCTGTTCAAATTGTGGGTCCCTGTGCTTTCTTTTTCAAACTATTTGGTCCTTTTTGCGCAACTCAATTTGCGAAAATCAATAAGGTATAAATTATAAAATATTGTAAAATTTTTTTGAAAATTCCAATTAAATTACAAAAAAAAAAAAAATTAGTTTGCAATTGTTTGCAGCAACCGGGATCTCAATTGCTTAAATTGTAAATACTAGTTGAAATTTAAAACTATTATTTAATTATAATTTTCTTTTTCAAATAAGTTAAATTAATAATTATATAAATAAGTAAATTCATAAAACATAAAATTTCCATGTCACAATGTTAGTTACCATACCTGCTCCTCCGAAACGGCTTTACCGATTCTTACCAAATTTTATATGCGTATTCAGTAGGTCTGAGAATCGGCTACTATCTATTTTTCATTTTGCAATAAAACGTTTGCTGGGGTCAGCTAGTAATAATATATAAATATTTAAATAAATAAACATAAATAAATATTTCCAGAATTGTATCCATTTGTTTTGTGGACAGAACTACTAGGACAAAACCAGGTGTTGTGTCAACAGAACTTACGCAACAGAACAGGCAGGACCGGTAAACGAAGATTTCAATATGAATAAGCCTATCTATGAATTGCCAGAAAATGACCCACAGTTATGTCACCATGTAGAAGTGATAGATATTTGCAAATTATTGTCATCGTTTTCTGGGAATACTGCCATTTCGTTAAGATTTTTATACACACGTTGTTTATAATATTGCCTGCCCTTAAACAGTAACACAGTTCCGCATTTTCTTTCAATAAATATCGGACTATTTTCTTCACCAACGCCATCCATTTTATATTTAATTGGCTAATATTCAAATTGATAAAATATACCCTTCGTCAATGAATAAAACAAAATTTTCCATTTTGAATTCATTTGTTTTTTAAAGAAAGTCTGTCACTATAAGAAAAAACAAAGGAGGTTTTATATCTAAACAGAAATCTACGTTCATAGTGAATTATCTCTTCACCTGTACTTGAATCAGAGTATGCCTATAAGGAAATCTATTTTAGTTATGTCTCGATGCTCCTACTTATCGTTTTACAATTTCCTTTTGCAGTAGGAGCACCAGGACATGGGTGTCCCGGTGCTCCTACCAGTAGGAGAATTTAGTAGGAGCACGAGAAAGAAGCGCTCGAGAGTGAATTTTTACTCATCTTTAAGCTACGTCGTAGCACGTCGTAGTAAGGCCTATAAAACCTTTAATAAGCTCTTGGAACTAGTTGACTAAATCTTTGATCGGACATTCTGTATCGAAATTTGGTATCTATGCAAGATTTAATAAAGGTGGATAAGTTTTATTGGATCTCGCCCACCGTGCCACTGAGTTACAATTGTAATTCTATCTTCAATTAATAAGTACAATTACTTTTTGTTACAATTGCTTAATTGTAAAATTTTTATAAAAATATGAAGCTAGTTTTATTTAGTTTTTTTTTGTATGGTGATTTTCCGCCGATGACAAGATGACAATCGACCGTGCTGTTTGAAAGTCATGAGTGGTGAAAATGGCGAAGAAGAACTGAATGGAAGCGCGTCACGTGCACATAACAAAATTACATGTTTTTTTTACCTTCAGAGAAGATAAAGTTTTATTCATATCGGCGCCCTACCATACCTTTTGATGTTCATCAGTGTTTTTATTTTAAATTTACTTTAACATAGCTTTGTAATGATACATGTGCATGGACACACAAGGGTCGTCGACCCAGCATTAGCTGCGACTGCCTGGAGCAGGCACAGCGCTGGTTTTCAGCGACGCCCGTCTGCTTAGCAAAGCACTCTAAACACTCAATTAATAACAATAATAAATAACTAAATCAAAGCTATAAACTTATTTGGTTCTTACAATTAAATGGTAAAAAAAACTATTGAGAAACATCTAGGTACATATATAAAATATGTATTTTTTAGTTAACAACAAAAATATATATGTACATAAATATGTATATATCAACCGAGTATTGAATATTATAAAAAATTCAAGGTTAACAAGCTGTTATGTTTATTTAGTTCTTATAATAAATTCTATACAAAACCAGAAAACGACCTTTAGAGAGTTATCAAATTGGTCTGCGCATTCAACAAATATTTTTTAAGGAAAATTTAAAAGAGGATAAACTATTACAATTTCTAACCGGTGGTGGCAGATTATTCCAACATTTCGTGGCAGCAGCGAAAACTGCCACGAAATGCGTAATCGTACAGCAAAGCGGATATGACGACTAGAAAAAAAAATGCTTTTCGTATAAGTAAATGGCTTCTGTCGTTTAATTATACCAAAAAGTAAAGTGGCGAAATGTAGGGTGCGGTGAGAAGTCATCTTTATAAGCCCATGAGAGTTGATAAAGGGTGCGTTATATGAGCTCGGCGTGGCACAGGAAAGCAAAAACGTACACAAGCATTCTGTACTCTCTGAATAAGTTTTATAGAGCAACCTAAAAGACATACACCAAAGACACACCACATTACTACATATCTTTTAAGAAAACAAAGGTTTGGAGTCGGAGGTTTTGTAAATTTTAAGTATTTATTTAAATTTCTATGAAATAGATATCTTCTGACCGTAACATAAGCTTAGACCTACCGACTAGACGTAACTATGCGGATCTTAAAGCAATGTTTTTTTTTTGCCACATAAATAGATTACAATACCCGACGTCCGTGTAATATTGAAAATAACGATTCAATAAGATTCTCAACCTTAAACAAAGCGAGTTAGTTGTCAAAAATTAACGTATAAGTTGTTAATTTTACATTTTTAACTAAATTACAACCGTGAAACAAGACTATTTCAAATGTCAACAAAGTTTATTGTTTAACAAACACCAACTTAAACTAATGTAAATATGAATTGATTTTACCAAGCTGTTTTGTTTGCGTTTATACTTATTCCAAATATTGATTTCTTAGACAAACTATAAAAAACTAATAAATAACTCAATATTGTAACTGACATACACGCCGTATGGTAGAATAACGTTGATTCGAATTGATTACATTATAATACCTATGTAACAGATACATGTATTTCAAGCATAAATATATACTTTATATATGAAATTATTGAAGTGTTGAATTACACAGAACCCTAATACCTATCAGAATACTAATAATGCCCTTGAAAAGGGTCATACATAATATAATTTCCAGAACCTTCACACAATGAAGAAATATCTCCACATTTAGAACATGCGGGCGATTTCTACCAAACATTATCAGTTATTCTAATTATAACGCGTCATTGGATATTGCTACATCTATACTAATAATAATAGGCTGAAGACTTTGTTTGATTGTTTGTTTGAAGACGCTCATCTCAGGATGTGGTCCGATATGAAATTTATTTCACAGATAGTCTGTTTATTGAGGAAGGCTATTTTATCGCGGGAAAATACATTGTTCCTGATGAAAATCCTTTAAACACGGACAGAGCCGTAGCGTGAAAAGTTAGCTCAATTATTATGATTTAAAACGGGTAACATACCATGATTTGACGGTTTTTGAGGTTTCCGTTGTTTCCGTGATCATGCTGGCGCTTGCAACAGCGTCGATATATCGGAAAACTCAAAAACCGTCAAATCATGGTATGTTACCCGTTTTAAATCATAATATTGTTAAAAACCATGATAATTTAAAAAGTTATAGCTCAATTATGTACTGTAGATAAACGATGAAGATATCAGTATCTTTCCCTCTTCTCATTACCATTGGAGCAATGAGCCGCGTATCATAAGCACCAATATTTACGTTCCCACTGCTGGGACAACGGGACTCCTCTTTTGACGAGAGAGATTAGACCCTTCATTCACCACGCTGACCAAGTGCGGATTGGTGAATGTCACATGTCCTTCAAACTCTTCAAAGTTCTCAGAACATGCCGGATTCCTCAAGATGTTTGCCTTCGCCGTCTTCACGTGTTATAAGCGCACATCAAATTTTAATGAAAAATCATTTTAAAACGGTTTTTGGTTAATTTGTCGTTATTTTTATTTTACGTTGTTTATGATCATGTGAGTGACACCATCTGGTATTCCCCTTGAGTGGCTGGTTTGTATGCAGAAGGGGTTACCTATCAGTGACGCGTACCTGCTGTTCTTATTAAAAAAAACTATTTTAAAATTATTAATTAATTACTAAACTTATTATTAAGTCTACGGCGCTTGTTCGGGACAATAACAGCTACACATTTTTTCGTCATATAAATCATATTTTTTAAAAGCGACCTCTGGCAAGATGGTCTGACGAATTCAGAAAATACCTCGATATTATATTATAATCTTAATAATATAACATATAAATCTAAATTTAAAATTTAAGAAAAACCCCCGATTTCAATGCTTTAATTTCCCCATTTTTGGTCGGGGGTTAATTAGTCGTTGACTGGACAAAAGTTGCTGACCGCAAACATTGAAAAGATCTGGAGGAGGCCTTTACCCGAGAGGGGTCCTAACTATGGACGAAAATAGAACAATATTCAATCGCAATTATTATCAAAAAAGTTAATGAATGCATTTTTAAAATACTAGACTTTTTAAGCTGACATTGTAATATAAATTAATGAATAATGTATGAATGTAATATCCACGATTGACTTGTATATCTTTTAAAGTTACGGAATAAATAGGCTTTTTTATTTTTATTTTATTTTATTTATATTGTCGACAAAGATACCAAGTTTGTATATTACCAGAAATACAAGCTTAGAGCTTAACCACGGGGCTAGATGTTGTTGTAGTTGTGTGGATTGCCTATACTACACACTTATCACGATAAAAACATTGAGGTATCTTATTATCTATCTACAATTTCTGGTTTCGGGTCTGGGTGTTTCTATGTATCATTATGTGTATTTAACAAAAAAAAAATATGTACATAATATGTAGATAAATTTTGCTTAGTTTGGGGTTAGGTGATGCTGTGTGATTACTGTGATTAGTCCGGAATTATTTATTTATTTTTATCATATATACATTTCTTACTTATTATAAATAGTCCGGTCAATATAGACAATTGAAATAAAGAAAATTACGACAGAGCCATATCTCCGTAGAGACCTTAGGTTTGCCATAAAAAATAAATTGACAAAAGTCCCAATCGGTCCCATGTGAGCTAAGGGAGTTATTCGGGCCCAAATGTCAAAATTTTGTTTTTTTTGGATCTTTCTCGATAACGGTAAGTTTTATCCTTAGGACCTTCCTGATTCCATCTATTTATATGCTATTTCATATATGCGTCACATAAATTCTAGAGCACATGATTTGATGTCACACGCCTCGTCACCGAAGTGACAACCGATGGTTTTCCGACAAGGAAGGAGCAAGGTCCTACGTGCCGTATTGTACACCGACAGGTATTCCCGTACAAAACACGGCGAGGACACTAGCTTCACGAAAAAATCGAGTTTGAAGGAAAATCTATCGCTTTGTTGGTTTATGATATGATAAGCAAAGGTTTTTGTGATTAGGCGAATAATTGTTTGACATTAAATTGTGTTTACCTTACCTATTTAGGCAGGTTTTCTGATTAATTAAATAAATAAATAAATATTTCCGGACAACTCACACAGCCATCACCTAACCCCAAACTAAGCAGAGCTTGTACTATGGGTGTTAGGTGACTGATATACTACATAGATACATTTTTTTTGTAAATACATACATAAGATACATTGAAAACACCCAGACCCGAAACCAGAAATTGTAGATCGTACAAATCTGATCCCCCGGCGGGAATCGAACCCGCAACCTCCTGCGCCTCAGGCGGACGTTTGCCCACCGAGCCACAGAGGTCACCAATTATGAAAAGTATTTATTAAAATAATGGTTTTGTGGGAATTCATTTGGTAGAAGAGTGTAGTGAGAATTATATTTTAAGTGTTTATCTAAGATCTTATCTTGACTGACTGATTGAGGCAGACGACTGCCTCAATCAGCGATGACCGATGAAATATATCAACGAGAAGGAACTTAGCCTTACCACAGATTAAACATATCTAATAATATACCTTACTTAGAAGTATAATATACCTTACTTAGATGTATGATATATCTTACTTAGAAGTATAATATACCTTACTTAGAAGTATAATATACCTTACTTAGAAGTATAATATACCTTACTTAGAAGTATAATATACCTTACTTAGAAGTAAGTTGGCGAGCAGTGAGTCGCAAGTGAGTACTCACTGGCCGAGAATATATAATATTTAGTATTTTCTAGCGACAGACAAGTGAAGCGAGTAGCAAATAGTGGAAATGTACTCGTAACTACGGGGAAATAGCGGAGATATCGATACTTTAAAAACACCCATAAGAATTATACACTTTGTTTTCACTTATTTTTATTATGCTTTATAAGCCTTCATTTGACCACAATCCCACCTGATGTAAAGTGACGATGTGGTCTAAGATGGGGCATGAGGACCTAGAAGATAGAAGGCTTCTCCAGACCACATTACGAAACACGAAAAAATCGTTTCACACACTGGCTCAGCCCGGAGTTATAAACTTGATGTAAGCCTACTACAATAAAATTCAGTTACATATTTCGGCTTAATATTATACCTCTACTATAAAACATATTTAATTCAAATCAGTCCAGCCTTTAAGAAGTGATAATAACGGTCAAATCCACCGAAACAGCATAACACCTAACAGACAAATAGTTACTGAACCCTTTTCACAAGTTTACTTAATTCTACGCGAAGCTCAACCTTTTTAACGTTTAGGGATATGCCTATAAAGAATTTGTATTTTATTTTTGACGTTTGTAAGATTTGGATAATCAAACAATTTTCAAAAAATTAATGATGAATCGTGTTACATATTTACTTATCAATCACAAATCAATTTTTGTATGAAATTTTGCTATAGGTATAGTTTGTTACCGCAAAAAATAATAAAACAGGGAAAGCCACGAGGCAGAGAAGTAGCATTTTATATATCTTTAATTAATAATGATCTATTCTATAATTATTAATTTATAATTTTATAGTCAGACAGTTGGAATATAAGTCTGTTAAATCTATTAGATATGCATATCAACTTCGTATCTATTGGTCATGTCCATATCTAATTATTTTGTCTAATTTTCTGACAGTAAAGTCTATTTGTACAAAACTGGGTAAGATTCCTTTTAAAAATAGGCTTGTTTCAAATACTTCACGGTAATTAAATATTATGGAGAGTTTAACCTCGGAATTAAAAATGGTTATCTCTGTGTAGAATTAAGTACAATGTCAAATTTGTAAGACCATGTTGTAAATACTGTTTAAATAGAACATACCTTCACGATATTAGGCATAAAGGAGTATTAAGCTATAACTAGTAGGTAATTGCATATCTAGGAGACAGAGCAGAAAATACTCTAGGATATGTCACAATGACAATCAAAAGCAACATTTAAATCATAAACAGGTACAAACATCATAATAACTTAAAACCAACTAATACACGGAGATTAAAAAATAATAAAAACTTTTAACTCAGTCACTGTTCCATAATTTAAAATAGTGTGATCATAAAATAACATAAATATAGAAAATATAAACATAAATAGCATAAACATAGACAGATACTTGCCTATGCAGAGAGCGATCAATCTAGGAAAAAGGTTCCTTCAGTTATCACTCTCTGCACAAGAGACCTCCATAGTGGAGAGTAAATGTCATCATTAAGCACCTTTCCTCAAAAACTTAACAAAAACAACCAAATCACAAAAGGTAAAATATAACGTAAAATAAAACACGTGAGATTCGAACCCCTCGACCAAATTCGGTATAAAATTAGACGCGTTTTCAATATTACTCGAAAAGTACTTTTCCGATTGTTATAAAATTTACAGTTCTGAGGTAACAAACACAAAACAGCAAATATACATACATGACCAATAGAATATGTTGGGCTTGCCTACTACCGCTTTCAAGAGTTTATGCGCGCTTTGTCTGTGACGCGTTCGAGAAAACATAACTTCTACTCAGTCCTTTCCATTGGTCTCTGCAAGTCAGGGTCCCCTTAGCTTTTTCATTAGGCCTACAGTGAACAGTGAACATAGATGAGATGAAATGGTCATATCGTCTTTCGTTGTCCATCTTGTTGGCTGACAAAGTCCATTTTAAACCCATTTCATTTTAATACCAAATAAAAAAAAATTAGGTTTTACAAAATATTATTACAAAAGTATTTACAAAAGTATTATTTTATATTCTATTCTTAATGTAGGTATTACAAAATTCGCCCACATTTGCTACGATTGAAATGATAAGGTTATGAATATTATATAATATGATTGGTATTAAAATCAATTGTACCTATGTCACTCATGTTATAACCTGACGTGCGATCTCGCAATGGGCAAAACCAAACACTAGTTATGCAGGAAAATTACAACTTTCTTGCATATCCTTCGGAGAATGTAATTTGTACGGAGTGTCAAAATGTCCATGCCAATCATCATCATCACTCTATTAACGTTCCTACTGCTCTGACACAGGGACTTCTCTCTTGACGAGAGAGATTAGGCCTTAATTTACCACGCTGTCCAGGTGGGGATCGGTGAATGTCACATGTCCTTAAAACTCTTTAAAGTTCTCAGAACATGCCGATTTCCTCACGATGTCTGCCTTCACCGCTAAAGCACGTGTTTTAAAGCGCACATACATTTTTCAAGAAGAAACATCCAGAGGTGCGTGCCGGGTTTTGAACCCACGCCCTTCGGAATAAAAGTCGAGTGTGCTCCCACTTAGCCAACACGATAACACTGAAATAATGGGCAAATAGTTACAATTCCAGATGTCATATTGTCTAATTTTCAAACGAACAAATTGTACAACAACTTATTTCATCAAAGTCCAGTGGTCGAAATTCAACTATTATGAAGTGTCAAAATGTCTTATGGCCTATCTAAGCAAATTAAGTTAAAGGACATTCGGAGACTATACATCTTTGAGCGGTCGAGGAATCATCATGCATAATCTATAGTTCGTGCTGCCCGAAGATCTTATTAAGATGGACATTCTGACACTGAGTACACTGTTATACCCGAAGCCGAATGTATAACGTACCAAAACGGTGTATTGTTGCAAATATGTCATCTTTGAAAAGAGCTCATTATCCTATGCTGAAACTTCTACAAAACTGTACCTAAGAATTTAAGAAGTGAGGTTATCACTTATTTTTAATTAAGGTTTTTGTGATGTTTTTTTTAAGTGTGTTTTTAAAGTACTTTTTCCTTTGTAAGGATTTTGGTGTTGGATTTTTTAAGCTAATTGGCTCAATAAAAATAGAATTGAAAAATCTATTACCTACACACACCATTGAACATAAAATAATGAAAAGTAAGTTAACACTAAAACCTAGAATTATAGTGAATTAGTAGATATTAACTAAAAATTGGTCCAAATTAAATTTTACTCGTCAAATTGACAACCTCTTATGTTTTGAAGCAATTTTTAGAGAACTTGATGGTAATGTGACAAACACTCAGATCGTCTAACTGCATAATCAGAATACGTCTAGATTTTTAGAATTTTATTATAGGTTTTATTTAAAAACTATCTAAAGGAAAGGAAGAATGTTTTTTCTTTAGGTATTGGAAAACACATTGTACGTTAAAAAAAATGTGCAATATTTTGGATAGTTAAATGATAGCGTATGTAATAAAGTCGTCTAATTAACCTGGAAAAACTATGTTTATCTGCAATTGTTAGTGCAGACAGTATTAAAGACATGTTTTATTTAAACTTATACAAATACCTACAAACATAACATTAGAGGTTAGGATATACATATAATAAAAATATATTTTCACAATTTATGATTTTTGTTTATTGGGAAGGCACTAGCGACGAATCGCTCCGAAGATACTCTTTGCAGGTGTGCACAGTATACATAGGTATCATCATCACCCTATTAACGTTCCCACTGCTGGGTCACAGGGACTTCTCTCTTGACGAGAGAGATTAGGCCTTAATTCACCACGCTGGCCAAGTGCGGGTTGGTGAATGTCACATGCCCTTCATACTCTTTAAAGTTCTCAGAACATGCCGGTTTCCTCACGATGTTTGCCTTCACCGTTAAAGCACGTGTTTAAAGCGCACATAAATTTCTCAAGAAGAAAAATCCAGAGGTGCGAGCCGGGGTTTGAACCCACGACCTTCGGAATGAAAGTCGAGTGTCCTCCGACTCAGCCAACACGGCTTTTTAACATACATAGGTATAAATCTTTCTTTTCAATCACTCTTTAAATTACTATTATTGAGTACTGTGTTATAATTCGTTGAGTAACTTAAAACACATTTTTTTTTTAAACTTAAAACACATCAGCGTAAGAGGATATTCTTACCCGACTGCCATAGGCGGAGGAAATAAATGATTTAAAAAAAATATGCAGAAAAACATGAAGATGCGTAACCTTCTCACGCAGAATTAGGAAGGACAGGAGGGTATTGTGTTTAGAGTGTATGTAAGTATGTATATCTGTTTATTTGTAGCCGCAAATGTTTGATGGATTTTAATGTATGAGGGATTGTTAGATTAGTCTTGATCACGTGACTGGCATAGATTTTTATCCCGAAAGACTTTCCGGATACAGTCGCAGTTAATATTATGTCTTCAATGTCAGTATACACGTCAGATCTTTAAATTTATGTATTCAGCCTGCAAGCAGGAGTGCAAATATAAAGTATAATTTATATTCAACTTGTCAGTGTAAACATTTTAGGTATATTTTTCATAATTATTAAAATATTGATTAGCATTGATATAGAGGTAGAAACATTTGCTTACAACAATTAATAAAATGTATTTAAAATAAAACAACAATGCACTTTGTATATTATTCTATGGAAATAGAAACCAGCCTTTATACATATTGACATTCATGGCCTCTGAAAATAACCATAATAGAACAAAACTTAGTTAATTGCTTCTCGTTACTTCCCCCGCGAATATTAAAAATGTTATGTTATTTTCATATCTATTAAATAACTCAGATGTTCCCTTTTGCTTGGCAGATAGCCATATTATTTTATGTTTAATACTTAATTTCTTTATACTTTAAATAGATTAAAATATAGCTACACTTGATTATTATATATAATCGATTCATAATTTTACACAGAAATAAATGAATTTGGAATTCCACTTATCAATATTTTATTTCAATATATTTCTATGAATATTATTCTTGGTTTGTTCCGCTTTCGTCTTTCTAAAGATCGACCAACATAAAAAAAATCCGGAAAGAAATTTATGTAGGTAAAATTTTGCTAGATTTGTATAGCTAGCGCAATTCATCTAAGCTTGACTTTAATATTAAATAGGCAAGTCTCAGGTCAGTAAATAATAAATACAAGTACGCTTTATACGTGTTTTTTTTTATCTTTTTTTTTAGGGCTTCATTTGATGGCCGGATGCACCCCGAAATGTGGGCTCTTGATGCAACAGCGTGGAGCCCGGAAGAACTTCGCAAACGGCCACGAAAGGGCTGACAAGACGATCCTCTGAACTTCTGGGAAGCTCTAGGTAGAGACTGTTAAATTGGGGGATCCCTTTGCCCAGTAGATAGGCTAATAAAACGCGTTTTCAAATTGTATTTGTAACTTTTTGTTTCAGTTTAATTCTGAGGGGCAGAATATTGACACGACTTTAATGTGACAACTAAACATTTGAATTTACTTTGAGGGATTCATGTGGACCGTTTATTATGAGTTAATACAAAAAAACATATATAAAAATAAGTAATTAGTGATTTTTAGTAAAAAAAGCTTCTTAATATCGACTATCATGAATGCATTGCACTTGCATGCATAATAAAATAAAACAACATCCATAAAGAGCTGAAATTTGGATAAAGGGCAAGAGAGGTGTTTCTTCTCTACCTTTCACGTGCGTTTCGCCGTGCTTAGCCGACAGGACCGACTATTTTAAATCGTAAAAAAAATTAAAAAATATATTATGCTACATTTTTGTTGCATATGTAAGACAAAAATATATAAGTGCTGTTATTAGTTCTAATAAAACTAGATCTTATTAATGGTTCACCACACATTTCCATTCGCGTTAAATATTTAAATCCTTAAAATTCGCAAACTTGATGTATTATTATCACATATCTTGCGAATGTAGTTGTAGAGTTAATACTTATCTAGTGGAAATTGTGTGATAGCAAATATGGCCAATCATAAAATAATAGTAATCGACATCTCGTACCAACTTTTCACTTATAGATAAATTATACGATAATATTTCTTTGTTTTATTTAGATGAATGACAGAATATAAATGTAGTTTATAAGTTCTTATGAGACCCGCTCTGGTCGGATTCTAAAATACCCATAATTGTGCCCCTCAAATTCTCGGACTATACCTCTAGAAATATAAAAAAGGAAAGCTTATCATAAAATATTATAATCTTATGTTGCTGTTTTATGATGTAATTCCATAGTAATCATTTAAATAAATAATCTCATACTAGTTACACTAATTAAACTCATTAACACTAATCAGTATTCGTTTTATTCTACTGAAACCAATTTAATAACTTGGACAATTATAAAAATAAGGTAAAAACGGGATTAAAGCTATATTTATGTATTTAAATATTTATTTGATGGAAAGTCTTTGGAATAAACTCCCACAGAACCACCAAATCAATTTTATATAAAAAAAAATTGGTCATGTCCCGTGATTTATCGGAAAAAATGGATAATGATAAATTCAAAAGTTACTTTTCTTCGTTTTGTTTGCTACGAACATTAATATCACGTGATTTATGTTATTAACCCACTTCAAAAAAGGAGGAGGTTCTCAATTGGACTAAATGTCTTTTTTTTGTATGTTGAGAACCAATTTTGAGAATTCTTGTTTTATGCTTGCTGGTGGTCCCATTTCGCCATATCAAAATCTGATGATGGGATCTCAGAGAAATCGAGAGCAACCCTGGAGTTTACGAATGTGTGAAATGAATAAAAATATGAATGTTTTTAAATAAATGTTGAATTTGTTAGTACATAATTATTTATTTATATATTATGTTATATTTTAGGGATGAATATCATGGGACGAAAATAATGTTAGATATGTGTGTTGATGGATATGTGGGAAGAGGTAGACCAAAGAAAAGATGGATGCACTGTGTGAAGGATGACATGTGTAAGAAAGGAGTGAGTGTTGAGATGACGAGTGACAGAGGAAAATGGAAGGAGAAAACATGTTGTGCCGACCCCACGTAATGTGGGATAAGGGCAAGAGAATGATGATGATAATTATTTATTTATATATTTTTAATTTAATTCCCAGTCGTGAACAAACAAACAGTCCGCTGAATTTAACAGTAGCAGAGGGTGCGCGCACCTGAGCTGCATAAAGAGCGCGTGCGCAGCCTGCGCTACAGTTGTGCTTCACGCTCGCGCAGTGCAGACGTGCCTGCCGTGCCCTTCACACCTGTGTTTGATACGACTAGTGCCATCTTTACTCTCGAGGGAATCTGGATGTTTGGAGATATTAAGGTTAGTTCTTTTTTTAATTTAATTATTATTTTTATATATACTTAAACAGACTTTGTTAATGATACAGATATTAATGGTATCGTTATTTATAAGCGTTGTTATTATTTTATGTTAATATAAAAGTAAACTTATACAAAATTATTTATTGTTATAATAAATACGTTTGTTATCTACAGTTTTAAACCTATTTATAAATATATTTTTTTAATAAATAAATAATTCTATACTCATTTATACGGTATTTGATCATTGTCCAATACTTTGTATATAAACTTGTACTCGTTTAAATTCGATTTTGAATATTTTCCTTTTGAAAAGATATAGGCAGCATAGGTAGTTAAAATTAAATTCAAAAATGATATAACCTAAGAGAATGATTTTTGACTAATTTTATCCACATTTTAGGCAATTGACGATATCTGAGATTAAAATAGTAAAGATGTCATTGTCACGTAAAGTTTATTTTTGTTTGAATATTTTTATTTCTTAAGGCTTAATTGTTAAGGTTGCACTTGTTGTTTTTATAGAGGGACAATTATATACGAAGGTAACAGGTAAACAAAAAAAAAACAGGTTTTGCATCAATTTATTTGTGGATTTGATACTTGGTTGATTTGACAGCTAGAATGATCAGTATAATTTTTTTTAATACTTCAAGCGAATTAGATTCGTATTGCCTACATGGTGCGACTACTTTAGCGGGGTCTACGGCGAATATTCGTGTCAACGCGATATGTGTGACCGGGTACATCGTTGTAACGCGAAGTATTCGGGTGAAGACGATGTTTGTAGAGGGCGTGGCTACAATTACGTCACTTCAGAATCTTGTAGCGAGAAAAGCAACACGAATCTTCGCCCGCTGGTGTAGCCGCACCATCAACTGAAGTCATCACTAAAGTATTGATGACTTCAGTTGATGGCCAAAAACGGAAGGTTGCAGGTTAGATTCCCATGAAAATGCAATAATAACCGCTGATGATAATTGAATGTTTTTTTGAAATATGTAACTATCCGAAAACACAAGGTAAGACGTACATATTTCACTAGCTATATATTTATAACGTTCTATACCAAAATAAAAAAATAAATATGGTTAAGATAGTTATAATTGGAGTGTACTCTGTAAAATAACTATTTATTTATTTATTAAGAAAGGACACCCAACGCAAGTTAACACAAAATACAGACATAAAATAAACATGACTAAAAGGATTAAATGCGATGTGTTCTCGTAATAACAGGGCATCACATCGAGTACAATATAAAAAATGTCAACAGACAGTTAAAATAACATTAGCACAAAATGAAATAATATATTTACTGAATTAAATATGCTATTCTATTTCAAATCAAGAAGGACCTTCATCCAGAGCCTTATCACCAAAGTATTATCAGTTATCTCGGACCATGCGATCTCAGAATTAAGAAACTGATATTAAAATCTGAGAAAAACAACATTGTTATCGCAAAAGTATAAAGTTTGAAATGTTAATCGTTTTATCTTATTTTGCTGGTGGATAGGTATAAGGTAGAACCTTCTATCGTAAGTAGGTAAGAAGCAGAATGCCTTAGTATTTATTTTATTTGCAACTCACGAAACGTGAAGCGTAACAGTTGGCCCATCATCATCATTATCATCCTGCCCTTATCCCACACTCTGTGGGGTCGGTACAACATGTGTTTTTCTTCCATTTCCCTCTATCACCCGACATCTCAACACTCACTACTTTCTTACACATATCTTCTTTCACACACCACGCCCACGCAGCGTAAAAAATCGAAATTTATACCGGTTTGGTACGTTACCCGTTTTATGTCATAATATTGTTAAAACCATGATAATATAAAAAGTTATGAGTATTTTGCTGTTTGATATCTGAGCATAAAAGCTTTTTATTATTTAAAGTAAATTTGAATGCGCTAAGTCTGTTATTCCAAAACATAAAATCTTTTTAACCCCCGACCAAAAAAGAGGGGTGTTATAAGTTTGACGTGTCTGTCTGTCTGTCTGTGTCACCATAGCTCCCGAACGGATGGAGCGATTTCAATTTAGTTTTTTTTGTATGAAAGGTGAGTTTTGCGCGAGTGTTCTTAGACATGTTTCATGAAAATCGGTTGGGCCGTTTAAAAGTTATGGGGGTGAGAGTGGGGAAGCAAAACCGAAAATCTGCAAATATACTAGTGTGGGGTATCAAGTGAAAACGCATCGCGTCCACATTACATAATATTATGTTGTTTTACATTTAAGGAAATTAAGGCATTGGAATCGGGGGTTTTTCTTAAATTTTAAATTTAGATTTATTACTTCTTAAACTTATTTTAGGTAGCTCTATAGTGCTTAGTTTGTCAAACGCAATTTTTTGATTTGTACCTCTGACTTTATATATGCTGCTATTCTACCTCAAAAAAGTTCCTTGTTCTGAGTTTTCACCCACAGATTATGTTAAAGAGTTTCTTAGTATTAGGTTCACTGACCTGATGTCTGATTAATATAAATTTTGTCAAGGTAAATTTGACATTCTTGCCGATTTCGTATAAGCTGCAATGTTGCATTTAAACGGCTCAAAGCCCTTTATTTTGTAATTTTGAAATAAATTAATCTAAATTTAAAATTTAAGAATAACCGCCGATTCCAAGGAAATTAAGGCATAATTTCCTTAAAATTAAACACCATATTTTGTAATGTGCACGCGATGCGCTTTCATCTGATACTCGAGTATATTTGCAGCTTTTCGGTTTTCCTTCCCCTCTCTCACCCCCATAATTTTTAAACGGCACTACCGATTTTCATGAAACATGTCTAAGAAAGTCTGGGCATCTTACCTCCCGAACGGACGCAGCGATTTCAATGTAGGTTTTTTGTGTAATAGGTGAGTTTTGCACGAGTGTGATATGTTTGATGAAAATCGGTTGACCCGTTTAAAAGTTATTAGGGGTTTCCCATTTCCAACTTATTAAATAAATCAGTAAACTCACTTAAATTGTAAATTCTCTAAAGTCTCGTATTCACTGTCAAAATGGACATTATCTGACCCAAAAGGTTGGCTTTCAAATCTCAAGACAGAGTATGGCGTTCCAACTAAACAACTGAACATCTAACGCGGTAGGCATCAAATACCATGTCCGACAGTAGCATGAGGATATACATTTAAAAATTAAACCCCCGCTCGTTTGTGTCTTTATGTTCAGGATAAACTCCAAAACAATTGAATTGAAAATGATCCATTGTGCGTTTTCCTACCGTAGATAGAGTTTATATTCAAGAGAAAGGTTTCGCATCCGAGCAAAGCTAGTAATATGTAGTTAGTAATTTATCAATGAATTATGGCAAAATGGGATTATATGAAATCTCATTGAATTATTAATAACGTTCCCGATTTATACTTACTTTTGGTCAATTTTGTTACTAACTGGGAAATGTATGAAAGATACTTTTTTAACTTCATTTTATTATTTTGTACGGCTTAGCCTATTACACAGTCAGTTAAGAACTAGATAAGCAACATTATTACAAAATATTCTTAAATCGTAAATTAAATTCATTAAAATAAAGTTACAGTAATAAAAAACAATAATTTCTAATCAAAAGCTTATGGTAGATACATGTCACTTGATATACCTAAAGAGCCAAATATATACACATAAACGTATTGTAACCATGTTCAAAAACAACAATGAGCGAACATA
Source organism: Gymnoscelis rufifasciata (assembly GCA_929108375.1). NCBI lineage: Eukaryota > Metazoa > Arthropoda > Insecta > Lepidoptera > Geometridae > Gymnoscelis > Gymnoscelis rufifasciata. The sequence continues at coordinate 14,376,467 of OV815311.1, forward strand.
GATAAAAATATCCAAGTATTCAAAATTCGCGTAGCTATGAACGTATTTTTCCAGTACTAAAGTAATTAAAATCATCTAAATTCCACCCAAATCAGTGTTACGGATAAACCATGCAAATTTATAATAATTGCTGATACCTACGAGTACAAGTAATATGAATACATTTTGTATGAAACTAGTTTCAAGATTACCTACATACCACGTGTATAGTTAACTTCCAATATACATACATGTTAACAACTTGTTTGTAAGGCCCTATGAAGTGTTATTTTCAGTTTCAGCTCCAAACTAAAATAATAAAAAATGTTTGATGGTAGTTGTTATTGTAACGATAACCATTAAGTTAAACCGTAAAATTAAAGATAAAAGTCATTTTATTAGTGATCTTTATTTTATTTTTTTTTTATTTAGGTTAGGAAATGAACTGTTATTTTCAAAGGTACCGAATGGTTTTGGTTACCAGGAAGAAGGGAGATTAAGCCTTTTTTAGGTCTGTGGCCTCATCGGATGAAGCGCTTTGTTTTATTTTTATCAAAGGAGAGTTTCGCACGAGTGATCTTAGACATGTTTGATGAAACATCTTTGAAGTTCAAAGTTATGAGGGGTTAGTGGGGAGAAAAAAACAAAAATCTACAAATATACTAAAATGGGGTCACAGATGAAAGCGCATCACATGTAGATTATAAAATAGTATGACTTTTACGGGAACTAAGGTTTTGGAAACGGGGGTTTTGTTAAATTTTAAATTTAATTTATTGCTTGTAAATTGAACTTGAATCAGATTAGAGTTTGTAACTTTGATTCATTAAAATTTCCATTTCTATTAAAACTGGTTGATCAAGTTTGATCCTTAGCGTTTTGCGAAATTTTATGGTTTTAACTTTCTACAAAAAATAAATACTAATGAGACGCAATTAAAACATAAAAGTCGGATATCGGCTGTCAGGATAATTAATTATATTTTTTTATTTTATACAGACATTCGACAGAACTCGTTTATCTAAATATGGCCATTTGTCATCAAATATTAAAATAAATATATATATTTAATTATATATTAACAGGTTTTTATATAATTTACGACACTGAATATTTCAACACTATTATTTTTTGTCCACCTTTAAGTTCTCAGAAATATATTGCTTACAGTATTGTCTGTGCAGTGTGTATTGAATATTATTCAATATTGTGTATTGAATTTAAATTTACTTATTCTCATTCCATTAAATTCTAACGTTGCTTTGGCTCTGTGGTCGAAGGTTTTAAACAACGCGTTGTGTAAAACCTTCGACCACAGAGCCAAATAGACGCCTCATCCAATACGAACACTTTCAGATAACAAGTCTGACTAATACATAATGTCTGAGACATCAACTTCGGTATTTCTTTCAGTACCGACCAGTATAGTGACCTGTTAACATGTCGTATGTGCTTTTTAAAGAAAATTTCGAACAGGCCTCCAACCCCGCCCTCCTGAGGGAACATTCAATTGTAGAGTGTGTGGCCGTGCGATCCTTTCTTGTATTGGTCTTTACAGCCACGAACGCAAGTGCCGTCGCGATGCTACTTAAATCATCTGTAGATAGATAGATAGTTATAGTGTTTATTTGTACTCCAATCACACACATACAATAATCGGGCAAAAACAAAAAAGGATACAATATTAACTTAAAATTAATTAAAAGTTAACATGATTATAGCATGTGTGCGTTGCAGTAAAACACAACGGCCACAGCTCAGCGTAAGGTTGCTCATGGAGCAAACACTGATTTTCAGCTGTCACCTTATGAGTTCGCAAGCTGAACGAGATGCCGTAAAGTTTTTTTTTTTTGCTGTAAAATTTACACAATTTCCTAGTTAATCTATCTGTATTATATTATTATTATAGAATATTTACTTAGGGCTAAAGTTCCACTGGTCCCTCAAAATCCGAAGAATCCTTTTTAATTTTAGAAAAGTGTCAACTAGTATACTACAATATATGTATGTTTCCAAAAGATCTCAAAGTTAAATAAATTACATATTATGTATGAGACCTAGGACTTACTACTACCTCTAGTACAGTGTGCCCTAACTGAGAGCCTCCATGCAGAGGTGATTTGTATGCAGAATGGGTTACCAGTTAGCAGCGCATACTGTAGTGTACATACGGATTCTTCATGCTCACGATATTTTCAGGATGCTTGTTTTGTCAACATGATAAATTCTCGTTTAGCATGTTTTTTTAATAATTTATTTTTTTAAACAGGCTTCTGTGAACAAGTCACACTTTTATATATACCAGTTGTTTATCATGTTAGCATTAAAATTTTGAATATATATCTGATTAGACACGTACTCGATGGCAATACAATACATTATTATAAAATACGTTAAAATCCTTTAATAGTAATTAATTTCGATAAGCTTTATCGGTGTTTACCAATTAGCTAATGATGCCCATTTTTTTATAATGATGTCTATTGACGCAATACTCGACTTACCTACACATACGAAAGAAGAAAGAAGAAAAAAGTTATATAGATTAGGCGGCTATTAGGGTTTGAAGTCGAATTGTCATCATCAGCACCCTATTAACGTTCCCACTGCTGGGACACAGGGACTTCTCTCTTGACGAGAGAGGTTAGGCCTTAATTCACGACGCGAATGGCCAAGTGCGGGTTGGTGAATGTCACATGTCTTTCAAACTCTTCAAAGTACTCAGAACATGCCGGTTTCTTCCCGATTTTTGCCTTCACGTTTGTGTTAAAGCACGTGTTTAAAGCGCACATAGAAAACTCCAGGGGTTCGCTGCGAGGTTTGAACCCACGACCTTCGGAATAAAAGTTGAGTGTGCTTCCAACACGAGTTACGTCTTAAGTCACGGCTTAAGTCGAAATGTAATACACTGTATTTTCTATGGGAAAGTCACGAGAATATGATTCGGTGTCGTGTGTAGGTACTTGCACCTTATCACAATGTTGTATTAATATATCAATATTCCATAGGTAAATGGATTGATATAAAGTGTAAACAAAGCAATGTAACTACAGATGTTAAAAATAGCAAAAATGTATTGTCATTTACTACATAGGTAAGTTATTTCTATACAAGACATTGTACTCATTAGGTGGAACAATAGAAGCCAATATTTTTCATTTTTACATTTCTGATATCGAAAAGTTATTTGTCTACTATCGAACAGTTTATAATTTAACATTGCAGTACAGAATAGTTTTTCTTGTGATCAACAATAAGTTGTTGATTTAGTTATTGTTAAATTGAAAACGACCATCGTAAACTACTCTAATCCCTACTAATATCTATACTTGTATTTTCTATAAACTATATAACTATATATATATATATATATATATATATATATCTATAGCCTATAGCCTCCCGCGGTAAAAAGACTAATAAACAATAAAATATATTTTTAATCGTATTTTGTATAAACGCGTTCAAACAAACAAATATTGATTTATTAATTTATTAAATAGGAAAAAAACAATAAATAACATAAATAAATATTTCCAGACAATTCACACAACAACATCTAGCCCCGTGGTAAACTCAAAGCTTGTGTTTCGGGTACTAGATATCTGATATACTTAATATAACAGGCACACCTAAACAGATATTATTATTACACCCAACTAAGGATATTCAATATTCAACATCTTCAGCCTTAAAATATTAGTATAGACGATTGTCCTTTTTTGTCTGTCTATCAGTGACCTCACCACTGAATAGATAGCACAGCGACAATATACGATAAACTTATTTCCTATTTATCTATAAGTACATTATGTTCAATTTATTTGTGTTTTTATGCATTTTTAACGTTTCTAAGAAATGTACAATCAAACAATGGAAATAAATGATTTTGAATCTTGAATATTAGATTTGGCTGAAATATGAAAGATAATTATTAGCTGTACGAGAAAATTATAAGGTTACTCTGAATACAATATTATTCCCACAGAAAAACCATTTGCTAAAAACTATAGTTAGTACGTATATTAACTTTGAATACCCATACGATATGGGATTCCAAATATTCTAAATTTTTGTAGAAAAACATAAGACGAAGCAACGTAGCTTACTAGCCTAGAAGTAGTTTATCACTTTGTAAAAACATATAGGATTCCAATGTTTCTCCTAGGTCTGGGTGTTTACTGTGTATGATAAAAATATCTTTATATATCTGTTAATTATACTTCGAGAAAAGGATGGTACGGCCGTGCCGCTTTTTTGCTCGACTTGGTGGGGGCACTGCCGTCCCCCCAGATTAAGTATATCAGATGCCTTGTACCCGTAACACAAGCTTATAGCTTTACCACGGGGCTAGATGTTGTTGTGTGGATTGTCTGGATTTTAATTTTTTATTTTTTTATATGTGTGCCCACTTTGAAGAACACCGAAGAAGTAATAATAATAATAATCATTATAAACGTTCCCCTTGGTTACTGAATGATTCAATTAAATTTCTTGTAATTGGACTCGCTTGAAGCGCCAGTTGGCCATTTTCAAGGTAAATAAAATTAAAAAGTGAAAAAGATGTTAATTTGTACTAGATGTCCATCCAAAGGTTGCCTGGAAGAGATATCATCGCTTTTAGTGATAAGGCTGCCATAAAATAAAATAAATAAAATTGTCTCACTTTTTGCTATGCACAATTCTTTGTAATATGTATGTTGTTGGTGTTTTATAAAGAATATTTTATTGTATTATATTACTCAGTTGAACGCCATTTCCACGTGTTAGAGTCTACTTGATTTATTTAAAGCGTTTTTATGTGACAATAGATCAATTTTCCGGTAGGTAACTCTATAGATACCACAGATTTTAAAATGGCCATGACACAACTTGACGGCAAAAAAATATGGTAATTATTATGGTAACTTTAAAATATATATACGTATATTTCGGTACAGTCAGTGTCAAGAGTAGTCAAAATAATCTGTAAATTAATTTAATCAAATTAATAAATGCAGTTGCAATTCTCATAATACATATTGATATTTTGACCACTCTGGGCGCAAACAATTATTATGATGATTCGAACTGCTTATATGATTTTGTTTAACCTGCTTTTATATTATATATTTTGACTATTGTGGGCGCGTATATCAATTTGACGCTGACTGTACTAGGTATTTTATTATTAATCGTTTTCATGCTGTGTTCATCAATATGTCATCTTCTCAGGTTTTTTTTTATTATGTACATACAAAAAACATATTCCTATTTTTAATAATAACTACGATTTATATACCAACATAGATGTCATTATGTAGGTACCTTAGTGATTATTTACTTAACAATCAACCGGCTTGTTAAATTACTTAAAATGTCAACACAGTTTAAATCTACCTTCTAGGTCTTCATTCCCCATCTTAGACCACATCGTCACTTTACATCAGGTGAGATTGTGATCAAACGAAGGCTTATTATCAAACATAAGAAAATAAAAATTTGAAAGTGCAACGCCCGAATAATATTTGCTTTTTAGGATTCCGTATCCAAATGGAAAAAAAGGAACCCGGTTGAATTATTCCGTAAGTCACAGCCACCTTTTTTCCGAAATTATTAGAGCTATATTGTTGGCACTAGAAAAAAAACTATAATTTTTGGGGTTCCCCCCTTACTTAGAACTGGAACAATCAATTTTTTTCATCAATTTCACATGTATTGTGCATTTATGGTTAGGTCTTTAAAAAATATAAATAGGTATAATAATAGGTGTTATATATATATTTTTTAACTAAATAGTTTGAACTAGAGATAATTCCAAAGAGATAAAACATTTTGTGTAAGTTCTAAAATGAGAGAATGATAAAACTGAAAAAATAATATAATGTACATACATTACCATGCAAACTTCGACCAAAAATTGGTTTGAACAAGATCTAATATATAGTTTTTTAATACCTCGTAAATCGTAAATTTAGTTTTTCATTCATAAAGTTGAACATTGTTTTTTAACCGACTTCAAAAAAGGAGGTTTCTTAATTCAACCGTATATTTTTTTTTAAAGCGACGGTTGAATTCTTTTCTTGGGTGACCGCTCTGACTGCAACTTTTTGCACTATTATTTTCTTTAAATGTTTATTTTTAACTTCCGGCAAAAAAAAAGAGGGGTGTCATAAGTTTGACTCGTCTTATAACTTTTGAAACTATCATAACCATGATAGTTTCAAAAAAATCAATACTATTTAGATTTGTAACAGTATATTTACCATGACTGATTGTCTTTCGAGTTTCCCGATATTTCATAATTTAGTTTTTTTTTTATAAAAGGTTAGTTTCCCGCTCATGTTCTTAGACATGTTTGATGGGGGTGGGGTGTAAGTGAGGAAGACGTACAGAAAATCTGAAAATATACTCGAGTGGGGTGTCCAATGAAAGAGCATCACGTGCACAAAATGATATGATGTTTTCTTTAAAGGAAAGTAAAGTATTGCAATCGCAGGTTTTTCTTAAATTTTAAATTAAGATTATTATTAATAAGTGTATAAACTATAGAAATACACGGAACCCTTAGTACATTGACAATATCATACTTTTAAAATTTATTTATAATTGTCACTTGGCACACGCCAATTCAAAACCAGTCCTTTCATATCACTTTATTTATTCCTTTGACCTATTTTAGATCGTTTTGAATAACAATAAGCAATTGTTAATTTTCAATGATAACAGTTAAAGTAATTTTAATTGTAACTGAATTATGTCTTTCCTTCTTTCTGACCTCATAAAGATGAGGTCAACTTTGTTGAAAACGGACCATTGGGCGACAATGATTTATCAATGATTTTGCCTTAAGATGATCCAAACGTCTAATTTAATAAGTTAACCTCTTTCCTCAAGATCTTCAATAAAGAAAAGTCATGGATAGGCACAATCGACAGCAAAAGAAACTGATGTAATACGGCCCCAAAAGAAAATATTCGGTTTAAAGTAAGTCCATAGTTACTGACTATTGTTGTCTGTTAGAAGTAAATGGAAAGGTCATAAGTAAGTGATTACATTTATTTCGAACCTTGGTGTTATTATAATCATTTTCATTTGACCAATTAAAACTTAATTGGTAGGTATGACTTGTTACATATATCTGGCACGTCACACTAGAAGATGTTTTGAAACGTTGAATCACTTACTATTGCTGTTGGCTGTACTATAATTAGAACCTATTTCATAATTAGTTTCAATCCGCGATAGCTTCTTTTTTAAAAGTATTAAGTAATAAAATAAATCAAACTTAATGCTAGAGCACCAATAAATCTCTTAAATTATTTATTTTATCTTCTATTTTTAACCCCCGACCAAAAAAGAGGGGTGTTTGACGTGTCTGTCTGTCTGGGACATCATAGCTCCCGAACGGATGGAACGATTTTAATTTAGTTTTTTTTTGTATGAAAGGTGAGTCTAGCGCTAGTGTTCTTAGACATGTTTCATGAAAATCGGTTGTGCCGTTTAAAAGTTATGGGGGTTAGAGTGGGGAACGAAAACCAAATATCTGCAAATATACTCGAGTGGGTTCATTTCATAATGAAAGAGCATCGCGTGCACATTACAAAATATTACGGTGTTTTACTTTTATGGAAATAAAGGCATTGGAATCGGGGCTTTTTCTTAAATTATAAATTTAGATTTTTTTAAGGCACTGATTTGCTGTGTTTATGGATTATCCTGCAGCATTAAAGTTATTTTAGCAAATGCTGCGTGGTCGTCTTTTTTGTCATTTCAAAGTCCTAATGTTATATAATAATAAATTGTAATACCTGTTTTAATGTGAATGACAAAATAAATGTTTTTTTTTATCTTTATCTTTTTAACTAACCCTGACAAATTTGTAAGAAAATACGAGGAAATACGATACTTGTAACATAAGATAATCTGCAAAAAGCAGACTTATAGCCTGCTTCTCCATCTCCGAGTATAAGTAGACAATGGTTAAAATTTAGAGCTATTTCGCTTTGTCACATGTGAAATAGCTCTTGACATAACTAACCATTGACACGGATTATTGACGTTACCAATAATTAAAAACATTTATCATTCATTTAAAACATTGGTATTATTAAAAACTAATTGCTTTTGGTTAAAACTAATCATCATCATCATTATCTTCCTGACCTTATCCCACATTACGTGGGGTCGGCACAACATGTTTTCTCCTTCCATTTCCCTCTATCACCCGTCATCTCACCACTCACCTCTTTCTTACACATATCATCTTTCACACAGTCCATCCATCTTTTCTTCGGCCTACCTCTTCTCACATATCCATCGACATTCATATCTAACGCTCTTCTCGTTACATGACTTTCATCTCTTCTCATGACATGTCCATACCACGCTAATCTATTCCCTCTCAACTTATCCGTAATTGGTGCTACTTTCAAACTGCCTCTTACATACTCATTCCTTATTTTGTCCATTCTAGTTACACCACACATCCATCTAATAAAAATTTTGGTTAAAACTAATATTCTAAATTTATGTAGTAAGCTACGTTACTTCGTCACTTCGTCTTAATTTCTTGTAAGCAAATTTAGAACCATTGCTTTATTTACTCGGATTATGTAAAACATAGCCATATTTTCAGCTAGTTCAATAAATTGTCTCTCTACAACTGACAAAATATCTAGATAGAAATGTTATCTGCAATAGAATCTGAAATGTTATCTGAACTCTATGCAGGTAGAGTTCAGTGCTAAAATGCTCTGAAATAATAAAAAAAAAAACCATTACTAAACCCATGATTGTGTAATGTTTGTATAAGGCCTTATTGGTGACGCACCTACTTTGAGTCATTTTAGACAAATTCGACTCATTGGACACACCCCCGCATTGTTTTTACCTGATTTGCGGTATTTTCATAATTCAATGACAGCAAGGTTAACGTGCTGTAAACAAGTGATAATACGTTGGTGAAAACTTTAGACACTATGCCTATTATCCCTCTTATTCATAAAACATATTTCACTTTTTATATGAGACTTATAGGTGGGTTATAGAACGTTTTATAAATATTTGGCACGTTATTCATAAACCTAAATTATTGCTTAATCTGTTTAATAACGGTTAAGTAAAGATTTTTACTCTTGTTTATCTCTTAAATAGTCACTAGATAAGGCATTAAGGCTAATTGTGTGTTTTAGCTGATTCAGTTAAATAAGCTTTTACGAATACGAGTGAAGTAGTGTTTTTTATGAAAGCCTAGCATTCCAGGCCACGTTGTTGCCCATGTTTTTTGTATTTTCCCTAGGGAAGAACGAAATTTAATGCTTTATAAAGTCTATAGTTCCCTCTTAAATGGGCTATAGACAAACAGAATTAATTTTTAAATCAGACCAGTTGTTTCCAGATTAGCGCATTTAAGCAGACAATCAAACAATCTCTTCGCTTTAACGCTTTATAGTATTCGTATAGATAAGCCATTTGTCCACAATCTCGCCTTGTTTGTGAAGAGAAGATGCTGTCTTTTATACAGCATATAGGCCTAGAAGAACTGTATTAAAAAAAACTTATATAATTAGATCAATCTTAATATTTTTAGTAAGTGATAAACCTCAGTTCATCATCATCACCCTATTAACGTTCCCACTGCTGGGACACAGGGACTTCTCTCTTGTAGAGAGAGATTAGGCCTTAATTCAGCACGCTGGCCAAGTGCGGGTTGGTGAATGTCACATGTCCTTCAAACTCTTTTAAAGTTCTCAGAACATGCCGGTTTCCTCACGATGTTTGCCTTCACCGTTAAAGCACGTTGTGTGTATTAACCTCAGTTAGTTAATTTTTATTAAGCTATTTTAGGTTTTTTTTGCAGAAAAATATTTTAAATATCGATTTATCGATAAATACAAAGATTTATCTTAACACAACAAGTTAGTAAGGTATGTCCTTCAAGAGAAACATTCATGCGTTATCGCGGGAATCTTAAGTTAACACTAGAATTGATTTTATATCATTCATCATAACTAAATAATATTTGAAGGGGTTTCAACATTTTTGCTTTTCTTCTAGTACGCCATTCTGAAAAAAAAACATGATTTTGCCAGTCATGAAATGCATCACAATGGAAAGAGCTTATTTATGCTAGATAAGCCTTCATTTGACCACAATCTCACCTGATGTAAAGTGACGATGTGGTCTTAGATGGGGCATGAAGACCTGGACGGTAGATGGCTTCTCCGGACCACATTACGAAACAGGGAATAATCGTTTTACGCACTGGCCCAGCCCGGAGGGTGGTGACCAGCCGCGGCCAAAGCCTACCACCAGAGTCTGTTCTTAGCACCACCCGGAGGTCACGTGTAAGGATTCAAAAGGATAATACTTTAACGGAAGTGAACAGAAACAAAAAGTACGAACATAAAGTGTTATAATAGTCATAATAGTCATTTATTGATAATATAAATTATAAGTCACAATATGGTTTTTAACGTGGTTTCCCAATGCCACAACTTATTTAACTTATGTAAGGATACCAAATCTCTCAATAATATAAAAAAATTACACCCAAATATCTTAGTAACCGATTCCTTAGCAATTTTAGTTTTATATTTAGTCCATTTTATTTATCGACAGAATATTATATTATATTCGGCATGAGTTTGCACTCACCATGAAGTTGCGTTGTTTCAAAATGGACAGAAATTGATTTTTATACTATTTAAACCCAAATATCTAAGAAACCGTCCAGTTATTTGCAGTTCATCTACCTCTCCATCCAAAGGTTGTCTGGAAGAAATTGCTTTAAGCAATAAGGCCGCCCATTACGCATTTTGTAATTAGCGTTAAGTACCTTTTTGTATTGTTTTATCTTGGTGTCTTAAGCTTTTTCTGCATAAAAATGTAAAAATAGTTTCACCTTAAATGTGAGGTTATCACTTAATTAAAAAAAAACATTACAATATCGGATACTCCTTTAGTGAGAAGGGAACTCTTTGTTCTGCCGGTGATAGTGGTAACACTTTCGCAATCATTGTTATCAAACATACTGTACCCCGTCACCTTATCTCCTATTAATCTCAATTGCTTTGTTGTTTACGCACGTTTAAAACAAAGAGTAGTAAAAACGCTAAGCGAGAATAGGTACAGTATTTGGTGTAGTTAATGCTAAGCATAAATATGTGTGTATCTATAAAATGGGCCCCCATACTATAAGCTAAAAAAGTTTTAAATTATTACCACCAAAAAACTGAAAAGTTGAAAATAAATATGTTCTTTAAACCGTATTTACCAAGTTCTAATTCTAACACTTTTCAAAGTATACCTTAGATAAATTAGATAGAGATTAGATATCATACCTAAAAAAATATATTAGCGTCGAATTAAGAGCCTCACAAAGTCACACTGGTTAATCATTTTAATGTAACTGTGATTGTATTCTGTGACCCAAATTCCAGTAAGTAAATATCATTATGCAGCTTTAGTAAGTTTCAATACATAACGTTTTTATCCTTTATAAAGAGGTGAAATTCCGAGAAATCGTAAGATAATTTCTCCGATGATAAATTAGAGAGTGATTTTGCAATACCAGAAAAGGATATAATATCTTTTTTACAACTTTCTAGCTGTTTCCGTTCTCACAAATGATATCATGACAGATTTCATTAGTTAGTAAAAACACAAATTAGATAATTTAATTGTAAAAACAAGTTGAGAGATAAAGTATCGTAACTAGTCAATCAACCTTTTTTTTCTTATTTTATTATTAAATGGGCTTACTTTTGACTACAGTCTAGACAGAACAAGGTCAACGATAGAACAAGTTTGCCCAGACTCCTTAGCAATACATTAAAAAAAATTCGAGCGTTTCGTCCATGTTGATGGTAGATCCACTAAGTGAGCATGTAATCCATCAGCCGTACGTCTGAGCGACCGACGATAGAATGGAGACAGCGGGATCAGGTCAAGTAATACCATCAGGTGAGATTATGTACAAAAAAAGAGCTATCGTCCATAAAAAAAAACATTTTGGCGCATTGGCACACTTGCTTGATACCAAAACGATGCTAACCTTTAGATGGGTACAGTTAACAGCAAAATAAACTGATGGAAAAGTTTACTAAAATAAAATATACAGTAAAATAAGTTAAAATTGACTGACCATTGATATTTTGTTAAAAGATAAGGAAGAAATACCTTGTCATAAGTAAGTAATGCCATTTATTTCGATCTTCGGTGTTATTATTTTCATTTACCTGATATATTTATTTCCTATTTAGCTAAAAGGTTGCTAAATTTAGTTTTGACGTTTCAAGGGCTTGTAAAAGCAATCAATGGAAATATCGAATGAAATACTGATGGCAATACTTATTGAGTGTTTCTCATAAATAAAATTAAATAAATGTCTTGATGTTGTTGCTAATGTAATCTTATGTAATTTTATTATTTGTCCTATTTTGTCACTTCCTTTGTTTTCATGCACTGTTTTCTATACCCGGTTAAACGTTGTAACGTGTGTATTGGTTAATAAATATTTTTGTATTATAATACTTAGATGATTTGATGATGTTTTGTTTTTGACCAATAAAAACTTCACTTGTAATTGACACTTTGGCATAACTTGTTAAATCTGGCACGTCACGCTAGAAGATATTTTGATTACTGATTTTTGGTGGGCAAAATGGCGTTAACTGAATAACATCTTTTTCACATTATAATAGTATATAACTCGACACTGGCAAATTGTCGCTTCAAGCGCAGAGTCCAATTACAAGAAACTGAACTGAACTGAACTGACTTTTGCTATTGCTGCAACTGTCGATATCACTCAGTTATAACAAGCTACAAAGTAGGCACTAAATACTTATTTTGGGTAAATTTACCTTTACGAGAAGTACTTGCAGTCCTACATACCTACTGAAATACAGATACATAACTCAAAATAGATTGATTGATTACGAGTGCAACAATACACAGTTAAGTCCATAATAATTCAGTGATTGTTTGGCGCTAATGGCCCATTCAGCTGCTTATCTATAAGGAAAATGTACGTAGGTTTAGTTCGACTAGTTATAATTCAGTAGTGGACAGTGAATCAGGTACTGACTGTCTGTTTCCAATTATTTCCTCTCAACTTGAGTATTCTGAACGCAGCACAATAAAATACTCGTAAACAAAAGAGAGATAATATATAAACAAACTAGCTGCCCGCCCGCGGCTTTTCTTGGGGTAGAAAGTTGCTTTTGTCTTACTGAGAAGGAGGCTCTATATCCATAGCCGAAATAGACTCAAATCGGGCTTTGCACGCAATAATGGTATTTTACTTCGGTTAAAAGAAGCCTATGGTGTTATTCTGATATGTATGTTATATTATTGCAAAGTTTCATTAATTAAAGTCTATCAAGTAGTTTTTGCGTGGACGAGCAACAAGCACACTTACGCACTTAAAGAGTGTTTAAGTATCTTGTCATCATCATAATTTCAGCCGTAGCACGTCCACTGCTGGACATAGGCATAATAAATTATAGATTCAATACAGCATGTCATCCAGACCGAAATCCTCCATAGCGACTGAGAAAATCATCCTTAAAATAACATAATATAAGAACACATTAAAATTATTTACAAAGTTCTAAAGTAATCTTGAAATATGGTCACGGATTAAGAAGCAAGGTTATAGACGGCGTACTTGTGCAAGGCTGATTTGCACCGTGGCAGCTCGTACCACAAAATCTTAGGCCAGGGAGAGTATTAGATTAAGCTAGCCTAGGACACAAGATACCTAATGCCTTTGATAGTATAAGCTATTTCTAGCCCATTCAGAAAGATAACTCGTCAATAAGTGGAAACGTGCTTTAACGGTGAAGGCAAAAATCTTGAGAAAACCGACATGTTCTGAGAACTTTTTGAAGGACATTCACCAACCCGCACTGTCCAGCGTGGTTAATTAAGGCCAAATCTCTCTCGTCACGAGAGAAGTCCCTGTGTCCCAGCAGTGGGAACGTAATAAGGGGTGGTTATGTTATGTAGGTGTAGACGAATTTACGAGTTCTCTTTCGTAGTGGCCTGTGGACTTTAGAGGCTACTGAAGGAGCTTATTCACATTTGATTTTACCCCAGAGCTCAAATTTGAACACACGACCTAGGGAATTAATGTTTCATCTCTTCTATTCATCTGCTCTAGTGTAAAAAAAGCGAAGCGACCAGATACCATAAATTTATTTCCTAATCTTTAAGCACTTATGATTATTTTGTTTTTTTTTTTGTAATTTATTTTGACATGTCTAAGTTTTGTAAAACCAAACTATGGAAACAGTGGTGGATTTACCAGCAGGCTGAGTAGGCTTGAGCCTAGGGCGGCAGATTTTGGGGGCGGCAAATTTGGGGAACGATATTTATTTAACCTCATAGAAATCAAAAAGATTTTTCTATGACGGTTTTCTGATGTCTTACATACCTATAGAAGTCTGCTACAAATTTTGTCGATGACTTTTCTCTCTCACTTGTCATTGCACATTCCGATAGTAGCAAACTTATTCCGATTAGCTCAAAAATATACCAAAAAATTATATAACGTGAAATTTCAACGAAATTGTTGCATTGTAAAAATAATGTTTGATATGACAATTGTTGAGGCAAGGGCGGCAAAAACTATTCAGCCTATATCTTGTAAATTTGTAAATCCGCCTCTGTATGGAAATAAATGATTTTGTATCTTGTATCTTGTATCATCTCACAAATAACAGATGAGTTTTTGTTTTATTTATTGATTTAGAAAAAAGATTTCTTTAGTTAGTCTGTTGCGCTTCACAGCCGGGATAATGCCTCCGTCAATTCCTTCGATCAATCCCTTTCAAGGCCGTTAGCCACCAGCTAAATATAGATGGCTTAAAATAAATACGAGTTAGATACACAGAATATTTTATAACAGTGGCATTAGTTACAATTTAAGCCAAAGCTTTTTTTATAATCAAACGTCAAAACTGGTTCGAAAAAGTTGCCTGGGCTCATTAAAACCAACATTGTAAAATTCAATCAGATGTGATGATTGAATACAATTTAATGGCGTAGCAACCTTATCAGAACCTTATCAGATGAAGGTTGAGGACATTATGATAAAAAAACAATATGCTGACATTGCATGAATTTTAATAAACTACAACAAAGCACAAGCCGTGATATGTTTTTAATTTAAAGTTTAATGAATAGTGTAAACTTTGTTCGGCGTTTTTGTCAGAAAGAAAGAACTCTGTGACGGTTTTATCAGAAACATAATTATTAGCGTCTCGTTTATTTTTTGTTAACGAGATAATATAGTGGGTTCATTAGTCAAAAATAGTATAAAAATTCTTTATCTGTTACAACATACAATAAGTACAGTTAACAGCAAAATAAACTGATGGAATAGGGTCCCAAAATAATATATACAGTAAATTAGGTCAATATAGTTACTGACTAGTGTAGTTTGTTAGAAGTAAAGGAACAAAAATAACCTATCATAAGTAAAGTGATCAGAATATTTCGCTCCTCGGTGTTATTACGATCATTTTCTTATGACTGATTAAAATTTCATTTGAAATTGACACTTTGGTACAACTTGTTACATCTGATTCGTAACGCTAGAAGATACGTTGAATAGTTGATTTTGATTACCTACTTTTGCTGTTGACTGTACAAGTTAGCGACGCATACCGTACGTTACGATTTTATTGTTCGGTTAATCTGCAGGTAAACTGAAGGTGAAGATTATCGACTTTTTTTGTCATAAATATGTATGTGTCGTGACCGCGGTACTGATAAAAACAACTACCGACTATTTACATTATGCATTTTTACCACGAATTCTTTATATATGTACCGATAATGAGGATAATTTAACTAACTAGCAGTCTGCCTGCGGCGTTGCCCGCGTAGTATAGAATTTACCGCGTTAAAAGGAGGCTTTTGTCATTTACTGGGTAAACAGCTATTACGTGCCAAATCTGATCGAAAACGAGTTTACTCGCGCAATAATTGATTTTCCCGCGGAAACTGGTATTTTACCGTCGTAAAAAGTAGCTCATATGTTATTCATCGTAAAGATTCATAAAAAAAAATGTTTATTACTTTTGCGTGAAACAAACACTTTTACACAAATTGTCACAAAATTTCGCGGTTATATTAGAAGAATAAGTGAGTCATCATCATCACCCTATTAAAGTTCCCACTGCTGGGACACAGGGACTTCTCTCTTGACGAGAGAGATTAGGCCTTAATTCACCACGCTGGCCAAGTGCGGGTTGGTGAATGTCACATGTCCTTCAAACTCTTTTAAAGTTCTCAGAACATGCCGGTTTCCTCACGATGTTTGCCTTCACCGTTAAAGCACGTATTTAAAGCGCACATAAATTTCTCATGAAGAAAAATCCAGAGGTGCGTGGCGGGGTTTGAACCCACGACCTTCGGAATGAAAGTCGAGTGTCCTCCCACTTAGCCAACACGGCTACCAAGTGAGTCAAAAATACCAAAATTCTTCTTTTTGCTCTCCTCTTTTGGACATAGTATTTGGTTCAGATTTTAATTAATAATTACACTATTATCTATATTATCTTTTAAAGTTGTTCATTAACTACAAAATTCCGCCGTAGTGGCTTAGCTTTAAGTAACTCATTTATTTTTACGTCTTCTGATCTAAAAATAAGTGTCAATGCGAGGTTTGTACCCGCATTCTGAGGTTCGACCTTCACCCACTGCACATAAAAGGGTGTTATTGACATACTTAATGACTAATGTTCTCATCTGGGCTAAGACATGCTGGTAGAACTTCCTGAGGTCTCCATCTCTGGTGATCTCTCTCTCTGACAGGGCTCATGTCAGGGAATCTATTATGTTAACACCTTTATCGTAACCACATGAATCAACAAATAAATGAATATGAATATGATTCCTCTACATCATCATCAACCATCAACTACACTCGAGAGCAATGAATCCGGGTCACTCAAAGAATCCAATCCAATCTGGGTGAGGATGCTATATTTATGCATGACAATGCCCGACCTCATACAGGTAGGATTGTGAATGACTACCTTCAAGAGATGAACATTACTTGTATGGAGTGGCCAGCGCGCAGCCCGGATATCAACCCGATCGAGCACCCTCCCCCAATCACGCTTCCTGAGTTCAAAATTGCTCTCACAGAGGAATGGGAGAATATTCCCCAAAATCGTATAAGGAACTTGGTGTACAGCATGCCAAACCGCGTAAACGCAGTAATGGAAGCACGAGGAGGTAATACGAAGTATTGAAATTCAAGAAAATCGTCATAAAGTTCAAAAATTTCATGTTTCCTATTTTTGTTTTAAGAGAGAGAGATCAGCAGTTTTTTTTCTTTATGTAATTTTGTGTAAATAAAATGTATGGTGACTCATATTTTTTTAACTTTCATTTAAGGAGTATTAAATTGTCTATTAAATACAATTTATTGCATTAACCTAGCATTCTTACTTTCCGAGATTTTTTGGATTCTTTGAGTGACCCGGATTCATTGCTCTCGAGTGTATTTGACTGTGATTTTGTTGTTATAAATAAATAATTACGGACAGTTCACACGAAAACAATTAGCCCCGTGGTAAGCTCTAAGCTTGTGCTCCGGATACTATACATTGAATATACTTAATATAATTAGCATACTATATATAGATATTTTTTATGATACATTTTAAACACCCAGACTAAGGAGCAAGTGATTGCAGAACATGCAAACAAAAAGGCTTAAATTACAAAACAGAGTTACCACAAACAGAATTACAAAACATTTTGCCTAGTTTATTCACCCAGGTGGTGCATTAAGTACACTTTTAGAAGTCTTTGTTCACCCAGGTGTTTTCGGGTGCATTCAGTTCACTATTTCATTGATTATAAAATTATACGTCACAATTACAGCTGGTTTTACACAATCATGTTGAAACAAATAAATCAACATAAATAAAAACGTCAGTTCAAGATACCTTAATTAAATTCAAGTAATAAATATGTCAAATTGCAAATACTAAGTCAGTACCAAATATAATTAATACATTACGTCAAGTTTTAAATAATAAATCAATTACAATTATATACAATACAAACGGAATGTCAATTCAAGCAAATTAATTTGATGTGTCAGTATTACTATTTTAGTAGACTTTATTCAAAACAGATATTTCCGGGTGAATTAACTACACTACTTTAGTAAACTTTATTGACCCAGGTTTATAGATTACTTAAATATTCTTTATACTGTAATGAAAGATTTTTACGATGGTGATTTCAAATATTGTATGATGAAGTCCGCTAGGTCATTTCAGCAACAAGTGTGCAAATACAGAAAAGAGCGGGTCAAGGGAATATAATATCTAATCAATAAAAAAACTGATATTAGATACCTAAGAATACCATTCACTAAACGCTCCCAAGGTCATATGAGCTAAAAGAATTTGTACTTTAATGACTACGTCTTTAAATTTAACATATAGTGCGCAAACCCCGTGGTACAGTCATCAGCAGAATAAACTGATGAAATAGGGCCCTAAAATAATATATGTAAACTGTAAATTATGTCAAAAGTTGCTACTACTGTAGACTACTGTAGTATGTTAAAAGTAAAGGAACAAATAACGTGTCTAATTAATTGATAGTTTAACCTGCAAAGTGAGGTTTATCACTTTCATTAAAAATCATTAAATTTAATAATGAGCAAGAGTGCCATCGTTTCCATTGAATCTGAATTGCAATTTCAGCTATGGAAGTAGAATAGTCCTTGGATTTTCTACGAGATGTCGCTACTCGGGGCTTCACTCGATAATACAAAGTGCAGAAAAAAATCGACCTATCACGTAATGGCGCGTTGGTGTAATTAGTAGCGCGTCGGGGCGCTATCCTGGAGATGCAGGTTCAAATCCTGTGCGCGCAACGATTACGGTTATGTGTCTCAATCATTTTCTGCATAAAATTTAAAAATAACGTGTCATATGGTTAGCGATTACATTTATTTCGAACCTCGGTGTTAGAATGATCATTGACTTTTGACTAATTAAAACTTAATTCAGAACTGGCACTTTGGTATAACTTGTTACATCACCTACTTTTGCTGTTGACTATACCTATACCACGGCTCTATATGTCGAAGGTCGTCTAGACATCGAGTTACTAACTAGCGACCCGCCCTAGCTTCGCACTTGTACAGAATTTACACAAAGCATCGTCTTGAATCACTAATTTATTACGTCCGTTTTCTGGCATACTGAGCTTTTATGCAGACAACACAATAGTCCAATTTATATTACAATTAAAAAAAAACACAAATTAAATAAAAAATAATTTGAGCTCAGGATGATAATGATGATCTTCATTCATGAATTTCATAGCCTTGAGGAGACAGTAGGCCTTTGCCCTGCCAAAAGGAGATTCGCTCCGGTATTATAATAAAAAAAAACAGAAACAAAGGTCTTTGTTTTTTAAGTCAAATGACATAATTTATCTCTAGTAGACACTAGGTACCTAATAGTCTGCCGCAGGACCAGATTGCAATAATTCAATTATTTGGTGTTGTTCAAAATAATCTACACAATATGGATTTATAAGTAATCTTATTCAAATAAAGGAAAAGAAAAATCTACGTTGACTTGAGGCGTCAAATATGTTACATCGAATAGTGACCTGATATCCTGGTCAAAACCTTGGGCAAATAATATTAGGCACTTTTGTGGGCGGGCCCATTTACTGTGAAACAAAATAATCTTTTGCTCAATCTGCATCTAAATTACCTAAAATATTCTTAATAAGTATTGGATCGGCAGTTTTTTGAACATTGACATTTAAAGTTATCAAATATTTTATTACCTACCTCCGTATTAAGTTCGAATTTAGAGGTTAGGAATTATTAATGAATATCGGTAAAACAAAATTATAAATCTTCTTTTATGATTAGCAATATAATTTAGATACAATGTCCGCCTTCTTCTAATAGGATTCGTGACCCATTATATCTGATGTCAAGTCGAAAAACAAACTACTTATTAAAATTGGTGCTCCAATTGGAAAATCTTAATTTATTCGGGATAGCAATTTGGAAGCAAACGTAAATTATTAACTACATCTTCTAAATCATGGGACGTCCTCGCCTGGAAATAAAATATAAGATCATAACCAATAAAGGTCCTACTCCGCTACATCAGGGAGTTGGGTTGGTTGGGACCTATTTGGCCGGGTGATAATGCACAAAACACTCCCAGGCAACATGTCAGTGCAGAATCTCAGTTCCCCCATTTTAAAATAAGAATCAGACCATAACACATCACGTTGGTCCAATGCAGGTTAGTGGATGTTCAAAAGCCTTATTCGTTGTTCGCCAGACGATACCACGGGCCTTTGAAGTTGGCTTTGTTTTTGCGGAAGGCGTTTAAAACCTTTTCCCGTGTTAGTTTTAAACGTAATTAAGCTACTCGAAATAAAATACCGTTTATTTTCCAGATGAGAGCACTGCTGGTTCTGGCGGTGGTGACTGCGACTGTGGTCGCCGACGACGACCTGCCACCGTCCTGCGACCGGCCCGTCTACTGCAACAGCAACCTACTGCACTACGTCCAGACCAACAGGCTCTTCAATGACTCCAAGACGTTCGTTGACTTACCTCTCCGCAAAGACCAAAACACTACGCTCGCGGCCTTCGAACAACTTCTCAACGACACAAACAACCAACCCACTCGGGAACAACTCAGTGGCTTTGTCCAACAGTACTTCGATGAGAATTCCGACGGCGAGCTCGCTGAATGGACCCCTACAGACTATAAAGATGAACCAGAGATTTTACAAACCATTCGTGATGAGAAACTGAGGCAGTTTGTCAAAGATATTAATGGGATATATCTAACGCTAGGTAGGCAGGTTAAGGACGTAGTCTTACAAACACCAAATCAATTCAGTTTAGTGCCCGTGACCCACGGCTTCATTATACCCGGAGGACGATTCCGAGAAATTTACTATTGGGATACCTATTGGATCATTGAAGGTCTCCTCGTCTGTAATATGAATACAACTGCCAGAGGGATGATAGAAAATTTAATTGAGCTTCTTAACAAGTTCGGCAAAGTCCCCAACGGTAGCAGGTGGTACTACCAGCAGCGCAGTCAGCCGCCACTACTTTCTTCGATGATGTCAATTTACTATGACAAAACAAAAGACAAAGAATTCCTTGCGAAATATGTCGGGTCTCTTGAAAATGAATTAAACTTCTGGTTGGACAATCATACTGTCAGCTTCAACAAAGATGGTAAGGACTATACCCTACTTCGATACTATGCTCCCAGCAAAGGCCCGCGACCGGAGTCCTACTATGAGGACTACACCAATGCACAGATGGTCGCCCCGGACAACCAGTCGGACTTCTATATCGAACTTAAGAGCGGCGCCGAAAGCGGATGGGACTTCTCATCACGTTGGTTCATCACTCCTCAAGGGGACCAAAATGGTTCTCTCGCGGATATTCAAACAAAATACATCATCCCCGTCGATCTAAATGCCATTTTCGCCAACGCTCTAGACAATATTGCTAGATTCTACTGCCTTTTAAAAAACCCTCGCAAAGCTGCAGCATGGAGCTTAAAAGCTGAAGCATGGAAAATAAGCATTGATCAAGTTCATTGGAACGTCAACGACGGAATCTGGTACGATTACGACATCCTTAACGGGAAGCATCGCCAATATTTCTACCCAACAAATGTGGCTCCGCTCTGGAAAAAAGTAATCCCAAAAGGTTTGCTCAAGGATCGGGCCGCAAAAGCGTTGAAATATTTGTTAGGGTCGAAAGGTCTGAAATTCCCAGGAGGGATACCTGCGTCTCTACTCAACAGCGGTGAGCAATGGGACTTCCCGAACGTTTGGCCGCCTCTAGTTAGCATGACCATCACCGCCTTGGAGAACACGAAAATCGAAAAGGGTAAGAAACTAGCTTACGAGCTCGCCCAAAGTTGGGTTAGGATTTGCTACAAAGGGTTCAGCAAGAATAAGATAATGTCTGAAAAGTACGATGCGGAGAACCCTGGCGAGTATGGTGGGGGCGGGGAGTACATAGTGCAGGCTGGCTTCGGTTGGACCAACGGAGTTGTGTTTGAGCTTGTAAATAAGTATGGAGATACGATGTCGCTGTATGAGGTTGATGACAGTGAACAGACGAACAGGGCTAAGCGATCGCTGGATCACCTGAGTGTGGTTCCTCTAATTTTGGGCGGCAATTTTATGTCTCGGGCTTAAAGTTATCTCGTCGAAGTAAGAAATGTATTTAATAAGTTCAACCTAACTGTGTGCGTAGTGCAAAAGTTTAATTTCGAAAAGGTCTCTTTCATTTGTGGTGCGAAGAAGTATGGATAGTACACAAATTGATAGTTTTAGTTAACAATTTATTACTGATGAGACATTCACTGTTGCTTAGAAAATTAGCGCTCAAACACTAATATGTGTGTACAATAAAGATTTTTTGTATTTGTAAATGTGTTTCTACAACATTTTACTTAACAATTAATATAATGTTATCCAGGGTTGTGAAAGTTACATATAATAGGCTTTTGTGCCATATTTAACGCTTTAGTTTTTTTGCGCACAATAAATTAATAATACAGCAAAGTATTATTACTTATTAGATTAATAAGTTAACGAAGTTCCTCATTATTATTTACAACACGAGAAACGAAACGTAAAACGAAGTTCAAGTTTTCCCGGCATTTATTAATTTGTTATAATAATAATTTAACTTATCAAATTAAGTGCATAGTTTCAAATAAAATAATAAATGTAGGTAGGTACGAATTTAATAGCTGTCACCCAATCTTAGAATAATTTATAAATCATTTTAAATTTATATATAACTTATGTAACGATTTTTAAAGTGATTGCTTTTAATATTTATTTCTTATTAGCTAATTGTAAGTAACTTATAATTGTTACCTTTCTAATCCATTGTGAAAATAAAGGCTGTGTTAATAGATACTGATTTGTTATTTGAGTCCTGTTTAGTTTTTTTCTAAATAAGCTTTAGACCTAATGCTACGATAAAAACTTACAAAGGTGATCCAACGCGGGCCCCTCCACGTAGCCCATTTGTATGAGAACGCGCCCCTCGCAGCATCAGCCCTTAGTATTGCATTGTCAGGGAATTGCCCCGGGACATTTGACCCAAAAAGTTTGCTTGCAAGATTACATGACAAACATCGGGACTTAATTAAAAGCTTTTTAAAATGAAATATTTTCTTAATAATTTTTAATAAGTGATAAACATCAATTTTTAGGTAAAACTATTTTTATGTTCTAATTGAGATCTTTTCCCACTGAGCATTTTCTCAAGAATGCGTGTTGCGTTTATTACATGGCAAAACGGGTTGTTATTTAAAATAGCCGCTATTATTAATATAATTTTTGTTTGACTTTAAATAATACTGAAAAATATAAACATGGACCATCACTATTTGAGAAGTTAATAATAATAAACTTACAGAACCTTGGTTTGTGATTATCTTATTAATATTTCTCATACAATTGCCTTGGCGATTGCAATATATTCAATTAAAACAATACCTACATATATACTTATAACGTATGTTGAAATCCATAGTATAAATTAATTTCCCGATCTAGATATATGTATAATATACTACATTATTACCTAACAACAAACTAGCAGTAGGTACAGTCAGCGTTAAATTATTATAGGCATCCGGAGAACTCAAAATATTCTGAAAAACATTTAACAATAAATCTAAATTTAAAATTAAAAAAACCCTTGTGAACAATGCTTTAATTTCTTTAAAAGTAAAACACCATAATATTTTGTAATGTGAGGCGGTATCATTTGATACCACGACACTCGAGTATATTTGCAGATTTTCTGTTTTCTTTCCCCACTCTCACCCCCATAACTTTTAAACGGCACAACCGATTTTCATGATACATTTCTAAGAACACAAGCGCCAAACACACCATTTATACAAAAAATAAATTGAAATTGCTCCATCCGTTCGGGAGCTATGATGTAACAGATAGACAGACACGTAAAACTTATAACACCACTCTTTTTTGAAATGATGTAAGCAGTTAGAATCATCATAATATTATGAGCCCAACGTGGTCAAAATATCTCACTTCTATTGTTTCATATACATCTATGCAATTTTTTTTTCTAAAATATTGTTCAATATGATCTGTGCAAACAAAGCTATCAAAGGTAGCATGCAAACTTTTTAAGACGATATATTTTAATGCCAATATAATTTTTGTTAAATGTTTTTTGTTTCACGGATAATTTAGATTAGATACTGTTCTTAGAAAAAATAAATGTTTTCGGATAATATGTTTGACTACTCTCGACGCCTTTTTTTTTTTTTTTTTTATTATTATTGATAAGCCTTCATTTGACCACAATCTCACCTGATGTAAAGTGACGATGTGGTCTAAGATGGAGCATGAAGGCCTTGAAGATGGCTTCTCCGGGCCACATTACGAAACACGAAAAAATCGCTTCACGCACTGGCCCAGCCCAGAGGGTGGTGACAAGCCGCGGCCGAAGCCTACCACCAGAGACTGTTCTTAGCACCACCCGGAGGTCACGTGTAAGGATTCAGAGGGTTACCACTTACG
The DNA here is from genome assembly GCA_929108375.1 of Gymnoscelis rufifasciata. Lineage (NCBI taxonomy): Eukaryota > Metazoa > Arthropoda > Insecta > Lepidoptera > Geometridae > Gymnoscelis > Gymnoscelis rufifasciata. The sequence goes on from OV815311.1 coordinate 14,401,058, forward strand.
GACGTGAACAGACAAAACCTCCACGCCTATATCAATCTAGCGCTGACTGCACTATAGCATTATCTTCTGACTACAAAACTTTGTTTTCCTTGTTGATAATAGCTACAGGTAAACCAAGAACATTATGATTAGGTTAGGTACCTTTAATAATAGTCGTTAAATGTAATTTTCACTATTCTACACTCGGTTCCAAAAATAACGGGTTAGGTTATAAACCCGAATACCTCCCCAGCTACGTATGCTATCCTAATGAAACGAAGATCGTTAAATTGAGTATTTAATTAAAAAGATAAAATGTAACAATAAAACTTATGGGAGAATATTATCAACATTAAAAAGAAACTACAGTCTTTATTTTTCTGAAAACTAAATATTTTTAAGATTGTGTTTTTCATCACTTTTACTGAAATTACTTTAATTTATTTTCTATTGAATTGGTCTAACTTTTACAGTTCTGGAGATATTTAGTTTTTTGACTTACCCGTTATTTTTGGAACCAAGTGTATAATGTGTGATCTTATCAATAGACGACAATTTTGACCTAGCTGGTTCTTGTGTAGGTAAATATTTTTATATCGACGTTTGATTTAGAAGCTTTCACTATATTGAGCTATCAGTCATCATCATTTCAGCCGTAGGATGTCAACTACTTGTCTGTGTTTTTTCTCATAAAAATCCATTTATTTTGGTTTAACGTCAAACTTATCCGTTCGAGAAATTTTCGATTAATTCATTCATATTATATGTGGTAAAATAAAGCTAAAAAAGTTTAATAACTCTAAAACTATCGCGGAACATAGCGGTTAATCCATAAGTATTGAGGTCATAACCACCACTGTCTTTTTTGTTACTCTTGATCCTGTCCATCCAAAGGTTGCCTGGAAGAGATCTGATGGTGTGCAAGAAAGTGTTATCTATCTATCTATCATAAATCGCCCTGCTACTGATGACCCATGCCTCGTGATACACAGTGTATATGAATGCTAACTTTATCTGCAAATCTATTAATCTCCATTGGTTAGTTGTTTATGCTTGACCCTAGAGAGATAGTGTGCATATTGAAATGGGCTTAATGTAAACTCTTGTACATTCTTCATACATTATTCTAGGTGTTTTTGCATGTTTTACTTAAAAGTATACAATACATATTAATTGAATTGATTGCTTAGTAACATCAAAGTTCATTACCGTTTAAATATCACAAAAACTTGAAAAAACTATTAATAGTAATTATTCCCCAAAAATGAATTACGTAGTCTCTATTAATTTAATAATTCTGTCAAAAAACAGCTTGTTGTGCAACACGAATACTCTTCTAAATCTTAATAATGTTTTAATAAGTGATAAACCGCACTCTTTAGGTGAAATTAAATTATAAATTCTGGGAGTAGAATACCTATCACGTAATTGACGCGTTGGTGTAATAATTGGTAGCACGTCGAAGAGCGTTCCCGGAGATGTAGGTTCGAATCCTGTGTGCGAAGGTTACGGATGTGTCTTAATCTGTTTCTGTATTAAAAAAGAATACTCTACTATAATAAAAATAGTTTCCGGCTTTAGACTTAATGACTTAAGTTCTTAAAAAAAAAGTATTTTTGCAGCTCTTGCAGATTTATTAGCAATGTTGTACTTCAGTTTTTTTTTAACGACAAAACAGATTATTTTCATTTGCTGACTTTATGTTCTACCACTCGTGTAGCAGGTATTTTTATCTGATTTGTCGACAAAAAGGCACTTGTTTGCCCTGTTATTTTTTGATTAGGTTTATAATGACATATTTTATGTAAAAAATAGCATTGCATATTTTTTCCGATTATAATAAATGCATTTCTAAAGTAAAATAAAATTATCGTACTGATTATTTCTATACTATGTCGCTGCGTCCCCGCGAAGTATTGCGTCCGGCCCAGTACAGCGCCTAAATATTTAGGAACGATGTACATAGTATATCCTCGCCTTAATTTTATATGCTTACAATATAACAGAAATTTCTGTCTAACAATCTGTATGGAAATAATTTCAGCGCTGATCAATCGGCGTTATTCTAAATGGTTACTTTAAAAATTATAAAAAAAGAAAATCTTGTATTTTAGACACAGAACGATATTTCTTAAAATTAGTCTGATAATAAAATAACAAACAGATAGACTATAACGTCCATTCAGATTGCTACACGCCAATCTGTCAGCACTGATGATCAGCGAGACAGAAACATCAGCGCGAAGTTTGAAACTACACGGAACCCTCAGCATTCTAGTCCAACCTGTACTTACCACGGTTTTTTATCATTAGCTCAGGCGTTACAGATAACTGAGCTTGACCTCAAGTTATCAACTATCATAGTTGTTGACCGATTCAGCTTAAGTACTTTCCGGGTTCATACATTAATTTCAGTTATAGGTACCTAGAACTCCTAGACGACTGATCAGTATTTAGGTATAATACCTAATCCATATACACTCGGTTCCAAAAATAATGGGTCAGACACATAAACCCGAATATCGCCCGAACCATGTAGGCTATCCTCATAAAACGAAGACTGTTCAATTGAGAATACTGTACTTAGAAAAAGGCGAGATTTTTAATGATTTATAATTTGCAATTGTACGCAGAAAAAGATTAAGACGCGTCCCTAACCTTCGCACGCCGAAAATTCTTAGGAAAAAATAATAATTAAGAAAGTAAATAATTAATTGACTTATTTTTTTTTTAATTTAGTTGTAAAATTTGTTTGTTTGTTTGTAATGAATAGGCTTTTCAACTACTGATCGTATCCGAAAAATTATTTCCTAATGGAAAGCTACACTATCCCCGAGTTACATAGGCTATGTTTTATTTTCAAAAATAGTAGGGATCTTAACAAAAACTATGTAACCCAAGGCATATTATAATAAACTAGCGGCCCGCCCCGGCGTCGCACGGGTAAAAAAAGTTCATTTATTTTACACTTTTGTTAACCTGTAGATAATAACAGACATATAATTAGCAATAAATTAAAATTGCGACTATAATTTTCTCTCAAGTTGGATCGAACTGCACATGGTGTGCGAATTTTATTATAATCGGTTAAGTGGTTTAGGAGTCCATTGAGGACAAACATTGTGACACCAGATTTATATATATTAAGATTACTACGCCCAAGATGTTCTACTTCTTTTATTTTGATGGCGTTTGAACCCAAGGTGTTAAAAAAATATTTAAACCAATAAATACGATAACGGGATGACATAATGGCAAAGCAAAGAGTTTAATGATCTGAGGTCGAATTACTTTTTAATTTGAAACCACAGATAAAAGAGAGGAAAAGAGTTCCTCCATGAATGAGTTTGTCACCAAAAAGTTAAATCGTTCTCTGATCTCTCATAATGATGATAATACCCGTGATATGATAGTTAATTTTAATATAATTCCTCCTTTTTTCTGACAGCTTCCAGACTACCAAATGTCGGACCCGGTGCTGAGGAATACCTTCCCATTCCAACCTCCTTTACGACCTGTTTAAATAATATATGATATGAGTGAAGAGTATTTTCACTATTTTGTTTTTTGATTAGTTTACCCCATTTTATCGAAATGTCCCAAAACAAAAACTTCTCATCCAGTTTCGTCCACATCGACACAACACAAAACAACAAAAATCCGTGTAAATAGGTAATACATAAAAATATTGTTTTGTGTTCAAAACAAAAGTGTCTTATTGATCTTTCCTTAAAACACAATGATCATGGACCTTCTAGTAGAAATTGCGATGATTGATGAATTATTCTAATTTATGAAAAGCGGTCAAGGTATTTTCCTGTCAAATAAGCAACTTGTCGCCCGGTGATAGATGTTTTTTATCATCTCATCTCCTCCCGTGGGCGCCGTACATCCGGGCTAAGGGAAATTAAAGATAGAAGATGCTGCTGCATCTCATCATTAAGATTGAGGGTGGTCTATGACCAGCAGTGGACTGTCTACGGCACGCGGTGGACAGCTGCGATTCGTGCAAGTGCGATTAGACTGGGTGCTGTAACTGGAGTAAGTACTTCAATAAGAAAAAGAAAAAAAAAATAGTTATTTTTTCAGGTAAATCTTTTACATGCAGGGCTTCCCAAAAAGTAGTTAAGTGACACTTTCGACATTTTCTATTTACAAATATATTGTGATGAGTGATTTCAGGTTTTAAATATTTCCTTGTGAGATTTATCAATAGATGTCTGTATCCACTGTAACGTCCAGCGCCCGCGGCGTAACTAGGGACTAACGTCCCAGCCCGCGTTACGCGAGCGGTGCGTGACACGCTGCGCGATTTTTCCGTTAAAACTATTTATCACATAAAAAGTACTAAACCTATTTCAAAACCAAAAATGTATTTATTTTCTTTATTATAATTATATAAACTTGAATAATAATATGAATCATCGTACCTACATCTTCATTTACTAAAAAATTATCAAAAATTGGATGGTAGCATTTTTAGACTGATTTGGAGACCTATTTTGATAAATTTATTTAAAATACTTCCTCTGAACATTTAATTATTATTTTGGTACCGTTTTAACGGGGTTGGAGTCTAGTTTTTTCAATAACATATTTAATTTTAGTACAGATATCACAAGGAAATCATAAAGAAATTAACTTGCGAAAAATAGGAAAATGGCGGAAAATATATCTCACTTTATTGTCAAAATAATTTTTTTTTTCATAATTTTTGTTGCCAGGTAAGGGTTTTTCTAATTAGAATTTAGTAGAATAATTATTGACAATGACATCTGACATTGACACTAGCAACTTGTCTTATTAGAAAATAAAGAAAATCCGAAATAAAAAAACCAAATGGTCGTACTTACGCAGACCGGCAGAAAAATTCTGGAGCCGCTCAAGTTTGCCTAGCTGTTGCTCTGTCAAGTCAAGATAACAGTTTGACGAATTAACTATGATAACAATGTATAAATTATGCGTTAATATAAATAAATAGATAAGTTTAGATAAGCAAACTGTTGTATTAGGTAAAGTCTGTAAAAATAGTTGTAAGTTTTGGAAATAAATAAATAAATACTCATAGTTACATTAAAGTTTCTTAAACGTCAGTTTGTATAATCTTATCTTGTAAAACTACGCAAGTTTACTTATCTTATAGTAAGTCTGATAACTATCAGTAGAGTACCAAGGGGGAATAGCGCTCGCCGGGTAATTGTCACTCACCCCTTTATCTCTGTCAAAATGAAACTTAGCGACAAGCTATTTGCCGTGACGTAAGAAGGTAGGCCTATAACAGACAAACAGCTTGAGTTAAGAGACTTTGAAGAATGTTTTTTTGGTTTCAGTCATACTGATCTAATATTTCGTTAGTCGTTTGGTCTTTCTTTAATGCTTATTAATTATTAATAGTACCTACAGTTTTCACAGTAAAACTGTTTTATTTGTTTATTTATTTAATTATTCTATTTGCCTCCTGTTCTGTGCTGAAGACCAATTGAAGAAACGAAAATTCTTTAAATAAATAATATAGTAAATATTTCCGGACTAAACACACAGCATCACATAACCCTAAACTAAGCAGACCTTGTATTATGGGTGTAAGGTGACTGTTATACTACATAGATATATTTTTTTTTACATACCTGCTTATATTACATAGAAAATACCCAGACCCAAAACCAGAAATTGTGGAAATAAATGTTTATTGCTTTCACAAAAAATAATAAAATACTTTGAGAGATAAGTACTTGTATTAAGAGGAATACAATTTAAAAATACACACATTACAATTTCACATAACAGCGGTCCCCGCACGAGGCAAGCCTATAATTGCGTACCTTGCGTATAATTTGATACCTGTTACAAATTGGAATTAACCGGGTATAGAAAAAGTGCATGTAAAAAAAAATATATATACGGTCGAATTGAGAAACCTCCTTTTTTTTGAAGTTGGTTAAAAACAAAGGAGTACAAAATAGGAGAAATTATAATTATAACCTAAGCTTACATTCAACAACATCAACACATTTTAAATTTATTTATTTTTATATCTATAGGAGAAACACTCTTTATTGAGTGTTTATTGGAAAGGGAAGGGAATAAATTAGGAAGCTGGGAATTGAATTTACGTAGAATTATTAATGCCATATTTAGTATTATAAAACTCAGTTTAACAATAATAAATATGGCTCAGATACACATAAAGGCATATATTTCTTAAAAGAAGGTAGGGAACTGGTTTTTTTTTAATTTTCTTAATCCTTTCGTGGCATTTGTTATATATGATTTTGGTCGCTCAGATTACATCATTTAATTTAATTAATTATTTTATTGTGTTATGCTATGATTAATGTCTAGGCAGAACAAATCCTCCATACTTTTTTTAAATTTCTTTATTGCATACTTGAAATTGGCCACTATCCCTCAGTAAACAAAGTTGTTCTGTCAGTTCAAACTGACAGTACGTCTCGAGATTTTCTGCGATAGACACGCGCTCTGCGTGGCGGCGCAGTGCAAGGTGTTTATTTACATTCTGCAATCGAGGTCAAAACCTTGAGATCTCGCGGCCTACATAGTATGTCTATGCGCGAGATAGTGACCCAGTGAGCACGTGCAAAAACAGTATCAAACGATGGAGCGGTCAGGCGAGTCGGGAGGCGCACCGTGACGTGTGACGCCATGACCGGCGCGTACCAGGGAAGTGCGCGGGAGCGGCAGGGAGCCGCTGCCGCCCGCGGCCACTCGCCCCGCGGCCTTCGACACGACCGACCGCTTCTCATTACCCGTGACTCATGACAGTGACATTATGTTTAAGTTGAGACATGTAACGCTCTACCCGGTGATCGGGCTGCTCGGAGCGTACGCGCAGGCGTTCTCCTTCATACCAATCTGCAATTCCTCCATCTACTGTACCGGCGATTTACTCCAAAAAGTCCAGCTCGCTCGCATCTTCCCTGACTCGAAAACTTTCGTGGATCTAAAACTCGCCCGTTCGGAAAATGAAACGTTATCGGACTTTACGAAGCTCATGCGTGACACGAGCGATAATCCAACGCGACGACAGCTAGCCGGCTTTGTTGATGAACATTTCGTGGATGGCAGAGAGCTGGAAAGTTGGATGCCCCCGGACTTCGATCCTGAGCCACCAGTTCTTCACCAGATCACTGATCCAAAATTCAAAGAATTTGCGAAGAATGTGATCGGAATCTGGGCCCGATTGGGAAGAACGGTTGATTTAGATGTCGCCAAGAACCCTGACCGTTACAGTTTTCTTTACGTTCCAAACGGATTTATCGTACCTGGAGGTAGATTCAAGGAGCTGTATTATTGGGATTCATTTTGGGTGATTCGTGGACTCCTCATCAGTAACATGACCCAGACAGCCAAGGGGATGATCGAAAATCTTCTTCACCTCGTTGAGAACATAGGATACATCCCCAACGGAAGCCGAAGGTATTATCTTGGAAGGAGTCAGCCGCCTCTACTGGCAGCGATGGTAGCTAGCTATTTTGCTGCTACAGGCGACCTAGGGTGGTTAGAAAAACATGTGGCGACTGTTGAGAAGGAACTTAACTATTGGTTGACTAAAAAGAAAGTTACTGTTACAGTAAAAGGTGCAAATTACATGCTGCTACGTTATTTTTCTGATAAAAGTAGCTTTGGCCCACGACCGGAGTCGTATTACGAAGACTACACGAGTGCAAAAGAATTGCCTACCCAAGAAGATAAGGAAAAATTTTACCACGAGATGAAGAGCGCTGCGGAGAGTGGATGGGACTTTTCCACGAGATGGTTCGTGACTGCTGGTGGCGAGGCTATAGGCAACTTGACGGATGTCCACGCTTCTCGTATTCTGCCCGTCGACCTCAACGCCATATTCGCCGGCGCCCTAGAGTTCACCGGTGACTTCCGTAACCAGTTGAAACACAGGCGAGAGGCAGAAAAATGGTGGAGTCTTGCAAAATACTGGCGGTCAGCCATTGAGAATGTTTTGTGGGATCCTGTGGATGGTGTCTGGTATGATTACGATGCTGAAGCGAGATCCTCGAGAAAGTACTTCTATCCAAGTTGCGCGACGCCTTTGTGGGCGGGAGCGATTGATAATAATGCCGCTTCTTCTTACGGGGAAAAGTTTGTCAAATACCTCCACTCTTCTGGAGCTCTGGACTATCCAGGGGGAATACCCTCATCGGTGCTGCATTCCGGTGAGCAGTGGGACTTTCCAAACGCCTGGCCTCCGTCGCAAAGCATCATGATCGGAGGTTTGGAGAATAGTGGTAATGACGAAGCTAAAAGTCTGGCTAAGAAGCTGGCGTTTTTATGGCTCAGGGCGAACTACATTGGGTACAGTCACTGGCAGAAGATGTTTGAGAAGTACAGTGCAGTACAGCCGGGACACCAGGGCGGTGGGGGGGAGTACGGAGTTCAGGACGGCTTCGGGTGGACCAATGGAGTGGCTTTAGAACTGCTGCAGAGGTACGGGCCGGATCTAAAGCTCCACGAGCAGGGTACTGCTTCTGAACCGCGTGTTAGACTAGTTTAGTCGAAGTTACGTTAAAGCAAGATAAGACAGGTTCTGCGATTTCTTTCTTGAAAACGGTATAAAGTTATAAAATACTTTTTTTTCATAATTTTACTAGCTGCACCAGCAAACTTTTTTGGCATCATAAAATAGGTCATTGGAGGGTGAAATTTTGTTTTTTGTTGAAGTTAAATATTTCTTAGATAACTGATTAAATGTTTCATTTATAGTATAAATTTCGTTTCGCTGTAAGACCTATGTAATTATTTTATTAATGTATTATTTTTTCTTTCATTATTTTTGTAAGTAGTAACGAATAAAGCAATTGAGTGATGATTAAATATCTTTATCTTATTTAAAATGATGAAAAGATGATGTGGTTAGCCAATTATTAGCAGGCATATAATCAAGGTTATTCCTATCTTATCATATTCCATTAAGCCATTCATCTGCTGCAAGTTTGCAACCGCACTATCAAATTAGGTACCTACCTAACGAATTATTCAATTCATATAGTCAAATTCATTATTCTAGATCTATGTGCTGCATTGTCAATGACAAATGTCGGGCGACAATTAACAAGAAACAGGTGATTTATTAAAATTGTATCTAATATAATAGAATATAATAAATCTAAATTTAAAATTTAGGAAAAACCCCCGATTCCAATGCCTTAATTTCCTTATATGTAAAACAACATAATATTAATATGTAATGTGGACGCGATGCGTTTTCATTTGACCACCCTTTCCTTTACCCCACACTAGTATATGTATTTGCAGATTTTCGGTTTTCCTTCCCCACTCTCACCCCCATAACTTTTAAACGGCACAACTGATTTTCATGAAACATGTCTAAGAACACTCGCGCCAGACTCACCTTTCATACAAAAACTAAATTGAAATCGCTCCATCCGTTCGGGAGCTATGGTGACACAGACAGACAGACAGACAGACACGTCAAAGCCAAACTTATAACACCCCTCTTTTTTGGTCGGGGGTTAAAAAATACTTTATTACACACCAAATAAATTTAAACTAAACCTAGAATTCTTAATAGGCGGTCTTATTGCTAAAAGCAATTTCTTCCGGACAACCGTGAATCATATTTATCTAATATCTAATATTTTCTTTAAAAATACTGATAAACACTTACAAACATGAGTGGCATTTTGTCACAATTGTATGTACGAGTATGACAATTATTTTGTAAAACAATTACCTATTATTTATGGTCTACTATTTATAGTCGACACGACATATACCTATTATGCATAATTTTCGGTGAATCTTTATTGAGAGAGAAATGAGATTGAACTTGTGTCGGATTTTTGTGACAATTACGAAAATAGTAGTGACGCTAGTGGTAGTGACAGTGGTGATTTTGATATAATATATAAGAAGTTTTGTGACAATTGACGCACCTGTCGCGCCGTGGTGAAATTGTAGACAAACATTTTATAAAGAAAAAAAAAATGTTTTTCTTGTCCTCGAATGATTTAATTTGTTACCTAGTAGATGATTTAACAAAATGTAAATGGTACTGTTTAGTAATATTATATTATATAGTGTGGTAATTTTAATGTTAAAACGTATACGCAAAAAGTATCTGGAGCAATTAGGACAAAGTTTAATAACATAGTGTAAAGTATTACGTCAAGTGTAAAATAATGTAAAAGCATACCAAATTGATCTAAGCAGTAAGAATCATAATAACATTGTATGCGCCCAAATTGGTCAAAATATCTCACTTCTATTTATTCTTTGTTAGCTAAGTTGACAAGGTGTTCAAAATGATCTGTGCAAACAATATTATGATTATTCTAACTGCTTATAAAAATTTGGTTTTATTTATCAGAAAAATAACATGTTGTATTCATTTGGCGCTTTCTGTATTACAACTCACTATTTAATTACATTTTGTCCCAACAACTGCAGATATTTTTTTGCGTATACTTTTTGAGATTAATGAGACTAAACATTTTCAATATAAGAGATATTATTTTGACTCGTCTAGACGCTTTTTTCAATTTGACGCTCAATGTTCCTAACGGATTAATGACCCGTTCGTAACTACAAACAGATCGTTAGAATGAGATGGGGATAACCACAAATTCGATTAATTGCATTAAAACTACTTAAATATTTCATACCAATAAGTAAAATGAACAAACAAGAAATTAAGCTTAGATAAATATATTTGTTTTATAAGCTGGATAAGCCTTCATTTGACCATTCTCACCTGATGTAAAGTGACGATGTGGTCTAAGATGGGACATGAACACCTAGAAGGTAGATGGCTTCTCCGACCACATTACGAAACACGAAAAAATCGCATCACGCACTGGCCCAAATATTGGCAGACAATCCACACAACAACATCTAGCCCCGTGGTGAGCTCTACTAATAATACGGGTAGCTAAAGGGTACTAGACTTCTGATATAGGTACTTAATATAATAGAGATACTTATATAGATACTAGTGGCCCGCCCCTGCTTCGCACGGGTTTTTATTCATTTTTTTTTCCAAAATTGTGAATCTAAACCATTCCCAGATCCCCTTGAACATGAAAATTTCATCAAAATCGGTCCAGTCGTTTGAGAGAAGTTCAGTGACATACACACTCACAGAAGAATTATATATATAAAGATTTTTTATTGTACATGATAAACACCCAGACCAAGGAGAACGTGCATAAAGAACATAAAAACAGTTTAACCATCGGCGGGAATCGAACCCGCTTCCTTGCGCCATAAGTATATAAAGCATAAGAACCTACTTATGAAATTTGAAACCTCGTCGTTAATTACATTGAAAACAATTAAATTTTCTAAGAATCATAAAATTATGCTAACTCGTTGATAGCACACGTAGCGAAATTTGATAGCCCAAGTGGCTGCGGCTTGCGTGGCCAGTGTAGTGTATAAACACTTGTTTAATTAATTAACTTTGTCGACGTTATTTGCTCGCGCTCTTGGAAGGTATTTTAATATATATTTTTAAAATATTTTTTTCCAGCAAATATTTGTGATGCAAGGTTATGCCTGACATTTGGCTTATTTTTGGATCACCAAATTTATATCAATATTATCATGCAGATTCTCATAATATCGTGTTCAACCAAACTCACTCTCTGTCTTTGTACGAGATATATTTTATTATTTTATGAGTCAAAATATCATAACAAAATGTATAAATTATAGTTTACAATTTTGGCAACCAGGCTAGTTATGTATAAATTTTTACTGACTAGTCCGATTTTGATATTTATTTTTATTGGAACCTAGAACCTAAAAATTGGTTTTTATGGAACCAATTTTTAGGTACGGAATATTGAAAAATAGGGTAGGAAAACGGGTTATAAGGATTGTTCATTTACTGATTTAATGAAAAAAATACATTAAAAAATAAACCGCCGAAAAACTGAAAAGTTGAATATAATGAAGTGTGTCTTTAAATTTATTTTTAATTAATAGTATTTGTTACTTGCTTGCTGGCCATCTATTAACCATAGGACAAGTCAGGAGTAAGTACAAATTGCATAACAAAGGAAAGTGCTGTTTTGAGCCCATTGTATGCAAATAACTTTCAGTTTTCAAACTAATATTAGTTAGTAATTATTAACTTTTATGAAGTAGGTATTCATGGGAAGTAGTTTTGTTTGGTAGGATTTTATTATAATTATTAGTAATCATAAGAACGGCGAAAGTAATAATAAGGAAACGGAAAATTCCTATTACAGCTCGTTTCACGACTACTGGTCTCTATCTATAATTTCATTGGAAATATTTAATTTCGATGACTCTACCGAATATGAATATTACTACGCGGGTAAAATGTTTTGCGTGATATTTTAAGGAGTAGGTATGAAGAATTTGGAATGCATATGGGTTTAGGGTGAAAGAGCGCCGTCAGCCGTACCGAACAAAGATTATATCTAAAACAATAAAATTTAATAAAAACCACCAGGCAAGGCACCAGCTTTCAAATAACAAGGCATACCTAGCTATTTTATACCCTGTGTATTTATGGAAAATGTTTTGAATTTGTATGTCAAAGAATTTTTTCAAGCTAATTGGAATATCTCCTATCAAACAAAATAATATTTTTTTTAATGGGCTTTTATATTAATATGCGGTCTAATTGATAAACCCGTCTTTTAGGAAGTTGAACAAAGTGACATACCTACCTACGACTTCAGCGAGTAGGTATGCATTGCAAGTTTATTAAAAGCTTTTAAAGAGTTATTCCAAGCCAACGAAAACCAATGAAAACCATGGGGTAGTTACAGCCTAAGCCTAAGAAAAACGTGATTAAAAAAAACACAGTTTTCAATATCTTAAAATTTAATAACTTAAGGTTTTTGATTAAAAACCAATAATCGCCTGGTAAAATCTTACAAATTCTATACAATGTATAACCTAAATGAATATCACTATAAAGTCTTTGGTTGTGTGTAATATAATGCTTAGGTAAATAAAATGTATGCTTTAAGTTAATTTCCTACTGAGATTCAAATTTTAAACTATATTTAACCCCAATTCTGATAACTCCATTATTAATTGTTGTAGTTGCAGTAACATTAATTAGTAAACAGAACCACATGAACAATTACGTAACGCATTTTCATACTTGCATCTAATTTTATGAAAATATTCAACTAACATGGCAAACAAAATACAGGAAATTGTTAAAATAATTAAAATGATAATTTTAATGTTCCCTACAAAGCAGATCGACATTTTAAGGGATTTGAAAACAATAACAATACTCCATTATAAAGTGTACTCACCATTTATCTTTAAGAGGAAAACCACTTAACTAAGGAGTATTCAGAATCAAGGTATCTAACAAATAAATAATAATAATTAAAAACAATAAGGTACATTAGTGGTAAAGTGATCTAAAAGATAAAACTTAAGTACTAAGTTATTATAATAAAATAATAAAGGGACCTGACGTCACGCGGGTTCAAATTTATAATAAAACCTTAATCTTGAATCTCTATATAATTGCTGAAAACAACATTAAAATTTTTCGTCAAATAATTTCAAAGAAATTCATATTTTTTTTTTGTATTTTATCGAATCTTCTTAAACCTGCTTTAGGTATTCTACTATTATTTACTACCAATAATTAAATTAACTCTTCAACAAATGGTAAAGACGATAGATTTTTCTTATTGATACCTACGTCACAAAATATTGCTATATTCATTAAGGAAAGTCGCTTAGTGCGTCTGTCTAGAAATTTCAAAACGTTGACTATCCTCGATATGGCTACAAATTCTAGCATTACCTACTCAAATCACTATCTTAAACCGAGATTTCCCAAAAGACCCAACGCGAATACAAGATACAAAATCATTTATTTCCATTGTTTGGTTCTAAACATCTTAGAAACGTGTAAAATAATATACAAAGAACATAAACGAATTGAACATAGGTACTTTGTAAATAGGAAATAAACTTATCGTATCTGGTCGCTTCGCTAAACGGAAAAAATCATAATTTTCCTATTTCCCATAGAATGGTATCATTATTTTCTTTATACAGTTTATTTATAAAAGGCATGGTAGCCCATTCCCCTCGTAAGGCTCTGGTTCACTGGGTTCCACATTGTTGGCCGCTTTGCTGCCGAACTCTGACTCCAGCAGGGCTTGTTGTATCTTCAGACGGGCCACAGCATTCTGCTTGGAGTTCAACCGTTTGAGGATCGGCGCGCAGCTGAGTAGAAATAGCTCATCAGGGTCGTTTCTGAAATAAAATGAAACCTTTGTAAAGTTAAAGGAGAGAGATGTTGAAGGTAGTGGAGAAAAAATACCTCTTCAGAACATTAGTTAAGTTAAGGAGGCAGTTTGGCAGCAAACAGAATCGAGCTGCAGAATCATTGCACTCAGAGTATTTGCTAACCATGCTTAAACCATGTTTGTATATTTACAAGGTTGTCTATAAAAATGTAATTGCCTATTAATTCTTTTGATTATTGCTCATATGCTCATATACATTTATTTCATTGCATTATTTTCCGAAATAGAAAACCATACCATTAAATAAAATTTGAATATGGTTAGATATAACCAAAGTACCTATAAGCAATTCGCTCAGGAGTCATGCCAAAATCAGTACTGCTTTTATTATAGTTGATATCTTATCAGCTCCAAAGAGGAAATAAACATAAATGTGGGTTTTTCCTGTTGATATAACTGAACCATGATTAATATATTATGATAATGATTAAATTTAATTAAAGCTAACTGATCCTGAGTCAGGCTGGCATCATAACAAAGTATTAGTATTGAGTGCATGAAAACAAAAACCAATCGAAAAGATACTCCGGGACTTGGGGAATGAGATGCAGTGGGACTAACCCGTTAAGTAGGAAAATTACAGAGATATGATGATGAAGCCACCCATGGAATTGATAATTTGACTTATATCTTTGGTTTCTTGAAACTTTTTTGAACTGAGCAGGTTCTGCTTACTTCGATTAGGCGCTTTATGGTATACTTCATTATTAATAGATATACCTGTTACATTGACAGCTACTGTTCTCTTCGCCACTGGAGCTGGTCCTCTGGCGCTTGGGCGAAGGTTGAGGAGAATCCTTTTCTTCGTAAGTGTCGCCCATGAAGGACAGGTCAGGTAGGCACTGGATGGAGCGCAATCGCTCCTCCTCCTGGTCAGAATCGGAGCCAGCCGCCGGTGTTTGCTCAACAAATCTGTAAGTGAAGGTGAATTCTAGCTCTTTACAAACTTACCCAGCTTACCAAGTAACCTTTTAAGTGAGGTTTATTGTAATTTTATAGAGTTTTAAATAATTTATTGACAAAATTACAGATCGTAAATGAGCTAGTTTTATTACACTTTTTTTGCTCCTAATTTAACAATAAGTGAAGCTTCAATAGAATTAAAACACAAATTAATAAAATAACATTAAAATTTATTTCTTTCATCTGCGAGTTTGTGTTTTGCTAACATTCCCAAGTATTATTTCAATTCACGTCTAAGTAAGATTTACTTTCAAATAAAAAATACCCTATTTCCAACCAAAACTGCAACTCCAAAACTGTTTACGGACACTTTAGAAGACGCCCTAATACCTTTGAAATGACAATCTATTCCTCATTATAATAATTATAATAACAACAAATGTATCCCTCGCCTTTATTTTCCGACAATTCAGTTCTGAAGTTACTCGGGTAGGGTATGTTATGGACCTAGAAATGACAGTTCGATTCGGTATATCGCAATTCGAAAAGGAGCTCAATAGTACCTAGTATCCATATATTTTTTTAAAATCCTTAGTATTTCAATACAAACAATTTGAACCAGTGTATGGTGTCAGCGTTGACTTATACATCGTTGTATGTAAGGAATTATTCTATAATTTTAAACAATTTTAGGGTTATTTATGTTGCCTTATAACGCGGATAACATCACACGGCAAATCGAAAAATTCGGCCGAATATTCGGTACGGTAGAGGTTTAAACCGAATAATAGAATAATATTAATAATCGGTATAGGTTATACGTTATTCAGAAAAATCGCTATTCAGCGCATCATAAGTAGGTGTTTAATTAATTAACTTTTTAAACCTGCCAGCTGCATGTGAAGTTCCGTGGAGCGTGTACACGCAAAGTGTACATATACACGTTGAGCACCATGAGAGTCTACATAGTGCTCAACGTGTACATGTGTACCATGCGCGTTGATCATCTTTATGAAGCACCGACGCGTCAAGCACCGACTGCCAGCTGCATGCGAAGTTCCGTGGAGCGTGTACACGCAAAGTGTACATATACACGTTGAGCACCATGAGAGTCTACATAGTGCTCAACGTGTACATGTGTACCATGCGCGTTGATCATCGTTATGAAGCACCGACGCGTCAAGCACCGACTGCCAGCTGCATGCGAAGTTCCGTGGAGCGTGTACACGCAAAGTGTACATATACACGTTGAGCACCATGAGAGTCTACATAGTGCTCAACGTGTACATGTGTACCATGCGCGTTGATCATCGTTATGAAGCACCGACGCGTGAAGCACCGACTGCCAGCTGCATGTGAAGTTCCGTGGAGCGTGTACACGCAAAGTGTACATATACACGTTGAGCACCATGAGAGTCTACATAGTGCTCAACGTGTGCATGTGTACTATGACGCGTTGCGAATCTTCATCGCCGTTGTCTTGCATATCCTATAGGAGCTAAGTTCAAGGTATTATTGGTGTTGTTATGCCTAGAGACTCGGACTAAATAACATAATATAAGGTTTGGATACATTATTAATTAGACACACTTCAATTGTTATATAGGTATTTAGAAAAAAAATATCTATGTCTTTTATATTATGTCAGTACATCAGATGTCAGTAGGTAACCGTAACACAAGCTTAGAGCTTACCACAGGGCTAGCTAGATGCTGTTGTGTGGATGTTCCAAAAATATTTACCTATTTATTTAAAAAATATATAGCCCGATATTCCACAGCTAAGGAATAGCCTCCCTTTTAGCCTCCCACCCCACTAAACCTCTTTTATTAGCACCGTTTTATACAAAGATATTGGCTGGGTGTTCGGTTCAGACCTGACTCCCCTTAAATTCATTCGCTTGAGCATCATATCTCTAGACACGTTGAAAGGGTTTCTTCGTCTGAGTTTTTAAACTTACTGATTTTATACTACTGGCTCAGTGGCACGGTGGGCAGGGGTCCGCTTGCGGTGCAAAATATAGCGGGTTCTACTGCCGTCGAGGGGTCAAGTCAAGTGTTTGTATGTTCTGCAAGCACTTTCTCCTTGGTCGGGGTGTTCAAAATGTATAGGTAATAAAAAAGAAATCTATGTATGTCGATTATATTAAGTATATCAGATGTCTAGTACCCGTAACACACGCTTAGAGCTTACCAAGGGGCTGGCATGTTGTTGTGTGGATTATCCGGATATATTCATTATTATTAATTACTTACTCTTCAGTCTTAGCAGAATCAATCACATGTGCTTTGAGGAACTTCATGGCATTGACGTAAGGCCATCTCGTCTTCCCCCCGTGCGTCCGCTGTAGCTTGATGTAGGAGTCCCGCAACGAACGCCATCGCTTCTTGCATTCCACTTCTGTGGCGTAACTTGAACCTGAAAGGTGTACATTTCAAAATTAAATAAATATATTAAGTTCTCAAGGTCTCTGGTGGTAGGCTTCGGCCGCGGCTTGTCACCACCCTCCGGGCTGGGCCAGTGCGTGAAGCGATTTTTTCGTGTTTCGTAATGTGGTCCGGAGAAGCCATCTTCTAGGTCTTCATGTCTCATCTTAGACCACATCGTCACTTTACATCAGGTGAGGTTGTGGTCAATTGAAGGCTTATCGACTATAAAAAAAAAAGTTCTGGTTTATAAATTAAAAGCGAATCCAACTTCGAGCTTCTCATTCTTTAAACAGCAGAAAACTGCCAACACTTAATTATAGCCAAGATTTTATTGAGGATGGAAATTGAATATTTTTACTTTTTCTTAGCTATCCGATATCTTTCCGCCATACTTGTACTATGGTTTATTGATTTTTGAGTTGAACTGTGCCGAAATATCGGAGAAAGCAAAAATCTGGTGTTAAATATTCCAAAATAAATCCAAATAAGTAGTGTTTAAAGCACTGACAGTTTCAAATGCAAATTCCTAATATTAATATCTGTCTAGGGATGTTGCTAATAACGGAAATTGCAAATTTCCTTGCTCTCAGCTATCCGCCATCTTGTTCTGTTATATCCTGCATCCCAGCCTACATTCTGCATCCCAAAAAGCGGGTTTTCTAATAGTATTAAAAACTCCACAAATAAACTAAACAAAAATTACTTATATTTTACTTCCTTTGGAATTTTAATAAATGAAATACCTACTATTAGCTTGGGGTACCATAATATAAAATGCTATGATGGTGGCTAAGATTTCCACTGTTGACTTTATCGAAATAGCAGCACCTACCTTATTGCTCTTGCGTTTTCTACATGACGCCTTTTGATAATATATTAGCACAGTCATCTTCGTTAAACAAGTAATAGTAATAGTTCATAAGGTTCCTGCCTGACTGACTACACCGACGTCGCTTCAATAAGTGACGCGTCCAAAATGGCTTACCGCTAAAATATTGTCCTAGGTTCTAGTGTATTTTGCTATTTTTTTTTATTACATTGTTCAATCCTAATTAAAACTCCCTCTTAGTTAGTAAAGTAGAGATCGCCCATTTGAAAAATACAAAATGCGTGTATAAATTATACGTTCATATTTTCAAATAATAAAAGTCTCACCATTGACATTCAGTGCATCTTGAACCTTCTTCCAGGCCGCATCTCTCAACTTTGTCTTATTGAAGCCGCTCACAGATTTATCGTACAAAATTGGTCTTTTTTCCACCTCCCTAATCAAATCTAACTCATTCATCGTGCTTATAATGATATTTATAAGAAGACGCGTTACGATACTGGATAATTTGATTAAAATAAGATTTTTGCAAGTTTTGTAGATTACAGACGTTGATAATCCTTTAATTTGTTATTATTTGCGTTTTTGTTATGCCGCGCTTGCCGGACGTTTCAAGAACACTGGGGTGCGGCAACGCGCTAGACGCGCGTATCGAGCGGCGCGGCAGAAGCGGCGCGCTGCGGCAACCCCTGCGGCAAATAAACGAGCAAAAATACACCGTAGCTTGCTATTCACAAAGCTCAGTATTGCCGATTCATAGTTTACCCGTCCGGCAACCCCTAGATGAAATGGGTGGAGAAATATAAACTTTATTAGAAGCAGGTGAGGCTGAAAATGGAATATTAGATCCGTTGGAGGGTTCTAGTTGTGTTGTACTTATCGTATTAAGTACGCACTGCTAGTACTTACACTTAGTTATGTTTACTGCTTCTCTTTGTGAACTCGAAGGTCATGCGTAATAATATTCGTTACCTATTATTTTATTACTGTTAGCCACTTTACCAATGCTCTATTAAATTAGGTACCTACCTACATTATATTGGTATTCGAAAAGTAGGTACTTTATTATAATTTTAGCTCGGCTGGGAAAATTTGTACCTTAATCTAAGTCCCAGCCGAGCTATTATTATTTAATAATTATAGCTAATTATATATAATTACTAATTAGGTAACAGATAGGTTCCTATTAAAATAACTAAAGTCTAAGTCCCAGCCGAGCTATAATTAGTAATTACCTATCTACCTTACACTAAGATTGAAGGTTAATCAAATTATAACTCAGGAATTATGTTTTTAGTAACATGTTGATAATTTTTCAGTTTTTGAGATTGATAGCAATCATAAAAAAAGCTAAAACAATTTTATTTTATCAGTACTTTTATAAAATTACAGTTTTAATAATTACGCCAACTACTAAACTGGCCTTAAATTAGTAGCAATTAAAAGTAAATATAAAAGAAAATTATGAAACTTGAAAAGGTTACTTAAAAAAAAATCCCGATAAAACTATTACTCGGAAAAGTATCGAAATGTCACTAGGTTTTAGATAACTAATATGTACTATGATAAGTCTAAATGATTACTTATTGAAATAATTCCTTTTTAACCCCCGACCAAAAAAGAGGGGTGTTATAAGTTTGACGTGTCTGTGTGTCTGTCTGTCTGTCTGTGGCACCATAGCTCCCGAACGGATGGAGCGATTTCAATTTAGTTTTTTTTGTATGAATGGTGAGTCTGGCGCGAGTGTTCTTAAACATGTTTCATGAAAATCGGTTGTGCCGTTTAAAAGTTATGGGGGTGAGAGTGGGTAAGGAAAACCGAAAATCTGCAAATATACTAGTGTGGGGTATCAAATGAAAATTTTGTAATGACCACATTACAAAATATTATGTTGTTTTACGTTTAAGGAAATTAAGGCATGGGAATCGGGGGTTTTTCCAAAATTTTTAAATTTAGATTTATTGTAAAATTAAATTCCTTAGTTTTCCCCCTTACACCTGCGACACAAGTCAAATTAAATCATTATTTCCGGTATGACTATAAAGACTATTTTCTATTTACTAAATTCACTAATTATGACTGGCTTATACTCTATTATCGGGATAAAAAATATACATCGATACAACTGCCTTTTTCTTTGGTAATATCTTATTCAACCATGATATAATGTAACTTAGTTTGGAGATAAATCGGTGTTTTAATAGCAGTGTATTTATAGAGTTACATACCATGATTATCTCACCCGACCGATTTATTATTATTTATTATTATATGGGCCTTAGATGCCTGAAATAAATGATAATTATTATTACTGACAATATTAATCAAGTGTCAGTTAAATTATTTCATTACAGATTCAACTCGCAGATACATAGGTACCTACTGTTAATAGTCTCATGATTATATTTTTTTGTCATCCGTTGTCTTGTAGACAATTTTAAATTTGGCGCAAAAGTAGCGACAATTTTCCAGTGTCGAGTTAAATAATATTATAAAGTGAAAAAGATGTTACTCAGTTGAACGCCATTTTGCGTCCCTTCCCTTCTTTAGGCCTTGACAAGACAGTTCAGTTTCTTGTTAAGTCCAATTACAAGAAACTGAACTGAACTGGACTTTGCGCTTGTAGCGACAATGAGCTAGATGAGTGTGATTTTTTTATAATGTAAAAAAATCATAAATGAAATCTCAAAAATATCAGTGAAAGAATTTTTTTGATATCTTAAAAACTGAATTTTCTATGAATATTCAAAGTTGCATGTTATTAAAATCCGCGCGAACTCGACCGCTCAGCGCGTGACGTCACATCGCCGGTTATGTCCGCCGCGCGCTAACAAATCGTGCAGTAATTTTGAGATTTCATTGATATTTTTGGAATTATGGAGAAAAAAATACCATACAGATATTGTATAGTACCCTTATGTACGAATACAACGATTAGCACTCCAGAAAAATACTTTTATGATGTGCCCAACGACAAAAAGCTGAGAAATAAGTGTTGTAAACTGATGAGAAGGGGGAAAGTGTTCTGCAAAAACCAGTCGACATCGTTGATGAAGATCATTTTAATGCGAGTACCTAAATATGAAATACCTACCTATATATTTTTTTACATTAATAAATGTTTAGTTTATAGAGTATGTCAAAAATTAATTAACCTTTAAGTTGGTATGGACGTCATTTTTTCATAACTGTGGACGTGGAGTCTCACAGGCTTCTTTTTTTTTTTGGGATTTTGATATAAGATCGCTTTTAGACTGATTTAATATTAAAGTTATGTGATTTAGCAATAAAATAACGTGCTTATATAATCAACTTTTTTCAAGAATAATAGAAATTTAAAAAATCCAAAGCTATGGCACTTTTCAGTTTAAATCTACTTAATTTATATTTTTATCTACATCTGCAGTTGGACGAAAGAAGGTCATAATCTGAGATTCTATACCCAGCTCCATTGTTTTTTTATTACTGACTGTAGAAAACGTTCGTTGGGTAGATATGTCATTAGGCGTCAGAGGTGCTGTTGAGGAACGGGGCTGCGTCGTATCTCTCATATCTTTGGCTTTAATAAATTTTTCGATCCAACTTGCGATAGTTTTGGTTTCATCCAAGAAAAGGAACACGCTACTTCTGTACAAGCGGGCACCTCACTACGTCTATGTAACCACCTAACCAACGCCATAGACTAATAGGAACGGACACTGACTAAACTATGAGTGTGCCTACCTATGCATAAAATATCAATATACACGTAACCTTATCCTAGACTAAACCAGGTTTTTTGATAAGTCCTACTCGTACTTACGTGTATTTCATTGCCATAAGTCCTATCACTCCATTATTATAACACCAAAACGTATACTTAACGATTGCCTTAAGTCCTATCACTCACTCCATTATTATAAAACCAAAACTTGTAACGATACTTACGAATACCAAAGAAATTACTTAAGAAATAAGTACCATTTAGTCTCAAATGAAATAAAGGCCCTTAGATAGGTAGGTACCTACTTTACCCAGATGCCTTCTCACTTTTATAATATTATTAACCTACCTCCTACAAATAACGTAATGCAGAGGTAAATACTTAGATTAATATCTCGTTATATGTAGGTATATTTGCTTACCTTGCAAGTATTTGCCCTTGGATTTCTGCAATAATATACTTAGCATGGTTTGTGAAATAATCCGCAACCCTAAGTAAATCGACTTTCGGAAGATTATTTGATTGTCCACGTGAAAATCCTGGTTCCATGTTGGGTGGTTGGTTGGTATACCATTCATAAAAAAATTACAAATGTATCGAAATGAACAAAAGTAAGTTTACAGAGCTAAGCAACCGCCCGCGCGCCGTCGTCGCCGTTCGTCAGCTACAACACAACCGGCGATGTGACGTCACAGCCATTACTCGACGGGCGCAATCAGTTTTCGCGCGTTCCGTTATTGATTTGCTTATAAATAATTCAATTTTTGAGATATCAACACAATTTTTTCACAGTTAGTCTTATTATTGCTTAAAGTTTTAGTTAGGGCTGAAAAAGGGGAATAAAATTTGATTTACATCTTCCTCATTTGCCAGTGTCGAGTTAAATAAAATTTTAGAGTGAAATACTAGATGTTACTCAGTTCAACGCCATTTTGCGTCTCTGACACGACTCTATTGTACTTCTTCTTCTTTTAATAGATGGCGTTGACTCTATTGTATTGAAGTCCCGGAATCATTCAGTCAATTTAAGTCAGTTTCAATGTCACAACAGTTATATCACTGTCATGTCAATGTCAAGTCAAATCATTGAGGTAAACTTATTTTGCGCGAGATCAACTTTTCATTTTACTGGAAATCCTATAAACATTAATTCAATTGTGAAATTTTATCACTGAACGTTACGTCATTAACATTACCTGAATCCATAATTCAAACCAAATAAGAGATACTATTAGACAAAATGAGCGAAATTGATCAATACTTCGATGTAGCATTAGCTCTTGTGAAAAAGGCCGGAAGCCTCATAACTGAACATGTAAATGGCTGCAAGACGTACGAAACTAAGTCCAGCGACATTGACCTTGTCACTGAAGTGGATAAAAACGTGGAGGAGACCTTGATGGGAGGCCTGAGTGCCGAGTTCCCAACACACAAGTTTATTGGTGAGGAAACAGTTTCCAGCGGCGGGAAGTGCGAGCTGACTGACAGTCCAACTTGGATCATCGACCCGGTCGACGGTACGTTAAATTTCATTCATGGTTTCCCACATAGCTGCATTTCTCTCGGCCTTACAATAAACAAAGAACCAGTCGCGGGGATCATCTACAATCCAATGTTGAACCAACTTTTCACAGCCAAGAAAGGCCAAGGTGCGTTCTACAATGATCGTCAAATTCATGTTTCACAAATCAAAGAACTTTCCAAAGCTTTGGTAGCATTTGAAGCTGGGACAAGCAGAGATGCAGAGAAATGCATGTCTGTACTTGAGAACTTTCAAATGGTAGTAAATAAAGCACAGGGCATTAGATGTTTGGGTTCAGCTGCCCTAGGTATGGCGATGGTGGCTATGGGTGGAGTGGATGCCTACTTTGAGACGGGTATTCATGCATGGGATATTGCTGCGGGGGCTGTAATTGTGCGAGAGGCTGGCGGTGTTTGTATAGATCCTGCTGGGGGGGAGTTAGACCTCCTGGCGAGGAGAGTATTGTGCACTTCTTCTTCTGAAGTAGCTCAAGAGCTTGCTTCTTCTCTAACTCAGTACTACCCAGAGCGTGATTAATTATTTTGCACTGTATATGTAATCATCAATTTATTTATTTATTAATTATTAAGTTGTAAGTGAATCATAAAAAATGCATTTGTACCTATTGACAAATTTAACAATCATAATTTTAATCATTTTAAATGTGACAATAACTTATAAATTATCTTCACTTACTAAATTTTCGAGGCTACTTACACAAGTAAACAGTTAGTCTAGTTACAAGTAATTAATTTTCTCCTTCTATTTATAGTAAATTACTTTATGTACTATATTTCAGTACCTACTTAGTTTGCTTCATAATTATGAGTCAAATTATAAAATATAATTATATAGTTTTATGTGTCATTTGTGTGGCTGGTGTAAAGAATTTTAGTACTTGTTGTAAATTATTATACATAGTTTAATAAATATTATTACATTACTTAATTATGTAGTCCTATGAGACATAAATATTGTTTAATCATGACATATTTTAATTTATGTTGTTTATAAACCTAGCATAGCTATATATTACATATATTATTTTTTTTTCAAATATAATAATGGGCCATCATTAGATTTGACTATGTATCAATTTGTTACTCGTACTTAGCTACTTATATATAATTTAAGGATTTCCAATTAAAATAAGCATGTATTTCACATTAATTTATTAAACTTAATCTATGTAACAATTACATGTTTACTCTATGAACTTATTATAGATATGTATTTAACTGTGTAGTCAAATTAATGAATGTTATTTATCGGTGGTTATTTTCCCAATATATCATACATAACTAAAACATTCTGTTTATTTCTTTGAGTCTCTTAATTTCCTGACATTAATTTACACAAACATTTTAATCAAAAAGTTGTCCTTTGCAGTTCTTGATTTATTTGTGATTTATGAAAATATTGTATACTCTTTGAGATCTGATCAAGTCTTTTAGGTAAGTACTTCAGAAGTTATTCAAAATATCATTTGTGTTCAATTCATTCATTAATTTGTTTACATTGTTTGTGTTCTATGGTACATGCAAAACTTCATGTATTAATTAACATTTTGTTATTCAATTAATTGTTAAAATCTATACCACACTGCTGTTTCAACTAACAGGTTGAGTTACAATAATTGTGCTGATATTTTGTCTCAGTATATAGCAAGTTGGTAGTGAAAAAAAAGTGAAACTCGATCAGTCATTGAGTCACACCATACATTTAAGATACATGAACTTTTTGAGATCAGATCAAGTCTTTAAAGTCAGTTCTTGAGCAGTTATACAATATCAAATGAGTTGCTGCCATTCTATGTTTGTGCTGATATTTTGTCATTGTTCATAGTAACTCAGTAGTTAAAAATAAGTCAGGCTGTCAGTCTTAAAGTCACACCAAGTCAAGCTTTTACAGTAAGGTCTACTATCAAGAAGGCAATTAGCCTTACTTAGTGTTGTATAGTCAGTTCAGTTACTATTATGACTTAAAACGGGTACCATGATTTGATGGTTTGTTAAAAACCATGATAATTTAAAAAGTAATAGTTCAGTTAATACTCTGTCAGTTGGTGATTTAAAATACAGATAAGCAGTCAAATTGAGTCAGTTTTTGTCCAGTGGTTTGTTCAGTCAAAGTCTGTAGTTTTTGTCACAATTGAGTCAAATTTAGTTATTTCAGTCTGTGTTTACTACCTTTTGTTGATCTCAAGTCATTTTTTCATTGTCTGTGTGAGTCAGTTCTTTTTGTGTAATTTTTTTAATGTTTTTGTGGTAATATAAAGTTGAAATTAAAATTGAGACAGTTTTTTCTTCATTGTACACTTTGTACAGCAGTCACATACACATGTTTTTAATGAATTCAAT
The DNA here is from genome assembly GCA_929108375.1 of Gymnoscelis rufifasciata. Classification (NCBI taxonomy): domain Eukaryota; kingdom Metazoa; phylum Arthropoda; class Insecta; order Lepidoptera; family Geometridae; genus Gymnoscelis; species Gymnoscelis rufifasciata. The sequence goes on from OV815311.1 coordinate 14,427,098, forward strand.
GGGTCAGTTAAGATCTTTGGTCATTGTTGTTAATTTGGTCACTGTGAGTCAGTTGAGTCATTTGGTCCTTGTGAGTCATTTAAGACAGCTGAGTCATTTGGATATTGTGAGTCGGTAAAGACAGTTGAGTCATTTGGTCATTGTGAGTCAGTAAAGATAGTTGAGTCACTGTGAGTCAGTAAAGACAGTTGAGTCATTTGGTCATTGTGAGTCAGTAAATACAGTTGAGTCATTGTGAGTCAGTAAAGACAGTTGAGTCATTCGGTCATTGTGAGTCAGTAAAGACAGTTGTGTCATTTGGTCATTATGAGTCAGTTAAGACAGTTGAATCATTTGGTCATTGTGAGGCAGTAAAGACAGATGAGTCGTTTGGTCATTGTGAGTCAGTAAAGACAGTTGCGCCATTTGGTCATTGTGAGTCAGTAAAGACAGTTGAATCATTTGTTCATTATGAGGCAGTAAAGACAGTTGAGTCGTTTGGTCATTGTGAGTCAGTAAAGACAGTTGAGTCATTTGGTCATTGTGAGTCAGTAAAGACAGTTGAGTCATTTGGTCATTGTAAGTCGGTTAAGTCATTTGATCATTGTAACTCAATTGAAGAGTCAGTCTTAGGTAAATTAAGTTAGCTGATGACGTGTCGTTTGGGCATTCGTAATTTAATGGCCAGTTAAGTCTGATTCCATCTTCAATAAAGTAAATATTACAATACACCTACTAATACGTCATTTATTCAAAAGGTCGGTGTATTTTTGGGGTCACATCAAGTCAGTTTACGTGGAGTCATTTAAATTCAGTCGTTTTGTCCAACTCCAGTCAAGTCTTAAAATAGTAGCCTAGTGAGTAACTGTTTGGTCATTATGTCAGTGCGTTTGTATCGATATCTTGCTGATGTAACGAAATATTTTAAACAGTTTTATGTAAGACTGTTAAAACAGTTCTTAATTGGCATGATAAGTTTTTATTTTTCGTCGGTCTTAAAGTCCATGTCTGCGTCAGTATGTCAGAGTCCAGGTCGTCGTCTTCTCAAACTGATTGTGCTTATGGGTCTCGGTATTTCTTTCAGGGAATGTGGGTCAGTCTTGATTGCTGGCGACCGGTGAGGAAGTTGATCTGCCAAGGTAGAGTCCTCGTCGTATACTGCCCAGTGTGAAGGACTGAAAAAAATAACAGATTTTGTAACTCATCAACTAACTTTTTAGTTACGTATTCTCATTAATCATTTTGATGATTGTTACAAAGGGATAAAAAGTTTTATTAATAGTCTAATCAAGTAGAAATAATATCTCACTCACCTTATTTCACTAGGTATTATTTGAAAAGCTACTGAAGGGGTTTCTGCTGGTTTTGTGGGTTTCTTTATTTTAAGTTTCATATTTGCCGTTTTCGATTCTACTTCCAAATCTGGCAAAGCATCCGGTGACAACCTTTCTTGAGCATCTATTTCTATATTACCAGTGTTATTATACTTCTCTTTAATAACACCCGTTTGTCTGTTTACGTTAGCTGTATTCATTTCAGTCGCAGTCTTTTTGTCATCAGTAATTACAGGGTCGGGGTATCTCAAAACATTTTTTATATTAGTCTGTTGTGTTACGTCAAGGTCGTCATTACGTCGTGTCGATCTTAAATTGTAAGGTTTTGTAGTAGAGTCAAACAAGTAAAATGTAGAAAGTTTTAACCTATTAGTCTTGTCCAAATCGTCGGTCTTTGGTTGCATATTATGCGTTATGAAATCTTTGCTTACAGTGTCTTGTTTGACTTTAACAGTATCGGTTTTCAAAGCAAGTCTTTCGTTCATATCACCTTTGTAGCTACCTACATAACTGAAAGTCACTAGTTTATAAATATTCTCGGTTGTAGTGTCGTGTTTGATATTGTTGGTGCTTCTTTTATTGTTTTCTATAATAGTCGCTGCATGTGGAGTAGTATTTTCAGTATAGTCATTAGATCGTGCTGATGACTGTAAATAGTCTTTGACAGTAGTTCGTGTATTGGGTCTATTGTTTCTGTAATTATTTTCACTAAAGTCGGGTCGATAGTAAATAGGTTTGTGGGGTCGTCTGTAAGTATCGTCATAAGTCTGAAAAGTCACTTTCACTACGTCTCTGTCACTATCCCTGTCAAAGCTCTTTCTTGTCGTCCTTCGGTAAGATTCAGTCGGTCGAGGGACATAGTTAATTAAGTAAGTATATTTGTTTACATTTTCAGTCACAGTCAAAATAGGCTTTTTGTTGTAATTTTGGTAGTGGTATGGTCTTTTCCGATGTCCTTGGCTGACTACTACGGATTGTACTGCTTGTGTATCGTCTTCGTCGTTATAGTCATAGTCAGAGTCATATTGTTTACTTGGCTTATTTCTAGAGTCAGTGTCTTCAAAACGCTTGCTCTTGTTTTTAAAGTCAAGCTTATCGTCTATTTGTACTGTCTTACTATCGTCATTTTTCTCGATATTAAAAGTGAAATTGAAAGTGTCACTACCGTCTTTAGCAGTTAGAGTATCGTCAGTAACATTTTTAGTCATATTCAGAGTTTTAGCGTCGTCATAGTGTGCTTGTATTATAGGTCGCTTAGAGCTACTAACTAATTTATTCATTTTGGTAGTCATAGCTGGTTTGTTAGTCGTTGGCTTAATAGGTTTTTCAGTCCTGTCAGATTTTCTTATATTATTGTCAAGTTCTGAGTCAACTTCGACCCAGGGAGATAAGTCAAAGTTGTTCATTTGTCCGTTTTTGCAAGCTATTCTATCATTGTCGGGGTGGTCAGGGGAGAGAAAGGCGAAGGGTTGAATATCGTCTATAGTGTCTAGGGTGCGACAGAGAACTTGTGCAAAAGATATTCGGCGTATCTGCTGTAGTTGGGCTGGTGTGAACGATGATTCGAAGCCTCCGTTTTCATACCTGCGAATTAGATGGAAAATAAGTTTAACTACCCATAAAAATATCCTAAACTTAGATGCTTTGAAAATTATTGTAATTAAATATAAAAACTTTATAATGTTGGCAAATATTAAAGGCAGTTTAACAGGCACGTGACATTTTCTAACGTACAACGAAAGCATTCCATGATTACTTACCAGAATCGGTCACCCTTGCGTAGGTTTGAGAACTGCTGCGCGATGATGCAAGCGAACGTGGGTCCGACCAAACCTCCGACGACAGGCCGTTCCGCCATGCCCCCGGTGAATAGGTCCACGTCATCCACGTGTCTGAAAAACAAAGAGGCGGACAAGTTTTGTATCGCAGGATATATTGTAACTAAGTAAACTTTAATAAAAGAGATCAAGGAGAGAGATATGGTTATCCAGTTAGCTTTTGATATTATTGTAAACCTGTGGCATACAGCATTCTGTCCGAATGTATGTTGCATTTTTGTTGTACAATTCTCAATGGACTTATTTCTAAGCCTGTGTGTGTGTGTGTGTGTGTTTTATATTTTGTTCAGTTGTAATAGGTATGGCTACTTGCTTGCTGCTGAGTATACGTTTTTATTTTAAACTAGCGGCCCGCCCCGGCGTCGCACGGTTAAAAAAAGTTCCCGGCAATTTTTCCTTATTTGCTCACCGTTTAGACCTACCCTGGACTACGACATTTTGAAACGAAAATCAGCTCAATCGTCCCAGCCGTTCTCGAGTTTTAATCAGACTAACGAACAACAATTCATTTTTATTTATATAGTATTAAGAGTCGTTGCTTCAGTTTAGTAGTATATTTTCGGATATAATGTCGTAATGATTAATTTCCCGTTTGACGCTGATATAAAGACTAGCTAGGATGTATATTTATTTCATTAGTTACCTGTAAAGCACCTTTAGCTTCCTCACAGCTCTCGCAGGCATGACCTTGAGCAAGTCCTCGAAGCCATTGATGGCGCTGAGACCGCAGGGTTCTCGCCAAGAGGTGTATGGTGGGACTCCGTGGTCTCTTCCCCTCTGTAAATCGAACATACTAACTAATTATCTATTTAATTAGGTAGTTATTTTTCATTCTACCTTGTGATTTTATTCGAGTAAAACATTTTTTGATAAATTAAACTCCATTATGATTATGTGACTCCAGGTTAAAAGATATGTACCTATAGGTATTCTGTTGGTGTACCTACATAGGCATCTCTCAGATTATGAATGGGTCAGACCATATCCCATGGGTCCATTGTTCGGCAGAAAATACAACGAGCTGGTGAGGCCTAACGTATTTCTTATTCTACATTATTTTTTTAATTATTCTCACTTGAATGTTAATAGCAGCAAGGTCCATCCCGAAATGGTTGCTAGCGCCTTGGAACAGGTGATTGGTGAGTTCGTGGGTGATGAACTCATCTCTGCGCTGGATCGGCTGGTTGGCCATGCCTAGAAGCAGTCGATCGACTGCACCCATACTCCAAATATTGGATGGATTAGTAAGCTCCATGTGAAGAGATACGTCTGGAATTTTTGGTTGGTTAAAGGGGTTTAAACTGGAAAATCTCATTTATCAACACATTATAAATCTGTATTTATTTATTTATTATACAATATATTTACACACACAAGCTTAAGGTTTACCACGGGGCTAGATGTTGTTGTGTGGATTGTTCAGCAATATTTATTTTTTATATTCGGCTTTCTATACCCATCCACACATTAAAAAATGCTCATATTATTCTTAATATGAAATTGTATGTGGGTTTACTTCTGGCGTAAAAGGAAGCCGGCGAAACAAAATTCAGACTAAATAAGAATCTGACGAAAAAGGATCCGTCGAGTCCGAAACTATTCCATATAACACGATCATACTTATCGAAAAAGGTAAATATACTGTACATATAATTTGGTGTTTGAATATCAAAATGTCATATTGCGCCAATTGTATATTTTGCATATGAGTTGATCAAATAAACTTACTGTTATGCATAGGGCGATGGTGTCTATCATAGCGCATCATAGTCGGCTGTACCAGGCTGTGACCAAAACGGAAGGCAGCGGAGCCGAATGAACTAGCTGGGCTGGCGTTGATCTTGGGACTGTAGCCTTTGAAGTATCCCTTCTTTAGTGGGTCTAACTCGAAAATCTCCATTACATCGGAACCTGCAATATAAAAAAATTAAAAGTCTCTGTAGACTACATTAGACTGGGGCATATGTCAGAAAACTTAACTTTTAACTACCTAACTACAAACTTTTCATTACTTTTTTAATTTGTTTAATTCATTAGCGGAAACTAGTAATTGGCCTTCAGTCTACATGTGCCTATTTGTTTTGGCACATGTTATAAATAATATAGGTACTTAGATAAGTAATTTAAAACCGAGCTGTTCACTAAAAATTGTGTCAATAAATTAATTAACAAAATTATGAAGTTTTAAAAGCTTTCAATGAGTCAAATAGTGAATAAAAATAATATATGATCAAACGAGAAGAAGATACAAGATTTTTCATTGATGGCAGGTATGGTAAGTGGACTGACCTAGCACCACAGGCAAGAATTCCCGATACGTGATGTGCTGTATCATAGCACCGATGATTTTTCTCGTTTCTTGGTAGATCTTCTCGTCGCTCCAATGAGGGTTGAGATGGGCTAGCTCCTGTGCCATCCTGAGGATAAAGGAGAAATATAATTTATATATAAATTTTTTTTTTAATTTAACACTGAACTTATAGTTTAATGTATTTATTATTAGTTACCTGTGCCATATATATGAATGAAAATTTGGATAAAAAATTCTGTAACGTTATGTATGTTGTAAATAATAATAAAAAAAAAATTGTTATTTTCTCTTTTTAGAGTTGCCAACAACATTGAGTAATTGTGATTGAGTTTATTGATGATAATATTTAGTTTCAATTGATAGTTTTCATGGGGAATCTTTAAAATTCTTTATTGATTTTTATGAAAATGATTGTTATGAATATTTTTAAAGGCCGTCATTTTCTTAGAATAAGCCTCTACTGTCATTTTAGCATTTGCACTATTGTAAAACCCTCGTATTTATCGACGACGTAGCGTATGTGCATACTTATAGCAAAGGCAAATATCACAGTTATGTACCTGTTGTGCTGCCTCAGCCAAACGATATGTGCGGCTACTAGACCTGGGTGCTCGTTGACCCTGGCGTCTCCGGACTTGAAGCAGTCTGTGGAGACTGCCCCACCTCTGCATAGCTCGTCGCGCCTTTCCGTTGGTAGTATTGGACGCCTCTGCTGAACGCGTCCGTATTGAAGCATGCCTAAGAGATAATTAACATTGAAGTACAGATATCTGTCAGTCGCAAGTCATAGTTATTTGTGATGATGCAATATTCATTCTAAAATGTTTTTTCATTACGTTATTTAGGTATATTATAAGGGCTATAGTAAACATAAACAGGCACGGTAGGAAAGTATTCAAATATGTTTAGAAACTCTCGTACATCAAGAATTATAAACATTTGTGGAAAATGAAGTCTGGGTGATCAATACTTTACGACCATTATACATTTTAGATTTGAAATAATTTAAATCCTATTCTATACATAGTTATTTTAAATACTTACCGTTTCTAAAAAGTCTGAGCTTATCCGACTGTCTCGCTGAGCTGGCATACAAAGGCGAGCCATCGATGTACGCTGACACCTGGTTTAATTGCTCCCTCCAGCCAAGGGCGCAATCGTCTCTAGGCGCAGGAGACGACCTCACGAAGTCAAGACACCGTACGCCCTTGGGGCCGTAGAAAGGATCCGAAGAGGGAACTGCGATGGGAAAGCATTCCGGGTGCTGAAAAGTAAAAAGTCAATTGGTATAATTATTATCTGCATGATAGTAGACAGCATCAACAAGTGGAGCCGTATTTTTACTAAAGGATATGTACCGGAGAAAAATCGGCTGACATTCTAGAAGTTGTATCTGCAAAAGTTGTGGGACAATGTCCCGCGATATGTGAATTTATCATACCTAACTAGTATGATCGAGTCAGCTATTCGCACACATAAATTTAATGTCCCTTAATGAAACCCGCCTAAAACCAAATTTTCATTAAAGTACAAGTAAGTTATTTGACACGAAATTCGAATGGGCAACAGATACCAATCTTCATTCTCTCTATCTCACTCTCTGTATCATTCTCTACTCACCATAAACTCCTTAGGAACAAAGTCTCTCCCTCCATCCTTGCAGCACCTCGGTACGGATCCATTGAAGCCCCTGGACTGGGAGGATGATGTTACATCGTGGTCTACAAACTGGCCCCATTGCATCAAGAGGTGTGTTATCCCAGGGCTTTCGACGTCCTTGCTTTCATGGACCAGAGAGCTGATCTCTCGAGCTGAAAAGTTCTTATTATTATTTCTTATTAAATACTTGTTGGATTTCTGTTTGTATTGGAAGCAAACACAGCGCGTGATGTTTTAAGAAGCCTAAAAAGTAGTTACGAACCGGATGGGAGTGTTGCACCGAAGATGGACCGACGCGGTGCTTGCAGACCATCAGAGTATGAGGGGGAAAGGAAGCGCTGAACGGGGGTCATGGTAGAACCCCATCGAGGGCGGTTGAAATTGTTGCATGTTCCATCGTGGGTGCGGTACCTGTGACACATCAATTTGTTGAATGAAAGTTGAAGAAGTTTAGAGCGAAGGTAAACAATTTCTGTAGCTAAGAAAATGAAAACCCCATTATTTGTTTGAGCTTTGGGCTATTAGTGTCACTCACTGACAGACGTACTTGTTGTGCATGTTACGTCTTAAGAGAATGCAAAAAGTGCTGCATACGATTAGAAAAGCATTCTACAATACACTTATTGTCAGGTTTCTCCCAAATAAATATAATATAATTGTAAATCAATTGTGACCAGAACTCGTCTGTGCTACTGAAAGGCAAAGGAAGACGTCAGGTAAATAATTACCTTTTAGAAGCTGGAGGGCACTTGGGGGCTCCACGCAGGGGACAGTGCTGCATAAGCGATGACTGACGCAGCACGCTCGCCGTCGGGAATTGCGCCTCCTCCGTGCGACCTTCGAGGCCATCTGTGCCACTGGTAGACAAAATAACGAGTGTTAATTAAATTAGGCAGACGATACGACCAGCTTATCCAATATCCTACGTACCCATAATAATTGTTTGTATGCAATGCGTACTCTACGCAAAATAGATGTAAAGGGCTAGATGTTAGAATATTCCTGTATAAATTAATGAAATCAGTGAATGATGATTGATCTACACATTACAGATTACGTGTTGCACGGCAAATCTGCATAGCTAAATACTCGAGAAGTAAATGACCTTTACTGCAGGAATCCTTAAGAAGTGCAATCTACAATCTCTGCATGAAATGGAACGTCTTAATGTCAAGAACGCCGCCGTCCTTGTATTAATATTAAACTAACGTGATTCTCATTAAACTTTAACTTTTATGACCTAATAAGAAATGAATTAATATTCTGCTAAATGTAATAAAAAACATAAAAAGTCGAGGCCAGAGGAACTTCGTTAAATCGAGTTTCGGATCGTATGTCAATTAATGATTTTTAGATGATATCAAATTGAACTGACAAAAACATATTGGGTTCACATTTCTCTGTTGTGCCTCTGTTGTCTGATTGCATGTACATTTATATAATGTTGAAGTTTTTTCGACACATGAGGTAGTGTATGTACATGAACAATTAAGTTTTGTTTTTTTCTCGCCCTACGACGTCCACAAACTAGGTGGACAGACGACCTGATGAAGGTAGCGGGCTCGCGGTGGTTATAGGCTGCTACCGATCGAAGTTACTGAAAGTCTTTGAGGGAGGCCTATATCCAGCAGTGGACGTCCTACGGCTGAAATGATGATGATGCTGATGCGCTGTATATTTGGTAGTTGTTTATAATGTGTATGAGAAAGTTTGTATACCTGCCTACACTACATTTACATGTTATGTCTGAAATGCATACTTTATAGGTATAATATGCATAGACTGTTAATTAAAATATCTACATACTTATCATTATGGAATGGATTTTATAGCCCGTAAAAGCACAGTTAAAAGAGTTAACGCCGGCAAAATATTATTAAAGATACACTTTCGACAAGCGAGCTTTCGCGATTTCTTTAAATTTCTCTTTAGATATTTAACAGTCTTTTATTGGGTACAACAATTAAAATGAGAAGAAATACTAAGCGTTTAAAATAAATACTTAGCTCTAAAATTAAAAATCGGTTTTTAGTAGGTAGATTATTGTACCTATTTAGCTGTATGTACTACAATCAATTGACCACCAAAATCTATAAAAGAAAATATGTAAAAAATTCAAACGTAAGTTTAATTAAAACATTTTTTTTTGTTAAGGTAGGTACATAAAAAAACCATTACTGCTCATAACTGTTGCAACACCTTTTATACCTTATTTCTCTAGCATAAGCACTCTGTTGCAGCGAGAAATAAATTATTTATTGATGTAACTATTCATCGATAATATTGTAAAGCTACTCACAAATAAAGTGAAATTTATTAAAAAAGAAAACATAATTTTTTTTTACTGCTTACATCTAAATTAAAAAGAAAGCTGATAATTTATAATTACTGACAACCTTCAACAAGGTTAATATTTACCTACAATGTTGACATTTAACCTTCGCGTCTTCTAAAGAAATTATTACGTCTAGGCAGTGGCCAGAGAAAGTGCTTTCACCGTGGATCGACGCGTGCGCACTCGGCGGTTACGTAGTGTTGTGACACAGTTATGCAGTTATACGCACGTATGACAGTTGGCACCTCATGAACGGATGGCATAATAATGATTGAAATAAATTGTGCAAGAGTTTAACTTAGCCTTTGTTTAGAAAGTTTTTAGATTTTAGCTAAATATTGCCATAATGAAGGTTCGGAGATTTGTACCAAATGGCTTTATTATTCTATGCAAATGGTATTAATCCGTATTGAAAGACTAGCTTTACACGCTACGGCGTCGCCCGTTTTTTGGAAAACAACGTATTTTCTCGCGGTAAAAAGAAGCCTTCCTCGATAAATGGGCTATCTTATATATGAATTAACTTTTTAAATTGGACAAGTAGTTTCTCTTCAGCTTTATAACATTATTCTCAACCTATAGATTTGAAGTTTATTGTTTGTATTTTTTGCTGAAATTTTATTAAATTTTTTGCATTATTAGATTTATGTAATGTTATATGTGATATTTGGTTTTTCTCTAGTAAGTTTAACCCAAAATGAAGCCCTCCAAATTACTTCAGAACTCTTTTTTATAGAGACTGATATTCGTATAGTAATTATGTCTTATATTATTTGCTTAGAAAAATTATGATTAAATAAAAAAATAATTCCGAACTAATCACACAGCATCACCTATCCCCAAACTAAGCAGAGCTTGTACTATGGGGTGTTGGGTGAGTGATATACTACATAGATACATTTTATTTTGTAAATACATACCTACATAATGATACATAGAAAACACCCAGACCCGAAACCAGAAATTGTAGATATTACAAAATCTGGTCCCCCGGCGGGAATCGAACCCACAACCTCTTGCTGGCGGACCTTCGCCCACCGAGCCACAGAGGTCGTCAAAATATATTATTTATAATTATAGAAATAAAAATGGCTGGAAAAGCAATTAAAATACATAATATTCTAGGTAGGTATTAAATTCTAAAGTTTATAACGCAGTTCCGGGACCACATATTCATTGCAGATTCAAAAGGTTCAATTAATGCAATTTATGTTAAACCAAGGTAAGTAATTTAAATATATCTAGGTAAGTACCTACTTCAGTTTTTTTATTGGTTATGGCTTAGTTTTTTATTGCAAGGAACAGTTAAACATATTAGCTAACTGAAATTATTGTGTTACAAAAAATAAACGACGCTAACTCAACCGGATAACAAAGAAATTCAGGGTCCACCATGTCCAAGTAAATTAGTCAATGGGTAAAATATCTGTCAGCAATCTTGGTCAGTCAAACACTGGTAGTTGTCAGTTTACTTGATAGCTCTATAATTTTAATCTAATTTTACTCGGAGATGGTGCTACAGATCCTAAGTAACCCATTGATATTTACATAAAAATGCATCGCGTGATATTTATTCGTGCGAGATTCCGAATTAAAACCAGTACGAGGTTAATAAAAACATAAAATTACAATTGTATATGAGGGTAGTTTTAAAACATTATATTTACCTGGATCTCCCGCTCCCGATCAGTAATTCTGTCAAAGTCAATCCAAGTCATGTCAAGTCACAGTCACAAGTCACATGTCACGTCACAAGTTCGTCACATTCAGTCGCAAGTCAATTTGGCGCCCATTTCAGTCTTAAAATTAGAATGACTAGTTTGTTTTGGCGCGAGTGGCACGCTCGACCGCCATTTGCGCCGGCGTGGTACTAGAATGGCGGGGTTGTTGCGCGCGCAGAAATACTACCACTACTCTCGACCGTGTGTTGTAACACTGTTGAATGACGCTACTGTGTCATTTAATGGCTACTGCAAGTAGATTGTTTGCAGTGTTGAAAAGCTTGTTTTAAGTAAAATTTATTAAACTATTTGGTTCTTAAAATATTTTTGTATGCCCGTTTTCTTTTAAAAAAGAACAATATGAACAGAAAACGCTTGAATAAAACACATTTGAATTTGAAGTAGGTACCTACATAATAAGATATTCATAAATGTAAACAATAATAAGAATAAGATTCAAATAATATTATGTATAAAGATATCAAAATATAAGATTCTTATATTGCCATGATCTGTCTGGGCTCATGTTGTTAGCACATATTAATTTTAAGACCAATTGTACACACATGAATGCAATAAATAATTTGATTTTGATTTGAATATAATAAAGGAAAATAAATTAAGAAATATTAATAGGTAAAGTACAATTTTGTGGATCTTAGTGGGGAAGTTAACATCACATTCTTAGACTATTTTTTCACGGCAAGGCGTTGCTCGTTTATTATAGAGTAAGGTATTTTCCGCGATTTATAGTCGCAAAATTGTAGCCTTGACGACCAAAGGTATTTTAAGTCGTCTTTAAGTAAATCTTTCCAGATGTTTCTGAAATAGGACTACCAACTGTAAACCTAATTACCCTTTGAGGCTATGCTATATAGGTACCTGTCAGTACTTTGCTTAATCTACATCTTACTATTTTTATGCCAACGTTACGGTACCATCCTCAAACTTGATGAAATCACCCAATGCAATGCAATGGGAATTCAAAATCAATTGGTTCCAAATCGAATCGTTGAGTGCTTAGCCGTCCATAGCCGTGGTTTGTCAACCGGCACATTTTGGGCAGGTAGGTACATAGTAGGTTACTGTATTTAAACGTACCTACTATATACTTGAAAGTTATAAGAAAAAAAATATATAAAAAAAGGCCCGAGTAATATGAAATTATATGTGTATACGATGTAATTAGCATAATGTTGTCTCGAGGACTCCGAGGACAAGATTTCGTATGATCGTAAATTAATGATAATTAAAAATAGTACAATATTGTAGTTAAGATAGGAGCTTATCTATCACTTTAAACCCGAAGCACGCGCAAGCTCTATTCTTTAAGTTTAAGGTCAGATGAGGCTGTGTAAATAAGTAGTCCGATATTTAATAGAGTACGGAAATATTTATTTTAATTTCGTTGCCTGGAAGAATATCTTACGGATTTTGAGCTGAATTCAATATTTAGTTAGGTATTCTCTAGCTCTTTGACTCCTAATTTCTATATTTTGTTCCTTTTTTATGTTAGATAAGCTTTCATTTGACCACAATCTCACCTGATGTAAAGTGACAATGTGGTCTAAGATAGGGCATGTAGACCTAGAAGGTAGATGGCTTCTCCGGGCCACATTACAAAGCACGGAAAAATCGCTTCACGCACCGGCCCAACCCGGAGGGTGAAAAACCGCGGCCGAAGCCTACCACCAGATACTGTTCTTATAGCACCACCCGGAGGTCACGTGTAAGGATTCAGAGGGTTACCACTTACGGACGTGAACAGAAAAACCTCCAAAATATATATTTCGATATGTACGATGTTACTATATGTTTTTCTGTTGTAAGAAAGCTATGCTATCAATGTTGTTATTGCAGTGTCACGATAAATAATGAGAAGTACCTTATTGTGACATTCTAATTTGCTCACAAGCTTCTCCAAAAGTGTCCAAATAATCCATCTCATTAAAAATAAATCTTTGACATAATGACTTCGTAATATTTTTGTGGTAGGTACATAATTTGGTACAGACCAACTTCAAACATATTATATCCAAGAATCATATAAATCGGTTCAATCAAGAACAACAAATAATGGTCGGATTTAGGTAAAAGAATCAGGGTTTAAAAAAAATTGCAGAACAATAAAAAATAAAAACGGTTAGGTGAAAAATACCTCTCATTTTAATACACATTATTATCCTTTAATCGATAAAGTAATTGTAATCATTTTAAAAGCTTCTAATGATGACCAATTTCAAATAACTTGAAGACTTTGAGCATCATGTTGACCAATTTCAATCCATCTTTGACATTTCATCCACAGATAAAAAAACCGCGATAATTGACCCGAATGTTAGACGCCGAGCGTTGATTGCTGACTTTGACTCTGATGATGCAAAATTACGCTCCGCACTCATCCGTTGAGGTGGCGAAAATGTCTATTGCACATAATCCTATGAGCATTTTCGTTAATTATTTTTGATTTTACAAAATCACAGATACTAAGCAATGGTAATGCCAATGGTATGTTATGTCAAGAGCTATCTCGTCACATATGAAATAGGACCTAAGTGTTTTAGAAACTCTCGCAACTGGCTACATAGTAACTAGGAAGGAACAGTGAATCAGAGGAACCTTTTGATCTCGTCAGGAAAATTGCAGATAGGTAAGTAGTTATTTATTTTCACCATCCTGTTCTTCTTTCATTGCTTTATTTACTTATGTCCAATTGTTTGATATTATCGAAGTTTATACCCACTGCCAGATAAAAAAGCAAATCCAAGTATGTACCTCTAAAAATGGTGAGCTCTTTCTTTATAATAAGCTAACGCAATAATAAGAATATATTAAATGTTTTTTAAAACGCTTTAATATTACTTAGGTTTAGGTAGGTCCTTACCTACTTAACACGTTCACGGCTATCAGGCCGTGAAACTTTTCAACAAGCTACCCAGAGATTTAAAATGCATTGATAGTCCATACATCTTCAAAAAGAAACTGAAGGATGTTTTGTTGCGAGGTTGCTACTATACCATAGATGAATATGAGGCTGAGAACTTCCTTTAAATATATACTATTATTATTATTGTTATTTAATATTTTTGCATGCATAAATTTATTATTTTATTTTAATTTTTAATTTTTAGGTTAAGACTTAGAATTAAGAATAATTTTCAACACGATTTGTAAAATAATTGTTAAGAAATAAATGAATATGAATATGAATTAATGATGAAACATCACAACAACTCATATTATCTCCCATTGCTGGGCACGGGTCTCCCCAATAAAATCCATTAAAAGTATGTATAAAGCGAATCACATGAGCCAGACAAGAACAGTGAACTTATATGTGTCTTTATAGCACTGCACGCAAAGAGATTGATTGCATTTGTTGCAATATGTTTTAATTTTCTTAACTTTCTTTTTCGCTTCCTTGCAATCTAAAGTTAGACGCAGCTTTTCATAACATTCTGTTTTATTTTCGATAACCCAAATATTTTTGTCTGTCCCATCACTATGAAAAATACTTTCTAGTGCGATATCGGTCGTTTCCGACCTGACATTTTCCTTGGTTGATTTCTCATTTCCTGGTATTCAGATTCAGGGGCGAAGCGAATGTAAACAAATGGGATTACTAATGATCATTTTAGCAGTATGAAAAAAATTATTATACACCACATATTCGCAAAGTTTATAGCTCTTTAATCTTTCCTCGCGGTGTCAGGTCAAAAAGGATTGATACGCACTGTAGAAAAGGTCGATGGATGCATATTTGGACCGCCACCGCACCAGATGAAAGTTTTAAGGATTTTTGCCGCAGTGAGCGTGTTAATATTTAATTTATTGATAACAACAGGTTAGGTACATGTCATAAAGTATTATCTTACAACATTATAAAAATAATTATGTTGTTACAAAATCAGATAATAATTAATTAGTACATTATAATGTCAAGGGGTTTTGTTATGTCTATAACTATGTGTGTTCTATGCTTACCTACTTATGTAAAGATAGAAGACACATTATGTAGGTATTTTATGATACATAATCTCAGATGTTATCTTAGTAGTGGTATCTATTGCAATCAATTCAGAGTCATCACCGGAAGTGTGTATCAAAAGGAAATGTGGATGGCATTGGAAACTGGTTAGAAACCGAGACGGGGTTAAACAGGATTGAATTATGCGAATAATAAAGTTAACCTTTAGACTTAGCGCATCCGGGCACGCAGCCTAGGTCTTAATTAGTACCTACCTTGGTAGGTGGTGGCTAGGCATGAAAAGTATCATTAATTTAGTAAGTTTTAATGGCGCCTAGGTCTTATTAGGGTACATAACAAAACAAAAATCACCTAGTCCGTCCGACATTTTATACTTTGTATGTTTAGAATGAAGTTAGAAGTGATACCTAATTATAATAATATGGTAAACCTAGCTTCAATAATAATAAATAATAGGTTTTACAGCGGTAAAAAGCGTTTTTCTAGAATATATAAATAAATTAAAATAAAATAATAGTAATTTGACTTTGACTTTGACAAAATAGAAACTGTTGTTTTCATATAGATACCTAGCTTGTAAAAATATGCACTTGTTTAGTCGGCATCGTGTGAAGTCAGTGACTTCGATTGCGTGTTGTTCCCTTCCTAGTTTCTATAACCGTCATTAGCCACTTCTTATTTCCTACCTACGTGCCTAAACATTAAAGTAATATTAAGTAGGTACTTACTTTCTTTTAAGCCTGGATTTAGACACTTAAATTGTTATAGCGTTCTGGCTAGAAGGTAAGTGATGAATATACCTAAGGCAATAATCTAAATTTATTTAAAAAGAAAACAAATTTCAGAACTTTAGTTCCTTCAAATTTAAAATGTCGTATATTTTGTAATGTGCACGTGATGCATTGCATTTGAGACTCCACTCGAGTATATTTGCAGATTTTCGGTTTTCTTTCCCCATTTTTACCATCACAATTTTTAAATGGGTCAACCGATTGTCATCATTCGAAACTCTCCATTCGTTCGACAGACAGACAGACGGACACGTCAAACTTATTAACACCCCTCTTTTTTGTCGGGGCTAGTGAAAATGTGAAAGTATTGAATTAAAATCAAAGGATTCGATTATTCCACAGAAATAGAGTAGGTAATCACAAAAAATATATTCTTTCGATGCATTCTGCCTAGCGACATTAATTTAGCAATGAAGTTCGTTTGAACCATGTGCAATCGTTTATTACTTACTAAAAATTAATTAAATAAATAAACGAATATTTAATTTTTTTAAATAATATCTAAAACACATAACATGCCGTAACTCAGTCTCACACGGCTCAGAGAAAGCGAAGGCTATATTTTGTGAAAGCGAGTTCAACGACCAAAATCAGATAAATTCACATCTCTTACGTAACAAATTGGTTTTAAATTAGCGAAGCATATGGTGGAGAAACTACTTAAACTCGTTTACAATATGCGCTTGGTTTTATCTGCGGATCATTTCCATAGAGGGCAGCATATTGCAGTGGATAGGCAGCACGTAGAAGTAACGGCCGTTGGAGCGAAAAGACTTAAGAACGGAGACCGCATGATGTGAGATGTAACGTCTGCCGTCCACCAATATTTATTAGTAACTAGCGGCCCGCCCCGGCGTCGCACGGGTAAAAAATGTTCCCGGCAATTTTTCCTTATTTGCTGACCGTTTAGACCTACCCTGGACTACGACAAACATTTTAAAACCAAAATCAGCTCAACCGGCCCAGAGTCTCTCCAGCGGCTCTCGAGTTTTAATCAGACTAACGAACAACAATTCATTTTTATTTATAAAGATATAAATGTTATATTCATAAAATTCCCATGTTTCAAATCTTAGTTCCCCTTAAAGTAAAAATTAGTACTTATATTAGCGAAGCTCCACTCAAGTATATTCATAGACCAGATATCAAAAGTCTAAACAGACCCGACTTATGCACAATACATTTTCAAGATTATTATACCTCTACATATATGTTTGATCTATTTAGTATAGGAATAATTAGTTTCTGAAATCATCGGTGAATAAAATATGACGCGATTGTGATTACTACCAAGTGTCCAGCTTGTTAAGCTGCACCTATAGCAAGATCAAATCTTGCTATAGGTGCAGCTTTAGGTGTATGCACATATTTGGAGAGACATGTGGAGAAACTAGTCTGAAAGCCCCGTGAAAGCTCAGTGGCTTTAGTACCTACGCGTTCTTGTTTGACAACCAGTAGCTGGGAAGCTGTTTGCACATAAGTAATGTCCGTAAATTCGTATACAAATAAACTTTCTGTATCAATAACTAAGTGTATGCATTACAGGAATCTGAACCTACTTAGGTATGACATTAAGTTGTTTTCATTGCCTGGTCGCCTGAACTTTTCAACTTGGTACTATATATGTATTCAACAATAGAAAGAGGTATTTAAGACCACTGTTAATTATACTTTCAGTATCATCATCACCCTATTAACGTTCCCACTGCTGGGACAGGGACTTCTCTCTTGACAAGAGAGATTAATCCTTAATTCACCACACTGGCCAAAGCTTTTTCACTTATAACTTTAAGTTTCGTGAAAATAGCGTTTCCGAGAGAAAATTATTGAGATCTTTGGTAGGATGGCCAGTGGCTATTTTCAAGTTTATTGCCTCCACTCTCACTTAGAGCCATGGCCGTGCGCACCTATCATTATTCACCTTAACTTTCATACCCATTCGCTTTTACAAAATGGACGGTATCACTCACTAGTTAAATACATAATGTCTCGGTTATGGTCCGACCTAGCCATTAATAGTTATTTCCATTTTCATAATGTGCAGGCACTTTATTAATGAAAGTCTTATGAAAGTTTTCTTACTTTCTTTAGGAAAAAGTTCTTTAATATAAATTATCTTTTCACGCCACGGCCGGCGCGGCGTTAGGTACTCGTTTTTATGGATTTTTCACGGGAACTCACTATAACCACTATAACCAATCTAGAATGTACTAATATATAATGTTTCAAAGATTGATAGTATTGATATGTAAAGATGCATTTAATAGGTAATTTAAGTGACTATGTGTATCAAACAAAAAAATGTTATTTTTTAATTTTTTTTTTTAATTATAGCCTTTCTCGATAAATAGGGTATCTAACAGTCAAAGAGTTATACAAATCGAACAAGAATTTTCTGAGATAAGCGCGTACAAAGACTCTTTAGCTTTATCTTTATCTAATTTTGCCAGCGTTAATTGCTGTTAAAGAGAAATCTCGACTATATTTTATCTTTCTAGAACTATAATCTTGACAGCATTCATTTTATTTTCATCATTTGTGGTTATTTTGAAGAAAGTGGCAAATTGCACATTTAAAGTTTATTTTAAGACTTATGAGAGTCCTTTTTCTAATCCTTTTCAATATTCAATGGATTGTATATTGACGTATGATTTTATTATCTATATAAATGACCATTTGATGACCATTTAATCGGTTACTTTACTTTGCCAATATTATTAGCAATAATTGGGTGAGCACTCGCAATTTTGAGGGTCATTTAGGCAAATGCGTTTGTTTTGTTGTTTTTTATTCAAATATGAAATGCTTATCACCATTGACGACTAGTAGTCATGTTTCAGAGGTCCTTCTGTTGAAATCCAGTTTTTGAAATGTGTCAAAAAACGGTCAAGTCTAGTAAATTTATACATATAGACTACTAGCGGCCCGCCCCGGCCGGCGTCGCACGGGTATAAAATTTTCCCGAAAATTATTCGATTTTTTCTCGCCGTAAAAACCATCCTATCTCTCAAGTTGGATCGAACTGCACATGGTGTGCGAATTTTATTATAATCAGTTAAGTGGTTTAGGATTCCATTGAGGACAAACATTGTGACACGAGATTATATATATTAAGATAATATACTATTTTCTTTGTTCTCGATGAGTACTAGTTACTGTGTATTATGGAAACTGCGTAACAACTTTTCGTCCAAAATAGCTCAGTGCTCCAAGACAAGTGTTTCAGATCCATAAGTTTAAATGGATCCGAAAAGTGGTGTTGTACTATAAGCTTAATTTTATTTATTTATTAATCAAGGCAAACCAACATCACACATAACATACACTCAACTAAATAAACACTAACCTTTTTCGGCAAAAAAGAATGTAAATCCTATTTATTTCATTAGTACGAATTTTGTCTCTTTTTAATAGACATAAGTATCAAGTGATCAACATACGAAGCTTGTGCTTAAGTTTAGAGTTTTTTAATTAGCGTTAGTTAGTTTTTTGGACTATAAGTACCTACTTACTGCAGGGAACTTAAATGATGAAGACGTGTTATAGTATTCGTGTTAAATCAAGATAAAACATATATTATCTAACACATTGTGGTGTGAGTGGTTAGATGACAAACCATACATAACGCATGACTAGTAACACAGTTTTTCCGGTTCCGGCTTCCAAAACGTCAACATCATTCACAGTGCACTCCGTATCTAAATCCCCGGAAAAATAGTCAACATCACCTCTCGAAGGAAAGCAATACTACATTCACGAAAAACTTGTGCTGAGAAAGTTTGAAGATAATAGGATCAACGTAAACTATTGGATTCATCAAGGAAACAAGAAAAAACATTGTTGACAAAGTAAGGTTAGTCCTAACCGAAATCCTATCTGTCAACTTGTCATAGTTGTCATTGCCTACTGAGTTGCCCATAACAAATAATCTACTAAAAATCCTACCAATTTCTACCAAAACACGTTCCGTTCCACACACAACATACGAAATAAGATCTTAGGAAAATGGAAGAACAATTCCAACTTCTTTTCGACAAAATGAAAATCGAATTAACAAACCAAACAGCTGTAATTACGGAAACTATAACTAACTCAGTGATGGAAAAAATGGAGGAAAAATTGCAGCCCATTTGGGAAGAAAACAAAAAATTAAAAAACAAGATAGAAAAACTTGAAGAAGAAGTAGAATTTTTAAAAAGAGATAAGAGAAATAATAACATAGTAGTATTCGGACTAAAAGAAGGGGAAAAATCTACGACAGAGCTACTACAGTCTGTGAGGAAAATATTTTATGAGGAATTACGAATTGAAGTAGAAAACCAATCAGTCAACAAGATATACCGTATCGGGAGACAAAATATGGATAACAAACCAAGACCTATACTGGTATCTTTCGTCAACGCTTGGATGAAAAACGAAATCATGAAAAATAAAAAAAAAAAATTAAAAAATTTGCAAGTGAAGGATGACTTTTCCAAAGAAGTGCTAGAAAAACGTAAGGAACTCAGAGGAAAATTGGAAGAAGAAAGAAACAAAGGAAATTTGGCATATTTAGTGTATGACAAGTTAATAATTAAAGAAAACGAAAACAAGGACAACAGAGACAACAGAAAGAGAGGCTTGCCATCTTCGTCATCGTCGCCTACAACGGAAACCCAACCTCGGAAACAAATAACCCTTACCGCAAAAGACAGCAGAAATAATGCATTTGACACAACGAGGGTACGATCAAGCTCCCTTTCTAATTTTCTTATAAATAAAAAACAATAGCAATCAGCCAATGGAAACCGGAAAGAACAGCTTAATAACAATAATTTAAACAAGAAAAAAGAACAAAACCCTCTGCCAAGCCGACTGGTCATCGAGGCAGAGAAAGACCACGACCCTCTAAAGCCTAATAGCCAAAAGCAAAAGGGAAAAACCCCAAACATATACATTGCCACGTTAAACACCAGATCATTAAGAACACCGGAGAAGCTGACAGAGCTAGAATTAGCTTTGAATACCATCAAATGGGATATCCTCGGAATTAGCGAAATGAGAAGACTTGGAGAAGCCATCGAAGAACACGACACATTTGTACTTCACTATATTGGAGAAACACAAGGCCAATTCGGGGTTGGATTCTTAATTAAGAAATATTTAGTAGATAAAATCAAAGAAATAAAAGGAATCTCAGAAAGAATAGCTACTCTAAACATAATATTGCCCACACAGAAATACAAAGAAGAGCAGTGGACCATCATACAAGCTTACTCACCAACAGAATCTAACAAAAAAGCAGACAATACTAAAATTGATCAATTCTATGCTGACCTAAGAATAGCTATACAAAACGCACACAAAAACATAATAGTAATGGGCGATTTTAATGGACAAGTAGGAGTTTCCAAACCTGGAGAAGAATTTACAATAGGGAAATACGGTCACGGAAGCAGAAGCCGAAATGGAACAAGACTTGTAACATTTGCAATAGAAAATAAGTTAAGCGTAGTGAATAGCTTCTATAGAAAGAAAACCTCAAAAAAATGGACATGGATTTCACCAAATGGCAAGTACAAAAATGAAATAGACTTTATTATGACCAACAATATGAAAACTTTCAAAGATATTTCCGTTATCAACCAACTTAACTTTAACACGGACCACAGGATGGTAAGAGCAACGTTATCACAGGCCACAAATAAAAGTAGGAAGTTCAAAAACAACATAACTACAGTTTTATCATGCTTGGAGGAAAATAAAAATCTGCTGGACAGTATTGAAATAGCACTAAATGGAAGCGAATTTCAAGACTGTTCATCAACCCAGGATCGATATAATTACATCATTAAACTTCTAAAGACAAATACAATGAAAGCCATGAAGGCAAAAGAGAGTCAAGTCTCAAACGAAACCAGGAAACTTCTCAATGAAAGAAAAGAACTCATTCATAAAGTTAAAGATAAAATAACACGTTCTAAAATATCAGAATTAAGTAAAAAAATCAACGAAAATATAAGAAAAGATAGAAAGGCTAAAAGATTGAAAACACTTAAAAAGTTTATTGAGTCTACAGGAGGAACAAAAAAAGCATTTAAACAATTAAATAAAAACAAACCATGGATGGGAAATCTTACAGACAAGAATGGAAAAAAAACCTGTAATAGAATAGAAATACTACATATTGCAACAGAATTCTATAAAAAACTGTACCAGAAACCAGTAAATGCACATAATATAGTACAAGAAAAAGCACTACAAAGATCACCATCTCAAGTACCAACCATATTGCAAAACGAAACAATTAAAGCAATAAATTCACAAAAACTGGACAAATCACCTGGGCTGGACCAAATAACAAACGAGATACTAAAAGCAACAATACCAGTGGTGGCCTCAAAACTAACAGAAATATTTAACGAAATACTACTCAAAGAAATAATACCCGAGGACTGGACAAAATCAACGATAGTGCTAATACACAAAAAAGGAGACAAAGGGGATATAGGCAATTATAGACCTATTAGTATCATGTCTAACATATACAAAATATTTTCTAAAATAATCCTATCAAGAATGACTATAACTTTAGATGAAAATCAACCGAAAGAACAAGCAGGTTTTAGAAGCAAGTTCTCCACAATCGATCATATTCATGCTCTAAGACAAATCGTCCAAAAATATTTGGAATATAACAAGGTCTTCTACCTAGGATTTGTAGATTTTAACAAAGCATTCGACTCTCTTGACCATACCTACATCTGGGCAGCACTCGAAAGCCAAGGTATCGAAAGTAAATACATACGAATACTACAAACCATATATTCACAGAGTACCGCCCAAGTGAGATTAGAAAGAACAGGGGAAGAATTTCCAATACAAAGAGGAGTTAGGCAAGGAGACCCAATCTCACCGAAGTTATTCTCAGCAGTGCTTGAAATGATATTTAGAAAGGTAGACTGGGAAAATCATGGCATAAAAATAAATGGGGAAACACTTAGCCACCTACGCTTTGCCGATGACCTTATCCTGTTTTCAGAAAACGCCGAGAGCCTAGAACAAATGCTCCAAAACCTAGCTGATGAAAGTATTAAGGCAGGCTTATCGATGAACATAGATAAAACTAAGATAATGACCAATGCGGAAGAATCAGAAATAACAGTAAATGGAGGCCAAATAGAATATGTTAAAGAGTATATATACTTGGGTCAACTTATTTCCACTAAAGATACAATGCAAAAGGAATTAGAAAGAAGAATAACGAACACATGGAAAAGATTTTGGTCACTCAGCGAAGTTATGAAGAGCAGAGATATGCCAATGAAAGAAAAGAGGAAGGTCTTTAACACCTGCATCCTACCGTGCTTATCCTACGGATGTCAAACATGGGCACTAAACGAACAGCAACTAAAAAAAATAAAAGTGTGTCAAAATGGAATGGAAAGGAGTGTGGTTGGAGTTAAGAGAAGAGACAAAATTAGATTACAAACGATAAGGAGCAAAACCAAATTTAGAAATATTGAAATTGTGTACAAAGAACTTAAATGGCGCTGGACAGGACATATGTTAAGGGAGAAGAATGAGAAATGGACCAAAATAATAACAGAGTGGTATCCAAGAGATAGTAAAAGGAAAAAAGGCAGAAAAATCAAAAGATGGGAGGACGATTTCAAGAAAATAGCCGGCCCAGAATGGTTAAGATTAGCAAAGGACAGAGAAAAATGGAAGGCTCTAGAGGAGGCCTTTGTCGAAAGACAAGCTGTGAAAGGAAACAATATGAAATAATAATGTAAATGTAGATTAAGTTTCACTGCAATAAAGGCTTATTTTATTTTATTTATTTTTATTTATAGTAACACAGGACGTAATTATTGACTAATGACAACTTTCTCGTTAGGTAAGTATCTAAAAACTTCCTAGCGAAATGTTGGCAGCCAATGCAAACATAGTGGAAGTGGTGTACCTCTGGGTCATCATCATCACCCTATTAACGTTCCCACAGCTGGGAAACAGGGACTTCTCTCGGAACAGTAGGAACCTATTCACTATCTATTCACTCTTATCAGCTTAGGTTTAATAATCAATTTATTACATACTATTGCACGAAATTTATTACCCAATTGTACTACATGGCAACAAATCAAATTCGCTTTCCCCGTTTCCATTGGTTTCCAATCCCACCATTGTGGCGCTAAAATGACAACGGAGAGGCCTTTTTGCAATCTTTTGTAATGAACGTTTCTCTTGGAAAATAGAAAATACTCTTATTGTTTTAAATGTCTAGTCAAATGACAATGGATGTGGAGCATCTTTCAGAGACTTAGGAATTTTCTATCTATTCTCATTAGTATACTTACAAAAAAATTATGTAGCTATGTACTAACTTTTAGCTTGGAAAATATGAATTCATTATTGAGTCGGTATTACGCAGGCCGCGGGCACCAAAATAGCTCAAAAGCACTAAACAAAAAAAAAATCACGGACAAAAACATCTAACTTTATGAGTAGTAATCCATTGTGTTTGAGCCCAGCCCAGGTGTCGACCAAATTCGGTATAATATAAAGACATTTTTCAATATAACTCGAGAACTACTTTACCGTTTGTTATGAAACTTAAATGGTGCCAACTTGCAAGCAACGGCTTTCATTTAAAAGTTATGAGATAACTTACATTAAACAATACATAATATAAGGATCGAATTAAGAATCTCCTTTTTTGTTGAAAGTCGGTTAAATTTAAAAAGTTTTTATATTTTCGCGTAGATGGGTGAATCTTCGTTTTTGTGTGAAGCCGGAGCGGGGATTAAGTTTATGTATGACTAGCTGTGTCCTGCGGTGCTACCCGCGTTATAATGGATGAAGTACTCTTAACCAACAACATATTTATTTGAATAAAGATTAATATTATTATGTTGATACAACTTAAACAAATTATTTCGACCAAATTAGGTACCATAAAAACGGTTTTTGTGAGTTAATCTTAAAAGATAGACGTATACTATCGCGGAATGTTTTTTAGATCATTAAAAGAGCTATTATTCTTTAATACATATTTTTTGTGTATCTTGAACCGTTTTCACGGCGCACACAACGGAAGGCTTCAAAGATAAACAATTTCTCCCGTTTTTTACACATTTACCACTATATCTTTGCTCCTATTGGTCATAGCGTGATGTTATATAGCCTATAGCCTTCCTCGATAACTGGACTATCCAACACAAAAAGAATTATTCAATTCGAACCAGTAGTTTCGGAGATTAGCGCGTTCAAACAAACAAACAAACAAACAAACAAAAAAACAAACAAACAAACAAACTCTTCAGCTTTATATATTAGTATAGATAAATGACGAATTACCTATAAATACTTAATAGAGATCTGGTTTTTAGTTTTTCAGATTACATCATCATCTTAAAAATTAGACATAATTCTCCCTCATATTATCATAATAATTTATTTGTTGTTTCATGCGGTTACGAATTATTTAAAGATGTAACATTGATTTAATTCCCAGACATGAGCCCTGTTGAGATATTATAATACAACACATTAACTTAAGATTAGCTTAGAACTAACATATATGTTAAGAAATATTGTAGCTTTGCAAAACTGCAAAGTTACGTTTTAAGAGAAATATCTTAAAAAACTCAAATGACAAAATCAGTTTCCCTGGTCTTTCTACGTTTTTCCGTTCTTCCACAGCATGGGAACCACGTCTCAATTAGGTTAGGTGTCTGTCAACACTTCTTTAGCAATCGGTGAGCCAACAGAATTGTCTTCGTAATAGACGGATGATTGTTTTATAGATTTGCCAAAGTTTATTGGAATAGCGTTACGAACGCCCAGCTGACCACAAACAGTTGAGTAAGCGATTGAAAAACTAATAGAACCCAGGTTATCTAACCGGAAGGTTTATTATGAAAATTTAGAAGGTTTTTTTATTTCTATTTACCTGTAGCGACTTTAATCTATTTATATTAACCCCCGACCAAAAAAGAGCGGTGTCATAAGTTTGACGTGTCTGTCTGTCTGGGACATCATAGCTCCCGAACGGATGGAGCGATTTCAATTTAGTTTTTATTTGTATGAAAGGTGAGTTTGGCGCGAGTGTTCTTAGTCATGTTTCATCAGAAAGAACATCGGTTATGCCGTTTAAAAGTTACGGGGGTGAGAGTGGGGAAGGAAAACCGAAAATCTGCAAATATACTCGAGTGGGGTATCAAATGAAAGCGCATCGCGTGCACATGAAATTAGGACATTGGAATTGTTGGCTTTTCTTAACTTTTAAATTTAGATTTTGTTTTATTTCGAGTTATTTTTTTACAAATAGCTACATGTTTATAAAAATAGGAGCGGACCTAGACACTAAGACACTCCTAAGACACTACGTCTAGGCGTCTCTATGACGCCCTATTACTTTGAATAATGTCCAAATTGAGACATTTAATTAATTACATTTTTAATTGCTTTACAAAGGTCCTAGTTTTGTATGTTTTATATTTCTGAATGTTTTTAAAAGCTTGCATTAGCTACTTCAGTTTAATTTTACTTTCTATTACAGAAGTAGCTCGTTAATCAGACTTAGGGCTTTTTTAACCATCTCCGAGTAAAAATAGACAATGGTAAACATATATATTTTTTATTTTATTTTATAATTTTAGGAAAACTAACAGCTAGGTAACTAAATACTAAACACAGTGTGTAACTAACGGCTAATTATAAGTTTCCACAGATATAAGAAAAATTTACTAGTTAAATAAAACAGTCGAATAAGAAGAAGACAGAACATTTGGTTTAAAATACAAATTAAGTTACAATAAATACTTAAGCAAAGAAAAAACTACTCAACCAGTGTTTAAGACGCTTGGTTGAGGTATTAAATAAATCTAAATCTACTTCATCGTTGCCATCAATAAACATAGTATTTGCTTGGATGTTATTGAATGATTTGCATGCCCTTAAGATGAAAGAGTTCTGCCTATATAAAAACTATTTTGCTCAGACACATGTAACAAAGCGAGATAGCTCTTGACATTACGAACGTTTGACGCGTATTATTAACCTACCTAACCCCTGCTTAGTTTACTCGGACTGCCTCAGTGGCGCGGTGGGCGAAGGTCCGCTTGGGGTGCTGGGGTTCGATTCCCGCCGAGGGGTCAATTGCTTGTATGATCTGCTAGCACTTTCTCTTTGTATTGTTTTATGTATGATAAAAAATCTGTTTAGATAGTTATGTTTTTTCGTGTTTCGTAATGTGGCCCGGAGAAGCCATCTTCTAGGTCTTCATGCCACATCTTAGAACACATCGTCACTTTACATCAGGTGAGATTGTGGTCAAATGAAGGCTTATCATGCATAAAAAAAAAAAAGTATTTTATTAAGTGTTTCAGATTATGTCTAGTACCCAATACAAGCATAAAGCTTACCACGGGACCAGCAGATTTTGTTGTGCGGATTGTCCGGAAATATTTATTTATTTAATTTTTTGGAAATCCCTAAATTCTTTAAAATTTGGTTATCGAGAGTCTCTATGGCTCTCTGTTCTGTATTCTGTGGTTTAGGGTTTAATGGGTAGGTACCTACCCAATAGAGATGGAATGTGGAATTACTGAAGCACCGAAATGCTTCGTAGGTTACATAAAACGGATAGCAATATTTCCATCTACATTTTCTGATTTCGGGTCTGTTTGTTTCCTATGTATCATATTTATGTTTTAAAACAAAACTATGTAGTATGTCAGTCACCTATCATAGTACAAGCCTTGCTTAGTTTTGGAGTTAGGTAATGATGTGTGATTAGTCCGGATATATTTATAAACATAAGTAGATGATACCTATAATTAAATGTTCTTATTTGTACGCTGTGCCTAAACTTATTATACGCGTATATAATCTATACGCTTACGTATACCTCTATCGATTTTTCTCTCCATCTTTCACAGAAAAAATTGAAGGATTCCAGTAACAGCACCCAATCGCACCAGCACGAATCGCACCTGACTTAGTCGATTTACGGTAGGTACCTGTCTTTATTTAAGAAAAACCAAATATAATCTCCACAACTCAAGTTAAACTACATCGTTACATTTTGCATTTCGCTACGATTATTACGAAACAAAGGGATGTATTATGCAAAAGTGCGATGCAGACGATACGTGAAACAAAGGTGAAATGGAAAGTGCACGCATCGGCGCAGGCGCAGGCGAAAGTCGGACCTTGGTCTTGCTCTTGAAAGCGAAAGGTGCTGTATATAATAAGTACCAACTGTACTCGTATGTATAATCGCGGAGAAAAGTTAATGTTAAAAGAAGATGATTAATAATTATATTATATTTTTTGGTCAATAACTATGGCTACGTTAGCGGCCTACGGCGAATATTCGTATAATTATGTTCAAGTTTGGGATAATTGTAAATAACAAGAATTATTGCACTAGAATCTATTATATTTCGCAACGTACCGCTAACAAAACCATCGACGAACGGAAGGGTGACATCTGATGTCGGAACTTAGAACTAAAATAGACATAGGCAAAAGTACATTTCCTATTCTGCCAAGTTACACAAAAAATTATCTCAATAGTAGAAGCGCGTGGGATTTGTCACGACGCGGTGTATTGTATACCTAACTTCAAAATGTTGGACAGTCGTCATACTGATAAGTAAACAGCAGTAGTAGCACAGATATTTATAATATTATTACTAATAGTTATAGACACGAACATCGCGTTTGCTTTTGACCCTACCAATCTTGGCCTGCTTATGTAGATAGACAAGAAATCGTTTTGTTTTGCCAGCAGTAGAGATACAGCCAAATACGAACTACTTTTAAAATGACTTAACACAAGCTTAGGGATAACCGTGGGGCTAGATGATGTTGTGTGGATTGCCTGGATATATCTATTTATTTATTATTTTATATTTACTTGGCTGATCTTTTTTACAAAGTGCCTTTTGTGGCTGATTGTACCCATATAGTGTAAATAAAGGTTATTGCTCTTGCAGTTGAATGCACCTACCTTATTAATGTACGATTTTATATGACTATTTGTCATTTATTTATTATGCAATTAATTTATTTTATATTAACTTTCATATTTTATTTCTTATGTATATAACTTATTATTTTTATTTTTTTTTAATTAGTCAATGAAGCTACTGTATTTTGAAGCTTATTTCAGATAATATTTAACCTTTATAATATATAAATCTTCTGTACGTGTGTCAGTCATTGAACTCCTCCTAAACGGATGGGCCGATTTTGATGAATTTTTTTGTGTGTGTTTAAGTGGGTTCGAGAATGGTTTAGATTCACAATACGTGGCCGTAGGTGCGAAGCGGGGGCGGACCGCTAGTATTTAAGTAGCTTAGGTCTTTAGGGATTTTATCCCTAAAGACCTAAGCTACAACCAAAGTTGGAGTTTTAGAGTAAGTTGAAAACCATATTGACCAGGAAAATGATACTACACTGTTAATTAATTAAATTTAATTAAGCTGACATACATTTTATTGACTCTTAATTACTATATTGCCACTCTCTTGTACTTATAGGACTTGTCCCTTGTCCTTGGGGGGTAAAATAGGGCAAAAGCAGGATTTTAGAACTTCTAAAGAAGGCGGTTTTTGAGAAAGCGATCGGTTAGTGTCTTAACAAAAAAATAATTCTTATACGACTGCATTTCCGATTCTCAGACCTACTCAATATGCTCACAAAATTTCATAAGAATCGGTCAAGCCGTTTCGGAGGAGTATGGCAACGAAAACTGTGACACGAGAATTTTATATTATATGAGATTAGATATGCAAAATTAAACGTGACAACAAAATCGACAGACAAGTAAATTAGTTGTTATAAATTATTTTAGAAACACGGAAATTTAGCGTCTTTATGATCGATTTTAGATGACATTTTAATAATTAATAAGATATTATTATTGTATAATAAAACAGACGGTGTTTCCAATACGAATAAATATATTAACAAAAAAAATTGCTAAGTGTGAGTAAGGCGGTGGGTACAGGGTTCCGTAGTCTAAAACGCGCCATTTTCTCGTATTATATTAAAATATCATGTTATTAAAACTGAATTTTATCGTTGTTATTAAAACTTGTTATTTAAGTTGTACATACAAGCGCAGTGTTGATCTTAAACAGGATGGTGTGGCAAAAAATGCTTTCACTCTATTTAGTTCATTAAATACCTAAATATATCATATTTGAGTTGGCTTTGATCAATAATTTGGCAAATATCATCATTATCATCATCATCATTACAGTATTAAGCCCCAATTTCACTATATTATGCAACAAATCGAGTTTTAATAAACCAAGTTCAAGATCTTGAAAAAAAAATGATGTCATTTTGATCTCAGTTAGGCGGTAAAACGATCTTAGAAGTATCTGATCGCGTTCATAACTAATTGTGAAATCGAGGTTAAGACGCGTAGAAGAACAGTCATCAGTTGTTGAATTGCGGAACGCTAAAAACATGTTTATATCTGTATCATATGAATTTTCAAATAATGTATATATAATTTTTTTTGGGAATTAGTTCTTCCGTTGATGTAATGGTTAGAATTCATAATATATGGTAACATCCGATGTTAAATCGAATTTTTAACCCCCGACCAAAAAAGAGGGGTGTTATAAGTTTGACGTGTCTGTATGTCTGTCTATCTGTCTGTCAAGACAAGAAGACCAAAAACCTTTTTTTTACTTTAATGAATTCTAGTAGTTTTCTAATTAACCTAAATATCGAAGTATCTTATTCCACCGTTGATTTTTGTAAAATATATTTTCGCCTTTCTGTTAAACATAAAGTTCCTAATTAAAATGAATTTAAAATGAGAAAAGCTTAACAAAAAATCACATCTGCGATCCGGAAATTTCTTATTTAAAATAAATTCGTTGTTACGGAAGCCTCCAGTTTTTAAATGAATATTGATTACAAAAGCTTTCACCAATAGTTACGCTGTCATATTTCACTCAAGCAGCCTCTATTATGACCTGAAGCCAAACAATATAATTGTACAACCTACCATAGTTCCAAACGTTTTAACTTTTACTATGCCCAGGAAAATATTATCTCTTTATTGTTTAAAACTGGAAGTATTTGAAGCCATGAAGCGTCACTTCCGTGGAGACAGTGATTCCGGTGGCATAACCATAAAATAATGGAACAGATAACAGTTATTGTAAAATAACTTCCTTCTGTCGTGTTTACGTTGCGCTTAACGGATTTGATCTTAAGTAACGCATATTTTTAAAGCTATTCATAATATAATGTCGCGACAATATTTAATACTATGTAAAATAGCAATAACAACATTTTCCGTGATAAAATATACTTTGTCTTGCGACTCTGAAATATTGATACATTTTGCAACTTAGTCCTGTAGTTTATGTTAGAATAATTGTTAAATAGAAGGTAATGCATGGAATAAAGGGTACGCAGGGGGCATAGCACTCGCCGGGTAATAGCGCTTACCTGTCAAAATGAAAACTGTTCAAAATTTAATGCATATTTAATTATTACTATATTTTAATGTTTCTAAATTATTCTCGTTTGTGATGCATTCAATTTTAAACGATTGTGCAAGAATTCTTTTTAAATTGGTATCTATTACATAACGTAATGATAACATACGATACGATACCAGAGTAAGGATTTTAATCTATACTATATATATTATATATATCATCATATTATAAAGAGGAAAGGTTTGATTTTTTGTTTGTTTGTTTGTCTCGAATAGGCTCTGAAACTACTGCACCGATTTAAAAAATTCTTTCACCATTCGAAAGCTACACTATCCCTGAGTGACATAGGCTATATTTAGTTTTCAAAAATAATATAGTGCCTTACCAAACTCCGATAATATAACCCATGGTGAAAAAAAATAACCTAAAATCTTTCTTTAATCGCGAATGCTGCGAAAACTATTGAATATATAACAAAGTGATGTATTACAACTTTGTAGAACTTATCATTATCTACAAAAAACGTCTGTACATCATATCTCTAACTATTATAGTTTTGTGACAATAAGCGATTTTTTATATAAAAAAATTAAAATACCACTGTTTGAAAAGGCTCTTTATTTGTGTCTTGGTATTAATCCTTAACAAAATAAATTATTCATTATGTAAGATTGCTTTAAAACCTCTATATAACTTTTTTAATTATTAGATTCTGACATTCCATTCAAAAGATATCACGAGTTAATTTTTTGAAGTGAAACTTCTATAGAATCGTAGTGATTTCAAACCGGATGCAAAAAGATGAAACGGAAATTGTAAGAGACACAAATACAATGCTTTATTTAAATTTCTTTGCGCGATACTTCGTAGTCTCAACTACGTATTGCTGTATTTTATTTATATTATTTTGTAACATACTTTATGTAATACGCTTTATTGAAGTAATATAAATAATCCGAATAATTACAAGCCCGCCACCGCCGCCAACAAGCCGTGTTGGCTAAGTGGGAGGACACTCGACTTTCATTCCGAAGGTCGTGGGTTCAAACCTCGCCACGCACCTCTGGATTTTTCTTCTTGAGAAATCTATGTGCGCTTTAAACACGTGCTTTAACGGTGAAGGCAAACATCGTGAGGAAACCGGCATGTTCTGAGAACTTGAAAAGAGTTTGAAGAGACATGTGACATTCACCAACCCGCACTTGGCCAGCGTGGTGAATTAAGGCCTAATCTCTCTCGACAAGAGAGAAGTCCCTGTGTCCCAGCAGTGGGAACGTTAATAGGGTGATGATGATGATGAATAATTACAGATACATGTTTGTTTCTCTTATCATTTTAGCAGATGCGTTAATTTACCCTTTTTTTCTATTCGATATATATCATAAGTAAGTTCGTAAGTAGTAGACTCCAATCGTGCGTCGTAGCTGACACACACACACTTTTTTTTTTATTCTTCTTATTCTTTCGTCGAAGTTTCACTTCTATCGTGTGTGAATCGCACACACACCTTTTTTTTTTATATAATCGCTCGGCGGCTAACAATGCGTTGTGGAGTGGCAGGCGTCACTCGGGCACGGAGGTACGGGAGGGGTTAAGATCACGAAATAATCTGTCGGCTCCCTACTGAATGGTCGTGTGCGGAAATAAACAAATTGTCGCTTGATAATATTTTGTCGCTTAGTTAGTAGTTAATAATTCGTTAACAGGTAACTAATCCCATTCAAAAAGTTATTTTCAGAACTAAACCCTAGCATATAGCATAGATATTGTACATATCGTCGGTTGCAGGTTCAATTGGGGTAGCCACCAAAATACGTAAAATAAGTTGAGTCTACAGATTTTTTTAGTTTTTTTCTGTTCTTTCGAATGGCATAATAATAGATTTCTAGCTTTAAAAAATACAGTTACGCTACATATTTTAAGTGTGAATTTTGCAGACTTCCGGCAAAATTATGTTGTAACTGAGTAGGTATGTGATCCATTTACATAAGTCGAATTGTTGTATTCCTATGACCGAAGGAGGTTATATTTTGGTTTACCCGTGCAAAGCCGGGGCGTGCCGCTAGTAGTATATAATTTGACAGCCATGACTTTACCATATTAAAGTAAAACGAATTACTTAAAAACGGGAATAATTAATGCGTAATTGTGATTGTAAGCATTACTTTTAATACATGTGAATGATATCTTACCTCAAACCTGAGCTGCATTACCCCCTATCTAGGACAATGCCGCTCAAACATGTTTTTTTTTTAATTTTCCTTCTATTACTATGTCTAAGATATTATAAGCTTTTTGATTAATAGATAGTTAGACTTATTAGAAATTAATCATTTTTGTTTTCAACGCAATAATAAAAAAAATACTTCATGTATGCATGTGTTGGGTGCACAGCATTCCCCCTTCTTCCCCTACTATTAAAGAATATCTAAAACACAACAAATTTGTTTTGGTTATTATAAAAGGTACCTTAAACCGAAAAATTTATATTATAAATTCACATAACGTTGATAGTATTGTGACAGTGAAACTGAAAATAAAATACCAATAAATTAATAAGTTTTAAAGACCTAGTTCTAATAAAAAGTCAGTTACGAGAGTGCAGTTCTCACAGTTTGTATGAACACT
This sequence comes from Gymnoscelis rufifasciata, assembly GCA_929108375.1. Lineage (NCBI taxonomy): Eukaryota > Metazoa > Arthropoda > Insecta > Lepidoptera > Geometridae > Gymnoscelis > Gymnoscelis rufifasciata. The sequence goes on from OV815311.1 coordinate 14,461,143, forward strand.
AGTTTTTGCTGTATGTAACTGGTTTGAGCTTTCTACAACTTTCGCGATAGGCAAGCGAAGATTTCTGATTAAAACTCGTTTTTGAGAAAATTATATAAAAACTAGCAATTGTCTGCATACATGGAGGTTTATGGATATCTTGTTTTCAGGGTTCAGTAGACAAATGGCAAAAAAAGGAATCCTTATTGATTAGTTGTCTGTCTGTCTGTCCGTATGTCACATGTATGTTATTTATTTTATTTATTATTCTGTGAATAAGGGTCATTGCAGAAAACTAGAAAAAAAGAATTATTAAAAATTGAAAAAAAAAACAAATGACGTTACCATGCAAACTCCCACTGAAAGTTGGTTTGAACGAGATCTATTTAAAACGCAATTTACCATTTCACCTCATATAAAATTAAGCGACATTAAGCGAGATCAGTACTCGGATGGGAGACCGCTCTGACTGGAACTTTTAGGACTATTTTTTATTTAAGTGTTTCTATATATAACAATAAGTATAGATATAAAGACGGAATCCTTAGTTTAAGAATCAATCACATACATTTTTTATTTTTTAAGCGGTTACGGTTATACTTTGACTTCAAATTATAACAAACGTGTCCGTGGCTAAAAGGTAAATGGTATAGATAAATCTAGTTTTGGGACGTGTACCTAACACGTAACTACACTCCATTATGTAGGTTATATCATCATTAACACCCTATTAACGTTCCCACTGCTGGGACTCAGGGACTTCTCTTGAAGAGAGGGATTAGGCTATAACTCATCACCCTAGTGCGGGTTGGTAAATGTTACATGTCTTTCAAACTCTTCAAAGTTCTCAGAAGATGTCGGTTTCCTCACGATGTTTGCTTTCACCGTTAAAGCACGTGTCTAAAGTGCACATACATTTTCTAGGAGAAAATCCAAAGGTGCGCCGCGAGGTTTGAACCCACGACCTTCAGAATGAAAGACGAGTGTGCTCCTATTAGCCAACACGGCTTTTTTGGGTTTATATTAAGGTAGAAATACCGACGTACCGACGATAAACGGTAAGTATAATAATATTATGAAATTTATGATTACGGGATAATCTTCTCACGATTAACGACATACGTTTCACCAGCAGTATCGGCTAAATGTTCTTTCTTTGGATAACTTAAAAGGCAGGTTGTGAATAAATACCGTTATTCCACATTTTATAAAATTCTCGACTGGATTCGGTGGACTGCGAATTACCCGTCTCCTATCTGAGTCTTAGAAAGTCCGAGTAGACTAAGCAATGGGTAGTTTTGTCAAGAGCTATCTCGCTTTGTCGCATGTGACTGAGAGAAATAGCTATAAATATGTTTAAACAATTCCCTAACTTTACTCAGAGATGGTAAAAATTGCTACTTTTGACAAATCTACTCCATGAAAACCTTACTTTGCTTATAGTACTAACTACTAGGTTATTAGTTTTAGTTAGTACTTTAAATAACAATGACGTCATGTTCGTCAAATTGCTATGTTTTACTCAAACGCTTTTTTGCATTTTCTTTCTTTTTGCAATTACTTACTTTCCCAAGGTATGAATAAACTAAGCCAAAAATAAAAGAATTTTTGAAATCGGACCAGAAGTTTCTAAGATTAACGTGTTCAAAGAAACAAACAAACTTCTGCTTTATAATATTATTATAGATTACTCCATCGGAATCTAGGAAACAATATGCATTTATTTCAAAGCTCGCATATCAATAATAGCCGTAACCGACACCGCCGTTATGTTATCACACAATTAAATAATAACGGCGTTTCGAGATCTCGTGTCCCGTTATGGATTTGGCACACTGCGCTGGGGAACTAAACATATTATTTTTGTTACTTATTTTTATAAATTTTAAGTTTTATTGGTCTGGCTGAGTTTTATTTGAAGCGTTGGTAGATTGCCCGTGGATAGTCTATAGGAACTTCGGTCGTCCAGCAGCGAGATGGGCTGCCGACATCTTTAAAGTAGCTGGGTACACCTGGATGCAATTAGCACAGGATCGTGGAAAAATTACGAGAGTAAGACGAGGCCTATACCCAGAAGTGGTTGAAGTCAGACTGCGGATGATGAATATGACGATCTCCTGTAGGCGCCTTAGCCCAGTTCCCAAGGGAACTTATCCAGAACATAGCATAGACAGCAGTTTTTTTTTATCACAGAATGAAATGCTGTGCCTACCCACCTGCCAAACGTTGCGAGTATCTATTGGCAGACTTCCTCAATATGCTTAAATAAATAAATAGGTATTCTGTTTATTCTGTTAGCCCGTCCAAAAGTACTGGACACATATTATTCGTTTTATCAATTTAATAAGAAAGTGCCGAGATTTAGAGCATCAGAGTTCCGGAGTGACTTCAGACGTCTACGTTCAGTATATTTTTCACGGAAGCTTGGTACTTATGTGGGTAATTTTGTTTTTAATTATCTAAATAACGGAACTTATTGTCATTTTTTATCCTATTAAATAGTAATTATAATGTAAGAGATTAAAACAATTACAATGAATGAAACAGGTTCTCAATGCGGACCTTCGTAACTAGGTATGCCATCTTTTTCAGGCAAAATCATACAGACATTCCCACCATCTTCCCGAGATGCGTAATTCCTTGTGTTACCAACAATCTATTGGTTGATTCTTATCACACATTTAATTTTTTATTTATTTATTGGAAAACCAAAAACTTACAAATACATAGTAACAAATCAATATAACACTAGAAAGCTTAATTAAGGTTTTCACGGATATATCTATCTATGTCAAATTGCCTACAAATACTATTAAACATATTGCCTGCGCGACACAAAAACGAATAACCATAACATATTCCAGCTAATTCCCATTTCTGGCATAACACCTAAAGATGGCATAAAACCATTGACCAGATAGCTGCTTCAAACGGATTTATATTAATTAATTGGAATACGAATACATGATGGTAGAATGTGGACGGATGAGGTGTCGCATAATAACCCCGATGTTGTAACCGTATTTTACGCGGCTATGCAAGTATGAGTCTTTTATTACATGATTATTATTTTATCTAGAATCTAGAATAAAGTCAAAGTAAAAAAGGTTTATTTCGTTAGACGCTCATGGCATACTTGGACAGGTCAACTTAATAAAAACTAATACTAATCAAGTAAATAATACTGTCTTGACAGTTCGCTTAAATTTTTTACAATGAGTTGAGAAGCGAATAGATCAACCCAGCTTTTATCTCTTATGTTGTTATTATAACAATATTGGTGTACACCTATGTATATTGTATAAACTATATTATTGTACAGTTTTATCAAAATCCATCCAGTAGGTAGCTTTTGCGCAAAAGAGTAACAATCACACTAACATCTTCGCAAACTCACGTTTATAATATTAGTAGGATTATATTGTTGTTAAACCCAAAGAAATTGTACTTATATTTTTCTCTTTTTTTTTTTTTTTTTTTGTCCTTCGAATGTGATATAATAATCTTTCTGTTCTAATAGTCAGTAGTAGTAATAATAGTAAGAGAGGTTAGTATTACCGCGGAAATTGGTTAATCCCTGATAAAATTCCATTCTCATCTCCTTCATAATACCAATAACGAAAAATAATGAATAAAGTTATGAGTCTATTTACACTTTATTTAGACTCATTACTTATGTGTATGTGTACTATAATCCTAAATAAAAGTGGCTTATTATTTAATCAGTAGTCAGTTTCATAACCACGATTCGAAAAGTAAATAATAACGAATCTACAAGCACGTGAATCACGTTTCCGGTTACCGGCTTCAAATATACCGCATTTGGATCACTGCGTTTTGGTGGCCAGGTTTAATGGTTATTTTGTGAATGTGGTCGATGTCGCGGTAAGGACAGGGATTTCGCAATGCGTTCATAATTCTTGTTTCGAATATCTTCTCTAAGTGGTCATTGGTGACCTATGCATATTCTATGCATATGAGCAGATGAAAACTGCGACTTCGACTTAGAATTAATAGGTACGTGTTAGAACAATAAATCCTTCCCTTTCTATAAAAATCTAACAGCATACATAAAGACTAGGTTTCGGCCGCGGCTTGTCACCACCTTTCGGGCTGGGCCAGTGCGCGAAGCGTTTTTTCGTGTTTCGTAATGTGGTCCGGAGAAGCCATCTACCTTCTAGGTCTTCATGCCCCATCTTAGTCCACATCGTCACTTTACATCAGGTGAGATTGTGGTCAAATGAAGGCTTATCCAGCATTAAAAAATTAACTAAAAATAAATACGTAAGTAAATATGTATTTACCTATTTACGAGATTTGTTCTCCTAATAACAGGGTAAACTCGTAATTGTTTTAATTTTTTTATTAATGTTTTAGTTTTGTATTTTGTGTTATCTTATATCTATTGGGTCTCATCGAATTAATTTTTAAATGATATTTTAATAAAAAGCAACCGACTTCTTGTAAGAAAATATGGATTATAGAATCGAATAAATTGACCAATTTTATAAGACCAAATTGCATGTAACAGCAATAATAAAAAAAGGAAGTTACTCAAATCGGGGACCAATATTTTTTATTGATGTTAATTAGTGAGTCTAATAATATTCAATAAAAGCTGCTAGTCAATGGAGCAAAAGGCTTCCGAACAAAATATCTGGAAGTCAGACCTAAGTTAAGCTGTGATCGTTCTACGGTTGAAAGGATAATGATGATGATAAATAATAATAGTAATATAGGGTTTTATCATTGCTTGCGGCACTCAGATAAAACGGGGCCGGAAACTCATCATCATATCAGGTAATTGCAGCAAAGGCGCGGTGAGGGCATTCAACAGGTGCAAGATATGCTATGAAATAAATGTGTCTTATTCTTATTCTTAAGATGACTTGTGTAAGAAAGGGGTGAGTGTTAAGATGACGGGTGACAGAAGGAAATGGAATCAAAAAAACATGTTTAATCTTAATAATTTTAAGTTAGTAGGTAATAAGCCTTAATTTTTACGTTAAACTATTTTTATATTTTAGTCGGGGCTTCACCCGATAGAAGTTATTTAGAAGAATTTCGACCTATCTCTCACGTAATTGACGCATTGGTGTAATTGGTAGCACGTCGGGGCGCTTTTCTGGAGATGCAGGTTTGAATCCTGTGTGCGCAGGTAACGGCTTTGTTTTATTATTTTACTGCCTAAAAATGCCTAAAAAAGCTAGAAACAATGATAAACCAATTGAATGAACACAGTGCCAAAGTAGGTCTTCTGATGAATAATAATAAAACCAAAATTATGACAAACAGCCACAAATGTCCGGTAAAACTAGAAGGAGATGAATTAGAGTACGTAAACCAATATATATATCTGGGAAAGGCAATATCATTCCACGATAGAAACGAAGAGGAAGAGTTAGAGCGCAGAATAAAAATGAGTTGGAAAAAGTTCTGGTCCCTCAAAGAAATAATGAAAGGAGACTATCCACTACACCTGAAAAAAATTGTTATGGACACATGCATCCTGCCGACTCTAACATATGGCTGCCAGACGAGGACCTACAACACAAATATAAATTAAAATTAGTCCGTTGCCAGAAAGCTATGGAAAGAAGCCTTCTAAAAATAAGAAGAATCCAAAAAATTAGAAGCGAATTTATACGAGAGAAGACAAAAATAATTGACGTCCTACACTACTGCCTGACCTTAAAATGGCGATGGGCCGGCCATGTATCACGTTATAGAGATTGCAGATGGACAACAAAAATAACGAGATGGAAAGGGCCTTATGGAAACAGACGACCAGGACGACCTACAACGCGATGGAGCGATGACATCATAGCTACAGCTGGCAAGGAGTGGACCAACAAAGCTAAAAATAGAGACAACTGGAACAAACTGGAGGAGGCCTATACCCAATCAGGGGTTCCCATCCAAGACAATAGTTAAGCCACAAATTATATAATATTATACAAAGAAAACGATAATATTAGGTATAGATAATAAGTAATTTTTTTTAGATATAAGAGTATACACTGTAATACTTAAGTGATGGGAAATAAAGAGGCTTTATTATTATTATTATTATTATTACTGCCTAAAAATATAAAAAAAAACATGCTGCGCCGACCCCACGTAATGTGGAATAAGTCAGGAAGATGATGATTCTTATTCTTGATGAAACCCTTTTAGTGAGTTTTCGTCATCACCATACAATTTAAGTGTTACCTATCTGCTAAAGATAGCTATTAGTGTTTGTGGTAATGCGTGGTTGTGAACACAAGTGGTGAGTTCCCAAATCACTCCGGATCTGAACATAATTGCTCGTTGGATTTTTTTTGTATCGAGTCGCAATGTTACAAAAGTGTATCATTTTTAATAATAAAAACGGAGGATGAAGTAGATCTATATGTATGTACTTTTAAATCATATAATAATCTTTATGTAGGTTATATAATAATAATGTAGTCTTGGCCGTTTTTCGACCCCAGCGACTGTGATAATTGGCTTTCATAAAAAAACATTTACTGCATCATTATAATTTACTGTTAAACATAAAAAATTATGTAGGTAGGTATGCAAAATTTCAAGAATAAATAAAATAAGTAAATATTTAAGCACACATTATCACCTAACCCCAATATAAGCACAGCTTGTACTCTGAGTGTTAGGTGAATGATAAACTACATCAATATTTTTTTTCTAAATACATAAATATAATAAAGACGGTGAGACAGTGCGCGAAGGAGCAACAAACAAACATACATTCGCAGTTTTCATATTAGTTTGGCTTCCAAAAATATGTTCACGAGTGACTGTGAGATCCCTACCAGCGGTCTCACAGACACTTAAGACGACAGTTAAGGGTTAATAGACTCTTCGAGACGAGTTCTCCCTTCGCACCCGACGTGATTTAATTTCCTTTGCCATTACCGTACACGATTACCACTAGGTAATCCTGGGAAACCAGAGAGGCGCATTCACAACAAATTGCCACAGACAGTGGCGTAGCTATCGGCGGGCTAGGCGGGGCAGTGCCCTGGGGGCCCCAATTTGGTTGGGGGGGGGGGGGGGGGGGGGGCACGTTATTAACCCACGACGTAAAAAGAGGGGTGTTATAAGTATGACGGTACTAGAGTGGAGACTCAAATGAAAACGCATCACGTACACATAACAAATTAGTATGACTTTTAACTTAAAAAACCAAAGCATTTTTTTTATTAAAATTTGGATTTTGTTTTTCTAGGTATTCCTGTTTATTGAACAAATGAATAAAGGTCTATGATTATAAATTTAAATAAATTTTGTTGCAACTCCACTCAAACCACAACACATGGCAACTTATTAAACGAATACACAAGAAATACTGAAATCCTTTATATATTTCATCGAATCTATACTGACTGACTGCCTCAATTGACTGCCACAGTGGCACTGTGGGCGAATGTCCGCTTGCGGCGTAAGAAGTAGCGGGATCGATACCCGCCGAGGGGTCATATGAAAATGTGAAATTTCCCCATATGAAAATGTGAAATACTAAAACAGCAGCAGCATAGTAAAAAGCTGAAACAGCTTAGGGGCCCCTGCTTATTTTGCCCCGGGCCTTTCATCACCTCGCTACGCCACTGCTTACAGACAGCACGTTCTTAGAAAACATCTTAATTACTTAGCCTAAGTTTTTACAGGCTTGTTTCGCAACTTCCTGCCTTTGAGAATGTTGCTGGATCTGGCGATCTTTGGATGCGTCTCGTTAAATTAATTATAGGCTAATTAATGGACTGTTAATAATTATAATCTATATTTAGGTACTAGCATTACACACTTAGAGTTCTGTGCCCAAAGGGTAAAAGGGAACCTTATTACTGGGATTTCATCGTTTGTCTGCCACCAGGCTTAAGAAGTTAAGTAACTTTGCGTGGAGGCCAGTAGGTACTTGGATGAGTTACCGACCTGAGTGCATCTCTTTGCACTCAAAAAAACTTATTCATTTCTCTTATTTTCTGTGCTTTTATTAAAAATGTGTATAAAATGTAGACGGAACTCTAGGTGACTTATGAGTCTATCTCATAGTTTAATAAATTTATTTATATCTATGCTATAAAACTGACCTGATAAGCTCCTTCAGCTTCGCAGCGGCCTGGAGCGAGGCGTATCCGTACCGAGTGAAGTTGGCTGAGTCCTCCGAAGGCGCGTTGAAGGCAGCCACGTATCGCGCTGGGTTGTCCTTGTCCAGCCAGAATCCTGAGAAGCATAAGTTCAAAAAACACTGTTTCATTTTGAAATAAGTAATAATATAACAAATATCGGCCATTATCGTTCCAATAGTCGTGTCCGTTAACGGTATAATAGCGAATACCAAGTATGTATACCAACACCTTTAGAGGCTCAGATTCAGATCCCAATAGTCGTGTCCGTTAACGGTATAGTAGCGAATAGTATACCAACACTTCAGAGGCTCTCGCTGGTAAGCTGGATCAAGGGTCAGATTCAGAAAGCAGTGCTCCTAGATTCGGCGCGTAACGTCTCTCTCTACAGACCTAGCCACCGGTCGCTTTAGCCTATTTTTTACAGTAGGTTGTATATATGATTTTTTTATGTAATCTATTGTAAAAATATATTTTTGACGTGTTTTAAATGAAATACTTAAAGAGAAAAATTATATTGCCTGACAATCCACGCACGAACATCTAGCCCCGTGTTAGCTTTAAGCTTGTGTTCGGGTACTAAACATATGATAAACTTAATATAATACACATGCATATATAGATGTTTATTATTATCAAACAAAACACCCAGACCAAGGAGAAATGCTTGCAGAACACATACAAATACTGACCCCTCAGCGGGAATCGAACCTCAAGCGAATCTTCGCCTACCGCACCACTAAGGTAGTCAAAATTTGAAAGATAGGTGGATTTTTCGACTGCATCGTGTAAAATGTCTATGATCCTTGTTTTCCAGTTGCTTCACCCAGCTTTCAAATGATCTCTGGTGAGGTGTGCTCTTATTCTGATTGTATTTTTTTGGGAATTATTATAAATTGAAAGTGTTTAAAAAGTTTGGACATTAGATTATTTTGCTATGGCGGTGATAACACTGGAATTTGCATGTATTTTCAACATTATTATACCTGATATAATACTTCATCAAAATAGAGTGGGTGTTTTGTGTTTACCTTGAATATTTTTTAACCCCCGACCAAAAAAGAGGGGTGTCTGTCTGTCTGTCTGTGGCATCATAGCTCCCGAACGGATGGAGCGATTTCAATTTAGTTTTTTTTGTATGAAAGGTGAGTTTGGCCCGGGTGTTCTTAGACATGTTTCATGAAAATTGGTAGAGACGATTAAAAGTTAGGGGGGTGAGAGTGGGGAAGGAAAACAGAAAATCTGCAAATATACTAGTGTGGGGTATCAAATGAAAGCGCATCGCGTCCACATTACATAATATTATGTTGTTTTACATTTAAGGAAATGAAGGCATTGGAATCGGGGTTTTTTCATAAATTTTAAATTTAGATTTATTTTCCAAAGATTTTTATTCCGAAAGCACTAGGCTTGTGAAGGATTATGTTGCTGTTTTTAAATAAAAAAATTAGTTTTTTCTATTATAATCTGTTTAAGTTAGTAGCTATCCTAATATTATACTTATTATTATTATTTATTGCGTCAGTAGTTTTTCAATAAAATATTAAATCGCTTGTACTTATCGCTAGAAATGAGGAAGGATAATGTCGATTACACGTGTTTAAAAAAAAATTACTGAGCATACTAATAGGTATAAACAATTTAAAGCATAATGCACACTTACCCATAGAATACAGCTTTGGTTCTACAACACTATACAGCTCATGCATCTTCTGCATACCATATTCAGCAGCTTCAAGTATTTCTCTCTTATCGCCTTCAGAAACCACGTCTTCTTCTTCTTCTTCATCATCCACATCCGCATAGTAATCATAATCATCATTAGCATTACCATCCACTTTCTTAGTATTATTTGTCAATTTCGTTGTATTATCATGGTCACAGTAAGTAACGATAATTGTAGATACATTTCTACTAGTCGAATATGAGTGGTTACTGTTTATGTTTTTCTCTATTATTGTTATGTTGTGTAAGGATTTTGTTGTTGTAGTGTTCAACATCGGCATCAAATGTTTTAAGACGTCAATGATATTGTTTGAAGTTACGTTCGTTTTCTGAGTATTATTAGGTTCAAATGTAAGTATTTCCACGTACTTTGTTTTTTCTGTTGAAGTTTTCGTATTAATTACTGGATGAGTGTTATTTTTCTTTGATATATCTGCTTTTTCTTCTACGCCACTTTTAATTTGAGTTACAATTTTATTTTTGTCTTTATTACCTGGTTTTATTACGATGGTTTCTTTTAATTTTATGTCTCTCTCACTTTCCTTGGTCATGTTGTTTTTTATTCTGTTTATAGCTGCTATTATATCATCAACAAGTTTCTCTTGGCTAACATCGTCCTTCTTGCTTGTTATATTAGCTATTGAATGAAGAAATTGCTTAGCTCGCTCACTGTTACTTACTTGAACACTTTTGTTGACTCTGAATATGTCTTCAAGTATTTTTGAAAAGGGACAGGTGTCTTTCTTTTCATTTCTAACCGCTGACATTATAGTCAGAGTTATAAATATGTATTTATATCTGAAAAGAGCAACATAAATGCAATTGTTTATCGATTTGCATAAGCATAGAGTCTGACAGTATGCTAGTGTTATTTAATGTGAGTAGGTTGTTATTTTGTATGCAAATTTCTATTCTGATTATCCAGTTAAACCGGTAACAGAGTTATTAAGTCATTTATGCCTATTTATAAAAGGGTTTTTGACCTTTCTGGTTTTCTTAAATTAATGTTCTTTGAATGATCATGGACTATGCATAAATAAACAATAAAATTAATTGAATAATAGACTAACTAAAAAGATTGCTCACCTTATAATTTCCATTTTAACACAATACCATTCCAATTTAGGAGATTGCGAAAACTAAACTGTTTTCTTAATTTTCGTTTAAAGTTCAACACACTTATAATTACGACTCTTAAACAATAGTCTATTCCACTCACTTAACCACTTTGAATTTAGATTAAAAAATATCTAAATAAAAAAAAACGATTATGCAAATAAAAAGAAAAACAAGCGTTTGAAATTAGAACTGGTTTGATACAACTGTGAATATTTTCGCGGGCAAAAAAGGAATGTATTTAAAAGGGTTCGTTCTCCCGGCGTGATGGTATGAAGGCATCCGCTGTAGGACTAGCTGTTACGTAATGTCTGGAGGCTGTGATTAAAGTACTGTTACAAGACCCCACAGTTTCTTGACCACGTCAAACTCCGCACATTGCATTTTAAATCTTAAAACTATCAGGATTAGATTCAAATTGCTTAGGTCCTGATAAAAATCTGTGACCAAAAGTCAGAAGGCTTGTCGCTGGATTTTCCTTTCAATTTATTTTGAGCTTTAAGTTATTTGTTTAGGTTTCCTTTTCCTTTGGAGAAATGAAATGCTCTGATAACTTTAGTGATTCTACAGGTGTTTTCTTCTTGTGTATTCTGTGAGTTTGGAGCAATGATCGTCGTTGTTTTGTTGAGAAAATGAGCTTTTGAAGCCATATTGGATAGGTATTAGTCGCGCGTGTAAAAAAATGTTGCAACTCTCAAAGTTATTTTGCGTTTATAATCGAATAACGGATTCGATTAGACTTGTCAGTACAATACTTATAGTACTTACTACGTACTTAGTTTTTGTTTGATAGACTATACGACTATTTAAAAAAAAATATACCTATTTAAACACTGCGTTATTACCTGATATTAACTCTCTTTATATTCTCTTTGTAATGACTTTTTTTATGGAGGGCGTTATTTATGCTGGAAAATGAAGGCTCTCATTGGCATGAAGCATTTTCTGCTGAAAAAAATAGCCTTTCTTGTTAGCGTTAATTAATGCGATGATTGTTGAACTTAGGTACCTACATGAAAAATCTGATTGGTCTAGAACTGGAATTGAGTAGTTAGCTTACTGAGTCTGAAATTCTTGCGCAGACTTAGATTGTTGAAAATATCAAGACCGGACAAAACTAAAAAAGTATAAATCGAAACTTAACTGAACATTACTCAACTGTTATTTATACGTAAAAAAATAATTCCTTGATTTTTTAATAAGTGAAAACCTTAGTTTTTTAAACCTTTTTTTTTTCAGAAAAATATTAAAACGCATCGGTATCCTCCGCTTTGTTTGGATAGCTACGAATCTATTTTGTTATTTTATTGTGCGGTTATTTTTCATTAGATTTAATTTGATGGCAGAGCTGTCATCCTACGATAAAATAAAAATTGTCTTTCCTTGTGTATTAAACATACAAAAAGCATCAAAGATTAATCAGCTAATTTTTTGAACAGTTTTTGTCACCTATAAACATGTGACAATTTACTAGTGACAAGAATTCCAAACTTCTCACCGAGATTGGTAGGTACCTATTTCTGATCGAGAAGTTTAAAAAACGGAGTTAATTATTCGCGTAACCTTCCCAAGATCTAACTATCTACAAAAATGAATTAAAAACCTAATGATAAGTTGACGTGGTCACGTCCCATGTCAACGACCCCGGTGACAATGGAGATCTGTCAGTAAAAAGCGAACTGTTTGTCTGTAATGACTTCTTGGATCCCACGGAAGAGATGGAACAATCTAATCGGACCTAGAGGTTGATGACATTTACACTCATGTGACAATTATGACCTTCTGGTGTTATCCTGTGGCAAATCACTTGATCCTTCAACGTGATAAACTAGGTCATTTAACTACTTGTAAGAACAACGATTTGTGACAGACTAATTATAGAAACTAACGAGCAAGGGTGGGCGCAGACAGGCCACCACCACAGCGACCGGTCGCAATTCACAGAAGTTTTCATAGATTTTGAACTATAAAATGTGGTGGCTGTCGCTAGATTCTAACACTATCTAAGCTACCTTCTAGGTCTTCATGCGCCATCTTAGACCACATCGTCACTTAACTTCAGGTGAGATTGTGGTCAAATGAAGGATTATCTATTATAAAAAAATACTAGCCAATGGTTTTTTTTTTTTTTCAATACAATTATTAGGAGCTTTGAATGAATATGCCAGCTCCGTTTAGGCTTACACTAATTTACACTAATTATCTTTAAGGACATCTAAAACCATTGTATAGAGAGCCTTAGCGGCCTCGCCTAATGGATCTGATAAAACACTATGAACTACACCTAATTCTATAAGTTTTATGTTAAAATCAGTATACATTCGATCTCTTACAGAGACAGACCTATCACACTCCACCAATAAATGATAGATATCATCGATAACTCCGCATATAGCACAGTTCGGTGAATCTACCCTTCGCATAAGTGGTAAAATTTGTGTAGCGGAATGTGACCTGTCCGCAGTCTGCCAGCCACCACAATAAGTTGCCGCCTCAGCCTACTGGTCGCGCACCAGGGGATGCGAGGGGGTTCACTCTGCACTATTCTGTACCAAATACCTTTCGAACTTGATATTTCATTATACTGAACTTTCCACTTAGTGGCTGTAGTATAGCCCACTTGTGCCGAGCCCAAGGGTGGCCCAACTTGAAATAAAATATTAATTGCAAACAAAAATCAACCGACTTCTAGTTTAAAACATATTAGTATATGGATTTTAAGGTAAAATTCAATATTTAATTAACTAATGCATAAATCTATCCTTTGAAGCGCTCAAATATAGTGCTATAAAACAATATAAATAAAAAGTATAGTTTTTGCACTATAGTGCTGAAAACTACAATCATTGCGGTAGAGAATTTAATAAAATCTAAATATTAAATTAAAAAACAACATTTATTTTTTATTTTTTATGCATTCATTATTTTTAATTTGTGAATTGTTTTATGAATGATTTATAAGAATGATTAGTATATTTGCAGATTTTGGCTTTCCTTCCCCACTCTCGCCCCAATATCTATGAAACGGCACAACCGATTTTCATGAAACATGTCTAAGAACACTCGCGCCAAACTCACCTTTCATACAAAAAAAACTAAATTGAAATCGTTTAATCCGTTTAGATGGACAGGCAGACAGACAGACACGTCAAACTTATAAAACCCCTATTTTTTGGTCAGGGGTTAAAAAGAAAAAAATCTAAGTTTCGCAGTCGAGAAGTAAACTTCGGCAATTATGTGGCTATAAGAAAATGTACAGAAGCTTAAAAACAGCTGAAAAACGTGATAGGTACTCAATACGCTTGTTACTGATGCGTGGTTTGCACGGGTGACTGGAGCCGCACGATTTTTGCAGACTCTAAACGGCAATTCGACTAGGTCGTAAGTCATCATCATCACCATTTCAGCGTCGGACGTCCACTGCTCTACATAGGCCTACAAATATCTCCAGTTATTTCGGCTGGCAGCAGCCTGCATCCACCGTGAGCCCGCAGCCTTCACCAGATCGTCCGTCTATCTAGTTGGTGGACGTCCTACGCTAGCCCCAATCTAGAACTTTTGGGCCCCAACATCTGTTATGCGTGCTAAATGATAAATTTGACTTTATAAAGTTGTTATTCATGAGTGCGAAGTTGCTTTTTAATCGCGATCTCGATTTATAAATACATTTTTCACAAACTATATATTTATAATTTACCGGACTTTAATTATTTTCTCTAATTTCACATAATTCAGTTCCAATTTTTGAAATACTGAAATGTTTATCGTAAACTGTTGTACAAAAGGTTTTATAACTAAAGGGTAGGTACCTACGGTACGATAAGTTGCTACAGCTTATCCTCGATTCGAGGTTGTACAATAATAGGACTTACGTTCGTTCGTTGGAGGTTTTGTCTGTTTACGTCCGTAAGTGGTAACCCTCTGAATCCTTACACGTGACCTCCAGGTGGTGCTAGGAACAGTCTCTGGTGGGAGGCTTCTGCCGCGGCTTGTCACCACCCTCCGGGCTGGGCCGGTGCGTGGAGCGATTTTTTCGTGTTTCGTAATGTGGCCCGGAGAAGCCACCTTCTAGGTCTTCATGTCCCATCTTAGACCACATCGTCACTTTACATCAGGTGAGATTGTGGTCAAATGAAGGCTTATCGATCATAAAAAAAAACGAACTAGGTTTCATATTATAATTTATAAACTTATATTATTAAGCAACAATTAAAAGAATACTTTTTAGACTTATTTTAACAATTTAACAACAATTAACAGTCTCAGAAATAATTACAATCTATTTTAATATATTAAGTACTAGCGGCCCACCCCGGCTTCGCACGGAAAATTCCGGCAATTATTCGATTTTTCTCGCCTTTTAAACCTTCCCTAGACCTCCACGAACATTGCAAGACTAAGATAAAATAAATCCGTTCAGCCGTTCTCGAGTTTTAATCAGACTAACGAACAACAATTCATTTTTATTTATATAGATTCGTATGCTGACCAATATTCTATAATGTCTATAATGCACCGAGATAAATGCTGTAAAGCGGTCCGACTGTCTGTTAAAACAACTAAAATACTCAAATTTAAAGATGAGGCGTAGGATAAAAAATAAATTTTCCGGACTACTCACACAGCATCACATATCCCCAAACTAAGCAGATATTACATAGATACATTTCTTTTTGTGAATACATACATTTTGATACATAGAAAACACACAGACCCGAAACCAGATATTGTAGATCGTACAAAATCTGGTCCCCCGGCGGGAATCTAACCCGCAACCTCCTGCGCCTCAGCCGGACGTTCGCCCACCGAGCCACAGAGGTCGTCAAAATAATGCTTCTATGCTTCCGAGAATAATATTCGCGATCCTAGAAACATAAAGTTATTCAGATGAGATTTAATTCGTTGCATTATATTCTATTTTTGGATAAAAGATCCATTATCTCCCACCTACCTTAAAGAACGCCTTACTTTTTATGAATGAAGACCACAATAGAAACCCTGACTCATCCCAAACTCTTCTATTTCACGATTTATACCCACAGCCCAAAACCAAGTTCGACTTCATCTATGACATAATTTTAGTAAATAATTATTCAATTACATTATTATGACTTAAAACGGGGAGCATACCATGATATGACGGTTTTTGAGTTTTCCGATTTTAACGCTGACAAAATCATGGTAAGTTACCCGTTTTAAGTCACAATATTGTTAAAAACCATGATAATTTAAAAAGTAATAGTTATTCAAGTAGACTCAAACTCTCTTGCAGTGCCTCAACAGGTGCATGTACAAGTTAATATAAGCTAGTAATAACACCTATGATGTATAAATGTATGTGTAAGCAAAATAAATAAATGAAACTCTTTGGAAATTCTTTTACAGTGGAAGAGCCACTTGAGTCAGAAAAGTTGAGACTAGAGATCACTTCAAAAGATCCGTTCAAGAGCACAAAAAGGGCGCGCAACGTTGCTTAATAAATCTAAATTTAAAATTTAAGATAAACCCCCGATACTAATGTCTTTATTTCCTTAAAAGTAAAACACCATAATATTTAGTAATGTGCACGCGATGCTCTTTCATTTGATACACCACTCGAGTATATTTGCAGAATTTCGGTTTTCCTTCCCCACTCTCACCCCCATAACTTTTAAACGGCTTAACCAAACATGTCTAAGAACATCAGGGCCAAACTTACCTTTCATACAAAAAAAAAAAACTAAATTGAAATCGCTCCATTCGTTCGGGAGCTATGATGTCCCAGACAGACAGACACGTCAAACTTATAACACCCCTCTTTTTTGGTCGGAGGTTAAAAAATACACAAATTGAATCTCAATATCGAAATTACCCAAAATTAGGTGATACCTAATCTAGCATTCCCCATAGCTCTTTGAATCTCCAGTTAATTCGTATGCTTTACGAAACTAGCCTTGGTGCTAACTCCAAAATTGGGTGACGGTCAGCGTACCATCATCATCCTTGTCACGTAGGACAATGTGTTTCTCAACACGCCATTGGCTATCAATGACTGTGGTATTGCATACTAAGTGTGACTTTGTGCTACGTAGGTATTAGTAGAGTAATGTAAAAATATGAAATAAAAAAGCCTTTATGCCCGCTTTCCACTGCGTAAGTGAAATGAGCGAGAAATAGTCAACCGGAACGTAGTTTGACATGATAAATAAATTTGTCAAAATATTGACATATTCTTCTTATTCTTAAATACTAAGTGATTGGTTTCGTAGGTTCCCGTTTTGGGTAAAGGCCTCCTCCAAAGATGTCCACTGCTCTTGATCTCTTGCTACTTAGATAGATACATAATATCTTTTTTGCACACCAATTACAGACTAACTTAAAAATAACAATCAATAACCACATTTGTTGTACAATCGGCGGCCTTATCGCTTAAAGCAATCTCTTCCAGGCAACCTTTGGATGGATAGGATCTGCTAGGAACACGAAAGACGGTGCACAAAGATCATATACATAAATAATAAGAAAAATAAAATACATACATTAAATAAGAAAAAAAAACAGTAGAAAATACATTTACAAAGTATAATATTATAATAAACGATGTATTATTAATATACAACTACATGAGTAGATAATGTTGATGAACCATGCCTTTAAAAATGTTTAAGGATTTCCCTTTTATAATAATGCTGCCCTCACAGAGAAAGAGTCACCATAGAATTGTGTGGAGTGACTGGGAATTTTGAGCTTAATGCCATTGGTAGAGTAACTATAGTAAAATATATTTGATTTGAGATAGACCCATAGGGACCCTAGGGTTCCGTTTATACAGTTTATAATGTACATGTTTTGCAATAAAAAACACAAAAATATTTTTTCGCAATGTTAATAAATATACATTCAGATGAGCCTCCCGTCTAAGAACTGACCAGGCGCAACGTAGATTAATTTTGTAAAAATCGTTTTATGTTTTATGGAAGCCCTCTTATATCATCATCATCATCTTCCTGAACTTATCCCACATCACGTGGGGTCGGCACAACATGTTTTCTCCTTCCATTTCCCTCTATCACCCGTCATCTCAACACTCACCTCTTTCCCACACTTATCATCTTTCACACAGTCCATCCATCTTTTCTTCGGCCTACCTCTTCTCACATATCCATCAACATTCATATCTAACGCTCTTAAATACCTCTATATAAATATATTATGTGTTTTAAGTACATATTTGCTGTTATACCGACAACAGAAATACATCATTCCTTCATAATATATACTCTCTATCTAACACGGTTCTTGAGATATAACCTGGTGACAGACGGATAGACAAACGAAGAAATCTCAGTAATACAGCGAGCGTCCCGTTGTATCACTTGGGCACGGTACCCTTAAAGTGGTCTCTTCTTGCACACTTTTAAGGTCCACCATCTTAGCCGTATGACATCCACTGCTGCTCATAAGCCTCCCTCAATGGCTTCCCACCGTGAACCTTTTTTCAACCTGAAAGCTTTCACCTAATCATCTGTCCATCTTGTTGGTGGACGTCTGCCTCTGCGTTTCCCGATCCGCGGACTTCGTTTTGGATTTTACCCGGGAAATATGTTGCTCCATCGGGAAAATCCAAAAACACGGACTAGTCTAAGCTAGTCGTACATAATAATAATAATAATATAACACCTTCAGAGGCTCTCGCTGGGAAGCTGGATCAAGGGTCAGATTCAGAAGGCAGTACTCCTGGACTCTCGGCGCGTATTGTCAGGAAGTTCCTCTCTCTACAGCCCTAGTCACCGGTCGCTTGAGCCTAGCTTCGCGACCAGTGATTCTCCGTTTTGATATATTTTTTACAGTAGGTAGTTTTATATAATTTATTATGTAATCTAATGTAAAAAATATATTTTTGACGTGTTTAAAATGAAATAAAGAGAATAATAATATTAATTTAATGATTATATAAATTATAAGTCACAATTTGGTTTTTAACGTGGTTCCCCGATGCTACAACTTTTTTGTTTTTGTGTAAGTTGTGTATAATGAGGCAGATTGAGACTTGAATAAATAACAGTTCAACAAGTGGTAATATGGGTGATGATTTGTTTCAAAATTCAAACACAATGATATAAAAACAGTTTTATTTCATTAAATATCTAAATATAAAAATAAAAGTGATATATCCTTACAATAAAAAGTATTTATTAAGTTTTAAAAAACCTGTGTTCAGGGATACCATTATCCTAACATAATTTCCTTTTTAAGGTAAATTGTAAAATATTTCCTAAATACTATACAACAACGAATCACAGATAAGTGTTGTCTTAAAATCTAAAAGAAAGTAAGTAGTAAGTAGGTAAGAATTTTAAAAATTTGATATTTAATAAAGTTAGGTATTCGTAAGTAGATATAGAAGAAATCTCACAAAATTTTAATAGAAGCTTTAGTTTTCAGCAAATCTCTTTTGTATCCAACTACAGTAAATATTTGTATAAAATATAGCTTAAATTTAACTACGGACATAACACATACTCTGATCGAGATCATACCATAGCGTCCTTATTATGCACTCCTTCAAACCTGTAATTATAAAAAAAAAAACCTTTAACGCGATCTACCCAATACAAGCCAAAGGTACGACACAATATCCAAAAAACAGAGTATCACACCTAAACCTTTGTATAGCGCCATCTATAAAAGCTACCTAGAGCTACATTACTGCACGTAATCTGAGTTTTCACCACTGAACCTTTGGTATAGCGCCATCTATGGAAACTACTTCGAACTACATTATAAACCTGGCTATGGTCAGGCACTCACCGCCATCTATCGGAGATACTTTGAACTACGTATTAATAACAACGCCACCCATTACTATAAACCTCATGTACAACTAGTACTGAAACTCACCGGTAGAGTCGCTAGTGCGTCCGCCGCGCCTCGCGCTCGACTTTGTCCTGCCTCTTGAGGTCATTGATCGTGGTGACGCTGCCGAATAGGACTTTCGCCGTCAGTTGCTGCAACATACGTTGGTCGTTAGTTGATAGGTCGTTAGTTGATGAATGGTTGGTGATTGGCAATAGCTCGCGCATCAATGCTTATAGGTTATGAGCGGTGCAACCTGTCACGGCACGGGTTTTCTAAACCTAGCTCGGTTTCTAAAGGCCGGTTCTGATGTAGGATTTTAGAAATCAATGCAGAAATCTCATATCATTACTAGTATAATAACCGTAAATAAAATATGATTTATCATTAGTAGGTATTTAAAATGTAATCGTATGAGTGTAAGTTAACTTCAAAAATTAAGCATAATAATCTATTATGACATGTAGGTGATAGATACAATTATACGTCAGATTACGAACATTTTACAACTCTAGAAAATAAAGAACGGCCTATAACGAGCTTGGAACGATTTGAAATTAGTGGCATTATCGCCATCTATTAGCATAGTTACTAAATTACACCACAAATGTGTTCGCGTTGACAATTTAACCAATCGATAGATGACCAATCGACTCCAGTCCCTACGATGGGACATACCTACATACCAAGAGTTCCAAAATTATGAAGCATGAAGCCTTTGTGTTTAATAAAAAAAATAATTAAAATTAAAATCATTAAAAGATTTTCTATGAATTGCTTGCCTAGGAGTCTAGGAATCAAAACAATTAGAAATGTATATATAATCTTATATAAAAAAATGTCTTAATAGTCCTTCAATGCGCCCAATACCTATACGCCATTTATTATCAAGTAGAGGTAAATATCCTAAATAGCTTGTAAATACGCCTATTTTCCAACCCAAGCCTATTAATCAACTCCACCAACTGAATGCTGAATATTAAACCGCAGTTCTGTCGCTCCAATACACATCTCAATAGAATCCTCCGAGATTTATGAAAAAAGGCCGACTATTTTGGAAATGGCGATCCCTTTTCTATAAATCTTTTATTCTGCGTCTCCTGAATATTTGAGCGGAGCCTGGATTGCGTAGTTCTTGAAGTCTTGGTTTATCGTGGGACGTTATAGATAAAAATGGGTGTTGTGTCACGAGACGTTGTGATTTTGGTGTAATGTTGTATTGATGTTAATTGTGACAGTTTTGTTTTGTGTAGATACCTATATTTTTTAGTTTTAGGCATTAAAATGGCAGTACTGATTTAAGCTTGTATATTAATTCACTGACTTATCATTGCCTAAGCCAAAACGGCGACCTTATAGCTTAAAGCAATTCCTTCCAGACAACCTTAGGATAACTAGTCTTTAAGGGTGGCATGTTCACAAAACCATGTATAAATAAATAAATGATTAAAAAAAACCTTAGAACGGAGAGGAAAATGCATGTCCAGTTAATAATTGGACGGTGTTGTGACATAAAAAATCAAAAAAGAACAATAAATATATATCCAAATACTTTAAATTATACATTATTAGGTAGTTTCTACCAAGTTCTATACTAACACCCATATTTTTTTTTGTTTTTTATGATAGATAAGTCTTCATTTGACTATAATCTCACCTGATGTAAAGTGACGATGTGGTCTAAGATGGAGCATGAAGATCTAGGAGATGGCTGCTCCGGGCCACATTACGAAACACGAAAAAATCGCTTCAGGCACTGGCCCAGCCCGGAGGGTGGTGACAAGCCGCGGCCGAAGCCGCGCACCACCAGAGACTGTTCTTAGCACCCCCCGGACCATATTCCAGTGAGCATGGACGCACAGGGTCCCAAAAGTCAATGCACAGACTATCCGGTTTGCAAAGAATAAAGAGTAAATGTTTTCGAAACTCAGCAGTTTACACTGACATGTAGGTGATAAAGTGGTCTCGCATAGTTAGCTTCGACAAGTGTCATTAATAAAATTATTTCATATGATTTGATTTTGATTTGTGAATACGGGTGTAGGTTTTCTGTGTATGCTGAGGAAGTGCCCGCAAACAGATGCCGATCAGGGCCGGATTGCGAAACCCGCTACGAGTATAATTCGATACGTTGGCCAACGGATCCGATCCGTAACCTGCAAATTAACGACTGCTCCAATTAGGCCGGCCATTACTGTTTATGGAGAAAGGCTCTTTAAGGAGCGGTATGCAGCGAAATTGTTTAAGTGCAATTTTTATGGTTTTTAATGTTTCAGATGCATTGGAATATTTGTTAAAGAAGGATTATTTTGTTGTTTCTTTCGAGATTTGATTTTGTTGTGATTGGCATGATTATGATTTTGAATACAATTAATGATAGATTAGACGAAGAAGTTGCAACTCGGGACATAATTATGTTTTCCTATTAATTTATGAGTAATTTTAAATTTTATAAGTAAATCTATTTTTTTTATGAATGTTGGTTTTTGGGTATTATAATTTCATTTAAGCTAATTACATTGTCGCTGTATGTACCTTTATCTTACTGTTATGACCATGAAATTGTATTCTTTATTAAACAAAATTAATATATACGTCTAACTCGGTTTGTAATAAGACAGTACGTAATACATGTGAAATTATAATTTCATATTCATTTATACGTATTTAAATTAATTGTTATTATGTATTAACTTCACTAAAAACTTAAATAGATTTACTTTTAAATAAAATTAAAAATTTGATTCCAATATAATAAAATAGGAAACAATGTCATGCTGGTCAAGATATAATCAATGAAATCAATAATTGACTGTCCTTTACCAAATAATAGTTTTTTTTTTGTATGTATAGGTATATGGAAGTGGCTTATTAATCTTTAAAAATACTCAATGGATCATAGATCTAATAAAATTTAGACGTAATAATAATCATGTGTGACTCATAGAACCATAACAAGAAAAACAACTAAAATTACCTCTAAAATTTACGATTATTAGTAATCGTATCTCGTATCGTAATATATGTTATCCATTTACTTAGCATAATAACGTACTCTATACGTAGCGTATGTTCTCCTTCATTAGCAAAAAAACTCATTAATCTACATTCATAAACTCCAAAATCAAGTCTTACACAACCGTTTCCACCCACCGGCCCTTAACAGTGGTTTTACACGGCGAAGCTGAGTGCTCTACATTTTATAATTATAATCTCAGGACAGTAGCGAGAGTGACAGAACTGAGAACTCACCGAACCACTCGAATAAGGCCGTTTTTACTCAGGGGCGGATTCAGGAAATCATGTTATGAAAGATGGGGCAAACCGACACTTAAAATAAATTCGACGTAAGTTTAATAATTTTTTTCATTGTAGACTGGATTTAATCTAATTAGGAATATGTGGATTTAAAAGGACTGATGATTTGCTGCTAAGCGGCAAAATGTATATCTCTCTCTGGTCGGTATTAAATTTCATTCAAATATGTTTAAAGATTGTCGTTTGATGAGGTTACGTAGATATTTAGTTTGGTTTATTTTGCAATTTTAGTAAATTCCCTATTTACTAAAATTGCTATCATTATTGCTATATTGATAAAAATATTATGAAAACTTCATATGCCGTTCTAGATCAATTTGAACACTATTCTTTAAATACGTGTAAAATACGAAATACAATCAACCGTTTCTTCAACGCATGCGTTGTTGCATGACTGTAATTGAGACGCTGCCTACACGATTTTTGATCGATCCACACATAATTATTTCATTACCCCCACGTTTTTCATTTCCCAACGTTGAATGTGACCTTGCATTCCGTTTACCCCCAATACCGACATTGCTACATCTCTGTCAACATGCTTTAATATAGAGCGGGTTTTGAGGACTCTATTATAACAACTTAAGGTCGAGTTTCAGTATGCAAAAGGAATCCTTTTTTGGTAATAAGCGATTTTGCTACGATTCCTCGTTCACGGAAATGAGTCGGCTTCTATTTTAGGCCTGTCATTGATTTTATTACATATGTAACCTTAAGTCTTTATCAGAAGACGCATTTTTCATTATCTCGGGAAAGGCTATCGAGTTTCAGTCAAACTTGTCTCGTGGGTGATTTATGTAAAGTTTAGTGGTCGGGTAGTACTGACAACAGCAAAACAAACTGATAAACTAAGGCTTCAAAGCAATATACACAGTAAATTAAGTCGATTTTTTTGACTATTGTAGTTTGTTAGAGGTAAAAGAACAAATAACATGTCATAAGGAAGTGATTGCATTTATTTCGTTCCTCAGTGTTTTTATAATCATTTTCTTTTAACCTTAACTTAAAATTGACACATTGCTATAACTTGTTACATCTGGCACGACTCACCAGAAGACGACGTTTTGAATTTGATTTTGATCACCTACTTTTGCTGTTGACTGTAGGAGAGATCCTTCAAGAATATATTTTATTGTTGCCTTGTTTCTTAGTGTTTTATGTGCCTCTATTGTCTTTATTAAGTTCTTAGTTAGAAGATATACACTTGATTTGCTTGTCACGTGACGATACCGAATATAAATATCTTCATAATAATTCTAGTCCTGCGTTTTAAATTAAACTTGTTATTATTTTGACGTTTTAAACGTATATATCTTTTGGCTTCTAATTGAAACAACAAATAATACTTTTACTTTTTATCATTTAAAATAAATAAATATCTCTGGTTTTTATCTATTTGGTGTTGTCCTTAAAGTCACCAAACTCTACCATTCAATTTGGTAGAGTAGCAAGGATGCGGACCGGAATGTTGAAATGTTTATAAAATAAATATATTTAACAAAACGAGACTTACGCTTGTATTTGTAAAATTTGCTTCTTCTGGCTAATATAACTGAATTGGCAAAAATTCACTTCAAGTTTTTTTATGCCTGGTTTTGTGACTGTTATAAACAAGAGTGAAACGCTTATATTAAACTGTAAGATTTAACACTCATTTAGGTTAATGAATACGTTTTTTTTTATCAAATATTGTCTTAACCTCCTTTACGTTTGATATAAAAAGTTTAATTTTTTTATTTATATGGGGTAAGTAAATTATATATTATCATTTAGGTTTATCGAACACATTCCTGGCATGCCTACGTCGCAAATCTTATATCATTATCAGCATTCGTCACAACGTCTACTGATCTCCCCGTAATCTTTGAGGGAGACTTACGTCCTTTAATCTCCCGCAAAGATTTACAGATATTCCAGTTGGAAGCGGCCTGCGTTTACCGTTAACCCACAGCCTTTAACTAGTGGATGCTATCCATCTAGGAGCCGGACGTCCTACGCTGCTATTGCCGATCTGGTAAAGTACTACTCCTAAAGCCTATTTCACCATCTCCGAAGTAAATAAGTCAAATCTCAAATCAAATATAGCAACCATTGTTATAATAAGGTTAAATAAGGTGAAATAATGAAGATATTGTTGTGTGAACGCAACAACATCTAGCCCCGTGTTAAACTCTAAGCTTCTGTTACGGGTACTATATAATCTGTATAATAGGCATACATATATAAATATTATTATATTACTTATAAATAATAATTATTATAAATAAATCTGAAATCCATTAATTTTCTTCGGAGATGGTGAAATAGGTCTTAAGTATGATATTATATGATATACTAGTGAGTTGCTTACCTGGTAGTTTCCATTGGTGGTAACGGCGGCGGGGGGACAGGGGTACCGACCCCCGTACCCTTGCGCGGGTCCCCCGTGGTACAGGGTGTTGTTGTTCGCATCCCGCGTGGTCGCTGCTGTGTATGTGGATTTGCAGTTTTGGGACATCCTTTATCTGGAATGCGAATAGGCAGATTTAAAGTATTTTTTTATGGTGATTATGTTATAAATCGTGTTTATAGATAAGTAAGTAGGTAATATGAGTTAAGTCACAAAGTCCGAGTAAACTAAGCAATGGTCCAATATCTGGTTTCGGGTCTGGGTGTTTTCTATGTATCATTATTATGTATGTATTTACAAAAAAAAAACTTTATCTGGAATGCGAATAAGCAGATTTATAGTATTTTTTTATGGTGATTATGTTATAGATCGTGTTTATAGATAAGTAAGTAGGTAATATGAGTTAAGTCACAAAGTCCGAGTAAACTAAGCAATGGTCTGGGGGTTTTCTGTGTATCATATTATGTATGTATTTACAAAAAAATGTATCTATGTAGTATATCAGTCACCTAACACCCATAGTACAAGCTCTGCTTAGTTTGATGACAGGTGATGCTGTGTAAGAAGTCAAAAAAAAAAATTTTCAAGAAAAAAAATTGATAGTTTTGTCATGAGTTTCAATGGTTAGTTATTGTATCTCGCTTTGTCAAGCGAAATAGTTCTTTATTTTAACCATTGTCTAACTTTACTCGAAGTTGGTGAAACATGCTCTAAGAATGAGATATTTTAAATAAAATCTCGAATAACAAAATCTTGTCGAACTTAACAAGTAATCTTTCTTTAACAAGATTATAATTATTAGGTAGCCTTATCATTATAAACCTTATCATTGGTATCCTAAGACCAAAATGACAAAAATATGACAATGACTATGACAAAAAATAAATACATACAAAAATATATAACAATAGATTGCATAACCCAAAATGAATATCAAAATGAACCCAGATGCGAAAATTTCGCCATGTTGTGGCAAAACAGCTTTTTATGTATCGATAAAAAATAAAAGGCAAAAATGTTGCCAACTGGCAATTAAAAAGTAACCTGACAGAATCTGTAGCAGTGGGCAGGTACAGTTAGCGCCGGAATCCGTATAATACAGCCGACGAGAAAGTTATGTCCGTCTTGTTTGCGGGTAAAATCTGCGGCACTGATTAAAAATACTGGCGCGGTAAGGAAAAAACATAAAATGCTATCCTACTTCCTACTAATACAATATAAGGAATGCGAAAGTTTGTGAGAATGGCGGATGCAGGTAAGTAAGTGTGTATGTGTGTTTGTCGATCTTTCACACAAAAACTACTGGATGGATTTTGATGAAATTTCACACAAAAAAAATTATGTTATATAAAAAAAAAATTATGTAGCTTACATATCAGAACAACAAAGAGGCTACTTTTACAGCTGTAAAATACCGCTTTTCGCGGGAAAATGGATTTATTTAACTGAAGATACGATGCTCGCCGCAATACAATAATTGCGAGCAATGGTTTTGAAAGATTATGTCAGCTTGTTTACCGGTCAGTGACGTCATCGCTCTTTCATTGCTGCAGTCACGTGCTTTATAGTAATTAAATAACGCAATTTATTTAATTAAGAACGAATAATTAAGTACTTATAACGTTGTTTTAGATTTTAAAAACTGTATTTAATGTGTAAAACATTATTTTACATGATCTGCGTCAACATACTCGTGAAATCTGTCAAATATAGTTCAGTTCAGTTTCTTGTAATTGGACTTTGAGCTTGAAGCGACAATTTGCCAGTGTCGAGTTAAATAAAATTATAAAAAAAAGAAGAAGATGTTTTATAAGAAAAAGATGTTACTCAGTTGAACGCCATTTTGCGTCCTCCTCAAATATAAAAAAATAAGGTTTGATTACTGACAATCGTCAAGACATGTGACAGTGACTTTAAAAAACTTTTGTAAAGAAGGTACGTATCGAATTTAAAACCTCCGGAAAATTTGAGACAGAAAATGAATTAAATGATTTAAATTAAATGCGACCAAATACACGTGCAACACATAGTTAATAATCGTACAAGGTAACACAAACAGTACTTGAAACTGACAATTAAAGATCTCAAAGATGGTCGTGGTAATGAGTTGGTAAGAAGTTTGATTAAAATTGAGGTTGTGTTTGTTAAAGATTTTCATACTTTGCGAAAGATTATACGCTCACATTCAATTATTCTACAGACATCGAATATAATTGAGGATTAGCCGCATTTTAAAATAAAACTGGTGCAAAAACAACCTAACTTACAAGAGGTTTTCGCGATCCGAGACTCTGTGAATCTACGCACCTCTTCATTGTTTCTGCTATCCTAGTACTTGACAAATTGGTATTAACATTTTCTGATTTCAAAAATTTATCTTGTCTTATTAACATGATAAAAATATGTCTATCACATTAGGTATAGGGCAGGCCCTTAAAGGAAGTTGCGTTTGCAAAATGGGTGTACGGTCAAATATGCTCAAATTCGCTTAGCTGAGACACCAGAGATAATAAATAGATTTGTTAAGTATACGACGATATCATCTTATGTGTAAAATTTATACATTTTACAATAAAAAAACCAAACATGTAGAATTTTTTTTCAAGGTGCATGAAAATGCACCCAAGCAGCAAGCAAGTATTTACTATACTTAAAATTATAAAAATCACGTTTTTTATATGTCAGCCCCTTTCATATTTAAATATTATGTGCTTTTGTTATTTGTTGTTATAGCAGCAAGATAAATATGTAAATATATCATCCCTCAAAATTTCAATTCTTATCTCTAGAGGTATTATGTC
Source organism: Gymnoscelis rufifasciata (assembly GCA_929108375.1). NCBI lineage: Eukaryota > Metazoa > Arthropoda > Insecta > Lepidoptera > Geometridae > Gymnoscelis > Gymnoscelis rufifasciata. Next base: position 14,489,435 of record OV815311.1, read on the forward strand.
ACGGTACTTGAGATACACCCTAGTGACAAACGGACAGACAGAAAAACAGCGAACAGTCTTATTAACAGGGTTCCGTTTTACCCTTCATGTATGGAACCCTAAGAACCATGTTTACGGTCGCTGCTCTTGTCCTTTCCCCTGTGATCGAACTTAAAGAAGTTTTCGATCCAAATTCATTTTTTAAGTTGAATTATTTTAAATACTGGCGGCCCGCCCCGGCGTCGCACGGGTATAAAATTTTCCCGGAAATTATTCGATTTTTTCTCGCCGTACAAACCATCCTATCTCTTAAGTTGGATCGAACTGCACATGGTGTGCGAATTTTATTATAATCGGTTAAGTGGTTTAGGAGTCCATTGAGGACAAACATTGTGACACGAGATTTATATATATTAAGATATGTATTATGCTGAAGTAGTCTGCAGAGTAAACTATGTAAATGAAAACTGAAAGAAGGCTCAGACCACAAAATCATAATGGATCCAAACATAGCTTTGTATAGAAAAAACTTAATAAAAGCTTGATACGGCTTAAGCGTACCAACACACTTTGTTAGAAGATTTCATCTTTCGCCCATCAGAGGGGATTACTGGGCTCAGCAACAAAACGAAACATAATAGCAACGACAAGCTTATTATCGCGAATAATATCATAATCTGTAGTCATAAAATCAGAACCAGAGCGGCTAATCTCCCAAATTACAGTTGGAAATCATAAGTTGTTTTAACAGCAAGTTTTAATAATAACGGAATTATTGAGGGATTGACTGCCTCGGTGGCCCGGTGGGCGATGGACCGCTTACAGCGGGTTCTATTCCCGCCAAAGGGTCAAGGTTAAATGAAAGTCAACAATAAAGTTACAAAAAATTTTAACTAAAGTTAGTAAACTTGACATTAATTGAAATAACATAATCTTAAGTATGGAAATAAGGTATATACAAATTTTAGCATTTTTGCAATGTGCTTTTTGAACTGGTGGGAAACGTAAAGAACAAGATCTTAAATAACCTTTCTGCAAATTTCAAAAATATATCTCAACTAATTTAGCGCACAGAGTTGTGTTTTAGCAATTGTTAATTATGAAAAACTGTCTTTAACATTTTTTCATCATCACCCTATTAACGTTCCCATTGCACTGCTGTGATACAGAGACTTCTCATAAGGAGAGAGATTAGGCCATAATTCACCACGCTGGCCTAGTGCGGGTTGGTGAATGATATATGTCCTTCAAACTCTTTAAAGTTCTCAGAACATGCCGAACGATGTTTGCCTTCACCGTTAAAGCACGTGTTTTAAGCGCACATAAATTTCTCAAGAAGAAAAATCCAGGGGTGCGTGGCTGGATTTGAACCCACGACCTTCGGAATGAAAGTCGATCGTCCTCCCACTTAGCCAACACGGCTTCTTTTAATTTGAATAATATGAGAGGATGAATATGGTATACAGGGTTTGGCACATTATAGAAAGTAAATTAGGTGTGATTTTTTTGAATATATGGTAAGGTTCGATTTTCGCCTTATACCTACTTCAAAAATTTTACTGCAGTTTCAATTCTTATCAACAAAAGATGTCTTTCAGTTTAATATTCTATCCATAATAGTGTTATTAAAAGAGTTAGTTTGTTTTTTTTCTCACACAAATTCCGTCCGTTTTGAAAAATTATATCAGTGTTAGATATCTCATTTATCGAAAAGGCTATTATACTACTTTGAAAATGGCCTAGGGTCAGCAGGCACCTGCAGCGTAAGAATGTGGACCGCATCGCCCTCCGCGGGCACCATAAGACCTAGGATTTTACTAGAAAAAGGACAACAACGCCTTCATGGAGCACAGCACCAAATAATTCGCTCACTTACCCGCCTGCCAAGCGAGGCTAGTCTGACAATGCCTTAATTATGACGGTTATCACGTCGCGTTGCCTTTTTTTCCTAAAGGTAAAAAGTAGCATATAGCCGTCTTCGATAAAATGGCTAACACTTAAAGATCTTTTTTAATCGGACCAGTAGTAAACAAACAAACATATTCATCAGCTTTAAATATTATGTATGGATTCAATCAGACAGACAGACTCACTATATATAAGAAGTCAAGGAAACACGGGTTTCAAACAACGTTTTAGAGATCCAAGAACAGCGAATTCGTCTCTAGTACACCCAGGTCTAGCATATGGACCAACATCGTGGGCATGCAAATTATTTTGTTTGAGACCAAATGATTCCCATGACTAAAATGGTGATAATAATAACGATAATGATTGACGTCACGCGTCTAATAGATAAAACGGAACCTGCTTAACGGTGGCGTCCACTTCCGGGTTCATGAAACGTATTCGGGGCGGGGAAACCCCGAGTACAGCTAACTCATCAACAAGTTCCGTTACTTTTATTATTAAGGTTGTGATACACTAGATTATTTCCTATAGCATTAGAAGTGTAAGTAGCTGTGTCCCGTGACTTTAAATAATAAATAAATATCTATATAATACTGCACAAACCCACAACATCATCTAGCCCCGTGGTAAGCTCTAAGCTTGTGTTACGGGTACTAGACATTATCCGTGCTATATAGTAGGGATATTAGCGGAATAACTTTTAAAATTATCATGGTTTCAATCATTATCATGGTTCCAATATTAGGAATTAAAATGGGTAACAAATCATGGTATGTTACCCGTTATAAATGTCTTAATATATTTGCGGAAATTTGAGATTTACGGCCGTCAAAGTAGCTTAAGTTACTCCTTTTTACACCAGCTATCATCATCATCATCATCACCCTATTAACGTTCCCACTGCTGGGACACAGGGACTTCTCTCTTGACGAGAGAGATAAGGCCTTAATTCACCACGCTGGCCAAGTGCGAGTTGGTGAATGTCACATGTCTCTTCAAACTCTTTTCAAGTTATCAGAACATGCCGGTTTCCTCACGAACAAGGCAAACACCTTCACCGTTAAAGCACGTGTTTAAAGCGCACATAGATTTCTCAAGAAGAAAAATCCAGAGGTGCGTGGCGGGGTTTGAACCCACGACCTTCGGAATGAAAGTCGAGTGTCCTCCCACTTACTGTTATACCAGACAGACAACAATTTTAAAAAGTTTATTTTGCTATAATTATCTTCCATGTGCATTTGATAAGAGGTGTACCGGTTGTTTTAGTAAATTGTTATTTTAATATACTTCATACTCACGCTCATGCTCGTCAAAATGTTACACACACGCACATTAGTACACACTATTAGGACTATTAAATCATTGGGGTCGTTGTTCTGATACAAAATAAAACTTAAATGTAATAAGTAAAATACTTTTCAATTAAATTGGAATATCTTGTACAAAATTCAATGCGTCGAATTAAGAAACCTCTTTTTTTCTGGTACTTGTTATCCTATGTAAACTGAAGCGTGTATTTGTAAAATTGTGCAGAAATTGTTTAGTGTATCGCAACCTTAACAAAAATGTAACTATGAGTTTTTATGAGAATTATGATAACTAGTCTGCGCTTCTCATTTCTAAGGTCAAGCATCGCAAATTATTATTTAAATCACAACTAATCCGATATTAATCGTTCTTATTTATGTTTAAATGCGTTTTTTTTTGTTGTGTGGCAAGCGGAGCGAGTAAACACACACTTTATAATATCATTAAATTGATTTGGACAGCCCATATCCCTCAGTGGAGAACCTACGGCTGAGGTTTGTTTGTGTGTGTGCGATAACTTGTATAGATAAAAAAAGGCTTGAAGTTTTCTATGTAGGTTCGATAAGTTTTTTATAGTATTTAATTATGAGATTAAATTTTAAAACAAGCCCTGTTGGCTAAGTTCAGGTTTGCAAACCTGGATGTTTCTATAAAAACATATTATCTGTGCATGTGAACTTTTTTGCCCGAAAATGCAGGACTTTCCCGGTTCGCAATCGCTTTAATGACTTAGATTTTAAGCCCCCGACAAAAAAGAGGGATGTTATAAGTTTGACGTGTCTGTCTGCTTGGGACATCATACTTGTAGCTCCCGAACCGATGGAGCGATGTCAATTTAGTTTTTGTTCGTATGAAAGGTGAGTTTCGCGCGTGTGTTATTTATTAGACATGTTGATGAAAATCAGTTGACCCGTTTAAAGTTATGAGGGTAATAGTGGGGAAGGAATACCGAAAATCTGCAAATATACTCGAGTGAAGTCTCGCGAGAGGAGAAATGAAAGTGCACCACGTGCACATTACCAAATAGTATGACTTTTTACTTTTTCGGTTACGGTTTACGGTTTCAAAAAATATTTTAAATTCAAATTATTGTGTATAAAGATAGCCCACTTCATTTAAATGCGATCACACGTAATGTTAATTGGAAGATCTGGTCTCAGATGGACCTTGAAGGAGTATTACTGATTGAAATGCATTAAAAACAATCCACTTACCTGTAAGTAAATACCTATTCTTTCACAGATGAAGGTTCCTATATGAACTAGATAAGTAGGCTTTAAATTGCCGTAAATAGTTTTTTGAAGCATTCATATCACTAAAACCTCACCTAAAGATGATAGGGTAAATGACTAAAAAAATGTTAACATCATTTAAAAGAAATGCACACTTCATGATTAATGCAAATCAATCGTAAATACGTTTTAATAGCCTACTATAATCTCTTTCTGGTGATGTTAAAGTTAAAGTACCTACACTAATATTGCACACTTATGGGGTTTTATCACTGCACCCTCGATGCACTCGATATTAATACATTGATTGAACACAACACCAACGCTGGTTGGATTTTAGTTGATTGAAATGCAATACATATTATGTACCAGTGCCTTCTCTATCAGTAGGTGCACGGACTAGACCGGTCGCATTCAGAGCAATGGGTCATCGAATGTCCGGATAGCTGTCATGCACTCCAATTACGAGTACTTGCGACCGGTTTGGCATTTGTTTTTATTTGAATACATTTTCTAATCTGCCTGATTAATTTGTTTGGAATAACTATAACGTTTTTATGGCGGAAGAAGTCAGTTATTTGTCAATTTTACTAGTCGTATTTATAAAGATTGGATATAAAGATGCTGGCTGGGAATTTTATCAGCGTGGTAGGTTATTAGGGTCTTATCGGAGGGAGTGCCGTCAATTTAAAATCTATATCTATCTATCTATATAAATAAAAATGAATTGTTGTTCGTTAGTCTGATTAAAACTCGTGAACGGCTGAGCGGATTTATCTTATCATAGTCTTGAAATGTTCGTGGAGGTCTAGGGAAGGTTTAAAAGGCGAGAAAAAAACGAATAATTGCCGGGATTTTTTTTTCATAAAAACCCGTGCGAAGCCGGGGCGGGTCACTAGTATTGAATATGTTTTTAACCCCCGACGCAAAAAGAAGGGTGTTATACGTTTGACGTGTCTGTCTGTTGTATATAGCCCCCGAACGGATGAAGCGACTCCTGTTTAGTTTTCTTTTGTATGAAAGGTGGGTTTTCCGCGAGTGTTAGACTTAGTCTTAGAATGTTAGATGAAAATCGGCTGACCTGTTTAAAAGTGGGGAAGAAAAACCGCATATCTGCAAATATAGACGAGTGGGGTTTCAAATAAAAGCGCATCACATGTACATAACAAAATAACATGACTTTATTAATAATAAGGGAACTAAAGTTTTCGAATGGAAATTTATGTTCTTGTGAAGTCAATCATCGTGAGCGAAAAAAGCGAAGCGACCAGATACCATAAATTTATTTCCTACTTATCTTTAAGCACCTATGATTATTATTTTTTTGTTTTTTGTAATTTATTTTGACGTGTCTAAGTTTTGTAAAACCAAACTATGGAAATAAATTATTTTGTATCTTGTATCTTGAGGAAACCGGCATGTTCTACGAACTTTAAAGAGTTTCAGTATAAATAATATATATTTCCGGACTAATCACACAGCATCACCTAACCCCAAACTAAGCAGAGCTGGTACTGTTAGGTTGTATGTGTTAGCTAACTGATATAATACATAAATCCTTTTTTTTAAGCCGTGTTGGCTAAGTGGGAGGACACTCGGCTTTCATTCCGTGGGTTCAAACCCCGCCACGCAATCTGGGCACCCGGCGGGAACCCAGATTGCGTGAACCCGCAGCCTCTTGTGCCTCAGGCAGACCATCGCTCGCCGAACAAAACTATCCGACATCAGATTCAAAACTATTAGATGGACTGAAGAGCCTCGGTTGATACTTTTTGGGAGGCTCATTCCCACACAAAAAAAAAGCCGTGTTGGCTAAAGTACAAGGGCACTCGACTTTCATTCCGAAGGTCATGGGTTCAAACCTCGCCACGCACCTCTGGATTTTTCTTATTGAGAAATGAATGTATGAAATGTTCTGAGAACTTTAAAGATTTTGAAGGACATGTGACCTGCACTAGGCCAGCGTGATGAATTCAGGCCTGAACTCTCTCGCCATGAGATAAGTCCCTGTGTCCAAGCTTTTTTTTTGTAATTTCATACATATTATACATTTAACTCTTGATTGAACGTTTAACGATAACGTTTGATAGAACACCAAGCCATACCACCAGCGTGGTGAATTAAAATAAATAAATATTTCCGGACTACTCGCACAGCATCACCTAACCCCAAACTAAGCAGAGCTTGTACTATGGGTGTTAGGTGACTGATATAATACATAGATACATCAATTAAGGCCTAATCTCTTCTTAAAGAGATAAGTCCGCATATCCCAGCAATGGAAACATAACTAAGGGTGTTTAATTTTACTACTGTAAAAACGCTTGGAGCAACCCAAGTCGGGAACATAAGCTGCTCGCATTTTACCTGCGTAATGAAAAAGCTAACTTTCATTTTACGACTGCCATAAATTTTTACTCCAAGGTTTTTCCTTACTAAAGCAGCATACGTATGTAGTAATGACGCATTCGTAAGAAACTAATGCCCGTTCTGCTATAATCATTTTTCTAATCGGACCAGAAGTTTCTGATATGAGCGTGTTCAAACAAACTATTAAGCTTTATAATATATTAAAATAAAAAATTTAATACATATTTCCAGACAATTCACACAACAACATCTAGCCCCGTAGTAAGTAGTGGGCTTGTGTTACGGGTACTAGATATCTGATATACTTAATATAATAGGCATACATATATTGATAATATATTAGTATACTTAATGTAAAGTTTCTTTTTTAGTTTCAGTTTGTCACAATCAAATCTTCTCATTCATTCCCCGTAAGGCATTTTTCCGTGCCTTACGGGGAATGAACTTAGAATAATGACCGAGCCAAATCTGCCGAGCATGCAAAAGTTTTGAAGCCGCTGAATCCTTAAAGGTGTACAAACACCTATTTACAAAGCCGGTAATATATAAAAGAGGTGCGTCAGAAATCATGACAGAATTGTTATTGAAAAAAAAACCTAATGCAGTCCTATACAAAAATATTTATTTAATAAAATCCCAAAATATTATAAAGGATCTGCCTCAAAACTTGCTTAAAAAAATCTATATAACAACATTGTTTGCCAGATACTCGTAACTTAAATTTTTTTTATTCAGTGTCAGAATTGATCTTAAAACGAGTATTTATTATTTAGATTAGATTATTATTATTAGTGTTAGTATTTGTGAAACTGATAAATTAAAATGATTAAAAGTAAACCTATCTTATGTTAAAATTTGTATACCAAATATTTTTGGTGAAGTACGTTATAAATTTTTTATTATGAAGAGAATCTTGAACGATTGTGGCAAATACATGATTATTATTCATATTCATATACCTACTTGTCAGTATAGGTGTGTTCATAAGATCTTGTCTGAAAATTATAATGTCTTATCTAATATATAAAATCAGTCTCAGTTTTCGTTGCCATACTCCTCCGAAACGGCTTAATCGATTCTCATGAAATTTCGTGAGCATATTGAGTAGGTCTGAGAATCGGCCAACATCTATTTTTCAATTTACAAAACAACGTTTGCCGGGGTCAGCTAGTACTTATATAAAATTCACCTGTCACAGTGTTAGTTACCGTATTCCTCCGAATAGGTTTAACGATTATTATGAAATTTATATGCATATTCAATAGGTCTGAGAATCGGCTACTACCTTCCTATTCATTTTTCAAAACAACGTTTGCTGGGTTCAGCTAGTATTGATATAAATTCTGAATTTATAATTATGTCCGAATAAATGACTCATAATCGATAAATTAATCTGGGCCGATCAAACTTATACCTAAATCCTGTTGACTCAGGACAAAACTAAATTCTTGTTTAATTTATTCTTGTGACACGGACATCCTACAGCATGCTTGGTTTATCATCATCATCATCATCATTGGCTGGCGAAGAGAAGGGCAAATGAGGCAAAAAGTAGCGGGCTCGAATGTCTTACAACATATTTAATGATAATAATGAAAATAGGGTAGATGACTAAAAAATTATAATTATCACGTCAGTTAGATTACTTTAAAAAGTTGTAAATATATTTTTTGTTTTTTCTCGGTAACGGAAATGAAGGCGAGACACTGCATTGAAGTTTGGCGTGAGTCTAAGTCAAAGTCTAATGCTGGCTGTACACACGCGCCGAGACACCCCGAGACAGGCCGAACGCGCGTGTGTACAGGGCGCTCTCGTCTCGTCTCGCTCTCTCGTTCTCGTCTCGGTCGCTCTCGGTGGCTTGTCGGTTTTTTGCGCCCGAGTCAAAGGGTCTCGTTGGCTCTCGCGAGGTAAACGAGAGCGAGCATGTACACACTCGTTCATTTACTTGCTCGCTAATAGTATTTAATATTTTTTTAATTTAATTTTAATTTAATTTAATAAAATTAATTTTTTTCTTATTTCTTCATGGTTTACGAATTTTATTTTTATAGTAAATGTTAAAAAAATTATAATAGCTCATGGCACAAACACAAATAGCAGCAGCAATTTCTACGTCCATTGTCGCGTGAGTCTTCAGTTCAAATGTTAGAACGCGTGTGTACAGGCATGCTCTCGACGAGACCCCTCTCGGCCGAGACATTCGCCGAGAGGGTCTCGGCGCGTGTGTACAGCCGGCATAAGTCAAAACGTTTATTTCCTTAGACGCTTATGCATACATTAATGCTTTCGAGAAAATAGTACTCAATTCCCACTCCGGAAATTCGTTGCTCTGTATCTTGGCACTTTCTTATTAAATTTAAAAAACAGAAAATATGTGCCATTGTTTTTGGCCCGGTTAACAGTCAGACTAAACCGAATCATGTTTATTCTTCTTCTTTTAATTGAATGGCGTCTGTGATTGGCTATATCACCGACAACAGCCAATGTCCGTTAAATTATAATCTTGACTGAACCGATTTAAATTTGTACCACCAACACATTAACAATTATTATTATTAATATTAACTATCTTGATAGTAATAAATGCAAGAGAATCTATACAATCCGAAAACCAGTACCAAATAATTGCGTGGTTAATTAATTAAACCTTTTAAAACATAATTTCAATTTTGAACTTAACCAAAGCATATTTTCATTGTAATTTAATTTAACAAGTACTAAAACATTTATCTCTATTACCTTTAAGTATTTTTTAAGGTTGACTTCAAGCTTAATATTTTAATTGGATTGCATACTTTCAAGGTAACTGAGAGGTAAAAATATATTTGTGCAGTACATAATTGTTTTTTGCTAAATTTCAAGTAGTATAAATGCAAAAGCTTACAAAGCAATCATCATCATCATGAGCTGTAGGACTCCACTTCTGGGCATTGAAAAAGTTGGTAATAATCGATTTCACGTATAATTTTATCCATAAGTTACATAACAACATGACTGTAGTCGTTAACTTTTTTTTTTAATGCAAATGTTACAAAATTTACTTAAAATATATCCTAATATTTTGCAAGAAATTGCTTTAGGAAATGAGACGCATTTAGTATTTAGATTTAAATCTTTGTGTGTTTAAAACGAATCAAAAATATATTTTTACAATTGATTACATAAAAAATCATTTAAAAATAAGAATAATATATATTTATTTACTGTTATTGTACAAGACAATATTACAAAATCAAATAAAACATCATCATTAATATAAAACCACCTACTATAAAAATATATATCAAAACGGAGAATTATTATTACTTAATACTATATTATAAGAAGTCACCACCCTCCGGGCTGGGCTGGTGTTTATAAATGTGGCCCGGAGAAGCCATCTACCTTCTAGGTCTTCATGCCCCATCTTAGACTTTACATCAGGTGAGATTGTGGTCAAATGAAGGCTTATCCAGCATAAAAAAATTACTTACATTATATTACTCATATTTAAAATATCCAATTAAAAGCACGACCTTCAGTTTTGTATGACAAAGAAAGCCTCGATTAGTCACTCCAATTTAAACCCGACTGCGGTTTTTCAGAGTAAATGATAAAGCTAAGTGGTTTTATGCAACTAGTGGTGAACCTCGAAGTTATTTTTTGCACTCTTTGTAATGCAATTTTCAACAACTTTGTAATCTAGTTTAAACAGGATTAAGATTACTGATGACTATTTCGTATATGAGGAAACTAGTTTCAAAAACGGCTTATCACTATTAGCTTATTTAATTTCCAGTTTATAATATTAATATTTATTACTTTTATATCGATCATTTTAGTATGGATATAATATTTAGATCAATAATAACTAGTTTTTAGATTCCATAATTTTGCATTTTCATCTCATAGTCAAATTTAAAGGATTTTAAATAGAAAAAAGATTCTTTATGAAAAGTGTTATTTTTATCAAATGTAACATAAATATGTTATGGAAAATCCTTATTCCAAAGAAAATAGGCGAAGGCAAACATTGTGACTAAATCGGCAAGTTCTGAAAACTTCAACGAGTTTAATTGGCATGTGATATTTACCAACCCGCACTTGACCAGCAGTGTGGTGAATGAAGGCCTAATCTCTCTCGTCAAGAGAGAGAAGTCCCTGTGTCCCAGCAGTGAGAACGTAAATGTTGTTATGGAAAATCCACACAGCAAGATATGGTTATTTTATATATTCATTCAGATTTGCAGATTTCATACATTTTATTCTACGATAATGATTTCTAACAAAATGCAACACGTCGCTTGTTAAATCTTCAAGAAACATTTCTTGCCTTGCTTATCATATTCTATAAAAGAAAAGAATGGTTTAACGCTAGCAAAATTGTTTATAATTTAAGCAGTTGTTCATAATTATAATAATCTGCTAGGTTTTTGACGTTATAAAAACTAAATTAGAGAATCAATACGGTAAACGTTAATGGCACGATTTAGTATGAATAATTAGCCTAATTATTTTGCTTATAATAGTCATAATAGTAATTTATTGGTAAATGATAATACAGGTCATTGTATACATAAGTATTCTTAAGGCGTGTTAAAAAAATGTATCAACATGCGGTTTAAAAAAAATAAAAATAAAAAAAATCTGGACAATTTACACAACAACATCTAGCCCCGTGGTAAGCTCTAAGCTTGTGTTACGGGTACTAGATATCTGATATACTTAATATAATATACATACATTATATGTATAGATATTTTAATAAACATATTAAACACCCAGACCAAGGAGAAAAGTGCTTGCAGAACATACAAACAATTTTACTCTCGGCGGAAATCGAACCCGCTACCTCTTGCTCTGCAAGCGGACATTCGCCCACCACGCCACCGAGGCAGTCACCCCTACATTTTTCTTCGCAAAACACGTGCTTTAACGGTGAAGGCAAACATCGTGAGGAAACCGGCATGTTCTGAGAACTTTAAAGAGTTTGAAGGACATGTGACATTCACCAACTCGCACTTGGTGAACGCACTTGTGGTGAATTAAGGGCTAATCTCTCTCGCCTAGAGAATGTGAATGTATCCCTGTGTCCCAGCAGTGGGAACATTAATGTTGTGTTGATGATGATGATGACGATGATTATACTCTGACGTTAAATCATAAACTCTTAAGACCTTTAGGTATCTCAGTGTTACAGGTACCAAGCATACCTATCTATAATGGCTTTTATTGTCTGTGCCGTGATCAGCAGAGAAAGCCTGCCTTGGTCTTTGACCCAAGAAAGTTGTACTAAGAAACTACCTCGCGGGTCAAGACTTGGAGGTTGCTGGTTCAATTTCCCCTCACGTCATTTGCTAGTCAAGACTTGGAAATTTATTTGACGACTAGCGGCACGCCCTTTGCACGGGTAATTATTTTTTTCGTAATTTTTTTTATTTTTTTTTTATAAAAAGTATCCTATGTTACTTCTAATACCTTCAAGAGTATATGTGCAAAGTTTCATGATGATCGGTTAAGTAGTTTTTGCGTGAAAGCGTAACCAACTTACATTCGCATTTGTAATAATAGTATGATGTAGGCATTAAGCGAATAACATATGTTTTTTTAATAAAACCTTTTTTTTGATAGGCCGCTTTAATAGAATGAACCGAAATGTTTTGTTGATTTAGACGATTATTGGCGCTCTTTGTGGACTAATTTTTGCGCTCTTCGGCTTTGAGCGCCTCAGCTTGGCGCTCCAAGTGAAATACTTCTTATTATGTACCTACTTTGAAAAGGCAAGTGAAGTTACGTAATATTATTCAACAAGGTTAAGGCAGTTCAGGTAACACATGTTAAATGCAACCCTTCACAAAGTTTAATTAGCAAAGAGAACATAATTTCTGATAACATTAAATTATTTAAATCTATAAAATCCAAAAGTAGCGTAAGTACGAGTATACATTATTAATATAAAATATTTTTTCAATATGCTACAATTTCTGGTGTCGGTTCGGGGTGGTTTCTAGAGGGTATACGTATGATAATGTTTATTATTAATAGATGGTATACATTATTAATATGTATACCATCTATTCACAATAAAAGTGTACCTATCTATGTACTAAGTATATCAGTCACCTAACACCCTTAGTACGAGCTCTGCTTAGATTACTAGGTTTGGTGAAACTGTGTTAATAGTCCGGAAATATTTATTTATAAAATATGCTAATAAATGTAAACACTATTAAATGAAAACATATCCACGATCGCATTGAGATGCCTTCTCCTTTTTGAAGTCGGTTAAATAAAACTACGTTTCGGACTTGAAGTCAAAGAGATTATGAAGGCGAATGAGGAGATATGTAGAAAAACGCGTGTTACATAGCCAAACGTTATAGTTCGTTAAAAAAATAGGCAAGCCACTTAGCACGTAGAACAACAGAAAGGCGTTGAGGCTGAAAAGTTCTCAAATGGAGACCGCGGATCGACAAGCGCAGCGTCGGACGTCCATCAACTAGATGAACTGATGACTTGGTAACGCGGGTTTACAGTGGATGCAGGCAGATTTTAACAGATATAAAAAGCCGTGTTGGCTATGTGGGAGGACACTCGACTTTCATTCCGAAGGTCGTGGGTTCAAACCCCGCCACGCACCTCTGGATTTTTCTTCTTGAGAAATGTATGTGCTTTAAACACGTGCTTTAACGGTGAAGCAAACATCGTGAGGAAACCGGCATGTTCTGAGAACTCTATACAGTTTGAAGGACATGATTGTGACATTCACCAACCCGCACTTGGCGAGCGTGGTCAATTAAGGCCTAATCACGTCAAGAGAGAAATCCCTGTGTCCCAGCAGTGGTAACGTTAATAGGGTGATGAACGAACTGGATATCCTTAAGAGAGGCCTATGATGGATATCTTAAGGCTTAAATTATGATGATGATGATGATTAAATATTACGTATTGATATTCCGATTTTGTTGCCGACCGTACCGAAGTTGTGATTAAAGTGGAAGCCAATTCTCGTGGAACGTCAACTTTTCAGAAATGTCAAACATTTTACACGTATGCACAAAGTTTATTTGCCACCTCAAGGTTGTTCGCTCCTGACTTCGAGAATGCTGAATTTATTTTAATTAGCTTTATTCGAGTTAAGCTTATTAGTAAAATTGTTTAATTTTATAATTTTATCGTATTTTGGCACGGTGGCGAAAACATTTTTTTGAGATATTGATAAATTTATGGTGCTCGTGTTTATTAATTTTAACATATATAGCTGAACTATTAAACGCTAGTATCGTCATATACCTTAATCTACATGCTAATTCCGAGTAATTATTTACATAAATTATTTAAGTAGGTATATTATTATAACATAACACAACTGAATAGGTATTTAAGTTCAATATACCTACTTATCATAAGACTATTATTATATACTAGCTGAGCCCAGCAAACGTTGTTTTGCAAAATGAAAATAGATGTTGGCCGATTCTCAGACCTACTCAATATGCACACAAAATTTAATGAAACCGATTCTCATGAAATTTTGTGAGCCGTTTCGGAGGAGTACGGGAACGAACATTGTGACACGAGAATTTTATTATATAAGATTTACATGACGTAAATCTATGTCCAAAAGTTTTATAGATATTTAGATATCAGCATACAATTACTTATTAATATAAATTAATGTTTAAGTATTACATATTTTTATTGAATAATATAATAATCTCGTCCGCTGTAAAACACTCTCTAAATAGGTAAATACTGATAAACAATATTTTATTTTCTTATAATACAACAATACGTAATATTTTTATTTACAATCGCAAAATTAGCACTCACCTTATAGGTATTCTTCTAAAAGCAGCCTTTTTCACCAAAAAGAAACAAAACAACAACACTGGCCGAAAACAAAACAATTACGCAAAATGGAACTGTCAACCTGTCAAAAAGAAATTCCGCGCGGGAAGTTAGAAAAATAAATTTGAATTTGGAACGGCTAGTGTCGTACGGAGTGCATCGGTTGCGATGCCGGCGTAATGAATGGTGTAGTGAGGTGCTCCGGCGGCTTTGTCAGTAAATGTGTGCCTTCGGTGTACGGGGCTGCGGGGTCTTGATACTTTTGATTGCATAGCGCATACTATATAAATAAATAAATATTTACAGACAATACATCTAGCCCAGTGGTAAGCTCTAAGCTTGTGTTACGGGTACTAGATATCTGTTATACTTAATGTATTAGGCATACATATATAGATATTTTTTATTATACAAATTAAATACCCAGACAAAGGAGAAAGTGCTTGCAGAACATACAAAAACTTGACCCCTCGGCGGGAATCGAACTCGCTACCTCTTGCAAGCGGACCCTCGACCACCGCGCCACCACCACCACACCATATGACCTAAAATTGGAGTGAAAAGAAAATATTAATAAGTATTGTACCCAGACTTTTGCTATCCGTATTCGTCTAGCTTGGTTGAATTTCGTACAACTCTCGAATCATGCAAATCTAAATATGCACTGTTGATTTGCGCAACTAGGATTTTTGAGACGTAAATCTTTATTTTTTTTTCCTAGGGGGCTTTATTATTTTAAACCCTGTTTATTTTAATTAAAATTGAACCTTATTATATTTCCTACTAGTGGCCCACCCCGGCTTCGCACGGGTTTTTATTCAATTTTTTTTCCCGGGAATAATTCGATTTTTGCCCGCCTTTTAAATCTTCCCTAGACCTCCACGAACATTTCAAGACTATGATAAGATAAATCCGTTCTGCCGTTCTCGAGTTTTAATCAGACTAACGAACAACAATTCCTTTTTTATTTATATAGAATTACATATTCAAATATTCTAAAGTTGTGCAGAAAAAATTAAGACGAAGTAACGTAGCTTGCCAGAGCGAGATGCGGGACTCGAACCCACGTCTTCCATTATACGCATGGATGTTCTAACCAACTAAACTAACCTCGCCACTACGTCATCGCTTCAATTTCTTCGACACTTGCAACTACGTGTTACGCCTCGTACTAGCGACATCTAGTAGAACATCCTAGAACTATTCTACTTCCATAGCTGATATTTCAATTCAGATTCAATGGAAATTGATGACGCTCTTGCTTATTATAAACCTTTTTATGTTTTTTACAAAGTGATAAACCCCACTTATAGGTTGAAACTAATATTCTAAAGTTGTGCAGAAAAAATTAAGACGAAGTAACGTAGCTTGCCAGAGCGAGATGCGGGACTCGAACCCACGTCTTCCATTATACGCATGGATGTTCTAACCAACTAAACTAACCTCGCCACTACGTCATCGCTTCAATTTCTTCGACACTTGCAACTACGTGTTACGCCTCGTACTCACAACACGTAACACGTAACACGTAGTTGCAAGTGTCGAAGAAATTGAAGCGATGACGTAGTGGCGAGGTTAGTTTAGTTGGTTAGAACATCCATGCGTATAATGGAAGACGTGGGTTCGAGTCCCGCATCTCGCTCTGGCAAGCTACGTTACTTCGTCTTAATTTTTTCTGCACAACTTTAGAATATTAGTTTCAACCTATAAGTGGGGTTTATCACTTTGTAAAAAACATAAAAAGGTTTATAATAAGCAAGAGCGTCATCAATTTCCATTGAATCTGAATTGAAATATCAGCTATGGAAGTAGAATAGTTCTAGGATGTTCTACTAGATGTCGCTAGTACGAGGCGTAACACGTAGTTGCAAGTGTCGAAGAAATTGAAGCGATGACGTAGTGGCGAGGTTAGTTTAGTTGGTTAGAACATCCATGCGTATAATGGAAGACGTGGGTTCGAGTCCCGCATCTCGCTCTGGCAAGCTACGTTACTTCGTCTTAATTTTTTCTGCACAACTTTAGAATATTAGTTTCAACCTATAAGTGGGGTTTATCACTTTGTAAAAAACATAAAAAGGTACATATTCAAAATTTACACTTCACATTTTAGGCGGGTAGTATCGCGGTTGTGTGCCGTGTAAAAAAGCCGTGTTGGCTAAGTGGGAGGACACTCGACTTTCATTCCGAAGGTCGTGGGTTCAAACCCCGCCACGCATCTCTGGATTTTTTTTCTTCTTGAGAAATTTTTGTGCGCTTTAAACACGTGCTTTAACGGTGAAGGCAAACATCGTGAGGAAACCGGCATGTTGTGAGAACTTTAAAAGAGTTTGAAGGACATGTGACATTCTTTAACCCGCACTTGGCCAGCGTGCTGAATTAAGGCCTAATCTCTCTCGGCAAGAGAGAAGTCCCTGTGTCCCAGCAGTGGGAACGTTTATAGGGTGATGATGATGATCGTAAGCTGTGCAAGAAATGGGAGGAGGCAATTGTCTAGTCTAGCTGTGAGTGGGACTCAAATAATGAAAGAAATCTTTAAATATAACTGGGCTATCTATTTATTAAATATCTAGTCACTTAGTAAGTTCTAAGTATATGTTACAGGTCCTAGACATTTGAAATAATTTAAGCTAGTGGTATACATAAACATAGTTTATTAAGCATTATTGAATGATTGTATTTGCGTTAATTGACTAAGTACTTAGTTTTTATTTTTATTACTATAAGTGGATTTCTTTAAGTCTTCATAGATTTAATGTATTTTTACAATTATTGTATGTTCTGATGGTAACAGAAAATTTATAAATAAATCATGTAATACCAAAAACATAATCCAAAAGGTATATATTTTTTTCTAACGGTATCTAAAAATTATAGTTGCAATATATTTGGTAACTATTGAAAAATCATGGTGAATAATATGGAATGTGTGAGAGATGATTGATGATTGCCAGCAAGTACCAAGATGTTAAATCACGCTATGATGTATAGAGTATAGCGGTCCGTAGTAGATTTGCACCGCGGCGACTTGGCATTTCGGCTGACAAAATACTCGCGTAGGCTTCAAGGTATGGAGTAAGCTTTTGTTTTTTTTTTTATAAAAAAAGCTAATTAAATTTGGTATAATACCAAATTATTTTATGAAACACCATCATCATCATTATTATCACCATTTCAATGTTCCCACTGCTGGGACACAGAGACTTCTCTCTTGGCGGGAGAGATTAGAACTCAATTCACCACGCTGGCCAAGTGCGGGTTAGTAAAAATCACATGGCCTTCAAGCTATTCAAAGTTCTCGCAGCCCGTGCAAGCTCGGGTATATAGCGCACATATTTTTTTGTTGAACAACAAACGAACAAACAATCCGGAGTACCAAGAATGGTTGATAATTAATAAAATTACTGTATTTGTATAATTCTTATGAGTTGAATTCGAATCCACCATTATTATGAGTTGAAGCTCAAATATCGAGGTGTTTTATACATCGTTGTTGTGTTGTTTATAAATATATTGTTTAGTCATAAAGAAGAGAATCCTTCGGTTCCTTACAGCTGCAATGATAAGTTGCGAAAAAAAAAGGTTCTACTTTGAGGAGAACCAAGGACAAGTGACACAGGCCGCAGTGATACAATAGCCACATACAACTTATAAAAACAAATAAAAATAATTGTTATAAATAAGTTTTTTATTCAGATGCGTCACTAGGAAAAGTTAATAATCAATCGGCATTTAGTTCTTATGTATATTGTAAATGACAAGGCCGATTTGCATTATCTGCTACTATCAATCTTTTATAATAAACTCTTATTTGCCCGGTTTTAAATTTCTTAATCACCACAGTTTTGCTGTAAGAAAACTCTTATATGGTTAAGCTCGCCTTTGTATATGACCATTGTTACTAAACCTTAATGTATCCTTTTTGTGTACTATACAGAATTTATGAATTTTATGAATTTATGAATAACAAAAGTAAAAGATTTATATTTTGCTCCGTATTTTGACATATACTTAAAATTCATTATAGTAACGCCTTGTCTAATATTATCGATGCATTTGTCTGAGCGTTTGCAAGTCCTTGAACAAATAGGTGAAAAACTATTTTGAAAATGATCAGTTAACAAATGCAAAGCAGATGATTAGTAAATTATTTAAATCTATATAAAAACTGGTCTTAAATGAGGATTAAATATTGTTCATTAAAAATGACCTTTTATTTTACTGCAGTTTATTATTCGAATTGTCGTATACAAATAAAACAGAATTTATAGACCTCTACTCGATTAAGAGCCCGATAGATCTTTAAAATAGATAAAATTTGGGTACCTATTCAGTATATTATGTTTATGTCTCTAAAACTTAAAATATTGCAGCGCGAAGATAAGTATTTACATTCATAATTATAAATTATATAACATTATGAAGTCACTTCCGCGGTCTGCTTCTAAGCAAATATCTTTTGAACTACTGAATGTATTTCAATGAAATTTTCAGCAAAGAAAGAGTAATTCAGGTTTTTGGAGGTTTTGTCTGTTCACGTCCGTAAGTGGTAACCCTCTGAATCCTTACACGTGACCTCCGGGTGGTGCTAAGAACAGTCTCTGGTGGTAGACTTCGGCCGCGGCTTGTCACCGGGCTGGGCCAGTGCGTGAAGCGATTTTTTCGTGTTTCGTAATGTGGTCCGGAGAAGCCATCTTCTAGGCCTTCATGCTCCATCTTAGACCACATCTTCACTTTACATCAGGTGACATTGTGGTCAAATGAAGGCATATCAATAATAAAAAAAAATAAAAAAAATTCATTACAAAGGCTAATCATGAATAGAATAGAATATAATAGATAATACATTTGTGTACATTTTTTAATAACTATTAAGTACAGATTTTGAAATGTCTCGAAACCCATATCGTTGTTATATGCTCCCGTGCTACTTTTAATCCGTGGCCCAAAAGTATTCGTATGACTTATTTTGACGTCACTGCAATTTTGGAATGTATTGACTGTTTTAAGATTGCACCGGGCCATACGTGGCCATGTGCCATTGTTTGTGTAACTTTATTCGAGTTTGTTATTTTTCTTAGAGTTTGCATTTAAAATCATAATATTTAAGTTAAAAGGTAACAGTTATTAAGCTAGGCTAAAACAGGCCTAGTCTCTCATCATCACCATCACCCTATTAACGTTCCCACTGCTGGGACACGGGGGCTTCTCTCTTGACGAGAGAGATTAGGCCTTAATTCACCACGCTTGGCAAGTGCGTTTAGGAGAATGTCACATTTCCCTCAAACTCATAAAAAAAGTTCAAAAGTTAATTCTATGTTATATTTCGTAATTTTTTGTTAAAAACTATACTAATTAGTTAAAAGTATTATTATAGTGGTTACAAAAAAAAGTGTTTTCCACACTAACTTAGTGGCAGTTCAGTGTGCCTAGTGTATAGCACCATAGGTAAGCTTCCCACGGCGCGGATCGCACCAGCTCTGATGCAATTCCAGTGTCTAATGTCAGAGGTGTAGGTTTTTTACACCGTTAGCTGTGTGCGTCGCAAGGGATAAGCCATAGCGGACTAAATAGGTACAAGTATAATTCCTACGGCGCCGATAGCACCAGCTCTGATGCAATTCCAGTGTCTAATGTCAGAGGTCTAGGATTTTTCACCGTTAGCTGTGTGCGTCGGAAGGGATTAGCGACAGGGAGTTATAGTGTAATCGGGTAGTAGTGAAGATCTGATCAAATTCAGTGTCTTATATCAGAGGTCTAAGTATTTTACACTGTTAGCTGTGTGCGTCGGAAGGGATAAGCGACAGGGAGTTATAGTGTAATCGGGTAGTAGTGAAGATCTGATCAAATTCAGTGTCTTATATCAGAGGTCTAAGTATTTTACACTGTTAGCTGTGCAAGTTATCACTGTGTGATTGGGTTGTAGCTGAGATAAGATGCGATTTCAGTGTTACAAATGTAGTTTTTTTTTACACTACTAGCTGAGTGCGTCGCAAGGGATAAGCGACAGCGGGTTAGTATATCAGGTTAAAGTTTATTATTTTGGGGTGTTAGTATATTATAACAGACAGTATATTATTTTAAAATTTGTGTAGTAAAAATAAGACGAATCTCCAAAAATACGCATTATGGCGATAATCATAAGTGAGAATCATCACTTTGTTATAAATACTGTTTTATTTGAATAATAATGATAAGTATGAAAGATAGAAATACTATCCTTAAAACCATCTGTATCGCTGTACACCCTCTAGATTTGAAATATTTGTTCCGTTATTGTAATTTTTGGCGTAACTAAATGTTCTGTTTTGTATATAAAATATGGTTTAAATAAATGGTAACAATACTGCTTTCTGGCAAAACCTTAAGGTGATTGAGAATTAGTCTACAAACTGCAGTACACACGAAAAAAACATTTATTCGGATGCAAATTAGTTCGACAATAAAGCTATAAGTGTACATCTTGCACCATACACCCAAAGTGGAGCTTGGAAGAGATCGCAGCGATAAGTCCTTTGTGTTCAGGACAAAGGTCGCAGCCGCGAGGATGGGCCGTGCGATTGGATCCGCTTAATTCTTGTTCTGTAATTGTCCGTTTATACTAAATGCTCTTCTGAGGCTTACATTAAGCTCGTAAATACCTCCATTTGTTATGTTATTTTAAAATCTATGATTAAACAGTTATTTATGAAAGGGAAAGGTTTAACTTTATGTTGTGTTCCGAAGAATTTGGTCACATCACAATGCTCAATATTCATCAGTATCATCATCTTGACTGACTGCCTCGGTTGCGCGGTGGGCGAATGTCCGCTTGCAGAACAAGAGGTAGCGGGTTCGATTCCCGCCGAGGGTAAAATTGTTTGTATGTTCTGCAAGCACTTTTCTCCTTGGTCTGGGTGTTTAATATGTATAGTAAAAATATCTATATGATGTATGTATATTGTATTAAGTATATCAGATATCTAGTACCCGTAACACAAGCTTAGAGCTTACCACGGGGCAAGATGTTGTTGTGTAAATTGTCCGGAAATATTTATTTATTTATTATCTTAGCCGCAGGATGTTCTCTGCTGGACATAGGCCTCCCTCAAAGATCTCCAGTAATTTCGACTGGAAGCGGCCTGCATCCACCGTGAGCCCGCAGCTTTCACCAGCTCATCCGTCTACCTAGTTAGTGGATGTTCTACGCTGCGCTTGATCAACATTATTTATGTATTTATAGTTGTAAAATATACTTATATTTAGTGTTTCGTAATGTGGTCCGGAGAAGCCATCTACCTTCTAAGTCTTCATGCCCCATCTTAGACCACATCGTCACTTTACATCAGGTGAGATTGTGGTCAAATTAAGGCTTATCCAGCATAAATAGGTATTATTGACTGTTATAGGCGCTGAAAACACTTGGTTTTTCATAATTATGTTACTTTCAGTATGGCGGCTTCTTAAAAAGTCTTTACTAGTAAATAAAACTTAAAAAAAAAATTAATAACAAATTCATTTTTGACAGTTGACAGCAGTTGTTCTAGACCAATCCTCAAAATTGATAGTATCATAGGGACGAAAAATGGCGTTCAACTGAGTAACATCTTGTTCACTTTATAATTTTATTTAACTCGACACTGGCAAACTGACGCTTCAAGCGCAGAGTCTAATTATAAGGAATTGAATTGAAACTATCACTTTGTAATATTTTAATATTTTACAAATACCTGAAGGTGTAATATAATACGCTGTTTTGTGTGTTGCAAAATCATTTTGAATTGAATTTCGACCACTATGCGAAAACTAGCATTCTAAATTAAATTGCTATTAACATTACATTTTGTATTGGGCAATGCCACGTCTCAAATGTCACAGAAGAATACTAAAATTAAAATTTAACACACTAATATCGAAGCAAACAACCTACTGTTTAAGATTTAATATTGAATATTATAAAATGGGACCTGGAACAAGTGGCCTTAAAATCTGCCCTGAAATGCCATTTTTTTTGGCTGTTTTATTCTACTTTCCTAAAAGACCTAGAATTTTTATTAATTGATTTTCAAAAAAATTCTAGGTCTTTATCTGGCTAAAGATTTTATGACCGATATCATTTCTCGTCTGCATCTTTATTTTTCTAAGCTGTTGTAGCATGTGCCCAGTTCTCTAAGTAATTACTTTTTACTTTTGACATAATTTGTCGTAGGATGTCGAAGGAGAAAATATTTATTTCTAAAATAATTGTGGACATGAAATTGTTTTATTTTATTTATTAAGGACTAAATATATTATAATATACCTAATTATAGTACAAAAATCTATTCTATACATAAAGAGGAAAAAAAACCTTTTTTTAACGCACGATGCAAAAAGTTGTTATAAGTTTGACGTGTCTGTCTGTATTATAGCTCCCGAACCTGCAAAAATACTCAAGTAGGGTCTCAAATGAAACCTCATCAAGTGCAAATTTGTATTACTATTTTTATTTAGGGAAAAAAGGCATTGGATTAGAAGTTTTTTTTAAGTACTAATTTAGATTATTGATAACTAGACTACATTTTCCTTAAACTTAAAACGAATTCTCCAAAGAATTGAAACCAAAATAATCATCATCATTGTGGTTAATATCTTCCACCAACGTTTCATAGTTGGACAAATCGAACTTATCAGCCAAAAACGTATCTGGCGCATACACCGGTGGCTTATCTGTCGAGAAAAACTTATCAACGTGATACACTTTTGTAGTCGAAGGCATTTCTGTCGTCACTTCTGCTGATGCTTTTACTTGAGTTGTACTATCTCTAGACTCAACAGTTCTTACTGTAGAATGTCTAGAACCATTACCTTCCACAGAATTATTGGAAACATTAGAGTTATCATTATCTTCTTTAGATTCACTGCTATGTTCGGGTTTAGGAGCGTCAGGACGACAATATCCTTCCCAGAAGTACCATCCATGGGGGCAGATGAAGACTTGTGGTTGGAGCTTGCCTTCCTTCAATAGGCAGACGTAGTAGTGGTTCAGAGAAGATTTGATAGATCCAGCTTCTCCTACTTTCTTGCATGCCGGTGTGGGGGTTTCTGTGCACTGACCATGCGGTAGCTTAATCTGAAAACAGAGCAGACTGTTACTAAATATACTTGACCAACTGATGTGACAAAATATCCGTATCATACTCATCATTAGCATCATCTCAGTCGTTTGACTTCCACTGTAGTAAATAGGCCTCCCTCACAGATCGTCAGTTATTTTGTTTGTAAGCTACCTGCATCCGTAAACTTACCAAGACATGCGTCCAATTTCGCCATACATACATCGCACCCGCCTTCCAAGTCTGAGGAGTATGTCAACACTATGATATTCAGTCTAGTGCGATGCTCAAGTCCAGGACATTCTACAGCTGACGAGAAAGAGGGAGTCTTAATACTCCTGGTATATGTGTCCTTTAGCTGGTAGCCGGTGTTTCTTTAAGGAGCCCCTATGCTGGGGAGCATAGGTGAACTTTCTGCAGTAGACCATGTAGGAATATGTCCAAGTGAGGGTCTCTTACCGAGCATTGTGCCGTGGCTGGGTTGTACCCATAGTTCCTGGGACACCGAGCAACCCCGTGATGAGCTGGAGTTCCATTGAGCAGGCCTTCTGCAGGGGAGCATAGGTGGAACTTCTTGCAGTCATGTGCATCTGGGAAAATGCCCACCTGTGGGAGAGAACAAGTTGGTTAGGGAATTGAGACTCAAAATACTCAATTTAATCTATCAATCCGCCCTGGCTGTGAAAAGTTTGAAATATTCATAAACCTTTTTATTTAATCCATCTAAGTACCCATTGTTGAAAAAAAAACATGTTAATATTAACTTAAATGAACAAAGCGAATGCGTTTTACAAAAAACGTGTTTGTACATAGCTTTGTAGTATGATTAGGTTATGATGGAATCGGGATCTGATAATGGCGGTGGCAGTATGAAGTATCTACCTTGTTATTTGAAATTACACAAATTAATTTTATTAAGCTCAAGAGCTCGATGCCCACCTGACATCTTGGCCTGAAGTAGCAAGCAATAGAGTCGAATGGAAAGAAAAAAGGGAGGCTTTTGCCCTGTAGTGGGACGGAATGGCTATTAAATAGTAATAACAAAAAGATCTGCCCTGTGGTCCTTAATCCAAATAATAATAAAGAATAATCGGTCACCTGAAAAGTATGGTGGTGGTTATGTAGAAAATATTCTACATAATATAAAAGAAAAAAAATCTAGAACTCGTCACAACATGTTTTTTCTTTCCATTTTCCCTGTCACTCGTCATATCAACAATACCTTCTTATAATTTTTATATAAAAAAAATCTAAAACTTTGTAAAATTATGATTAAAAACTAAAAGAAAAAGTTCTTCATTAAACTTCATGCACTTGCGCCTGCTGGTTTTAAATATCAAAATTTTAAATATTGCTCACAGAATTTGGGTAGTATTATTTTAATCGCTGATTCTCGCTTCCATTTGAGACCCCCCTTAATTATATTTGCTGACATTCGGTTAATCCGATAGTTGGAACCCCTATGTTAATTTTATATCCTTATTTGATTTTGTGTTCAATGGTTAAAAACCAATCAAATCGAATTATAATGTCGTTGTGAACATATGAACATCAGTTGTTGACGGCGATCAGTTGTGACTGGCGGCTGCCAGTTACGGACACTATTTACGGAGTAAAAAGAAAATCAAGTTTGTACCTGCTCACAGCTGTGCTGGTGCGGAGGGGTTCCGTCACATTCGGGGACAGGCGTAGCTGCGCAGCCGCCGAGCTTGGCATTGCAGGTCCGACCCTCGCTGCACTTTTCCAGTGGAACCTGGGAAATCATTAAATATCACTTTATGTACCTCTACATACTAGTAGGTATGGCTTCTCCCGTGACCATAGTTTCACAGTTTTTTTATTCATCATAGGTAACATGTTGTACACTTGATTTCGTTCGATTCTTATAAGTCACATTATGCACACGGAAAAGATAATAAAACACACAGTCAAGACGTTCAATATGAAGTTTAACATGATCATTGAACTGCAGAATAGTGGCTGTGTGGTATGTTAACATTGTAATGATCACTACAATGCTACTATTTCTTCGTTTTTGACCTTTTGCTGCTCATGTGACAGTTTTCTGAGGCTCTTGTCTTATTGTGTATTATGTACACTCTGCCTGCAGTGACCGCCATGCTGCAGTTCTGGCAGGCTGTGCCAAAGCTGGTGCAGACTCCTTCCACGTCAGCCCGAACGGCACACCCCACGCGCGGTCTCCATGGATCACCCCTCGCAGGTGTCCATCCTAGTTACCTTCAGCCATCCAAAAGGCAGAGCGATGCAAGTGATAGCCATGCTACAGTTCTGACAGGCTGTGCCGAAGCTGGTGCAGACTCCTTCCACGTCCACCTCGCCGGCTCCGAGCGAGGGCCCGAGCGGCACGCCGGCCATGCGGTCTCCATGGATCACCCCGCGAAGGTCGAAGGAGGCAGTCAACTGGAGAAATATACTTTGCTAATAATATCACAGATTGACCGACAGACCGTAACACCGTGACAGATGCTTCCATGATACTGACTCGATAATAATATCTTAGTTTACAAGATGCATGTTTGTATGTATGTATGCTAGTCTGTAAGGTATATTTTTATATGGGCCTAAGATTCGTGAAATAAATGATTTATATATATTTCATATTTATACCTATTACTTATAATTTTTAGTGGTCAGTCCTATGCCTAAATGGCGCAGTCATATAATGATTTTGTTTGTATATTCATTAAGCACTTTTTCTTTAACAATATGGAAGTACCAATTTTGTAGAAGTACATCAGATATCTGTCTTACCCAAAATACAAGCTTATAGTGGACAGTTTTCGCTAATATAAAAATGTTACAGATATATTCTCATTTTTGATAATATTATGTTCGTGTTCGGAACATTTTACACTCATGTCAGTCATTGACAAATAAAGTTATCTTTATTATTTTGATGTTATATAAAAGTCATTGGCTGTATAAAGTAGGTCAAACAATTTTAATTATGAAAATTGGTCATTAAATTTTCCATTTGATGTGAAACTTTGTTTAGCAACGTATAATTTAAAATTTGCATTGTCAATCAATTAATCAATAATTAATTAATAAATCAGAGAAAGTATTACATAATTAAGGCAGTCTTTAGGACTATACCTCCTGTGCTAGTTATGGCCCGGAAACTAAAGATGCAGTAGCGTCAACCTAATACTATTATTACTAGATACATAAGCAAATATTCGTACATATACATATTTTGTTTACAGGTATGTTTAACATTAGCGCTTAAAGCGAGCATTATGCTATGTTATTTATAGAAAAATCAATTTATTTTAATAATTAGAACTCACAGAGCCAGCAAATCCAAATATCGAAAACAACGCAATTTTTAGCCACATGTTGACTGGTTTAACCGAATTTTGTACTGTTTGTGTTAAAAATGCTGTGTATTTGGATGACCTATGGCCTTATTATCAGACTATGCTAAGCGTAAGACTTTACGCGCAGTGTAAAAATGATTTGTTTTATCAATGAGGCGAATTAATATGTTCTGATAGGTCGGTGGAGTACCATTACCAAATACCATATTATCAAATACCAGATTTCGCTGGAGTAGATAAACTGCATGAACTTGAGACCTATTTAAGGTTTTTTCTGATTTCTGTTGAACAAAAACTAAGAATTGGTTAATTGGTTGAAAATGCAGAACTATTTTCCAGCGGGAATATCTATAAAACATGGGCAACGCCGGGGCTTTGAAAGATAGTTTTAAATATTGTGTACTTAACGAAAATTTTAAACTTTTCTGGAATTTCGTAACGGATGTCGCATTTACAAGAACTGCGATGATCGATGTTCTTCGTTTGTCGTTAATGTGAGAGGTGAGCGGATTATCGTTAGGTTAGGTTTGACTAGGTAATGTATAATTAAAAATATAAGTATTTAATCAAATAAAATCCGAGAGGAACTCAGGCTTTTGGTATGTTTGTCTGACCTCTTCACACTTAAAGTATTTAATTGGAAATAAAACCTAAGAAAAAGGAGCAAAAAATTAATAACACGTTTATCATCTTCATGAAAAAATAAAATATTATAATATTAAAATAAAATATATGTTTTACGCTCACAGATAAAAAAAATTACAAACATAATGATCGGTCTTATTGGTTAGTTTACCGAAAACAATTTCAAATGGATAGTTAATAAATATAATTTTATTGATAAAAAAAATGTATGGAAATGACTTTGTTGTAGACGTTACTGCTTCTATTGGTACAATAAATAAAATATTATATTATAATTATAATATTTTATTTTTTCATGATGATGATAAACGTGTTATTAATTTTTTAGTCCTTTTTCTTATGTTTTTTCATAGAATGCAAAACAGTATCCTTCATTGAAACATCAACAACAATAATATATATATAGGATAATGTTACAGAGAAATGTGCATAGTAAAGAGTAAAACAACGAGCTGCCTTACCTTAAATAAAAGCGATCTCGTCCAGGCAAGCATTGGATGGACAGATCATTGTATGTACCAATAGAAGCAGTAACAAATTCATTTCCATCCATTTTTTTTTTATAAAATAATATATATTAAACTATTTATCCATTTGACATTGTTTTCAGTAAACTAACCAATAAGACCGATCATTATGTTTGTATTTTTTTTATCTGTGAGTGTAAAACATATATTTTATTTTATACTTAAGTCGTGGAAAAATGGCTGATAACCATTAGTTTTCTTACAAATGGTAATTGTAAAAACAAAACGGGTTATTTGTGAAAAAAAATACTATTAAACGATTATGATACCAAATTTCTTTGTAAATATTAAATCAAATATGTTCGATCAGGTATCATTTATATAGATTCATTTGCTATAATCGCTATCTTCTGTGCTTTGAGTCGTCCTCTGCGAATCGCTCGCTCATTCGTTCTGTCAGGTCTTTTAACTTCTTCACACCTTTTTGTAAATTATCTCAACATTTCTGCGTTAAGCAAGTTATGGTTAAAAGGAATTCAATTACTTGATGGCTTTCCACGGCGGCACTTTGAATATAATTTTAAGGAATACTCAAATCTAATCTAAAGTTAGCTAGGTAAGCTAACTTTAGATTAGATTAGATTTATAAGTTTAGATTCTTCTAAGATCTAATTCCAGGCTTCATTTTATCGCGAAATAGATCTTATTCCCACGGGGAAAATCATTATACTCAATGCAATAGGATCTGTGTTGAAAAAAGTCAATATTCTATAACAGATGTTTAGACCAGCTGGCCTATCACGGCGCTTTCCATTTTATTCCGACCTAGATTAGACAAGAACATGGACAAAGGATATGCCTTCACTGGCGCTGCACGGAATCTATGTAGTTCAATATCGATAAGCCTTCATTTGACCACAATCTCACCTGATGTAAAGTAACGATGTGGTCTAAGATGGAACATGAAGGCCTAGAAGGTGTCTACTCCGGGCCACATTACGAAACACGAACAAATCGCTTCACGCACTGGCCCAGCCCGGAGGGTGGTGACAAGCCGCGGCCGAAGCCTACCACCAGAGACTGTTCTTAGCACCACCCGGTGGTCACGTGTAAGGATTCAGAGGGTTACCACTTACGGACGTGAACAGACAAAACCTCCAAAATCGAAAGGTCTCGAATCATGTAGAAACCTTGTCTACTCTAAAATGTCTAAAATAAATAAAATGGCGTCTGACCTTGAAACACGTACACTTCTCTCTATGGCAAAACTTTTATTCTATAAATGTCAATGACAAATTTACTTCTTACTGTAAATTTTTGAAAATACGCTAAAAAGCAACAAAACAAGAGTTATGATACGAATCAGTTTATTTGAACGGTAGTTACTCACGTATATTCGAAGACCTTATAAATATTATGTAACGAGATAATAACTTTATTCTAAATAGACAAGAAGTCTATCTATTTCTACCTAGACAGCGTTTCTTCTCTACATAGACAACAATCACCATTCTAAGCCAACGCCGTGGTGTAAAAAGCTAGTACTTAATATAATATATAAAAATACATATTTAATTATACATAATATTTAACACCCAGACAATAATTTACTATCTATGCAAAGAAAAAGTGCTTGCAGACCATTCAAACGGCAATGTATTTTATTTTGAAGTGTCTAAGTATTGTAAAACCAATCAATGAAAATAAATGATTTTGTATCTTGTATCTTGCAAGTGTTTGTATGGGCTGCAAGACTTGGAGGGAATCGAACCCTCTACCACGTGCGCCGTAATCGGAACTTCGCATACCGCGCCACTGAGGTCGAGAGATAAACAGATAGCCTTGATATTTCTCTGCATTTTTATGTAAGACATAACATCGAGAAAAACAAGTATAAAAATGCTAGTTCTCTCCTACGAAGAGCCATTTCTATTTGTGAATGCAAATGCACTTGTGTTTGTCAGCGAATCTCGTTCAAAGCCCTAAAATTCAGTGTCGCCTGATTCCGGCTCCACGATACAAAGTCACAAACCACCTTCACCTCTATACAGACCGGAAACTTTTGGAAGCCTGTAGATTACTATTTGCGAATTTCGGCGCAGCTATTGTACGTAATACAAAAATAACATATAATTATGTTAACTTGACTTCCTTAAAGTATTCTGACCCATGGGGTCACTACTAAAGAAAGTCCAACCTCGTATAACCAGTATGATCAACTTAGTAATGTAAATGATCAGAAATTATTGATGTAGTCGGTATAATTCCGGTGAAGCCGTGTTGGCTAAGTCGGAGGACACTCGACTTTCATTCCGAAGGTCGTGGGTCAAACCTCGCCACGCACCTCTGGATTTTTCTTCTTGAGACATTTATGTGCGCTTTAAACACGTGCTTTAACGGTGAAGACAAACATCGTGAGGAAACCAGCATGTTCTAAGATCTTTATAGAGTTTGAAGGATATGTGACATTCAGCAACGCGCACTTGGCCAGCGTGGTGAATTATGGCCTAATCTCTCTCGCCTAGAGAGAAGACCCAGCGGTTGGAACGTTAACAGGGTGATGATGATGATGATAATTCTAGTATAAACAGAAATAATTACACGGCAACGCCGTATTTTCCTCGGTCAAGTAGCCTATAGGCTTCCTAAATAAAACTATCTGAAGCTAAAAGCATTTTTCAAATCACCCTGGTACGGCAATTTTCGCGAATTAGATAAATAACCCAAAGGCGGTAGGTTATTTTAGTTTTCTTTTCATAGTTAATTTTTAATTTTGTCTGTGTGTTGTGTTGTTTAACCATTGGTCTCCAAAGGGCATAATCGGCAGTGCGTGAAGCGATTTTTTCGTGTTTCGTAATGTGGTCCGGAGAAGCCATCTACGTTCTAGGTCTTCATGCCCCATCTTAGACCACATCTTCACTTTACATCCGGACTACTCACACAGCATCACCTAACAACAATGAAAGCTGAGCTTGTCCTATGGGGTTAGGTGACTGATAAACTACAAAGATACATACTTTTTGTGAAAATACAAACCTAAGATACGAAAATGCCTTCCAGAAATTCCAGATACTCGCGCGTTGAATGAAGCAACATCTTTGGAACTTTCACGTAAAAGCGTTACAAACGTATGTATATATATATATATAGTATATAATATTATAAATGCGAATGTAAGTTTGTTTGTTACGCTTTCACGCGAAAACTACTGAACCGATTTGAATGAAATTTGGTACACAGAATCTCTAGAGCCTCAGAAAGGACATAGGCTACTTTTAACCGGGAACGTGTACATTCCGCGGGCAAATAAATTAAAACGCGGGTAACACCGCGGGGCACTACTAGTATTACTATACTTAAGATGTCACTGTACAAGTTGATTTCAGTTCGAGAGTCTTGAACCGATGAAAAGTTGCTTAACCATCGCTAGTCTGTCGCCTGTATGAGCTTCTTAGCTTGGCACATGAAAGCCCCGAACGTATTTCCGCTTCCGCCTGCTGGACATCGATCCAAACAGTACTACTGTAGAGCTGCGAATGTTAAGAGGAGACAGGGTATTGTAAATCCCTAGGCACCTAGGCAATTTTTTTATTTTTTTTTTATTTATGATCGATAAGCTTTCATTTGACCACAATCTCACCTGATGTAAAGTGACGATGTGGTCTAAGATGGGACATGAAGACCTAGAAGGTGGCTTCTCCGGGCCACATTACGAAACACGAAAAAATCGCTTCACGTCTTCGCTTCAATGATGCGCCAAAATAGTAAGTTAGTTCTATTTACTAGAACAAAAGAAATATACTCTAGATGTGTCCGAAATCCAGAAAGAATTGTTTTTTCTAGCGCACCAAGTACAGCCTTATATAAAAAAAATTGTCACGCTATGTGCAGCATTATTTATAATAAACTACCAAACAAAATAAAAGATTTACCAAAATATTATTTACTAGCGGCCCGCCCCGGCGTCGCACGGGTATACAATTTTCCCGGAAATTATTCGAATTTTTCTCGCCGTAAAAACCATCCTATCTCTCAAGTTGGCTCGAACTGCACATGGTGTGCGAAGTTTATTATAATCGGTTAAGTGGTTTAGGAGTCCATTGAGGACAAACATTGTGACACGAGATTTATATATATTAAGATTTGTGAAAAAGTTAAAGTTATGGTTAACAGATAATGCTTTCTACAGTGTCAAGGACTATTTAGAATTTAAATATTGACCATGTATATTAAATTGACGTTTATAATTTTGATGGAATGAACCATGATTGAGTATCTGTAATTATATAAACTTGACTTATTATATTTTAATGTACAAAATTTTTGCATGCCAATGTTTTTTGGTGAAGTATGTGAAACGAATTGAAATGTAATATCTTATATGTACCATATTTCATGCAATAAATGATTTTTATAATTATTATTATTAATTTACCCCGTAGCAGTGGATACTCGCAGTGGATGCTCGCAGTGGATTTCTGGAGTAGTCAAAATTGCGTCGTATCGTATCCTCACCTTTATTGGTCATGTTTGCTGCCGACCGACTTGTGGTCCAGGGAACTGAACAGATAAAAGCGGCGACAAATTGCTTATCATCACTTCATGATTGCTCCAGGATGGCGGACATCTGGAAAGAGTAAGTAACATCTCTTGTTGTGAAACTTACTACCAAAACCTGAATTATAGCCATTAGGCTATAAATCATAATAATTTATTCGTTGTTTCATGTGGTTACATAAAGGTGTTGACACCATGACATGAGACATGAGTAATACCGAAAAAGAGGAAGTAATTGCATAAATATACTAAAATATCGCTAGTCTGTTGTCTGTATGAGCTTTTTAGCTCGGCGTATAAAGGGGGGCAGGGTATTCGTAGCGTTTGACTAACTGACTAACTGACAATCCGCCATTGTTCGAAGTTATAAAAAAAAGTATCATACTACAAGGTACAGCGTATCCCTGGCTACTGGAGAACTGACCGTATCCGAAACGAAACGTTTGCTGACAGGCATTGCCGTTGTCGTTAGAAGACCGCCAGTCCCAAGTGGCATTGGGCCGGATACAACTCACATGAATGGGTTCATGCTGTAACAAAAAGGGTCTCGGACGGAAGTTGTGAACAAGGTCGGTCCGAAAGCGCAGGCGAACGACCTCTATAAATAACTTTCGGACCGACTGTGGAAAGGGACAGTTTGAGAGCTTTGGGAGAGGTTTAACCAGCTGTGAGCTTCATATAAAAAAGTACAGGTTAACTTGAGCAACCGATGAAAAATTGCTAAAAAATCGCTTGCATGATCACCTGCTGCACATCGATCCTATCTGTACCTCTAAACATTCACAGCTGTACAGTACAGCTGTGAATGTTTAGAGGCAACAGGATCTGTAGAGATTATAATGCTGTGTAAAACAGACTACAACGGACTTCCTACGACCAAAAATGAGCGAACGAAACGTCCTCAGCAATTTTGTGGTCGTGGGGAAACAAGGAATGCAAGAAATATTGGCATATATCCCCGCACAACTAAGCGTACCAACTAATTTCTGCATATCCAGTAAAATACCAAATTTTACTTATTCCTATACATCAGGGAGTTGAGCTGGTTAAAGCCATTAATCGTAAGGTAATTAATCGTATGCACTATACACTACCACGTCAGATGTCAGGTAGTTGTAATATATTACAACAGACCAGATTAGTCTAGGTGTCGCTGTTACACAATAGGGTATTTTATTAACATTACAATATGGAATAAACTATTACTTTTTTTATTCGGATTTTCTACGAGATGTCGGTAGTTACTCGGGGCTTCATTCGATAATACAAAGTTCGACCAATCACGTGATGACGCGTTGGTGTAATTGGTCTATCACGTCGGAACGCTATCCCGGAGATGCAGGTTCGAATCCTTAGCGCGAAGGTTACGGATGTGTCTTAATTTTTTCTGCATAAAATTTAAAAATAGCTTAACCTGTAAAGTGAGGTTTATCACTTATTAAAAACATTTAAATATCATTATTTTTGATTACTTGTCGTCGTTCGTCTTGACTTGATCACGTGACTCTAACTATTTTTAAAGATGGCGATGGCATGACGGCCTTTATCATAACTGTAATGTGACCTTCACTATAATAGTACCTCTATAATGCAATATTTTTTCTCTCCTTGGTCGGGGTGTGATCTATGCAAGTATTTATGTATATTATATTAAGTACCTATATAAGATGTTCAGTACCCGTAACACAATCTTAGAGCTTACCACGGAGCTAGATGTTGTTGTTTGGAATGTCAAGTAATATTTTATTTATTACTTATTATGATTATAAGGAATCAGTTAAAACGGCTTTCAAAAGTCAACTAGCCTTTAAACTATTTTGATATGGTGTACGCCGAATTCACGTGAATGATCAATAATGCAGATAAAATTCAGATTTAGTACGATCTAAAAATTCTGGTTCCAAAGTGTTACCTAAATATCTAAATGTTTTTCCTAAAAAACGGGTCCTTTTAAATTTCAGCCTTCTTGCGCAGCGATGATAAGTCAGTTAGTCAAACAATCAATTAGAGCAAAAAATATTTTAAAGGTATAGATTTATTTAACCTGAAAATGCCGATAGCAAATTGTAATAAATTCATCTTTCGTTACCATAGAGTTAGAAACGTATGAAAACTTACAATATACCATACATTTCTGAGCTAAAATATAGGGACTAAGCATTTTTGTTGTAGAATTGAAGTGCTCAATGTTAATTCATTGTCGTCACTTCAGGGCAGGCTTCCCTTTTGATTTTTGCTTATTGCAAGAGACTTGAAACCACTTTAGCCCAGTAGGTAGCTTTGACAATAAATTTGATAAGCATACAATATCAATCAAATAAAACAGTTGCACAGTAGTCGAAATACTTTGTCATATCAATCATTACTTTACATTATAAATTAACTTAGGTATACACTTCTTAAATTAAATGTCTTGTTACCTTAACACAAGCTTAGAGCTTACATGGCTAGATGATGTTGAATTGATTGTCCAAAAATATTTATTTAGTATTTTTGTGTTTATACTGAACCTAAAGAAGAGCGAGTTGTAGGAGGAGTAGGTAAGATACTTAAAATGAATACGATTGTGCCTTTTTTTTATCTTATCAGATATAAATTATTCTAAGCCGATTCTAAGCACTCATAGGTCTATGTGTTACAGAAGAATGATTGTGGATTCAATAACTCTTGCTTTAACGGTTTTTTAGTAAAGCCTTCTATCGGAGGTTAGATCGAAAGAGAGGTTTATTTGCTTCTTTAATATAATAAATCTGATATTTAAAATTTTCATGTCACAATGTTAGTTACCATACTCCTCCGAAACGGCTTTAGCGATTTTTACCATATTTTATAAGCGTATTCAGTAGGTCTGAGAATCGGCTGCTATCTATTTTCCATACCCCTAAGTGATAAGGGTGGTCCACCCCTAAATTCTGGATGGATAATTTTTTTGTTTTTTTTATGATACCGCATACGAAAATACATACAATCCTAAATTTTCACCTAACCCCAAACTAAGCAGAGCTTGTAATATGGATGTTTAGTGATACACTACATAGATATTTTTTTTTTGTAAATAAATTCATATAATATAAAACACCCAGACCCGAAACCGGAAATTATAGTTCGTACAAAATCATGTCCTGCTACGGGAATCGAACCCGCACCTCCTGCGCCTCAGGCATGTAGCTAGTAACTAGTTTCAAAATTGGTTAGAAAGTGGAAGGGGTTTGAAAGGCTCCTGATGAGTATTTTTCGTTCTACAATTTTTTATGATATTTTTTTTTTTTTTTTTTAAGTATATATATTTTGTTATTTTATTAATTTATTTTAAATCCATTTTATTAACTCACCAATAGAAGTGTTAACATGTGCGTTCACATTCCTGTTAAGGAATGTTGCCTTTAAATTTTTATATACACACAATTTTTAAAACTAGCCGATAATCTAAAGCTCTAATGGCACTATAAGACGCTTTCATATAAACGACGCGACGTAAAGATACTTCTGAAGTATTCAATATTTACGAGTTTATTACGACGAGTCTTGACGTTAACGAAACATTTCTCGCTATCTTTCTGCGGAAAATATAACCCAGCTATTCGACCTTTTGTCGTGTAATATTTTTCAGTTCAGCGTTTTCATTGCCACCCCAATTTATACGATTTGCAAGTACAGTGAGTGTTTCTAACCCAAATCTTCATCAACATTTGGATGGTTGAAACCAAGCGTAAAATTTGTCATTATAAAAAAAAATGATACCATATCCTTAGTTTCCTTAAAATTAAAATCATATTATTGCGTAAAATCATATAACGTGCATGTAATGCGCTTTCATTTGAGATCCCACTACAAAAGGTAGCTTGATCCTACATTTGCAGACATTCGGTTATTCACCCCCATATCTTTTAAACGACTTAACAGATTTTCATCAAACATGTCTGAGACATTTACACGTTAAACACTTCTAATACAAAAAACAACTAAATTGAAATAGCTTTATCCATTCTGGAGCTATAATGCCACAGATTGCCAAACAGACAGCCACTTCACACTTATAACACCCCTATTTTTGAAAATAATAAATAAATAAATAAACTGCGTCCGGGTTAATGTCTATGTCAATACTAAATTTTATCAGCAGCTTCGCTCACATGAACTTGCAGAGTCGTTTTTTCGTAAATCCCACGGAAATAGCAGGTACGTTTCCTATGTTATTTTCCGAACCTACTCCCAAACGATTACGATGCAAATTTTCAAAATGATCGGATAGGTTGCTGTGGTAATGGTAACAATCAAACCTGGTTTCGCTTTTTTAATATATTACAATACAAACTAATAGCTGAGCTGAAAAGAAGTACAGTATGGTTTTATTGCAGATTAACGAAACCTTTTCTAATTTTTTATTAATAATGAACAGTGAGTGTAATTTATAGGGACGCCCCCTATAAATTAACTCACTGTTCATACTTCGAACTTAGAACGGATTTTACAAAACTCTAACCTTAAGGGGGTAAAATGGGGTTTGTAAGTTTTTATGACAGGCAAATGTTTTTGAAGTTGAATTAAATATGTTATCTTAATATATATAAATCTCGTGTCACAATGTTTGTCCTCAATGGACTCCTAAACCAATTAACCGATTATAATAAAATTCGCACACCATGTGCAGTTCGATCCAACTTGAGAGATAGGATGGTTTTTACGGCGAGAAAAATTCGAATAATTTCCGGGAAAATTTTATACCCGTGCGACGCCGGGGCGGGCCGCTAGTATATAGATAGAATGTAAGTAGGTGCGTAAAAATCAACCCTCCTTTACTTCTATTGGGTATTTAGCTAAATAACAAACTTCAAGAGTACAAAATTGTGGGCGCCGCCGACTAGAATAGAATAGAAAACATTTTATTGATACAATACACACACAAATCAAGATTAACAAAAACCTTAAATAAATTAAAAACAAGAACAAAGGGCGGCCTTATCGCTACGAGCGATCTCTTCGAGGCGACCTTGGGATGTAATTTCGACAAGTAAGCTAATAAAAAAAATGGCGTAGCTGCTATCCTAAAAACTCACACTTACCAATCAAGATAAAATTAACTTATTTCTTTGAAATCATATAAGGTTAAAGTCTAAAGTTTTGGAGCAACAAGTAACAGCTAAGTTATAAAGGTTATAATATCCCCAATTTTCAAGTTAGGGGCTGGTAACGCGACCCGTAAGTTTTATTCTGTGCGAAGGGAGAATTGAATTTCGGATAAGTACTCGAGAACCCTTTTTTCGTTACTACGTGACTGCTTAGCCAATTTATGTGGTGCTTACTGTCTTGTATAATACTAAGTATATGGGAACTGCTGTGAAATGGAGGACAAAATAAGAAAACTGGTTGTACCTTGCTTATTTGACAGTGACAACTTGGAGAAAATCTCCGAGTATTTCGTCGCCGAGTTGTCGCTTTGTAGCCACATTCCCCCATTTGATGTTTTGCTATGTAATCTTAATATATATAAATCTCGTGTCACAATGTTTGTCCTCAATGGACTCCTAAACCACTTAACCGATTATAATAAAATTCGCACACCATGTGCAGTTCGATCCAACTTGAGAGATAGGATGGTTTTTACGGCGAGAAAATTTCGAATAATTTTTGGGAACATTTTATACCCGTGCGACGCCGGGGCGGGCTGCTAGTAAGATTATAAATTATTATCATTTAAGTCTCATTTTATTGTGTTTATGTTTACTTAGTAGATCATCATCATCATTACCCTGCCCTTGTTTGTTATGCCAGGATTGGCAAAACATGTACCTCTAGAACACTTTTTTTTTAAGCTAACCACCATGTATACACTCATGTTTTATGCAAATAAATGATTCTTATTCTTGTCCCATACTGTACGCCTACACTTTCTTAATAAAATTAATAATAGTTCTTGAGGAAGTAAAGTTACTACTTGATAGTTCTCGAAGAGTGACCACGAATCGTCATTATGCAATGTATAATGCCCACCAACTAGATGGACGGACGATTTATTGAAGGCCGCGGGCTCTGGGTGGAAGTTACTGGAAGTCTTCGATTGAGGCCTGTGCCCAGCAGTGGACGTCCTTTTGCTGATATGATGATGATATATTATGTATTTCGAAAACGGAACCTTAAATGAAACAAAAACTTAGTATGAGAAAAATAATATATTTTGCGTGGTTAAAAAAAACACACAAACACAAAACAAAAAATAAGCACTTAAGACAATGTGATAAATGGCGGATGGTGATGGATATACAGATTTGCAGTCCCACAGTTGGGCAAAGGATTTCCCCAAATCCTTCCAACACTAGCCTTCCCAAAAGTCATGGAAATCTTCACCAAAGTTTTTATGGCCAAATTGGATAGCTAACTTTATTGTTGTTCTCCAAACTAAAAGTGTGAGAGGTTAAATGAACTTCAGATTTCTTGTAGGATAACCTTAAAAACCACAAAAGGCAATTTAAAATCTAACCACTGCCGCAAAACTGAAAACAGAGAATGCAGTGCATTTTGTACCGCTCTAGAATAGGCGCTTTCAAACGTAGCCTAAAACTGAAAGCTTTTAAAATGCTCTTAATAAAAGCATTAACTTAAAAAAGTACATTTTTGGTTTCCTATTCATTCGAACTGAAAAAAGCTAATGTAGGTTTTAAGAGCAAGCTATTTTATTTAAGCTTAGCTTTTTGTTTTTAACTACCAAGCTAAAGTTTTGTATTGAATGCGCTTGTTGAAATCCTCCAAACATAAAATGTGTACAACTCATGTATACATTATAAACAAAATTGCGGTTCATATTCTCTACAAATTTTTATGAATATTATGATTGAAAAAGTAACTATTTATGTTTGGATTACGGTCTACCTCAATCGTACGGACTAACAAACACACTTTCCCACAAGCAAGGAGAGCAAAGTTCCGAGAAGTTGAGGTGCATTATAAAAAAGAACATACGCGACTATAACCTCCTTTTTTCGCTGAAAGTCGGTTAAAATATAAGCTGAATTCAACACGAACACAAAAGGCACGTACGCAACTGTGCGGGGCACTGCCTACATATATTTCAAAATAAAAGTCGTTTTGTGTTAGAAATCTACTTGTTCTATATAGAGGTACATATATAGTTTAAGTCTAGTTTCTAAGATTTGTAAAAACAAACAAATTATTTTGTATCTTGTATACTGATATTGTCTATTGGCAGAGCAGAGACTATAACTATAAATTATTTTTAAATTGTTGTTACAACTTTTTGACATTATTCCTTAATGCATTGAGATTTTTCCTGTAATAAAAGAGTAAGATAATGCCGATGATAAAAACCGTGTTGGCTAAGTGGGAGCACACTCGACTTTCATTCCGAAGGTCGTGGGTTCAAACCCCGCCGCGCACCTCTGGATTTTTCTGCTTGATAAATGTATGTATGTGCGCTTTAAACACGTGCATTAACGGTGAAGGCAAACATTGTGGGGACACCGGCATGTTCTGAGAACTTGAAATAGTTTGAAAGACTTGTGACATTCACCATTATATCAACATAAGAGATGGAAGCTGAGTTGTTCTATTCGCTTCTCAACTCAGTGTAAAAAATTGAAGCGAACTGTCAAGACAATGTTATTCCTTGATTATTCTTAGTTTTTATTTAAATTAGCTTTAAGTTGACCTGTCCATGTAAGCATAAGCTTATAAGGAAATAAACGTTTTGACTTTGACTTTGAATTCACCAACCCGCACTTGGCTGGCATGGTGAATTAAGGCCTAATCTCTCTCGTCAAGAGAGAAGTCCCTGTGTCCCAGCAGTGGGAACGTTAATAAGGTGTTGATGAAGCTAATGTAAATAAATAACTGTCAAATATTTTCATCAGTCACATCGAATCACACCACCGCTTCATGCAGCGTGTAGCGCAGCTTGCAACCTCGTATACCTACTCCAAGTTTAGCCCACAGCCCGTTGGCAAAGTGGAGCTCGTGTTGTTGCCAAAACGGATTCGCTTTAAATTCCGTATTTCTGCGGTGCTCTAAAATATCGTGTGCCGTGGCTGGGTCCGTCATCTTTTGGCAACACAGCTTGTTGTCCGCCATTTTTATATCAACCCTTTCAACTTAGGTCAGCTTTTTCAGAACTTTTTTGGCGACTGATTTGTGGTTTCCTGCTTTGAGCTATAAAAGCATAAAACTTGCAAACTTCTATTGATTCCTGGCATGCGCTATTGTTTGTATTGTTTTTCTGGGTTTACACAAAGAAGATACCAAAGTCAATAGGTATCATCCATTGCCTATTCGATTTTGACTACCTTTTAGTAATTCCGTCATTCATATATCGAGCGTGTAGTATTAATACCGATAAGTGTGCAAAATTAGTTTACGTTAACTGTAAACATCACTAAAAAGAGCAAACTATTCTGATAATGATATTAATAGTAGGCTATTAAATCGTATTTACGATTTATTTGCATTTATCGGGCATTGCACCCTCGGTATATTCACCAAATTTGACCCATTTCAAAATGTTCAACCTTTGAACGTATTTTTAGAATTTAGCGGGTATTCAATATGATTCTCGCAAGCAATGCATGGGATTATTGCTCAGAACAAAATAAAAAAACTTTTAATCTATTTCACAGTTAAACTGCCAGAAAAACTCGTTGCAGTAGGAATTCGAACTTTGTGTTTTTAACCCCCGACAAAAAAAACCCTCTTTTTGTGTGTGTGTTATAAGTTTGACGTGTCTGTCTGTCTGGGACATCATAGCTCCCGAACGTATGGAGCGGTTTCAATTTAGTTTTTTTTGTATGGTGAGTTTGGCGCGACTATTCTTAAACATGTTTCATGAAAATCGGTTGTGCCGTTTAAAAGTTATGGCTGTGAGAGTGGGAAAGGAAAATCGAAAATCTGCAAATATTCTCGAGTGGAGTATCAAATGAAAGAGCATCGCGTGCACGTTACAAAATATTATGGTGTTTTACTTTGAAGGATATTAAGGCATTGGAATCCTGGTTTATCTTAAATTTAAAATATAGATTTTTATATTTTTTTAATAACAAAGCTAAAAGTACTCGTTATAAAAGACTTAAAAGTGTTTTGATTGGTCACTATATAAATTTATATTTGTAAATTTTAACCAATTCTACGCAAACATAAGACATTAGTCAGGCATCATAATCATCAAGCCACCGGTTCACGGAGAAGACATTTCCTACTGAAACAACTGGAAAATAATGACTGAAGCCTAAGTCCAGAAGTGAACGTTCTACGGCTATATTGATAATGATGGTGTAGGTAATCACCATAATGATTCCTCACATTTTTTTCTTTTTCCAAATCCTTTTAGCCTTTTCAGCGTGCAAATACGAAACACATATCCATAAAATTCCTAATATGAGCGATAATAAATTAATTAATGCGCTGAAATAAACATAGCTATATCCACAACGAACGGGCGTGCCATCGAGCGCAATTCCTAATTGAATTGAATAATTGAAATTGAACTGCGTTGAATGTTCC
The DNA here is from genome assembly GCA_929108375.1 of Gymnoscelis rufifasciata. Lineage (NCBI taxonomy): Eukaryota > Metazoa > Arthropoda > Insecta > Lepidoptera > Geometridae > Gymnoscelis > Gymnoscelis rufifasciata. The sequence continues at coordinate 14,531,650 of OV815311.1, forward strand.
GCGCTCGCATTGTTTTAGAGCAGAACTGCTAAACTGCTAAATCATGCCAGAACTGTAGCCCTACCATGAGTTGCTACTTACGACTGTTGGAGATTACAACATGGTGTAATCCCAATCCCAAATTAAAAATCGCTATGGAGTCGAAATCACTCCCGAAGTCTGTTTTTCTGATTACATTAAGCCCGACCCGATTAACGTAATCAGAAAAACAGACAACACACGTTTTAAGACCAGAGTGAATAGGCTTCTTCTGGTCAAACTTGTTTCATCGTTGACCTCGTCTCTGCCTTCTGGCTAGACCTTAGTCAAAAGTAAGCCCATTAAATAAAAAAACCATACATTTGACAGATAAAGATAAAATTTTAGTTGTGAAAAATCTGTCAAATGGATGGGATTACAACATGTTGTATTCTCCAACAGTCGTAAGTGGCAACTCGTAGCAGGGCTACATTCCAGAACTGGAATGCTAGTTACGGATATACTAGTATTTGTCTTTGACTTGTCTAAAAACGCAAATTGCTTGATTATTAAAAAAAAAACGGACAATCCACAAAACAACATCTAGCCTTGTGTTACGGGTATTTGACATCTGATATACTTGATATAATAGACATAAATAGTAATTTTTTTTATTATCCATATTAGACACCCAACCAAGGAGTAAGTTGCAGAACATACAAACACTTGACTCATCGATGGGAATTGAACCCGCTACCTCTTGAAAGCAAGTGGACTTTCTTTGAACAATGCGCTTGAAGCGTCAGTTTGACAGTTGATAAAAGTCGTTTAAAGATTATATTTTATTCAATATTAATTCCTTTTCTGTAATAAATAAATATTTCCAGACAACAACATCTAGCCCCGTCGTAAGTTCTTATCTTGTGTAACGAATACTAGACCCCTCGGCGGGAATCAAACCCGCTACCGTAACAATGCCATTAATTCTAGGATAAAAAGACACCACAAAAGACATATTATATTTACCCTGTTTTGATCATGCTGTGAAATTCTATACATATATTAATTTGGAATGTTGTCCAAAATTAATGTGTTTTCGACTTAATGTATAGGTAATATTTATTTTATATATTTATAAACAAACAAACATTCTGTAATAGTCAGTAGTTGTATTAATAATGCACGAACATTGCTGGTTTGTACGTATAGCATACTGCATTGCATACCGCGGTCGGCGTGCCTAGCCCGCGACCCTGTTATGTAATGTACAAATATCTATATATTATGTACTAGCTGTGCCCCGCGGTGTTACCCGCGTTATAATGGATTTTCCCGCGGAATGACGTTTTCCCGCGGTAAAAAGTAGCCTATGTTATTTTTCAGGCTCTAGAGATTCTGTGTACCAAATTTCATTTAAATCGGTGCAGTAGTTTTCGCGTGAAAGAGTAACAAACATCCATACATCCATACTTACAAACTTTCGCATTTATAATAGTAGTAGGATTCTACATAATATTAGATAGATAGATAGATAACTCTTTATTGTACACCACAAATAAAATACAAACTGCAAACAATAACAAGACAATACATTGCAGTACAAAGGGCGGCCTTATCGCTGTGAGCGATCTCTTCCAGGCAACCTTTGGATGGACAGGAAAGAAATAGAACGATATAGATAGTGAATATTTAGTTATTAATTATATGACTGTAGATGTTTTATTAAGAAAAAATAGCTAGATCTCTTGGCACAGCTATATTTTTCACTTAAAAGGATATTCTATACAACTGAATTGTAAACTGAATTATTAAGTTACTGAAATAAAACATTTTCTTTATTCAGTTGAATATCTGGGAAAAGGAGACCAAAGAAAAGATGGATGGGTTGTGTGAAAGATGACATGTGTAAGAAACGCGTGAGTGATGAGATGACGGGTTACCTATAGATAAAAATGGATTAAAGTGGGTACATGATCTGCCGACCCCACCATAATGTGGTATTTATTATAGTCGTAATTAAGATAATCGTAAACAAAACAAACACTATTTAAATTATCATGCTTTTTAACCATATTATGAATATATACCTAGATTTGTTCGGGAGGCTAATTAAAACGACTAAATCGTGATCGAGTTGCGTTCGTGAATGAAACATGTATTGTGGTAGTAGCACTAGTGAGTGTCAACCTCGCAATAAGAGACTCAGAAAGAGGGTAGACCGTTACGTTTGTGAATAACCGTCTACCCAAATTGCAAAGACAATGACAATTCAGTTGTTTCCGTGATCATGGCGCTTGCAACAGCGTCGAAATATCGGAAAACTCAAAAACCGTCAAATCATGGTATGTTATCCGTTTTAAGTCATAACAAAACAAACAGTCGTACATTTTAGACAAGGTTTTTACAAATAAATTTTGGACTGAAAAACTGTGGACATTATTAAATACTGTGGACATTATCACAGGATGTACAAATTTTATAACATAATTATTTTTGTTAATATTTTCGCCGTTTATCACGTGACTAAAACGCTACTTTTCAAAATGGATCTGGTATGACGGCCTGTTACATAACTGAGTAGTACGTACAATACTGTAAATATGTATCCTACACCGTCAATAGCAGATTTCCGACACGTGACGTCACACACGCGCCATCTTGGAGGCATCCATTTTTGGCAATTAGATTTTATTTTAATACTAGCTGACACCAGCAAACGTTGTTTTGCAAATTGAAAAATAGATAGCAGCCGATTCTCAGACCTACTGAATACGAATATAAAATTTGGTAAAAATCGGTAAAGCCGTTTCTAGGAGTACGGTAACTAACATTGTGATCTATCATAATAAATGCTCTATGAGCACACAACGCACCCATAATGCATTGTTTTTTTTATCGAAATAATATTATGTATTATTATGTATAATAAAAAATAATAAAATAAATATACAACGCAAAAAGGTATATTGCAATAAAATAATTTGACATTTATCGCAATATACCTTTTTGCGTTGTTCCAAAGTCACATCACAGGTAAATATTTCACATTTTGATATCGCAGCTTAGCTATGTTCAAGCCAATATTCGTAACTAAACAATACCATGATTTTATTTAATAACTAACAAATAACTCAATTGTCACCTTGAAAATTTCTATGAAATGTTTAGATACCGTTGAAATCAGAATTCTCACTAATTTTAATCACATAATAATAATGGAGTTAACAATAATAAAAGATTTATGTTTCGAATTAATTATTCATAAAATTTTCTTCTGTTATCTGTAGAACAGAGTTTGCTGAAAACGATGCGAATACTTAAATGAATATTTCGCACATTAGCTTTTCTTAACAAATAGGCTGTCTTACAAGTACATTATTTTTGAAATCGTACCAGTAGTTTCTCAATTAGTTATTAGTACCTACATATAACAAAATAATTCAATCTTATTTTATTAATATATATTTCATGTGACATAATTGCTATTTCTTTAATTGTATTTTTGTTTGGTTAATAATATTTGTCCGTTTATTGAATATATATATGTGTTTGAAACGTTTAGTTATAAATAGACATTTAGATTTGATTGTCAGATTTTTGATAAATATAAATACTAATATATATTTTTAGAACCACTACGCCAGCCACGCGTCACTATTTACGCAATCCGAGCAAACGCTCTCAATGGATTTAATAACGTGTAATGGAATGGAAATGGAAATGGTCCGATTATGGATGAGCTGGCAAATGGATCATCCACGGTTATTGCAATACATACAGTGAACATTTTGTTCAATCTATCAAGACAATGAAGTTTTTATTTCATTTGAGAAAACTCCTTGTAAACGACCAAAAATACAACACGAAAACGCTTCATTGTACACAACACAGGGACGTAAACACGTTTAGCAAAATAAAAAAACAAATGCTACAATGGCCTTATCGCTAAAAAGCGAGAGCTCTTGCAGGCAACCTTAGGATGGGAAATACTTTAATTAAAATAGAAATGAGGCAAGGGTTTACTATTTAAATATAAAAATATAATTTCATATAAATATCTACATAATAATATAAACAATTAGTAGTGCTTCGCAATGTTACCCGCGTTATAATGGATTTTCCCGCGGTAAAAAGTGCCTATGTCCTGTCTGAGGGTCTAGAGAATCTGTGCACATACCAAATTTCATAAAAATCAGTTTAGTAGTTAGTGCTTAGAAGAAGTACAGACAGAGTTACTTTCGCATTTATAATATTATTATGGATTTAAATTAAATACAATTTTGTTTCGTTTTAAAATAATATGAATAAATACTTTTTTCTCGATAAATACTGGGCTTCATAATATACCTAGGTAGTTATTAATTATCAAAAAAGATTCAGAAAAAACGGACGACGAAAAAGCTATAAACTTCTTATTTAACAAAAATGGACAAAGAGCAAATTGTCAATATTTCTAGGGGGGTTCTAAAAATACGTATTATGTATATTGGTATTAGATGATTTTATTATTTTAAAATCATTTAATAATCAATACTGGCTGCTTAGCCAAATGCTTTTAGACCTTAAAATACTCATCATACAGGTACACTATGTACTATTACACATAGCTGAAAATCCCTTGCATAAAACACCAACGTTTCTTCACATTCTTTTCAAGTTTTCCCTCACATTATTCACCATTTTATGCCTTATCGCGATTACCCAGCGTTCATTTCTCATGTCTTCGAATAATAACGGATTTTCTTACATGAGACTGGTCATATTTCATAGAAAAAACCCTTTATGTAATGGGCTTGAAAGTACTCACGGAGCATAATCGCTGAGAGAGGGTTTTTGTTATTGTTTTGTTAAGTTCTTTGTGGGACAGAGATCTTGGTCTATATACCTACTGGTACTTTATACAAAAAAGTTAATTCCACTAACTATTTATAACCGATCACTTTGTTATAAAAAAACCGTGTTGGCTAAGTGGGAGTTCACTCGACTTTCATTCCGAAGGGTGTGGATTCAAACCATGCCACGCACCTCTGGATTTTTCTTCTTGATTAATAATGTGCGCTCTAAAACACGAGCTTTGAAGGTGAAAGAAAACATCCTGAGGCATGTTCTGAGAATTTTAAAGATTTTGAAGAACATGTCGCACGCTGAGAACGAAAGTGACTCAACTCAAAATTTCAAATTTTTGGGAATAGGCAAAAATGTGTTCGTCGTATTAAGCATTTTCTGTTCATTTTACAATAACACTAAAACATGGTAACGAAAGTTATGGATTTCTTTTGAAATATATAATTTGACTTAATAGCTTTAGATACATTATATAGTTTTTGTAAAAAAATATGATTTACCCATATAAAAGTATGCTTAAAAAAAACTTGGAAAAATAGGTCACTTTAGTATTAAATTTTTTTTTATTTCTACTGACCTTTTTAGGTAAAGGTCTGTTCATTTCTAACATTGCTTTAAAAAATATGTTTTTTTCTAAAAATAGGTCAGTTTTATTCTTATGATTTTGTATATTTTCTCAAAAAGCTAAATAAAACAGTGAAGTATGTGTTAAGTGTCATTTAATAAATCACTCCCTAGACTACATAGGAACCAGTAATAATCACACTAAAAAAATATTATCAATATCGTGTCATAAATTGGTAGAAAATCAAACATTTACGAAAGTAATTCTTAAATACTTATTATAACGAAGCATAATCAATATCACTCTTCTGTAACACTTATAAAGTATTTATCCAAATCAACAATACGCCTATAGTAGCACTAACTTATCAGTTTAACATAGTAGTACAGTCTTGTAGTTATAGTTTGGTTGTATTACCTAATCAAATTTTAATTAAACTCTTCTTATTACACTAACTCAGACAAACCAAACAATGACACCTTCTGTTTTCACTGGCTAAGATAACTAATTCTTAAATTTAACGAAATATTACCAATATAAAAATAAGTATTTAAAGTATTTCAATCAACAAAGTTTACCATAGTAACAGTCTTGTGGTTATAATTCAGTCATACTTACTTAATCAACTTATTAATTTTAATTAAACTCTGCTTATTACACTAATTCACAGTTTATCATAACAATCAGTTTTATATTGATAGTGCCTAATTTATTTTCTTGCACGCCCAGGATGACTGGTAGAGAATGCTTCTAGCATTAAGTCCTCCTCTGTACATTGTTTTTTGTGCACAAAGTATAAATAAATCAGTAGTCTATCTTCATTGATGGCACCGGGCGCGGCTAGTATGTGCGCGCCATAGATCTATGCACAAAAAAACTTATATTGAATTATTTTTTAAAAGTATTCAAGTATAAGCAATAGTCGCACTGTGGCAGACATTTTTCTTTTTGATAATTGTTAGAGGTCCCTTATAGTTTACTGTCAGAAATGTACTCTAATCTGTAGTCGCTCTTAAATAATGGGATTCTACCCTCGGTATCGACTCTATGTCTACCCTTTTTTTGTTGTCATGCCTCTACCCTCAGGCTCTACGATACCATGGCTGTTTGTTTTACTCTTAACAGTTCTTAGCTGTCTGTCCGTTATGTCCAAAGTGTTTATGAAAAACAATTTGCAAACACGGATCTTTTTGCCATCTACTGTGAAATAAAAGGCGTTATTTGGAAGGCGGGGGTTTTGATCATTTGAGTACCTGTACCTAGGTTGCACTTCCACCATGCAAGATCTAATAAAAGCACGCTGCAGTTCCAAATTTGATTATCTCCAATAGGCTTTGAAAATATAAGACCTCTCATCTTCTTTTATATTGCCAAAACATTTAAGTCTACACTTGCTCGTACATGTTTCTTTCACATGCCTCGCTGGAAAGTTTTTTTTTCACTTGGATATAGACCTGTTACTTTTTCCGCAGTTTCGTAACATTTTTGTTTGATTTTGTTTAGAGTTTCTTTTACGCTTCCTACTTTTTAAGTGTTCCGGTTGACCAGAAGAATCAGAAGATGAAGAGCTAGTACTGGAAACACGTCTTTTTGTTTGATTGGAATTTACAGCATGGTATGTTGAATCTGTGTCACTTAGATCCACATCACTTTCATTCGGATGTATCGGTGATTGAACGTATGAACATTGGTTACCTGTTTTAGATCTTAAATTGCTTGTACTAGGGCCCGGACTAGCTGTATTTTGACATTCATTTGTAACAGAAGTACTTGAAGATGATGAAGTACTGCTACTACTTGAGGATGAAGATGAACTGCTCGTACTGGAACTTCTTGAACGTGGTCGGACAGCAGATGTACTTTCCGAGGTTTTTTCAGTAACTTTTGTTTCCGTATTTATTTTTTGAGAAGCCTTTTCATTGTCCTGAAACATGAATAATTTAACATTTCATCATAAGAGAAACTTACATTGAAATGATTACCCATAATGACTACATTGATTCAAGAGTATTGTATTGTATTTTTAAGGTTTTGTTTTTTTGCTTGGGATTTGAGCTTTGTAATGTTCTTGATCCAGACGTGGAGGTGTAATTTCGATAATTTAAGGGCTAGATGGCATGTTTTCTTTGTCGATTTCTAAAGACTCGTCAGGGCTCTGCAAACAAGTATAATAGAAAATATAGAAAACAAATATAAACATTTGTACAAATAATTATAATACCTAGGTACTAATCAAAAACTTCTAAAAAATAAGTTTCCATAATTACCTTATTCTGCTGCCTCTCTTCCACCATTTGAAGAATTAAAGTACTTCTTTTCATTTTTAGTTTTTGAGATTGCTGACTCAGAAGGGAACAATAAACACCTAAAAAAGTAATGAATTGCACTATTAATCAATAAGTCTATTGAAAAACAAACTTAAAAATGGTAAACAGACTTTCTTTTAAATAGTACAAAATACAGATGAGTACATTTAAAATTATACAGACCTGATTCAAAATTGGTCCATTATTTAGACTCATTTGTTAATAAACAAGTGACCGAATTTGTTATATGTCACCTAATACACTAATACATACAATGTAAGAGGGACCTGAACCTAAATCGGTCAGTTTATGATTATTAATTGTAACTAAACTTACCTCCGAAATTCAGAAACAAACAGACACAAAGCGTAATCGGTCACTACGGTACTAAACTTGTCACGTCTTGCTACGACAACTCACGGTGCAACACTCATTTCGTCACTTTCATTCAGGCGCGGGGGTAGGGAACGGTCAAGTGACAAAGAGACCGAAATATACCTCTATCCTTTTTTTACCACAATTAGCCAGTTTTCTAATTTTTATATGATAAAGAATAGTTTTTTAAGTCATTCTGTATATTTAACTCATTTAACCAAAATTTTGAGATAGGTCACTTTCATTCTCAGCGTGCGATGTGACATTCACCAATCCGCACTTGGTGAATTAAGGCCAGCGTGGTGAATTAAGGCCTAATCTCTCTCTCTAATAAAGAAGTCCCTATGTCCCAGCAGTGGGAATGTTAATAGGGTGGTGATCATGATGACTTTGTTATAAATTAGCTCTATAACAACAACAAAACATAAACACAATAGCCCAACAATTACCCGAGCCATTGCCTAAAGTATTGAACTAAGCAAATATATCGCCGTAAATTTTATCTGCAACCCCCATTAACATCATCGCCAATAAATCAGGGGTAGAAAGCAGAGCCGTTTTAATTCCGTGTTCGATTGGCTCGTAAATCGTAGGGGTTGTCCCTTGTCATCAGGAGTTTTAACCATTACTTTCTGTTTACTTTTTTATGGGTACTAGGCAGAAGGTTAGGCTCTAAACGGTGCTTTATCAGCTGTTTAAAGGCGCTTAAAAGGAGTTTAAATAGGACGAGCAGTATTTATTTAAAACGTCGAGGTAATGCCAACGAGGTTTGCTTTTCAAATCGTTTTTTTTATTGTTATAGGGAATCTGCTATAATCTATTTACACGTATGTTGGACTGGAATAAAATTTTGCTTGTTGAATTTTACATTATAATCATTATTTATTTCCGAATGAGCTGAATTTGCAAGCACATGCAGATAAAATATTATGATGACATTTTATACTGGTAGAACTGATATGATGAACGATCTTACATTATTATAAGTAAATGTTTGTAATTCTATAACTTGTAGAGATTTCAGAAGAGTAGTTTTGTTGAAAAGATGTGTTAAAGATGGCATGTGTAAGAAAGAGGTGAGTGTTGAGATGACGGGTGATAGAGGGAAATGGAAGCAGAAAACATGTTGTGCCGACCCCATGTAATGTGGAATAAGGTGGGATAAGGACTTACTGACACAATTAGAATATGAATCAGGAATTAAAATACATATATATATATATTTAAATTATTCAGTTGGAATTATAAAGATTATTATATCAGATTGTCTTGTACCCGTAAAAAGCTTAGAACTTACCCATGGGTTAAATGTTATTGTTCGGTTTCAGACTACTCGTATTATATATATTTTAATTTTCCAGTAACTTCATATATTTTTCGTCCTACAGACATAGAACCAAATAAATAAATAAATATTTCCAGACAATTCACACAACAACATCTAGCCCCGTGGTAAGCTCGGAGCTTGTGTAACGGGCTTTAGATATCCTGATATACTAAGTTTAATAAGCGTACATATATAGATATTTTTTTATTATACATATTAAATACCCAGACCAAGGAGAAAGTGCTTGCAGAACATACAAACACTTTTACCCACGGCGGGAATCAAACCCGCTTTCTCTTACCAAAGACAGTCCCATTGAAAAATAAAGACACATAATCTATGTTTTCTATATCCCTTAGGCGTAAAGGCAAAAACCGACATGTAATAACTTAAGCGAGTTTGGACTACGGCGACTACATAAAGCTGCCAACCCACAAAGCCAGACGGACCCGCGGACGTGTAATATATCGCGAGATTCCCTAAGCCGAGGTAAGCGGAAGCTGCACGATATATTACGATTATCTTGGTGTGGGCCATGAGACGCGCGAGGTTTAAATGAGGTATTGCCATAATAGTGGACAAAACTCCTAACTAGGCACAGATGGCGCCATTTCCACAGCCAGTAAACTTATTTTTTCCTATAGGGTTTATGGCATTCGTTACTGGCTATTTCGCCGTCAACAGCCAACGTAACTTCTTGTCAATATGACATTATAACCAGTCACCGACGACCTTAGTGGCTTTTATCCTCCTTGGTCATACATATTTTCATCTCGCTTGGAAAGAATCGTCAAAAAAATAATTGTTTACTGTCTATGCTATTTAAAGCGAACGCGCCAAGTTTACTTTTACGAAAGCTTCTTCTTAGATCTTAATCTTAATAGAATGCAGTTAGCGTTTGTCAGAAAATACTCAAAAAAATATATATTCAGGTGTTGATATTGCAACTATGACATGATGACATGGCAACTAAGAACAGATCTTAGTATGTCTTGACGTTTCTAAGAATTGTAAAATTGAACATTGGAAATAAACTATTTTGTAGCTTTTATCTAATTAAGTGAAAGTTATGTTATAAACTGTGTATATAATCTGTCATAAGGCAGAGTTGACAGAATGATATTTTATAAATAAATTCTGTCAACAGCTTATCTTTCCAACACAATGATGCATCTCGCGGTAAAGTCCCTATCTTTATCTACAGATAACATTAAAGTTTCCATGCTGTATCAACTTATCGAAACACAGTATTGTTAGCCATTAGCCATGGGCGTCGTGTGTGAAATTCTTATAAACAAAAGAAAGACAGACTATTTTAAGCCTGGATCACATGTCACAGGAATTGTGAAGTACTCGGTCGATAAAGCAACAGAATATAAAGCGGTAACTCTTTCTTTACTGGGAACAGGAAAATGTGAATGGCGTGAAAGAAATACGAGGAAAGATAAGTGGGAAACGTTTGAGGGTCATCAAGAGTTTGTCAACATCGTCCACTACCTTTTAGACACTAAAGGATATACAGCCGTGCTTGAAGAAGGAGTTTACGAATACCCGTTTGATTTCCAACTGCCCGATGATATACCCTCATCACACTTGGACAGTACGGCATCTATATCTTATCGAATAGAACTAAAATTTGCGAGGCCCAAGTTATTCAGTTTCAACAAAGTATTCGCCACTGAGATACCCGTGAGAGGGTACGTTGAAGCATTTTCGCATCAACTCGATGGACCAATTCTATTCGGATTGGAAAAGAAACTATTCAAATTATTCTCCGACAAAAAACCAGTTATCAACATTAAGGCTCAAATTGAAAAGTCTGCTTTTCACCCAGAGGAAAATATCAACACATCTTTAACTGTTACTAACGATACAAGTGTTACAGCGAACGTGAGCGTGAGTCTCTTCTGTCATATAATTTACACAGCTGACTGTGGTGAAACATATATATCGTATAACAAGCTTAGGCAATGGAGCTTAGGTTATGTAAGTGTGCCTGCGAAAGGTGTAGCAAACCTTGCGGAGTCCATAAAAGAAATTGATAACATGTACACTATTACTACTCGAGTGCTTTGCAAAGAATACAGGTTAAGGGTCTCTCTTAAGCTACCCATGCCTCACAGGAACACGCATTCGGAAATGACTGTTATTATCGGAGAACAGAAGAATAACGAGGATGATTCTGCCACAGCTTCCGAGCCTGAAGATGCACCGCCGTTTTACTGGGAAGTCATGGGAGAAAAGGAGGATTCGTCAAAATCCTAACTACCAATCAGTGTGTTCAATTTATATAGTTTTTAAATATAGTATTTACAAACGACTTAGTCCGGAAATGCAGTAAAATTAGTTAAGGCTTACCTAATACCGTACATTTTTTCGTTAAAATATTATGACGACTACGAAATATAATGTGTCAATTTATTACTATCTAATGTAATATATAAATTAAATTATCGTAAAATATATGTTTTTTTTTATTTTTTTATTGTAAAGCCTTGAATTTTGTAAACTAGTGTTTGGTGGCCCTACTCCCAGCTCTGGTCTCGGCCGGTCTAAAGTGAAAAATGAGCGGAGCGTTGTTACTGATTTCAGACATAAACGCTGGCGTTGAGCTGCTAATCGACTGCGGTGCACCGTGCACTTGGCGATCCCAAACAAAGATTAATTCTAAGGCTACTAACTATGTGTCGCATTGTATGCGGCTAGTGCATTAGTGCTAGTGTTAATTTTACATGCTTTGTTGATGGATGTGGCATAATTGGTAGGAACATTTATTTATGAATACATTTATGGTTTTTACTGATGTAGGTTATATTTTTTTTATTTATATTCTTCTGTAAGTTTAAAACAGATTTATGAAAAACAAACATTATTATCAAAAAAACTATTATATATACTTAAAAATAAAAAATATTTAAAAATAAAAATATTTTATGTTTGTCAATGCTACTTTTAGCAAAATGGGCTCTTTATTTTTGAATTTTATAATATGACATTTATGTAATTAATGTCTTGTCTGTGACTTGCAGAGTGCTTATTAATATTATTATTTTGTAATATACTTTTTTAATTAAGATAATATAATATTTAGTTAAATAGAGTGAACGAAGTCAAGTGTACATAATGTTACCTACGACGAATAGATTACCAATTTCCAATTATGTATGCCTGCAATAGTTGATGCACAGCCTAAAATATCTGTTTTGCATGCAAATAGGATTTTTTATAAATGGCTGAAAGGCCAAAGCGGTGAAATAAATACTACCCGCAAACGGCTTAAAAAGGACCCGAGTAAAATATCGCTTAGATTAAAAAGGTTAAACTTATCTGCTTCTATTTTCTAAAAGAAGAAACAAGTCGAGTCAATTCGATTTTACGGCGTTTAAGGGAACCGGAGCACGCGATAGCTTCATTAATAGCTTACAAGTTAAATAAAGAAATTGATGTTTTGTTTTACTGTTTAATATGAATAACAAACACCTATGTATGTCTATTATATTAAGTAAATCAGATGTCTAGTACCCGTAACACAAGCTAAGAGCTTACCACGACGCTAGACGTTATGCGTAAAGTAGAGTGAATCAAGAGGAAGCTAAATAATTATAAACTATTCACACAGTATGAAGAGCTTTTTATACATATTACGTCATAATCACCACCCTTTTAGCGTTACCACTGCTGGGACACAGGGACTTCTTTGCGAGAGAAATTAGGCCTTAATTCACCACGCTGGCTTAGTGCGGGTTGGTGAATGTCACCAATGTCATGTCTTTCAAATTCTTTAAAGTGTTCTGACCATCTCGGTTTCCTCACGATGTTTGCCTTCACCGTTATAGCACGTGTTTTAAAGCGCACATACAATTTTCAAGAAGAAAAATCCAGAGATGCGTGAACCCACGACCTTCGGTATGAAAGTCATGTGTGCTCTCACTTAGCCGTGTTGGCTAAGTTTTTATATTACATACTTGTTGAATAATATGTTTTACGACCCAGACATAGTTAAATTACGTTTAATATTTCAACACATCATAATAATTTTTATCTCGACTAGACTCATCGAGGAAGTTCGCAGTAAACATATCTATGGTCAATAAGATACGAAGTTGAATAATAGAGTTGGGCGAACTAATCCCAACTTGTCTAATATCACCCCGCGCCTAATAGCCGTCATTTCTCAGGCGGTATGGGAAACTAGTGCGGGTGTATAATACCCGTACCGTCTGCTTCCGTTTGATAGATTTATTTTTAACCCCCGAAAAAAAGAGGGTTGTTTCAAGTTTGATGTGTGACAGACAGACAGACATACAGCTGTCAAGCTGCCATGGTACTTCGGGGAACGATTATTAGTCGTATTTATAGGTTACTATGTAAAATTACGTAAGACCACTCAAAAAATATATTAAGCACTTTTACTCAGTTTAATACAAATTAGTGACTAACCTTAAAGCAGTCTCCACCAGCACACAACTACAACACTTTTCACTTTTAGAGGTCTAGTCGCTACGCAGCGCAGAAACAGAATGTCGTGCTGAAGTCGCGAGTCGTTAAAGTTAGGTTTGACAACCGGAAACGACTCAGTACTACAGCTAACAATTTACGTAGTTTTAATAAATTTAGCGATACATTTTAAAATTCATTAACTATTGTATAAATAACAACAACAATTCTGAATATTTATGGTTACATTATATATATCTTACCAATTGCAACAAAATCTTTGCAATCTTATTTATTTTTAAATGGCATCGATTTTAAACTATTTAAATATGATTCATTATCGGAATAAAATAACTAAGTACAATGGATTAATTATAAATTCTGTACATAGATAATGGTTATCCTTACACTATATTCATCGCAAAAAGCACTTTAGGCCTTTATGGTTTTTTTTCAACCCCGACTCAAAAAGAGGGGTGTTATAAGTCTGTCTGCCCATTAGAGCATACATAACTCCCGAACGGATGAAGTGATATCAGTTTTTTTTATCATATATGAAAGGTGAGTTTCGCGCAAGTGTTTAAAGGACATGTTTAATAAAAATCGGTTAACCCGTTTAAAAGTTATGAGGGTAAAAGCGGGGAAGGAAAACTGAAAATATGCAAATATACTCGATATACTCGGTCTTATTCCAAAGAAACAAAAAACGAATCCCAAATTGTCTAATATCATCCGCGCCTAATCGCCGTCATTTCTCAGACGGTATGATAGAGCCGTCTGAGGGAGTGCGGATAATCATACTGTCAGCTTCTGATATCTTAGTATATTTATGATGTAAGGAAAGTAGCATTTTAACCTCTGAGGCTAAGTGGGTGAAAGTCCGCCTGAGGCGCAGGAGATTGCGGGTTCGATTCCCGCAGTTTTCTATGTATTCTAAGTAAGTATTTAGAAATAAAAAAAATATAGTATATCCAATAGTACAAGCTCTGCTTATTTTGGGGTAAGGTGATGCTGTGTGGTTATTCCGGAAATATTTATTTATATTTATTTATCTATAAACCCTCCTATGGGGTAAGTCTGTGTCCAGTAGAGTGCGTCTTTCTGCTGGTATGATGAGGATGACTGCTTTATTTTTAATAAATTAAAAAATATAAAAAGATACCTACAGAGTAAGTTGAGTTCCATAGTTTTCTTTTTGTAGGTGTCGATGTGGACGAAGATAGACAAAGTGGTCTCAAAGAGTCTAGGACCCATTCGATTTTGGTTTGAAGACTATAGGGTTGTCCATAGCAGACCGATAATGCAGTCGACTACGACTGCTTGGAGCAGTTCGGTGGAACTGCTCCAAGCAGGTGGTGGTGGTGGTGGTTTTGGAGGTGTTCGACCGCAATATAATACTGATGCGATTTCTTTTACAAGATGGATTTAGATAAGGAAACACTGCTTCTTGTACTACTATTACGTAAGCGTAGGTCTTGTAGATACCGTAGTTTGCGGGTGCGTCCAATACTACAATCAAAAGAACAGCATGGAATATTTCATACTTTTTAACCCCAGCTGAGAGAAGACACTTTTTTATGCTAGATAAGCCTTCATTTAACCACAATCTCACCTGATGTGACGTCACTTAAAAGTTCTTCATTAAAACTACTTTAATATGTCCGTGGTTTCATTCAATTCATCTTCGTTCACTTAAAGATTGAAAAATTCACCGTCAGTGAACTACGGAATTAAAATAAAAGAGCAGTACACCTTATTTAAAAAATGGACTGGCCTTGTAATGTTCTGCCCTACATTCATAAGTGAGTTAACCTAATCACACGAAGTGGCAGCAGCTTCTTATTTCCATGAGCCACGTATCTGAGGAGACATAAATCGTTCCAGGACAGCTGAAACATAAATTTATGACCATTTTCTTGCCAGTAACCATTCGAGCGCGTTCGTTTTGGTTAGATCCTAAGTTATTGGCAAAGTTTGCTGAAAAATTGCTTGCTGGCTTCGCTTTGTCCATTACATGAGAGATTAACACCTGGTGATAGTGAATAAATTTTGATAAGTATGTAATGGTAATATGGTATGTATAATAATTACTAGGGTTGCCGTGTACAGTTCATATTTTGCAAAAAAAAAGGAAAAAAGTTTTTATATGTGCAAAAAGTGCTGAGCTGTCATCCATCGGTTAACCTTATAATAATCAGGTTTGTTGTTTGGGAGCCTCCATATATATTTATTTATAGTGTATTTTTAGTATTTGTCGTTACAGAAGCAAAAACGATACATGTACCGGACAATCCACAAAACAACATCTAGCCCCGTGGTAACCTCTTAGCTTGTGTTACGGGTACTAGACATCTGATATACTTAATATAATAAACATCATACATAGATATTTTTTTACTATACATATTAAACACCCAGACCAAGGAGAAAGTGCTTGCAGAACATACAAACACTTGACCCCTCGGTGGGAATCGAACCCGCTACCTCTAGCGCCGCAAGCGGACTCTCGCCCACCGCGCCTAATTATATCTAATGATAGCCTTATTTATCGAGCAAGGCTAAGAAAGCTATATTTGCCGTAGAAAATGCTTTGTTGAAAAGTCTGCTACCATTAATAATTCTACAGAAAGCCTTTATTAACTTTTTTAACACCACAAAGAAGTTGGGTAAAAAACAAAGGGAAAGGTAAAAGAAGATAAAGTTAGTATTTTATTATTTGATTACTCTTTTGCACCAGGAGAATAGTAGTTATTTCATTACTCTTAAGATATTCACAAATTTAGGAGACACGTTTTGTTTATTCTGAGCCCAACCCTTCCCTTTGAGTGCTCGCTGATTTCTCAATGGAGCGGATGACACACACA
Organism: Gymnoscelis rufifasciata; assembly: GCA_929108375.1. Lineage (NCBI taxonomy): Eukaryota > Metazoa > Arthropoda > Insecta > Lepidoptera > Geometridae > Gymnoscelis > Gymnoscelis rufifasciata. The sequence continues at coordinate 14,548,327 of OV815311.1, forward strand.
CTCATAATTTCTTCACTCATACAATTTTATTGACCTCCGGATCCTGACCTTTGTTTGTATGACTAGCAGTATCCCGCGGTGATACCCGCTTTTAATAGATTTTCGGCATCATATATTTTCCCTCCGTAATAAGTAGCCTATGTTAATTCTTTTTCGCTTTCTGGTTTTGAATAGAGTTATATGAGCTTAGTAAACACAATAACTTGCTAACCGTTAAATTGTTAATATATTTTTGTTAAACTACAAAATACATCTAATATATAAAATTCTCGTGTCACAGTTTTCGTTGCCATACTCCTCCGAAAGGGCTTGACCGATTCTCATGAAATTTTGTGAGCATATTGAGTAGGTCTAAGAATCGGCCAACATCTATTTTTTATTTTGCAAAACAACGTTTGCTGTATACTATACTATAATATAGTTACATTTTTTTTGTAAATAAATACATATGATACATAGAAAACACCCAGACCCGAAACCAGAAACTGTAGATTGTACAAAATCTGGTCCTCCGGCGGGAATCGAACCCGCAACCTCTTGCGCCTCAAGCGGACGTTCGCCCACCGAGCCACAGAGGTCGTCTATATCGATATTAATATAGAAATAGATATACCTACAATCCTAGCTTCGTAAGCGCGTTTTAGCTGTTGGTCGTGAGTTACATATTCAGGCACTGAATTAAATATTTAAATTTTAGGCTGTGATTACGCCGGCTTTAAATTTTATTCATAAAATTAGCACAGTTAAATAATATTAATTCCTTTCTCGGATTGAGTTCAAAGATATTTGCATACTACTTTTTATCCGAATCAGTTCAGTGGTTAAAGGAATGTAATATGTAGAAATAAAAGTCAAACGAATAATTTATTTATCTTGTATTCGTACCCGCAATTGTATGGTTTACCCTTGGGAATATTGATTCATATTATATAGTTTTTTTTTGTTTATGCTAGAAGTCTTCATTTGACCACAATCTCACCTGATGTAAAGTGCCGATGTGGTCTAAGATGGGGCATGAAGACCTAGAAGGTAGATGGCTTCTCCGGGCCACATTACGAAACACGAAAAAAACATTTCACGCGCATTGGCCCAGCCCGGAGGGTGGTGACAAGCCTTGGCCGAAGCCTACCTGTTCTTAGCACCACCCGGAGGTCACGTGTAAGGATTCAGAGGGTTAACACTTACGGACGTGTACATATAAAAATCTCCAACTGAAGTTCAAATGGCTTTCAATACATATTTTACTGGCTTTTAACATTCATCACATTCCTTGTCATCTTTTTGTTTAAAAATCTTCATACTGTTCTCCCATAGCTTCCCAGTATGTCGGATTATCTGCATTATCGTATCCCGATGCTGTAGCTTCAACCACTTCGTCAGTTTTAAGATAGCCTAAAACTATTGGCATCTCAACAGACACATTCCTATGGGGCAGAGGTAGTTGAACTGATACTCTTAATCCGTACTCTTTGCGTAAAACCTTTGTGGTAACAGAAAAAAGGTCTTCAGTAGTAGGCAGTGTTTGAACAAAATTAGCTACCTCATGTGGGGCAATACTTACTGAGTCCGAACTGCAAACAAATTTAATCTCATCAAACGATGTTGTCGTCCTGCCATAATTCGCAGTGTAAAGTTTGTAGCAGTATAGGCTGAGCCACACATTTGCCTTTAGATTTGTGTTATTTGTAACTATCATTGAAATGTTTATGTTATTCTTTGGTTTAACAAGAACTTTCTCGACTTCTGCCTTAATATTGATGACAGGTTTATTTGTGGCAAATAAATGTGTCAGTTTCTTTTCAAGTCCAAATATAACTGGTCCATCTATAGTAGCGGCCTCAACATATCCTCTGACGGGAATCTCAGTAGTAAATATTTTGTTATAACTAGGATCTATTCGCTTAACAAACTTTAATTCAATGCAGTAGGATATTGTGCTGTAGCAATCCCTGTATGATGAAGGTATTTCTTCAGGTAAATAGAACTCAAACGGATATTCATAATCTCCGACGTCTAGGATTCCAGTTTTATCTTTATCTTGTAAGAGATTGTGCACAACTGTTACTAACTCTTCCGAGCCTTCGAATCTTCTAGTGGAATATTTAGTACGCGTCAACCAAATGCATTTTCCTAGTCCAATTAATGAGAGAGTGACCGTTTTATATTCCGTTGGTTCATCTATGGAATACTTTATTCTTCCTGTTACACTAGAACCGGGTTTGAAAAAATATTGTTTTGTTCTGTTGATAAGTATTTGGCACTCCACAACCATATCGAAGCGTATGTTTCATACAACTGTGACGAATTTTCTATAAAAGTTCAATACATTGCAATATATAAAAGATAAGCAATGATAAGACTCGCTTATCTCTGTACTGATTAGTAATGACTGAATGAAGAGCTGATTCATCATTGATGTTTGTACCTAAATGTTATCAATTTTAAAAGCATTTCGCAATAATACGCGTTGTAAGGTTTATATACGTATACCTGGTTTGGTGGGCATTACCTTGCTGTAACACAGTTCTAGCACAGGAGGTGAAGTCGTATACTCATAGAATGCTTTAATTATGTAAAAGTTTCTTTGGTATTTCATAATTTTGACATTTATTGAGACCTTGATCCCCTAACTAAATAATAACACCTTACCTATGTATTAAGTAAGTATTTAACTTTTGAAACTATCATGGTTATCAATACTATTTAGATTTATAACGGGATATTTACCATGATTGATTGTCTTTCGAGTTTCCCGATATTTCGGCACAGTTACATGAGCCATGATCACGGTTGAACTGAAGCTGCATCGATTGGATAAATTGTTTTATTGGCAGACAGATCGATCTACCCTCTTTCTCACTCTTTTATTACGAGTCGATGTATCACTAGAGCTGGGACATGTTTCACACCCCACTAACATACTATCGCGACACACAATACTGACAGTGTCCGTATCGACCTCCCTTGCAGGCTTTTTTCGACTAGTACACATCTTCACAACAGGGTTCCAGGTTCCAGATAATTGAAAACCATCTTCTCGCTTGAAGTTCCTGTGTGGTAATCTCAATAGCCTCCTGTACCAATCTAGGTATAAAGTGTTTTTCTACTGAGACTACTTGTGGTTTGTGTAGCTCAATCCAATGGTTAGGCCCCGCCTCTAAAATGTGTTCCGCTATAGCCGATTTATGAATATCAACATTTTTTATGGCCCTTATGTGTTCCTTTATTCGGCAGGCTATGGTCCTTTTCGTTTGACCTATGTAGGACTTGCCACAACTACAATTGATCTTATACTCCTTGAAACACCGGGAGTGTAAAAGATAGATTGTAGTGTGGATGTAAATGTGGATATTCATAAATCGGCTATAGCGGAACACATTTTAGAGGCGGGGCCTAACCATTGGATTGCGCAGATGTGAGTTGGAACCTGCACCATAAATGAACCGAAGCTCACATTACTGCGTGATTCCAACCTTTCGACGCGAACCAAAAATGCAGTCTTGGTTCGGATGTATTCCACCAAGGCCTAGGCAAGTACACGGTGTGCGAGACCCGCGAGATTAAGATTTGCGTCGTAGGTACTTCCGTTCGGAACCCAGAGTTTCGGTCCGATAAAGTAGCTTTTATTATGGGATTCAAAACTGGTGCACCCGAAAAGGATCCGTTTGAAGTTAATCATCAAGAACGGCTTTGCTAAGAAAAAGTGTAGAATGTATGGCTCCAATAATTTATAATAAAATACCTATGACATACATAATTAACAATCTTATATTAAACTGTTCAAAAAGAAACTTTAGCTTGTTGATAAGTGTTACTATAATACTGACGAATTTTTAAATGATAAATTTTATGTGTTAATTTTTTATAGTCGCATGTGATTATTTTAATAAAATTTTAAATCAGATTGCTATAAAATGTATTAATAAAAACAATAATTTGCACAAGAAGTTATTATATTAACAATAATATGTGCATAAAAGTAATTAATAAAATAAATTTATTTAATATAATTTTATCATTAAACAAGCGTTACAAATACTCATATATTCGTCCGGTCTAAGCGCTGAGCATGACGTCATCATTGGATCATCCATTTTGAGAATATACTGTAGTTCAAATGGCTATGGTTATTGTTCTATACGATAGTTTGGTTCCTGTACTTGTTACTTACTGTTAGAAATAGTCCACATTCATTTTATTGAATAAAAAAAAATCCAATAATCTTTAATCCAAAAGTAAGCAGAACTTTATTAAGTGTATCAACCAAATACATAATAAACAAGATAAATTATTACCTATGTACATTATATCGTTTTATTAGTCTCTAAAATAATCTTAGCTACATTGCATTACAGTCTAAGAATAAATCAATGACCTATTTTACTGGCTTATTACGTTCATCATATTCCTTGTCATATTTTTGTTCAAAATCTTCATACTGTTTTCCCATAGCTTCCCAATATGACGGTGGATTATCTGCATTATCTTCGTATTCTGATGCTGTAGCTTCAACCACTTTGTCAGTTTTAAGATCGCCTAAAACTATTGGCATCTCAACAGACACGTTCCTATGAGGCGAAGGTAGTTTAACTGATACTCTTACTCTGTACTCTTTGCGTAAAATCTTTGTGGTAACAGAAAAAAGGTCTTCAGTAGTGGCAAGTGTTTGAATAAGATTAGCTACCCCATGTGGGGCAATGCTTACTAAGTCCAAACTGCAATGTTTAATCTTTTCAAACGATGTTGTCGTCCTGCCACAATTCGCTGTGTAAAGTTTGTAGCAGTATAAGCTGAGCCTCACATTAGTCGTTAGAGATGTGTTATTTGTAACTATCATTGAAATGTTTATGTTATTCTTTGGTTTAACAAGAACTTTCTCGACTTCTGCCTTAATATTGATGACAGGTTTATTTGTGGCAAATAAATGTGTCAGTTTCTTTTCAAGTCCAAATATAACTGGTCCATCTATAGTAGCGGCCTCAACATATCCTCTGACGGGAATCTCAGTAGTAAATATTTTATTAAAACTAAGTACCTTTTGCTTAACAAACTTTAATTCAATGCAGTAGGATATTGTGCTGTAGCAATCCTTGTATGATGAAGGTATTTCTTCAGGTAAATAGAACTCAAACGGATATTCATAATCTCCGACGTCTAGGATTCCAGTTTTATCTTTAGCTTGTAAAAGATTGTGCACAACTGTTACTAATTCTTCCGTACCTACGTATGTGGTTGAGGAATCTTTACTACGTTCAGTCCAAATGCATTTTCCTAGTCCAAGGAATGAAAGAGTGACCGCTTTATATTCAGTTGGTTTATCTATGGAATACTTTATTCTTCCTGTTACACTAGAACCGGGTTTGAAAAAATATTGTTTTGTTCTGTTGATAAGTATTTGGCACTCCACAACCATATCGAAGCGTATGTTTCATACAACTGTGACAAATTTTCTATAAAAGTTCATTGCAATATATCTCCATATAATATAAGCAATGATAAGAATCGCTTATCTCTGTACTGATTAGTAATGACTGAAAAATATGAAGTCATACTCAAAGTCAAAAAAATTGTTTAAGAAGCACAGCCATATTCTTCTATAGAATTTACAGTGCGATTCACATAAGGTGGTCCAAAATCAAAGGTTAGTTGATTTTATTAGATTTATTGGCCAAGGGATCTATGAGTTTTGCGCACACATAATCAGTTTTATTTTTCTAGGTATCTCTTCTTAATTTCTATGGTGATCCCTAATGTTTAACAATAGCTATTGGTGAATGTATCAGTAAGTTATAAAATGACCACAAAATTGCCCATTTCTGGTTCCAAAACATCCTTATTATTATTGTTTATTATCTATAATACATTTTTTTTTGTAAGTATGTCTATTATATTAATTATGTCAGATGTCTAGTACCCGTTACACAAGCTGAGAGCATACCACGTGGTTAGATGTGTGATTAGTTGTGGATTGTCGGGAAATATTTATTTATAATCATTTATTAGTAGTTTATTAGAAAATTATCGTGTCACAATGTTCGTTCCGTTCCCTCTGAATCGGCTTGACCGATTCTCATGAAATTTTGTGAGCATATTTAATAGGTCTGAGAATCGGCCAACATCTATAAATTTCATTTTGCTAAACAACGTTTGCTGGGGTCAGCTAGTAATAAATAAATAACCGAGGGCAACGCTGCGCGAAGCGTGACCGATCGAGCTGAATCCTTTTGCATTTTAAAATTAATGTTTTATTTTATTTTTTATTAATTGTTACAGTTGTATCTTGTACCGTTTTCTGTTACAAAAATTAATGAAATTAATGGAATTCAAGTCTAAATTTCCAAGTTATTTTTTCCGAGACGAGTCTGGCTGGGGTACGCCTAGACTAGCATGTAGCTTAATTTATGCAATGTCAATAAAGTAAAAGTAAAGACAGTTGTATTTGCTTAGTGATTCAAATTTGAAAATTCTTGTTTTCCATTTGCTGTCGAAGCAAAATTATACATTCATCAGATTGTCAGTCAGTTAGATATCAGAGCATTGCAATATTAAAATCGACCCTAATTATACTTAGGGTTGTCGAATAAGCGAAGTAATCCCGTTAAAGCACCCAGCCTAATTTCACCTGCGCGAATCGCCGCTGACCTATTCCATTTACACCTGTCAATATTTTTGACCGAGAGCCTCGTTCTTGTTGCTAATACTCGTATTAGTATATTTTTTAGAGAACAGGTGTTAAAAACGATAAACGTTTGTACTAAAAATAAGATAGCAAGGGTTTGTTTGTGTTTATAACGTGTTTTAATTATATTTGTGATGTAATTGCATCAGTTATGTAACATTTTGTTTTTAAAATATAAATTATTAAGTTTTTTGCTCACAAAAATATAAATTTTTAGTAATTCCTCCTACTTCAGGCACTAAATTTGCTGGTATTTAGCTACACATTACTTTATAATATTACTATAGAATTTGTGATAATATCAAATACTGTCTATTCTAAATTCTCAAGTCTACATACATCTTCGCATTCTCCGTATTTTGCATCCCTTTCTCTTAGCGATTTCTCTTTCGATGAGCATTATGGCGGTGCTGATGATGTAACCCAGAGCCAGCATGATGAAAGCCGGGGCAGCCCCGCCCAAAGCCAATGCTCTTGGAGAACTGCCCTCACAAGTCACAGGGCGGGCGATGGTTCTGCTTTGCACTGCTGAGACGATACCTCGCTCTAGTAGACGAAGGAGGCTAAAAAAATATCACTATATACAAGGTACTTCAAAATTGGTATATAAAGCGGAACTAGCGAGAATAGTACGCACGACATTTCGATTTGGAGGCCTTTTTTCGGAAAAAGGCTTTCTGCTATATATACTAATTTTGAAACACCTTGCAAATGTTGCTACTTTTAATGTATTTCCCTATGCCGAAGAATCTAAGTAACCTAACCAGCAGGTAGCAGCGTCTTATAAGACCTCGCCAACAAACGCTGGTGTTGCGGTCTTTGGCATCCATATATCCAAGAGGGACGACTAATTGCCCAGCAGTTAACAGCCTTAAATCTGACCAAATGGCTTAAATGATTATGATGATTGTCAAGGCCTTTGCCGCTTTTGTTTACTAGGATTAATGTGTAGTACTTCTGGATTATCCAAAAAATCTAACCACAAACTAAGGAGAGTATGTGTATATTACAATTAAAAATAATATAAAGATTATTTAGTAACTATTAAAAATATTTATGTTTAGTAGTTACCTCCAGCACAGAAACTCCTTGTAAGGACTGTTCTTCTGCGCACTGGGGTAGAGTAGAGTCTTCTCCATAGACTTGAGGGAGCCCAGCTCACACAGCTCCGACTGAGTGAACGTTGTCGCGATACGGCGGTTTGCGTCATCCGTCTCTGTATGGTATGCATACCCTGCCAAACGAGTAACTATTAATACTTCGCGAGTTTTTTATATTACCTGAAGGATTGAATCACTTAACAGTGAGGAAAGAAGGTATAAAGGCCAGCAGTGGTGTGTGATGCGAGCTCCAAAATAAGTGTTTTCGTTATCTAGCTTAGTTCCGTAGCGTTAGACCGGCCGTAGGGGCTGAAATGTTCTCGCATAGAGACCACGGATTAGTAAACACAGCGTGGGACGTCCACCAACTAGATGGTGGTGGTGTACACCAATGACAAGCATTTAGATGACGTATGATATTATTATTATACGTATTTATATATTATTATTATTATTATTATGAGCCGGTATCATCCCACTGCTGGGCAAAGGCCTCCCCCCATTCTCTCCAGGCATCTCTTTCTATAGCAACCGTCATCCAGCCGGCTAGAAATCGGTCCAATTCGTTCAATTTATATATATATATATATATATTTTATGGACTGTATTGTATGTGAAGTTGCTAATGAAGTACCTCCAGCCTTGACTAGGGCAATCCCTTCATCCATGGGCTTGAAAATATTTTCTTGTTTCTTTTTAAGAACCTGTTTACGTATTTTTGCTTCAATATCCATGTTTCTTTTGTTATAGAAATAGGTGGGACTCTGTGAACAAGACGTCTTTGTAATATAATTAATGCATTGTCTACATAAAAATGTATAGATTAAATGTTTTCAGGGTGGGCATGGTTTTCGGGCAAAATATAAAGAAATAATGTACTATAGATAGTTTGTTAATGTACTTATTTTAAAATAATCTACATTATGTGTAACTAAATAGGTAAGTGAGAAAACTTTTTAAATAGCACTAGTTTAAACCTTAGTGTTTTTTTTTTGCTATACCTCTATAAGTGTTATATAATTATGTTTTTTTTGTAAACGATAAATAAAAAAAAGAATAAAAAGGTAAATTATTAGTAATTAGTATTGCTTATAATAAGTTATTAGACACAGAAAAATTTTTTTATAAACTTTATTTAAAAGTTTTATGTTAAAACTTTAGAAGTTAGCACATGCCCCGGATGCGCAATTGAAGTCAAAGTCAAATTGTTGATTCCATAAAAACCCTAGGGCACGTTTAAGGTACTTACAGAAACCCAGGACCTGGTATAACCGACATCCTGGTATATAAGATCTAGAGGACTCTCCAGTAATTCCTGCAGAGAGTTGATGGAGGGAGGTGGTCCATTCAGCAGCCAGCTCACCACACTGCTGGTGTAATAGTTGTAAATCAGCACGCAGGAAAGGCCGGTGACAAAGAGAGTTAACTTTCTGGCTAAATAACAACCATACCAAATAGTTATGAAACTGGTAAATACAATGATGTCAGAAATTATATGCCTAATTGATATAACTAAAAGATTATTGATGTTTGTTATTTATTTATCTGAATTAATGTTGCTTTGTTGAGTTGAGGATTGTCGATTATTGTTATTACTAGTATTTACAAAATGTATATATTATAAATACCTCCAGAACATCTGCTTGTGACCACTTCATCTTCAAAAACTGGAATAAAATTACAATATCTCTTATTTATAAATTAAGTTATAATAAAAGAAACGGTCCAAAAATGCTACCCTACCGATCACTTTGGCACCGTTAAAGTATAAATAAGTCATAGAGCAGTCAATAACGAGGAACGAGTATTGAGTTAGTAACTTTTATAGACAGTGACTGAACATCACTGTTATTATTAAATCAGTTTCAAACAGTAAATACCTAATTTATATACCTAGTTATTTATTCGTTTGCCTACAAAATCTAGCTTAGTTCCGTAGCCTTAGATCCGGCCTTAGGGGCTGAAATATTCTCGACCACGGATTAGTAAGCACAGCATGGGACGTCCACCAACTAGATCGACAGCATTTAGATTATTATTATTGTTATTATTATTTTTTTATTATTATTATTTCATTTATTTATTTAGCATTTAGCCTTTGACAAGTCCAGTAGTGCAAGCATAGTCCAAAGTCTCAACTTCATTTGCTTTGGTTAGTTATTAGTGAGGACTTACATTGCTGACAAAAATTAGCGGTGACGGAAAATAGCGCATATTGCCAAGAGTTGAGACGTCGTTCAAGCTTGCCGGCTGCTGCGAGAAGTGCAGCACACACGAGAATGATGCCGAAAATGCCCCACCACGCCCCGGTGGACATCGGGCGGAGAAACTGGTTCTCATACTTCCCCGGGCCGCTGGTTGGTATCCGGTAGTAATAGCGGGTTCTGAAATTTGTAGAGGCAAGATCTAAACAAACATCAGTTTACAGAGATAATGATGATAAAGTTAATTATAAAATTATTAATGAACTATTTGGATTGAGAATGAGAGTGAAATTTACTCATTTCTAAATGAATAAATGATTAATTAAAGATTTTATTTAGGTCTTATTCGTGCCCATCCCAAGGTTGCCTGCAAGAGATTGCCGCTAGCAGCTAGATAAGGCCGCCCATTGATTCACATTTTTTGTACTTTTTTATGTTTTTTGTGTTTTATTGTATTTTGTGTTCAATAAAGAATTATGTATTGTATTGTTGAAGGAAGCAAATATAAGACTATGTTGTGGCATAGAACATGGTATTTATTTTTGATATCAGCTTCACTTATCATCTGAACAGTTAAGAGCTATAAAGGTCACCTGTTCTTTTTACTTACTAATACTAATATTTTTTACTTACTCCAAGGAAGTCAGTGCCGGATAGAGGAAGTCAATTTTGTGAGCGAACTGCTTTGCGATTCTTAGAACAGAGGTGAGATCTTGCTTACGATAATAAAGCGCGTTAGCACAGATCTGTTGAAAATAATATTATCATGACACAGACTCTACTATCTGCTAAGATTTGTTCCCACAACCCCAATAAAACATCCCCTTTTATTATAATTGTTGAGGTTTTTCAATAAATCAAAGAAATAATACTCACTTTTGTGTTATTTTTTTCAAAATTACTGATCCATCTATCTGTAAATGAGTGGATAAATCTGGAAAAAATATTTTTGTTTTGTTGTTATATTTCAATCACCTTGCTACCATTGCTAATTCGGCTTGTGCTGTTTTTATGTATGACATTGTCAGAATAAGAATGCAACAATGGTGATTTATTTTTTGTTTAAAGGGTAAATTAGTTGGGATCGTTCTTATTTTGTTCGGGAGTTACCAACATCAGTTCTCAGAACTAATCAACTGAAATAGAATCTTTGATTGATTGAAATATATAGAAAGTATTGTGCTAAAATAATTAAAAGACTGATAAGGTATTCAAATAATGTGTAGATCACTTATAAAGTTCAAGGGTCAAACTTTTATGTAGGTAAATGTTTTGATAAAAATACCGCATGTTATGAATATCAGCTACGACACTTAGAATGATTGTTGAGGTTCTGGTGACGACAGACACTCCCGGCACCGGCTCCACGCTCGTGAGTAAAGCTGGGTCGAAGTTGTCTTGAGTGACCTGGGACATTTGAGCATTGCTATAATATGAAACCTTCAACCTGAAACTTTTCTGATAATTGGAAGTAATCGCAAAGATATCCAGTTTGAAACATAAATGTTAAATAAGAACCATCTTATTGCTAGCATTTACCATTTATAATTTTACTTACGTATATAAATATAATTAGGAAAATGGACCAACAAGAACTGCAGCTGCCAAAAAACAATATTAACCGGTCCTCACATTTTGCATACCTACTCAATTTCCTTTAGCACCTGCTCTAATGCCCGTTTTTGGAGAGAAGTGATTTCCCGTCACTTCGATTAATTCATATGAATAGATTACTTACAACGGATACGATTCTCATTGGCCACTGTCCGAAATCCCATCTTCCGTAGTACTTGTAAAGGTTTAGACTCGCACTGAAACTTGATGATGAAGACCAAGTGCCTAAATTCGTGGTCTTCAGGCTACCGCCCTGCACTTTACCGAAATTGAAAATATCGATTATATTGAAGTTAATAAGGCCTGAAAAAAAAAGATATAACGAACGATTGGAGAAACCTCAAGACTTTTTATGGAATAAACATTTTGACTTCCCCTTGTCAAAATGTTATCAGTGTGTTAGAAGACCTAAGAGTCCTGTACCCAGCAGTGGACGTTCTACAGTTGCTATGATGACGATGATGACAGAAAAGTTAAACAAGATAAAAGTTATTCCCCGCGTTTATTAATCCAAAATTAATCCTTGATAAAGGATATGATTATGTTTAACTATATAATTCAGAAGTGCCTGTGATAAGCGCGTTTGTGTGATTAGATTATTAATTTATAATTCATTTTTGTAATGTAGTATAGCTGTTTGTATGTCTAAGGGCTTATTCCACAATTCCGAGTAAAATAATCAATGGATAGTTTATTTGTTGTAATAGCGGCAACAGACACCCCTTATCATTTAAACTCTCTTTTCTATCACGCGAAATGCGATGAAATCTTAGTAATTAGGACCGTTTATGGTTACCCTTTGGGAAAGGAATCTTACAAGCTTTTGTTAAAAAAAAATATTGATATGTTAATAGGTATTTTCTCTATAACTTATCTCCGGAAATGTGTTCTACGAAGTGTACACGAGAACTGGTTAGTTTTCATTTAGTAGCGGAGGGCCGACTTGCGCTCTCTGCCAACTCTAAGGTCGGACTAACTCCTTAGGTCGAAACACCGCTAAAAATTATATCTTTAGCGGTGTTCCGACCTTTGCATTGCAAAACAATCCATTGATTATCTTAGCAAACAATTAAAAACCAGTTAAACCTTGATACTAACCATTTACAAAAAAATTGCCGTTTGAAACAATTCAACTTCAAACATAAATTAAGCATATTTTTCATTCACATTATTTATAGCGTTGCAGAAAACAGGAATTGTTCATTTTCCAGTTCTTAGCCAAATGTTTATTGTGTCTAATTATAAGTATGTACTTAATCGATACCTAAATGTAAGTTTTTTGTATGTTTTGACTTGCCTGTAATGTAATATAATGTTATGGTAAATAAATAAATTGAAATATCGACGACTTTTGATACATTATCATATTTTATAATCACATTGCCGACTATTATAAGTTTAAATACGCTATGCCGACCGTGGTTCAATTTAGAATGCATTAAGGGCAAAAAGTTGAGCTACATGCTTGTATATTTTGTTTTACAAAAAAAAACCCTGATTCATTTTTACAGTGGTCACGTTCTTGTGAAAGGCAATTCTATATCAGCAAAATTTGTTTTGCAAAATGAAAAATAGATAGTAGCCAATTCTCAGACCTACTGAATACGCATATAAAATTTGGTAAAAATCGAAGCCGTTTCGTAAGAGTACGGTAACTAACAATTGTGAAATGGTCAATTTTTATATTTTAGAATATTAGATAAAAATCTTTTAAATATAGAATTTTTATTCAAGAAAAAACTCATTTACGGTCCGCTTGCTTCGCAAAAGGTAGCGGGTTCAATTCCCGCCGAAGGGCAAGTATGTTCCTTGGTCTGGGTGGTTAATATGTATAGTATGAATATCTATGTATATGTCTAATATATTTAGTATAACAGATGTCTAGTACCCGAAACACAAGCTTTAGACGCTTACTATGGTTCTAGATTTTGTGCGGATTGTCCGGATATATTTATTTATTACTAGCTGACCCCAGCAAATGTTGTTTTGAAAAATGAAAAATAGATGTTGGCCGATTCTCAGACCTACTCAATATGCTCACAAAATTTCATAAGTATCGGTCAAGCCGTTTCGGAGGAGTATGGCAACGAAAACTGTGACATGAGAATTTTATATATTAGATTTAATTAAAATTTTCTATATATTTTTTATGTTTTTAATAAGTGATAAACCTCACTTTGCAGGTTAAACTATTTTAAAAATATTTTTATGCAGAAAAAATTAAGACACATCCGTAACCTTCGCGCACAGGATTCGAACCTGCATCTCTAGGATTGCGCCCTGACATGATAGACCAATTACACCAACGTCATCACGTGATATGTCATATTATCACAATTTATAACTCCCATTAAAATATATTTAGGTTCTCTTACCTACACTAGTAGCCATCTTGATATCAGCATCGACGCTTATGTTCATCTGCGACAATATAGCTATGATACTAGAATTATTGCTCTTTGAAAAAGTTTCATTTGAATCACTTTCAGATTCTTCATCTATGAATAACCATAAATGTTTTGCAGTAAACCACATGTTTTCAGATGCCTGTAAGAAATAATTATATTTTATATTACTATTCAATTACTAGCAGCGTCTATTCGGTTTTATTTGCGTTTTAATGAATTAATTTCATCATCAAGATAAATCATCAATCCCAAAAGTTATTTCGCTATTCGAGCGAAGATAAATCCAACAAATAAAAACCCAAAGTCACAGATACTTAATATATATATATAATATATCTTTTATTAATTACGGATACCTAAGTCCTTAATATTTATTAAAAATAGCTTAATTTTATATAGGAACGTATTTTTCTATTAAATTCATTTAAATATTGCATCAAACTTACAATATTCAGAACATCTTCAACATCCCCACAAGACGTGCTAACGAAGATGCCAACGCGGTGATATCTCTGTAAAACACAAGTGGTCATTCTGTCCGACCATCCCTCACGGTCTGTTTTGAAACTGGACACCGCTATAGAGTTGTTTGAAAGTTGCTTGGCCAAGTCTCTGATCCCTGAAATACAATAATCCAGACTTATTATTATGAAATTAGCCGATTTGCTATGTCGGCGACCCGCGTTCTTCTACGAATCTCCACATTCGATCTCGTAGAGAACCCCCACACCACATCGCCCTCTCCATAGCTCTTTTTTTAAGCGGCAGTGGGCAGGCCATGTAGCACGCAGACAGATGGTGGCTATGCCAAAACTTAATTTATGACAATACATAATAAGGTGGCTCGTCAACACAACGTAATTTTGAAATACTTAAAGGCAATAATAATAATAATAATAATTCTTTATTGCGCACACAATTATAACACAAACATAACAATAATTTTCTTAAAACTATGCGACAATTAGTGGTCTTATCGCTCAAGAGCGATCTCTACCAGACAACCTTGAATGGATAGGATCATTGAGACATTAAAGGGGATCTGTGTGCAAATCTGAATTAATTATAGATACTTACAGGATTATATAAAACAAAAGTGACTAAAATAAATAAAATAAACCTACATATCGTCGGCTTATTGCAAGAAGTCATTAACCGACAAATCCAAAAGTGTGGCAAAATCAGTTTTAAACTTTTTATGACTTTAAGAGCCCATATCATCAAAACTACGGCAGTTATCAATATAATTTAAACGCCAATATATAGTGATATTTAATTATTATATAAACAGCTGAAATCAGTCTAAATTGAATCATGGCAATTTTTTTAAAAGCTAAAAATTCAAAGATAATGATTTCTTGCGATAAAAAGTTTTGACTAAACTGGAGTTAAGTATTTCTGCAACAAAGTTATAAGTGGCCTCTTTCAAGTAATAAAAGACAAAATAATCTTAAAATAACGTCTTTTATTACTAAAAACTTAAGGAATTACCTTGTTTGTTCATAAAAACTTAATAAAATAACTAAAAATGCCACAGAAATCAATCAATCAGGAAATATTGATATTTCGGTAACTGTCACCTCATCGCTTCCTTTTTTCCCATCAACTTAGACCACAGGTAGGTTACCACAGGTAGGTTCGCTAGGTTTAGGAGCCTTGGGTGGTTGTTCAACTTTTTTGCAACACGTAAACAACATAAATCTTCGATTGCTTTATCGTTAATATTCGTATTAATAAAAATAGAAATACCTACTTAACTATTTAATGTAGAATTTGAAACCAAGATAGATTAGCTCATTTCTCAAATTGTAACGAATTAAACAAGTTGGTATTGAAACTTTAAATAGGTACCTAACTGGGTAGTAACCTAGGTATGTACATTATTTTATGTAATAATCATCTATTAATGAGAAACCAATATTCAATGTTATTATTACTACCAGTTTTGAATTGCATCTCATAGCTCTAAAATCATAAGTGTCTAAGTTTTGTAAAACCAAACTATGTAAATAAATGATTTTGTATCTTGTATCTCATAAAACTCGCCGGCAACTTATAAGTAAACAAGCATTACATGTTGGCTTAAATGTATGTGTGCAAAAGTCATTACATGCATTTTCCTGTATAATTTTACAATAACAAAAATCACTAATAAAACAATAACATCATTCAGGCGATTTCAGTCTTGTATTAAGTTGTTTGCCATGTTTCGGCAGAAGTAATTAATGTGTATATAATGAATTCTTTAAAAACGTTACTCGTTTTGATAGAAATCATTAAAAACCGTTAGTATTTTTTTTCCCAAATAGTATGATACGTCAAAACTAGTTAAGTGCAAATAATGAATTCAAGCAAAACTAAATCCACGGTTTGTAAACGTAAAAGCATTTTTAAAATGTTGATATGTCACATAAATGAATTATGTATGAAAATAAAAATGACCATTGTGTTTTGTTTTCTTTTGGTAAAATATATTAATGTAAGTTAATGAATTTTATGAAACCAGATTGACCAAAAATGCAGTTATTGACTTTATTACCAAGCCATAACTTCTAAGTTTGAAGAGCTACAAATTAGTGAGTTTTACCAAAATGTAGAGCTCATCGAGACGAACTCATTGGTGTATCTAACGCAGTTAGTGACTTCTTGCGACTAATGACTTCTTGCAGTAAGCCGACGATATATGTAAATATACATACTATTATCTAATATACATAAACTACATAATTATAATGTTTTATTAGGGACAAATGTACACTTTCAGTGGTTACAGGACAAATAGTGTTCTTTGACCATGTTTTTGAAAAAAGGTAGTGACTTAGCATGCCGGACCGGGACTGGTAATACAATCAACAGTACCTATAAAGATTATAACTACTATCTAAATTGCGAACTCCCATTTTAATGTAACATTACGAGTATACTCACGAAATCTCTTCAACCCACAATCAACAACACAAACATGTGGAACACTCCTTATTTTGAAATAGTCAGCGGTGAACATTAGAGACCTACTGATTCCTAAAACTACGGCAGGATATAAAAGTAATATAAAAAGCCTCATCTCAATTGATCTAAAAAATGTGAACTCCGAAATGCAAAGGATTGTGAATCTGAAAATAATAATATCTTAGTTCCAATAACTTGTACATTAAAAATAATTAATTGATTCACGAATTAAATTTGTAATTCATTATTTTGTAGCACAATCTAAGCTAAAGTTGTTTTTAAGTAAGTTAATGACTGTTAGAAACCATAAAAGATTAGGACAGAAAAACTACCCAAAAATGCTGCAAATTAGGATGATAAATGTATCGAACTAACACACATTTTACTTTAAAGTATAAATGTTATAACTGGCTTATAACTAATCAATTCGTGATAAATTAGTTGTAAATGAAATTTCTCTATCTAACAGATCAGTGGGCTTAAAACATTTTATTCAGCAATAACATATTAGCTCTTTCAAACTCCAACTTAAAACTAAGGAGCAAACACATCGCGCCAAAAGCACTTATGGCCAGGCGTTATGCAATTTACATTTTTACTTTCAATTTGGCCGTCAAATGATTGCTTTGTCCAATTGAATTGTCATGTCGGCTTTCACCTTTCATATTCATCGAACTTGACGGGGCAGAATTGTAAATGATTCCATTTTGCAATTCTGATTCCATTTGTTTGAATCACGTAATTGCAGTCTTGGCTTTGATTGAGTAACCTTTGATGTATCTTTATAGGACGATTTGACAGTAAGTGATTGACTATTGAATCGTTCTTTAATGGAGTCTCTTTTTATTGGTAATTGGATGAATAGGTTAAGTTCTTGATAATGATTTATTCATGGATAAAATAAAACAGTTGCAATTTAATATAGATTCAGAGCCGAGTATAATGTAAAGAGCTGACAAAACGAGATAGCTCTTTACATAACTAATCATTGACACGTATAATTACATAACGAATAATAGCTTAGTTAACTCGGATTTTGTGAAACAGGACCTTATAGTTAATTTATTTAATTAGTTAGTTGGTCATATAATTGTGGTGAATCATTATTATTATAGGTATTAAATGATCCTACCTTCTAGGTCTTCATGCTACATCTTTGACCACATGGTCACTTTACATCAGGTGAGATTCTGGTCAAAAGAAGGCATATCTATAAAAAAAAAGATCCTTACGCTAAAATAGCTTCAAATGGAAACTCTTTTGTTTTTACATTTATCTCCAGTAATTTTTTTCATTATTTCAAAGGTCTTAACACTATTTGACACGAGCTGAAATCTTGTCACAATGAAATAATCTTTAAAATGATCCAAATACATGACACTACCAACTTTACAAGCAATATCCTGGCTTATCCCGTGTAATCAGAATGTACCTCACCCCACAACAACGGTTAGTCTAACAATGTAGACGTCTATAGTTCCTTCAGACTGGTTATATACTGTTCTTGTATACTGTATGACAGTGAATAAGGCTGGAACAACACATAGTGTGCATTGAGACGCGGCCGTATAGTGTAGGAGGATATAGTGGGTATAGGAAACCCTTGTTTAGCACCTGCTAGGTTTGTGGTTGGGTCATATCAATCTGCTTGCAAAACATTATAGACACTACACCACTAATACTTAAACAATATCATGATCAATGATCAGTTACTTTAACAACTAGGTTTACATTTATCTAGGTTTATATTTTCTGCAAAACTGTACTAAATACCCTGTTTGCTGTAAGAAAACTCTAAGCTCGACTTTGTACATGACCAATGTTATGTTACTACTTAGATTAGTATTTGTTTCTGTGTGCAGTAAAACAATTTATGAATTAAATTATATATTTAACTTAAAATTAGACTTCGGCAACATTTATATTGCATTTCTATCATCTCTTCCAACTGCTTCCATTGCTCTGTTGTTCGTGCAGTTCTTGACCATGTCTTTTATGCTGTCTCTCTTAATTCTAAGTCTAAGTTTTGTAAAACCAAACTATGGAAATAAATAATTTTGTATCTTGTATCTTGAATTCGTCTCCCCTTCTATTAGATTGTTTTCCGCGTTTTCTCTTTTTCTCGTTAATTGGTATATCAGAACGTATTGCAATATTACACCTGACCATCAGACTGCTCCACTAACACAGGTTTAAATAATACGGGTCACGCCATCTGAATTAATGTATAAAACAAGTCATTTATTACACTAACTTTTTGCACTTTTTACAACTTGTCGACTAGTTTGCCTTAGTCGTAGTAATTTATTATTCTATGCCTTAGTTAAACTTTGAAGTTGAGTAACGCAAATTTTACGCTAATGCGTTCACGAAGAAAAAACCCAAATTAGGTTTAAGTTATATATATATAACCCAAATTAGGTTTAAGTTATATATATATATATTTATTATATCTTAATTATTACGTGCTGTAAGGTATTCATTCTAATGCCTTTGTAAGGTAAGGTGGTTGTGTTTTATATTATGTATGCGTAGTTTTCGCATTTCCTTGCTGTAACAGTTGCTCAGTTTCGAACTAGCAAAGGAGACTAATATAATATACTAATAATTAAATTAATAAATAAATGATTGATTGATTGATATTAGATTCACACCGAGGTATCAACGGTTGTATATTCTTTAAGTAAAATTTGTCTTGTTCCGGGAGTTTAATAGGTATGATGAAAAATACCAATAGTTTGTATATTCTATAAAATATCTCGTGTTAAGTAACCATTACATCAGCTCAAAGCTTCCCACGGGGCTTATGTTTCTGTGTGGCTGTCCATATCCATGATTATTTATTGACTAGCATTACACGCTACGGCGTTGCCCGTGTTTTTGGATTTTCCCGCAGGGAAAACCTACTTTCCCGCAATAAAGAGAAGCCATTAGCCTTCCTCGATAAATAGGCTATTGAACGCTGCAAGAATTTCTCAAATCGGACCAGCAGTTCCTTGGAATATCGCGTTCAAACAAACAAACTCTTATGCTTTATAGTATTAGTATAGATCAATTTTAACAGTATAGTAATACAGATTAGCTGCCTGGCTATAAGACAAATGGCCGTGATATCCTCGAATGGTGATCCCTGATCAGAAATCGCAGCGTCGGACGTGCACCAACAAAGTTATTTTTAAATCGGTCTAAGTTTCTAAGGCTTCGCGCTCATTGAAGTTAAGTCTGTTACAAAATATTTTAGTCTCAACACAGACTTGTCGTTGACAGTGTGCGCGGCTTTTTCTATACTGTAAGGCAGTAGTCAATTGCAAGGATTGTTTGGGCTTGGGTCAGCGCGAAGCCAAAGTGTCGATGGTTGCAAGCAAGAGCGATTGGTGCTGGTGCTTAGTTCCAGTTGTCGTTTGTTAAAAGCTTTGACAGCAAACTTTAGTAGGAATAAAAACACATATACTGTCATTCCGTCTAGTAAAGTCAACCAGATATCTGGTGTCTAACCTTAGCTCTGCGTGAAAAGGTACCTTCCCCATGTCTATAGCAAAAGGAGCAAAGATTTCCAGGATATTTTCTGCCGATCCCGCAAATGGAAAAGTTCCGTGCTAGAATTATTATGCGTTGATGTTTCTGACAGAAAACCTATTTTCGAGTCGTAACTTTTTTTCAACCTTTCGGGTCCATTTTGTGCGCTTGTTTGACAGACTCTCATCAACCTTTAAAAAGAAAACAAAAAAAGAGGGTTAAAGACTTCGAAGTTCAACTTCCAAGTTTTGGAAATGACCTGACGTTATTTTGTGAAACTGCTTGATTTTTTAAGACTAATCTGTGAAACATTGGCTTAATTTTGAAAAAAATACAGCTTCCGTTAACTCATTTTAAAATAATACATTTGATAAGTAAGAGATGGACATACTACACCTTAAGGTTCCGTGTACTGTTTATACAAATTTTACAAAAAATAAACAAATGTCAAGATAACGTTGATAATCTTGTATAGGAGTCCCCTCATTATCAATGTGATTTTAGTATAATTTGTCGATATAAAGACAAAAGAAATACATCATCCCTCAAAATATCAGGCAAAATTTAAGCCCTAAAAGACTCTATAACAGAGCCTTGCTACAGTTATTAATAACTAGCGGGCCGCCCCGGCTTAGCAAGGGTTTTTATAAAAAAAAAACCCGGCAATTATTCAATTTTTTCTCGCCGTAAAAACCATTCTTGAACTCCAACAAACATAAAAAAAAAAACAAATTGGTCCAGGCGTTGTTCAGTTATGCGCTTAGCCACTCTAACGTCCTCTGGACTCTGGTTTCGGATTTATTTATTATCTATTATGCCAAGTTGCTACTGTCAATGTCAGATGTCATTGTCAATAATTATTCTACCAAATTCTAATTAGAAAAACCAATTCCTGGCAACAAAAATTATGAAAAAAATATATTTTGACAATAAAGTGAGATAAATTTCCCGTGATTTTCTGCAAGTTAATTTCTTTGTGATTTACTTGTGATATCTGTATTAAAAACAAAAAAAGGTTGGAAAAACTAGACTCCAACCCTGTTAAAACGGTACCAAAATAATAATTAAATATTCAGAGGAAGTATTCCTCTGAATATTTAATTATATACAACCCTGTTGAAACGGTACCAAAATAATAATTAAATATTCAGAGGAAGTATTCCTCTGAATATTTAATTATATAATACCGCTCGCGTTACGCGGGCTGGGACGTATCATCGCTGGTTACGCTGAGGGCGCTGGACGTTACAGCATTTTGCGATTCACTGAGGGTGCTGGACGTTAGAGCATTAATGCGATTCATTTTTATATTTCAGAAGATATAATAACTGTAGCTTAATTATTTACGTTTATTAATATTAAGTTTTTTAAGCGCATGCAGCCGAGCACAATTACAGCGGAATTTCGATTTTTTTACCACTTTTCGCACTCTGTTGTCGGTTTTGGCAATCAAAAATTCTACGCTAGCGAGAAAAATCGCCGATGGAATTTTGTAGCAGTTTTAAACGTTCAAGCCTTGCCAACAACTCCCTGGAAACACATTGTTTTGAACTAACTACGCAAAGCAAGGCTTTGCTTTTTGAAAAATCGCCTTCTAAAAAATGGACGGAAAATGCGTAGATATATGTTATAACAATAATTATGTTTCATCGTCGCAGAAACCTAAATAATAAAAGATTTCTGTGATCATCATTATCATGATTGTCCCACACTATGTCATTTTCCTCTATGACCTATCATGTCTATAGTTATGTATGATGTATATGAGTTGACCGGTCTAAGAATTCTATTATAGCCAGTTTAGCGTACAGTAGTGCATAATATTGACCAAACTCGGCAAATGTGGATGCATATTGCAGCTTAAATAGTTTTATTGCAATGTATTTTTATGTGTGTGTATTTTTATGTAATTAGGTTAATAAAATTAAGAATTTGTTTCACGCACTGATTAATAATATATCCCTGCTAATGCAATTCTAAGAAAAAAATATAAAAATATTTATTTAAAACTTTTCACAAATTATAACACAATAACAATAAACGTTGACCTACTGCGAAAGGTTATAAAATAGTACCTATTGCACAAAAAAATAATATTTCCAATTAATATGTATGTATAGGGTATTAAATATTTCATAAGTGTTTAAGTATTATGGGGCTTAAAGTTGCTGTATGCACAACCTATCATAATTTATTTATTTAAAATTATGCCGGCAACAAAAAAGTGTTTTTGGTAAATCTTACATAATCTTATATTTTTTTTATTTTTTATTATTGATAAGCCTTTATTTGACCACAATCTCACCTGATGTAAAGTGACGATGTGGTCTAAGATGGATCATGAAGGCCTAGAAGATGTATGTATACGTTTTAAACAAAAAGCTATCCACCTACCTTCACTCAACATCTTTCTAAAACATTTAGACATCATAAGAAATTTCGACCTAAATCAAATCAGCGGCGTACTTATATAAGTACCTAGGTATCAAAGCTGTAAAAGGCAGCATATCAAATACTAGATATTAGATAGAACCAACTCGGTAGTACAAAGGCGAATTTGGACAAGACATATTCCCATTAGCGAGAAAGCCTGTTCTGTATTACAATTCACGTCAACTTTTGTTATAATTCCCATGTTTGTGGCACAGCAATAATAAATAATAAGATGTTGCCAGGATAAATATACTGTTATGGTATTGGTTGGTGAATATTGGTTGCGCAGTTGGCCAGCGTGGTGAATAGGCATAATGACTGCTATAAATATAGGAATTCGGTCTAGTATATAAGCACGTCCAAAAATACTGGATACAGGATTTCAAAAAAGTACGAAAATCATCAAGGTTCCGGAGTTGAGCTTGTGACGTATTCATTTCGTTCAAATAGCACGTAAGCAATACGCCACGCGAAACTTAAAGCAGTGTAGGTAATAATGTGATTTTTCGTTTTATAGAAAAAATAGCTACATTTTTTTAAATAATCTTTTGATAGACTTGTTATTTTAAGTCGTTTACCGTTTGAGGGATCCAGCAATGGACATTCTGAATGGTGATCAATTTCCATCAATTTAATATCAAACAACGTCGTTTGCTTTACAAAACTTTTATGATTGGAGATCGTTTGAACCGATTTGAATAGTTTATAATTTGTTGGATTTGTCTCCGTCAGCAATAGCAGAATAACTATTAAAGGCCTTGAAAAATTGTCTGAAAATAAAATAATTCCTAAAACGAAATTTAGAATTTTCTTTTCTAAATTTCGTTTTAGGTGAAATAGAAAGCGGGTTTATGTTTTATTATGCTTAAAAAAATCATAAAGATAAAATTTATCTTTATGATTTTTTTAAGATAATAATAATCATAAAGATAAAATTTATCTTTATGATTTTTTTAAGCATATTATTTAATAATTATAATAATCCTTTTTGATGAGTAAGAATTAATATAAACATTTCATGCTTTTTTATCTTTTGTGGCATAGATCTAGCCTTATTTTTCAATTTCAAAATTCCTTTTTTTAAATAAATTTTAACTTAGTTTTCAATTTTGTTTTTATGATTTGTTAGCTAAGGTGAGAGTAAGGCTTAAAGCGATTGGTAAGACTTGAATATTAAGATAAATTTTCCACAATTAGATAATAAATCAAATTTTGATCACGTCTTAGATTATTCTGTGAAACTCAATGAAAACCTTATTTATTTTTAATTTTGGTTTAAATATAAAATATATGTATAACACTAAGCTAGATTTGGCCAATCTGAAGTCTCTCCAAATTCTAGTAAATCTGTATGTTTTATATAATCTTATATATATATTATATATATATATATATATATAATATATATATATATATAATATAATATATTAAATATATATATAATATAATATATTAAATATATATATAATATAATAAAAAAAGGTTTTCATTGAGTTTCACAGAATAATCTAAGACGTGATCAAAATTTGATTTATTATCTAATTGTGGAAAATTTATCTTAATATTCAAGTCTTACCAATATATATATATATATTTCCATTATCGGGACACAGGGACTTCTCACTTGACGACATAGATTAGGCCGTAATTCACCAAGTTGGCCAAGATTGTTTAATAAATAATTGTAATGCTTTGGTTACAGTAGGTAACAGGCGAAGATTCGCTTAAATCATTTTGTATACCTGATATTCTTGTCTATAATATGGCAAATTAAGTGTTCAAAATATTATTATAGTGGAGTGACGTAGTGACTCAAGCGTATATTGTCACGAAAATCCCTTACCAAACAAGGTCTTGGTTTTTGCCCAAATATAATATCGCATTGAAACGATGTACCTACTCGGAATACGGCGAGTGACTTTGTATCTATAAATCAAAAACGTGTTCCCTCTTCTACTAAACCTAAACAACGCAATGTTGACTGACTGATGAGTAGCGGTATTTTTATAGGTTGTGACTGACTTTTGTCAGGCGTTCTGGTCTGTCAATCAAGGAAGTTATCACTTCTGCGATAATTTCAAATACGACTATTGCTGTAGGTTTGAGTGAGAGAAGAGAAGCCTGCCTACCGCTATAGTATGCACGAGAGAAAAGGATGCCAGATAGACCTTAGAAGTCATCACTTAAAAAAAATATATATAGTAGGAGAGACATTTGTCAAGTTTTGCCTCAAATACCTCTTTCAGCTCTCAAACACAAAAGTTGGTGGCAGCTCTCGGATTATAGAGAAACCGTCCAGCCGTCAACAGTATCATATTTCATAGAGGTTGGTGACAAAATACTAAATAATTTATATCTGTCCGCCATTGTCCCAGGACATTATTAATATCAGCTGAGCCTTCAGTAATTTGGTTTTGGTTGATTCTATGAGTAATGGATGACTGTTTCAATATTGTATCAAAGTAAACAATGTTTGTGAAACAAAAATCTGTAACATAGGTTTTTGATTAAAAAACAAGCGTATAAAATTGTAAATAGGAAAACCAAATTTCCTGCACATTCAAACCGATTTGCTTGCTATAGTGTCATTGGGCAGGCTGCTACGGATATACAGTTCTAGTATGGAGACCACGGATCAGCATCCACAGTGTAGGACATCCAAGTAGATAGACTCTCTCTGGATGTTTGGGTTCTCGTTGGATGTTTGCCACTTCCAACAGTAATAATAGGAAATCTACAGGGGACGCTAAAAAAAGTATAATCAAATCACCGATAAATACATTTTGGGTAGTTAACCGCCATATTCCAGCAAATACATGTCCAATCTTACGTACATGGTGTTTTATAACCCATCGATACAACAGTTGCATTATTTACTATTCAAGCCGCATTACTCTCAGTAATTGTGTGAAAACGCGCAGCGTGGCATCAATTAAAGCAAGATAGTTTCACGAGTCCATTACCTCACCGCTGCCACGAAAATAATTATAATTACGCTGGATAATACGTAAATGCGGTTTGTGGTAGTTTTCGAAGGGACAGTATACAGGATTATTATAAATATGGGATTTTTATAGAAACTAAAAGTTAGAAGCCGTTTTAAAGAGCCATATAAAGTATGTTTTTAAAGGAATCTTCATGCTTTGATACTACTGATCTCGTGAGCGATTTAGGAATGAGGAGAAACGAAGAAGAATGCGGGTCAATGACATAGCCAAGCTAATAGGCGCAATAAAGTGGCAATGGGCAGGCGTAGCACGTAGAACAGATGCCCGTTGGGGGAAGCGTTGGGGCTGGTGATGGTAGCGGCCTCGCTCGTGGTTACAGGCTGCTACTGACAATAGTTACTGGAAGTGTTTGAGAGAGGCTTATGTCTAGCAGTGCACTTACTATCATCATCATCGTTATGGTCATCGAACATCGTTGACGACCGCGATAACTGACAATAGATAATTTTTAATAAAAAAAATAAAATTATTTTCTTTTTTATGTAACTAACTCGTAAATGATATACCTAGAAGAGCTGGAAACTCTAACATAAGTACTTAAGCTTAAATTCATTTTTTATTCATTAATTTTCATATTTTCCAAACTTAGACAAGTCAAAACACTACGATAAAGTAATTATTATGTACATTAATTTATTATGAAGAAACATCATTAAAGTAAAACACCATAACCAATGAATGAGGGTCTTTACAACAGAAATAACATTATTTAATTTGTTACAGATATATATATTTATATTGCATGTTCAAACCTACATCTATTAGGTCTCTCGTTAACTCTCTGCCATCAGTATGCTAAATCAGCTAGTCTGCATTCTAACTAGCAGGTGCCCTCGACACTACATCTCGTTCCAAGGGCCTTTGTCTTACAAACGAGCCTGTCTCTCGCACAAACGCGCCGTTATCAGTAAAAACAAACGGTGATGTTGGATTTTAACTATTAACCGATTGGAATTATAAAATGTCATTTAGAAGAAAGAAATAAGTAAATAAATAGAAATTTTATTCGGCCTAGTTTAATAACTATATAAGTTCTGGTTAATATTGTGAGTTATTAGTAAAAAACATTCGGAGATGTTGGATTTAAACTATAATCAGATTGGAATTATGAAATGTCGTTCAGACGGAAAAATAAATTAATGTAACTTTACTTGGAGATGGTGAAATTGGCCGTATATTAAATAAACCTTTTAATAAACCTTGTAGAGGAGAAAACAAAATAAATAAAAAAACAAGTGGTACAATGGGCGGCCTTATCGCTAAAAAGCCATCTTTTCCAGGCAATCGTAGGATGGAAAATACTTTACTTAAAATAGAAAGGATGCAATATTAAACATATAACAATATCATCTAAATATCATTATCATAAAGATATCTACATAAAAATATAGTACATAAGTAAGTAAGTAGACGAATATATATTTATATATATATATATAATTATATATTATTATTATATATATTTATTTAGCTTTAACAAAATAATTAATTAAAACCTTTTGCTTAATTACATATCAATCACGCTATTTTGAATTCCATTCTGCGCTAGGTTATTTTTTTTACTGCTAACCAGCGAACTTGAGAGTAAGGATCGAGTCTTGTTATATCACAATAGAAGATTAGGAAGTACCTACGAGCCAGTTTGGCTCGTCAAGCTTTGTTCAAAAATTTAGCCCGTAAACATTGTTCTAGAGAGAAAAGCTGCCTTTGTGACCTAGATAAAATCAGACAATTGGATAACAAGGGCTGATGCTTCTACCACAGATTATATACTAAGTTCTACTTTTCCTGGTTTATTAATGTATCCTTTTGTTTTTGCTCGATTATTGTATGTGTGCGATTGGAGTAACAAATAAACGTTTCATCTATCTATCTTATTCAAGAGTAAAGCAACGAATTTGAGAGTTATAAACGTTTTACGGTAGAAAATGTATGTGTTGACATACGGTCTCGATCTGAAACGTGGTTTTCATTATTTCAGAATAGTCTAAATAAACTGGGATTTCTCGAAAATCGAGTCAGAACTTAAGATAAATACATTTAGATACAAAATGTATTTACCTAGAGGTCCCTGAAATGGCATATACTGGATTTATTAGCTCATCTTCTATACTATTTAAATAATCTACAATGGGTATTTTAGAACCTTGATCAAACGAAATGTGCGGATAGACGACATAAATTTATCGATAAATATCGGATAAAAAATGTGAAAAAATGTCTATTTAAAAGAAAGCTGATTTAATATTTTTATTAATGAAAACTACTTCATCTGGTTTTTTCTTTGTTTCTCTTTGGTGTATTTTATTCAAAGTAGTATTATTTGAAAGCTAGATATTTTACCTAACTAAGAAAATTAAAATAAAATATAATTATCGTACAAAAGCCTATTTAAAAAATTGAGTTTTAATTTATTTTTGATCTGTAATTTTTAAACTTAATTACTTAAAATTGAGATTAAATTTTTTATCCTATTTTTATTGATAAATTGATGTCGTGTATCCGCACATTTCGTTAGCCTAGTTATCGAGGAAGGCTAAAGGCTACTTTACCGCGGGAAAATACCTCGTTTCCCTGAGTTCAATACTCAATACTCAATTCATTTATTGCTGTTTACACATTGGTTGACTTAAATATAAGACATAGTTTTTGAATTGTGTATGCATGTTTCACAATGTGGACCCTGTTGGGCGTTACAGCAAGTGGGAGGCAGACCGAGGCTTTTTATAATGTTGTTAATTGGTACCTACATGTCATGATATTCATTAGTTAATTATAATTTAAAAACAAAAATAAAATCATATCTAAAATTAAAAATTAAAGCCACATAAAAAATTATATAAACAAGTTCAAAATTATTTTTAAAACAATTATTTTAAATTTTATTTAATATTTAATTAATATTAAGTAATATACATTTAATGAATCTGTCTGTCTGTATAAATATTACGTGTCTATAATTATGTCATAAGAAATTCATTTAATTCATAATAACATAATTTGTCAATAAGAAATAATTTTAATTTGTTGGCGAATAATAAATCCGATTGAATATTTTTTAAAATATAAAATATAAAATATTTTTATTTCGTTTGGTAATTTATTAAATATTTTGATTGACATTTTGTAAGGACCGGAACTGTGTATGCGCAGGTTTGATGATGGTTGAACGATTTTATTTCTACTAGGTCTAAGCTCGTATTTTCTAGGAATTTCGTCAAGTGTTCTGTAAAAACTAGTTGCGCGTTGTACAGATGTTATTGGGGCGGGATGGAGGTCCTGCAGCTGTAATATCGTTGATGATGATTATAAACTTATATAGAGGTATATAACATTTATATACTTGAGGTATAGAAGCTCTAGCATCGTCTTAGAGATTCCAACCTATATCGCCGGCCCGTGGTTTAACAATTCTACGTTGTGGCATATTCTAATGAAGACGCGTATCATGATTAAATTGAGCTCAATATTATTGCCATTTGTGGTATTTGGAGAGATAAACCTCACTCACTATAGGCATCTGGAATATTACTATGCCCAAAGCCACTTGGTGGAAACAAACAATTAATACAGCAGTGACTACACTCGGTTCCTTTTGGAACGGCTCAGTCACATAAAACTGAATATCTTCCGAACTAAGTATGCTATCTTTATGAAACTAAGACTGTTTAATTCAAAATTGAATTATAACTATAAAAAGTTTAAATCAAACTTATGTGCACAATCTCAAAATAATAAAAATACGAAAGCAAGTCATATTTTTCTGAAAATGTTTTTTTTTGTTTTCTTAATTGTATTTTGTATTGCCTCCACGAGCCATGAGCTCTTTTGACAGCTTCCAAGTGATAAGGTATGCTTACACCAAGTTTCGGAGCCAGTGCTGTGGAATACCTTTCCATTCCTCGACCAACCTTCATTACAATCAGTTTAAATAATATGATTTTTGAGCTCAACAAAAATGTCTGTATTCTGTTATGTAAATTCATTGACCTTTTACAGTTCTGAATATATTTAGTTTTTGACTGACCCGTTATTTGTGGAACCGATTGAAGAAGACACAGTAGCTGGAAGGTAAGGCAGCCTTTATACAATGCAAAATACATAGATAGCCTCCAGTCATCGATTTACTGTTTTCCGTTCAATAGAGCATGCATCATCTACTAAAGGCTGATTTAAAATCGAAAACTAGGTGGTGAACAACCTTGCTAATCCACGTCTCCGTTTAAAGGATAATTAAAACCATTTATAACGTCAACATTTATCAATTCCCGAAAGCAATGCGGCCGAAATGACTCGACAAAAAGAGAAACAGTCGTTTCCGTGCAAACCTCACATCCGGTTAGGGAGCCAAGGGTCAGAATGTGAAAGGTAGCCCCTCGGAGGGTTTTTACAGTGTACGACTAACGTTCCGAATTTAACAAACACTACAACGATGGTATGGACCAAATTAACACACATAGCGTAGATGACTAAAATTTAAATTAGTCTATCATTCAAATTACTTAAAAAAATTGTAGGTACCCATATTTTTTCTTATTTTTCACAAACGAATAATCAAGACGATGCAATGCATTAAAGTTTGTGTGAAGTCATGCTTTCGAGCAAAATCAAATGTATTAGTACAAGTCCCCAAAGTTGCCCAAAGTAGGTGAAAAAATAGATGGTATAGCAAATAATAGGTGTCCAGTACTTTTAGACAGGTTAACAAACGAACTAAAAGGATACCTATATTTTCATGTGGCCATCATGCCTATTATGTGGGGGATATCGGATAGAGTCATTATAATATTGACTGATAGGTCATGGAAAGCAGCATTTTTTTGGTTGTCACACACCATCAAATAATGCGCGCCATCCTGCCTATAATAATATTACTCTTTATTACACCCCAAAATAAAACAGTACTTAAAGCTAAATACAAAATGCGTAATGGGCGGCCTAATTGCTTTCAGCAATTTTTTCCAGACAACCTTAGGATGGAGAGGAAAATACACAGCAAATAACTGCCTATCAAATAGGGCAATTATGGAAACCAATCAATTTGAAAGCACGAGATTCAAGTTCTGAGTATATGTTTCAACGGAAAATAATACGAATCTTAAATTTATGAATTTCCTGGAAATTTTATAAGTTCACGGAAAATCATTAACGACTGTTGGAATGTAATATTTAACGCAAGAACTTTTTGTTAATTGATCAACTGACACCACGCTGGCCAAGTGCGGGTTGGTGAATGTCACATGTACTTTTGTTACATATTGTTTAAATTTTACTCACTAGCAGAATCCATTGTACTCGAAAAACCTGCTACGCCCCGTCGCAATGTAAAAGCCGAGTTTTATATCAAAGAGTTTATTATTGGGACAAAATAGGAATTCCCGAGGATTTGACCCTTGTGCGTTGGTGAAATTAGTGGGAATCTGGTTTTTATCCCGAGATGCTGCCTAGAATTAACTCATTACGCGTCCAATTAGATTTCGTTACAATTGTTTGTTTATTTTTCGCTACGAAATTACCTGTTATATAGATATTTTCATGTTTTACACCAAAAAATATGTGATGCTCTCTGCTGCTGTATTTCCTGATAACTTAAATTTATTTGGTACTTAACTTTATAAAGTTTAAGAAGTTTTAAAGTGTGCTAGTCTTTGAAGAAAGGAATAGGCATACCTTTCGAAGATTATGAATTGAACATTTTTAAATAATTGACTATTTAAAAATTTTCGATTTTTTTTTTTTTTTATGGTCGATAAGCCTTCATTTGACCACAATCTCACCTGATGTAAAGTGACGATGTGGTCTAAGATGGGACATGAAGACCTAGAAGGTGGCTTCTCCGGGCCACATTACGAAACACGAAAAAATCGCTTCACGCACTGGCCCAGCCCGGAGGGTGGTGACAAGCCGCGGCCGAAGCCTACCACCAGAGACTGTTCTTAGCACCACCCGGAGGTCACGTGTAAGGATTCAGAGGGTTACCACTTACGGACGTGAACAGACAAAACCTCCAAAACGATCGATTGTAACATTATAATGTACATCTCTGTTTTTGGGTAGAATTTCGACCACGGGCCAGCCACTATTGGGATCAATCGGTGTAAGTAATACCAATACTGGAAAATTATAAAATATTATCTCGCTAATGAAAATCTATGAGGGTGAGAATAATTTGGTACATTTTCATTACTACATATCTGTTGGGATTATATTCAATTTATGTTTATTAAATTTAATGATTATAATTAGTGCCGTGAGGCAACCGGATTAAAGATTAAGATTACTTATTATACTTTGTAAAACATTGTTTTCTCACCCGATGAACTTGTTTATTTGCATATTAATCTAAATTTTTCATGAATTTTTTAGAGTATTACGGGTACTTTTATCCTTGAACATCCTCGACTAGTTTTTAACTCCTGAACAAAAATGAGAGGTATTTTTATAAGGTTGACGTGTCTGTCTGTCCGTTTGTCTGTCTGGGACATCGTAGTTAACGAACGGATGAAGCGATTCCTTTTTTTTATGTGTTTTGCGCGAGAGTTCTTAGACGAGACTTAAACACGTAAAATGCACATTTGTATAAATAAATAAATATTTCTGGACTACTCACACAGCATCACCTAAACCCCAAACTAAGCAGAGCTTGTACTATGGGTGTTAGGTGACTGATATACTACAAAGATACATTTTTTTTTGTAAATACATACATAATAATATGATACATAGAAAACACCCAGACCCGAAACCAGAAATTGTAGATCGTACAAAATCTGGACCCCCAGTTGTATGAAAACACTAATCCTCATGCAATTTATTTTTCAATTAATCCAAATGATCAGTTATCAAAAAGAAGTGTCAAAATCAATTTAAGGTTATTTTCAATCGAGAACGAAACCTAGCGGTTTCCATTAAAGAAACCAAGCTGGACTAAGGCCGGGCTTATACCACTGAAATGGACTTCTGAATTCATAGACTGAATAAGCGTTACTTTATAATAATAAATCATTTATTTTATTCTTCTTAGGCCCATATATTATGTACTATACCATATAAGTCTTGGGAAAAAATTAACATATTGTATTATAAATTGAAAAGTGCATGCAATATTAGTACCTTGATTCACAAAACCATTTTTTCAGATTATGATCTTCAATCTTCAATCTTCTTCTTTCTGTTCACAAAAGCATTGAATCAAATGTTTGCTTTGTGTTTCTTTTATTATGAGGTAAAACAATGTTATTGATGTTAATTATTAAGAGCAAAAGTTAATTATTATTGCAGAAGTTACTATAAAGCGAGGAGGTTCATAACGAGCTGAACGTCTCACAGTTTTTCTTTGTTTATTGCCTAAGAACTTTTTCTGCGTTGATTTTTATGATTAATTTTATAAAATCTAAGCTGTAAGGCTGAGGACCCATGACTACGAAGCGGCACTGGCCACCGTGTAACGGCACGGCGCCGTTACCAGTTATTAATAGCAGAAGTTATTATAAAGCGAGGTGGTTCATAACGAGCTGAACGTCTCACAGTTTTTCTTTGTTTATTGCATAAGAACTTTTTCTGCGCTGATTTTTATGATTAATTTTATAAAATCGAAGCTGTAAGGGTGAGGACCCATGACTACGAAGCGGCACTGGCCACCGTGTAACGGCACGGTTACCAGTTACCAGTTATAAATAGCAGAAGTTATTATAAAGCGAGGTGGTTCATAACGAGCTAAACATCTCACATGCAGTTTTTTTTTGTTTTTTTGTTGTCGATTTTTATGATAAATTTTATAAAATCAAAGGGTGTTGACCCATGGCTACGAAGCGGCACTGGCCACCGTGTTACGGCGTGGAGTAGTAGACGGCGCGTTGCTGCACCGGGCCACGACGGGCTATGCCGGCCGGCACAAAGTCGCACGGCTCAGTAGTTGTATGGTATGGCTAGCATTTTAAATTGTAATATTTACTGTATAACACTGCCGTGCCTTTGTGCTAAATAGCTGTAATTTTTGCCGATTTATTACATCAATTTATGATCAATTAATGCTTTTTTTATGTTAGATAAGCCTTCATTTGCCCACAATCTCACCTGATGGGAAGTGACGATGTGGTCTAAGATGGGACATGAAGACCTAGAAGGTAGAAGGCTTCTCCGGGCCACATTACGAAACACGAAAAAAACGCTTCACGCACAGGGTCCAGCCCGGAGGGTGCTTGCTATATTCAACCATACTTACTGGATATTTATAAGTCAAGAGACCTGCAAAAAATAATGCAGCAAAAGCTAGTTGGACCGAACCAATCTCAGAACAATATTTAGAATCGAGATGTTATGATACTGATCTAATTATATCTGAGCCAATTAATATGCTGAAAATAAATTATTAGTGAAAATTTATATATTATCATATCAGAATTTGTCGGCCTACCATCCATGATGATACTCCATGTATCCATAGAATATTATAATAATAATAATTCATTTATTTGTAAGAATTTTGGGTATATAAGTGCCAGGTCTTAAAGCTATAGATAATTAGCCTACAAATTCTCCCATGGATCTCCCAATATGTTAAATGTTTGTACATTCAGGTGTACAAACATTTAACATATTAATCTTATGCATTTAAATAGAAAACAAACACAACCGAATTACTAATCTTAAAACAATTACTAATACATCAACATTTTTTATCAACAGGCAGCGGCGCGCCATGCCGTTCCAGGTCGGTGCCGCACCCTAGACATGGGACCACGCCCTTACAAGTTACAACATTTTATTTAAATTTGATAAGAATCGCTACAATGTTTGTTAATAATTTTACTTGTTAAGAGTATAAGGCAAAATAGCGAAATTTAGGCTAACAATTTAAGATTATGAATTGAGAGCCAATGTCTAAGTCCAGCCTTAGCCTTCGACAGGCAGACACTAATCGAAAGATACCACGTGAATTCCCGGCGAACTTTCTGGAAGCACTAACTAATGAAAAAGGTTCTGTGAGGAGAAACTGTTCGCAATGCGATCGGAGCGCAGAATCTCATTAGTTCTGCTGATGTGTCATGATTACAGGAGTGCCTACTGAAACTATTTCATTTTATTCTTGTGTGATGTAGAGCGTTTTAGTTGAATTTTACAAAAGATGAAACGAAGAAGTGATATCTGTCATGTTAAATACTTAAGCCGGAATTCATAGTCGCAAATAATCTCTGATGACTTCAATCAATGATTACATCTGAAATTGACAACAATTGACTATAGGCAATTACAGTAGAGTATTGAAATATTATTTGTTATTGTGAATAGTATTAGCATGCTCATTTTAGAAAACGAATCATATTTTCATTCTTTCTCACAACGCGAAGTCGATGTGATCAAGAGGAGGACCAAAAAATACTACTTAATTGAATTTTATTTAAAATAGGTTAAGTTACCATTTATGCATAACGAGGTTTTGGGTTTGTTCGTAAAAGTTTCCACGAAAACAACGTCTTATATTTTTTAAATATAGTCCGGAAATATATTTTACTAGCTGACCCGGCAAACGTTGTTTTGCCATATTAAGTTTTCGACCGGAGAGGAAAAATGATTAAATTACTAAAATAGCTATTAAAAAAAAGGGTTGATCGTAGAAGGGTGAAAATTGAGTATTGTATGTGTTTTTAACCCCCGACCAAAAAAGAGGGGTGTTATAAGTTTGACGTGTCTGTCTGTCTGTCTGTCTGTCTGTCTGTCTGTCTGTGTGTCTGTCTGTCTGTCTGTCTGTGTCACCATAGCTCCCGAACGGATGGAGCGATTTCGATTTAGTTTTTTTTTATCAAAGGTGAGTCTTGCGCGAGTGTTCTTAGACATGTTTCATAAAAATCGGTTGGGCCGTTTAAAAGTTATGGGGGTGAGAGTGGGGAAGCAAAACCGAAAATCTGCAAATATACTAGTGTGGGGTATCAAATGAAAACGCATCGCGTCCACATTACATAATATTATGTTGTTTTACATTTAAGGAAATTAAGGCATTGGGATCGGGGGTTTTTCTTAAATTTTAAATTTAGATTTATTGTAAGTTGTATCATAAAAAAATAGAAATTAAAAATTTTGTATAAAAAATAAAAAATAAAATTTAGGGGTGGACTACCCCTAACATTTAGTTCTCATGAAATTTTGTGTGCATATTGAGTAGGTCTGAGAATCGGCCAACATAATATTTTTCATTTTGCAAAACAACGTTTGCTGTTGTTAGCTAGTTATAAATAAAAAATAGTTTTCAACAAGGAAACTTTAGATGAGTAGGTAAAGTACTAATTAAATAGATTCTCTAAGGAGAAACTGTTTGAAACGCGATCGGAGCGCAGAATCTCATTAGTTCTGCAGATGTGTCAAGTTTACAAAATCTTCCTACTAAGTTATCTGCTTAAACTATTTATAATTAGGTATGTCGTGTTGACCGTTTTCAGGTGTTTTAAATAGAAATTTTATTTATGTTATTATGAATGTTTGTAAAAGCTTCAATGGAGGCACCATAGTAAGTGCCCCAGATAACGTGTTTTCCTTAATATTAAAAATATGAATAAAGGAAAGGACAAGGTATTATCATAGATACCGTTACTGACTCGTTGTTTCAAAAGTACCTAATCATTACCCAAAATCCTTAATAGCTATTCGTTATTTTTGGGGACTTCACTTTTAACTTTTAAATATATTTTTAGATCTGGCTGTTCAACTCCAAAGCGAAAAGACTATAATGCAGGATTTCATCATCTTCCTGACCTTATCCCACATTACGTGGGGTCGGAACAAAATGTTTTCTCCTTCCATTTCCCTCTATCACCCGTCATCTCAACATTCACCTCTTTCTTACACATATCATCTTTCATTCAGTCCATCCATCTTTTCTTCGGCCTACCTCTTCTCACATATCCATCGACATTTATATCTAACGCTCTTCTCGTTACATGACTTTCATATCTTCTCATGACATGTCCATACCACGCTAATCTATTCCCTTTCAACTTATCCGTAACTCGTGCTACTTTCAAACTGCCTCTTACATACTCATTCCTTTACTATAATGCAGGATATGATAAAAAGAATTCGAATGCGGCAACGTTGGCGCCTTCATCCTAGGGCAGTATCGACATGGTAAGGCGGAAGTCACACTCGATTTTGGGCGGCCGCCAACGGTTGGGGGCGGCTAGGTGAACTACGAATTGTTACACAATCGTATATGACCAGTCAGCCTCGCCATTACAACGTCGTTCACATTGAGTATAATAATAATCCTTTTTAACATGAATTATACAAGTCTACGAGATCGAAGGCTTAGGGCCTTTGACCATTTCCGAGGCAAATTAATCAATGGTTAACACATACAACTATCAAGTCAACAGACAACCGTCAATGACTGACTAAAGAAGATTGCTCTATGCAATACAATATATACATTCTTAATTGGCCTCCACAATATAGCAACATACATAAAAGATACATATTACATACAGTGACACATTGCCTCTATATTTTGACCATTTTGTAATTTATTATTGACAAATTAAAATTGAATGCTCGGCATGTTGGTCGAATCGCAACCCATAAAAGGTTAATGCACTTCTTCGAAGTCCCTTGGGAAGTAATAGCCCTACGTTACCCGTGTTACATCGTACCATATTATTTTCCCCTGCCACTTTTTGGTAGTAAGACGGGATATTATCATAATATAACCCACTTTTTTATTACATGTCTCTTGTATGTCGAGGTCCGCTGATAGAAAACTCTTAAGGGTTAAGCTCACCTTTTGTACATTCTGGCTCAGTTATCAACTTCTGTATGTGTATTATTGTGTGCAATCATCATCACCCTATTAACATTCCCACTGCTGGGACACAGGGACTTCTCTCTTGACGAGAGAGATTAGGCCTTACTTCACCACGCTGGCCAAGTGCCGGTTCGCCACGCTGGCCACGCTGGCAAAGTTCTCAGAACATGCCGGTTTCCTCACGATGTTTGCCTTCACCGTTAAAGCACAAGTTTAAAGCGTAAGAAAAATCCAGAGGCAATAAACAATTTAATTATTTATTTATGAATTAATGAATATATACCAATATTATAAGGCTGAAAAGCTGTTTGTTTGTCTGAACGCACTAATCTCAGGAACTATTAATCCAGTTTGAATACTTATTCCATTGTTAGAAAGGTCATTTATCGAAGGCTATATAGTCTGTGAATTAAGACCAAGAGAGAAGTCCCTGTGTCCCAGCAGTGGGAACGTTAATAGGGGATGATGATGATATAGGTGATACTTTTTATTGCTGAAAACACATTGTTCCCACAGGAAAAAAATAATATTCGTTCAACGCCGTGGCATGGAAGCTAGGTACAACATAATCAAGAAAATTGGTTGAGTTGATATAGCGTGCAGAGGTAACAAACATACAAACTATTAGTAGATTACTATTATTAGTTGGGGTTGGGATAACGATGATGATACCGAGCATTACACTGCTCGGTTTGTTTCGAGTCAACACCCCGAGTTGGATGTAATATCCCTGTCGCGGTACAAACGCAACATAAGGGTGCTTTTCCGCCAGAGATTTCTATGCTACAATGCTTTGTATGCGTTTGATATCCACATATCATAACAAAAACAAATAAATAAATAATTTCGGAAAATCCATACAACAACACCGAAGGTTACGTAAGCTCCTTGACAAGAGTTTCTACTGAATAAACGAGCTCTACCAACTGCCAGAATTCTAATTATTTTTATTAAGACACACTGAATTGTATAATTAAATATAAATAAATATTTTATACTTACAAATAACTTAATTTACATCTGACATGTAACTTGGGGTTATGAATAAATTGATTTGTATTTGTATGGATGTCTGCAATAGATACCGGAACCGCGAAACTGACCTGCACTGGGCCAGCCTGATGAATTAAGGCCTAATCTCTCTCGTCAAGAGAGAAGTCCCTGTGTCCCAGCTGTGGGAACGTACGTAGGGGCTTATGTATGTGATGAAAGTAAGCCCTCTACGGCTGGTCGCTTGACTACCATGCACATCATCGCTTATGTCGAATTGCGCATTATCATAGTATATATTCTCACATCGCTACATACTCGTAGCTTAGTATCACAGGTGTGCTGGTAGCTCTTATAGGATTAAACTCGCATTTGTACATGACCATTGTAACAAAACCTTCATGTATCTTTTTTGTGTACAGTAAATGATTTATGAATTCACAGCTTACCTCGCAGATTAGCACATCTCTGGTGGAACAGCACCCTAATGCCCTGCGAAGTTCAAGCAAGCGGGGTCGCCATTACTCACAATTTATTAATGAGGGTCTGAAAACTTTGGAATAGGGTGTTAATGAATCAGACTAGGTATAATGCTGGAGCTATATGCATCATAATTCAATTTCAAGGTTGTGTAAAGGAATGATGACAAGGTAATTTGTTTTTTATAAACCTTTAGCTTCTATAAGCCTAAACCATCTCCTCGTCCTAATTGGACGTTTGTACGGTATATTAATAATTATTTTAGCATTTGTTTAAGCAGCGTTTTTTTGAGGGAAAAGTAATTCAGAAGAGCTTTCACGGAACAAACGAAAACGTTGATATAGGTAAGAATATGTTTAAATTCAATTAGTGGACTATAATATATATATAATAAAAGTGTAAATAAATCGTATTTTTTGTGGAATAGTTTTCCCTTTATTAAAATCCCTAAACCAGTCGCAGTAATACGCAGCAGTGTTTCACAGCTAGTAATCTACTCAAGGATGCACTCAAGATTATTAGTAATAACCAAAAGTGGACAACATTTTAGTTTTAATGGAGAAAAAGCTATAGAGACAATGTATTCAAAACACTGCATAACTATTTGTATAGGGGTTGTTTTTAGACGTCGATTTATTGTCAGTCCAGTAAAAACAAAGAGAATTTAGGTATAGTAAGTTTGAAATAACTTGCGGAAAATAGCCCCACCACGAGTTTCCACTTACGACTGTTGGAGATTACAACATTATTGTTATCCCATACATTTGACAGATATAGTAAAAATTTGAGTTGTGATAAATCTGTCGAAAAAATCATTCTCATTAGATCCAGTTTTTTTGCTGGATAGATCTACTAGGAAAAAAGTCTCACAAGATCGTTGATGGATCAGGTTAATGGATCTACTGAGAACGTACCTGAAAAACTATATTTTGGACATAATTTGATCTATAAAATTAAATCCCTTAAGTCGGATCGGCGTATCCATTCTTTTGATATTTTATTATGAAGGCTAGAAAGCGAATTTTGCAAAAGGTGTATCAACTTTGACTAAGGAGTAGCCATGGGCAATAACATGTTTTGCCAATAACATAACAGTAGCAGCTATTCAACACCAATAGCTGCTTTTCAAAGCTGCTATTTTCAATAACAGCTATTTGAAGGTATATTAGGCAAGGCATTATCATGAAAAAGCTGGTATTGAATGTTGCTGGTTCTCTCATATTTAAGCCTACTCGAAGGAAGGTAAAATGGCAGAAAAGCATACGTTATAATAAAATTAAACACAGGTTATTTATAAATGCCGAAACAAATAACGATCCAAAGATATTTACAATATTATAAAATATACCATTATTATACCATTTCTTTGTAAATATGTTTAGCTATGGCAACGTAAAGCTCACCTGAATTTTTTCAAACACAATACGGACGGAAGTTTTAAACACTGGCAAACTAAGTAACAAATTACGTATACACATAGCACTTTGTTTTTCCACGCAAACAACACAACACAAATTAACAGTTATAAGCTGAGGTCTTAGAGAAAAGCAATATTTAGAAATAAAAATAAACATTTTTGCTATGTTTACTTCTACACTAAACTCAGAAAAATAGTTATAGTTAACAAGGCTACGTTATATTTACATTATCTTTAGATCTAAATCAAATAGTCCAAAACGATCACTATAATAAACGACAAAGGTCAAAATTGTTTTTCAAGTTCACATTGCCACTTATTTTAGATTATTTGCAATTATTTTGCTTGTCTAGCACGAATGTAACGTATGATTGGTACGGAAGCTATCACGCACACGCACGTAAACATAAAAAAAAACAAGTATTTTTAGTACTTTTCAAAAAAATTAATTTGTCTATTAAATTAAGCTAAACAAATCTGAACTTTATTCTTATAGACTTAGAGACGAAATAATCTTGCTTAACCGCCAGCGCTACCACTAAACAAAACACACAATAATACGGCTTCTTTCTTCCGGTTTCTGGAAAAACAATCTTAAAATAGTTTTCTAAATTCAAGTTTTAATAATAATATAATAATAAAGCCCGTTTATTTACAATTTACAACTGTTAATAAATATTAGTACAAAGTTCACTTAAAGTGAAAATTTAAAAATTAATATCTTTAAAAGAATGTAAATGAGAACACTAACTATAGCTAATTAAATATATTCCAGTTTAAGCAGTCTAATAATTTTGAATTTATTTAAAAAAAAACAAACATTTAGCGTTATTTAATTAGACTACAAAATTTTAACAATTAAATCGAATGAATACCTTTTTTATTTCGTCGATCACGTTGGTCTATCATTAGATTCCAATTTAGTTTCTATTCTAATTGGAATCGCAATGCAAACGCCATCTATTTCAAATTAATTTTTATGGTTCCTTACCGTAATTTGCTGAGGGATGCTGTATTTTGTTGCCACTCTATCAACAAAAACTAAAAACACTTATAATAAAATATATAAGGGGCTCCCACATAACAATGTTTGCACATTTAAATTTTTTTTTACTTATTTCTTATTTTTATTGCAAAATGTGTTTAAGGTACCGGAACTCTAGGTAGATAGAATGAGTCCATCTCATACTTTTTTAAATGTATTTACGCAAAACAACATAGCATGGCATTAGAATACGTCTATTTGTTTTCATGTATTTACATATTTAAATTCAAATTAACCCATAATACTAAAATAAAGAGTAACCTTTGAACTCTTTTCTGTAAAAGTTCTAAAAGTAGCTTAGAGACATCAGGAATGCGGCCATAATCGCCGATTTGCCCTTTATTTGCAAAAATGCCCTCTATTGATTTGTAGTGGTAGCTTTTGTACGAAAGAAATGATCGAATGGTATCTCAGTGAAATAGTTAATTATAAAATACATAGATGTCAGTGAAAAGTTTCAAGGAATGGTAGAAAGAAAAATATAATGAATTTAACCAACCATGCATGTCAAGTTCAATCCTTTTTGGGACCTAAAACTAAACTATATGTGTTTAAACATTGCATAAACTTTGAGAATATTTACGCTCTTTGAATTTTTACTTTGACTCTTTGAGCTCATCCATAAAAGCTAGCAAGTTTTAGCCATTTTGATAAGAACGGACGCGCGGGATGCGGACGTTTCGTCATGTTTTGGTTGTATTGTTCTATGGCTCAGGTGGTTATGAGAATTTACGTAGGTACTATGAGGTTCAATAATTAAGTAAGTACCTACTTCTATAAATTATGTAGTATCTATATGATCGCGTCTGTCTGACGCGATCATATAGATACTAGACATTTTAAATTGTTAAATTATTAAATAAATAAATATTTTTTATTCCATTCAAACATGCATCCATTAATTCTTACAACCATGCACTCATACATTAATATATTCAATCATACAACCATGCATCCATGCACTCATCTCATCCATAAAAATATGCACCCATTTATCCATAAGTATATCAAGTACCATACTACGTTCCTCACCTTCAGTCAATATTGTAAAGTAAAACGATAGCTGCTATCGTTTTAGCAGTCAATATTTGAATAACCTATAAGAAGTGATTGTAATAGCAGCTATCACGCCTTAGAACCAGTGTATTGCCTGTAAAACGATAGCTGCTTTCGTTTTAACAGTCCGTATTATAAAAACCATAAACTGCTTCGCTTCCAATAACGTTTGTGATATAATAACGAGCTATTACTGATTCACTGCCGTTATTAATAATAACAAGTTATTCAAAATCACCGGTTATACGACAGTAATACAATAACGAGCAATCACTGATTCACTGCCGATAACCTGCATATATTAATAATAACGTGTTATTCAAAATCACCGGTTTTTCTTAAAACCGAAAACGCAAAAGCTGCTATTGTGCCAATAGCCGCTATTATAACCTGATACTGTTAATAACGCTCACCGCTACTAAGGAGTAATGTTATGTTCGGCTTTTGCCTTAATTATGATTTTTTTATCAGTTTATTTATGTAAACAGAGTTTTGTGAACATGTCACCCTTTATACTAGTTCTTAAAGAAAATTAAAAAAAAAACTAATACAACCTAAATACTACCTACGCTTACAGTCATTGTGTAAATGACAATGACTGCGTGCTTATGCATCCATTGACTTGTTGATTGTACAATAAGGTATAATGAACTTGTGTAACGTGTACCCACTTTAAACCCAACATGGCATAAAGTAGGTACCTAGTGTAAGCCAATACCAGCGTATAGATAGACAGTATATCTGAATTGTCTTGTCGTCGCTCGGTGTCGCTCTCCTGCACTATAGAATACATTTTCGTAGCTTGTCACAGTTCTAGGTCGCTCGCAAACATTTGCCGCACTTCAAGGGCGTCGGTGCTCCAGCACAAATCAAAGGATCTCGCGTGCACTCGGCCAATAGTGTCCACATGTACAAACAGTGATCCGTTACGCGGTTGGTGATAAACTTGCCGAACGTGTAGGCAGCAGCAATTGCCTTTTATTAATTTGCCTACGCTCGTGTTGGCCTAAGCTCGACCATGTATTGCAGGCTTTACGTTTGATATACCTAATCATAATCATTAATTCGTTGTTACATATAGGTAGCTACTTAGCCATATCTACCGTATGACGTATTCCACTGAAGACAGCAGTCAACGTCCGACGAATGAAAGATTGATGATATTGATGACTTACATACAATGAATTTATAACCACAGGAAGCGAAATGAGCTGAAGATACTATGAAAACTCATTCGACCAACATTGGCGGGGGGTGAGGTTATTATCCAACCAAATACGAACGAATTGTGTGTCTCGCTCTCTTTCGTGTTGAACGTATTTCGCTACCTATCTATTTTCCAAAGAACACTGATGACCTTTTTTATTTTATCGAGTGATATTTCTGTCAAAACTAGTCAAAACTAGGGATGCCCTAAGTTGATTATCGATATGAACGAACTAATGAATGAATGAAATGTTCAAGTTAGGGGGTACTGCGATTTAGTGAAGAAGAAGTAATTAACTAAGTAAAACATTTATTAACCATAATTTGGACAAGTTTTACAAGTGATTATACCAGTACCAGATAAGGGGGCACCAATAAGTGTAATACTTTCTAGGTTTTTACCTACTTGTATATTTTACGTGGATCCATAGAGGGTATCATTAGTAACTACTTTTGTTTTTGTTTTGAAATAAAACAAGTACTTGTTTATTTATTTTTCTTACCATTAATCTAAAAAGCGAAGATTTTAGTACTATCTAGCAGTGCCCCGCGGTTTCATCCGCGTAGTTCCCGTTCCCGTGGGAATACCGGGATAAAAAGTAGCCTATGTAGGAATAGCATCTTTGTGCAGTTTCCTTTGTTTAGTGGCATTTTCATTAAAACAATTTAT
Source organism: Gymnoscelis rufifasciata (assembly GCA_929108375.1). NCBI lineage: Eukaryota > Metazoa > Arthropoda > Insecta > Lepidoptera > Geometridae > Gymnoscelis > Gymnoscelis rufifasciata. Next base: position 14,592,896 of record OV815311.1, read on the forward strand.
CGTGAAATGCAGACTGCATATTCTATGATGCTTTGTTGGGATCCATGTTTGGTGTCTCCGAACCGCTTTTACCCACTTTATTTTCTTGCTGGATCGGTCGGGAATCTATAAAAGTTATAAATAAAACGTTTGTAATATTGACTGTACGAAATGAACAGTCAATATTACAAAAATAAAAAGTACTTAAATAATGATTATACCGAATATTTCCTTATAATATTGAATATCACAGATAGCCTAAATTATCAAGTTATACCTCTATAAAATAACAAACAAAAACTGTCCTAGATATTTATCATCCAATTTGGTTCAGTGGTTTAGGCTCTAGTGCGAACGAAGGAAAACAGGCGCACGCACAGAACAGAAAGAAATACAGAAAGTCAAGCATTTGATTTTTTCGGACTCGTTTTACCGTAGAGAATCAATCCTCAATCTCATTTTGTTACGATTACAATACTTCCATACTCAGTCCGTTCGCTCGAAAGTAAACAGTTGCCTACACTCTTGTTACCTCTATACGTGATAATTTTTACCCCCTTATCTTTGTATGCAGCATTTCATTCATATCGATATTGTTTATCGATAAGGCCCTGTCCCTATTGAAAGAAGAACGAAGTAAAAATGGCGTGAGTGAATGGCATAATCCGTCAGATTTAAGTAGGACAGGTTTACTGTAAAATATCCAATAAAATGTAAGTTTTTTCATTTTAGGCGTATTATTATTCAAATTTGTTATTATTTTATTGATTTAACATAAAATAAAGCGCAAATACATTATAAATTCGTACTTACGGGTGAAAGGAAACATCTGTTGTTCGATTGCTGTAGTTTTTAAACCATTAGCACTGCACATTTCGTCATTTTCGACGTTGTGAATTCTTCGACTCGTCGATTGCAACTGAGACACAAAAATCGTTTACCGAGGTCAAATTTCCCGGTTGTCTGCTAGAGGGGTAAGGGCGAGAATGACAGTATATCGCTTCCTGTGGTTATAAATTCCTTGCTTACATACATTAACTGTTAGCAACTTAGTAGTTAGAAAATTGTAGAAACTTTATTTACAATCTTTTTTTATTTTTTATTAGACTTACTAATTAGAATCGAGTAGATGTCATCCGAAATCGATACGTGAATATGATAGACGTTTGCTATTTGGATATACATATGTAAGTCGTAAAGGTGTAGATTTCCATCGGATTGAAATCCATGCATTCAATTCAAATTATAGAGGCTTCGTCAATCACAAAAACGTAAGCCTTGCCATTTGGAAGCGCCGTTCGGATTGACAGAGAATGGGTAACTGCGTTCATTTATCGTAGCATTCAGCGAACGGTACAAGCCTTAAAGCCAAGTGTATTTTATTGTATTATTTTTGTTGTAAACATAAAATAAAGGTTATTTCAGTGTTTTCGCAAACTGTGTTAATAGTAACACATCCATTGTAAAGATTATATAATCCAAAGTTACATACAAGGTGCACGTAAGTATGTTTGTTGCACATTCAATGTGCCTTGAATTTGGAGTATTTCAAATAGAAGCATTCAAAAGACATGTCGTCTATGGGCACTTGGGGATGGTATTTGAAACCAATTCTTTTACTCTTATTTTATTAACAAACATTTTGTTTGTGCTCATCATTACAACCAAGGACGGCTGGAGATAGGATGGAATCATCTATTGTTGCTATAAGCCTCCCTCTTAGTTTCCCATACCCACTCTAACGTCCAGCGCCCGCGGCGTAACTAGGGACTAACGTCCCAGCGCGCGTTACGCGCGCCGAGCGTGTAAAACGCCGCGTTTTTTCCGTTAAAACTATTTATCACATAAAAAGTACTAAACCTATTTCAAAACCAAAAATGTATTTATTTTCTTTATTATAATTATATAAACTTGAATAATAATATGAATCATCTTACCTACATCTTCATTTACTAAAAAATTATCAAACATAGGATGGTAGCATTTTTAGACTGATTTGGAGACCTATTTTGATAAATTTATTTAAAATACTTCCTCTGAACATTTAATTATTATTTTGGTACCGTTTTAACGGGGTTGGAGTCTAGTTTTTTCAATAACATATTTAATTTTAATACAGATATCACAAGTAAATCATAAAGAAATTAACTTGCGAAAAATAGGAAAATGGCGGAAAATTTCTCTCACTTTATTGTCAAAATAATTTTTTTTCATAATTTTTGTTGCCAGGTATGGGTTTTTCTAACTAGAATTTAGTAGAATAATTATTGACAATGACATCTGACATTGACAGTAGCAACTTGTCTTATTAGAAAATAAAAAAATCCGAAATCAAAAGAGCTAAAAACTCGTGTGGCCTTGTAGTACCATGGACGTAAGTCGGCATAAAGTTTTGTGGCACTACAGTACCACTGGACGTTCAAGTGGATACAGCACATTCGGTTAGAAACGGTTTCCATTCACTGTAAGCTTTCTGTTTTGACCAAGTCATCCGTGCTAACTTGTTGGGGGAATTTATCTATTTAGGTTTGCTATTTACTTGTTCAAAATACCATTTCTACAGCTATTAATATGTACGGATTTATTAGGTTACTGTTGAGATTTCTAATTATTTCGATTGTCAGTGGCATAGTCATAAGTTTTAAGGTAAGTAAACAAGAAAGGGTTTTTAAGGTTTTCCATTTATTTCAGTGATTACTGATTACATAATTAATATAACATACGATACCTTATAGCTATTGATTCTAAAAAAATCATTTCCAATATCACCCTTAGCTATTAATTAAATTTTGGATTAATCCATGAAAAAATTACTGTTACATATACTTAACAATACTCGGGAATCATAAAACATGGCATTGACTCTGCCTCGTCGTCGGCCATCGTAAAGAAAACTTATGTAAATGAGGACAAGATTCTTTGGTTTCATTCAAACTTAGCATAAAACTGGAATAAATTATGATTAACAATAACAAGTCACGAAGCCGCGCGGTGCTCGCCTTGGAAACAACGCAAGATAAGAACACTTTGCCATCGCAGCCATCCATTACCTTATTTAAACTAAATCGTTTATTTAAGCTGTTAAAATTATCAATTTTAATTCTAAGATTAATATTCTGAATTGCAATTTTTATCATATCGATTAATTAACAAACAACTTTTGATTTTGTTCCTTATTTAACACTAGCACTACGAATTACTTGCTAAATTACTAAATTTAGACTATTTTATCCTAAGAAGGGATAGTGATAAAGATGAAATTTTAAACGATAGAGCGGAACAAATCGAAGAAGCAGATGAAGTTAATCTTGAAGAGATTTAAAAAATTGACTCTGATTTCGTGGCGGAAGTAGAAGCTTCTACGGAGATAGAGACTGTGAGAGTGAGAGCGGTGAAGAAGATGCAATGTCAATGAATTATTGTCGGTATTCGCAAAGATATTATACTTATAAAAAGTAATCTCTCTACAACGTGTGAAGCATCTAAACAAACAAAAGCATTCACAGCCAGAATGATTTTTATATTTCGTGTATTAGATATGATAGGGAAGGTAGATTAAATTTAAGAATTTTAAGTTATTTTATTTAAGTTTTTATATTTATACTATAATTTTATCTACAGTGCGTAATTTAAACTTTTCTATTTATTCGAAAATAGGATTAGGCAATCCTTTTAATTGGAATGTTAGGTTAGCACTACGAAGGAAAATAATATTAAACATGATCAGGAAAAAATCGTCTTTACAGCAATTTTAGAAATTGTCATGTTTAATATTATATCTCCCAGGAATCTTAGATTAGATTTAGAAGAAAGTTTATTTTGGAAACTACTTTAGATGGTAGAAAAGCTGTCGAAGACCTCAATGCTCATTTATTCTAAGCTAATAAAATACTAAAGTTTACTTCATGTTAGTTTATGGTTTAAGATTTATATCAAATCAATAGGGCTAATGATGACAAAGGATAGGTTTGTGTGGATGAAAACAATGATGACATTATAAGTGACATAGTAAGAAATCGCTAAGCTATAAGAGTAGAAGCATTACAAGATAACGGCACCGCTGAAAGTACCCGAGTTATAAAAAGTATCCTAAATCAGCTTATTCATATTTTGTTTGAAACGAGATTATGTTGCCTTTACTCCTTAATTTACGAAATTTCTACGTTTACACCTTCGATATTTTATCATTCGAATAAGTTCTTTTATTGCCAATACCTTTACAGTTGTTCTTATATTCGACAAACACATGTTAAGTTGTGACGCGCGATTTTTTAACCCTATAATTTTAATTATTATAATACGAATATTCGTGAGCTCAATCAATTCGAATTTTCGTATTAATGTTTATCTCTAAAACGATGGCAAAGTAGACGTCTGTGAGACCGTTCAAAGCTGTTTAATCTTTGATTGGCTCAGAGCAGAATCTGCAGCAGCCCATACAAATAGACGAAAGAGGAAGTTGCTTTTTTGTATGAAACTGTGCAGATTCTTGTAACTAATAAGAACTTTTCCAAAGCAAACACCACGGGCGCACAAACAAAAATTCGGTTGTTATCCTATACATTCCACGCCGCTGTTGCCTCCCGCCTACCGATATTATCATTTCCGAACATTCTATTACTAGAAAATACAAAATTTAACGTATTTACAACCATTTTAAAATTTCCCCTTTAAACATAACACTCATAAGTACATCCTTGCAGTCGCCGCCGAAATGTACATCCCTTATATTAGGACTAGAATTATTTGGGAACGAAACGCTACGAAAAAAAACGTGTCTAAATCATTGTCTACTCTATGTCGTCTGGCAGTAAGGTTGGGTGTTGAGCATGGTTGTATGCTGCGCCTGCCAGCCGAGGCGTTCGAATGAGTGGTGATATTTGGATTCGGTTACATTATGATGCACTTCCCCTTCTCAGCCCAGGGGTTGTTTTTCTTGTCGGGAGCGTGTATGAGAGGATCGTTCTTCTCATTCTCCTCTACGTACTCTCGCATTCTGGAAAAAAGGAGAGTTATGATTAGTTCTCATCGTCTTACATTATGTTGACAGTAGTGCCTACATAGAAAGAATGTAAATTTGTATATGATAAACTTTTAGTTGAGTTGGGGGAGGCGTGTGCCCAGCAGTGAGACAACATGCAAACGGGCTACTGAAACAAAAACTTATAAAACTTCATTTAAAGTACAAGGCTCTTCGAAATATAATAACTCAAATATTCATCATTTTGAGCAGAATTATTTCTTAAAGATTATTCATTATATTTTAAACATATTTACAATACCTTGCAGCATCTAATCTTCTTATGCAAAATAATCAACTAAACCTAAATTAGATAAAATTTCGTTAAAATTTGTTTGTCCTTGTCACTCACATTGACATTTCCAAGATACAAGATGTATGCTAACTTAGACAGTTTTGCTATCTATTTTGCATGAGAAGGTTAGTAATCATTACTTATAAACTAACAGTTATCGTTTTCAATTTTATTGATGTCTTTAATATACCCCTTTCCAAGTTTATTCAAACAACGAAACTTATGATACTCGTACTCTTAGACTACGTCTAATATATTTTCGTCTTTCAGCATTCGCTTATCTGTCACATATGTATTGATCTTTCATCTTTTTGAATTCTCAACTCTTAGACCTTACAGTACTACTAGTTTAATAATAGTTTTATAGAGCCTATAAACTTATATCAAGCTCTATCCCTCTAAACCCTAAAATTTCGCCAACTGCTTCAAATGTCCCCAACTCATTTCATTCATATTCGCTACCTAGTTATAGTACAATAACCTTACACAGAAAAGCTTTCAACGTTTCTTACAATTCACAGACATAACATATAACAGAACGGAAAATGGACCTCTCTGATATATTGTTCGTGGGTGTATTATTACTATAGATTAGATAAACTAGAAACACCATTACTTTGATGAAAAATGGGAAAAATATCTTGTTAAAGGAAATAATTATCAAAAAATCTACAGGTTGGTTTTTCATCCTTACATGATTAAAGATTATAACTAATTAAATGAGACTTCAATTATTTTATTTAGAAGGAAACCATAGATTCATAATAGATTGGAGAAAACCTTGTCCTTCATTTGATTTTATGTGATAATGTCAATATTACTTATATATAAACGTGAAGTTTGTATGGATGAGTGTATACTATTATTAGAACTCTTTCACGTTCATAATTCAGCTAAATTGATGCCTTTTAAGCTTTTAATATCAACGAATACATATACTACCTCTTCTAAACGCGATACAGCGAATCACTTCATCAATCCCACCTAGAAGAAAACTCGGACATAAAATACCGAACAAGAGTGTTCAATTTCTTTGTAGCTTTTACTTAAATTTTTGCCGATTTCTTGCTAAAAATGACCTTTTATAAATGTTTAGTTCTTTCGTTTGGATGCTAACCGTAAGTAATCTAAGTATTTCTGCTGTGGTATGCGCGTTATAATAGATTTTCCTGCTGGAGTATGGATCAAATTTGCGTTTAATCGGTTCGGTTTTTTTCGTAAAAGACGGACAAGCAAACAGACACTCAGACATACACTTGGTTACACGAGCAAGTGCTTGTCAAATGTATGGGAAGGCAACAGGATTGTGATCTACAACGGATTTTTTTATTCTATCATTCTGTACAGAATGTCGCTGTTGAATGCGACAACATTTAACCACTCTTTTACATAATACATAATTACACAACATAATTTAGAATTTAAATTTAACATTGTAATATTTCTGAGCCAAAAACTAAATTAATTGAACCTTTCATTATTATTTTACATTCTTGAACTCACAATAACTAATCAAATCTGATCTGCAACGGTTGTAGGTTACACTAATAGTAAGAACATTGTGAATTGCGTGCCGCCCAACGCATCCGCCCTAATAGTTGGTGGGCGTCCAACTTTGCGTTTTATCGCAGGCTAGTCATAATTTACTTTCCCATAAACCTACAGTTTTTCTAGTTAATTAGTAAAACAGCAGTAAAGCCCTAAAATTTAGATTTTTTATTCAGTACAAGTTGTTCATTCTAACGATTCAAGTCATAAAAGTTAACGGTTCCGTTGTAACGATCGTTAAAATATAATGGACCCGTTACGACTAACTCTTATTTAAAGGTGCCTAAAAATGATAATTGAAATTTATTCGTTTCGTTACTCGTTAAAATTGCTTTTGCAATGTTTTCGGGGAAAAATTTATAACGGTGACTGTACGGACTCGATGTAAGAATGACTTGGTATATATTGACCTTTATTTTATTATATATATATTGTTATCCTGCTTCGCGGCGGATTACAACCGAAATATTTGAGGGAGATATTTGTCCAATTTTTCAAGTTTTCGCAGTGTTTACCATTTTCGAGCTTCCTTAAAATGGCCTATATCCAGGTATCATACAAAAATGTTTCAACAACTTTAAATAAAAAGCAATACATAATAAGAATCGACCCAGTGAGAAACAACCACAGTCAAAAAAAACTTTCTGAAGCATAAGGAAAAAATTTGGATAAAATTTTCAATGATTTATTCTATTAAAGTCCCCCACCTGTCTGTCAGTATGTTTGCAATAAACTTAAAAACTGATGATCGGATCCTTAAATTGATTTTAGCAATACGTAGAGTGATTTATGAAAAAGGTTTTTGCTTCCAAGCAAAGACAGGTCAGGTAGTAAATTATATTTCTTAATGTTTTATAATTGTTCCAAATAAGAGAATAATATTCACAGTGGCGTGTCGCAAAATCAGCCTCAAGCGATTCCTTATTAGACCCCTGTTCAAATAACCCCGGGGACACAATTAATCATGGATTTAATAAACAATATCCGAAGGCTGAAATCTCTGCGTAAACATTATAGATTTCCATTAAGTACCGTGAATTTTTAATCGGTTCCGATCTCTAGATTGGCTGATGCTATCATTGGCGTTCGATATTTATAACTTCGAATTTCACGATACGATAAATTATGTTTATTTTTTACCTATGCTAGAAAGTACGACGCATTATTTTGCCAATAGATTTATGTCGCCGAAGCTTTTTTTTCTATTCGCATAATTTCCTATTACAGAATTACTAGGATTACATTCAAAAGGTAAAGATCTTGCGCCAATGGAGTCTGCGGGTGTTTGGTAAGGTAAATTATTTGTATCAAAAAATCTATATTTGATAGGGTATCTGTATGGACCTTTCTTGAGAATATGCATCGTAAATATGTAATGATGATAATGAATTGTTGTTATTAAAAGATCAACAACAAAAACCGGATAAGAAAAATGTTTTTAATGCGAGCAAAATGTCAATGATTTATAAAATGCTTTGTAATATACTTCAATATTCCACCGGAGAATGCTCAGGGATTCGAATGCTTAGGGAATAGGCCGTACGCATTACATTGACACCAACAAAATAGACTGTTAAAATTTTAACTGTCATTTTAACACATGGAATTCAAAAGCGCTGGAGCTTTCCTCTCAACTGGACTGGACATAGGGGTCCATTATTGATTGTAAAAATTTAAACTCATCTAATTATATAGCTGGCAAAGCCTTGCAACATTTTAGCATATTCAACATGTAGAAAATGACGTGAGTAAAGTGTTTGAAAGCATTTACTATGTCGTTTCGAGACTAGCCGCAAAATTACGTTTCTTTTCAAAATGGCGGACGATGTATGCCAGGCTCTATACAAAAATCATAAATCATATATTGTTTGCGAATCTGGTGAAACATAGTCAGGTATTTCAACTTATTAGAGCTAACCAGATTCTGCTACTTTGAGCACACAAACATTACATCTAATGTCACCTTACTACATACAAAATAAAACAATAAAATAAAAGAAAATCGAACATCGTTAACACACCTACTCGACCGCCATTTTGAAAAAAATGAGATTCGGTGGCCAGTGATGAAACTCATGTCAATAGATAGAGTAAATGATTGATTACAAACAAAAAGTGTTCTATGATCAAATCTTCTAAATGATACGGTTTCGGAGATATTTGTAATCATTTACTCTGTCGGTTGCCATGAGTTTTAACACTGGCCGCCGAATCTCATCTTTTTTTCAAAATGGCGGACTAGTAGTTATGCCAGGCTCCATACAAAAATGTTCGAACCTTTCTGCTAGCAATGTCAAATAATAATAAAAAACATAATTTTAGTTCTAAAACAGCATAATCACATAAAAAGTCATTAATAGTATAGTATGTTATGCTATCAAAAAATGTCGGCACCCCGACCAATCTGCCATATCGTATCGGTCACTGAAAGCCCAATTTTGAACAACCGTACCGGACGGATTAATTAGCCTCCAGTTCCGAACAATAAATCTTTCACATCGATATTGAAGTTGATTACAGAATCGATATGTGAGTTAAATTGAACCTTATTGTGGCAGAATTGGGATTATGCAAATTGTGTTAAGCCTTCAAAGGAAATTGGATTTCGATTGTTTGTGTGATCTGCTAATAACTTAAACCTTTAGGTATTTTATATGGAAATTTAAGGTTTATCTTTGAGGTGTCGTGCTGAAGAAACATTATGATCAGTACAGCCACAATATATTTAAAAGTAAAATAAATTTGTTTACTTTTTAAACAAGCATAGAGTACGTCACACCAATTTGCAGCTGACATTTATACCTTGACAATGACACTGACATGCTGGGAATAACGAGTCCATATGCAAACTTGTCTCACCTTGGGTCATGTGATGTTTTTCACTATACGAGTCTACGTGTTGAAGTAAATAAGTTTCAAAGGCTTTGAGCGTTTTTGAATTTTGATCATCAACGCCATGAATGCATGCCTTTATAGGATTACAATGTTGTCCGTATCTTAAGACCTCGGAAGAGTGTCGGATACAGATTTGATGTTAAAATGAATACCATAATTCATTTTAGGATTGTTTTCTTAGTAATTTCTCAAAGTTATCGATACTCAGTGGTAGATAGACCTCGAAAAAATGTAGCATAACGTTGTACCTCTCGTAAAAGATCCCAGGACTATTCTACTTCCATAGCTGAAATTGCATTTAGATTCAATGGAATAGATGGCGCTCCTGCTTATGATTTTTAATAAGTGATAAATCGCATTATTTAGGTTTCCTCCTCCTAGCTTCGTGGTCCTCAATGCTCGTGGTCGTGACCACCCTTAAGAATCACTTTCTCTCGTACGATCTTTTTCCGTGGACTGCGTCCACGTGGACGCAGTCCCGTTCGTTCGTGGCGTATTTAGGTTTAAACTATTTAAAATTTAATTAATATAAAACGTTATACCGATACTGATTAATTACTAAACTGTAGGTACACAGAGCAGAAGATTTAGTATGACTTATCAAATGTATTTCATACATTCGAGTTCCAAACTTTTCTTGGCTACTTAAAGCGGGAACCACACACCTCTAAAATCTATAGCGTTAACCTATAAATCGTTCCAGAAATAGCTTTTATTCAAATCTAGTAACTATAACAATGTGTTATGGGCTATTTTAGTTCGAGTGCGGCAGCTTTATCGCTTTTCATATTGAAAATCAATTTTATGTGTTTTTATCAGAGAAGTTCACAGGATTTTGGCAAGGTTTTACTATTGCAACGCATTGCGGTAACCATCTATAAGAAATGAATGTAAGAAAAATATATTGTACTTCTTAAACCCAACTTTGAAAGAACCATTTTCTATCCTAGAGGAAATAGAATAAATAATTTAGGTCAATTCACACAGCATCTTTTAAATGTAAACGAAGCAGTAGGTACTTGTGTGGTCAGTGATTGATAAATTATTAATAGGGTAGTTAAATATCATTTAAATTTGTAACAAATTGTTACTGGATATGCAATTCATGAAGTAACTAACACAGTATTTCAACATATAGACAATTTTTTAATGATTTCTTAAGATAAACATAGTTTTATTTAAGATCACGTGACTAAAAGCACTATTTTTCAAAATATCGTTGGTATGCCGAATTGTGACGAAGCTAAGTAGTACAAATCAGTAATGTATTTTACACAGTCTACTACAGATTACCGATATGTGACGTCACACTCGCGCCATTTTTGAGGCAACCGTGTTTTGCGCACTTTTGGCAATTCTAAATTTATTATTGAATTTCAAATAAAATGCGTTTTTTACCGAAATATCAATGTGGTATGTTTATAATTTAATTAGGAACCGATTAAAATGGTTATCCAAATTACATCAACTAGCGTACTTTGTCGATTTGATACAACAAACAAATATATAAATATACTCCGTTTTAATCCATATATAGTTGGTAAAATAATGATAAAAATGTTAATTTTTTTTCTGACTTCTCGATCTAATGAGCTTATCGGTTTGCCTATCTTGATGACCCGCATTCTTTAACGTTTATTTTTCCTGATCATAAATTATTAGTGATTCAATCTAGTAAAAACCATTGAACATAACTCTGTATTTCTTTAAGTAAGCTTAGTCAAAACCCCTATAGTGAAGCACCTAGTTTGGGATCAAATTTTCATATAATATTTGGACGGTCTTCAAAACAGTCCCAAATCCTTATAGCCTTGCCTTTAGACTCGGGTCCTTGGGCTACAATAATACAATTATCGAAGATATGTTTTCGTAGGGTGGAAAAGCTGTATGACACATCGAACAACAGTATGTAGTTTTAGCAGAAGTAAAGCATTTTTTTTACTGATTTTCAACGAAAAATTTCTTATTATCAATTCGTCGCACATGTTTTTCGCACAAATTTTGCGTTATTAAATTTATGATAAATAATAATAATAGTTATAAAATGTTTTTTACATATTAAAATTATTACAAATAAATGTTGCATGATACATAAATGTGACATAAAACAATCATCTATTTATGTCATTTAATGATATTGTGAGACGTAATAGACGAAATACTGACAGGCTCATTATGCCTAGTCGCATGACAGCGCTAATGCGCAAGACTATAATATGTTTGGCACCAAAAATGTATAATAAGATACCCATTTATTTAAAAATTTTAACTATTATTTATTTAAATCGAAATTTAAATAATACTTAGTGCAAAAATGTTACTATGAAATACATGCCTTTTTAATATAAATTTAATTTTCTATTTTGAATATAGAATTTAGAAGGAATATTATTTTTAATGTATTATTATAATTAAAATGAATAATGTTATTATTTTTATAATGTATTATTTATAAATTTCTGACGTATAATGGATTTTTGCATGCTAACAAGCAGAACATAATTGAGACTCATCTAATATTAAGATCTTTGTAAACCACCTCTACATTATGTTGAAGCAAATAAATGATGATTAAATATGATAAAACCTGAATGAAACTTAACCTAGTAATAATTATGTAGTTGTTAATGAGGACGGAACCGAAGTTAGGCTGAATGGATGATGATTATGATGAGACTAAAACTAATTAAAAATTAGGTTATTAATCAACGCGTCGCCATGGTAACAGTGAAATGCGTAGATATATAAATTGTTTTAAAGAATCCTCCCTATCTTATACGTTCGTCACTATTCGTAGCTTAAAATAATCATGAGGATTTCATGATACTACTAAAATCTTCATCCACATAATAAAGTGTGTGTGTGTACATACACACACACACTTTATTATGTGTGAGTGTGTGTGTGTGTGTAGTTATACATGTTGAAAATGACATGGATTTTATAACTTTATAAAAATGATCTTAGTTTGCACAGCTGTATTGTTTATGGAACAAAATGCGCGAGTAAAACCTTGTACAGCCGCCTACACTGTTAGCCTTAAATTAAAATGTCAAGCAATAACGTCATAATCCCTACTTAAATATAAATGTGAATGTAAGTTTATTTGTTACGCTTTCAAGCGAAAACTACTGAACCGATTTAAATAAACACTATACATTTGATACACAATCTCTAGAGCCTGAGAAAGAACATAGGCTACTTTAAACCGCGGGAAAGTGTATTTCCGCTGGAAAAGTAATTATAACGCGTTAACTCCGCGGGCACTAGGTACTACTTTTATATGAAACTAGCGGTCTGTCCTGGCTACAAACGAGTAATTCAAATTTGTTACCTACCCCGGCAACTATTAATTTTTTTTCATTTTCACCGTAAAAACCATCCAACTTTCTACGAACACTAAACATAGAATTGCCCAAATTTATTCCGGGGCGTTGTAGAGTGATGCTCTTACCAACACATTTTGCGATTCTATTTTATATTTTTGATTGATTTGGAAACAAAACACTTTTAACTGAACTAACTAAAGAACTAACGAAGTATATGTCCACCCTCCGGGCTGGGCCAGTGCGTGAAGCGATTTTTTCGTGTTTCGTAATGTGGCCCAGAGAAGCCATATACCTTCTAGGTCTTCATGCTCCATCTTAGGCCACATCGTCACTTTACATCAGGTGAGATTGTGGTCAAATTAAGGCTTATTCAGCATTAAAAAAAATGAGCGTGGCCTGTGACCAGCACTGGATGTCTAATGGCTGTAATAATGATGTTGTGAAATTGTGATGACAATCATTTTGATGAACTTTGTATTGAACGTAATTTCATGTTTCTAATATAAAACAAGTCCCCTTTTAAATAGATATTTATAAATAGATAATAAATATTTCCGTACAAACCACACAACAACATCCAGCCCCGTGGTAAGCTCTAAACTTGTGAACCAGATATCTGATATACTCATACATAGATATTTTTATTATACGTACATATATTAACCTTACCTTTTTCTTTTATGTATTATTATTATTTTGTTTTTATTAGTTTTTGGTTTGTGACATTCTTTATTTATGATTGTTTTTTATTTTTGTTATAGTTTTAATTTGACAATTTTATAATGATTTTAAATTTATGTTACAAACTTTTGACATTCTTCCTTATTGCATTGGGTTTTTTCCTGTAAAAATAGGGTAAGATAAGATAAATAAATAAATTAAACACCCAGACCAAGGAGAAAGTGCTTGCAGAACACACAAACACTTTCACACTCGGCGGGAATCGAACTACCCGCTACCTCTTGCGCTGCAAGCAGACCCTCGCCCACCGCGCCACTGAGGCAGTAATTTTTTACAATGTTATACAAGGTGCCAAGCCTTCTGTATTCCCACATATCGTGAGGGTTGGGGTGTAGCCCCTGTCAGTGCCGAGTCCCGTTGTTTTTAGGTCACTGTTCCTAAGTGCTTCGTATGGTGTTTAGTATAATGCTGGGTCGACTTTCATTCATTCTCTTCATTTCTCCTTGGTCTGGGAGTTTAATATGTATAATAAAAATTATCTATTTATTTACGTATGGCAAAGTGGGAGCAAACTCGACTTTCAACAATTAAACCAACCCGCACTAATTAAGGCCTAATCTCTTTCGCCAAGAGAGAAATCCCTGTGTCCCAGCAGTGGGAACGTTATTAGGGTGATGATGATCATATAATATTATGTGTATCAGATGTCTAGTACCCGTAACACAAGTTAGAGTTCGCCACGGGGCAAAATGTTGTTTTGTGGATTGTCCGGATCTATTTATTCTCCTAAATTATGAGTCATTGGAATATAATTTATTTTGGCTTGGTTGGATCGTGGTTGAATAATGTCTTCAGGATTCTAGGAATTTGATAGAGTTCGATTATGTTGTATGCTCATAAGATGTATAATATACTTACACTCTATTTCTCCAACGATAGAATAAAAAAGAAAAAAATATATTGAAAAAAAACCAATCGATTCGAACCCGTGTCTATGTCATAACCATAAATTATTTTAGTTAACCTGCTTTATTTAATTAGCTTATTTTAACTTTTGAATCCAAAAATATGTATATTGATAACCTACATTGACATCTATGCAAAAACCGAGTGAAAATATTGTTAAATAAATATTTTTGTTCTTATGTTGAAGAAAATAGCCATTTATATATTTTTACTCAGTTTTGACAAGCAATACCTACGTGTTCAATTTGACCTCACTGGTATTACTCGCTAATCATCTATTGACCTTGTTAACACCCAACGAATGAATCATGAAGACGCCTAATTATTTATTATTTAAGCCTTAGTATTTTAGATTGTACAATGGGCGGCCTTATCGCTGATAGCGAATTCTCTAGGCAAAAAATATTAGAAACAATACATTTAATTAGAAAGAGATCTCGTTACGAATTCAACTCTAATTTCTAATTAAATGTATTGAATACAAAATTTTAATAATTCATTTCAAATTAAATTTGGAATGTTTTTATGAAAAAGAGAATGTTTGACTCGACACGCCACGTTTTCTATACTAATTATACTAAAAGTCAACGTCGAAGCAACGCAAACGGTAAGTAGGCGAATCTTTTTTTTAAATTAAAACCGGCGATTAATCATGCTCTACGTAAATTCTTCACCAGTAATTCAATGAATCTAATCTCTCTAAACGGGAGAGCTGGAACTATTATCAGCCATTAGATTATGAAATAAAACTCGCGATCTACACACATGGCCGTACATCTTTCAGCGTTTTTATGACCAACGATCCACTGCGCTACACGTAGAATATACGTATATAAGTGTGTGCCTAAAGAGAAAACAGCACATGTGGCTGTCAGTTAAGTACAACAAAATTCACATTATAATCATTCTTGAACAGCCTGAGCATTCATCGGCAAAACGCTCGCGAGTTATGACGGCAAATTCGACCGTAATAATTATTGCGTAAAGAAAAATACAAATATAAAATTTATTTGCCTCTTTTCATTTCAACTAAATTGTTTTGCTACTTCCATTAACCATTTAAAGAGAGGAAACGAAATTAATCTCTTTTCGTAGGAAATAATTGTCTTGACAATTTTCAGGGTAATCCCTTTGAGACTGTTGAGATCTCTTATCTTTGGGTAAAAATTGTAGGGGAAAAGGTATATTTTATTGAGAAATTCTATGACTGGTACTCAAAAATCAAAATTTATTACTTATGGAATTTTAATAATAATAATTTAAAAAGGTTCCGTTAGTAACAAGGATCTTTAATCCATGTGGTTTTTCACATATTTTAATCTATTTTTATAACACAATTTATTACGCAGTCAATATTTATTCGATATTCGTATTTAGTGTATCTTGAGGCGCAATGGGTAGTCATCTCTAAAATTGATCTATTTTAACATCTGAAACAATATTGCATGGAATTCGTTATAAGTCATATTATAACTGGCTGAATACAGAAAAAAGAAATCATACCAAAGAGGCAATAGCGTATTCAACCTCTTTGGTTTCATATCTTTATATATAAAAATGAATCGCAAAATGTGTTGGTAAGCGTATAACTCAACAACGCCTGGACCAATTTAGCCAAATCTTTTTTTTAAATGTTCGTTGAAGTTCAAGGATGGTTTTTACGGCGAGAAAAATTAGAATTATTGCTGGAAAACCCCTAAAAATAGCCCTTTTCTTTTTCCCATACAAATGATTTGTAACTAAAACGTAGTCAATTTGAGCTTTATTGCTACGGTATAAAGTTCATATTAAATTACAAGCACTCACTGTTGTCTAAGCAATGTACGTGTGTTCCTAACGTCAAAGATCATATCTATCAAAAGTATATAAAATTTTCATGTCACAATAGGTACTCCTCCGAAACTGCTTTACCGATTTTTACCAAATTTTATATGCGTATACAGTAGGTCTGGAGAATCAGCTACTATCAATTTTTCATTTTGCAAAACAACGTTTGCTGGGGTCAGCTAGTATTTCATAAATGCATGTTAAAGATGCTTCAAGCTGATTAGATGCCAAGAGTAATTTAGACCTCTATGGTTTGATATTTTTTGACAAAGAGGTTTAATATGTTTTCAGTTCAGTTCAAGACAAATGTTTATTGAGTTACACATTCGAGAAAGTAGTAAATACAATAGTCATTGTGTTCGAGCGAATATTCTGTGAATTTCCGGGCGAGTCTTACATCACGTTAATAGGTTTTACACGACTTTGACGTGCTATTGTCTTATGAGTAACCTTAGTGGTAGTATTCTGTTTTTTTTTTATTAAGAGTACGTTTGTGCATCATTACGATATCATATGTACCTTTAGAATATGGTTACAATAATTATGATTTTTTTTTAGTTACAAATAAACTTATGATTTGGTTTTGAGTTTTTAAAGCAAAATCTAGTTAAGTTTAAACAAAAATCAACTGAATTCTAGTCTGAAAAATGTTAATAATTAAATCTAGAGGGACTAAACCGCTTCTTTTGAGATTTTGAATGTAACCAATACGGAAGTAATAGATTTTATTTCAAAAAGTGTCACCAAAATCGAAGATAAAAAATGCGTGACTAACTTAAAACCTCTTTTTAAGACAGTTAGTAACAGAGGTTACAATTTTTTGTCTATTTGAAAAGAGAAGAAAAACGTAAGGCACATTGTGCTACAATAACTATATATATTGGAATTGAATTATATTGGATTCAAAAAGTATATTACTTGTACCTAAAACAGGGTAATTCGAAGAAAGTGAATAGGTACAAAGAAAAGATAATTATTGTTTTAGGTATAAACTCCATTCTGTAGTATAGAATAAAAACATAGACTTAGACTAATATTGATTATATAAGTTTAAAACAACAACTTAACCGATTCATATAAAATTCCTCCAACGTACAGAAGCGTTGATGCAAAAGTATACGCGCAAAATACTTGCTGAATTCAGAACATTCTCCTAGTAGTCGGTTTAAAAACTTACAAATCGAGGCATATTTTTCATAATTAAGTTATAATGAGTTCTCTTTGAAATACGCTATTTGACAATACCATATTAAATGGTTGTTGAAAGATGCTTGCAATAGTTGCGAAATATTGCATGACTAAAATACCCTACATATAAATAACATATCTAGAAAACTAAAATAAAAAAGACGCTATCCTCATTAAGAAAACAGACTAGGTAAATGTGTTGTTTTAAATTTAAATATTAAAAGCAAGCCGTTTCATGGTAACACGTGAAATATTATCAATGTTTTGACTAATGCATGTATCTATCTATCTGCCTAATGAATTGTTTTCCGTCACTGTACTGTTAGCGAATAGATTATTGATTTCAAATGGCAGAATTGATAGAAATAACCACAATAGTTGCTATTTCATTTGATTTCAACTCAAAGTTTTAGACCTTAAAGACCATAATTACCTATAAGGAAATAAATTTGTAAACATAATTATGAACTAAATAATAGGTATGAAATGAACAGGAAAATTAACAAAATCAAAACCGCACGCCGATCGATACGAACTGAATAAACACTGAACGGTGTTGCAACTCACAAAAATCGACTAAAAATAACGAAAATAAATACATAATACGTCACGCAACAAACGGAGCGCACAGAAAAATTAGAAAAAAGTAAAATCCATAAATCGACATACGCCTACCCGTCCGCTGCACGCTACACTAAGCCCAAAGTTCTTCCACAAAAGCACCATATTCCCTTACACTCACGAACCACTCCCTAGCACTTCACATGACGTCACTTGGAACGTTTTTTAAAATAATTTTCAAATAAAGAAGGTTACTCACGCTGCGATACTCTTTGAAAGCGGCCAGCGTTCCATCAAAGCTTGGTATTTCATATTTTCGATCTGCTTTTTCAAAGCTTCTTTGTCCATGGCTGCAAGAATACTGGGGTCCATGGCGCAGAATCTGTGGCAGGAGACACGCACACATTTACACAGTGTTTGTACGTGTACAGAATGCGCTTGTGTGGAGGTAGGGACAGTCGCGTAGAACAGTTGGAGTGCCATTATTAGTTTGCGGTTGAGGTTAGTGTACGATGAAGTTTTGCGGTTTGCTGCTGAGTTTGAGCTGATAAATTGCCTGGTTAGCATATTTGCTATGCATTGGTTGGATAGAGATTCTAATAAAAAAATTAGGTATTATGCAGAGTGCCTAGGTACATTATTTTAATACGAATTATATGGATAATTTCATTACTAAGTTAATAAAAATATTAAATTATTATTTCTCTAAAAATATATTATTTAAAAAGCCATTTCTCATAAATAGATCGATATTCCAAAACTGAAAAAGAGATTACAAAGTAACAAATAAAAATATTTGAATTTAAGCTGGTATTTCATAAAATAATGTCATTTTTGTATTTTATAAGTACAGTATAATCTCACTAATCCGGCACTATTAAAAACCGGAGTGTGCCGGATTATTGGAATGTTCGGATTACTGGGTTATACTGAAAAAGTCATAGGTAATAAATAAAATAAAGCATTTCATAGAGAGAATAAATGTATGTAATGTATTATGGAACAATTGAATTACCATGTAGGTAAACCTTTTCTCGCATATTGCGAAGAATTTTATTATTTAAATCTAGTGTTTTGTGTTTGCGTTTATTTGACATTTTTAACTGTAAACTAGTCTCACTTGAAAGAAACAATAGCGCGTAGGCGGAGGGTGCCGGATTATTGGACGTGCCGATCTATTGAAGTGCCGGATTAGTGAGATTATACTGTAATAATCAAATAAAAAAAATTATACATATTATTATTTGTTCATAATTATCATAAACACATTGTTTAAAAAAATATTCAGTTATTTAACTATGAAAAGTTATTTTATTCTATAAATTTTAATATTTCCTTCATTCATAATATCACTTACAAATTTAAATTTAATAATAATAAACATATTTATCTAAATCGTAACTAAAATGACAATACACTTCTATCCCCACTTGTACTACGCTACCCGCCTCACGCACACCACCAAACCTTTAAATGTGTACGCTAACATTAAATGTGAACTGCGCGCGCAGCTTACAGTTTCTATGACAACCCCTTTACGTACACTGAAGCAAAGTTAGTTAACCTCTCCCATGGGATTTTGAAGCCTACTACGGTATACCAAAGACCCTTTTTTCAATTCAGTCGTGGATGTAAAATTAATGAATTAAGGCGTAATGCCCGGTAGTTGTTCTTTTGTTTTCCGCGGTGGAAACAGAGGGCGCTAGCTGCAACTCAAACGTCAAAGGTATTGACGGAAACCATAGATGATAAAATAAAACCATAGACTTTTCCAACGCAGGTTACATTCCGATAATCTTATGACGCGTCATTTGACATTATTTCTGTTTAAGTATTTTTTTTGTAGAAGACTACTTTTACCAATTTATTTGAAACACCTATGTATTACAGGTACTTTAGCAGCCATGATGTAAACGACTGTTGTCTAATAATGTCTTTTATTGTCGAGTTTAAAGTGATTCACGAATAGCTTTAATATGTCAATTCTAATTCAATTATGTACGCTAATCATCATGAGGCAACAAGGACTGTTATAATGGTTTATATGAAAAACGTTTGTTTGTATGTCTTTGAAATAATCTATATTATGCTAATTTTTATTATCATGAAATTATAATCAAAAATCTAAAATAAATCCAGTAGTTTTTCGTTGAAATAAGAAATACAGCGACAACTCATTTCCATGAGTAATATGATTATTCAAGCTGGCGAATTGGAACCGTCTCCAGTAGTAATAAGGTGCAAATTGGAGTAACGCGGGGTGGACAGATTGAGTTAGCCCGCCATCTGCTGCCTATTTGTTGGAACTAGCTGGATCTTCCGGGACGGTGTCTTCTAATTTCAAATTTGAATTAAGTATCGCCGTGTTATTAAAGATTAGAAAAGTGGTTTTGGTACCTACTCGAGGGGTGAAGTACCAAACTTTTTAAATTTGGATTAAAAACTTTTTAAGAAAACTGTTTTGTAGGTGTAGTGATATGATTTGTTTTTCGAAAAAGTATTAACATTATGTGTGTCATAGTTGGTTAAATTATTAAAATGAAATTAAATTATTTATTATTATTGTTACTGATATTTATTGTTATTGTTACTGAGCCCAGTTGTCAAATATGTACTTACGTTACTTTCCTCTTCCTTAATTCTCAAAACTGTGAGGTAGATACCCTCCTTGTATTATATATATTCAGCAAATTTAGCCTGAAACAAAAAAAAAACTTCTCTATAGATTCATTATGACACCGTCCAGTCCGTCTAACCACCAACCTGCACTTGGCCAGGTGGTGAGTTAAGGCCTAAACTCTCTCGTGAAAGAGTATCTGTGTCCCAGCAGTGGGGACGTAATTGGGGGTGCTTATGTTTTATGCTTAGACTAGTCATAACCATTTCTGGTATCCTGGTGAGAATCGAACCCGTAAGCCTTACCTTACCACCGAGCAACTTACATAATTTCATAGCAGTTATTGTAAGTAAATCTTTTGTATAAAATTTCCATGTCACAATGTTAGTAACCGTACTCCTCCGAAACGGCTTAACCGATTGTTATGAAATTGTATATGCATATTCTGTAGGTCTGAGAATCGGCCACTATCTATTTTTCATATTGCAAAACAACGTTTGCTGGGGTCAGCTAGTTATTATCTAAACTTATATGGTACATACAGTCAACAGCAAAAGTAAGTGCTCAAAATTAACTTTTCAAAACAGCTTCTAGTGTGATGTGCCAGATGTAACAAGGTACCAAATTGACAATTGCAAATAAAGTTTTAATATGTCAATTGAAAATACTCTTAATAACACCGAGGATCGAACTAAACGTTCACAACTGACTATCGGCTTGTAATATATTTTTATTTATCATTTAATTTTAATTAATCATTGATTTTTATATTGACATTGATGATAAGTTTGAATGACATAAGAATATTATAAAATTTTTTTTTAGTTCATTTTAATGTAATTCTCAAACACAATTTGCAGTGCCCCGGAGTGCATGTGATGGTCATATCGACATAAGATTATGTAACAATGTATATACCTATCCTATATCTGTATAAATGTACATGACAAATAAATAAATAAATGTGATCACTTAACTATGACGTTTATTCATTTCTAACAAACTATAATAGTCACTATCTTTTGACATAATTTACTGCATATATTATTTTGGTACCCTATTTCATCAGTCTCTTTTGGTGTTGACTGTACCTACGTAATAAATAAACAGAATACGTAAGTACATAAGTAGGTAAGGCTTTGTAAAAACAATAGACAACCAAACAATAACCACTCACACACACACACTCACGACAAAAGATTACACGGGCACAAATAGCTGTGCAGACAATGCAACTACATAAAAATAATACTAAATAATACGTACATACATATATTGTTTTATTTTGAATGGCAATAGCAAGCCTTGACTATGCCTGGGCGGAGTTCGTACACGGTAAACTTTTAATAGTTTATTTATTTTATTCGGATAACAACAGTTACAGTATTACTAACTAACTAAATCACAATACAAATATAACTAACGCGGCGGGGGCGGACATTTACATGTTTTTTTTTGTTTGGTAGAGTTTGTCTACAATCTCACCTGATGGTAAATGTCGATGTGGACGAGGATGGATCACAAAGATCTAGAAGGTACCTTCACTCTTGACTTGAAGATACTCAGATTGTAGGTAGCAGGAAACAAAGCAGAAGGTAGCGAATGTTTCCTTAAAGCGTGACTATATAAAAACACAAAATTGTAATAACTGATAAAGCTGTGTTGTTCTATTCGCTTCTCAACTCAGTATAAAACATTAAAGCGAACTGTCAAGACAATGTTATTTCCTTGATATTTTTTGTTTATGCAATTTAGTTTTATTAATTTTAAGTTGACCTGTCCATGTAGGCTATGTGCTTCTAAGGAAATAAACGTTTTGACTTTGACACAAATGACCTACTTGTAGCTAAATTTGAAAATATCCAGAGAGTAATATAAGTTGAAACCACACGATAAGCTCCACTCTATTTATTCCTAAGTTTAAGATGAAGCAACTAATATAATAAAAACCGTGTTGGCTAAGTGGGAGCACACACGACTTTCATTCCCATGGTCGCGGGTTCAAACCCCGCCGCGCACCTCTGGATTTTTCTTTTGTATGTGCGCTTTAAAACTCTTGCTTAAACGGTGAAGGAAAACATCGTGAAGAAACCGGCGTGTTCTGAGAACTTGTGTTTGATGGATATGAGACACTCACCAACCCGTACTTCGCCAGCGTGGTGAATAAAGGCCTAATGTATCTTGTTAAGGAGAAGTCTCTGTTTCCCAGCAGTGAGTACTGTTTGAGTATATAGCAATTATACAGACAGATGATAAGGCAGACTTAAATTAATTATATTTGTTGACAAATCAGATCTTCAAGTATTAACCATTTTGATGCTTTTGTGAGAAATATTAGTATTTGTAGAATCCCTTGTTTCATCATCATCACCCTATCAACGTTCCCACTGCTGGGACACAGGGACTTCTCTCTTGACGAGAGAGATTAGGCCTTAATTCACCACGCTGGCCAAGTGCGGGATGGTGAATGTCACATGTCCTTCAAACTCTTTAAAGTTCTCAGAACATGCCGGTTTCCTCTCGATGTTTGCCTTCACCGTTAAAGCACGTGTTTAAAGCGCACATAAATTTCTCAAGAAGAAAAATACAGAGGTGCGTGGCGGGGTTTGAACCCACGACCTTCGGAATGAAAGTCGAGTGTCCTCCCACTTTAGCCAACACGGCTTTTCCCCTCCCTCCCTTGTTTGTTTTCCATAATCATTCAAACTGAACTTCTTTACGATACGAGTGATTTCTGTACATATTCCAATGTCGACCTCGTCTCTACCTTTGGGTTGGTCAAAATAAAGTGAGCTCGGTAAAACTTTAGAATCCAGCCGCACGATTTTGGGGGGGGGGAGGTGGAGGGGGGGAGGGGGAGGAGGGGGAGGTACCCCCTGTACCACTCCCCCCCCGCGGAAATATGTAGTTTAGGAGATATAGCAATTTGAAATTCAATAAAATCTAACCTCAAAAATAGGGTTTTAAATAATTTCTTAGCTTCTCAGTTACAAATATTAAATAAAAAACAATATTTAAGTAATCCTTATTGGTTTACGGTGCACTCTACACTCTTTTGTTGATAAAATTAACCCATGCTCTTCAGCAAATGCGATTCGAGTTGGCGAGTGTCAAGTTGTCGTATCAGACGAGCCAAATTAAACATCGCCACAATTTCCGAAGTAAATGGCGCTTTACAAGCACTCCATCATCTTCAGGCTCTAATAAAAAAAATAGTATTAATAAACTGCTCCGGCGCTGCGGGAAGTGCAGCCCCTTCGCCCTTGCGTAACAAAGCGCAGTCACCCATGCTCACCTCCGCAGCTTCGGCTTATTGGTCGCCTTCGGCGACCAGCCTCAGCCGCTCCGGCTCGAACGGGTGCCTGCGCTTTGTAACGGCGGGCGGGAGCTGCTCTCCCTCCGCGCCTCCGGCTTTTTATATACACTCTAGTTGTGTGACAGACAAGACCACGTGGAATTAGGGGTGCACTGATTCGGATTTGCAACTTAAAGTGACCTAAATCAACCCAATGTAGTGTGCACTGATTCGGATTTGCAAATTGAAGTGAGGTTATAAAGGTACAATCTAACCTTATCTAATTGTAATTCTTACCTTCTTGACTTCCCGATGGAATTGGTTCACCTTCCCCGCGACTCGTCGACGCTACTTATATGATTGCATTGTAATTTTAAGGTAAAAACATTACATATTATAAAATTTTATACAAAAATAACGTTCCATTTCACGAAAACAATTTTTTTTTTATTAAAAAAAAGTACGCATCTCCGCGGTGAGGGGGTGGTATTTTTGGAAAGGGGAAACCAATGCCATCTTAAATCGCGCATCAGCACCCCCAAAATCCTGCGGCTGGATTCTAAAGCCAAGCCGTGAGCTCTTTTAACAAAAGTTCCCGCACTTCACTGTGGTTGCAAACTACGTCTGAGCTGATTGATGATGATAGTAGTCATAAATTATTAAAATATATATTATAGGTACTAGCGGCCCGCCCCAGCGTCGCACGGGTATAAAAATTTCTCGGAAATTATTCGAATTTTTGTCGCCGTAAAAACCATCATATCTCTCAAGTTGGATCGAACTGCACATGGTGTGTGAATTTTATTATAATCGGTTAAGTGGTTTAGGAGTCCATTGAGGACAAACATTGTGACACGAGATTTATATATATGACGGCGTGACGTCCTGGTTCTTCATTGTAGTGCGTTTGTAGTAGCATAGAATCAACTTAAAATGTCCGATGGCGTGAGCGGGGCGCTCACGCCACTCGATCGCGCGATGTTTACCTGCGGCCGGTACCGGTCTGTGCCAGCCGACCGGTCTAACAGCCAATCGGGTGGCCGCAGGTAGAGGGGTTGTTTACGAGTTGCACTGCTATTTAAAGTACCGTTCCAATAGTCCGGGAGGCATTCTTTCTTTGGCTTCTGCCCTGTGCAAACTCTCTCGGAATTACTAGTTGACTGTAACTTTATCTTTGTTAAACTGAGCCTCAGATTATTTGTGTGATTGATATTGGTCGTTTAATCCCGTAATTAATTACTATTCAATGATATAATCTGTTAAAATCACTATGTCAAACCTTTCACCTACATATATTAAGATTTCCGGACTACTCACACAGCATCACCTAACCCCAAACTAAGCAGAGCTTGTACTATGCGTGTTAGGGATCTGATATACTACAAAGATACATTTTTTTTTGTAAATACATACATATGATACATAGAAAACACCCAGACCCGAGACCAGAAATTGTAGATCGTACAGAATCTGGTCCCCCGGCGGGAATCGAACCCCCCTAACCTCCTGCGCCTCAGGCGGCGGCCGTTCGCCCACCGAGCCACTGAGTTCATCAAATTTATTAATTCATTCAATTTTACAAATATTTTAATTACCTTGTTATACAAATTAATCCTTATATTCATTAATATTCCTCATTAATGTCTCTGTCATAAAAATCTAATACATTTTTCGTATAAGAGTAGGTTAGTTCCTATAGTATATATTTTACATTATATCCACGCCATAACGCAAAATATCTTCATAAAATGTGAAACAAACTCTTTATCTTTCTTTCAATGGGACTTAATGTTTTTTTTCATTAATAATGTTGTTCTGGTTACTCCGTTCTTATTGTAGACATTGTCAAATGTAAAAATATCTCGACATTTATGCTGGTAATTGTATCAAGTCTTTTTAAGAGGCTGACGTAAGTCTGACATTGACATTTTATAATGACAGCATTAAAAGAATAACAATTTGAATTCAAGTGATTCGCGAAAACAAAAGAGGAATAACCAAAAATGTAGATGAATAAAATCAACTTAGTCTGTTTCTAAATATAAATTTAATAGTGAAGTGCTTTATAACTTTGCAGAATCATAAAACATTTCGAGTGGGCACTTTTACCGGATAGCAAAAGACCCATGCCGGAAAATAAGCACAGTTATCGAGTTTCCTTTTATCAAATTTACATTGAAGCATTTTACCTTTATTGAAAAGATAATACGAACTCTACGCAATAATATTGGAATATCGTAAATCCACAACTCAAGTACCAACGTACCTACCTACAACTACATAGCAAAGATAGCGACAGTACGAAATGTAGGTATAGATATATATGGGTAAATGTGGAATGATAATAATCTTGGTAGTTAAGGGATTTGGGTTAAGTTTGGCTTACCGAAAGGTATATCGACGTCGCGCGTGATGTTATGTTAATCCCGATACCTGTTAATAATAATGTTGTTTTGAAATAGGTATGTAGTAGGTATTGTAAATTTACTTCATCATCATCACCCTATTAACGTTACCACTGCTGCGACACAGGGACTTCTCTCTCGACTAGAGAGATTAGGCCTTAATTCATCACACTGGCCAAGTGCGGGTTGGTGAATGTAACATGTCCTTCAAACTCTTTAAAGTTCACAGAACATGCCGGTTTCCTCACGATGTTTGCCTTCGATCTTAGATATTCTTAACTAAAGGCCGCTGAAGTGATTTAGTAAGTGATATTTAAAATACCTTTCTACTTAGTAATATAAGTATATTTCGTAGTGGCGTTTCAAACAGTCTCATACTGACTACTGAAATAAATTTTAAGTAGGTATTTCAAATATATTTCTGCATAAAATACATTATTACAATTAAATAATATGCAATAGTATCTATCGGATGGCAAATACTGAACCAATCTTGCGCTTGGATTAATCTATTTCAATGAAAATGTATCGACGAAATTGTATATATACGCGCAATATTTCCGAACACCTGCATCAAATTGGACGAGTCTTACTTTTTTGTATTTGTTATGTGTATGTTAAGGTCTGCATAAAATGTAGGTACATAATACAAGATGTAACAAAACAGGGTATCAAACCGTTCGAGTGGGAAAACGACGTCTTGTGGGTCGTCTAGCTATCTTTAACATTATAATAAAAACCTTGGCCGGACATCGCTACTCGTTTATATAAAAAGAAAGTGATTTAAAATATATGCATAATACTTGTATGAATAAAATCTATAAAATATACAAGACCAAGTTTTACACAGTAAAGCTATATCAACAGGTTAGCAGTATTTACCCATAAAATGTCACAATACACATAAAAATATCACTGTTTTTTACACACTACTCATATCAAACCACATTCCAGACACACCTTCGCAACAAAACTAATCTAATTACTGCTAATTCGATTACTGCATAATCCGACACACACACACACACATAGTAAATAAGGTTATTCGAGTTATGAACCGTAAACGATGATTTTTCCGTAACTCAATTACCTAATTTTCCCCTCACTATCGCGTTCGGCGTTCGCGCGCTAAATTCGACTTGAATTTTGTTTTTTTTTGCGAGTGACACCGACCGACTATCTTGAGTGCCAGTTATATTACGAATAGTATGGGCTCGGAGCCGCACGCTCTAATTGTCTAGAATGTATCATGCAAGAGTAGATAAACAAAAAAATATGGGTTTAGTGGATTCTCGCGTGCCGCTAACGAAGTAGGAATGAGAATAATGTAAGATGTGGGTATTTGCGTGTGTTTTGACATTTTCGTAGCGTTGTGTTTGTAACAGGTGTTAGAATTGCATGAAAGCTAAAAAAGTTGTGATACAATTATAATTTACAATATTTTGAGTATAGAACAGCAGACAAATGCGATTAACTCTTTTATTTTAATAATATTTATTTAGTGTATTAATAAAGGTCATACCAAGATAACAAGCACTTATGGAAAAATTAACAAATTATTTAACTATTAAACTTGGTCGCATTTTCTTCTCGGTAAAGATGATTAATACTTATAATTATAAAAAAATATATTTCTAATGCCAGCCAACACAATTAGAGCTTACCACAGGACCAGATGTTGTGTGGATTGTCCAGAAATATTTAGTTTTATTTATTTTTAAACTATGAGACATAATTCAAAAGATGTGAACTTTATTATCATCAGCTGTCTATAATGATTTCTTCATTGACTTCAATTTATTTTGGTTGGAAGGGGATGGAAACTGGCAATGTCGCCAGAGAGTGGTTTTACAAATAAACGCTCCGCTCTAAATTGTGGAATATCATAAGGGCTAGCCTATTTTTTTTATAAAAATTATACAAAATCCATATAGAGATTATTTTTTTTTTGTTACAGATTTTAATGTTTAGGCACATATTTACCTCTCTGCAACAAAATCCATAATGTTTATGGTTTACCTATAAACTGCAGCTTTTATTTTGAAATACTCTAGATCCGTATCCAGACTCATGGGAAAGAAATCTGAAGCGCCTCCACCTTTTTGGAAGGTGGTTAAATATCATGATGCAGAAAACTTGTAATTTTCTCCAATTCGTGATATCACAAAAATAATTGGGCTGGAATAATAATCGATCTTAGGTTTATTAAATTCTTAGTTAGTTTTTTTTATTGCTTGCTCACTTACTGGATATACCGACCAGACAACACATAAGCAGTCACCCACACATGTTCGCTGTTGTCTCGCGATGCATGTTGACCGTTTAATACTGTGAGTTAGGTAGCTGTGGGTTTGATTCCATTAGACGTCCTATTCCGGCAACCTAGGCAGGTCTAAGGAGGTCAATTGAATCCGGCACGGGTGTGTGGAGCTTGGAAAACGGTTTATCGGAGCTGCAAGCGTTATAGTCGTTACTTAGCCAGAAAGTGTTTGTTGTTGTTTTAATTTTAAAATCTATTTGGGGCTAGTTAGGTTATGGAGAACTTGCGCCTCAGCTTTTACATATCACCTTTTTAAATCTCAGTGGTTTTTTGTTGCGACATTAGTGTTTAAGTTAATAGGTTTTTTTTTGTAAAAGATAAATAAATAAAAAAATGTTGTGCCGACTTAAAATAATGAGCGAATAAAAATGCATTTATTTTTGTCAGCAAAAGCGGTCCATAAGTCATTTTGAATTGTGTGAGCAATACCAAACAAAAACTTCCTAATTTAGTCGGTAATATCATTTATGATGTCTCACGATTTTTAACTAGGTACTAAAATAATATATTAACACAATTTTAATCTTCCATGTCATTAATGTCTTATCCATTCAAGGTTGTCCTAGAGAGTAAGGTAGAGATCGCTTTTGAGTAGTAAGTAATTGTATTTTGTAGTGTTGTGTAATAATTGTTTTTGATATTATATTCTCAATTTGTGTTAATTTTACCTCGTGAACTGATTTTGACTAAAATATAAGAGAGAGAGAGAGAGATATATATAAGATTTTATGTTTACTAAAAAAGCTAGTGCTAGAGCTTTTAAGGTTTATTCACATTCAAATTTTATGAAATCGGTCCAGTGGCTTTTGAGGTATCTTCAAGAATACATAGCGTAAAATAAATATCCATAGAGTCATAAACAGTCTGTCTACAAAACGATATGAAGTCTGTTGATTTTTGTAAAATAAACACTATATTACCCAAATCTCGTGACACAATGGAAACACACACAATCCTCTATGGCAGCCGGTGAACAGAAGTGATGTATGATGTATGCATGTGAGGTATGAGTCCACAGCAACTCGGACGATAGGTGAAATGAGAACGGATCCAGGTGAACAAAGGGGTGCTGGGTGGTTTAAAACATTCAAACTATTGAGAAGTCCCTGTGTCCCAGCAGTAGGAACGTTAATAGGGTAATGGTGATGATGATAATAATATCATAATTCATAGGCATTGTCATCTAAAAGGTACAGAGAAATAAGCAAAAAATACAAAATATTAAATAATCTAGATGAAGAAATGTGAGAAGACTTTTGTAATATCAATATATTTTAAGTGTTTTGGTTGAGCCTGCCAAGATTAAATTTGCTTGTAAAATTTAAATTGTTAGTTTTTCTTTCAAGGCTATATAATTATTAAAGAACTCAGAGCATTCCTTAAATAAACGTTATTTATGTTTTTCATTGTGAAGTTTTTCGTGTTTCGTAATGTGTCCCGGAGAAGCCACCTTCTTGGTCTTCATGCATCATCTTAGACCACATCGTCACTTTACATCGGGTGAGATTGTGGTCAAATGAAGGCTTATCTATATGTATAAAAAAAAAATTTTTCACAACTAAAAGTTTTATCTTTTTATGTCAAATGATAAAAACATGTTGTTCTTTCCAACAGTCGTAAGTGGCAACTCGTGGTAGGACTACAGTTTACTTCAAAGCGCAAAGTGGCAGAACGAACGAACCCGAATTTTCCAAGTTTTCAACAATTGGAAGCTGTTAAGTACGAACCGAAGCGATTTCAAAGGGTTTCGTAACCTCGCGAAAGTTTACGAACTCCGCAAAAGGAACGTGCCAATGTAAACTCTAAAATCGTAAGATATTCAAAGAGATGCTGAGAAAGATAAAATTACAAAAGGTTATATTCTAAGCACTTTATTTGCATCTACTACGGAGGAAAAATTGCTGTATTTTGACCATGAAGATATTTTATAAGAGAAGTTGAGAGGAAATCGGTTGGCATGGTATGGACATATTATGAGAAGGGTTGAATGTCATGTGACGAAAAGAGTGTTAGATATGTGTGTTGATGGATAGGTATGTGGGAAGAGGTAGACCAAAGAAAAGATGGATAGGCTATGTAAAGGATGACATGTGTGTAATAAAGGAGTGAGAGTTCAGATGACGTATGACAGAGAAAAACGGAAGAAAAAAACATGATGTGCCGACCCCACGTAATGTGGGATAAGGGCAAGATAACGATGAAGATATTCTTAAAATTATGAGAAGATTACCAATGCGGCAGTATGAGAAAAAACTGTATTTATGGCTAGTTGATAAATGTTTTTATAAAATCAATGATTTTTTGATTATAGAGTTAACTTTGACATCGTAAATGATATTAATTAAATAAAATTTCAATTGTTAAGTCTAGCATTATAAAATTTGCATGTCATTTTACTGGTAATGTATGTGAAACGTTATATCAAACTAAATATCTATTATCGTACCATACTTTTGGGAAATATATACATTTTATTTTATTTCATTATTAGAGAAACCCAGTAACGTTCAAATGCCGATAGCAAATGACACGCTTAAAATATTCGCTTTATTTTTGAAAAGTCTAATATATAGGTATCTACCTAAGTAGCAGACCCGTTTCGGCTTTGCTTGGATGTAAAAATCTCTTGAATTACACCACCTATTGCCGAGATCCATCAGTTAGTAGCCTCTGAGTTTAACGCTTCCTTCTTTTTCTATCTATTGAAGCAAAACCGCTTAAAAATCCGATCAGTAGTTTTTCAGTTTAACGCAAACATACATACACGGTTGGAGACTAAAAGTCCACATGCCTACTTCTTTTGAACACAAATGATGATAATCAAATTAATTTAATGATGTACTTATTAAAAATGACATTTTAAACCTCAGTAAGCGCTACAACGTAAGTCACCATAAATGACTTGGATCGGTCCATAAATGACTTTTTTTTTTTTTTTTTTTTTTATGATCGATAAGCCTTCATTTGACCACAATCTCACCTGATGTAAAGTGACGATGTGGTCTAAGATGGGACATGAAGACCTAGAAGGGATCTTAAACCTAATTCGGTGTTCATTAGAATCTTTAAAAAACAGTAGCTGCAACAGCAGTTCATCACTGCTTTTGAAGATTCTAATGAACACCGAGTACTGAACTGTATGACAGTTGCAGCTGGATTCGACACTCTCTCATTTTCAGTGTCTACTAAATATTGTATTACAACTTACATACATAAATAATTCCGGACTGATTACATAGCCTTATCTAACCCCAAACTAAGCAGAGCTTGTACTATGGGTGTAAGGTGAATTTATATACTACGTATACATTTTTTTTTGTAAATACTCGTACATACTTATGATGCATAGAAAACACCCATACCAGAAACCAGAAATTGTAGATAGTACAAAATCTGGTCCCCCGGCAGGAACCCCCAACTTGACCCTTCGCCCACCGAGCCACAGAGGTCGTCAAATTGTCGTCAATTTGTGTTTTTCATTGTGAAGTAAGTGCAATAAGGGACGCTAAAAAAATGAGGAAAAAACAAAACGAAGGACTGTTTGCAAAACTCAAATGTACCAGTAAAATGAATTCGTAAATATTAATTTGAAAATCTTAACCAAAGAGGAAATATTTCACACAGCATTTCCCTATCCCCAAACTAAGCAGAGCTTGTACTATGGGACTGATATACTACATAGATACATATTTTTTTTATTCTTGTTCTTCTGTTCTTTTATTATTATAATAGTACATACTTATGAAACGTAGAAAACACTCAGGAATTGTAGATATTATTGATAAGCCTTCATTTGACCACAATCTCACCTGATGTAAAGTGACGATGTGGTCTAAGATGAAGCATGAAGGCCTAGAAGATGGCTTCTACGGGCCACATTACGAAACACAAAAAATCGCTTCACGCACTGGCCCAGCCCGGAGGGTGGTGACAAACCGCGGCCGAAGCCTACCACCAGAGACAGTCTGACGTGTCTGTCTGGGACATCATAGCTCCCGAACGGATGGAACGATTTCAATTAAAGTTTTTTTGTATGAAAGGTGAGTCTGGCGCGAGTGTTCTTAGACATGTTTCATGGTCGGTTGAGCCGTTTAAAAGTTATGGGGGTGAGAGTGGGGAAGGAAAACCGAAAATCTTCAAATATACTCGAGTGGGGTATCAAATGAAAGCGCATCGCGTGCCCATTACTAAATATTATTATGGTGTTTTACTTTTAAGGAAAATAAAGCATTGGAATCGGGGGTTTCGTTAAATTTAGATTATAAATAGATATAATCAGCCACCACGGCTCATTGCTAGTGGTTTATATTTAAAAAAATCTTAGTTAAAATAATTAATGTTATTTATTAATTAAAACATTCTTCGGGCTTTATACACTTTCTCTCCAGAATACCTAATCCAAAACAGAATTCAAAAAAGTTTAAATTAAGTTCTCTCAGAAAAATTAGGTTTAAGAAAAATAATTTTAAACCCGTAGTGAAACAAGTTGTTGTCATCAAAAAAGCCTTACAAAAGTTTAGAGTTTAAAGTTCGTTTCGTGATGAAATAGAGCATTCATTCGACTAGTTCGTAGATACATACAATATACTTGTGCCGTGCGGGCCGGTACTCGTGTCGTGAACAATCATAGTCTGAATGCCTAGGTTCTATTGACTAGGTTCTATTGAGGGTTGACACGACATCCTCGTTCAAATAACCAGGACGTACAAATTCAAGAGTTGTCAAAGTCCAAGTTACTCTAGTGCAAAATAGTAAACTCTCTTCTACAACTACCTATCTATAACTTTTGAAACTATCATGGTTATCAATATTATTTAGATTTATAACGGGATATTTACCATGATTGATTGTCTTTCGAGTTTCCCGATATTTCGGCACAGTTACATGCGCCATGATCACGGTTAAACTGTTTAACCGTGATCATGGCGCATGTAACTGTGCCGAAATATCGGGAAACTCGAAAGACAATCAATCATGGTAAATATCCCGTTATAAATCTAAATAATAACTACCTATCTCTTTATTTTATTTTGTGTTATCCAAAGTTTCATCAGAAAAACGGGAATTGAAGCTCAATATCTTAGGACTTTTTTGAGTGCTTACCCGTTCAACCCATGATTTTTCTACCCAATAATATTTTTACCCCTTCAACCCAAAACATATGCCCCGTTCTACCCAAAGCAAAAATCTGAGTCACAGTGTATTCTAAATAGTATAGACACCGTAATTTGTATATCTTTTTATATATAGTTCTTCTGTGAGTGTGTATGTCACTGAACTTCTCTCAAACTACTGGACCGATTTTGATGAATTTTTTTGTGTGTGTTCAAGGGGATCTGGGAATGGTTTAGATTCACAATTTTGTCCGCTGGACAATGTTTTTTTAATTAATTTTCTATTTATTAGTAGTTGTTGATTTTGGATATAATGATCCCATGAGATAATCCACAAAACACGGGCAACGCCGTGGCGATTTTTTGTCTAATGTAATGAATGACCCTGCTTCTTTAGTATTTCACTATGACATTTATTTGAATTCAAACAATAGAAATTAGGAATAAGTAGGTGTGGGTAGAACGGGTAACTTGAATCTATTGTTTTGGGTTGAACGGAGCAAAATACCTATTGGGTAGAAAAATCTTGGGTCGAACGGGTAAGCACTCACTTTTTTTATAAAAAATAAATAATTAAATAGAATTCGTTTATTTCGGACAACATTACAAATTAAAAATTACCTTCAGTTGTGGACCACATCATATTAGTAATAAATTATCTTATACAATGTTAATAAAGCGAAAATGGATGTCCCGTAATTTTGGACGGGCTAACAGATAGACTAAACTGTATACCTTTGTTTTCGTAGTCAGCCTAAGCCTAAGTAGTTAGTATATACTAGTATTCCTAGGACAGACATCCGAATGAAGGCCACCGTTTCTGTTCTCACCAGTGGGCACTACAGTTGTGTGGACCTCAAGCATAGGTATCAATTACTCATTTATTTAATTGTCATTCTGAAAAACTAAATTATCTATGAAAACAATGCTTTTTATCATTTTGAACCACGCGCCACACCAGGAAAGCAATTCTCAGTTTATCGATGTTTTTGGAAAGAGGATATTGTAAGCAGAATCATGAATTCGTGTTTTCAAATGTCATAGCCTGGAAGAAATCGCTCTTAAGCGAAAAGGCCACTTTATTCGTTTGCTCATTCGTGATTTTTGTAACTATTGCTTTGTTTTGGTGTACAATAAAGTGTTTTTGTATTGTATTGTATATCGATAAAAAAATTACAAAATCGGTAAACTCACATTCATTGTGACAAATATAATTAAATTCGTTCACTCACCACAGAAGTTCATTATTTATTTCCAAAGCACTCAAATGACGTTATTTTTGTTCACTGTAATAATAAACGCTTCTTGTTTGGTCTTGCGTGATCGCGTTAATAAAAACTCCACAAAGCTTACCACAACACAAATCGTATAAAAGACAGAGAAAAACACTACAATCGTACCTTCTGTTCTGGCCATACGCCAATACTAATTATTTTTATTACAAATGCCACCAAAATACTAAAATTACGGCATAATACTGTCGATTTCCATAGTGTTATAAATTTCGAAAGCGCTTTCGTGATATATCAGCTAGTAACATCTAACCGAAAGCTAGTAACCGAAAACTGCTAAAACAGTTTTCGGTATAAAATTTGTTAAATATATAATAAATAATAGGTCTATAGATATAATAGAATTATAAGGTATCTCTATGAATACATTTATTATTATATTATGGTTCTGAGAATTCCCCCCAGGTCTCCTTACGGTGAATTCACTCACTGTGGTCATTATTAGGTAAGACCTACTTTGAGAAAGAGGTCAATAACCGAACCAGGTTGGATGTTCAGCGTTTGGGAACACCGCAATGCTGTTACATCAATGCTATAACTCAATGCGTCAAAATGTTTTCAGTGTATCTTATGATAACTTATGGCGGAGAATTCGTCGCAATAGTTCGCCGAAACTACGATTCGCCGAAAACAAAAATCAATTTGCGACAGGATTAACTGTTATTTAGTTGCATCAACAAGATAAGCATTAATACATTCAAGAATCACGCACGATGATAATTATTACAAATACACAAATGCTACCTTAATAATAGACACAAACTGAGAACAATAACAACATGCAAAATAATCAATCATTATTAAAAAATATAATAAAATTAAGTATTGCTATTATTAATCAATTGAAGAATCTATACAAAAAATATTAATATCCTAAAAAGAATCAATTAAAATTAAATTAAAATAGACAAAATTAAATAAAATGTTAAAAAAAAAACAAAAATCTAAATTGTAAAATATAAAACTAGAAAAGGATAAAAAAGATAAATAAGAAATACAGTTAACAAATTTATCAGTGTTTTTGTTATAAAATGAAAATGTAGGTTTGTATCATGAGCACCAGATAGCCTGCTCATATAATTGTGTTTTTGCTGAATTTTGTTATGACGAATTTTACTTTCGGTTAACTGTTCTCGACGAATTGTCCGAAAATTAACTTAAGGACACGAAATATTTTAACTCAGTAGAAAGTAGAGACAATTAAGAAACACAACTTATACGTGACAACAGTTAGATAGCTGTCAGGCTATGCCGCCAAATAAGTATGTTAATATAAATATGTTAATTTAATTTAATTTACAGAGACATAAATTGTAATAGGCCATCATGGAGAAGCCATTGGCTCCTGAAATACAGTTTTTTACTAGTTCGGGAGTTTATGGGTCTATATCTTTGTTTAAACATTTGTTTATGTCAATAAAGAAATTTTTACTTTTACTTTACTTTATAAGTTTTTTTTTCCTGTAAGAGGTAGCAACCTCCCGTAATACTTACGTTATTTTTGTAGCTTTTGAATAATAAGATTTTGTAAGAAATTTCAACCCTACCATAGGAATAACAGACTTCATTATAACAGAAGTTATAGCTCTGCAAGTTTCCTTTTGTTACCAACGTATTGTGCCATTGGGTATTGAGGTACATTGGTACATGGTACCGTTCAGTACTTTACTGTGTTCGTCGGTTCGATGTCAGACTTGAATTAATGAAGATCTTTCTAGTATTAAACCTAGCAATATATTATTTAGTAACTTTACACCATGTAGCGTAGCCGTTTTTTTTAGGTTTACCAGTAACTATTTGACATTTCTCCGCGAAAGGAGATCAGGTTATTTTGTTTATTTAATGGCATGCTGTGACTCAAATGGCTTCCAACGGAAGATCAGCGTTGTCTTATTACATACAAGTCCACAAATGCTGAGCTGGAAAACTTTTTGGGACACTTTCTGTGACCTTACTAATTAATTATTCTACTTCAATTTATATGTATTGTGTCTCAAATAAAATGAATTTCATTAATTATTTCAGATTGTAACATTTATATCAATTTAAATCAAGGTGAGGTTTAAATATATAGGTACTAATATCATAAATATGAAGAGTGTTTGATTATTTGTAAACCTAACTATGTATATAAAGATTTATATCCTTCATTATATTCGCAAAGAAACAAAACTTAAACAGATCGCGCATTGACTTTCTTATCACTTTGCAATTAAACACCATTAACTTTTTCAATACCTTCAATCGAAAAATTCCATTTCCAAATTCATAATAGGTATACTTACCTAACCTACTTTAGATATAAAAGTTTAAAATACATAAATAGAAAAGTTCTCATCAACTTTTCGACAAAAGAACCACTTTCGTCCGTATCTCAATCAAAATCGTGACATAAAAATAAAACCACGTAGTGATTATTACTCTCTGATAAAATACGATTAGAATTAAAATTCAGAAGTTGACAAAATACCAATTTCAAATTAAAAAAAAAGAACAACCTAGTATTGCCCAATAGCCAATTTCAAATTTGGAAAAGAATAGCCTAGTGTATTCCAAATAGCCAATTCCGAATTTGAAAAAGCGTAGCTAGTGTTGTCCAAATAGGCAATTTCGGAATTGGAACCGTTAAGGCGAACACGTACGGGGTCGTAAATGAAACTTTGAATGAATCGCCCGATATCATCGGCCTCGCGTTCTCCCATTTGATTGCCTGTTACCAACTTAAGGAGAAGATTTCGTATTATATTTATCGCTAATTTATAATATGCCTAGGCTCACATAATGAGATCGTCTTCACGTAGTGTAACATGAAGGTCGTTTCCGTTGTCTATTTGCTGAGATCAACTGATTTTAATTAAGGTTTTAGTAAAAGATACACTAAACACCACCCCTGCAAAGGCGGGCGGATCGCTAGTTATTGATAAAGAAGTTCGACATCACCTATGATAAAATTTTAATTGAAAATTATTAACTGTCATACCTTTAATAGAGAATTATTAATTGATACTTATTATTTGTCATATAACC
Organism: Gymnoscelis rufifasciata; assembly: GCA_929108375.1. Lineage (NCBI taxonomy): Eukaryota > Metazoa > Arthropoda > Insecta > Lepidoptera > Geometridae > Gymnoscelis > Gymnoscelis rufifasciata. The sequence continues at coordinate 14,631,255 of OV815311.1, forward strand.
TTTAATAGATTATTACTCAAGTAGACCCAAACTCTTTGCAGTGCCCCTGCTGGGTGAATGTACATGTAGGCTTAAGCTAGTTAATATACCAATGCTGTATACTATTGAAAATTATAAATAGGATAAAAGCCATATTGTATTTTTATGTAAGTAAATATTTGTTTTTTTTTTCAGATGGAGTAACGTCGCCTTAATTGCTCTTAACATCTCTCAGAAAGTAACGAACTGAGTGACGCCTATTCAATAATTTCCATTTGCACATTACAGCTCACCTCGTCAAATTAAGGCCACTTGTCCACTGAAGCAAGGAGAGAAAATAAAAATAGAGATATTTTATGCCGAAAAACTATATACATATTGAGCAAGTGTATTTATACAGTAAGTTACCCCATGTTGTTCTACACATAGTTAACTAAATAGCTTAACTGATTACATTTGGGGTCGAAAAGATCCGAGAACCGCCGGATCATCCATGTGGGATAGACCTCTCTAGAGCAGTGAACGTTTTACATGACAAAGACACAAATTATTACTTTTAATGTATTTTTTTAAATTAGGTACTTAATTTTAACTGACTTCCGAAAAAGGAAAAGAATCTCAATTCGGTGCGTATTGTTTAGGTATGTATATTATTATGTTCGTGAATTAAAATCATGTTTTTCTTACTAGAAGTGATATGTAACCACAGAAATCTTTATAATAAGGTAATATCTTATTATATAGATTTCTGTGAAAAAAATATTAGAAATTTCAAAAAAAAAAATACATGCACATAACATAACATATCATAATTAAGTATTTTTTATTCTAGTAGGTTATTTAACAAATAAAATTTGGGTATATCTATCCTCTCTCTCCACGGCGCTCCAGTCGATAGATAGCCTAAAGAGGGTTACATGGTACTTCGTTTAGCAATTTCAGGGGCTCCGAGAAGTTGTTTTGTATTTTAATGGAGAACATGTTTTGTATAGAACATTCGCGTTTTGTATGAAATTGATGGATCATGATCGAGACCAAAATTATTTTACTTTCTATTACAAATAATATTTTGCAAAAATTATATTACATAAATGAAATTCGTAAAATGGAAGAAATAAAAGAAAAATCTTCTACGGTAGCAAATACTCAGGAAATCAACATTGAGGTTTATTACGAAGTAAACCTTTTTGCAGTAAAATAAAAAGAAGTTTGTTTGACGCCTTTTCGACATTGGAAGCTCAATGTTCAAAATTAAACTTTTGCTTGTGAACGATAACTTTACTGCTCCAGAACTTTTTATCTGTGGAATTTTAACTTGTGGAATCATTAATATTAAAATTTTGAACATTGAATGAGCCGTATTTGAAAAAGTATAAACCCTAATTTCTCTGGTGTACCCTCTACACATCGGTAAACTGCTGAAGCCACCGACAGACGCGTCCGCGGACGTATTATATAGTTCATAACATATCTGATCGAAATCATAATTAATATCAATGCAAGTATGAGTAAAGAAACATCTTCATTACACACACGTTAAGAACACTTACACCCACCCGCACACACACACACACACATACAGACATCTATTATATTATAATTCTCGCAAAGAGTTTTTGGTGTTTCGTAATGTGGTCCGAAGAAGCCATCAACCTTCTTGGTCTTCATGCCGCATCTTAGACCACATCGTCACTTTACATCAGGTGATATTGTGGTCAAATAAAGGCTTATACAGCATTAAAAAAAAATACAACAATGGTAATAGTATTTAATTTAATTAAATATTATTATGATTTATTTATTAAGCTGAGTGTAATCAATTATTTCTGTGTATTGTTCCCGTGATATTATTCAGCTATGGTATCTGCATCTCCACGTGGGCGGGGATGGCGGTAATAATCGCGTTGTTATCGCTCTAGCGGTCTGCTTGTGTTCCTGGGACGTCGGTCGTGTGGAGTACAGACATTACGTGCGCATTGGCGATTTTCAGTGGTTTTCAATGGACTCGAACTTGTATGGCGACAAGTTATTGAAGTTTCATTGATGTTATTGTATTACTTATTATAAATATTTGTATATATAAATCTGTACGTGTGTTAGTCATTGAACTCCTTCTAAACGGCTACCTAGATAAATTTTTATGAAAAATCCATTAAACTTAATTATGATGTATTATTGTAACTGAACTAGGAGAATCCTGTTTCTAAGGCAATATATAGGCAATTATAAAATAGTCTTGTTTCTTAAGCCTGTTTTGTCCCACTGCTGGGCAAATACCTCCCGTAAAAAAGTTATATAAATAAATATTAAATAAAAGAAATCAATCATGTCCAAGTGTAATACAGAAGGATGATCAAAGCGAATTAGTGAATTGATTCGTATTTGAACTTTTTTCTATTTTCTGTTCACAGCAACAGAATCAAACTTTAATATCGTTCACGAAAAGTTCTAAGGTTAATTAAGTAAAATTTATTTTTCGTATTTTACGGTTTGGTCGCCTGAAAGAAATCGCTATCAGCGATAAGGCCATCCAATGTATTTTATATTGTATTTTCTTTTCTTCTGTTGTGTGTTGTGTAAAATAAAGTGTTAATTAATTGAGATATGTATACTTCCATAGAGAAACGCTCCTCGATTTAAATAGATTTTTTGATTATAGAGTTAACTTTGACATCGTAAATGATATTAATTAAATAAAATTTCAATTGTTAAGTCTAGCATTATAAAATTTGCATGTCATTTTACTGGTAATGTATGTGAAACGTTATATCAAACTAAATATCTATTATCGTACCATACTTTTGGGAAATATATACATTTTATTTTATTTCATTATTAGAGAAACCCAGTAACGTTCAAATGCCGATAGCAAATGACACGCTTAAAATATTCGCTTTTTGAAAAGTCTAATATATAGGTATCTACCTAATTAGCAGACCCGTTTCGGCTTTGCTTGGATGTAAAAATCTCTTGAATTACACCACCTAATTGCAGAGACCCGTTCAGAAAGTAGCTTTTGAGTTTAACGCTTCCTTCCTCTATCTATTGAAGCAAAACCGCTTTAAGATCCGATCAGTAGTTTTTCAGTTTAACGCAAACATACAAACACGGTTGGGCACTAAAGTCCATGTGCCTACTTCTTTTGAACACAAATGATGATAATTAAATTAATTTAATAATGTACTTATTTAAAATGACATTTAAAACCTCAGCAAGCGCTACAACGGAAGTCACCTTAAATGCCCATAAATGACTTAAACTTAATTCGGTGTTCATTAGAATCTTTAAAAAACCGTAGCTGTAACAGCAGTTCATCACTGCTTTTGAAGATTCTAATGAACACCGAGTACTGAACTGTATGACAGTTGTAGCTGGATTCGACATTCTCTCATTTTCAGTGTCTACTAAATATTGTATTATAACTTCCATAGCCTTATCTAACCCCAAACTAAGCAGAGCTTGTACTAAAAATCTTAGTTAAAATAATTAATGTTATTTATTAATTAAAACATTCTTCAGGCTTTATACACTTTCTCTCCAGAATACCTAATCCAAAACAGAATTCAAAAAAGTTTAAATTAAGTTCGCTCAGAAAAATTTAGGTTTAAGAAATATAATTTTAAACCATTGGTAGTGAAACAAGTTGGTGTCATCAAAAAAGCCTTACAAAAGTTTAGAGTTTAAAGTTCGTTTCGTGATGAAATAGAGCATTCATTTGACTAGTTCGTAGATACATACAATATACTTGTGCCGTGCGGGTCGGTACCTGTGTCGTGAACAATCATAGTCTGAATGCCTAGGTTCTATTGAGGGTTGACACGACATCCTCGTTCAAATAACCAGGACGTACAAATTCAAGAGTTGTCAAAGTCCAAGTTACTCTAGTGCAAAATAGTAAACTCTCTTCTACAACTACCTATCTCTTTATTTAATTTTGTGTTATCCAAAGTTTCATCAGAAAAACGGGAATTGAAGCTTCGAATCTTGGGACTTTTTAAAAAAAAAAAATAATTAAATAGAATTCGTTTATTTCGGACAACATTACAAATTAAAAATTACCTTCAGTTGTGGACCATATCATATTAGTAATAAATTATCATAAGCAATGTTAATAAAGCGAAAATGGATGTCCCGTATTTTTGGACGGGCTAACAGATAGACTAAACTGTATACCTTTGTTTTCGTAGTCAGCCTAAGCCTAAGTAGTTAGTATATACTAGTATTCCTAGGATAGACATCCGAATGAAGGCCACCGTTTCTGTTCTCACCAGTGGGCACTACAGTTGTGAGGACCTCACAAGCATAGGTATCAATTACTCATTTATTTAACTTCATTCTGAAAAACTAACTTATCTATGAAAACAATGCTTTTTGTCATTTTGAACCACGCGCCACACCAGGAAAGCAATTCTCAGTTTATCGATATTTTTGGAAAGAGGATATTGTAAGCAGAATCATGAATTCGTGTTTTCAAATGTCATACCCTGGAAAAAATCGCTCTTAAGCGAAAAGGCCACTTTATTCGTTTGCTCATTCGTGATTTTTGTAACTATTGGATTTTGGTGTACAATAAAGTGTTTTTGTATTGTATTGTATATCGATAAAAAAATTACAAAATCGGTAAACTCACATTCATTGTGACAAATATAATTAAATTCGTTCACTCACCACAGAAGTTCATTATTTATTTCCAAAGCACTCAAATGACGTTATTTTTGTTCACTGTAATAATAAACGCATCTTGTTTGGTCTTGCGTGATCGCGTTAATAAAAACTCCACAAAGCTTACCACAACACAAATCGTATAAAAGACAGAGAAAAACACTACAATCGTACCTTCTGTTCTGGCCATACACCAATACTAATTATTTTTATTACAAATGCTACCAAAATACTAAAATTACGGCATAATACTGTCGATTTCCATAGTGCTATAAATTTCGAAAGCGCTTTCGTGATATATCAGCTAGTAACATCTAACCTGCTAAAACTGAAAAACAAACTGAAAAACACTGCTAAAACAGTTTTCGGTATAAAATTTATTAAATATATTATAATAAATAATAGGTCTATAGATATAATAGAAATTATCTCTATGAATACATTCTTTATTATATCATGGTTCTGAGGATTCCCTCCAGGTCTTCTTCACGGTGGTCATTATTAGGTAAGACCTACTTTGAGAAAGAGGTCAATAACCGAACCAGGTTGGATGTTCAGCGTTTGGGAACACCGCAATGCTGTTACATCAATGCTATAACTCAATGCGTCAAAATGTTTTCAGTGTGTCTTATGATAACTTATGGCGGAGAATTCGTCGCAATAGTTCGCCGAAACTACGATTCGTCGAAAACACGATTCACCGAAAACAAAAATCAATTTGCTTTAACTGTTATAAAATGAAAATGTAGGTTTGTATCATGAGCACCAGATAGCCTGCTCATATAATTGTGTTTTCGCTGAATTTTGTTATGACGAATTTTATTTTCGGTTAACTGGTTCTCGACGAATTGTCCGAAAATTAACTTAAGGACACGAAATATTTTAACTCAGTAGAAAGTACAACGACAACAGTTAGATAGCTGTCAGGCTATGCCGCCAAGTAAGTATGTTAATATAAATATGTTAATTTAATTTACAGAGACATAAATTGTAATAGGCCATCATATTGGAGAAGCCATTGGCTCCTGAAATACAGTTTTTTACTAGTTCGGGAGTTTATGGGTCTATATCTTTGTTTAAACATTTGTTTATGTCAATAAAGAAATTTTTACTTTTACTTTACTTTATAAGTTTTTTCCTGTAAGAGGTAGCAACCTCCCGTAATACTTACGTTATTTTTTGTAGCTTTTGAATAATAAGATTTTGTAAGAAATTTCAACCCTACCATAGGAATAACAGACTTCATTATAACAGAAGTTATAGCTCTGCAAGTTTCCTTTTGTTACCAACGTATTGTGCCATTGGGTATTGAGGTACATTGGTACATGGTACCGTTCAGTACTTTACTGTGTTCGTCGGTTCGATGTCAGACTTGAATTAATGAAGATCTTTCTAGTATTAAACCTAGCAATATATTATTTAGTAACTTTACACCATGTAGCGTAGCCGTTTTTTTTAGGTTTACCAGTAACTATTTGACATTTCTCCGCGAAAGGAGATCAGGTTATTTTGTTTATTTAATGGCATGCTGTGACTCAAATGGCTTCCAACGGAAGATCAGCGTTGTCTTATTACATACAAGTCCACAAATGCTGAGCTGGAAAACTTTTTGGGACACTTTCTGTGACCTTACTAATTAATTATTCTACTTCAATTTATATGTATTGTGTCTCAAATAAAATGAATTTCATTAATTATTTCAGATTGTAACATTTATATCAATTTAAATCAAGGTGAGGTTTAAATATATAGGTACTAATATCATAAATATGAAGAGTGTTTGATTATTTGTAAACCTAACTATGTATATAAAGATTTATATCCTTCATTATATTCGCAAAGAAACAAAACTTAAACAGATCGCGCATTGACTTTCTTATCACTTTGCAATTAAACACCATTAACTTTTTCAATACCTTCAATCGAAAAATTCCATTTCCAAATTCATAATAGGTATACTTACCTAACCTACTTTAGATATAAAAGTTTAAAATACATAAATAGAAAAGTTCTCATCAACTTTTCGACAAAAGAACCACTTTCGTCCGTATCTCAATCAAAATCGTGACATAAAAATAAAACCACGTAGTGATTATTACTCTCTGATAAAATACGATTAGAATTAAAATTCAGAAGTTGACAAAATACCAATTTCAAATTAAAAAAAAAGAACAACCTAGTATTGCCCAATAGCCAATTTCAAATTTGGAAAAGAATAGCCTAGTGTATTCCAAATAGCCAATTCCGAATTTGAAAAAGCGTAGCTAGTGTTGTCCAAATAGGCAATTTCGGAATTGGAACCGTTAAGGCGAACACGTACGGGGTCGTAAATGAAACTTTGAATGAATCGCCCGATATCATCGGCCTCGCGTTCTCCCATTTGATTGCCTGTTACCAACTTAAGGAGAAGATTTCGTATTATATTTATCGCTAATTTATAATATGCCTAGGCTCACATAATGAGATCGTCTTCACGTAGTGTAACATGAAGGTCGTTTCCGTTGTCTATTTGCTGAGATCAACTGATTTTAATTAAGGTTTTAGTAAAAGATACACTAAACACCACCCCTGCAAAGGCGGGCGGATCGCTAGTTATTGATAAAGAAGTTCGACATCACCTATGATAAAATTTTAATTGAAAATTATTAACTGTCATACCTTTAATAGAGAATTATTAATTGATACTTATTATTTGTCATATAACCTTTAATAGATTATTACTCAAGTAGACCCAAACTCTTTGCAGTGCCCCTGCTGGGTGAATGTACATGTAGGCTTAAGCTAGTTAATATACCAATGCTGTATACTATTGAAAATTATAAATAGGATAAAAGCCATATTGTATTTTTATGTAAGTAAATATTTGTTTTTTTTTTCAGATGGAGTAACGTCGCCTTAATTGCTCTTAACATCTCTCAGAAAGTAACGAACTGAGTGACGCCTATTCAATAATTTCCATTTGCACATTACAGCTCACCTCGTCAAATTAAGGCCACTTGTCCACTGAAGCAAGGAGAGAAAATAAAAATAGAGATATTTTATGCCGAAAAACTATATACATATTGAGCAAGTGTATTTATACAGTAAGTTACCCCATGTTGTTCTACACATAGTTAACTAAATAGCTTAACTGATTACATTTGGGGTCGAAAAGATCCGAGAACCGCCGGATCATCCATGTGGGATAGACCTCTCTAGAGCAGTGAACGTTTTACATGACAAAGACACAAATTATTACTTTTAATGTATTTTTTTAAATTAGGTACTTAATTTTAACTGACTTCCGAAAAAGGAAAAGAATCTCAATTCGGTGCGTATTGTTTAGGTATGTATATTATTATGTTCGTGAATTAAAATCATGTTTTTCTTACTAGAAGTGATATGTAACCACAGAAATCTTTATAATAAGGTAATATCTTATTATATAGATTTCTGTGAAAAAAATATTAGAAATTTCAAAAAAAAAAATACATGCACATAACATAACATATCATAATTAAGTATTTTTTATTCTAGTAGGTTATTTAACAAATAAAATTTGGGTATATCTATCCTCTCTCTCCACGGCGCTCCAGTCGATAGATAGCCTAAAGAGGGTTACATGGTACTTCGTTTAGCAATTTCAGGGGCTCCGAGAAGTTGTTTTGTATTTTAATGGAGAACATGTTTTGTATAGAACATTCGCGTTTTGTATGAAATTGATGGATCATGATCGAGACCAAAATTATTTTACTTTCTATTACAAATAATATTTTGCAAAAATTATATTACATAAATGAAATTCGTAAAATGGAAGAAATAAAAGAAAAATCTTCTACGGTAGCAAATACTCAGGAAATCAACATTGAGGTTTATTACGAAGTAAACCTTTTTGCAGTAAAATAAAAAGAAGTTTGTTTGACGCCTTTTCGACATTGGAAGCTCAATGTTCAAAATTAAACTTTTGCTTGTGAACGATAACTTTACTGCTCCAGAACTTTTTATCTGTGGAATTTTAACTTGTGGAATCATTAATATTAAAATTTTGAACATTGAATGAGCCGTATTTGAAAAAGTATAAACCCTAATTTCTCTGGTGTACCCTCTACACATCGGTAAACTGCTGAAGCCACCGACAGACGCGTCCGCGGACGTATTATATAGTTCATAACATATCTGATCGAAATCATAATTAATATCAATGCAAGTATGAGTAAAGAAACATCTTCATTACACACACGTTAAGAACACTTACACCCACCCGCACACACACACACACACATACAGACATCTATTATATTATAATTCTCGCAAAGAGTTTTTGGTGTTTCGTAATGTGGTCCGAAGAAGCCATCAACCTTCTTGGTCTTCATGCCGCATCTTAGACCACATCGTCACTTTACATCAGGTGATATTGTGGTCAAATAAAGGCTTATACAGCATTAAAAAAAAATACAACAATGGTAATAGTATTTAATTTAATTAAATATTATTATGATTTATTTATTAAGCTGAGTGTAATCAATTATTTCTGTGTATTGTTCCCGTGATATTATTCAGCTATGGTATCTGCATCTCCACGTGGGCGGGGATGGCGGTAATAATCGCGTTGTTATCGCTCTAGCGGTCTGCTTGTGTTCCTGGGACGTCGGTCGTGTGGAGTACAGACATTACGTGCGCATTGGCGATTTTCAGTGGTTTTCAATGGACTCGAACTTGTATGGCGACAAGTTATTGAAGTTTCATTGATGTTATTGTATTACTTATTATAAATATTTGTATATATAAATCTGTACGTGTGTTAGTCATTGAACTCCTTCTAAACGGCTACCTAGATAAATTTTTATGAAAAATCCATTAAACTTAATTATGATGTATTATTGTAACTGAACTAGGAGAATCCTGTTTCTAAGGCAATATATAGGCAATTATAAAATAGTCTTGTTTCTTAAGCCTGTTTTGTCCCACTGCTGGGCAAATACCTCCCGTAAAAAAGTTATATAAATAAATATTAAATAAAAGAAATCAATCATGTCCAAGTGTAATACAGAAGGATGATCAAAGCGAATTAGTGAATTGATTCGTATTTGAACTTTTTTCTATTTTCTGTTCACAGCAACAGAATCAAACTTTAATATCGTTCACGAAAAGTTCTAAGGTTAATTAAGTAAAATTTATTTTTCGTATTTTACGGTTTGGTCGCCTGAAAGAAATCGCTATCAGCGATAAGGCCATCCAATGTATTTTATATTGTATTTTCTTTTCTTCTGTTGTGTGTTGTGTAAAATAAAGTGTTAATTAATTGAGATATGTATACTTCCATAGAGAAACGCTCCTCGATTTAAATAGATTCCTTCTTTTTTTTTTATTTAGATCAACGACGAAAGTGATACCATGAAATTCGAAAGGAGTTTTGGTACGTTTGGAAAATTATTATATCGGAATAAATGGCGTTCTATGAAAATAGTGTCGTCTACCCAGTTCACTAACAGTATAATGAGAAACCTCTGGAACTAAAGACGTGGCTCTGAGTTCTATAACTTATTCACGGGCTGTGCTGCGGCCCAGCCCCACAGCTGGAAATACTCGTAGCATAATGTACTATTATAGCGGTTCATTCCGGATTAATGCAGTGTCTTCGCTGAGGTAGTAGCAGGTTAAACAGATGTATATAGAACTTTGTCTATTTAAAATTTAAGCCTAAAACTAAAAGGTCACGTTTACGCTAAAAATATCAAGAATAGATAACTTTCAGAAAACCATACAAGTAAAAACAACAAGTCTCGAACTTAGTTAGAGCGAGGTGTCGAAACTAAGATGTAAGTTAGGTCTTTAATATTTCTTGGTTTGCCCTAATATAAGAACCTACACTACTTATTTTGTTTTCTAAGACCTTAAGATGAATGAATTATTATTATTAATACGCAATTACCATGGTAAGTTACGAGCTAAACAATCACCAATATTCGTTTTATAAAGAAAACAATTCTGAGATAACATATTTAAAAATACACTCTGGACTGCCTTAGTGGCGCGGTGGGCGAGGGTCCGCTTGCAACGCAAGAGGTAGCGGGTTCGATTCCCGCCGAGGGTGAAAGTGTTTGTATGTTCTGCAAGCATTTTCTCCTTGGTCTGGGTGTTTAATATAATATGTATAATAAAAAATATCTATATATGTATGACTATTATATTAAGTATATCAGAATCTAGTACCCGTAACACATGCTTAGAGCTTATCACGGGGCTAGATGTTGTTGTGTGAATTGTCTGGAAATATTTATTTTATTTATTTATTTTTTACTCTCATAGCACTCTCATTACAGCTGGTTTAGTATATAATTGAACCATTTTTTAAATGTATTTTGTCCGCTATAATTTCATTAAATTCATGACTTAAACAGTGATTTTGTGAGTGAAACGGGTCCCAAATACTTAGACTTTGTCGCCTGTCTGTCACCAGGCTATATCACAGGAACCGTGATAGATACAGAGTTGAAATGTTCTCATACTTATCAAATTTATTTGTGAAATATCAATATGTAATTTATATTGGATGTAAAATACTTTGAATATTTACTGTAGACAACAAGTCTGAGCAACAACAACAAGTGTAAATTTAAGGTAACATAATTGTTTGTTAGATTATTTGGAAGATATATGATTAATAAGTTAAAAATAGTGTTTTTATTGTATTATAATTCAAAGTTTGCATAATTTTTGTAACAAGACACTTAATTATATATGTATGTACCTAAGCTATGTTTTGTAAAATGATAAATAAATTTCTTATTCTTATTAAGTGAAGAGCTGTGTGTAACAGCATGCCAACGATGTTAGCAACCAATACAGGTTGACAGGTAGAAAAAGCCTTGGCATTAAGCCCACCTTTTAGTACAAAGTTTTTGTTCACTGTCTTTGAAATATTTCTCATAAAAAAAATAACAACTAAGCTCGTTTCCGTCAGCGGCATGAAACGCATTAAAATAATGTCTCCACCGCAATCGGATAAAAAGGGTAAAAAATTGTCTTATGGAAATGTGTCAGAGAGTGTTTAAGCGAGTAGTTTATAAAACACTTTGGCTCTTTGGAATACGCTAAGTCGACTTTGATGGGCAGACCCTAATGGACGTTCAGGTTATAAGCTGAAGCGGTTTATGACACAAAAAAGGTATTTAATTAATCATTCTTCTTCTTCTTTTATTAGATGGCGTCCGTGATAATTAATCATTGTAGTGTATGCGGTAAAGCTGGTAGCTCAAACGTCATACGTCACTGTCTCGTGTGTCACGGATTGGCGGGAAAGTAACTGTCACTGGGATGCAACACAGCCGAGGGCTAGCACGGGGGTGAAGTTGCAAGCTGATACGTGGACATTGCCGAGCCAGTGTTTAGTGTTAGTTATAATTTTTTTTTTTAATTCTATTTATTTATTTCATGGGAGTTTTGCCAAACAATGGCTATGCCAGCCCCGTAAGTTATAATTACTGGCTTGCAGAACGAGGATCCATCGTCCTCTATAATCATCATCATCTTATCAGGTAGGATATAAACCAGCAGCCAGTCCAACAGTAGGATATAAGCCTGCTGTACATAAACTTCCCTTAATAAACTTACTGCCAGTTCTTCCACTGTAACCAAGTTTTTCTAAACCAAGGTAAGGTCAACTAAAGTTTATCATTATTAGTAACTTCTTAACAAGGTCATTTTAAATGCTAGCTCTTGTAAACAGCTTCAAAAGAAGGCAATAATGTGTATGTATACAACATAAAATTTTTAAAATAACGAGTTTCAATGAAATCGTAAGAGTAAGAAAAAAAAAATTTCAAGGTGAGACAAGGTCAAATGAAGTGAAGGCTTATCTGACAAAAAAAGTGTGTGTGTGTGTCAGCTACGACGCACGATTGGAGTTTACTACTTACGAACGATATTATGATAATTATGTACTTACATCGAATAGAAAAAAAGGGTACATGAACGCATCTGCTAAAATGATAAGAGAAACAAACATATATCTGTTATTATTCGGATTGTTTATATTACTTCAATAAAGCGTATTACATAAAGTATGTTACAAAATAATAATAATTGTGTTCAATTTATACAAATCCAATTTTAGGATGATTGATTTCTTTCACTTTGAATTATAATATCATTCGTAAATACTGCAAAGAACAAATTAATTAGGTGTCGAAACTATAAGTAGCTTCTTTTTAATATTTTAATTAATAAATAACAGAAGGTACTTATTATATGTTCCAACGAAACGCGTTGAGAGGACCATAAATTCGTCAATTGTTTTTAGTTTTAGTTCCCTGCACAAAAACGTAAAAGCTATCTTTGTAAGACGATATCCAAGTGAAAAAGAAACGTCCGGCCAAAATTTTTTTGTAAATATTGATGATTTTACTGAATAACTTTGCACTCTCACCTCTACTCACTGAGAAATACTAAACACTGTTGATGTGGTCTAAGATGGGGCATGAAGACCTAGAAGGTAGATGGCTTCTCAGGGCCACATTACGAAACACGAAAAAATCGCTTCATGGCCTGTCATCAATGGCCCAGCCTTGGCTTGTCACCACTCTCCGGTAAAACCTCCGGAAATTTAACACACAACACGTTGGTAAAGTATCGAAAGTACAATTCCTTACACACCGTATATCCTGCAATTGTTCGATAGGCAAGCATTCGTTAATGCTTCATATTTTAATCTTTTCTATAATAGACAAAAACTTTAAGACATTGCGTTGCGCTATCTATCCTCCTGGCCAACTTCCTGTCAAAACTCGTTTTTTCAATGAATACTCTGTTAACAGTTTATAAAAAGCTTAGCCAACCCGCTATCATCTCCTACTTAACCCACCAAGCGCTGTTACCACTCGCTGATCGTTATGGTCCGCTGCAGCCGCGAAAATTGGTAAAAGCCTGTCAATGTGGAGTTGTCACTCTGTCAGATCACGGCGAAACTGCTCCGTTATTGGACAAGTCCAGGCAATCATTGCGGCGTTTTCATTAAAAAAATTGACGCGACTGCGAGGTTAATGAGTACATAATTCCCGTTTTTACAAACTTTTGACACTTTTTAATTTTTTCATGTCCTAGTGCGGAGAAAAATAAATTTTAGGAACCTCTTTATTTTAAATTTCTGGCTAAACTTTATAGCAGATAACATCAACGCAATGCATCGAATGAAATATTTTATCTATAATTTAATGTTTGTTTTTATGTAACTTGTGTAATGTTCTATTGTTATTAATTTAATTTGCCATTGTCGCATTGGTGTCAAACTGTAATGGCAATGTAAAAGTGTTTCTTAAATAAATAAATAAATAAAAAAAACAACATCTAGCCCCGTAAGCTCTGAGCTTGTGTTACGGGCAGGTATAAGACATCTGATATACTTTTTAAAATATAGGCATACATATGAAGATATTTTTTACTATACATATTAAACACCCATCCCAAGGATAAAGTGCTTGCAGAACATACAAACACTTTCACCCTCGGCGGGAATCGAACCCTACCTCTAGCGCCGCAAGCGGACCCTCGCCCACCGCGCCACTGAAGCAGTACATTATATATTAGACTAATAATTAATACTACTAATAATGCAGAGTTGAAGAGTTTGTTTGTTTGGTATATACTTAAACCAGGTGCAACGCCGAACAGCTATGTAACTAACTAATGATAATGTATGCATTAATAAATTAGCAATAGGTAATATTTCTTTTATACCTATCTATACCTAACACACTATACTAGATACCTTCACTCGTATCAAGCACCGCCAGCGCCACCCTGCAATCTTTAAGTATATTCAATTCGAAGAATGTTTAAAGGAATATTAGTTGAAGTAGGTATTAGAATGTTCGGCCGAGTAATAAAGCAGGCTGAGAACATGAAGCTCCGATCCAATAACGGTTGATCCGAGCTCAGTTATGATACGCTAGTGGCCAGAAGATCCACTCGATTTATTGTTAACACTTTTTAAAAAATTAGACAGTTGACATTAAATAGAAGTTAAAATTAAATCCGACAACTATGAGATGGGCTCACCGAGATCACCGAGAGTTCCGCGATATTCTAGAGATCAGATAGTGTACTAAACGTTTCTCGAACCCACTTAAACACACACAAAAAATGACATCAAAATCTGTCCAGTCTCTAAGGAGGAGTTCAATATGTACACGTACAGAAGATTTATATATATAAAGATAAGTCTCAACAGGTTTTATGGTAACTGTCTTTGTATTTTTAACTTATTGAAGAAGCCTGGGCAATACAGCTGCGGCTAGTCAGGGACCCATGTTCATTTGCTACTTGTGTAATTTTATTGTGTAAAATAAATGATTTATTGTTTATACCATAAAAAATAGTATATCATTGCGCATCGTGTGATATTATTTGTGCGTAACATTTTGGTATGTAGATATTTTCAAGCTAAATAAATTGGAATATTTATAGATTTGGACGTGTAATAAGTCAGGCTGAGATCATAAAGTAATTAACCCCCGAGCAAAAAAGAGGGGTGTTATAAGTTTGACGTGTCTGTCTGTCCATGTCTGACTGGGACATCATAGCTCATCATAACAAGATGTTATAATACAACAATAATTAAACGCTTAAGAACTAAAATACAATGAAAATAATTGTGTAACAATGGGCGGCCTTATCACTAAAAGTGATCTCCATTCCCACGAAGATGTTCTCATACACTTCCATAATTTGCTCCAAACTTGTGTATAAGGACAATAATTTTGAAGTTTTATTGCACAGATTATTTTAAACACCTATATTAATATGAATGAAGTTTTAACAAAATAAATGAATCAAAGGATTGAGTCAAAATAATATTTTGATGATTCGAACTGCTTAGGTCAATTTGATACCCGCTGTCCATTCCTACCTTAAAACATATGTTAAGTAGGTACTGCACCATCTCAAAACTTTTCTATGTTAGATCCCTGAGCCAATAGCGAGTTATTGCAATGTCCCGCTCGCCGGACTCGAACATTCGTTCTGGGCTGCATTTATTGCTTTTTGCTACTTTTACATCAGCAATCAACCGTTTTTGACAAACCAGAGCATAGATAATTTTGCTGCAATATAACTTTTTCAAGACATGCCAAAAAAAACGGTATCTTAGTGGCCGCAATTATTTTAACCGACTAATAGAATTCTTATCTATTATTAGATATTAAGAAAGAATCAAAACCATAATATTGAAAATTATACGAAATTTATAACGAACTTGTATTTAATTAAATACTTTAGTCTTATAACGAACTTTAACAAAAAAATCATTTTAACATAAGCTCTTTTGCTCTCATATTTCACCAACGACAAAAAAGATGGAGGATTTCAATAACTTCATATTATTTTTGGGTTTAACTCTTCATTGGCTTCTACTTTCTTTAAAATCTGTCGCAATATTATTTTTATAAAAACACGTCAAATAATTAGAACTATAACGTTTTATAATAACGTTTTACTTTCTTCCCCGAGCTGTTGACTTCGCTGTTTCCTTGCCCTTGCTGATGTCAGCTTTAGCCTCCTGCTTCTTCTTGGCAACGGAGGCTTGCCTGGCCAGCAGTTCCTGGGCTATGGCGTCATCCCTCTGCTGCAGAACCTGTGCCAGCTCTGGTCCCCAGTAGCAATCTGTGAAATGAAAAAAATAAACTAACTTAAATAATAAAAAAGACTAACCAATAATTATTGTTAGGTTTTAGAACAATATGAGCTAGAGTTTCTAATCGCTTATTTGCTAAAAAAAGCTGTAAAAAAAGCGAAGCGACCAGATATGCTTTTCACCACCTTCCGGGCTGGGCCAGTGCGTGAAACGATTTTTTCTTGTTTCGTAATGTGGTCCGGAGAAGCCATCTACCTTCTAGGTCTCATGCCCCATCTATGACCACATCGACAGTGTACATCAGGTGAGATTGTGGTCAAATGAAGGCTTATCTAGCATAAAATACGATAAATTGTTTTCCTATTTATCTTTTAGCACTATGTTCAATGTGTTTTAGTAAATACATTTTAAAGTTTTTAAGATTTGTAATTTCAAACAATGGAAATAAATTATTGAGTATCTTATTGTATCATTGTAACAAAATAATGACGTTTCGACCCCTGTGCCCGGGCCGCGCCAAACGCTACGTAGTACGTAGCACGCAGCCAGGCTTTCCCGTTTCCCTGATGATGGTTCGTTCCTGAGTGGAATTGAAACGTCGAAATGCCATATAACGTAAAAATTAAACGTGAGCCACACACAACCCGTTTTCAAAATGTAAAGTGTGTAACTTGCTTTAGTTTGATGGTGAAATTATAACAAAATACGTAAGGTTCTATTTAAAATAAATGACAGCAAATTACAGAAAATGGGAAAAGGTTAGGGAGGTCTTTGCCCTTCTTGGGATAGTGAGGGCTTAATAACATTCCTAATCTTAAATTGGATTAGGCTGTAGATAGGTAGGCACTTAAAACAACTGGCGAATAAACTGAGCAAGATAGATCTATAATGTTGTACCTAATGATTAGCACTATGGGGCTTTGCTGAGAGATGGTGAACTATTTTACCCGGAGAGTGCTTAACAAACTGCGAGTTAAATAGTTAAAATATAGAGCTATCAAGTCAACATTTTGGTCGTACATGGTGAAACAAGCCCATAATATATCAGTAATTTATAATATTTATCATTTTTTTTAACTTAATGAATGATGGATTCCTATTGAGAAATTCGAAAAATAAAATAGATCCCATAAGGCCATTATGACAAAGTAATGATTGAACGATTGTCTTTTGGTGAATATTGTCGAAGTAAATGATGGACTGGCACTTGGAGAGTAAAAATACAATGACGTGGAAATCCTACTAATATTAAAATTACAAAACCGAACATTTTGAGCAAAAATTACTAAATGGATAGTGAAGAAACTTTACAATAATGAGCTTGGTATTTGGGTATGAGATGGGTGACCGCCCCGACTGCAAGTTTTTGTACATAAGTGTACTACTATACACATCAAATTTATTTTAAATCTGTTTTCATATATGCTTACCAACAAACAGTTTCTCGAGCAGCTGCGCGCGCCTGCTCTGCTGCGCGAGCACCCTGGCCTGGTTGTACTCTTGCAGACCACGCATGCGTTCCATCGAGGCCTGGATGCGCGCCGCCCGCTCCTGCCGCGCAGCCTCCGCCATGTCCGGGCTCATGATGGCGCTGGACATCAAAGTACTACGGTGATGACGTCATATTACAATATGGTGATAGCACACAACTCGAATTATAAATATTTCCGGACTAACCACACGGCATCACCTAACCCCAAACTTAGCAGAACTTGTACTATGGGTGTTAGGTGACTGATATACTACATAGATACATTTTTTTTGTATATACATACATATGATACATAGAAAACATCCTTTATGCTTGCATAAAGAAACAAGGGTGGGAGCAAGAAGTCTCAAGTTTATTTGCCAGAGACAAAAAGATACAGTAATGGAAGCACTAAATGTGTCATAGTTTTTCTTGTAACAGAGATATTCGGGTCTCTGTTTATTTATATCGTAATTGATTGGGTATATTTTTGTTGTTCAAAGTGGATTTTAATGTTCAGTGCTAATAAACAATTATGGTGTCGTGTTCCGTAACCGAACAATGTTACAAAACGAATAAACCGTGTAAATATACTTTTCACATTATGCATGTTTATTGCGATTGGAATTGTCCGTACCCTGTTTTTCCAAAGTTTTGCTAGTGATCGGCTCAGAATATACATATTATGTTTTATATTCCATTGATATATTCAATAAAAAATCGCGATGACAAACACTATTGTGAAAACAATTATGTAAATGTATGTTTTTTTTTGTAACATCTCCGAGCAGACTGTTTCTTGTATATCCTTTTATGGCATGGTTAGGTTATTGTAAACATTGGTAAGTTTATTCACTTTCAAAATTATCAATTATAAAAATCAAATGATGTGTGGGTAAGACTAAGTCGCCGTGTCCTAGATTAATTTCTCGGGATGATAGTAGGACTTTGTTTACTAGTATTAATATAAATATTTTTAGGAATTTTGATTTAACCACTGACTGCAGTAAATAAAGGCTCACACAACATCTAACCAAGTATCGCTTACGCCATATTTTAAATAAAAACCATAGTGTGAGGTTTTATAATTTTACTGTACTAGACATCTGATACACTTAATATAATAGCATAATAACATGCATAGATATTTCTCATAATACATATTAAACACCCAGTCCAAGGAGAAAGTGCTTGCAGAACATACAAACACTTGACCCTTTGGCGAGAATCGAACCCGCTACCTCCTGCGCCGCAAGCGCATCTTCGCCCACCGCGCTACCAGGAAAGGTCATTTTGTTATTAAATAATTAGACAATCAGATATATGACTAATTGGATACTTGTTGGATTCTTACCTAATATATTATAGGCTGATCAATCAATGTTATGGAAGTTAATACCCACGAGTTGTCATATCTGAGATATCTTATAACAGTAAGGTATATAAATTAACCATTCTTCATCAGACTTCTCTCTGAGGCACTCCGGCAGGAAGTCGAGTGGGATTAACTTGTCCTTGAGGGCATCTGGCAAGAGCAAGTACTTCGCTTCCTCCTCATTCTCTACCTCCATCTCCACTAAATTAAAAATAATGGTAAGTTTGCATCTATACTAATACAAGCTGACTTCAGCAATCGTTGTTTTGCAAAATGAAAAATAGATAATAGCTGATTCTCAGACCTACTGAATACGCATATAAAATTTGGTAAAATCGTTAAAGCCGTTTCGGAGTACGATAATAACATTGTGACATGGACATTTTAAACACGTGCTTTAACTGTGAAGGCAAACATCGTGAGGAAACCGGCATGTTCTGAGAACTTTAAAGACTATGAAGACATGGAGACATTCACGCACTTGGCCAGCGTGGTGAATTAAGGCTTAAACTCTCTCGTCAAGAGAGAAGTCCCCGTGTCCCAGCAGTGGGAACGTTAATAGGGTGATGATGATGATGATGTTAATGGACATTTTATATATTAGATTATAAATGTGATGGAGTTTGTTTGTTTAAGCACGCTAATCTCAGGAACTCATAATGTCGTTCTTACTTAGCATAACATACTAAATAGAGGCAGTTTCAAAAACAAGTTTTTCCAAAACATGTATACCAACGACACCGACACACCAACGTTACATTTGCAAGATTGATAAAATTACCACTTAAACCATTCGCCGTCCACTATATTATGTTTAAAAGTAGTAATCTGTATAACTTTTTAAATCATCATGGTTTTTAACAATATTACGACTCAAAACTGGCCGTAAAAATGGGAAACGATAGTCCGTTTCGTTTGTGAATAACCGTCTGCTCAAATCGCAAAGACAAAAGACAATTCTGTTGTTTCCGTGATCATGGCGCTTGCAACAGCGTCAAAATATCGGAAACTCTAAAACTGTCAAATCATGGTATGTTTTAAGTCATAATAATGTCGAATAAACCCATAAGCGGGAAACATATAGACGTATAAATCCCAAAAAAATATATACAAAGTCGGGTTATATTTCTCTTAATTTAAGTGAATGGATATGTGGGAAGAGGGAGACCGAAGAAAAGATGGATGGACTGTGTGAAAGTAGATATGTGTAAGAAAGGAGTGAGTGCTGAGATGACGGGTGATAGAGGGAAATGGAAGAAAAACACATGTTGTGCCGACCCCACATAGTGTGGGACAAGTGCAGGATGATGATGATGATGATTAAGTACTTATACGTTTTTGGTTCATTTGTGATAAACAAGTACCTTCGATGTCAGACGCGGGAGTGGGTCCGTGCTTGACTTCATCAGCTTCTTCTGCTAGAAAAAAACATTGAGGTTCTAGTTTTCTAAAATCTTCTACGATAAGTACACGTAATAATGATTGCAAAAAAAAAACAGTTTACCATCATTACAAGCTTGCAAAATTATACAATCATCATAAATGGGATAATAAGTTGAAATTCCGTGCAGTGCGTGGTTTTGAGTTTGATACGAATAGAGTCAGTTTTGGACTGGATTTTTAACGATATTTTATATATGTGACTAGCGGCCTGCCCCGGCTTCGCTTGGGTAATTATTTAAATTGTTATCCCGGCGATTATTATCTAGATTTTTTTCGCCGTTAAAACCATCCTTGAACTGTAACGAACACTTGAAAAAAATTGGCCAAATTGGTCCAGGCGTTGTTGAGTTATGCGCTTAGCAACACATTTTGCGATTCATTTTAATATATAAGATAACAGCTACTTACTTTTTGATTCACATTCTGCTTCAAACTCTTCCTGAAATGTGAATAAGGTATTTATTATATGCTACTTATCTAAAATTAAGACATTAACCGAGTATAAAATGTAGATAGTGTGTATAAAATGTGTAAAGTGTATAAAATTCCAGAAGTAAATAAAGCTTGCTAAATGCGTGCCATCCATAGTACCTACCCAACCTTCCTTTTAAACAACCCCTATCTATTGCTGAAACTTGCATTAAAATTCGTTTCGCACATTTTAGAGTAACAGAATTAATCATAATCATAATCATAAAAAGTTTATTTGCGTATTAAACACGTTAAACATAGAGTACATAATTATAAACAAACATGAAAGAGAGTAGATAAACAATTAGTCATATCTTAGTTCGAACACAAATAGGTCAACAGCTCAGCATGAAGGCTGTGTCAGCAGGATGATACTAACACAGCGCTGGTTTTCAGTGGTGCCTCAGACAATGCAGCGCGCGGCACTGCTTTGAACAACACAATATACACAGAACATAAATAAAAATTAACTTAAGCTTTTCTTATTATAATCAATTCACAATTAACTTATATTTTAAATTATTTATAAAATTATATTATTTTGCATATATAATAATCAACTAAAAAAAAACTTTGTAAATACCTCAGCGATATAAGAATATTGCATTAATTTTAAAATATTAAGTTAGACATTACAATAAAACATTAAAAATATAATTTATAAAAGTGTAAGAACGGCCTCTATAGCATTAAATTTTGTATTTCTAATAAATGCTTTCTTAGTAATTTCTTAAAGCTAAACAAAAGTAAGTTTCTAATCGGGGGTGGCAGATTGTTCCAACATTTCGTGGCAGCATAGCGAAAACTGCCACGAAATGCTGCCGTTCTATGACTTGGACACAAAAGTCTTACAGCTATACGAATATTGCAACTAGAATAATACATTTTTTCATTCAGATAGCGTGGCATTTGGTTTTTTATTACACCAAAAAGTAATGTAGCAAAGTGTAATGTCCGTCGCGACGACATGTTTAGAAGTCCGTGTCTGTTGATGAATGGTGATATGTGTGTGTACGGGATAGGGAAACAAAAACGGACGCATGCGTTTTGAACGCGTTGAATTAATTTCTTGGTGCGGTTTAGTAGACATTCGCCGATTACATTGTCGACATAATTTAATTTGGAAAGAACTAGGGAATCGCAGAGTGAAATACGGAGATCAGTACTGACATACTCACGTACTTTATAAAGTATGGATAATCTATAAAAAAATTACAGACAGCGTCGCGGACTGGCGATAATAGGTTAAAGTTAAAAGGCCAAAAAGAGGTAATGATTTAGGTATTATAAAGGAGTCCAAAAAAATTACCCCATGGAAAGAATCTGTGCTGTCCACCACTGATGTTGTGATTGGAGGCGCTTCTACAAACTCGGCACGGAACTCTTGTCTATGTGGAAAAGTAAAAAGTTGCGTTATTGGAAGAAAAAACAGTGATGGTACATTCTCGTACATATTCAAGAAATTGTCCCATAAGTGTTTTTTTAAAGTAAATAGTTACTTGAACATTTTGTTGGCACTAAAGTTTGGCTAAGTTTATAATGTCAATTTTGGTTAAAAGTTACATAAAAAAACACAACCTCAGACTATGTATAAACCTAATAAAGATAAATGATTATAGATAGAGGAGGTTTTGTCTGTTCACGTCCGTAAGTGGTAACCCTCTGAATCCTTACACGTGACCTCCGGGTGGTGCTAAGAACAGTCTCTGGTGGGAGGCTTCGGCCGCGGCTTGTCACCACCCTCCGGGCTGGGCCAGTACGTGAAGCGGTTTTTCGTGTTTCGTAATGTGGTCCGGAGAAGCCATCTACCTTCTAGGTCTTCATGCTCCATCTTAGACCACATCGTCACTTTACATCAGGTGAGATTATGGTCAAATGAAGGATTATCGATCATAAAAAACAAAAAAAATTTTAGATCATGGAGAGGAGAATACACATTGACTTACATTTAGCATCGCTGGGGAAGGCAAGGTTCAAACAACATCGTTGAAATAGTTACCTAATTGCAGCTCCCCTCAAACTCCTCCCCGGATCCTTGATCTCCCAGGAGCGCAATGTCGCCATGAACTCCAGCTCGCGCAGGTCGTCTCTCCTGGCGATGATCCCGCTGTGGCTGGACAGGGAACACTCCAGTTCCACGAAAGCATCTCCTGGGAGCGGCTCTCGTAGCTTTTGAGATGGCGGTAGCGCTTTCGTTTCCTGCTTTTTGTCACTCTAAAAATATGTATATTAGAGCCAACGATCTCGAGGTACCTTGCATATTTATACACAGTAGTAGATTAGATTATTATTTTTATGGCCAATAAGTTTTAATTTAACAGGATTAAACTTTATTTTTAAGAAAAACAGTGTGATACGAAAAATATCAATATAAAAATAACCTTCCTCTATTTAAATTTATAGTGAGATATTTACCATGTTTCCCGATATTTTATCAACAGTTTTATTTACAGAGCGAATCGGGTATCATTTTCGTCAAACAATAGACATCATAACAATTACTAACCGTGTTTTTTTTTCAAAAGTGAAATCTTGTCCGTTACTTATATAATAAACACTTCTGATTATTTTCTGATTTACCTTTTTATCTTTCTTAACTGCAGTCGGTGTTGGTATCTTGGCGGTCTCAATGGAGTTGCGAATTTCCATGACTCTCGACCATTGTGCGATGGTCAAAGACCAACCTTCGGGAGCCGTCACCCTGTGGAGACGCCATAACAACTGATTGAAGAACATCGATACAACATTTTATAATTACGACTAGTAGTGCCCCGCGGTGTTACCCGCGTTATAATGGATTTCCGCGGAATAAGCCCATGTTCTTTCTCAGGGCCTAAAAAACCTGTATACCAAAATTTCATTTAAATCGGTTCAGTAGATTTTGCGTGATTTTTATATAAGTATGGATAAGAACTTACAAAAATTCGTTAAGGCTATTTTAGTGTATAATGCGGGATTTTTCTTGTATTTAGCTTGTAGGGTGCAACACTATTCCCCATTCTATTATTATCTGTATCCAATCAATGTATCGATTAATCGAATACTGTGAGCGGTCACGGGAGAGCCAACCTAACTATCGATATTTTATCGATCGTTGATTGTTTCATTTTCTCGCGCCCGTGCGTTAGTCAGTTATGTTCTAGCGTCGCTTGGTTTTGTAACGCCACCGTTATGTTTAACGTAATTAGTGAATAAATGTGAATAAGTGGAAACACTGTCTTTCAAATGACTACCAATCCTATAAGCTTATTTTTTATTACTTTTTTATTATGTTTAATTAGATACAGATACTTGAGAGAATATAGCACTTGTACGCCACACAAGTGCTATATTTATTAACCCCCGACAAAAAAAGAGGGGTGTTATAAGTTTGACGTGTCTGTCTGTCTGTCTGTCTGTCTGTGTCACCATAGCTCCCGAACGGATGAAGCGATTTCAATTTAGTTTTTTTTTGTAAGAAAGGTGAGTCTTGCGCAAGTGTTATTAGACATGTTCCATGAAAATCGGTTGGGCCGTTTAAAAGTTATGGGGGTGAGAGTGGCGAAGCAAAACCGAAAATCTGCAAATATACTAGTGTGGGGTATCAAATGAAAACGCATCGCGTCCACATTACATAATATTATGTTGTTTTACATTTAAGGAAATTAAGGCATTGGAATCGGGGGTTTTTCTTAAATTTTAAATTTAGATTTATCAATACTTATAACTACATCAAACTTTAAGTCGTGCGTAATCTCGTGCTACTAAAACTAGTGCACGAGATAGGTTTGATGACTACATAAAAAAATTGGTGCTGTTTAATCCGTCTAAAAAAAATAGATAAAATACAGACGAAACGGTGAAGGCGAACATCGTGAGGATACCGGCATGTTCTGACAACTTTAAAGAGTTTGAACGACATGTGGCATTCACCAACTCGCACTTGGCCAGCGTGGTGAATTAAGGCCTAATCTCTGTGTCTAAGAGAAGTGTGGTCCCAACGTTAAAAGGGTGATAATGATGATGATGATGATAGATAAAATCGCACGAAACCGTTACGTAACACGAAGCTTCATTTTACAGTACGTACAGTAAAGTTTCAATTACAATGACAACGATTTTTAGTTTGCATAAACAAATAATAAAATAGGGTTGCGATTTTAAATAATCTCATTAACGGACAAATTGTATTTTTTTAGTACCTTAGTCTATATACCCTAGTCTTGTTACTATTTAACTATCCCCAAGTATGACATAAACATTAATGTAATATCTGCTGATCTGTTATTTCTATTTTAATAATAAACTTTTCATTTTTAATACTCACTCAATACAATATGTTTTCGGTTCAATCGCAGGTCTGTTTTCCTTCAGCTGAAAATTTTCAACGAAATATTTATTATTGTCTGAAGTTTTTATACAAATCGGTTAACGGCAACGTAGCATGCAAGTTTGTTATTTTTCTAATATTTCAGATACTATATTGTTATTTATATCCATCATTATAATTATCGCCTATGATTATTATAAAAGAAGCAGTAGTGAGATGGATTCATACACCAATAGTGCTGTGTTTAATTTTAATTCAACAGTTTAGAAGACTGCTTCGGTGGCAAGCTGCTTTTGGCGCAAGAGTTAGCAAGTTCGATTTCCGCCGAGGTGTCAAATGTTTGTATTTTCTGCAAGCACTTTCTCTTTGGTCTGGATGTTTAATATGTAGGTATACTAAAAAAATCTCTATATATACTAGCGGCCCGTCCCGGCGTCGCACGGGTATAAAATTTTCCCGGAAATTATTCGAATTTTTCTCGCCGTAAAAACCATCCTATCTCTCAAGTTGGATCGAACTGCACATGGTGTGCGAATTTTTATAATCGGTTAAGTGGTTTAGGAGTCCATTGAGGACAAACATTATGACACGAGATTTATATATATTAAGATGTATGTCTATTATGTTAAGTTTATCTGATGTCTAGAACCCGAAATACAACATTAATGCTTACCACGGGGCTAGATGTTGTGTAGATTGTCCATAGAAAAATATTTATTTAGTGTAAAAATTTAAATAAACCAAAGTTTACCTTAAGTGCGGAGCCCTTAGTCTTGCCAGCACTGGCCGGTTTAACCTTCGGGCTCTTGAGGGAGCGGGCGCTCAACCCTTGCAGGTCCTTCGTATACTAAAATAACCATAAATAAATAATTACTCTGTAAGATAATTATTAGTTTATTTTCTTAACTATACAACTACATAATTTTTCCATTAACTTCTAACTAACTTTTAACAGAAAAGCTGAAGGTTCAAACCAAGCCGCGCAAATCTATAATTTTCTTCTTGAAAAATGTATGTGCGCTTTAAACACGTGCTTTAACGGTGTAGACAAACATCGTAAGGAAACCGGCATGTTCTGAAAACTTTAAAAAGTTTACAGGAGATGACACTCACCTACCCGCACTTCGCCAGCGTGGTGAACTAAGAAATAATCTATCTCGTGAAGAGAATAGTCCCTGTGTCCCAGTTGTGGGAAGGTAAACAGGGGTGTTAATGTTGAGTATGATAACCATACCCTGTTTAGATTTATAACGGGATATTAACCATGATTGACCGTCTTTCGGGTTTCCTGATATTTTATAAATTAAATAGAATTGATAACCATGATAGTTTCAAAATGTATACCCTGTTTATTTATGGTAGTACTAGATGTGCCCCGCGGTGTTACCCGCGTTATAATGGATTTTCCCACGGAATGACGTTTTCCCGCGGTAAAAAGTAGCCTATGTTATTTTTCAGGCTCTAGAGATTCTGTGTACCAAATTTCATTTAAATCGGTTCAGTAGTTTTCGCGTGAAAGCGTAACAAACAAACTTACATTCGCATTTATAATATTAGCATGATTATGTTTGACTTTGCTAAATCCAGCAACCCGTTTACCAAAACAACAGCTTTCCACGTGGTTTTCAACCGGCGGTATAATTTAAAGATCCTTCAAAGTTTCCTTAAGTAAATCTCAGCGTGGTCTGTAGAATTAATTAGCGTTTAATGAACAAAGTTTGTGAAGAAACACAACTTCAAATCCCGAGTTAAGGAGCATCGTCACGAAAATGTTAAGGCGATTATAATGTATTAATGATTGTTTTATACTTATTAGCTTAATGATTTTATAAAATTTATGATTTTTTTTGAGTATAGATTCTGACATCGTTAATAATTATTTATAGTTAAATTTTAATTGTTATGTCTAAGCATTATAACATTTGCGGCATGCAAATGTTTTTGCAAATTTTACTGGTAAAGTATGTAAAACCTTCTAACAAACTAAACATCTATTATTGTACCATACTTTTGGCAAATAAAATGGCATGTGACATTCACCAACCCGCACTTGGCCAGCGTGGTGAATTAAGGCCTAATCTCTCTCGTCAAGAGAGAAGTCCCTGTGTCCCAACAGTGGGAACGTTAATAGAGTGATGATGATGATTTGGCAAATAAATACATTTCATTTAATTCCATAGCATTTGGAATGTAAGATATAATTTTACGTAAGAAACAACAAACAATATATATATATATATATATAAAGTATATACATATAAGATTTTAAAAATTGTCTTTTATTTAGCCTGACGGGGTTCCTTTACTATTCCCATAACATTCAACTTACCTGTAATTCTTTTGCTGATTAAATCCTACTAATATTATTAACGCGAAAGTTTTAATAGACGTTTGTATGTTGCTCTTTCACGTACGGTTATTGTGGCTCGTCGAACCTAATATTGAATATTGATCCTCAAAATAAGGATTCGTACTGATAGACATGCTTGTAATTCATTACATTATATTTAAATATCTAAAAAGACGTTCTGACAAAAGTACATTTTTAAGCAAGATGGTTATTATTATTATTATTATGAGCCGGTATCATTCCACTGCTGGGCAAAGGCCTCCCCCCATTCTCTCCAGGCATCTCTTTCTATAGCAACCGTCATCCAGTCGGCTAGAAATCGGTCCAATTCGTTCCGCCATCTTTGTTTCGGTCTACCGCGTCGCCTTCTCGCCGTATCAGGGCACCAATTCGTCGCTACTTTTGCCCACAGCTCTCCTGGCATACGGCAGACATGACATGACATGATTATAATATTTTTTTATTTATAAACTGACTTAGATTTTAGCTGTAAAATGACTAACATAGAAACACAAAATCATATTAAGTTACTCGTACCAAGTTGACCTGCGAGGCTGACTTTTTCTTCGTGGAGGCGATGGGCTCCGAGGGCGCTGGTTGGAGACAGATGTATGGCCAGTAAACCTCCCCTCTGCCACTACACCGGGCTATCTCCGTGCTCTCGTTGTTGCTTATTGACTTTAGGCAAGCTACCATTTCTAGCTGCAGCAATAACAGTTTAAAATTTTCAACAATATCACATATAGACATATCATAATTAGGTGTTATCACTAGTCACGCTCTGCGGGCGTACACACACATACACTAATTATTGAGTAATATCCAAAAAGAATGATATTGCAAAAAGTTATATCAAATATATTTAAATTTTATGCAGAAAAAATTAAGACACATCCGTAACCTTCGCGCACAGGATTTAAAACTGCATCTCCGGGATAGCGCCCCGAAGTGTTAATTACTATTAATTATTTGAAAATAGTTTAACCTGCAAAGTGAGGTTTCCTAATCATTAAAAATACATATATATTTTACTAGCAGCCCATCCCGGCTTCGCACGGGGTAGAAAGACATTTTAAGACTCATTTTTCTACACCTTCGGTTACATTGTTCAAATTTTACCAAGGATCGCTAATTTTTTTCAAAATTAAATGTAGCCTATGTCAAATCGGAAGAACGTTGCATTCTATTGGTGAAATAATTTTTTAAATCGGCCCAGTACTTTTTAAGCCTATTCATTACAAACATACAAAAATATGTACAAATCTTTCCTCTTTATAATATTAGTGTATATATAAAGTATATCAGATGTCTTGTACCCGTAACACAAGCTTAGAGCTTACCACGGGGCTAGATGTTGTGTGGATCGTCCCGATATTTTTTATTAATATGAAACTTACGGCAGGACACGTAGACGCACATCTGAAGCTGACCGCTTCCAGCCTCGTCACCGAGATCAGGATACCACCGACGATGTTTCTTTTGTTCGGTATGAAGATCTATTGAAAGAAGACTATTTAATTCCCTTGATGGCTTAAAATATAATTTTGTAACTAAATCACTTTCTTCAACCAAAACTAACATAAAATCCGATGCAAATTGCATCCATACCCTGTTTTATTTTGTAACACTTTTCTATATTTTTCTATATTCAAGTTATCTTCGTGAGGCTAGGATGTTTGGTGAACTTATACAATACAATACAATACAAAAACGCTTTATTGTACACAACACAGGAACATAAACACGTAAAACAAAAAAATAATAATTAAAAAACAAGTGGTACAATGGGCGGCCTTATCGCTAAAAAGCGATCTCTTCCAGGCAACCTTAGGATGGAAAAAACTTTACTTAAAATAGAAAGGAGGTAAGGGTGTACAATATTAAAAATATAACAATATCATCTAAATATCATTATCATAAAAATATAGTACAAACATATAGTACATAAGTAAATAAGTAGACGTATACCTATATATATATAATATATACATATATAAATATATATTTAAATACATAATAACATAAGTAAATAGATTTAGTAGTAACGTTACGTTTGGCGTGAGTACTTATTTAAATTAGCACTTCTGGAGATAGAATTCCTTAACTCTTTTTTTAAAGACAGATACTGACTGAACCTTTCTAATGCTTTCGGGTAGAGCATTCCACAGCCTTGCGGCTTGCACGGAAAAGGATTTATCATAGAAGCTGGTACGATGGGAAGGTATACTAAGTAGGAGGTTGTCTGAAGAACGAAGGACATGGGATGAGTTAGAGTGGGACAGATGAAGAAAATCAAAGCGATCTTTTAAATAATGAGGATTAAGAGGATTAAAAAGAATGTTATAAAGTAGGAAGAGAATGTGGGAGTTTCGGCGAAAGCGAACTGGAAGCCAGTTCAGTTGTCTACGAAATTCTGATATATGGTCGTATTTACGGAGTCCAAAAATAAACCGTATGCAGACATTCTGAAGTCGCTCCAGTTTGCTTAGCAGCTCCTCCGAAATATCGAGGTAACAGACGTCAGCATAATCAAGGATGGGAAATAAGAGGGATTCAACCAACGCAATTTTCGTGGCTATGGGTAAAAAGTTTCGAAGCCTTCTCAGTGATGCGGCAGATGCAAAAATCTTACGACTCACTGTTTCCATCTGTGGGACCCAGGACATATTGCAGTCCATAATTACCCCCAAGTTCTTGACATTACTACTGAGAGGGATAATTACTTTATTAAACACAAGTTTAGGGACTGCAAGCCAGTCAACCTTAGCAGACGTACGCGAGCTACCAATGAGAATGGCTTGGGTCTTTAGAGGGTTTACGAGGAGACCGTGTGCCACGCTCCAGTCGTGTATAGTGGCCAAATCTTTATTCATTTTATGAATAGCATTATTTAGATCGTGGACCGGTATATGCGTGTATATCTGAAGGTCGTCGGCGTAAAGATGGAAGGAAGAGGAGAGTTTGTTAGAAATAGTATTTATGAATAAAGCAAAAAGTAGAGGAGATAGCACGCCACCTTGAGGGACGCCAGCGGTGGTAGCACACCAACACGAAAACGAATCGTCAGTCCGAACCCTTTGCCGTCGCCCCTGAAGGTAACTGCGAAACCAGCCAGTCACCGAAGGAGATAAGTTTAATGAGCGCATGAGGCCAAGAAGAATATCAAAGTCTACAGTGTTAAAAGCATTGCTAAAATCAAGTAAGATTAAGATAGTTAGTTGTCCGGATTCCATACCGGATCTAATGTCATCAGTGATCTTGACAAGGGCCGTAGTTGTACTATGACCGGGACGAAAACCGGACTGGAAGGGATTTAGTAGATGATGAGATGTGAGGAAGGAATTAAGCTGGCCGTGAACTAGACGTTCAAGGACCTTGGATAGGAAAGGAAGTATAGAGATAGGTCGGAAATCAGAAAGAGAGCTGGGCTTAGGTTTTTTGGGAAGTGGTATAATATATGCCTCTTTCCACAGTGTTGGTACAGACTCAGATTGAATAGAAAAATTAAGAAGATGACACAACACTGGAAGTATTTCATCAATAATGGGAACAATCATATTACGTCCTATATTGTCAAGACCCAAAGCGTTTGATGAAATAGACATAATGCTTTTCCGGACATCGCAAGCGGTGAACTGGCTGAAAAAGAAGGAAGGATGTTTAGAGATGGATAAAGAAGAAAGATTGTTGAGCGTGGTAAGTTTCACATCTGCAGCCATGTTTGAAGAAGACGAGAAGTGAACGTTAAGACTATCGATGTTAAAATTGGAAGTACCCGCTTCTTGTCGTTGTTTGCCGATACCAAGAGTCTTCAAAAATTTCCAGGCTTTTGCAGGATCCGCACTGGAAAGCGAAGCATGAATGTATCGACGCTGAGCATCTCTACACATTCTGTTGCAGCAACAGAATGTGTAGAGATGCTCACACTTTCTCTACACTCTATCGATATCTCTACACTTTCTTGGTCTCAGAATATTTCGTCTTCATACAATTTGTATTAGAAGTGTAATATATCTTGATTTACTATTTTGAAAACGAGGAGGTTGGAGGTTCGGAGGTTTTTTCTGTTCACGTCCGTAAGTGGTAACCCTCTGAATCCTTATACTTACTCTGGTGGAAGGATTTGGCCGCGGCTTGTCACCACCCTCCGGGCTGGGCCAGTACGTGAAGCGATTTTTTCGTGTTTCGTAATGTGGCCCGGAGAAGCCATCTTCTAGGTGTTCATTTCATCTTAGACCACATCGTCACTTTACATCAGGTGAGATAGTGGTCAAAAGAATGCATATCTAACATAAACTTTATTATTATTATGGTCGTGTCAGATTGCATCTGCTCGGCTTTTTATAAAAACCGGTATTAAATGAAACGCACGGGCTATTATTATTATTAATGTATCATTCGGTACCGCAACAACGATACTTGCGTATGCTAAAACAGTGTTGGTACCGATAATACGAAAAATGCGAGCAACGAAATGTATTAGTACGTAACGATTCGTTACTCGGTACTGAATGGAGTACCAGTTATTTAATACCGAATACATACGGTTTGCTCCAGCTCTAATTTCTCTCTATTATATACTATGATCTCGGGTATTCAGGAACACTTGGACTAAAGTTTGCTTAGCATCGCATTATGTATAATTATTCTATGCCTACGTAAACCACGCGCACCAATGATTTTGTAACACGCATTTTTATCTATACTAATAATATAAGCAAATAAAAGTTTGTGAGATCTACTGAACCGATTTAAATGAAATTTGGTACACAGAAACCTGGGAAATTACTTAAGCAAATTTTTACCTCGCCAAAACGTATCGTTATGGGAGAAAATCTATTATAACGCAAGAAACACCGCGGGGCAATGCCATTAATTTATAAAACTGTGATAAGGAAATTGAGATGTACCTCATTGATATGCAGTTTTGCCGATGGGTTCAGAGGTAGCTCGGTGCACCCCTGTCCGGCTGTAGCGAGTGTGATGTCGCAGATGTGGAAGTGACCAGCGATGGACGACAGCACCGTGAACTGCCATGCGGCTTCCATGGCGTGCCCGTAAGGCTCGTGCAGGGTGCCGTGGGCAAATACCGTGTATCTGTAATACAGAGTCAAACACAGTACTTCTTAACTAAACACCATTGAAGAACAACAGGTCAGATAAAGAGGAAGCTCAAGTAAAATAATTAACTAAAAGTTTGTATGTAGATAAAAAGATAAAAAGTTGTTAGCATTCGTTAGTCACTCAGTTTAACATTTGTGTAAAATTAATGCTATCATGAACAGCTTTGCTCTCTATTTTGCTTATCTGGAGGTGAGTGTAATTGTGGGTGGCTAAGTTTAGGTTAGATTTTCTTTAATCGTCTGTGTGTGTCGAAATAATTGGTTTTCGATTATATATTCTATTCCATAACGTGTCGAAGCCGCCCATAGATAAACTACACATGATGCACTAATATCTACTAACCCAACATCCACGGGTGCGTTGTAAACTCACGCCCCTTTTTGCACTAAAATAATCGCAATTTCAGACCGATATAAGGAAGTGATTTTTACTTCGTTTGAACTAAATACGAGAAAAGCTTTAAAATGCTTTTGAGTCTACAGATAACAATTATGGACTTACCCTGATTGATTGATCTTGAAGACAAACGTGTGGTGCGCATTGTAAGTTTGAGGCACCGGTGTGGCGGTGTCGTTGTTGTACACACTGAACGAGTTGTATGGCAGGTTGCTCTGTCGAATTTGAACAATATGAAAACTGTATTTAAATCAGAATTGTACTGCTAGGTTAAACAAAACAAAAAACAATTTTTTTGTTAACCTTTAACACGCCATAGCGGCGTTTTCAGGCGCAAACCTTTCTAACATTTTGGGGATAGCGTAGTCTTCTATAATTAGACGGTTCTGACTTATACGGTATTTCGACGCTGTTGCTACGACAATTTAAAAAGTTTTAAATGTAGAGCCAAGCTTATTAATATCATTACTCGACCCCAACTCTACAAGTATCTGATTTCACAATAACAAACTTAAAATCTTTGCAAGAAAAATACGTTTAAATTTCCAAGTTATATGGTTATAATGTTCTTCAAGCACTTTCTCCTTGGTCTGGGTATATGTATACAAAATCTCTAATCTGCTATGTATGTCTATTATATTAAGTATATCAGATGTCTAGTACCCGTAACACAATCTTACCACGTGGACTTAATGTTGTAGTGTGGATTGCGCAACAATATTTATTTGTAAAAAAAATCCCATCAAAAACAATACTTGTCAAAAAAACCAAGTCGCGCAACTCAGTTGTTCTGCGGTAAAAAGTTGTGAGATCCAAGTAAATCCAAGTCTTCAAATTTCGTCTCAAAATTATTTAATGTTTTATATAAATATATTAAATTTGAAATTTGAAGACTTGGATTTACTTGGATCTCACAACTTTTTACCGCAGAACAACTGAGTTGCGCGACTTGGTTTTTTTGACAAGTATTGTTTTTGATGGGATCTCATTTCTTTTTGTATTTTGTAGACAGTTCTACTTTTTTCTTTTTAGAATTTTGATGATCGGCGAGTCAATGAGTGACAAAATTAAGAAATTTGACCCGTTATAATTCTTAAAATACTGGTTCAAATTGAATAAATTTGAAATATACCGTGTCTTTACAATGCCTGCATGGTTACTGAAAATTTCAGTCTTCTAGTTTTATCCACAACGAAGTTACAGGGGGTCGAAAATGGCCTGAATTGCTTCGAGAAAAGGTACGACAGCGCCCTCTATACCGGTTTTTTTCTAGATTTTTTAGTTTTTCCTTGATTCATACACCAAACACTACTTATATTCCAAATTTGAAGCTTCTAGGTCTGCTAGAAGTGCCTTAGAATTTTGATGATCGGTGAGTCAGTCAGTCAGTGAGTGAGTGACAAAATTACGAAATTTGACCCGTTATTATTCTTAAAATACTGGTTAAAATTGAATGAAATTTGAAATATACCGTGTCTTTACAATTCTGCATGGTTACTGAAAATTTCAGTCTTCTAGTTTTATCCACAACGAAGTTACAGGGGGTCGAAAATGGCCTGAATTGCTTCGAGAAAAGGATGGTACGGCCTTGCCGCTTTTTTGCTCGACTTGGTGGGGGCACTGCCGTGCCCCCAGATTGATGAATGTTTTGACACTTTACCTCTACATACAAATCATTTAAATAAGTGGTTTATTTTATCAAGTATGTAACAATACAAATTATGTCGGTACAAATTGCTTTGCCACTGAAAACATTTTGTTCAATTATTATAATTGGTTTCAGTAGATAATTTATGTGTTGTTCTGCAGTTTATAAATCCTTTCAGAACAGCAATTGGAACCACAATGACAGCTGCATTTATATTATATATTTGTAAGTAAATTAATATTAATATTAGTTATTTTTCCATCAAAAGGTTGACTGGAAGAGATCGCTTTTTAGCGATAAGGCCGCCCATTGTACATTTTGTTTCCTACGTGTTGTTGTATTTTGTTTCCCTGTGTGTGCAATAAAGTGTTTTGTATTGTATTGTATTAATACTGATATAAGCATACGGCATCATTTAAGGTTAGCCCTAAACTAAGCAGAGTTTTTATTTTGATTATGTATGACATATGACTATGTACTGTAGGTGAAAGGTTTTGACATAGTGATTTAAACAGATTATATCATTGAATAATAACCAATTAAGGGATAAATCGAACAGTATCAATCACACAAATAATCTGAGGCTCAGTATAACAAAGATATAGATAAAGTCAACTAGTAATTCCGAGAGCGTTTGCACAGAGCAGAAGCCAAAGAAAGAATGTCTCCCGGACTATTGGAACTGTACTTTAAATAGCAGTGCAACTCGTAAACAACCCCTCCACCTGCGGCCACCCGATTGGCTGTTAGACCGGTCGGCTGACACCAACCGGTACCGGCCGCAGGTAAACATCGCGCGATCGAGTGGCGTGAGCGCCCGCTCACGCCATCGGACATTTTAAGTTGATTCTATGCTACTACAAACGCACTACAATGAAGAACCAGGACGTCACGCCGTCATACTTTTATGCAAATAAATAACATACAAAAAATCATAGAGCCGGTAGCAGAAATTGTAGATTTGCACAAAATATTATGATCCTCGGATAGGAATCAAATCCACAAAACCTCAAGCGGTTTTACACCCAAAGAGCCACTGAGTTTTAAAAAATGGGTGGATATAGTTTAATAGGATAGATGACTTAAAAAAAATCGTTTGTCATGTGTCTAGAAGCCTTTTTTTCTTGCAAACGATACAGTGCAAAAGTTAAGACGATAACAGTCCATTGAAGTTTTACGTGAAGTAACGCTATCGTGTGATTTGTATCAAATTTATAAAAATAGTAAAAAATAGGTGTCCAGCATTTTTGCACGGGCTTACAGATGAACTACGCAGGATACATTACATATGTATGATCGACATGCCTATTGCGCGCATCTTTCAAGGTATGTATTATGATCAACATTGCAATATGCATTATGTCGAAGACACTTGAATAATAATAAGAATAAGAAACATTTATTTGCATAAAACAAAGGCAAATTACATGGTGGTAAGTAAGTAAGTTTAAAAAAAAATGTTCTGCATGTTTTGCCAATCCTGGCGTGCAAATAATAATAATAATAATGTCGCTTGAGCCTAGCTTCGCGGCCGGTGGGTGATTGTACGTTTTGATATATTTTTTACAGTAGGGAGTTTTATATGATTTATTAATGTAATCTAATGTAATAAATATATTTTTGACGTATTTAAAATGAAATAAAGAGAATAATAATAATAAATCATTTTTTTCAGGCATCTAAGGCCCATATAAACATATTCCTTATAGACTAACATTCATAAAAATATAAATCTTATAAACCACAGTGTCAGCATAGACCTGTATTGTGACACTTACCGTCAGATGAGATTGTGAACATACATAATTATATCTATCACTAATTTAAAAAAAAAACAATTATTTGAAACATTTTCTTAGAAGTTCTCAGAACATATTGTTTTTCTCACGGTTTTTGCCGTCAAAGCACGTGTTAAAAGATTAATTTTCCAATTCACAACCTTCGGAGTGAACGTCGAGGGTTCTCACACTTAGCCAACGCGGCTATTTTTTTTGTTTTTCTTTAGAATTCCGTTAATTTCTGAAATACCGCTTGATGGGATAAGCGTGGACTAAGTAAAAGCCCATATAACAAAAACACAATGAAAGCTTATTAATTTTTAATAAACTTGCTTAAAATTTGTTAAATTCGTTGATCTATGATCTATTATATTAAGTATATCAGATGTCTAGTACCCGTAACACAAGCTAAGAGCTTACCACGGGGCTAGATGTTGTTGTGTGGATTGTTAGGAAATATTTATTTATTTATATTTTTATATTAATCTTTTCCCTTATGTATCTGTTATTGTTTCAGTCACAATAGCGTGTGTCTTAGACGCGATGACACGACCGCTAATAGATCTCGGAGATTTGCTACGTCTATCAACAGAATTTATACAATTCCCAAAGACGGTTATGGAAGTACCACTAGGACTCTTAAGAGAAGAAAGTGATCCGACAATAGATACTAATGCCTAATAGTATATTGAAAATATAAAAGCTACTCGTAATAAATTATGTTTTATTAAATTACTTTCGTGCATCTTTATAATTAGCATGGCAAAGGGCTGGGATTCGCTCCCTGCTGCATATTTCCTTGTGACTGCAACGTGAGTGTCTTCAAGACAAGAGTGAAGGTACCTTCCACATTCATGTGATGCAACCTCATAGACACTTATCTTCAGATGAGATCGTGGACAAATATAGTTATATGTATCATAAAAAAAACAAGTCATGCCATGGCACTACCAGTGATTTAGTTTATTACATGCGTATTAAGATATTCTTCATTCAAGGAAGGTCAGGCTCAGGCCAAGTGAGATAGGTGAATATAACACATTAAAGCCGTGTTGGTTAAGCGTCACTCGACTTTCATTCCGAAGGTCGTGTGTTCAAAACCCCGCCACGCACCTCTGGATTTTTCTTGAGACATTTATGTGCCCTTCCAACACGTGCTTTAACGGTGAAGGTAAATATCGTGAGGAAACCGGCATGTTCTGAGAACTTTAAAGAGTTTGAAGGACATGTGAAATTCACCAACCCGCACTTGGCCAGCGTGGTGAATTAAGGCCTAATCTCTCTCGCCAAGAGAGAAGTCCCTGTGACCCAGCAGTGGGGAACGTTAATAGGGTGATGATGAAGGAAGGTCCGGCTCGGGCCAAGTGAGATAGTGAATAGGTACAACACATAACAGGCACGGTAATATTTTCTATACTGTACTCCAACTCGACACAGACTTTGAAATAAATGCGTATAGCCGCGCGGTACCTGGACATGCGATAGGGTACATGCCCACCTACATTTTAATTACAGTTTGACTTTCTATCTTGTAAATATTTTGTTATATTAAAATAAATAAATATTAAAATATTAGGTCCTTACATATGAAATTGGCGTTTTGTATGGGAGGAACAAAAAGTCGAATATTTTTTAATATAATATATTTAATTAATCAAAGTATGAACCATTATTTTCTATGCACTTTTGCCATCTTATAGGTAGTTCATTGATCCCTTTACTAAAAAAACCAGTCGGACGGGAATCAATAAAATCTTTGAAGGCGATTTGGACTGCCCCATCGGAGTTGAATTTTTTCCCTTGCAAGAAGTTATCCAAATTTCGAAAAAAATGGTAATCTGTTGGAGCAAGGTCCGGGGAGTACGGAGGATGTCTTAGACTTTCCAATTGAAGCTCTTCTAATTTAGTAGCCGTCTGTTGCGCAGTGTGTGGTCTAGCGTTGTCGTGAAGCAGCAGTGGCGTGGAGCGATTGACCAGCCTAGGTTGTTTAGCCGCTAGCTTTTCCATCATGGTTTGCAATTGCTGACAATAGACATCAGCCGTAATAGTCTGGCCAGATTTGAGAAAACTGTAATGAACAATACCGGCACTAGTCCACCAAACGCTTACAAGTAACTTTTTTGGGGTTAATTTTCGCTTGGGGCAGGATTTGGCTGGCTGGCCAGGATCCAACCATTGCGCTGAGCGCTTCCGATTATCGTAAAGAACCCATTTTTCATCACAGGTAATGATTCGGTTTAAAATACCTTCATTATTGTGCCGGTTTAGTAATGTAACGCAGCAGTCGACGCGCGTTTGCCGGTTTGCTTCAGTCAATTCGTGAGGTACCCACCTTTCAAGCTTTTTAATCTTCCCAATTTGCTTCAAGTGAATTAAAACAGTTTTATCACTAACACCGCAGCCTGCAGCTAACTCGGACGTGGTTTGCGATGGATCCGCTTCCACAATAGCCTTCAACTCTTCATTATCAACTTGAGTCTCAGGCCGTCCACGGGGCTTGTTCTGCAAGTCGAAATTTCCAGAACGAAAACGTTGGAACCAAAAACGAACTGTGTTTTCTTTTGCAACACGACCGCCATACACATCATTCACCCTTCGAGTTGTTTCCGCAGCACTAGTGCCACGGCGGAACTCGTACTCGTAAATAATGCGATATTTTAAGTTTTCCATTTTGTAAAATGAGTGACGCAAACAGAAAAAAACAGAAGAAAAAAAACAAATGAATGACGATCATCGAAGCACAAATACATGAGTCTATAGCTGTACAAATTTGAATTTGGAATTCCTTACCAAAGAGGAGAAATTTGTGATTAAAGTGGCCAGTACGAAAAACGCCAATTTCATATGTAAGGACCTAATATTTCCGGACAACTCACACAGCATCGCCTAACCCTAAACTAAGCAGAGCTTGTACTATGGGTGTTATGTGACTGATATACTACATAGATACATTTTTTTTTGTAATTACATAATACGACACTCCCTACGTATCATCGTGTAACTGCCAGATACACAGTTATACGTTTGATGCATTTTTGGCATCTACACATGCCAGTCTATCATTATAACTTACAAAAAAACAAAAAAGTCTACTCTAAGTACTTTTTTCTTGATCGTATAACTGTCCAACTTAATTATTTTCCCGCCATATAATGCTGTATCTTCCACATACACACTTTGACGCGGGGGGAATGAGGTGCGAAAGACGGTAAATGCCCGTTACACAGTTCTTGCGCGGATAACGAGTAGAATGCGTGTGCAACTCTTAAATATTTGATTGCCGCAAAATGACAAGTGAATGTTTCCGATTCCTGAACAATTTAAAAGCAGACGCTACAAAGAATAAAAAAGTAGATATCCTAGACCCAGCTTCATCTACTACAAGACCAGGTAAGTAAATCATAATTAATGATTTACCAACTTTTTGTACTTTTTGATGCCCAATCATAGTTATTAGGTTTCTTGAATCAGTTGTGTGCTATTGCTTTCATTGCTGACTCAATAGACAATAATTAGTAAGTAAATTTTGAAACTTTCCAAAAATTTTTGATAACCTACGTACAACTGTGTAACTACGCACTTACATATTTATACATCGGGATTCACTATGATCATATGGTGTAAATAGGCACTTACATATTTATACTTCGAAAAGTTGTTAAATCAAAATTGGTAACTGACTTTAACATAGTTTTACATCGGAAAGTTATAGTAACCCATGCACTTACATAGTTCTGTGTTTGTGTTTTCATGTTATTTTAATTAAATAAAACAATTATTTTTATTCAATTGCAAAAAAGGGGGAGGTTTCTCATTTCGACCGGATATTTATATATTTGTAATTGTGTTTTTTTTTTGTTCGCGAAATACTTCGTTATTTGTGAACCGATTTTGTTGATTTTTTTTTGTCGGAAAGAAGATAATTCCAAGGTGGGGTGAAAATGTTGAGGATCTGATTAATATCCTCAGAGTTATGAACAGAAATGAACTTCAAAAGTGCAAGATTATCTCTTCCCAAGAAACTATAGTAGATTTTAATTAAAAAAAAAATTTGCCCCTTCTTGTTGTTTTTCAGATGTATCTGTTCTGTACTACGAACAGTAACGGTGATATTCCTGCATTTTCTATATTGCATGTCCCAGCTTCCAATATTGTACAATCTTCCTTGCAAGCTTGTGGTAGAGGCTCCAGCAATGACACAGGGAATTTTGCCTTTAGCTCGTCGCCAAGCTTTTGTGAAAATCCTGTAAACCTGACCCAGAAAACTCACGAAAAACATCATGAACCCATGAAAGTGAACAAAATATCACTATTTACAAATGTAAGTGGTAAAGTACAAGGTAATTTGCCGGAATATAGCTTCTATGACCCCACTTTGGCAGCAAACATGCCTGAATCTCCCCTACTGCTACAGTCTACCTCAAGCATTAATATGCTATTATCACCGTGTGACTTTCCCAATTACGGCCACCTTATAGCTCAACAGATAGACCAATAAGGCTGCACGGAGACGCCAGGACCCACTCCAGTGACATTGCCAGTTGTCTCTTCGGATGAACAGCTATTTTGCGCTGAGTCAACCGCACCCACTACTATGTCATTACCAGTTGGCTTACCAGAAGATCAGTTATTAGGCTGCCCTGCGTCACTAGCCTCTACTCCAAAGCTATTGCCAATTGGCTCTCCAGGCATGTCAGGGAATCATTCTCAGCACCTTGAAATCAATGACAGCGAACCATCGAAGAAGAAAAGGTGATTACAAATAAAAAAGATAAGTGTCAATTGCGATGGCCAATGGCTAGATATTAAGCGTAAGGACAATATAAATTCAGGCAAGCCATATACTGGAAGAGACGGCAAATTAAGGAAAAAGAGAGAGTGGCCTGCTTGTGGAGACAAGTGCATTTTTAAATGCTCACAAAAAATTACCAACTTCGAAAGAGACCTGAAACAGGGTACTCTGCCATCAATAAGTATATCACGAATTTTACAATAATTTGATAGAGGATTGTGATATAGATGTTGACGAACGTAATGAAGAAGATTAGAAAGAATAAATAAATAAGAATGGCATGTAGGAATACTATTTCTTGTGATATTTGTCAAATGACAAGCTCAAGCTAATTAACTTAAATAAGTAGGTACCTACACTTATTTTAATGGGTTAATACCTACACTTTATGAATACTTTACTTATATCTATGTATTCATCTAGGTACTCGTTTCTATGCCATTTGGCAGTGTTCATATAGTTGATAAAAAGTAAATTTGTATAAAACGTAATTAAGTTAAATTTGGTTTAATTTAAGTTATTATTATTAATTAACTACAGACTTGTGTTTGTGTTTATTTTTGATAAAAGTACGTACCTACTTTTATCACAGTTTGGATATTTATTATTAATTTTATAACTTTATGCCTGTGTGTATATTTTTGAAATAAGAATTTTGCACGTGTACCGACCCTATAGCGTATAGTAATGATAGATCTACTTTTATTTCAGTCTCAATTTAATAATTGTTATATTTCGTATTGTTTTGTAAATTGTTTACATTATGTAGTTAGACGTAGACATAGTCAAGTTTGCTATTTCATAATATTAATACTATGTTCACACTTTAATAATAATTAGGTTGAAGTGCCTACTGATTAGTCGTGTTTGATAGTCGTTAAGAGTTTAAAGCTGAGTTAGTTACTTAGGTGGTTTCGTTTTTCTTATTTTTAAAATAACAATCCTTAAAAGGATTTTTGTATTTAGATGAGCATCTACTTCCCTAATAAATGGTATTCTGAGCTCCTTTATTATATAATATAAGTACGACCAATATAAGCGAAAAAAATAATAAGATGAGTAGGAAAACCCTAATTCACGAATACAGTTTTATATTATACTACTAAAGCATACCTACCTACCTTGAAAAATAGAATTAGTCTAATAGATCTACTAAGTATAACCGTGTAACAGGCAGTTACAATATTGTCATTCTTCGGAGCTCCCACGTAAAAGTGTGTATGAGCCACATACGGATTTTAATAGGTTACTATGCACCACGTAAAAAAATGTAAGTGTTATAAAATCTAAACCAGTATAGATTTAAATAAAAAATAGTATCCATCTTTAACTAGATCTAAAGTTAGAGCATCTCACCAATTTTCACAGAAATATCTCAAAAATTGCTGCAGTTATGGGCATTTAACCATTTTCAAATCTTTAAAACGCTCTCCTGAAAAATTTGTGTTTTGCAGATACACAACTATACGTAGGGAGTATCGAATATGATACATAGAAAACACCCAGACCCGAAACCAGAAATTGTAGTACAAAATCTGGTCCCCCGGCCGGGTTGATATTAATCAATAAAATAGTTTTGACAATAGAATAGAGAGTGTTTATTTTTGATTCAATTAAAAAACTATGTCTACCAGAATTTAAACGTAAATTAAAGTGCTGGCTTGTTGAGCGGACCTTCTATAGCCATACATAATTTTTGACATAAAATTATATAAATATTTAAGATCAATTGATAATAATTAATAATATTATTTAAGAATTTGTGACATGTAACATGTTGTTATCAATAAAATAACTATGAACTATGTTTATCATTTATTTCAGACTGAATAACAAATGGGCTTTATAAATTTGCGACCAAAAATATATTATAATATTCTCCTCGCCATTTTAAATAGGAACTTGTATCTTCTTGTACAAACAAAGCGAAAGAATATTATGAGATTCATACTACATCTAGAACCAAGTTCAGTTTATACACATTATGCAATTATTTTTTTAAGTGCAAATCGTAAAAGGGCTCCAATTAAATTATAATAGTAAATTATTTCGATAGTTCTATTACTGAATATTTTATATGAAAAATAATGAAAATTATTTTATATAACTATTATTTTTCTACCAATTAATAAAAAAAAACTTAGTTTATGCGCTGATTATAGCAATAATTCTTTAAAATCATTCAATTTATCGATAAGACGTCTATAGCGGGCTGCAGCTACAGAAATTGGGCTGACGAGTAGGTTTTGTGCACGGTGTCGTCAGTCACTCATGTATTTTTAACCCCCGACCAAAAAAGAGGGGTGTTATAAGTTTCACGTGACTGTCTGTCTGTCTGTTACATCATAGCTCCCGAACGGATGGAGCGATTTCAATTTAGTTTTTTTTTGTATGAAAGGCGAGTTTGGCCCGTGTGTCTAGGAACACACGGGCCAAACTCGCCATTCATACACATGTTTCATGAAAATCAGTTGAGCCTTTTAAAAGTTATGAGGGTGAGAGTGGGGAAGGAAAACAGAAAATCTGCAAATATACTAGTGTGGGGTATCAAATGAAAGCGCATCGCGTCCACATTACATAATATTATGTTGTTTTTTTACCTTTAAGGAAATGAAAGCATTGGTATCGGGGGTTTTTCTTAAATTTTTAATTTAGATTTATTTTTATTGTTATTAATCGGAAATGTAAAGTATGTATTATGGAACCTGAATTTATTACTGAACTCTCATGATCAACTGTTAAAATTAACAACATTACACGCATGACAGGGACTCCACAAGTATATTCGTTTCTAATTCCCCACGTTCACCCCCATAGGTTTGAAACGGCTCAACACTTGCGCAAAAGTCACCTTTCATACTTAATTAATATTCATTCTAAATTACTAAATTAAATCGCCTTATTCGTTCGGTAGCTGTGATGCCAGACAGACAGACACGTCAAACTTATAACACAACCTCATTTTCGGTCGAGGGTTAAAAAAGTTCAATTTTTTATGCTAGATAAGCTTTCATTTGAACACAATGACCATCTCACTGATCACCTGGGGTGTTTAAAAGGTATTCCTTACCCGTATATCAAAATGGACCTTGACAGGTCCGTGGCAGTAGTAGACCGCCTGGAAGTAGGGCACCCACTTGCACGAGGGTCCGACGTGGCTGGCTCCCTGGTGCTGCGCCAGCCCCGACCCCCCGCTGAGCGCAGAGGCCACGGAGTACGCTGACTTCGCACCAGGGTACAGGCGGAAGAACTCATTCATGAGACCTGATAGGGCTTCTATGGTGCCGAAGGCGTTGTCCATGATCTGAAAATAGCTTGGATGAATTCAAGGCGGTTTATTTATTTATTTCCAAAACTTACAACTATTTTTACAGGCTTTACCTAATGCAATAGTGTGCTTTTCTAAACTTATCTAATTAATTATATTATAGCATAATGTATACATTGTTATCCTAGTAAATTCGTTCAGGGTACAATAAA
Organism: Gymnoscelis rufifasciata; assembly: GCA_929108375.1. Lineage (NCBI taxonomy): Eukaryota > Metazoa > Arthropoda > Insecta > Lepidoptera > Geometridae > Gymnoscelis > Gymnoscelis rufifasciata. Next base: position 14,676,141 of record OV815311.1, read on the forward strand.
ATAGATCAAGTTCTCGGGATATGATGTTAATAGTGCGAAGTGCGCGCGTCAAAGGTGCTTCCCGTATGAGGTTGGTTCTAGCCTTCGGAATCAAAAGTAACGAGGGTTTCCGCCTTCTCCACACATATCTGATAGGTACGTTCCAAAAAAATTGTGCTAATATTTCCGCATTAATCACTTTTCCAGTCATGACATTAAATACATAATAAACAAGTGTAGTTTAATGAATCTAGACAACGTTTTATATTTAGATTTTTTTCTTGACTTCCAATGATGAAAGAGGTTTTCAATTTGAAGACTTGTGTTATCAGATTTACCTCGGAACTCTGAGCTTCTTAAGTGATTCGATCGAGACGAGGTTTTAATGTTGTTGCGAATATTTTAGGTTATTTGAAAGTGAACCCCTCATTCTTAGTAACTAAAATTATGCAGGCGATTAGCCAGATTACTTAAACAGTTTTTTTTAAAGATACGTTAATAAATATTCCGTCATTTTATTTTACTACTGATTGATTCTAAGTGTAAACAAAAATTATTATATTTTTATGTAAGCTTTACCACAAAGTTATAAATTGATTTGGGCATAAGTATGGCCCCTTATCAGCTATGTATGTACCAAAACAACTCCAGTTTGCATTTTTTTTTTAAATGTGTTTTTGTGAACACGTCAATATAAAACTTTTTTGCCAAAAATTAAACCAACTTCAAACGAGAAACTGAAAAGTACAAAATAAATTTACTTTACAAATCATTTCGACATTATAAGTGATAATTAAAAGAAACATAAACAATTAAATAATAAAGTATTTAATAACTTTGTAAGGAAAAGTTTTTTTGTTGGAAAGGGAGTATCCCAAAGGGGGTCCCCCTTTGGGATACTCCCTTTCCAACAAAAAAAGAATAATCAAAATCGGTTCATAACCGACAAAGTTATCCGCGGACATACATAAAAAAAAAAAAAAAAAAAAAAAAAAAAATATACGGTCGAATTGAGAAACCTCCTTTTTTTTGAAGTCGGTTAAAAAAAAAGTTAAAAGGTTGAATAATCTCCAAAACTGTCATCATTCAACTCGAAATTGTTGCACAAGAACCTCCCCCAACGTCATCGCAGTAATATCTCCCTATTTATTTCACTTCAAATAAAAATGTTAGTTAATTATACCTACTTTCATTACAATTTCCCAAGTGTCAAATAACCAGAACCGCACTACTTAAAGCGCAATTATTGCATTCGGTACACTCGGGCTTATGGTTTAATTACCTTGAGTTCGCTCACTAAAAGCCGCAACTCGGCGGAATATTTAGTTTCAAAAGACCATTAAACAGTTGAACAAAATGTAAATTCTGGGAGAGTGTACCGAATAGAAATACGCTGTGAGGGTACACTTTCCCAAAGTAGCTGCTAATGCGAGAGCTCGAGTTGACTAATATGGAGTCAACTTTAAACACGGTATTCATTAAAGTATATATTATATTCCTTTTTTATCAGACTTATTAGAGGTTAATATAACGATAAATAACGTTATTCATAAACCTAAATTATTGTTCAATCTGTATAATAACAGTTCAATATATAAGCTTTTCACTGTTGTTTATCTTAACAATAGTTTCAACATAAGGCATAAATAGGCTTATTGGCTCTCTCTCGTCAAGGGAGAAACTCCTTGTGTCCCATCAGTGGGAACGTAAATAGTTACGCACAACTATTTACGTTCCCTTATACTTTATCCTACTTATTGTATGGTTTAGGAAGTTTTAGAAAAAAATAGCAGTATTTTATGAAAAAGAGCGTTAGCAGATAATTAAATAGCAATGCAAAAAAAATAGATGACAATTGGCTATAAAATACAATATGCCGTTAGTACCAGAATATAAAAAAGCCCTTACAGAATACAGAATACAGATCATTTATTTGCACACATGGGTTACATACAGGGTCTTGTTTATCAATATAATAAGCACCATACATGTATTGCCTTAGTCTAGGGCATGCAAATTACATAAATGCAAGGTTTTACTGAGTTAAAAAAACTCACTAAATAATAAATAAATAAATATTTCCGAACAATCAACACAACAACATTTATCCCCGTGGTAAGCTCTAAGCTTGTGTGTACTAGACATCTGATAATGCTTAATATAATAGACATACATAGATATTATTTACATAGATAAAAAGCCATGTTGGCTAAGAAAAAGCCATGTTGGCTAAGTGGGAGGACACTCGACTTCCATTCCGAAGGTCGTCGGTTCAAACCCCGCCACGCACCACTGGATTTTTCTTCTTGAGACATGTATGTGCGTTTTAACGGTTAAGGCAAGCATCGTGAGGAAACCGGCTTGTTCGGAAAACTTTAAAGAGTTTGAAGGACATGTGACATTCACCAACCCGCACTTGGCCAGCGTGGTGAATTAAGGCCTAATCTCTCTCGCCTAGAGAGAAGTCCCTGTGTCCCAGCAGTGGGAACGTAAATAGGGTGATGATGAATGACATAGACTTATGAATTTTTCAAGGAGCTTTTCGAGGCAGTTTATTGTGGATTTTGCCATACTTCGGATTTATAGTGAACATGAACTATGACCCGACCGGAGCGAGTGCGCGCACGATATACGAGTATATACTAAACAACCAGACCAAGGAGGAAATACCCGCAGAACATACAAACACTTGACCCCTCGCCGGGAATCGAACCAACTTATGCACTAAACACCTACTTATGCACAACTGTAGCCGCCAGCAAGCTAGATTTGCTAATTTTCATTATAACTTTTGTTACCGAGCGTCAGCAAAGTTCACTTAGAAAGTACAGAGCTTTTCTGCTTTATCCGCGGAATTACCAACTGCATACTAACTTATTTACATACTTCACCTACTTTATATGTTAATCAAGTTCGTGTTAGCGGAACAGTTCTATTATGTCAGCGAAGTTCTTATGATCTGATTGGTGCAAATAGGGATATTAGTGCAATTGAATAAATAAATTAATATGACAAATATATCAATTACTACTAAACATCTGATATACTTAATATCATAGATAAGTCTTGTACCCACAACACAACCTTAGGTCTTACCACGGGGCTAGATGTTGTTGTGTGGATTGTCCAGTTATAATTACATAAACGCCCAGACCAAGGAAAATGGGCTTGCAAAACATACAAACCCTTGACCCCTGGGTGGGAATTTAACCCGCTACCCCTTGTGCCAGAATGATTTACTCGCGCCAGAGTACAGCATTTTTTTATTGTTTTTAAAAATTAGATCTATGTTTTTAACCATAATCTCACCTAATGAATGGTGTCGATATGGACGAAGGATTATGGATCACATAGGTCTAGTAGGTACCTACTCTTTGTGGTAAAACCAACTTACCAACTTAGTAACATCAGCGGACAACAAAGGTGTTGAGTTTAGGCACTTCCTCGCCCAACAGCCTCTCCTGTGCGCCTGGATGAACGTAGCTGCTTCATGCCTTCTCAGGAATTCACCTCTCTCCACCTTCAAGATACCACAGGGCATATTTTCTGTAGCCAGCTTGCAAACATTTGAGACCACTGGGTCCTCTGGCGCAGTAAGAAGCTCTTCCATTAGTGATGGATTTACTAAGGGTTTTCCTTCACCCATTTGCTGCAAAATTGTATATGTTTTAATTCACCTTTTTCAGTTAAAAACAAGTTTCAATCTGCTCAGTTCTTTCCTGCTTTGCATAATTAATCTATGTCTATGTCAGTTAGATAGTGTAATATACAGGCTGAACCTTTTAAATTGACACTTTCACAGAACGTTTTTAGATGGTGAACATACTCTACACAAGTTTCTGAAGTGCAAAGCTGCGAATGGGATGGGATGGAATTGAGATCAAAGATAATATGAAGTAAAACTTTAATTATTTTTGGTGTCATGGAAATGTTTATATCACAGTCAGAGAACAAACGGAATGACTCACTCATAAGTAATCCTTGTTTAGTTCATTTATCTATATAAATATAAATGAATTGATGTTCGTTAGTCTGATTAAAACTCGAGAACAGCTGGGACGATTGAGCTGATTTTGGTTTTAAAATGTTTGTCGTAGTCCAGGGTAGGTCTAAACGGTGAGCAATTAAGGAAAAATTGCCGGGAACTTTTTTTACACGTGCGACGCCGGGGCGGGCCGCTTGTTTAAATTTAATTTTATGTCACTTACAGCTTCTTCTAGAAGTTGTTCGCTGATCTCAACTTCTTCCATTTCAGGCATGGAACAGTCACAAGGATCACGGGCGACAATATCCCTGAGATATCTACGCGGACGGGGCTTAGGTGGAAACCCGAAGTCAGGGTCGCAGAACTGGTGTCTCAAGATGTTGCACACTGATGCATAGTCTACGGGAGACAGTTTCTTGGCAAAGTATGACTGTAAAGCCTGCCTGAACATCCAATGTCGCAGGTTTTGTTTGTACCCTACTATTATTGGGGCCCATTTTAAATCTGGAGCGTATGACCTGGAGATAAATAAACATAGTGAACTCACAGGTCCAGACAAAAAAATAATTACTAAGGTGGCCAGTCAAAGCGGTACCAAATAATACATAATGTAGCTTAAGTTTATTAATGATAAACCACGCATCCTCGTATGTGAGCCTAGCTAGCGTGCTGTGCATTGATCATTTATAAATTTTGACTGCAATAAACAAATATTTGTAAAGCTTTGGACATACGAAAAAAAATATAGTATTTGGGCCAATATTTCTAACGTCAGGATAAAATTAATAGATAATTAAAGGGCCGGAAAAAGCATCAATTTCTTAAAAATATAAATCTGACATTAGACTACTTTATTTTTCCCGTCTTATAGTTTAATGCTTAATTATCAGTATTCTTGCTTTAAGATATATCTAATTTTTTAATTTAATAAAAACCCCTGATTCCAATGCTTTAATTTCCTTAAAAGTAAAGTATATTTGTAGATTTTTGGTTTTCCTTCTCCACACTAACCCCCATAACTTTTAAACGGCACAACCGATTTTCATGAAACATGTCTAAGAACACTCGCGCTAGACTCACCTTTCATACAAAATAAACTAAATTAAAATCGATCCAGACAAACACACAGACAGACAGACACACAGACAGACAGACACGTCAAACTTATAAAACTTCTCTTTTTTTGTCGGGGGTTAAAAACCGGCCCCAAATCTACTAACTGATAAAACTCCCGATCAATCTCCTTCACTCCAACAGCAGTAGTGGATCTGCCCACTCGTATCCAGCTGACGAAAGCCGCTCCGAGGTTGGTGAGGAAGCGAGCTGACCAGGGGCACTCGTGGATCGCAGCGTCCAGGATCACGTCCCGTGTACCGAGGAGTAGGGAGGACTCGCTTAGAAGCATTGCGTGACAATTCGTGCGGGAATGGATCCAAACCCTAAAATATATAAATGTAAATTTAAAATTTAAGAAAAACCCCCGATTCCAATGCATTAATTTCCATAAAAGTAAAACACCGTAATATTAAGTAATTTGCACGCGATGCTCTTTCATTTGATACCCCACTCGAGTATATTTGCAGATTTTCGGTTTTCCTTCCTCACTCTCACCCGCATAACTTTAAAACGGCTCAACTGATTTTCATGAAACATTTTAAAGAACCACCGGGCCAAACTTACCTTTCATACAAAAAACTAAATTGAAATCGCTCCATCCGTTCGGGAGTTATAATGTCCCAGACAGACAGACAGACAGACACGTCAAACTTATAACACCCCTCTTTTTTGGTCGGGGATTAAAAATAGAAATTTAGGGAGCTATAATTAAAATTGGGGTTTTTATTTGACATTATCTAAAACAGGCCTTCCTCAAATATGGTCAATAGGTATGATGACTACATAAATAAATAATTATTCTGTTTACTACGTCTGGTAGCCCTTCCATAAATTTTGGACTCATATTTTTCGCTTTTTCTATTTAATAAGAAAGTGCCAAGATATAAAACTTCAAAGTTCCAGAGTTGCTTTTGACATAATTTGTATTTGACACACCCTATTATTATTATTATACACCTGATTATCTAAATTTTAAGCGAATAACAACCATAGAACTTCTAGGCTTCTAGCGATGATAGCGTTTTATGCACATCTTCAGACTAGAGGAAATAGAGTCACAACATCACTTACCGACAATAATGCCTTCCTGGTTGGAACCTAACCTCCAAAGACTCGTAATGCCTCGTCTCAATATACGCTTTCGCCACCGCTATCTCATTGCCTCCAAACCAGCGGAACTCCTCAATCAGCATATACGCGGGCTCTATATACTCATCAATAAAAACACCACAGTTGAACAAAACCCTGGGATGAAGCATAGTCAGGGATATTCTGAGGAGGTTCACGTCTGGGCCATCCAGTTGGAGGTACAACGGAGCCGTCTTCGGGATTTGGATGTCTCTAGTTCGGTTCGATGTTCTGTTTATTCTGATAGGAGGAGCATCGCCCGCTGATGTGAACTTGAAGGCAGATGGGAAGAGGAGAATGCTACTGGATCGAACGAAGTGAGTCAGCTAGAAATAAAAGTATCATGTTAGTATAAGACTTTTGGGGATCTTAGTGGATAAAGGTTTGTGTGAGCCGAAAGTTTTGGGCTTGATATCCGCCAGTATATGCTTATAACTACTTATCTTAATATATGTATATAAATCTCGTGTCACAATGTTTGTCCTCGATGGACTCCTAAGCCACTAAACCGATTATAATAAAATTCGCACACCATAATGTGCAGTTCGATCCAACTTGAGAGATAGGATAGTTTAAATCTCAAATTATAGTCGCAATTTTAATTTATTGCGAATTATTTGTCTGTTATTATCTACAGGTTAACAAAAGTGTAAAATAAATGTCTTTTTAAAGGTGTCTATGATTTTACTTGATCAGCTATTCATACGTGGTGGTAATATACTCTTTGAACTATTGTCTATGTCTCGAAAGTTCAATATTCATTTTATAGGTTGTCTATGATTTTTCTTGATAAGCTATCTTTGAGCTATTGTCTATGTCTCGAAAGTTCAATATATTCAACATAGCGGAGATTATCTATATTCTATATAAATAAAAATGAATCGTAAGTCAGATTAAAACTCGAGAACGGCTGGGACGATTGAGCTGATTTTGGTTTTAAAATGTAATAAATATGTACAAATAAGGAAAAATTGCCGGGAACTTTTTTTACCCGTGCGACGTCGGGGCGGGCCGCTAGTTCTATAATACAAAGTAAATTTTAATGATTTTTTATAAGTGATAAACCGAAGTTTGCAGGTTAAGCAATTTTTATTTTTTATGCAAAAAAAGATTAAGACTCATCCGTAACCTTCGCGCGCACAGGATTCGAACCTGCATCTCCGAGATAGCGCCCCGACGCGACACCAATTACACCAACGCGTCATTACGTTATAGGTCGAAATTTTTCTGCACTTTGTATTATCGAGTGAAGCCCCGAGTAACGACATGTTGTAGAATTGGATTTTCTACGATGTCGTAAAAACATCAAAGGGTTTAATAATACACCTTATGTTTTTATTTCTAACCCCTTATTATGTTAGAACTAACTGCTGAGGAAAGGGCTCCTCATTATCTTCCAATCCTTTCTTTCACTCACAAGTTGGCAACCTTATTGAAATAAAAAATAACAACAACCAAAAATAAAAAATCATGTTTGTACTTACAAGATCAAATGGGACCCACTCCTTCAACTCTTCTTTGTTCATGTGGACTATTTGGGAGTTGGTCATTGCAGCTTTGTTTTCTCTTTTTTTCTAAGAATAAAAGTAGTTAGTGAGTAAATCAAATAAATAAATACTTCCGGACTAACCACGCATCGCCTTACCCCAAATTAAGCAGAGTTTGAACTATGGGTGACTGATATACAACATAGGTTTTATTTTGAAAATACATACTTATAATACATAGAAAACACCTAGTCGATATCTCTCTAACAACAATCTCTTAACAATGGAACATGGAAGACACCTTAGGACGCAATCAAATTTTTTACCAAAATTTATTCTCAATTTGTTCTGCGATTAAAGCATAAATAGTAAGAGACAGAAAGAGTTGAAATCATATGTCAGCTTTTTCTAGCACATCTTAACTTTTAGCCTAACCGTAGTTATTTATTATTCTATGGCCTAACCATCAGTGCTATACCTACCTATGTAAATATGTCATTAAAACATTAGGAACTTTGATTTTACCGCTCCAGTATTTCTTTCATGTTCTTCAACGAAGGCGTATGTAATCTGTAACAAATATTTTTTTAATGTTTGCTTTCCCGGCCGCCTAAAAATGCAAATTTAAAAACATTAAATAAAACACAAAAGCCGTGTTGGCTAAGTGGGAGGACACTTGACTTTCATTCCGAAGGTCGTGTGTTAAAACCCCGCCACGCACCTCTGGATTTTTACGTGCGCTTTAAACACGTGCTTTAACGGTGAAGGCAAACATCGTGAGAAAACCGACATGTTCTGATAACTTTAAAAAGTTTGAAGGACATGTGATATTCACCAACCCGCACTTCGCCAGCGCGTGGTGAATTAAGGCCTAATCTGTCTCGCCTAGAGAGAAGTCCCTGTGTCCCAGCAGTGGGAACGTTAATAGGGTGATGATAATGAATAAAACACATGAGATTCGAACACCTGGATCGACCAAATTCGGTATGAAATGAGGACATGTTTCAAAATAGCTCGTGAATTACTTAACCGATTATTTTACAGTTTAAATAAGACGAACTTGCAAGCAACAGCTTTCATTAAAAAAAATCATTTAAATCGGTCCAGATCAAAGTTCTGAGGTAACAAACATAAAAAATACGCGCAAACCTACTTTTACTTTTTGTTGATATCCGGGTATTCTTTTTAACCTATAGCAAAAGCAGAATGCCCTTACCGACTCAGTACTCTGAACATCCAGAAGATGCGGTGCGTATGACAGCTTCATCAATCCATTGGCCCTCAGAAACTTCACCCGAGGACAATCGAACGCCTCGTACAAGCCGTGAGCCTTGGCCCAGTCCACCCAGCGGTGGCACTTCCATAGAGCCACCTCTGGGAAACGTAATAGATCCAGAAGACATTATTTAGATAAATGGAAATATTTTATGATAAATGGACTAAATTAATGATGACTTGCCTTAGGCACTGTGAGATAGAGTGAGATGAATATTTTATTTGTATAGATTGACATAATAATGTATTGTTTAACTATTGATTTGTTTTAAAGTGACATTATTGTAATACTTAACTATTATCATTATTTTTTATTTATATCTTATTACGTTTTAAATGAATTTATTGTTATTTATTAGAAAATAGTTATTTTGTTTGAATCAATGCCTTTATGGTGTTTGTTTTAATTTGTATAATTGTGTCTTATTAATTACTGTAACTGGTGTAAGCCGTGGTGATTAAATAAATAAATTTAAAACTCATCCTAAATTAAGATAAAAAGATAAAAAATCGTTTACTTTGTCACTATCAGGTATTACAATTATATGCGAGTACATAAAGCCTATAAAATTACAACAACGGCGACCACTCAGCATGAGCTTAGACAAGTACTGTCATAGCGCTGGTCTAAAGTGGTGATCTTCAGGTACCTCAATATAGAACGATGTTTTCAGTTGTAAATTGGATTGACTCTCGATTGATGCACGGTGATATTATGGAAAGGAAATTCTAACTAAAACTAAGAACAGCCAAAATTAATAAATAAATCATAATAGAATATTTTTTTAACGTAACCTTTTATATAATTAAGGTATTAGATGTCAATGCCTTTTAATTTTTGAAACCTATATAAGCGAATATTTTTAACCCTGGCCGAAAAAGAGGGCTATGTTTTTAAGTTTTTTTGTTGATGAAGCGGTTCAATTTAGTGACTCTTGCGCGAGTATTCTTAGACGTGTTTGATGAAAATCAGTTGAGCCGTTTAAAAGTTATGGGGTGTGAAAAAAAGGGAAAAGAACCGAACATCTGCAAATATACTCGAGTGGGGTCTTAAATGAAAGCGCATTACATGCACGCACGTTACGTACGTTTAAAAATCAAGTGTTTTTCACTACCTTAAAATTTAGATTATTATAAACCTGATTATAACCTGTAAAAGGAAAACATCCATTGATGTTACCGACCACATTCCGTTACATATGTCGAAATTAATGTATTGGTACCTGGTTCTGGCAGTGGTTTCTTCAGAGGCAGATCTCTGGCTTGCGTTACGAGCATGTCCATCTGATGGGCGGGTGTGATGCCGGGCAGCGAGTATGGGGCAACGTGCTGTGTATCTGCCAGTTCCAGGGTCGCCAAGCAGGTCCGCTTAAAAGATAGATAGATAGATAACACTTTATTGTTCACCACAAATATAATACAGAGAGTAAACAGTAACAAGACATAGGAGTACAAGGGCCGGCCTTATCGCTGTGAGCAAAAAGACTGCACTGCGTACCTCCACTTTTTTTTTATGAAAGAAATGCCTTCATTTTACTACAATCTCACCTGATGTAAAGTGACGATGTGGTCTAAAATGGAGCATGAAGACCTAGAAGGTAGATGGCTTCTCCGGACCACATTACGAAACACGAAAAAATCGCTTCACGCACTGGCCCAGCCCGGAGGGTGGTGACAAGCCGCGGCCGAAGCCTCCCATCAGAGACTGTTCATAGCACCACCCGGAGGTCACGTGTAAAGATTCAGAGGGTTACCACTTACGGACGTGAACAGACAAAACCTCCACTAGAGATTATTTGGTCCTTTTGTATTGATATTGACAAGATCATTTATCCATTGTTTGATTTATATTATCTTAGATAGGTCAAGAATAAAATACATAAAAAAATACAAACAAATTGAACTTACACTTAAAGATAAATCTATACATAAATAAAAATGAATTGCTGTTCGTTAGTCTCACTAAAACTTAAGAACGGCTGAACGTATTTATCTTATCTTAGTCTTGAAATGTTCGTGGAGGTCTTGAAATGTTATGGAAGGTTTAAAAGGCGAAAAAATTCGAATAATTGAATAAAAACCCGTGCGAAGCCGGGGCGGCCCACTGTAGGAAATAAATTTATCGTTTCTGGTTGCTACTTGCTACGTGTTAAAATTCAACAAATATTTACCATAGAAGTCGTCTTAGCGTTCTGACTGGATGCAGCTTTCTTAGTAGTCTTTGATTTCACTGTACTAGCTTGCGTCTCATCATCATCATCCCAGGAGTATACTGGTATCTCAGTTGTCAAGTGGCTCCACAAACGGTCGCTACCTGATAGAAACGGGATATTTTTCGGTTAATGTAAATCGTGCTCAATTTAATGTAGGTTTTCTTGATTTTTCTCTTTAATTTTGCTGATTAGTTTTTATTTAAGTACAGGTAAGTATTTAGGAAAATCAGTTTTTAGGAAATAAAATAAATTAAATTGGTAAAATAAAAAAAATTACCAATTAAAATATCAAAATAATGCCTCTTTATTTTTGTTTGACAACATTAAAATATAAATATTTACAAAAAAAGGTATTATATACCACTCGCTGGTGTAAGCGACTGTCGCGCCTGCGCACGTCTCATTTAACGGTTTTATTCCACGGACTTTTTCTTACGGTTTTATCGGTCGCGCAGCAAAATCTCTGTCTCCTCCAAGCCTGCCGTAAGGAACTTCGTTCCAATAATAAAGATAAACCTTTACTGAGAACCTGACTGACAGAGTGTTTATGGGGTTTTCATTTAGTTATCTTTCAGTTATTTTTCCACAACTTCAATGTCATCACTACTTGTTCATTTCCGCCAAGCTAAGCAATTTAGGTTAAAATGGAACATTACTGAAAAATCTAATTAAACTGCAAAACACAAAACCAAAATATGCAATAATGTACAGTCAGAATCTAATACGACTGCCTCAGTGGCGCGGGGGCGACGGTCCGCTTGCGCAGGAGTTAGCGGGCTCGATTCCTGCCAAGGGGTAAGTAAGAAAAACAAACATAATGAACAAAGGTATTGTGACAAACAGAGTCAACTCAGCATGTCGCTAAGTAGATACTTTGGGCTATATACTCAACGCTGCTATTAAGTTGATCCTTGCAGTGACCGAGCTGATTCACACACGACAAACATTTGTACTTAATTTTTAAAAAGCTTATAATATTATGCCTATCACAAAATATTATAAAAAAGGGGGATTATAAAACGAGCGAACAAAAAAAAACTTTGCGACTGATGATGACATACTGTTTTAATAAGGCATGAATTTGAGTAAGCGAAAAATTAACTAAACTGACGACGAATATTGATTTATAATAAAATCCAGAACGAGCTTGCAAAAAGTGGATTGTGATAAATCCATTTCAGATATTAAAATTTTATCCGAGCGACTTCATTACTAAGTGAGCGACTGGAAATACAGAGAGGGCAACTTCAATATTAAGATAGATTCGATTTTTCTAAGTGAGGTTATACTTAGCGAACTACTAAAAAGTTCACTTTGAGCAAAGTTTTGTAAGCTGCTTTATTAATGATTATTGGTTACTGATATTCTATTTGAGGGCTTATGTTTTTTATTTTGATACGCTTTTTTAATGAAATTATTAATGAATTAGGTCACTTTAAGTTGCAAATCCGAATTAGTGCACCCCTAATTCCACGTGGTCTTGTCTGTCACACAACTAGAGTGTTTTTAGAAAGCCGGAGGCGCGGAGGGAGAGCAGTGTGGTGCAGGTGCTCACCTCCGCAGCTTCGGCTTATTGGTCGCCTTCGGCGACCAGCCTCAGCCGCTCCGGCTCGCACGGGTGCCTGCGCTTTGTTACGCAAGGGCGAAGGGGCTGCACTTCCCGCAGCGCCGGAGCAGTTTATTAATACTTTTTTTTACCCTTATATTTCAATAATAAAATTTCTCAACTAATAGAATAGTGTTTCATCAAATAGTTATTTCATATTATTTTTATTTATTAAATGTGAGCTCATTATACTCTGCTCATTAGTGTATTTTTCAAAGTGGTTTTTCATCTTCATTTAAGATAAAATGCCGCTCAGTATAAAAAATAAATTTGCCAAATATTGAAAAAAATGCAGGACATAACGTTGACACTCAAACAAATATTAGGTCGCTCAAATATTATGAAGCTGCTCATTTTGTATTTTAAGTAACTCAAATTTATGTTTGTAAGTTGCTGTTCTGTTGATTTCTCGTCACTCGCAGTCAGTCGCTCACTTAGTAATTCTATAACCCAAATTAATTAATTTTGACCCTTAGAACTGTAATTTACAGTCACTTGTTTAATTGCTACCCAAAAAAAAAATGCTAAACATAATGCATCCTAATAGCATAAGTATACCTAAATGCGAAAGAATAAAAGTATAAAACTCTGCCTGTATGTTCCTCTTTCACACAAAAAGTAATGCACCGATTTAAATGAAATTTTCTATACAGATTTTTTAGAGCCTGAGAGAGGACATATTTTCACCTCGGGAAGTCCATTATAACATTACACACCGCGGGGCACTACTAGTATGTTATGAGTTAAGGAATTTCCATATTAAGAGATTTGATATTCTATTTTAATGATTTTTAATAAGCGCAAATAAGTAACCTCACTTTGCAGGTTAAACTATTCTAAAACTTTTATGAAGTTTTTTTTTTTATATTTCAACCTGTATATTTGTACTTCATGTGCATGCATCCAGTTAGGGCGTGCAGGATGTCGAAATTGGGCATTTCCTCATCCTCTTTGCTGGATTCCTCAGTCTCGGAGTCCATTAGAGGGGCAGCCAACTTCATCAACGCCTGTTAAAAAAATAATGGCAACACAATGAAATTGCTATACTGTTCTTTGCTTGTCATCAACATCAAGCTAATATGATTATGCTGATGTGCGCAGGATGCAGGAGGGAATGCTTGAGCAACTCCGAGGGCTGAGGGCGGAGATTCGTTACCTAGGACTGCGGAGCACTCTAATGATTAACCTTATGTTATTAAATCCAGTAACTGTGTTGGAAATATCTAAAAATATATATGTAAATAAACTATCGACGAAATGAACCTACATATTATACATACATATAACTTGAGATGGCGATCTTATTAAACAGATTATCTGTCTATTGTGTGTGTTGTTAATAAGACACTTAACAACATTGCTTGTATAAAAAATATTAACGAAACATTCTTAATAACTAGCTGCCCGCCCCGGCTTCGCACGGGAAAGTGCTGTTTTTAAAGGGATTTCCCGGCAATTATTTCAATTTTCTCGCCGTAAAACCCATCCTTGGATTTCTATAACCATTTAAAGAACAAAAGAAACGTCCAAATAGATCCAAGCGTTGTTAGTTATGCTTACCAAAACATTTTGCAATTTACTTTTATCGTAAATATAAGGGTGATTTTTGTGTATCACCGGAGCTGACAGCTCAGCGCGTATTAATCTGTATGGAAATAATATCAGCACTGACCTAAATGTTATTCGGTTCTGTTATTTAAGAAGGTTTCTATAGCGTCCACACAGCTGTCAGCGCCGCGCCGATGATCAGCGAGACACAAAAATCGGCCTCAATGCTTTATAATGGCAGTGTAAAGTGGATGTCACTACTTATAAATATTTGAATAGATTATTGAATTTTTAATAATAAACTACCAAAAAACTGAAAACATTTTTATATATAAAAATTCAACTCATATGTTAAATTTATGTTTAAACACTTAGACCAGGTAGAATTAAGTTGATTGACCCTACTTTCAAATATTTAGCAAGTTGGAGCTGGTATTTAATAAATACTAGAAAGCGCTTTATAGCAAAATATAAATAACCAAATGCCAACAGAATTACATTTAGAAAGGAAAATTATTACTCGCTGGTTATTGCAGTGTAAATTGAAGATTTATTGTTTTATGACCACAAAACCCAGTACAATTAAGCTTTGCTAACCTGTGGCTAAGGTCTACACACACTTGGGGATTGGGGACAATTTCTTTTCTTCGTTCTAACAGGCTTTAACTGATGTCATGTTCGTCCATTTCTGACTGTCCTTAAGACAATATTTGAGGATTGATGAATAATCTAATCTCTCTCGATAAGAGAGAAATCCCTGTGTACCAGCAGTGGGAACGTAAATAGGGATGCTATTCACTGTGTCTCTACGGCACGCGATCAACATGTGCGTGAAAATGTAACCTCAATCTCCTTGTCCACCTTTTGAGAGCCGAAACGAAGTCACGAAGGAGGTCGGTCACGAGAACGCTGAATAGACAACGTCCATAGCAAAAAAAAACAGGTGTTTGCCAAAAAGCCACAAAAATGGACAAAATTAGGATTACGTTTAAAATTCTCTGGAAGTAGGAAAATACTTATAGGCTATAAAAAAAACCTAATATAAATTTTGCGCCTTACATTAAGTTATATTTAACAATAGCTTCAGCCTGCGACTTCGCACGCGTAATGCTTCGCTTTTGCCGTGTTAAAAAGTAGCTTTTGCTTTTTACTGGGACAACAATAATCATATCTACCTTCTAGGTCTTCATGCGCCATCTTAGACCACATCGTCACTTTACATGAGGTGAGATTATGGTCAAATGAAGGCCTATCAACATAAAAAAATTATATACTGAACGTAGTAGCTACCGTAGTAATGGTATGTGCCTTATCATAGTTGAGAGTTTATAAAAAAATCAAATGTTTTAATTTTAACTCGGGGGAAGTTGCTGCCATAGTGTCAGTATTACGAATTAATCATCTATGAAAATCTTTGTTCTTTAACGATCACATTTCCCAAATAAATGTTACACTCAAATAAATCTAAATATAAAATTTAAGAAAAATTTCCTTAAAAGTAAAACACCATAATATTTTGTAATGGGCACGCCCTGTGCTTTCATATGATACCCCTCACTTTCATATGATACTACTCAAGTATATTTTCAGATTTTCAGTTTTCTTTCCCAATAACTTTTAAACGGCACAACCGATTTTCATGAAACATGTCTTAGAACACTCGCGCCAAACTCACCTTTCATACAAAAACAAACTAAATTGAAATCGCTCTATCCGTTCGGGAGCTATGATGTCCCAGACAGACAGACAGACACGTCAAACATATAACACCCCTCTTTTTTGGTCGGGGGTTAAGCATCACAATACGTAAATCACCAACATAAATAAAAAAAAGTAAAAAGATTACGAATGATTATCGTTAATCGTACGATATCAATAACGACAAGTTGCCAAGTGTGTGTAAACCTTTACAACACGTAATAAGATAACAATGTTAAACAATGAATTCTTCTTCTTCTACGCAACAGGAAGTAGTTTTTGCCAGGAAGAAAGGTGCAATTAGATAAACGCAACGCACTTTTGTAAACAATAATTATCTTGATGTGGTGAGAGTGCTTACTAATTTTTAAGTTGTGTCACCACAATGAAATTCTACATTTATTCGGAAAAAAACAATTGATCTAGGGGCACAGCAGTGCCCCCCACCAAGTCGAGCAAAATAGCGTCACGGCCGTACCATCTTTTTCTCGAAGCAATTCAGGCCATTTTCGACCCCCTGTAACTTCGTTGTGGATAAAACTAGAAGACTGAAATTTTCAGTAACCATGCAGGATTGTAAAGATACGGTATATTTTAAATATCATTCAATTTGAACCAGTTTTGTGACAAGTATTGTTTTTGATGGGATAGGTATTTTCTGCTATGCAAATAAAATAAATATATTTGAAGTAACGCTTATCTATTATCTTACTAATATCATATAAGTTTGTGAGGATGTTAATATGTTTGTTACTCTTTCAAGAAAATACTACTGAATGGATTTTGATGAAACTTCACTGTAATAAAATAAATAAATAAATATTTCCGGACAATCCACATAACAACATCTAGCCCTGTGGTAAGCTCTAAGCTTGTGTTACGGGTGATGGACATCAGATACACTTAATATAAATACATACATAGACCAAGGAGAAGGTGCTTGCAGAACATACAAACACTTCAAGCATCGGCAGGAATCGAACCCGCTACCTCTAGCGCGGCATGCGGACCCTCACCCACTGCGACACTGAGGCAGGTTGAGGTATTACAACTTACATAATTTATCAGAATAACACATAGGCCACTTTTACTGTATAAAAATACCACATTTTGCGGAAAAAATCCATAATTGCGAGCGAAGCCCGATTTGGATCAAATTTGACACGAACATTGCAGTTGTCTCAATTACTTTTTATTACGCGGGCAAAACCGCGAGCGGGAGCTAGAACTATACTTAAATGTAAAGCGAAAATGCAAGATTTTCTTTTTCCTGTAAACAGGTATTCTTCTATTTCCAGAGAGTCTTTACCGTAATCCTAATTTTTATCCATTAATAGCAAACATCTAGTTTTATAGTAATGGTCGTTGTCTATTCAGCGTTCTCGTGACCGACCTCCTTGGTGACGTCCTTCCGGCTCTCAAAGGCGAACAAAGAGATTGAGTTTAAATTTGAACGCACATGTTTTTCGCATTTCAATTAATAGAAACAGTGCATTGCGTACTTCTCTCTTGATGATAGACATTAGACCTAATTTACCACTTGGCGGGTTGGTGAATGTCATATGTCCTCCAAACTCTTGAATGTTCTCATAACATGCCGGTTTCCTCACGATATTTACCTGCACCGTTAAAGCAAGCATTGGAAGAGCACATAAATATTAGAAAAAGGGAAATCCAGAAGTGTGAGTGTGCCACCTACACAACACAGCTTACCATAATTACACCGCTTATCCTTGGAATTATGATAATACAGAGCTAATCCGATCACGATGCTGAAAACAAGCCATAAGAACTCCGTTATAAAAAAAAACCCATCGAGTTTGGACACGTATGAATCGCCTGAATGATCGATACTATTGATTGATGATATTGATATTTCAGTTCCTAAACCTAATTAATTTTAACTTTTGATCTTGGTTTCAACAATATTGTGAATGATTTGACGGTTTTCGAGCTTTCCGATATTTCGTCGCAGTTGCAATTATTTCCGTGATCGATATAGAAATATTGGGAATGTCGAAAACCGTCAAACATGTTATGGTAATTCATATTATTTATACTTATGAATAACGTAATAATAGCGTTTAGAAAGCGTCCAAAAACGATTCCTGTGGCATCTCTCGTTTGGCTTTAACTTGGCAAAGAAACTACCATCACGATTACGATGATCGCCTTTCGCATTTCCACTTGAAATCGCTTCGCAATCGTAGATCACTGCTGGACAGCATGTTTATTTATAAACTAATTAATGGCTTGATTGATGTGGCCTACCTCTTGTCACAAATTAACATTTCTGTACCTCACGTACTAAAATTGGTCACTTTTCTCCCATGAACAGAATTTTTAAATTTTATAATGGTATACACAACTCCGACACGAGCGACACCGACAAGAAACACTCAGCTTCTGGTAATGAAGTCGATATATTCTCCGGACGCCTGTTTCATTTTAAATTTAATATAGATTCAATTCTGACCTGATAAATTTGTTAACTGTATCTCTTATTTATCTTTTTTATCCTTTTCTAGTTTTATATTTTACAATTTAGTTTTTTTTTTTAATGTAACATTTTATTTAATTTTGCCTATTTTAATTTAATTTTAATTGATTATTTTTAGGATATTTATATATATTTTTTATAGATTCTTCAATTGTTAATAATAGCAATACTTAATTTTATTATATTTTTAATTTTTAATAATAATTTATTATTTTGCATGTTGTTATTGTTCTCAGTTTGTGTCTATTATTAAGGTAGCATTTGTGTATTTGTAATAATTATCATAGTGTGTGATTCTTGAATGTATTAAATGCTTATCTTGTTGATGCAACTAAATAAATAAATAACCCAAGATAAACATACGAGTCATATCACCTTACACAACAGCATCGGCCACAGCAGCACTTCAGAAGCAATGACCGTCGTGCTGGGCCCCTTGGTGCCAGGTTTCGGAGCGGTTCGCGTGATGATTGGTGAAAACGGCAGGAGAGGGGTATCAGTGACGTCTACCGGAACTTGGTCGTTTACCCACACGCAACGCCATGCGCCGAGGTAGAACAGGCGGACCAAGTAGCAGCCTGAGGAATGAAGAAGATGTGAAGAGCAAAAGAAAAAGCTGCATTGGTGATTGTTTGCTAGATGTCGTTTACCCATAGAGAACGAGAGAGCTATAGGAAGAAGGTGCTTATACATATATCTCCTTAGTCTCAGACAGGAAAGGAATATCAGTGTAGTCCTCGGAAACCCGTTCGTTCAGCCACACGCAGCGCCACGCGTCGATGTAAAACATCTGGACTAGGTAGCAGCCTAAGGAATTAGTGTAGCTAAGATGTAAAAAAAAGCAGAAAAGATACGTTGGAAATCTTGCACCCACACGCCACATGCTGGGCACTACTGGTAAGGAAATGAGGGGTGCAAAGAGGGCTTTCCAATTAAACGTCACTCAAACAATACTTGAAAGTCTTTCAACCAAAAAGAGCGTTACGTGCCCAGACAGGACAGGTGGGCAAGATGAAGATGGATGATGTACGTAAACCAGAGATATATTTAAATCAGATTATCAAATGCACAATTTACCATTCTTAGAAAGTGCAGGTCGATGAGCTGGTCCGCCCCCCGCCTTTGTCCCCGGGGTATAGATGTGGTAGCGGGCTCTCCATCCTTCAGGGCCGAGGTTGCATACAAAGTTGTCCCATTGGTGTTCCACCTAGGTAGCCGTCAACATGCAAATAATGTTTATAAATACTATTGCAATGGGTAGTAGGTGTACCTACCATAGTGGCCTAAGACTGGGCGAATCTGACACCCATCTCATCATCATCATCTTGGCTGAAAATGTCAGTAAATCGAGACGTATATAAACATAAAAGTAAAGCCTTTGTCAGGCAATGCAACAGCATGGCTAACAAGTAAATAATTAAATATTTTTGTTTGTAAACTGTATGCCTAATGATAATAATTATTGTAGCATGTCTGTTTTCTATCTAGTTGAAACCAACTTTTCTCTTAAACAAACTTTCTCTGAACTCCAGATATCTAAAGTATCGCAGAACTTACAATCAAACCTTCCGCCTTCTCCAGCATGAAACAAGCGCTCAGCACTCGTCGGCAGAACGAAGACCTAGTCAATACTGCGGTGTAGCTTGTCTGGTATTCTATCAGGTTCATCGCTGCGTCGCTTTCCGGCTGCGAAATGTTTATCAACTGGCATAAGCATCATCATTACAGCTGTACAACGCGTACGAGAGTTCCTCCAACGGTGCCAATGGACACCTCGATAAATCGATATTTATCGAGGTGTTGAAGTGTTTGTCTATAACTGCCACCATGTCAGTCCCGAGTACAGGAAGAGTTTGAAAGCGGAGTTAGACTGTAGATGCTGGACATAGTCCTCCCTCATAGATTTACAGTTACGAGTATTTTGGTTGGTATAGCGACCTGCATACACCGTTAACTTGCAGTCCTGTTTAAGACATTTGTCCATCTATTTGGTGGACGCCCTACGTTGCCCTAGCCGATCCGTGTTCCCTTCGAGAACTTCACAATCACAACGTCATCAGTTTTACATGTTACAATGCCTGCCATTACCCTCGCCGTTGCCGTTGACAAGTATTAATCTACATTATAATAAAAAAAATCTACGAGGCCCAAAATTATAAGTCGTCTAATAAAATTGAATTACCATTTCCTTATGGAATAGGTCTGGAATAAGAAGGATTCGCAATTATAATATTTGAATAATAATTTTAGTCTTAGTATTATGGTAAGTACCAAACCCGTCTAATAAAATCGTAATAAACAGAAAATGCTGGGCTGTGTTGATTTTAAGATCGAAAGGGAAGGTAGTACCTATATTTATGAATAACTAAAGTGTATTCAGAGTCCGTTTAACTCACATCAAAGACAGCAATATCATTATCATAGAGATCGTAGGCCAGTTCCTCTGCCCTGACGAAGCCGTGCAGACTGCGTCTAATAGACCGTGGAAGAGGTTGTGTTTGTTCATCCGTCCAAACATGATGGTCACCGACTTTGGAACTGCCCTTCGTCGCTAGCATCAAAGAGGCTCTGGTAGCCGCGGGACCCTGTAAATAAACAGCTACTTTAGTAGATATATACCCAATTATTTTTAAAGGATAACTTCATATTTTTATGGCAAGGTAAACAGTTTCGTTTCGAAACGCTTTGGAAGGCTTTGTTCACTCAAGAGCCTACAGCGCTACCCACAGACATATGCGTGGGTGTACACTCCTTTACTATGTAGGGACCTAAAATTGACACTGCAATCTATTTTTTTTTTAATTTAAATTGAACAACGTAATTCAATTTATTCGCTGTGTAGGTTGTATAAAAATAAAATAATCAGTGCACATTCCTTTTTTTCTTATTTTTATAATTACGTAGTACTTCATATCGTTATATCAGTTACAAACATTATTTACTAGCTGACCCGGCGAACTTTGTTCCGCCTTAAACGCCATAAATGAGCAGATTTTTTATTTTATTAACTTAATTGTTTTATTATATAAAGTTGTCAGGTTGATCTAGCTGACTATGTTAAGTAACTTGTATGTTAGTCTATCCAAACTTACCGGTACTTGGGGTCTCTAACTCTAATTTAAGCGCATAACATGCACAATACAAAATAATTATGTTATTTACGTTTATGGAAACTATGGCTATAGAATCAATGGTTTTTTTTCTAATTTTATCTATTTATTATTTATAATATTTAAATATTTATAATTTTAAATTTAGCTTATTAAATTATATCATAATATGAAATATATATTTATATGTTTGAATTAGGGCTTGTATTTGTTGATTCTGCATCTCGAAAAGTACTCGCCATTGTGATTCGTTTCCGCTGCCGGTGCTCGTAGAATTCGATCCAACATAATCTGATGTCGGAGCGTCAGGATTTTTGTCCATTTTTCTTCGAGCCTAGCTGCTATACGTATTGAAGGTAGTTGGTCCAAGTGAAAGGTGTTGTGCAGATTAAGAATGTGTTTCCGATCATTCAATTTTAAACTAAATATTGTACACGGACGAGGTGAAAGCTTCGCGTCCGCCTCCGCCGAGCGCCGGGAATGGAATGACGGGGAGCGCGCGCTGCCGCTCGCTCGTCGACTGGGGCGGTGACGTCACGACTCAGTCAGTGTTGGATGCGACAATTTTTTTTTAATCCTTTACAATAAACATGTTTTATTAAACAAGTTGTATAGCAACAAAAAATAAGGCTTAAACTAGCAGTAGTGCTATTTTAAAAACAGCCATAGATTTTTTTAACATTAGAAAAACAATAAACATTGAAATAACTAGAAAATTGTTATCTTATATGGCTATCTAAACCACCAAATATAGTACATTATTTATTTATTTTTACCTGAATAGTCAAAACACAAGCAACGCCATAGAGTATAAAGATAGTCTATCTTCTATCTAATATATAAAATTCTTCTGTCACGGGGTGCGTAATCGAACTCCTCCGAAACGGCTTGACCGATTCTCATGAAATTTTGTGAGCATATTCAGTAGGTCTGGGAATCGGCCAACATCTATTTATCATTTAAAAAAAAAAAAAAAAAATGTTTGCAAAACAACGTTTGCGTTTACGTTTTTTTTGGGGTCAGCTAGTCTATATTATAAAAATGAATTGCAAAATGTGTTGTTAGCGCATAGCTCAACAATGCCTGTACCAATTTCATCAATTTTTTTTAACGTTTGTAGGCCAGATGGACAAAATTCTTGTTACTGGATGGATGGCTGGTGGAGGTGAATCCGAATAATTACCGGGATAATAATTTTGAATAATTACCCGTGCGAAGCCGGGGCGGGCCACTAGTTATATTCAAAAATTCTTTATTGCAGACAACAATACACAAAAACGTTTATAATTGAGCCAAAATGTACAAAAGGTGAACTTAACCTTAAAAGAGTTTTCTAACAGCGGACCTCGACAATTAATTGTACAAGAGACGTGTTAAAAGGAGTGGGTTGACTGGTTGAGAGAGTGCGTGCACATTACATAAGAATAATTTAAGAATAAGAATCATAATTTTTATCATTAAAAAAAAACGTACGAATATCTTGTCACAAAAAATTATGCAATCTTTGAAATATAATTTAATATAAACACTACTACACATTTAAATAGATCGAAGAGAAAAAATAATAAATAATGCGATTTTCTCACCAATCCCCACAGCTCTGCTCCCAGTTCATTGTCCCGAAATTCCCTGAAGGGACACTCCGTAGGATCCACTGCGAACACCAAGGTATTCTCCTCCTCTTTCTTTTTGTTCTTCGGAGAGTTTTTCTTCATAATACTTAGACTTAGTTTACACTTAACGTGGTATCTTACTTGATCGATAAAGTTAAATAAGGGTGCGAAATTATTTATTTTTTACACAACGTGGTGTTATTATTATTGGATTTTCAATATATTATGCAGAGAGTATATAATCACTATGGTTCTTAGTGATTATACTCTCTGGTCTCTATGGTCTTACGTATAAGTAGTGATTAAATTCTCTTTGGTCTTTCGCATAGATGTAGTAATATGTAAAAAGAGGTTCCTTGTTTTTACTCTATGGTCTTATTGTAAGGAGTTCTTTTAATTGAGGATTTAAGGAAAGAGAAATCATTCTAGATCACAATATTATGTCAACAAGATTCTGTGTCGGGTTCGGTAAGAAACCAGTTATCGTTTAAAATTTTGCAATACATTTATAAATTGTACCATAATATTTTTTTTGTTTAATTATATAAGGACCCATAAGATGTAGAATTTACATCTAAGAAAACTTACAATTATAATATAATATTTTTTTAATTGGCAGTTAAATTCAATTTGGTGTAAGGGCCTATTTCTCCATCTCCGAGTCAAGTTAGACAACGGTTAAAAAATAGATCTATTTAGCACAATAATTAAACTATTCAAAACGTGATAGCTCTTGACATAAACGTTTTGACTTTTACGTAACAAACCATTGATTAGTTAACTAGGATTTTGTGAAATAAGCCCCAAAACGTAGCGTAGAATTTAAGAGACAAATACATATACCTAATCTCTTTTAATTATTCAAAATAAACATTTAGTCTGTGGTCACGTCAGTTGAATTGACATTTAGAATTCAATGTCACTAAAGTTGACAAAGTAGTTCGCTATATTTGGAAACTAGACTTACAAAATGAGGTTGCACTATTAAAGACATAGATTACAAACCTCTTTGCTGATGAGGGCGTAGGTAAATGTAGTGAAATATATTCTCTTTGGGTGTGGGCACTTCATTTTAATGCAAATAGGTGTGTATGTGTAAGTATTATAATGTGGAGCTTATTTAAATGAAAAGAACTTCATAGTCTAGCCTAATCGATTATTTTTGCTTAGCACTAATACTTTCATAATTGATTTTGAGTGACTCATGCCAGGAGAATCACTCCAAATCATTATTTATTCCTCGAAGCATATATAATTCGAGCATATATATAAAATTAATTATATAAGTCGAGCAGTGTTTTTTGGTTGGACTGAGTGAAATAGCTCTTTATTTTAACAATTGTCTATTTTAACTTGGAGATGGTGAAGGCCCTAGGTGGTACTTTAATCTTGAGGGTGGACATTGAAACTTTGTGGCAAATAAAGTGAATAGCCTCTGCACTGAATATTAAATTACTACGTTAGCCTCTGTCTCTCAGTAAAATCAATATTATCTAATATAGGTATGCTAGCTGAAAGCAAACGTTGTTTTGCAAAATGAAAATAGATACTAAAGCCGTTTAGGAGGAAAACTGTAACTAACATTGTGACACGGAAATTTTATATGTAAGATTTAATAAAATAAAAGCTATACTTTCTAACAAACAGGTTCACATTTTCTTTTCCGGAAATAAAAACAAAAGTCCACAGAAGCAGAACAAACGAGCAAGAATGTAATGTCGAGCATTGACCACGCCTGCTGTAACTGCCGGCGGCTGCAGGAGGCTTTCACGGCAAACCGGTGCCTACTGCCTACTTCCTGAAGCAAACGTCGACCCATATCCGGTAGACCGGTGTAAGGCCTTTCTTGGGTCTACTTGAAGGCATCAGTGGCAATTACTCAATTCATATCTATTAGCTAATACCTAGCTTATATGAATTGAGTAATACCACCGAAAATGATTGAGTTACTCTAAATTTTTAAATATTTTTAATTAGTGATAAACCTCACTTTGTAGGTGAAACTATTTATAAATTTTATGCAGAAAAAGAATAAGACACATCCGTAACTTTCGCACGCACAGGATTCGAACCTGCATCTCTGGGATAGCGCCCCAGCGCGCTAAGCTAAGTTACGGATGTGTCTTATTCTTTTTCTGCATAAAATTTATAAAGAGTTACTCTAAATTCAGAACAAAATTTTAACAACTATGTTAGAGCAACATGTGCATTAAATTAGTTATAAACATTGTTTTATAAAATAAACTTAGGAAATAATTTATACCTGAAAAACAGGATTCTCCTAGTTCAGGCAATATAAATACATCATAGTTCTAATTCAATTTTAAGGATTTTTTACAACTTTAGCTTTAAGTGATTTTCTGAATAAATATTATTATTATATTATTACAAGATTATTTGAGTATATTTGTACAATAGGGTAGTTATGTATCATTAATTATGAAACTAATTATATATTTTTTTATTGAACCGTGTTTGTAAAAACACGTTTTTTATCAGATATTAGTATTAAAATTGATATATTTTCGTCCTTGATCACGTGACTAAACACGCTGTTTTTCAAAATGGCGTTAATATGCATGGGCAAACAACATGAGATTGTTGACAAATAACTATACTTTGAGGTATAAAATTATGAACAAGTTTTAAACGTTTTAACCTTCTTTTAAACGTAATCAAATATTTCGGGACAATCCACACAACAACATCTAGCTCCCTGATCAGCTCTAAGCTTGTGTTTCGGGTACTAGACATCTAATATACTTAATATAATAGACACTTGACCCCTCGGCGGGAATCGAACCCACTACATCTTGCCCACCGCGCTACTGAGGCAGTCAATTGTTTTCGAATTATGTCAGTTACTTGCCAACATCACTAAACTCTTCCATTCCATTTCCTTTGATTCCATTTTCATTTAAGTGACTCGGCACTTGTTGAGTGTCTCAAAGATCTTGGACGTTCTAATGGCGATTATTTTGATCCCTAGACATCTACCTTTCGCAAGATTTAGCTGCGCCACTATTTGCTAAGAAATAATTAATTTAGACGTCATAATTATACAATATAATATAATAACTAGCTGTGCCCCGCGGTGTTACCCGCGTTATAATGGATTTTCCCGCGGAATGACGTTTTCCCGCGGTAAAAAGCCTATGTTATTTTTCAGGCTCTAGAGATTCTGTGTACCAAATTTCATCAAAATCGGTCCAGTCGTTTGAGAGTAGTTCAGTGACATACACACTCACAGAAGAATTACATATATATATAAAGATAAGAAATATCAAAATCTGGTCCACCGACGAGGATACATGACTAGGATGAGCCAGCAAGGAGTAGAATAAAGAAAGCTGTACATCTTTATAATTGATGATAATCATGCTTAGTTTCATCAGATTCGGATAAAATATTGAATCACAAAGATTTTTTCTCAACAAGGTGATTCATAAATTGTAAAAGTAGGAAGTGGAACCTGTATACGGATTTTACGGAAAATACTTATATTTTTATATACCTATGTATGAATTTAATCTTATGTAGTGTTTTTCCTTACTGTTATCCTCAAGTTATGAGGCTTCCTACAAGAACAAGATCAAAATAAAAAAAAATATTTACATTTTAAAGGCACACAAAAATGTAATAATATTAGGCAAACATCGTGAGGAAACCGGATAGTTCAGAGAACTTTAAAAAGTTTGAAGGACATGTGACATTTACCAGCCGGCACTTGGTCAGCGTGGTGAATTAAGGCCTAATCTCTCTCGCCAAGAGAGAAGTCCCTGTGTCGTAGTGGGAACGTTAATAGGGTGATGATGATGATGAGGAAACAATTATACAAGTTACGAAAAGAACGGAGTGACCTCATCGCCCACTTCCTTAGAACAATAATAATGCTAAAGTTGAAGAATTTTATAAAATTAGTAAAAACAAAAGGTATTAGAATAAGTGATGGACACTTCTTGATTTCTGTCAACTATCCATCTTGTTCTTCTGAAGATACTTAATAAATAATAAATATTAAATAAATATTGCCGGACAATCCACACAACAACATCTAGCCCCGTGGTAAGCTATATATAATATTAAATAGACATACATAGATCAATATTTTTTATTATACATCCTAAACAACCAGACCAAGGAGACAATGCTTGCAGAACATACAAACACTTGACCCCTCGGCGGGAATCGAACCCGCTACCTCTTGCAACGCAAGCGGACCTCCGCCCACCGCGCCACTGAGGCAGTCAACTTTGCTGTATGAAAGTCTCCCTCAGAAATTTCCAGTTAGTTATTTCAGTCGGAAGTTTAAAGCATAGGGTTAATTTTATTAATTGCCACTCATTGTTTTCTTTTGTTCTCTTTGTTTGTTGTTTTATTTGCTCAGTTAAAAAATAAACGTAAATGTATGATGTTTAAGAGTGTTTAATGGTTGATGATGATGATGAGTAGCATTATGTAAAAACTTGAATGAAGGTAAACTCGTTCAAAATGTCAGGATTAATATAAGTTGCGTTTATAAGAGCACTTGTTTTTATAAGTTAACGATGTGTTGAATAATCATCATAATTATTAATAAAAACGTTAAATGGATTTTATACGGGTGTTTGGAGGATGAGTATCCATAGAAAATTGGCGGATGGGGATTAAATAACTTTTAGCCACAAGTTTTACGAATAATTACATTTTCGCTATATTTATAGATATTCTCCTTCTTGACAAACTTCTTTATTTGTTTTTGTATTGAACTTTCATTGAACTTTCGAGACATAGACAATAAATAAATAAATATTTCCTGACAATCCACACAACAACGTCTAGCCCCGTGGTAAGCTCTTGGCTTGTGTTACGGGTACTAGATATCTGATGTACTTAATATAATATACATACGTACAAAGATATTTTAACTATACATATTAAACACCCAGACTAAGGAGAAAGTGCTTGCAGAACATACAAACACTTGACCCTTGATTGAAATGTAAATTTTTTGCTAAGTAAGTTAGCCTTTACATAGACTAACATGTGTATCAAAATTAAAATTAAATGACGCTTTAAGAGTAATTAGAAGAGTAATTTAAGCTTGGGAAAATTACAAATTTTCGCGGATAAATCTAAAAAATTCAAGAAAATCATAAAAGGTAATCAACAACGGGCTCCGCTCGATAAGATAATTTATGGTTGAATAATGATCACCGTTTTAATCATCTTATTTTTCAGTTAATTCGGTTGGAAACCACTTCCAACGTCCATCGTTCTTGCTAGCATCTAAAATTTATTTATTTATTGATAAACTATTTACAATGCCTTTACCACCAAAAGGCACAAAAAAAAAATTAAACTTAAAAATTAAAACACAAATAAAAAAAGTAACATTCTTTTTACAACATTAAGAATACTTTATTGCACAAGAAAATAAAGAGTTGTACCGCAGATTTCTTTTTAATCTATGGTTGTACAAAGGTGGGCTTAGTGCCAAGGCATTTTCTACCTGCCAACCTCAAACAGGTGTAGAAGAAAAAATAAATACACATAATCTGATTCCCTTTCATAATCATCATTGTATGTTGTCCAAGGACATGGACCAAGGTCTCCCTCATAAATTTCCAGTAATTATTACAGTTTGAAGCGGCCTCCATCCACTGTGAAGCTGCAACCTTTACTAAGTCATCCGTCCATCTAGTTTTAAATGCCCTACGCCACGCATGCTACATGCTATATGGCCTGCTTATTGACTCTTTAACGAACTTATAGCTACGTATGGCTACATGGGTAACACGATTTCTTTTACGTATCGATCCTCATACAAGATTCGAATTCGAAGAAAAACCCTTAAAATAGGCCTTTCTACAGATTGCTCAAAGGTCTATAATGAATCACCACGTTAAGGGTCCAAACACCGTTAGTATATGTTATAAAATGTTTAAATACAAGATTAGTAGTCATTGTGATCATTATTTTTAAGTACTAACTAGTTTTGTCTTCTAAGTAAATCAAAATGTGTAGGTAATTATTGTAA
The DNA here is from genome assembly GCA_929108375.1 of Gymnoscelis rufifasciata. Lineage (NCBI taxonomy): Eukaryota > Metazoa > Arthropoda > Insecta > Lepidoptera > Geometridae > Gymnoscelis > Gymnoscelis rufifasciata. The sequence goes on from OV815311.1 coordinate 14,705,418, forward strand.
GCTCAAATATGTTAAATCCATACTAATATTACAAATGCGAAAGTAACTCTGTCTGTCTAATCCTCTTTCACGAAAAAACTACCAAAAATACCTAAATGAAATTTTGTACACATATTCTCTAAAGTCTGAGTCTGGACATACTTTTTATAGCAGGAAAATTTTATTCTGCTGTATAATTCATTATAACGCGGGTAACACCGCATGGCACTACTTGTTAATTGAAAAACATACGTCCCATACGTATGTTTACTATTATTTCTGTGGTGAAAAATACATTATATCAAAAAAACACCATTCTCTATGTATTTAATATCTTTTATTAATCTTTTACAACATCCAGTCTGATAGTTGATAACTCCATCTATGCATCCCTTATTAACCCATTTTAACCCTTATTAACCCCTGTTACACCATTATTTTAACCCTAAACGTCCACAACCGTTGCAATTGCACTATTTGTAACTTATAATATTAAGGTCAATTGCAAAATGTACCGCGGTGAAAGTAGTTTGCAGCGACCAGTACCGCTGACCTGCCTCCCCCCTCCTGGTAGTGGAATCATTGAGGCTTGAGGGGTGATTGCTTGGTTTCTCAGAGGTCTTCGTTGGCTGGCGGCTGTTGCTTGGTGGTACCTAGTTTTGTTTTGTCGTCTTGTGTATACAGGGTGACATCGAAGTCGTGATCAAAAGTGATTATGACTAAGTATTAAGGTATGTATTTGTAATGTAGTACTAAGATTGAATCAAGCAATGGTTAAATTAATTGTTGAAAACTGTGTGGGCTTTTGACTAATCAAATACGAGTCTATAGATAAAATAGAAAAGCAAAACACATCAAAATAAATAACATTCGAAAAAAGTGTTACTGCAAAGCCTTTATGAAAAAAAAGATTTATTTATTTTTTATACCTAGTGGTTATATAATTTAGCAGACTTTGAAAGTTCCTAACTAATCGGACGTCTTTTTTATCTTTGAAACTAACATGTATAAAACCTATTTTTTTTCAAAGGTATTTATTAATTTTTAGCAGAGTTTTAGCTTAAATTAGCTTAAATTCAAAAATAGTAAACGTAGCTCATTGTTTGTTTACAGAAGTGTCAAGGCCTATAAGAAGTGTCAAGCTATCAAGTCAACTGACTGTTTGAGCAAAACTGCTTTATAATAAAAATGTTTTTATTGTAAAAAAATTACAACAAGTACATCTTTTCGAAAATACGATGTCTTACCAGACGACCTATGCTACACTACATCTAAACTAGAACTAGGTTTAATTGCACCAAGTATGTATATTACTCGGATTTTGCAAACAGTGAAGGTTACGGATCCTACTGAACAAATCAGAAATTGTAATCAATGACTGCTTACTCAGAGTTTGGGAAACAAATCCTTATTAATATAATTGGATGTCACCCTGTACATCCAATATATTTGTATGAATCGGCACGATTAGTAATTTGGGCCTTTGTTTGGTCATGAAAGCTAAATTGCATCGGGTATGATTGATAGAGCCATGTTAGGCCATGTTCAGCCATACAATATATTTATATATATGGCTGCCATATGTTAATTACGAAGTTATTGGCTCTTGAACGTAATTTGTATTCTGATTCCCGTTTAAAAAAATGATTTCCGTTTCCAACAATAGACAACTGCATAATAGGTCCTTCATCAACAACATTTTAGTAGCCCTACCGTGAATTGCTACTAACGACTGCTTGATATTACAACGTGTTGTAATCTCATGCATTTGACAGATAGAATAGAATAGAAAATACTTTATTACACACCAGATAAACAATACAATAAGAAATTATAACTAAACCTAGAATGCGTACAGATTTTTAACAACTAAAGTTTTATGTTTATCTGTCAAATGCATGGGAACACAACATGTTGTAATCTACAACAGTCGTAAGTGGCAACTTGTGGATGCAGCCGAAATTATCAGATTCACGTCAACTATGCTTGCTGATGAACGGATTACATACTTCTTCGATATCATTAGCAAGAATAAAAACTATCAATAAAAACAATTACGGTAGTTATCTGATTCTTTTCAACTGTCGTTCTGAGACATATATTCAGTTACGTAAGAGCTATTTCTAATTGCTGCTGAAAATGAAAGCTGAAAAGCCGAGGAGCGCCAAAGTTATTTCACAAAGAGCGCCAATGCTAATCAAAGGTCTATTGATGGAGCTTATTATCAAGGCAAACTCATTTCCTTTTACGGACGACTTAAATTCACTTTTTAATGCACTCAAAAATGACTTCCACCATTAAAAGGTTTATAAAAATCTTAAGGAAATAGCTTTGATATCTTCAACCATTCGTTATATTTAAATTCATTTACCCGTTACAGCCTCTTGATGTGTCATTCACCTTTATCTTTTAAAACTTCCTTTTTCTCTGCATGATCTATAAAAGTGATCAAAGATTTCAATGCGGTTTTCAGCTTTACACGGTGTAACATAACCAACGAAAGCTGTGAGATAGGTGATCTGAATACATATCGATTTAATTCCCATCTGTGTTCTTTATTATTGTTTTTTTTATGGTTTTGGAGATATTTAACTTCTTTTGTTTTATATCTATATTATACAAAAAAAGTGGTCTTAAAGATTAAACAAAATTCTCAAATTTTTTTTTTTTTTTCTTATGGTACTTTTATCACAGCGATTTTGCCAAGTTATACATTGATTTAGGTGTATAACCAACCACTATTCAGCTATGTTTGTGCCGCAAATCACCTCTCTAATATATTTTTTTCTCAAAATATCAGATTTTAGTGAAATACCGTGTATAGGTAAATAGAGTAATTCCAGAGAAAGTTTTACATGTATAATTTGCAGCCGTGTGAGTTTAGGTAGGACATCATATTGTATATTTTCAAATGTCTGATTATGTATTTGTAATAACAAATTAATAACTCATATTTCCTGTAGTAATTAAAAATAGCAAAGCAATTTCATAAATAAAAATTATGATTCACGATAAGGCATCGAAAGTGATTGCATTGACTTCCTGTGTCGTTCACTCGACCAAAAATGGTGTCTTAATGAAAAGGCGCTGAGTGATGTAAGATATTCATTTATGGTCATTGATAATGTCATAAGATGTAGGATTTTACCTAATAATCTGTATATTTTGATAACTTGTCAAGTAAATTATATATAAGGATGGACATATATATACCTATATAAATATATAGTATATATAATAGACCCATTAATACTCAACCTTTTCTAGTAAACAACTTGCATTTAATGCGATTTTTTATAATTACTAATAGCTATAAATTTTCTTGGTGATTGTATTAATCTCAAGAAAATTTTCAGAACTGTGTTTCTTATCTATCAATAAAATCTATGCCACATTATGAGGAGGTTAGGAAAAGCAAGCTTTCGGTATTTTAGAATAGAATATAGAGGTAGTCCTAGAAACTTATGACCTGGCCTATTTTATCATTGGGCACATCTTTTTGTAAGTTATAAATACTTACCTTGTTTAGTTTTAAATCCTTAAAATTCAAAATAATAATTATAAACCATTTATTTCAGGTATCTCAGGCCAATATAAAAATATCTACATAAAAATTTAAATCTTATAAACTAAATGTACTTAAATAACTATGCTCGTATAGGATGGCATTCACCAACCCGCACTTGGCCAGCGTGGTGAATTAAGGCCTAATCTCTCTCCCCAAGAGAGAAGTCCCTGTGTCCCAGCAGTGGGAACGTTAATAGGGTGATGATGATGTATATGATATATTTTGAAAGATACTTTGTTCTTCTTGCGTTCAAAATAAGCAACGCTAGGTCTTTAAAATAAATCTAAGCTAACCAAGTTATACGCGAAAAGTTGCAGTTTACAGACTGTACTTTGGAGAGTGTGCTAATGCGTTGTAAGACTTGATCCCACCATCGCTTTTTTAACCCCCGACCAAAAAAGAGGGGTGTTATAAGTTTGACGTGTCTGTCTGTCTGTCTGTCTTTGTGTCTGTCTGTCTGTCTGTGGCACCATAGCTCCCGAACGGATGGAGCGATTTTAATTTAGTTTTTTTGTATGAAAGGTGAGTCTGGTGCAAGTGTTCATAGACATGTTTCATGAAAATCGGTTGTGCCGTTTAAAGTTATGGGGGTGAGAGTGGGGAAGGAAAACCGAAAATCTGCAAATATACTAGTGTGGGGTATCAAATGAAAACGCATCGCGCCCACATTACATAATATTATGTTGTTTTACATTCAAGGAAATTAAGGCATTGGAATCGGGGGTTTTTCTTAAATTTTAAATTAATATTTATTATCAGTGGTCACCTAGTGGATATACCTTCAATTGACGACTTCTGTGGCTCGGGATCCCCTCCGGGGGACCAGATTTTGTATATATTTGATATTTCTGTTTCGGGTCTGGGTGTTTTCTATGTATCATATTATATGCATTTACGAAAAAAATATATGTATTATGTAGTATATCAGTCACCTAACACCCATAGTACAAGCTCTGCTTAGTTTGGGGTTAGGTGGTGCTGTGAAAGTAGTAAAAAAAATAGTAAAATAAAAAAAAATGTTCTAACTTTTACGATTTGTAAAACCAAACAATGGAAATAAATCATTTTGTTTCCATTTTGTAACAAACCCTAAACGCTTCTCGATTTCTTTTATAGCACCGTTAAGGAGTCGAATTCTCTTCCTGTATTCCCGAATACTTACAACCCGGATTTTAAGTCCCGAGTGAATGGGCTTCAACTGAAGGAGCTTAATCCATCGTTGACAGCGTCTCAGACTTCAGACTGTGGTCGAGATTATCTAAAGAATAATAAATATTTCCTGACAATCCACACAACGACATTTAGCCCCGTGGTAAGCTCTGAGCTTGTGTAACAGGTACTAGACATCTGATATACTTAATATAATATACATACGTACATAGATATTTTTACTATACATATTAAACACCCAGACCAAGGAGAAAGTGCTTGCAGAACATACAAACACTTGACCCCTCGGCGGGAATCAGTAGGCAGTAAGAAGAGTTTATTTAAGAACATTCTATGGTGGTAGGCTTCGGCCGCGGCTTGTCACCACCCTCCGGGGTAGGCCAGAGTAGCCATCTACCTTCTAGATCTTCAGCCCCATCTTAGATTATCGTCACTTTACATAAGGTGAGATTGTGATACAGAGCCAGTTACCTTATGCTGGCGCAATTCCTGCAGACGACTCAGCGCTGGTAACAAGTGAGACTGGCCGTCAGCCATTCACTCGTGCATAACGAAATACAAAAAAAAAGTGTGTATGTGTGAGCTACGACGCACGATTGGAGTTTACTCCTTACGAATGATAATTATGATATTATATCGAATAGAAAAAAAGGGTAAATGAACGCATCTGCTAAAATGATAAGAGAAACAAACATATATCTGTAATTATTCGGATTATTTATATTACTTCAATAAAGCGTATTACATAAAGTATGTTGCAAAATAATATAAATTAAATACAGCGATACTTTGCGCGATACTTCGTAGTCTCAACTACGAAGTACGAAGTATCGCGCAAAGAGGAGACCCCGAGAATGAGATACGCTGTGTAATGTATTCCATCTCATTCTTTTACACGTTCAATCCTACAGATATATATGTTTGTCTCTTTCTACGTAACGCCTCAACTTTTCGTGTTACACTTGATTTTACTCCTCATAAAATTTCCGTACCGGGCCTTATAACTCAAATCGTTTCTTAAGGAGTAAACTCCTAAAAACAAATTTTTATCTGTATAAAAATCGAAAGTTCTTTATTCTAATTTCAGATTATAATTTAGTAACTATAGAACAGCTTCAACACATCGTAGAAAGTAGAGCGAACAAAAGAAAGTAACTTTTAAGAAACATACCACATGTTGTTTTGTTTGTATAGAATTTTTATACAAAGAGAATAAGTAACGCATTCCTTTTAAAACCTTGCTCATAATAGTAATTAAAGCAGCTTTAAAATAAGCTTTAAAAAGGATTTGAAAGATGTTACTTTCTTCAAATTTCTTGAATGGAAATAACTGCATTAAATAAATAAATAAAAATGGTTTTATTGTAAAAAATTACAAAAGGTACATCTTATCGTTTTAACGATGTCTTACAGACGACCTATGCTACATTAAAACTAAACTAGTCTAGGTTTAATTGCACCAAGTATGCGAGTAATATTTTGCATACAGTCAAGGCTACGGATCCTTCTGAACTAATCAGTGACTGTATCTCAGAGGATCCGTATCTCGACTGCAGCTCAACTCCCCCATACTGGTGCATTTATGGGCGCTTCTCCCCGTTACTATGCTTCTGTTATAGTACATATTTATATTTATCGATACATAAACATTAGTCCGCAAGTATTATATATAATAAAATTAAATAAAAAATAATAAAAAAATAAATAAATTAGATACTTATGTATATATACATACACATTAATATATACATAAACAATACTATATAGTTGAAGGAGTTGTTTCGCCGGACACTATTATGTTAGGACAGATTATGCTAGACATAAGTGTCGCGCTTCTTTTTTGCTTATGTGTGTTTGTGTATGTTTCTGTAGGTGTGCATGTTTGTTTGTATGTCTTTGTGTGTTTATATATATGTTTGTGTGTGTGTGTGTGTATGTGTTTGTTTTTGTGTGTGTATGTGTTTGTGTGTGTGTGTGTGTGTGTGGATGTGTGCAAGTTTGTTAAATTGTTTTTTTTTTTTTTTGTTATGGAGACAGAGTGTATTGTTTAAGCAAATGTGTTTCAGATGTGGTTTGATGTGAAAAACTGTGCTCAAAGAATCCAAATAACAAAGAAATTAAGCATGTACTTTCTATTCTCCGAATCTCAAGTAATTTTCTGTGTCATTATATTGTTGTTTTAGTAGCCATTCTCGTAATCTTGATTTAAGTTGGAACTTATTTAGTGAAAAAATTTTTAGTGATTTATTTATTTTGTTGTAGAGCTTTGGAGCAAATATTCTGTGAGAACGACCATATATTTTAGTTCTACATTTTTGTACCGGACAAACATTTTGCTCTCTTCTATTCTTTGTTTTTGGTGGTTCAAATACTAAATAGTTGTGTTGTCGTAGAATGGTTTGTAGAATATAGATGCGTCTGACTGACAGGGTTTTCGTTTCCAGGTGGAGTGCTGTGGTTGGGAATCTATAGGGTTTTTTTGACATAACTTTTAATACAGCACGCTGGGCTCTTTCTAACTGTAGTATTTTCGTCTTTCCTGCACCCCCCCAGACAGGAATACAGTACCTAATGATTGATTCTACCAAAGCGGTGTAGACAACAAACATACTCTTGTGGTCAGCACAATTTCGTAGAGTCCTAAATATGTGTATTAGTCTTCGAACGCGCTTTGTCAGTAAATCAATATGCTGATGCCAGTTTAGAAATTGATCGATTTGTACGCCTAGATATTTTACACTTTTTATTTTGGTAAGAGGTAGACAAGTGCAATTTTGTGTAGGATTTTGGCATGAGTGGCTCTTCACTATAAAGTTGTTAGGTGGTTGCTTTTGTGGTGTAAGAGAGAATGTAATGTAATTAGTTTTTTTTAGGTTTAGTGTTAGGAGATTTGATTTAAGCCATTTCATAATCGTTATCATTGCAGCCTCAGAGTTCTTTTGAACCTCATGCCAGTCTTTACCAGTAATAACTAGGGCTGTGTCATCTGCGTAACAGTATATTTCACAGTGTTTTAGTTGGAACTGACACAGCTGATTTATGTATATTAGGAATAGAGTAGGACCCAGGATACTGCCCTGGGGAACTCCATACTCAACCGCAATTTCCTCACTGATGTTTTCTCCTATTTTTACCATTTGAGTGCGTTTAGAGAGATAATTTGTAAACAGTTTGTGAGGCAGTCCCCGTACTCCGATGTTTGAAAGTTTTTCTAGAAGTAATGGGATGGAGACTGTGTCAAAGGCCTTAGTTAAATCGAGAAAGATTGCGGCTGTGTTAAGTTTGTTATCAAGATGACAAGCGATAGTGTTTATGAGACCCTCAACTGCGTCCTCGGTCGATCTACCCTTCATAAAGCCAAACTGATTGTTTGAAATAATATTATACTTCTCTAGGTAGCTTATCAAGCGTCTATTAAGTATTTTTTCAAGTACCTTGGATTGGCATGGCTTATTATTGCATTGGCATATAATAAGCATGAAGCCCACGCTTTTTGTACGCAAATTTACATTGTGCAAATAAGGTGTATGTAAAAAAATATACAACAGAATCATCCTTCACGGAAAAAAAACACCATGGTTCACCCGTCAAAGTCGTTTCCAACGTTAGTTATTGGATAGCTTCGTGTGCTATTCCATCAACGATGATAATAACTTATTGCAAAGGAATATTATTTATGAACATACATCACTGTATTTTGCTTAAACATGTGGTATACCTTTCTTAGAGATATATCTAGTTCTCAACATAACAATGCCGATTTAGGAAAATATCTGATATTTTGAGGTCACCTACACGCCAAATATAGGTAATGATTGTAAACAGCATAATTCTATACTGTAGGTAGAAAGTAGGGTCCAGAAATTATGGGGCGGTATACATGATACAAGATACAAAATAATTTATTTCCATTGTTGGTTTTATAAATAAAATACAAAAAAAATAATTATTAAACATAGATGCTTAAAGATAAATAGGAAATAAATTTATTGTATCTGGTCGCTTCGCTTTTTTTACACTAGAGCAAAGAAGCGATTAGACACGAACAATTAGTATGTACCTATACTTCTGTACGTATGTACTTAATTCACCCAGGTACTCTAAGAACATAAAAATAATAAAACTAATATAAAAGGTCTTTATTTCAGTTAAGTCTACAAAACTACGATGCAATGAATATAGTATTTTTTTTTAATTAAGAAATTATTGGCGTAGCGGAGCTTTGCTCTCTAAACGGGTTTACTTAATTCAAAATACATTATGAAATAGGTATTTATGTTGAATTTTACATAAGAAAAAGGCCCATGCAGACCATTTAAAATTAAGTAGTAGGTTTTATGATACTCGCGAGTCCCGAGCCAACGCCGAATATCGGTTACAAATATTTGTTCCTTATCGGGAATGGGGCTGGGACAAGATGGAACATTCCAAATTTTACTAAATTTTATGATTTTTTTTTAAATTGTGAAATAATCTATAATATAAAAATGAATCGCAAAATGTGTTGGTAAGCGCATAACTCAACAACGCCTGGACCAATTTGGCCAAATCTTTTTTTAAAATGTTCGTTGTAGTTCAAGGATGGTTTTTACGGCGAGAAAAATTAGAATTATTGCTGGAAAACCCCTAAAAATAGCCCTTTTCTTTTTCCCATACAAATGATTTGTAACTAAAACGTAGTCAATTTGAGCTTTATTGCTATGGTATAAAGTTCATATTAAATTACAAGCACTCACTGTTGTCTAAGCAATGTAGGTGTGTTCCTAACGTCAAAGATCATATCTATCAAAAGTATATAAAATTTTCATGTCACAATGTTAGTTACCGTATTCCTCCGAAACTGCTTTACCGATTTTTACCAAATTTTATATGCGTATACAGTAGGTCTGGACAATCAGCTACTATCAATTTTTCATTTTGCAAAACAACGTTTGCTGGGGTCAGCTAGTATATAATATAAAAATGAATCGCAAAATGTGTTGGTAAGCGCATAACTCAACAACGCCTGGACCAATTTGGCCAAATCTTTTTTTAAAATGTTCTTTGAAGTTCAAGGATGGTTTTTACGGCGAGAAAAATTAGAATTATTGCTGGAAAAACCCTAAAAATAGCCCTTTTCTTTTTCCCATACAAATGATTTGTAACTAAAACGTAGTCAATTTGAGCTTTATTGCTATGGTATAAAGTTCATATTAAATTACAAGCACTTACTGTTGTCTAAGCAATGTAGGTGTGTTCCTAACGTCAAAGATCATATCTATCAAAAGTATATAAAATTTTCATGTCACAATGTTAGTTACCGTACTCCTCCGAAACTGCTTTACCGATTTTTACCAAATTTTATATGCGTATACAGTAGGTCTGGAGAATCAGCTACTATCAATTTTTCATTTTGCAAAACAACGTTTGCTGGGGTCAGCTAGTTTTTCATAAATATGTTTCATGTAAAATTTATATGCATAACTCAATCTCATGCAGTAGTATGTTAGTACCTCTTAAATAAGTTTTATATGCTTCAATACACGTAGTAGAAGTGCTGCTTTCTTAACCAAATTTTAAGTTGATCTTATTTTTGTAGCTAATACTGAAAACCGCATAAAGTAGATTTCAGTAGTTTTTGAGTTTATCCCGATCATAAAGACAGACAGACGCGTTGGATTATTCAACACTCTAATAAATTCGTTCACGCAGAAAAAAACATTTAATAATAGCGCAATATGAACTATACCTATCCATGACAAAAAATAAAAAGAATTACAAATATTAACGCCAATTTTATAAATTTTAAGACCAAGCTTTAAGTGTTATAAGCTACATAATAAGTGGGGGTGAAAGGAACCGGGCAGTTTTTGACAAACGCAGAAACTGCATGCACAAAATATCTTGATACTTTTAGTTTTATCATAAAAAGCTATATTTTATGTATTTTGACGAGGTCATACTATTATAGTAAATTAATATTATATATATAATATGATATAATTATTATCCTTATATTTATTACAACGTACAAAATACAAAGTTTTACATCAAAGTACAAAGTCTATTGACAGACATATCAACCAAAACCTATAATTATTAATGATCTTTAATTTTTAATAACTGAAATCTCCTGAGTACCTCAAAATAGCTATACATTATTTCATTAAATACCTATCCATTTATATTATATTTTACATTACTGTCCACTTAGCTAAAAAGTTAAAACATTTTTATTCGTGTTGTGTAGTTGATTTTTTTTATAAATTTTAAACTTTACTGACACTTACAAGATTATATTACTTTATTACGTACAACATTAACTAAATTATAATGGTTTTTAACATTATTTTGACCTAAACGGGTATACATACCAGATACCATGATTTGATAAAAATATCGGAAAACTTAAAAACCGCCGAATCATAGTATGTTACCCGTATTAAGTCATAATAACAATTACCAAACCTAATTGAAAAACGCTACTTCATAAACTCCACAATACCACTTATCAAATAAATTAACAATCAAGCCACGTCCCAGCGAGACACATCAAAAAAACACATCACTCTCGTTTTCAAATCAAAATTCAATTGAAGTATCAAGACAGTTAGATCCGCATTATCAACTCCTGCGCACCGCCGGAATCGTTAACAGCCTTGCTTGTCAGTCCATGGCTGTCTTTCACACTGGCCAGACAGGGCGATGTGTTAAAAAAAATAATTCGTCAGTTTTTGTGACAGTGTTGCCATTTTGAAAACAATTGATTTGTGAGTTAGTGACTTGAAAAGTGAAGTTTTGTGAGTTTTTTTTTGGAAGTGAAAGGATAACTAGTAAAATGGTGAGATTTTTTTTACATTGTTTAATATTAATTTATTTTTGTGTAAGTAACAGATGTTTTAAATAAATTTATAAATTTTAAAACATCAAATTACACAGTTTTATTAAGTAATCAATTTTAATAATATTTTTAATAATCTAATAATACAAAACAAGCACATTTTTAAATATTTATTAAATGAACATAGCCTAAAAGAACATTAAAAATGTTAGTTAAAATACACAAAAAAAACATAATATAAAATTAATCACTAATAAAACATACGCAGACATCTAACACGAAATTTCTAGACGCAAAAATCAAATCAAGACAAACAACTTATGTCACAAAGAAATAAAATACCATAACCAAAACCTGATTCCAAACCAGACCGGCCATTCCAACCTTTTTACATAATTTTAGTTTTATTATCTGTGCAATTCGTCGACCTACAAATTGCAAAACCTACTTCCGAATTCTATGACGCGTAAAAGCACGTAGATTAGGGAAGTTTCTATAACAACTAGAGCGGAACGTACACAAACAATTGCATTTATTTAATAACTAACTTCCCATGAAAAGTTTTATTCAAAAAAAGCCAATTAAAAGAAAAAAAACTTGTCTTTTATAACCGTCATAATACCCGCTAGTTTTCCCAGGTAGCTACAGAGATTTCTCTTCGAGTTTGCATGAGAATTTCAGATCTGATTATATTATATTTCTCAGAAGCTTTGTAACAAATGAAATAATACTGATTAGATTGTCGCCGAACAAATTAAGGAAAATATGATTTGTTTAGAAAGGGCGTGCTACTTCAAAAACAGGTAATTGAGTAAATCTGGGACTGTATTGTATAATATAAACAAGCTTATATTAAAAATAAAAAAAAAACTGATTGTGAAACGGGCTAAATCCTTTAAAAACCATAGGTTTTCAGATAATTTATAAAACTATTTTCATGAGAAATCCTATCATTATAAATTATACTTCAAAATTTTAACACATGAAATCATTCTTGATATAAAAAATATGAACTATATAATAATGTATTATGACTATTCGCAAGCCTATAAAAAGTAATCATCGAAATAGGTTCACAGAAATAAGTCTGATGTTACAAAGAATAAAATACGCGCCGAACCTTCTTTTTTTGAAAGTTTATTGAAACCTTTTTGGAACATTTTTTGAATAGATACTACTCTGTTCCACATTTAAATATAATCGAATTTGGAACATTGGACATTTCGTCAATCGAAATTCATAAACAGATTGGAACGTTCGACATTCAAGATCCGCAACGAACAAAAAGTCAGTTTCTCTGAGTGAAAGTGCGAACAATCGTTTGGTAGAAATCGACGCGCGCACAAAGCTAGCGACTTTATTTGTCACATGAATTTTATTGTTTGATATGGAATGATGCATTAATTATGAATATACTTGAGCTCACGTGATTTTTATTAGATTGAGAGAGAAAAGTTAGGAAATAGGAGACTAAATAAAAAAGTTTATTTGCAAAAATAATCCTATATAGTTAAATATAATATTTATCTGTTTTCAAATAAATAATAAAAAAAAAATGTTGCGAGTTCATAAAAGTATTCTCATAAGGTTAATTTTAACCCTATTTTGGGATCAGTCAAAACGAAATAAGATAAAAACAAAGTCTTTTCAAATGGACCATTAGGTTGTTAATTTAAAACCTTGACATTTTACAATTTAAAGAATGTCCGAACATATTATTTTGTAGGAGTATTTTATACCGTTTCAAAAAATATATTGATATATCTTGCCAGTGGTCAAATCTTGTTTTAAACTAGTGCAATTTGGTAGCGAACATAATTAAAAAAGTGAATGTTGTGTGTCTTGCCAGTGTCATGTCAATTTGTCATGAGTATATTTCATAATTTTTTTTGGAAATTTTATCATTGCTTTCTGTAAAAAAATAAAATATTATGGTGGCAAACTAAAAATATGTTAAATATAGTATACCCTTAATAAAATTACACTTTTATAAATTTAAAAAAAGCAGCTTCTAAATAAAAATTATGATAGAACTACCTTATCCTCACAAATTTTAATGTCTATCCAAAGTAAAGGATTAAGTAAACTAATTAAAACGAAACATAACCTCACATGCCAAACCAACAAACCGAGCCATTAAAAATTATAGCCATCGCTAAAATTCAAATAATTCCGTGAACTTCAAAATAAAACGTTTCCAACGGTCTATTAACCTCTATAATAGCAAAAAACCATTACAGATCAAAATGATTCAAATAGGCTTATTAAAAATAACTGTGCATAACTAAAAAAACGATAAGGAACTCATTTTATTTAGGACACATCAAAAATAATAATAATAACATTATATTTACATATAATTTTGTAAAGTATAAATTTAGAATTTTCGCATGCCTGGACGAGGCAGATTGTATCGATACCTCATAATTTTAAGACCTCATTTTGTACATCGTATATAATAAATTATTGTATATAATAAATGATTTATGATTTATGAACACACCGATAGTAGTTTATCAACTCTTGTTCCTTACGTGAGTAAATCCCGCTTTTTACAGCATGTGTTATTTTGCAAATGACAATCTAAATTTACATTTTAAAAAACCTTCGATTCCAGAACCTTATTTCCCTTAAAATTAAAACCTCATACTGTTTTGTAATACGCACGTTATACGCCCATTCCTCGAGTATATTTGCAGATTAACGGTTTTCTTTCCCCACTTTTACCCTCATTACTTTTAAACGGGTCAACCGATTTTCATCATCCAATTCCACCAATTTTAAGAAAACACGCGCGAAACTCACCTTTCAAAATTCAAAATTCAAATCGTTTTATCCGTTTGGTAGCTATGATGTCCTTTTATCCGTTTGGTAGCTATGACAGACAGACAGACCGACACGTCAAACTTATAACACCCCTCTTCTTTGTCGGGGGTTAAAAGCAACTCTGATCTTCCGTTGAAAGCTAACTAGCTAATTTACGAATCAGTAAGTAGGTCAAGATCGGACTTTCTTTGATACGGTGTCTGAATTGGTGCATTATGTTAGCAGCATTGCTGTAGTGAAAGTGGTGCGATTGTTTTCTATGCAAATGCGATGGCGCTTATAATGAAGTGAAATACACATGCTATTTACAAATAAGATAGATAGATAAAACATTTATTTGTCATCACAACACAGGAAATAGGTAAATAAAAATAGAACAACACGGTACATCTATATAAATAAAAATGAATTGTTGTTCGTTAGTCTGCTTAAAACTCGAGAACGGCTGGGCCGATTGAGCTGATTTTGGTTTTAAAATGTTTGTCGTAGTCCAGGGTAGGTCTAAACGGTGAGCAAATAAGGAAAAATTGCCGGGAACTTTTTTACACGTGCGACGCCGGCGCCGGGGCGGGCCGCTAGTATGTAATAAAAGAAAACAATACAGATAAAAAAAATAGACAACATAGATTAAAATGGAACAAAAAAAAACATATAATAGTATGTTTAACAGTATTTAAACAATTTTGATATTGTTATCTATTCGTGGGAACCTTTAATTGGCTCACTGTTGTATTTAGTGTTAATTTGTTAAACATAGCTGTTGGTTCTCCTAATAAAATAGAAATAAAAAAAAAATATGATAAGTTAATGCAAGGCATTTTTTTATATTTTACGTAATACCTAATAAATAAATAGTAATTAGTGAATTGCCACCAATGGTGGCTTAAACTTAAAGCTAAGACGAAAATGACATTATGGCCATACATCTTCTGTCATTTTAGTGAAATGACGTCATCTTAGTTAGGTTTACGCATGTTGAGAATTACGACTATTGTAGGTATGTTTGTCAATGACAAATTGTACAATCTAAAAAAAAAACATACAGTCGAACCTCTATAAGTCGAACATCAAGGGAGACGCCAAAAATTTCGAGTTATAGAGTTTTCAACTTATGGAGGATTTCGACTTAGGCGGATTTTGATTCGACATAAAGAGTTTGAGATTTATTCTTAGAAATTTTGAGTTAGAGAGGTAAAATAAATAAAAATTCAACTTGCAGAGGTGACAAACATATTTTTATTTACATATTTGACCGTTTTGTATTTTTCTCATGATGTCTGATTCATTATTTATTATTGTTGAAAGAGTACTCATTGGCAGGCCAAATTGTTCAGCAACATCTTTATTTTTTTGACACCTCTTCACAGCTTCGAGCACTTCTAATTTTTCAGCAAGACTCAAAGTTTTTAGTTTACGTTTCACAGCACTCATGTTAACTGTTGTACTAATTGATGTGTATTGCAGTAGAACCAAACTACATCTGACAGTATTTAAATCGAAAACAAATGACTTGCTTAGCTAATTTTCAAAGGAAATCAAAATTTAACACTCCCAAGCAAGCAAACACGTGTTTACGTGAGTCATAAATTTATTATCGTATACTCCTAAAATGTTTTCTAAGAAACAATAGTGTACCTACTCACATTGTCGGCAAGTTCTTAAAGTCGGTTACTTATTTTTGTTCGAACAATAGAGGAAATAAATTCCAAATGATCAAGTTGTAAAGGTTGTAAATTAGAACGTTGCTATGTTCGAGATACAGAGGTCAAATTTAATTTTTCGAGTTCTAGAGTGAAAATATGTACCAAAATGGCTTGGAGGGACTCGGTAATTATTTCGACTAACAGAGGGTCAAGATTTCAAGTAATGGAGGTTTTGGTGTTTGAAGGGAAGGGAACAAAACATTTTTTCGAGATTTGGAGGTTTTTGACTTATCGAGGTTCGACTTAACGAGGTTCTACTGTATTAAGTATGTCAGATGTCTAGTACTCGTAACACAAGCTTAGCTTACAATGGGGCTAAATGTTGTTGTGTGGATTCTCCGGTAATATTTATTGATTTTTTATTTAACTGTTATTAAAAAATAACTTAAATTTCTCTCAAACACATCCAAAGATGGAAAATACTGCGTTTAGCTACAGATTATAGTGATCTAAATATTAATATACATTGTAATTTTTCCTGAGACTGTTAATTGTTAAAATAAGTCTAAAAATATATTTCTTTTATTTGTTGCTCAATTATATAAGTTTAAAAATTATAATAAGATACCTAGTTCATACCTAAGACCATTGTAGAGGTATATCCTCTCGAGGATAAGCTGTAGAATCTTCTACCCTTTAGTTATAAAACCTTAAATACAACAGTTTTCAATAAAAAAATCAGTATTTCAGATTCACGAAAATGATAAACTAAATTTGATTGCAGTCATTTCTGATTCTTATCAGCAGAGGTTACAAAAAATCTTAATCTCGGTTATTATGATTAATGGAGGCAATAATTTTTACAAAGTTTTGAGATTGCCTGAAGTTTTAATTGATGATTGCAAACTTTGAAACCTTGTCTAATTATTATAAAAAGTCTCTGGTTTGGTGGAGCCTTTAATTATGTGTATCCCTCCTGTCCCACTCCGCTTTGTCAATATTTTTAACTTTCGTTGTATTAAATATCAATAAATCCTACTACTATTATAAAGGCGAAAGTTTGTAAGTATGGATGTATGGATGTTTGTTACTCTTTCACGTAAAAACTACTAAACCGATTTAAATGATTTGGTACACAGAATCTCTAGAGCCTGAAAAATAACATAGGCTACTTTTTACCGCGGGAAAACGTCATTCCGCGGGAAAATCCATTATAACGCGGGTAACACCGCGGGGCACAGCTAGTACATTTATATAAATATTTCCGGACTAATCACACAGCATCATCTAACCCCAAGCTAAGCAGAGGGGTATTATGGGTGCTAAGTGACTGATATACTACATAGATAGGTAATTTTTTTTCATACTTTACATACTAAAACATAGAAAATACCCAGACCCGAAACCAGAAATTATAGAACGCACAAAAAAAAAATAGGAAGGATTTGCATAATTTTAATTTATTCGTTGATTATTTATTAAAATACTGAAATAAATAGGTATTTGACACTTTTACTAATGTTTATTGTACATAATACTTATGTACTAATGACAAAAATTATATAAATATAAACAATAAACGTCCTATATAACGTACTAGTTTCTTGAAATTTATTATTTACTGGTTTTAACAATTTAGCTTTTAATTATGTAATTTAACATCTTATCAAGTTTCGATAGCCTTAATTAAATCATTTTTGACCTTTTCGACTCTAATGAATAAAACTGCGCAATTATATCATTTGTAAACAGTTTAAAAAGAAAAGAATGCAAAGCTCTTGGGACTTTTTGACTTTAAAACATATTTTTTCCTTAAATTCACTTTTTATTTTCTTTTGTTAACTTCCATTTTTTTCATAGACCAAGGTTTTTATTTGAATTGACATCAACAGTGTTTTTAATCAGTTATCATTATTGATTTAGTAACTCCCTCAACTCAGACCCAGAGCGACTCTTAACATCTTCCAGAAGCATTAGCACTTTGATTCTAAACACACCCAACTGCCTATCTGTCAAACTTTTTATATCAGGCAGCAAACTTAGTAAAAACATTTTCTTGGGATCATCTAAAGGCCTTGGCCTCTTCTGCATGTAGCCTGTGACAGCTCGATCCACATCGATTGTAACTGGCCTCTTATTAAGCCTGCGTATAGGCCTTTTCACTTGGCGATGTTCTAACGGATCGATTCTTATTTCTACTTCTTGCTTAACAACTTCCTGTGCTTCATCGTCTGTCTGATCGTCGTCAGCGTTAGTCGGAAGTTCTGCCTCGTCTTCTTCTTCTTCTAAGGATTCTTCATCCACCGGCTCATTTTTTGGAGTGAGAACTTCTACACTGCGCTTGTTTATAACTATGGTTTTGTTTATGTAGGGGATTATGAATTTCATTGCGTCGTAAAGGTAGTAAGGTTTCTTCAGTACTCCGTTCTCGCTTGATTTTAGACTTCTGACGAAACCGTTCCGCAGATTTTTCCATTTGTCTTTGCAGTGTTGGACTGTAACAGAAATTTAGTTTATAACATAATTTCAAGGCCGTTTACCAATAGTTAATGGCTAAATATAGGCCTACTCGTAATATTGTCTAATCAGTGTCGTAATGTAATAACAATATTTTGGCAATATTTTAAACAATATTTTGAAAAACTAAACAAATTCTTATCAAATTATTTAGATTGTGATTAGGAGAAAAAATAATAAAACGCGAGCAAAGCTGCATTGCGGAAAACTATTATAAACTGTCAATGATTCACTTGAATTTGTTCAACATTTTAACTGTACCTAACGGTTCAGTAACATTATTTATAGTAAAATAAGAGGACAAAAGGCATAACGAAATCGAATAATAATCAATCTTGTTTATTGAAGTTCGGAAACTTAAACCGTGACCTACCAAAACGCAATACACCTTAACCTATTTATACGAAAAAAAACAATAACTTCCATTATCATGTTATCACAAGGCATTCATATCATACCTTCACTACTACAAAGAGAGAAAGAACGCATGAGAGAATGAGACAGCAACAATAGCTGTCAAGCTGAACATGTGGCGTCACTCACCTTTCCAGCGGATTTTGTCGGCAACTTCTTGCCATGCCCTCTCAGTCGTATCTTTCCGCGAATATTCAGGCAAATCACTATTATAAATACACGGGTATTGTTCAACAAGCTCTATAAATTTAATCACTTTATTCATATTGGGGATATCGCAAATGGGCATTTGGTTAGATACTCTAAAAACAGTTGGTTTCAATACTTTTGAACTGTTTCTTTTGTTCAATTTGTTTATGTCTTTGTATTTTATTGTTGACGTTTCTAAGAAATTTAACTCCTTGACCTGACCCTCACCTCAGGTAATAAGGTCAGGTAAGCGGTAACCGGTTACCGCTTGGGGATTAACGAGTTAAAATCAATGCAATACAACACAAAAACACTTCAAAATCAAACAATGGAAATAAATGATTTTGTATCTTGAATAAAGTACCAGGGGGGCAGAAGTGTGAAGCGATATATTTGTCGGACGTAGAGTTCGCGTCAGTACGCTCGCGTGACTGCGGGTGTTGTCGACGCGTCGCTTGCTTGCAGCTCGGCGAGCGCGACGTTGCCGCTCTGCATGTAGGAGCGGCAACGTACGCTCGGCCGCAGTTGCCACGCGTAGCCGACACAGGTTGTCACAGATGGAATTTACGCAGTAGGGTGGGCAGGCCATAATACATGCGTATTATGACGCGTAATAAGCATCATTAACTTTTAGAAATAATAATAACTGATTCCAACATACGTTGTTTTGCGAAATGAAAAATAGATAGTAGCCGATTCTCAGACCTACTGAATACGCATATAAAATTTGGTAAGAATCGGTAAAGCCGTTTCGGAGGAGTATGGCAACGAAAACTGTGACACGAGAATTTTATATATTAGATAAACTTAATTACTTACATACATTTAAGGAAAATTGAATTATTCAATTAAAAAATAAATATAATAATATTATTTTTTGTTCATAATAAATGTTGTATTTAATCAACTTGTATCATAATAATTATATAAAATGGGCTATAATTAATGGCAAAGAACATTGTTTACAAGATTCTAATTCACAACCTACTTCATATGAAAAAATAAAATTTTAAATTTAATAAAATAAATAATCTTAAACGAAAAACATTTTTTTTTAATATCAACATTTTTACTAATTACTTATGTGATATAAATAAAATTATCAAGATGTCTTAAATGTGTCTTAACTCTTACATTCTATTACTACAATTTTAATCTAGGTACTTAGGAACTTAAGTTTTTACCGTTTATGCAATATTTCAATAAACGAGATAGAGATTGCATCAAAATCCGTGATTCGTGCCTCTGGGTCGTGGTAAGTAGGTACTTACCGTTAGATCTAACGGGGATGGTGCAACTAATTCATGGGAAAGATTGTTTGATATTTCGACTTGGAAAAAACTATTTCCCAAACAATTAGAAGGCTTTATTTTCTTTTATGAAACCTATGTCATTAAGTCGGCTAAAGTAAGTATGGCTTGAACATTTTATCAAAACTTACGCAATAAGTTACCTACCGTAAGAAATATACGGAGAAATCTTATTAGGTTATTACATTTAAAAATCCTGTGAATATCGCATTAAATTTTAAAAACTGTATCTTCAGGTACGTTTAGTTTTATAAATATACTCACCTTAATATGTTTTGATGGTCTTGATTTTTAACATAATGTAAACTAGTAGTAATTTAATAAAATATTTGTGGAAACTTTTAATAAGCCCTAAAGCAAAAAGAGTCATTTTACCTTTATCATTTAAATAGCTGTTAGTTTCTCTAAAATTGTAAGATTAAAAAAAATAAAAATTTCATAGCAGCATAATATTATAAAAATATGAAAACATGGTACTTAAGTTACTTGTCTAAATAATATTACCTAAGTACTTTAAAAACATACATAGCTCTGTCATTATAAATTCAGCAGAAATAAAATCACAAACGGAACTAATTAATAAAACAACTCCCATCGACCAAAATTACTCCAACATTGGTCATTCTGTTTAATTAATCTTCAGTTAAATTCAAAATATGCGTCGAAACGTTGATTAATGTGGAGTCGATGTATCAAAACCCCAAATTGTGAAACCGACCGCAAATTTCACAGTTTACTAAATAAATACTTTAACCAGTACGCGCCGCAATTTCAACACATTTCCAACATTACCTTTCCTTCTGTAACATTGCTCATTTAGACTGTGTCACTTTTACCTCAGCTCATGTATTCAAAATCAACTCTATTTTATTCTAAGTTAAGATTCATTTTATATCGCTGTAGCTATTTAAGCCGGTAAAATTATATCCTCTGTGTGTTTTTTTCAGATCAATTATGGACTGTATTTTTATGGATATAAAGTTAAATTTTGATGGTTCTTATTGTTAAGGTAGAAAATATAGGTAGTTGTTTGTATTTGTTTTGTTACATAAACTAACGATAACCTCGGGGCGTTTCGTGTTTTTATTTCGCTGTGGGATTTTATTTATTTTGGCTCAAATAATATTTTTTAAGAGAAATAATTACGTTTTCTACATTTAAATTCAGAGAAAAAATGTATTCTTTGAGGTGAAAAAAGTCTTACTTATTCAGACCTATTTTCAATGAAATATGATTTTAGTAGCAAAATGCCTATCTATTGACAACAACCATCAATAAACGCTCTAAATTGAGAACCCCCTTTCTTTTTGAAGTCGGATAATGACACTCGTACTCGCGTAAGAGGTTAACCATTAACACAAACACACACTAGGTACTTAAAAAAATTACAAATTAAAGTTCCACTCTTTTAATTCCGTTTGAATAATTAATAATAGACTGTGACAATCCAAGTACATAGTGATAAATGCTACAGTGCGGTAGGTAATGGTCAGTTTTCACTACATTCACGGTTCGTCAGTCCGTCTGTCGGTCTGTTGGCTTGCGACACGTGTTATTATCGAGTAGAGATAGCAGAACAGGTATGATTGATAATGTGATTTGTAATTCTAAAATTGTACCTACCAGTTTAAAAAAAATATATTTACATTTTAGAGTTTGTTTTTTACAAAAATGTTTACCTGGTGCGTGCAAACCATTCAAACCCTTTCCTCTTTATATACCAATCTAGAAATTTCTAAAAACTTTATTCTAATCTTATGAGTAGTTTGCAAGACCTAAGCGATTAAGCAGCTCCATAGCATTAATTAAAAAAAATATGGTTATAAATAGATATCATACATAATTATTACAGAAATTTCATGTTCCAAAGGGCCATACCTAAAGCTTTGTACCTCTTTGTAAAAAATATAACGTTGCGAATATGCTTGTTATGCTGACGCTACAAATTTCATAAGTCGAGCTTGCCTTCTAACATTTCCAGTATCTAAGTACTTGTAGTACAGAAGTGTTTGTATACCTACATTGAATTTCAGTCTTTGGCACAACTCCCTTTCACAGATATTTTGGGAATTTTGGGACATTTACAATCAAAAATTCGTGATTTTGCCCTAATTATCTGCTTTCGGACAAAAAACCGAAACTTTTAAAATATGTAAATACCATTGAATTCGTTCACTCATTCATCAATCATCATAGACGTTATTAATTTGTTTCCAAGGTTTTGCCGCCGTGTTGGCTAAGTGGGAGGACACTCGACTTTAATTCCGAAGGTCGTGTGTTCAAACCCCTGAATTTTTCTTCTTGAGAAATTTATGTGCGCTGTAAACACGTGCTTTATCGGTGAAGGCAAACATCGTGAGGAAACTGGCATGTTCTGCGAACTTTAAAGAGTATGAAGGACATGTGACATTCACCAACCCGCACTTGGCCAGCGTGGTGAATTAAGGCCTAATCTCTCTAGTCAAGAGAGAAGTCCCTGTGTCCCAGCAGTGGGAACATTAATAGGGTGATGATGATGATGATGAAGGTTTTGCCTCTCGCCTCTCCTCCTAACCTTATCCCACATCACGTGGGGTCGGCACAACATGTGTGTTGCTTCCATTTCCCTCTATCACTCGTCATCTCAACACTGACCCCTTTCTTACACATGTCATCTTTCATACAGTCCATTCATCTTTTCTTCGGCCTACCTTTTACCCCCCAATTCCATTTACATTTATATCTAACGCTTATAAACGTTTTACGATTTACGTTCACGTTAATCCGTTATCTACAAATAAAAAAAAACCTAAATAAATAAATGAATTTCCAAATTCTCCATTGGATCATATAAAAACTTAGCTGTATAGAATATTTTCTGGACCTTTGCGGTCTAACCTTCCTTAAGGATCAAAATCGCATCTTCCTGCATATCAAACGAACCATCACCAAGCCACTGAGGTCGTCTGAATTATATAAATAATCACTAAATATATTCGTGTTAATAAAATGTATTACATTATTTATACCTACTCAGGCCTTGTAACCTCTGACAAGATCATTTAGTTGCACAATCGCAGCCTTTATCTTTAAAACACCGAGTTTATCGTTTAAGCACATTCTTATTCCAATATTAAGATTTTTTCGTCAAAATAAACACTGGTACTGTATAAATAAAAATAATACTGGTAATGTTAGTTTTAATGTTTCATTTTCGTGGTTCGTTAATTAATTAATGGAGGTCTAAAAAGTTATTTTTGAATCATTTCATACTCATAAGTGCCTATTATAATTTGGAAGTGCATTGCTTTATCACAACTGTAAATTGGAATGAACAAACAACCCGCACTTGGCGAGCGTGGTAAATTAAGGCCTAATCTCTCTCGTCATGAAAGAAGTCCCTGTTCCCCAGCAGTGGGAACGTTAATAGGGTGATGATAATGATGAATTCGGGTTGAAACTTTCACACTTTCCACGGGAATCACAATTCGGACTCCACGCAAGAGAAGCAATGGCAGATACTTGTTGGTAGGTACATAACGTTCCGATTAGATATTTCACCCCCAAATCAAGTTTTGACGTCATAGTTCGATCTCTTGTCTAAAATGAGTATGGTTACTAATAGATTTACTAGCTGACCCCAGCAAACGTTGCTTTGCAAAATGAAAAAAAGATAGTAGCCGATTCTCAGACCTACTGAATCCGCATATAAAATTTGGTAAAAACTGGTAAAGCCGTTTCGGAGGAGTACGGTAACTAACATTGTGACATTAAAATTTTATATTTAAGAAGAAAACGGGAAAAGAAAAGATGGATGGACTGTGTGAAAGAAGATATGTGTAAGAATGGAGTGAGTGTTGAGATGACGGGTGATAGAGAGAAATGGAAGAAAACCACATGTTGTGCCGACCCCACCATAGTGTGGGACAAGGGCAGGATGATGATGATGATGAACGGGATATTTACCATGGTTGTTTTTCTTTTAAGTTTTCCGATATTTCGGCACAGTTACATGCGCCCTGATAACGGTTGAACTGAAGCTGCAGCGATTTGGGTAATAGTTTTAATCAATAAGCGGTCTACCCTCTATCTCAGTCTTTTATTACAAGACTATGCATCACTAGAGTCTAGTGTTGATAACCATGATTATTTCTAAAATTACGAGTTTGGATAGTAAAACGATTGTTATAATTTTCTTAGAAATAAGTGGAAATTTAAACTTCGATCAAAACCTTCTAGTTGTTTTATAAAAAACAAAACTTATTACATAATCCGAATACTCCAAATTCTGACCGTTTAAGTTACAAAATGTTAAAATCTGACACAATTTGTTAACTTACTTTACATAACAATTAAAATTACGATATCAGTACCGAGCTATTGCATTGCGAGTTAAATTTCATAAGTTGAAATATATTTATTTAATCTTTGTTAAGATTTGCACATGCATAACAATTTAAAATTGCATTGGCTATGCATATTAACTTTTATCTCTTGTTAGCATTAATGTGATAAATGACTTCTTCAGTGGCACGGTGGGCGAGGGTCCGCTTGCGGCGCAAGAGGTAGCGGGTTCGATTCCCGCCGTGGGTGAAAGTGTATGTATGTTCTGCAAGCACTTTCTCCTTGGTCTGGGTGTTTATTATGTGTGTGTGTATAGTAAAAAATATCTATATATGTATGCCTATTATATTAGGTATATCAGATATCTAGTACCCGTAACACAAGCTCAGAGCCTACCAAGGGGCTAAATGTTGTTGTGAGAATGGTCTTAAAAAAATTTGTTTATACTGATTTTCATACCGTGGCTATTTGAGTTAGGGATTTTCTCATATACATATTTGTATAATAAATAATACTAGTGGTTGCCCACGACTTCAGATGCGTGAAGTTTGTTATTCCTAGCAATAACAAACTTTAACTTTTTACTTTTTACTTTTTGCTATTTTGTTATACCCAATAGAAGAAGGGGTTTGATTGCTAAACACCTCTTTACTATCTATAGATTACAGTCGGGATGTACGGCTTTTTTATTGACTATTTTCTTAGAATTATTACTTAAATACACTAGTTTTCCGCCCGCGGCTTTGCCCGAATAATATAATTTTTTTTTAAACTAAATTTTGTCCTTTACTGGGAATTTTCATAAAAACTGACTATGGACTTTGTTCGAATCAAAAAAATCAAAATGAAGTCTTCTTTCACCGAATAAATTTTGATGAAAGATAACTTTATTTTTATTTAAAAATATTCATAACAGCCTTCAGGGGTTTTTGAAAAATTGTCTATTTGAACCAGTAACGAACCCCGACAAATTGTATTGATAATCAAAATGAAATCTTCTTTCAGAGAAATTTCTACCTTCAATATTTATGGTACTGTCCCTCCGCGTACCATGGCCGTGGGGCACACGTATAGCCTTAGTAATATTATTGTACTAGCTGAGACCTGCGGTGTTACCCGCGTTTAAATGGATTTTCCCGCGTAATTACATATTTTCCCGCGAAAAAAAGTATCCTATGTTACTTTTAATACCTTCAAGAGTATATGTGCAAAGTTTCATGATGATCGGTTAAGTAGTTTTTGCGTGAAAGCGTAACAAACAAACTTACATTCGCATTTATAATACATATTAGTATGATAATGTAATTGTGAGAATTTGCCAACAGCCAGCGTCACGATATAACTGACTTCTGACATTTCAGTAATGCGTACCTTTCGAAGGAAGTTATACCAAGTTACTGATTAACTTTTAAAGTTATTGTTTCTAAAGTTATTGGAGATGTGTAACTTTGTTATATATGTACTGGTAATATTATAATACTTCAAAAAATTTCATTTATTACAATAACGATAAAAATGTGTTTAGATACAATGATAACCAATAACATCAATAAATTTTACGTACGTGAAATGATTTTTACGTTATTCGTAATGTAGTCCGTAGAAGCCATCTACCTTCTAGGTCTTCATGCTCCATCTTAGACCAGTTAATTTAACTTGTACATCGAGTAATCACTAAGTGCATTACAGCAGCGGGGAATGCATGCGCGCACTCAACTTTCGCGCACTTTCACACTCGGTTCAGTAAGGTGAGCCTTTCTACGGCCAACAAAACTTCCTGGACTCACAGCAACTTGTCTGATATAATGTGATAATCCATAATATTGCGTTCGAGAATGAAACAAGTGGTAGTAGCACTAGTGAGTGTCAACCTCGCAATAAAAGACTCAGAAAGAGGGTAGACCGGTTCGTTTGTGAATAACCGTCTGCTCAAATCGCAAAGACAATGACAATTCAGTTGTTTCCGTGATCATGGCGCTTGCAACAGCGTCGAAATATCGGAAAACTCAAAAACCGTCAAATCATGGTATGTTACCCGTTCAAAATCATAGTATCCATAATAATGTTATAAATGCGAAAGTAACTCTGCTTCTCTGTCTCATTTGTAGAAAGGCTTGTGGATCTTATGGTTGTACCAGTCCTAATTGTGGGAGAAGTGTAGACATCTCGTGGTAGTGGGCAGCAGAAAAATAAACTCAGGGTCTTCTTGGGTTATAAATGTTAATGCATTTATTATCATAATAAATACATGCAATACATTGATTGCCTTGATTTAAATAAATACAGATAACACGGGAGAAACAATAAACTAATTATTACAGTTCTTTGCACACACACCGGGGAGACAAGTAGCAAAGAAGTTTCGCGTCACGAAATTTTTTTAATATCTTTTTATAGGTATCTATAAAAAGATTGATTTTTAGATCGATTTGATCAAAGATTATTAACGTAACTTTCTTTTTATTGAAGATATATGAGACGAAGTAGCTACTATACACACAGTATATAAATTATTAAAATAAAAATGTAAATTTTTCAGACGTCCTACGACTGAAATTATAAAATTTAGTATTATCTCGACATCTATCAGAATAGGTGGCAACACTTTTCAAGGTTATGCTTAGTTTTGGTAATTTATTTATCTAATTATCCAATTAGTCAAGACCAACCCGGATGAATAACTACACGGCAATGTCTAATTAAATTTTTATCTTAACGATCAAAATTCTTATATTTATTATTAGCTATAGATCTATAAAAAACTGTCATAAATTTATAGGAGAACGAACATACCAACAATTTGTCCTTAGCCACCCGTCGGCCTTGCTAACTTTCAACATAAGTTACTCAATACAAACCATTATAATCTGACACGCTCGTAATACAAAAACACCAAAGAGTTGTATCACAGAAGGAAGGTCTAGTTATGGTGGTGGGTGTTACAACAAAATTATAATGACCCCTCAGTCATATAAGGTGGTTGAATGTAATGGTCAGCGGTGAGGTTCTACTTATGGTGGTGTTGCGAAGTTTGAACTAACTGACCGTGAATGGGCAACCTGGTTCTGTTTGTTCTTTTGGCGCCATTTGTTTAAACTTATTAAATAGTTGTAGGTAGGTACCCGCCTTCTTATTATGTATAGTAAAAAATATCTAGTAATATTAAGTCTATTAAGTTTATCAGATGTCTAGTACCCGTAACACAAGCTTAGAGCTTACCTCGGGGCTATACATGTTGTTCTAATTTGTATCACATTTATTTCACCCTTCAACAGTAGCATTTGCCACGAAACCTTGTTAAAAGAGAAGGCGATTATGTCCGCGACACAGTTTTATTTTAAACTTACTGACATTATCATATTCCTGTGGTGTTTAAGACATTCTATTGTTCCTAAAAAAAGTCTATTAAGTATTAAGTCTCGTTATTATAATGGATTTCTCTCTCTGGGGTCTTTCCCTCATGACTGAGGATCGTGGTTATCACAGGTGGACATCAATGCTGTGGTGCAACTGGATCTGTCTCCATCGGTGCCTATCCATAGCGTCACTGACAACGGAGCAGAATTAAGATGAAATGACATTATCCTACGGTTTAAAAAAGCCTTTATCATTTCTCAGGCTCTAGAGAATTTGTGTACC
This sequence comes from Gymnoscelis rufifasciata, assembly GCA_929108375.1. Classification (NCBI taxonomy): domain Eukaryota; kingdom Metazoa; phylum Arthropoda; class Insecta; order Lepidoptera; family Geometridae; genus Gymnoscelis; species Gymnoscelis rufifasciata. Next base: position 14,733,816 of record OV815311.1, read on the forward strand.
GAATTTTATTACAGACAGAGTAGTTACTTTCGCATTTATAATATTAGTAAGGTGTGTTACGGTGACATAATATTAGTAGGTTCTACGTGATTCCTTCTAGCTGTCCGCCCTTGGCTTTGTCTGGGTAACAATATACTTTACATTTAAATAAATTATAAATAAGCAGTTATTGTCGTTTACTAGAAAAACAGCTGTCTGTGCGAAATTTGAACGTAATCGCATTTTGCTCCTATTAATTAGTTGTCTCGCGAAAAGTGGTATTTAACACGGTAAAAGAAACTAGCTATGTTTTATTCTTATATATGTAACCTGCATACATTTTCATAATAAATAGTATAAATCTTTTTTTTTTCTAGATTAGCATTTACTTGACCACAATCTCACCTGATGTGAATACACCTGATAAGGTCTATCTAGGATGGGAGCATGAAGACCTAGAAGGTCCCATTAGTTTTGAGTGTAAGCTTAATTATAATTGTATTGTTTCATCAAAATCCATTCGATAGTTTGTGCGTGAAATAATGATACAAACACAAAATACTGCTTTATTTTAGTGTAGATAAATTATATTTTATTTATACCGAGCCAAAAATTTTAACTTAATAATCATACATTTTATTATTAAAAAACCAACTTATCTTTTGAAAAGACCAAGACGTTGACGACATCTGTGGCGCGGTGGGCGTAGGTCCGCCTGAGGAGGTTGCGGGTTCGATTCCCGCCACGGGATCAGGTTTTGTACGATCTATAATTTCTGGTGTCGGGTCTAGGTGTTTTCTATGTAATACTAGCGGCCCGCCCCGGCGTCGCACGGGTATAAAATTTTCCCGGAAATTATTCGAATTTTTCTCGCCGTAAAAACCATCCTATCTCTCAAGTTGGATCGAACTGCATATGGTGTGCGAATTTTATTATAATCGGTTAAGTGGTTTAGGAGTCCATTGAGGACAAACATTGTGACACGAGATTTATATATATTAAGATTATGTATTTACAACAAAAATGTACCTTTTTAGTATATTTTAGTTTTCTAGTTTATTTTAGTATACCAGTCAACTAACACCCATAGTACAAGCTCTGCTTAGTTTGCGGTTAGGTGTGAGAAGTCCAGAAATATTTATTTATATGTACACCTCAGTCGTTTTATTTTCGTTCTTGAAACTTAAACCCACATTGTGAAACCTGAAAGGTCTCAACGATTTGATACGCTTTAATAAGCGTTCAATTCAAAAAGTTACCCAACTTCTCCTATTCTCGAAGAGTCACGGTCATCTTAATACTGTGATGTATGGACGTTCAACTTTTGCAATATTAACTTTCGTTACAATGTCCATTGTAATAATAATTCATTTAAGGCCTGCTTCACAATGGCCAAATTCTTGCAATATAAATTGCTTATATTAAACTAGCTGTTCGCCCGCGGTTTTTAGTTTTCTCGCTTAGAAAGATAATCCCGCAGTAATAAGTAGCTTTTGCCCTTTACTAGGAAAACAGGTTTTTTAGTAAAGGGCAAACGGTATTGGTAAGTACTTTCTGTTCACGTCCGTAAGTGGTAACCCTCTGAATCCTTACACGTGACCTCCGGGTGGTGCTAAGAACAGTCTCTGGTGGTAGGCTTCGGCCGCGGCTTGTCACCACCCTCCGGGCTGGGCCAGTGCGTGAAGCGATTTTTCGTGTTTCGTAATGTAGCCCGGAGAGGCCATCTTCCTTCTAGGTCTTCATGTCCCATCTTAGACCACATGGTCACTTTACATCAGGTGAGATTGTGGTCAAATGAAGGCATATCTGACAAAAAAAACAGCTATGTCCATGAACAATTTAATCCAAATCGGGATTTACTTCCTCGCAATTATTGATATTCCACTAAAATGTGGTATTTACCGCGGTAAAAAGCGGCCTATTATTTATTCTGATATTAAAGCTATATGGAGGTACCTACTATTGTGAAGTTTCATCAAAATCCATTAACTTTTTGCGTAAAAGCACTACACATATACTATACATACATCATTACAAATTTTCGCGTTTATAATATAACTTGGTTCAAATTAGTTAAGGGGTTAAGTTCAATCATATTAAAAAGTGACAAAACTCAAGTTAACTAAAATGGACATGTTATGTAGGAAAGTAAAAAGTTAATAATAGTCATAATAAAAGTCAAAATAGTCATTTATCTCTTAACTTAATATTAGCACTTACATACGTCAATTTATTTCAATAAGAGCTATACTGACTAAGCTTTAGTAGGTTCATATTATACAAAGTACTTAATCTAACATATTTCTTTCATGTCACATTAATTTCCATGTCACAAAACAACGTACTCCTCCGAAACGGCTTTACCGATTTTTACCAAATTTTATATGCGGATTCAGTAGGTCTGAGAATCGGCTACTATCTATATTTCATTTTGCAATAACATTTGTTGGGTTAGTTATTATATAAATATAATAATTATATTATGCATGGTTTTCAACTTAAAGACTTGCAACAATTGGGCAGGTAGGCTCCATGCTAAAATGTCGGTACACCTTTGGTAACGATTTTGGTTCGAGTTAAGTTGAAGCACAGATTACATACACAGATTACATAATATAGTTGAAGTTAGATTCTGTCCTTGTTTGTATAATGCCTGTGAAAATAAACCAAGCCCAGAAAACATTTATATATTTGCTACATTATCACGATAAAATCGCTGAGAGTTGAAATGGTGACGTCGTTTCAATTTACAGTCAAATTATACAACCTTCCTGAATAAAATTATTTTCATACAAAGGTTGTCTGGGAGAAATTGCTTTAAGGAATAAGACCGGAAATATTTCCGGACTAATCACACAGCATCACCTAACCCCAAACTGCTATTCTGCTGCTATTTCATCGTAAAACATTCTACTGCGCGCACTAGCCTTTATTTTGATAAGTACTATGCCATTTACTCCCTATTCATAAGACTCATGTGTTAAGTTACTGTTTTTAAGCTAACATTAGCGTTATTGTTTACAGGTATGTCATCACAGTCCCTGACACCAGCAGGTATTGACCAGTGCGGCGCATTGCATCAATGTCCGAGGTTAGGTAACAGTACGGGAGACGCAATAGAAGTACGATTGACTTTGAGATACGAGTGATGATGATGGAACGCTTTTTCTGAACGATTTTGTCGCTAACTACAGTCTGGATTATACTAGTACAATACAAAACAACAATACTTTATTGTACCCACAGGAAAATACATACCACACGTAAAAAAACAAATGTTCATTATGAGGCGATCAAGTAAAATTTCCAGAATTCAGCAAGGATTACTCAATTTATCTTAAAACAAGATTATCGCGCCTCGATGTAGCTACGTATGTGTTACATGTTTTTTTCTGCGGGACGATGTGTGCTAAGTACCTACGTGTAAGTGTTGTATGATTTTTTCCGCGGGACAACATATTCTAACTCATATTTTATAACCGTCCTTTAAATATATACCTTCATTTGAAACTGAGAAATGTTCTAATCGAAACAGTAGAATTGAAAATATCTCAGAATTCTGCAAATTAATTCTGGAAATCTCACTTGAGTCTTGAGTTCCTAAGATAAGCGAGTTCAATCAAACAAAAATCAAACAAACTCTTAATCTTTATAATAATAGTATTGATATAACCAAAACAGCGAAGAAATGCTTTAAGCATAATTTTATGTCAAAAGTAGGACATACAATTTATGGGTGCATAGATTATTTTTTAACCTTAACTTTTGAATGAACTTTTTCGTTTTATTTGTCGCGGTTCCAAGAAATAACAGACGTGCGTATTTGGTATGAATATCAAGATACGCAAATACCTTCACACATTTCTAAGAAATTATGGTCTACATACAGCCTTAAAGGGTTTCTTTTTCCTCTACGATAAATTCCTTTCAACATAAGTCTTAGATAGATCGATATTTGTATGATACATTATGCCCGTTTTCATAAAAACTGGGCATTAAACAAACGTATGTCAAATTTCTTTGGGTGGAATTATATTTAGGTTATTTTTAAAAAAAAAACGTGAAATCAGGCAACAGTATCGAATCTTGTGGAATTGAAAATCATCTGAACTCAACTAAATTTACTCTATTAAAGATTTAAGTCCAATGCAATACTCGTAATTAATTACAAGAGCGAAAAAACATTATCTACTAATAATTCTCTCATCCGCCATTCTCTCTTAAACCTTAAAATCATAAAAACATTTTAAATTAAGCTTCCTCTACTTTAGCATACACATTTTTCCTGTGCCAAATCATAACGAGTCCCTTAGTCCTCCAAAAACTTTCCTCGTTAGGTCGTTATCGTTATCGTTACATTGTAACGCGTGACCCTGTCGTTATCAAAAAGCAATGAATAATCTTTCCGCTGAGCTGGCGCCAAAGCCGAGTAACGGGAACTGCCTTTGAAGACTCCCTTTGAGGCTCTGACCAGTTCCACATGAATAATACGACACAGAGCTCTTTTGGAGATACTGCCGGGTAGTGGGTATGGCACTTTGTCTAGTAAAATGTACAATTTGGACTTGTTGGAAATAACAAAAAATTTATATATAAAAAGTTAAGGCAACTTTGTATGGAGTAGATATTCTATTTAGGTATGGCACATTCGTGCAGACACTGCACATGCTGAGTGTAGTTTATTTATTAATTTATACTTTGTGCACAAAAAACAATGTACAGAGGAGGACCTTATGCTAGAAGCATTCTCTACCAGTCATCCTGGGCGTGCAAGAAAACAAATCAGGCACTATAAATATAAAACGAATTTAAATATATATATTGTGTACAACAATCTATCTTTATCCACATAAGCTTTTTATAACGTTCTATGTGATATATTTCTTTCTAAAGTTTGGGTTATGAATCATACATAATTTGGTGTTATCCTTATTCAAAACCTATTTAATTTCTCAAAAAGCGCGTGGTCAAAATGTCATTACGAAATCTTTAATGCTAAACCCATCAAGAAAATTAAATTTATAAATAAATTTAGCATCTAAAATAATAAACTCAAATATTTGCATAGATCCGTGTCCATTAGATTTAGTAAAGCAAATAAGAAGCACTTTATGAAGGATGTCACTTAGCACAAGATAATTCTTCAAATATTTTGAGAAAGGCGACAGGCCGCTGTGCCAGTGAAAGCGGCGCGAAGTAAACTAGGACAGTGTTTGGAAAAGCTTTGGCAAAGAAAGCTAATTATAATGAACAATAATTTATTCTTTTCGTATTTATTTTATTGCATTCTGTTTTTTAATTTATACAAGTTATAGCACAGATTTAGAGAGGAAAAAAGTCCCTTGTTCGTTATTAGATTTGACAAGGATTTTGAGGATGAAATTAATTTGTTTATGTTTTTTGTATTTGTAATACGAAACAATGGATTTTGTATCTTCAGGTAATAAAAATATAGTTTTTTTAATCTCAAGCGGTTGTACGGATTTGACTGAAAAATATACATAGCTAATTATAATAAGGTTTTAATTTTAATCGCAGAAAGCTATAATACCTTGCCGATAAACCGGAAAACAATAAGTTATTTAAATAATATACAAAGAAACTATCTATTTTTATACATAGAAAAGATAAGTCCAAGAAAAATGTACTAACAGAATATATAATCACAAATCGGTCTCGAATCTGCTACCCCAAAGTCAAGTTGTATAAACCCTTTTATTCCTTGTTTTACACCTATAAAGAGACGCACATTATTCTAAACCTCCCGGTAATTATTTTCGTCGTATCTTTCGTATACAGACACCTAATAATTTGGGTTCAAATATCTAAGGGACGTTTGGGTAATTATAAAGTTGGTCCTTTAATTAAAATATTTGAAAGTGGACTTCGACTCGCAGTGTTGCCTGTCATTATGAGTAATTTGAAAGTGTTTAAATGGAATTAGTTTTGTAACGAAAATATAGTCTTTATACTAATTTTGACTGCCTCAGTGGCGCGGTGGGCGAAGTTTCGCTTAAGGCGCAATAGGTAGCGTGTTCGATTCCCGACGAGGGCTCAAATGCATGCACTTTCTCCTTGGTCTGGGTGTTAAATATGTATATTAAGAAATGTATATATATATATGCATGTCCATTAAGTATATCAGATGTCTGTACCCGAAACACTAGCTTTTAGCTTACCACAATGTTTGATGTTGTTGTGTGGGTTATCCGGAAATATTTATTTATTTTTATAGGTCGACAAAACTCAAAATCATACAAAAATTTACTTTCGTTATCAAAGTTTACAAACTAAATTAATTGGGTATTTGTCTAAACAGATAGTGACCTGTAGTTTTACTATGATAGGTCTGAAATTTAGACTTATAATAAATCGAAATTAAATTAAAAGTAAAAACCTGTCGCCACACTGTCCACAACGGCTAACAGGAGGTTTTGTCTGTTCACGTCCGTAAGTGGTAACCCTCTGAATCCTTACACGTGACCTCCGGGTGGTACTAAGAACAGTCTCTGGTGGTAGGCTTCGGCCGCGGCTTGTCACCACCCTCCGGGCTGGGCCAGTGCGTGAAGCGTTTTTGTCGTGTTTCGTAATGTGGCCCGGAGAAGCCATCTACCTTCTAGGTCTTCATGTCCCATCTTAGACCACATCGTCACTTTACATCAGGTGAGATTGTGGTCAAATGAAGATTTATCGAGAACATAGGCATACAATTTTATTTTACAATAAAATAAATTAGGTACTATAAGTCATTAGAGTTAATTAAATGTCAATAATGGTTACTTAATTACGGTTACTTAATTTAAATTGTACAATGTCAATTAATATACCTACATAGTCAAGATTACTTACAGACTCGTCCAGCTTTAACGAGCAGAAATCTCTCTCTAATAGAAATATTAATAATGTTAGGGAACTTAGGAAATCAACCTTCCGGGAAACCTCTAAAGCCAATTAAACTTATTCAAACTGAAATAACAAAAACGAATTATTCCCCCTCATCCAGAAAGAAAAACAAATAAAATTAAGATACCAATGAGCCCTCGAAATTAGAAAAGTTTTCGCGAATGCATCTATAAAGAAAATCCGGACTGTTTACAGGTGGACCCCAGATATGCGGATTGAGCAGGACCAAAGGTTAATTAATATCTGAGGTTTAATGACCAAATTGTATCATCATCATCAAAGTCAAAGTCATGTGTGTCACACAAAGTCACATGGCCCACATGGACAGGTCATCATGGACATCATTTCAGCCATTAGACGCCCACTGCTGGACATAAGCCCCCAAAGACGACCAATTATTCCGATCACTCCCTACGTGCATCCACCGTGAGCCAGCAAGTTTGACCAAGTCATCTGCCCATCTTTTTGTTACATTTTTGCCCGTACAAAATCTGGTCCCCCGGCGAGAATCGAACCTAACCTCCTGCGCCTCAGGCGGACACCGAGCCACAGAGGTCGTCAATTGTTTATTTGTAAAGTAAAGTACCTATATATTTATTGCATGAAATACATGTATCTGTTTCATAGGTCTTATAATGAATCAATTTGTATCAATGTAATTCTACCATAAGGCACAATGTCAATTACAATATTAGATATTACTTACTTACTATTATTATTATTCTAATAACATACCTAAAATTAATGATTAAGATTAAAATGATTACTTAATAATTAATTCTATTTATCTTAATTACATACCTATATTATATTCTATTTTTTTTTTATTTGTTAAGCTATTATGTCAAGTAATAACTTTTTTTAAACAAATGCTGTTTAAACGACCAAATTAGTTCAACCCGTAAAGAATTCAGTTCATTCCATTACGCAAAATTCAATTCAAGTCAGTTTGTATCGTAAAATTTTAAATCCAACACAAACCTCTTCCAATTTCTTTACCATCCGCGGGAGTAAAAAACTTATGCGTTATGCCCTGTAACCGTCGGCACTTTGTACATTAAGACACGATTCTGTAAAATAATCGTGAAATGTCGCCGGCATTGCTAATTACTGTAAAGATTTGGAGTATGCTTCCTGGTGCTGTGTTTCCTGGTTCAACATAAATATATCTAGTCAGGTATATTCTAGACATTTGACACTTTCTATTAGGTAAAAATGTAGTCAAACAAAGGTTAATTCTACTAATATTATAAACGTGTTAGGTTAGGTTAGGTTAGTGTTTGGTGCTCTTACAGTTAAAAACGATTTAATAGAATTTCATGTAACCTCACAATAATATTATAGCTTTTATGTCAGAATAACACTTAGACTACTTTCTTACGTCGTAAAATGCCACTTCTCGCGGGAAAATCAATGATTGCGAGCAAAAACCGATTTGGATCAAATTTGACATAGCTGTTTTTTCAGTAACGGACAAAATCTACTTTTTACCGAAAATCTATTACTATGCGGGTAAAGCCGCGGGTAGACTGCTAGTTATCCATAAAAATTGCAGTGTCAATCTTACAGATCCAAAACTTAGTGTATAGGAGGCCTCATGAATAGGCTCAGTGTGTAAATAAGCGAGCTGCGGAGATGGATATGTGCTCGGGGTTGATAACTAAATACACGGATTTATTTATTATTATTATTTTATTATTTATTTTTTACGGATGGAATTGGATCAGTTTTTGAAGTATTTGTTCCTACCAAAGACCAGTGTTTTTATAATTCAATAGTTCTCATTTCATTCCGTTATATTGCTCCAGTAACTTATATTATTAATTACAAAATTGAAATTCATCCGAACCAATTTAATTTTATTTCGTTAATTTTATTTACTTTCAGAGTATCTCAACCCAACTACATTATAACAGCGTAGGTGCGTGAGTCATAACTGAAATCGTGTGGTCTAAAAGGCTTTAAGGCTCAAGGGCTCCTTATTAAGAGCCTTTACGACGGGCAGTTCGTTGACCTCTCCTTTGTACCAACACAATTCCCGATGATGAACCTTTGTAAGAGAAAGTTCTTTCTTTCCCTTAAAAAAGAAACCATTAGAACGACCATCATCATTTTAGCTGCAGATAGTCCACTGCTGGACATGAGCCGCTGTCATCAATCACTAGTTCTGATTTAATGTAGCAGACTCAAACTCTATTGCAGTGCCTTAACATTAAAATTTATCTGTTGACTTATGCTAGTAATAAACCTAAATTTAAAATTTAAGAAAAACCCCCGATTCCAATGCCATAATTTCCTTAAACGTAAAACAACATAATATTATGTAATGTGGACGCGATGCGCTTTCATTTGATACCCCACACTAGTATATTTGCAGATTTTCGGTTTTCCTTACCCACTCTCACCCCCATAACTTTTAAACGGCACAACCGATTTTCATGAAACATGTCAAAGAACACTCGCGCCAGACTCACCTTTCATACAAAAAAAACTAAATTGAAATCGCTCCATCCGTTCAGGAGCTATGGTGACACAGACAGACAGACAGACACACAGACAGACAGACAGACAGACAGACAGACAGACAGACAGACAGACAGACACGTCAAACTTATAACACCCCTCTTTTTTGGTCGGGGGTTAATAAGACCATAATGCTGTATAAATGTATGTGTAAGTAAATTAAAAAAAAATATGAATCAGAATTCCAAAATTGTAATAACTACAAAATTTAAAAAACTGATAAAGCTGTGTTGTTCTATTCGCTTCTCAACTCAGTATAAAACATTGAAGCGAACTGTCAAGACAAAGTTATTTCCTTGATCATTTTTGTTTAATCAATTTAGTTTTATTAATTTAAGTTGACCTGTCCATGTATGACCTGTGCTTCTAAGGAAATAAATGTTTTGACTTTGACTAGTTAAGAATCCTTCGTAAAGCCAGTCCGAAGGTATTTCAGCTAAAATTTTGCACCTCTGGATTTTTCTTCTTGAGAAATTTATGTGCGCTTTAAACACGTGCTTTAACGGTGAAGGCAAACATAGTGAGGAAACCGGCAGGTTCTGAGAACTTTAAAAGAGTTTGAAGGGCATGTGACATTCACCAACCCGCAGTTGGCCAGCGTGGTGAATTAAGGCCTAATCTCTCTCATCAAGAGAGAAGTCCCTGTGTCCCAGCAGTGGGAACGTTAATAGGGTGATGATGATGTTATTTTGAATTCCGCACCATTCAATAAAACCTAGAATTTAGAACTAAGAACATAGAGCCTAGTTATCCTGTAATTAGTTTCCTTTCACACGCGCGTCCTTGCGTTGCGTTGCGATTGCGAACCGTAAAGATAATCATATTACTTCCGATTCTTTGCATGGTCGGATAGTAAACAGCTGGTTAACTTAACGGATGTACATATACGTTACCGTATTTACATATGACATGACCAATTCTTTTATGAATTAATGTTTCAAGTTTTTTAAAGGAGACAGCTTGTTTTGCTATCTCCGAGTAAAATGGTGGTAACCATTAGCTATTTAACGCAGTGATTTCGAAACAGGCTCTTAGAAATAGATAAAGGAAAAAAACATAGACACATTATACCGGAAATTGCTTTGAATTTGACGAAAATAATTCGAGGTATATACCCAGTGATCAGGTATTCCAGTTTGGTTAGGGTAGATATTGTGATCTTCACCAAAACTTCGCATTATTTAGCTTGTTTTCTATCTTGTAATAGGAGATTTTTGGCTTTACAATAAATTAAGTAGATATAAATTTAAATTTAAGAAAAACCCCGATTCCAATGCCTTAATTTCCTTAAAAGTAAAACACCATAATATTTTTTAATGTGCACGCGATGCGCTTTCATTTGATACCCCACTCGAGTATATTTGCAGATTTTCGGTTTTCCTTCCTCACTCTAACCTCCATAACGTTTAAACGGCACAACCGATTTTCATGAAACATGTCTATGAACACCCGCGCCAACTTAATTAAAATCGCTCCGTCCGTTCGAGAGCTATGATGTCCCAGATAGACATACAGACAGACACACAGATAGACAGACACGTCAAATATATAACACCGTCTTTTTTTTCAGGGGTTCAAAACAAAATAAAAATATTTAAAAGAGCGTGCCAACTCAATATCCGTTGAACAACTTTCTAAAGTTTTCCGATCAAACAAATAATCAAAATTCTATGAATATACTTCCATGAAGTCCTATCTTCTGGGTAAATCAAACTAAATATTACAGCAAAAACACACAAACCGAATATAGTTCAGTATAATTGATTGTGCATAAGTGTTCTAGCTAAAACACCTTGAGCTGTAACCGAACTGGACAAATCAGCCTTCACTATTGTTTCAAGCGGAAATGGAAACCACACATTCAATTAAAAGTAAACCTTGTTTTGCTAACATTAGCCTCATATTCCTTAAGCTAGACCTTATTTTGCAAGTAAACTTAACGCTGCGTTCAAGCATCTGCGACGCGGGACATAACATTTCGAGGATACAGACGACTGGGCCCACTACAAAACTAGGACCGCGGTCCCAGTTACCTGATTAGTTTTTTCTTGTTTATTTCGTTGGGCGAGAATTTCTAAAATCGTGTAGGTGTGCTGAGAGCCATATAGTGATGTATGGGTAGCGTCCGACGCGGCAGGCGCGCTCCGTTTCGCAGTCGCTTTGGTCGCGCAGGTTTGGCCGACGCACGCAAAAAAAAAAAAAAAAAAAAAACAATTGCCGTACAATCCACACAACAACATCTAGCCCCTTGGTAAGCTATAAGCTAGTGTTACGGGTACTAGACATCTGATAAACTTAATATAATAGACATACATAGATAAATATTTTTTATTATACATACTAAACACCCAGACCAAGAAGAAAATGCTTGCAGAACATACAAACACTTGACCCCTCGGCGGGAATTGAACCCGCTACCTCTTGAACCGCAAGCGGACCTCCGCCCACCGCGCCACTGAGGCAGTCAATATTGGGCGTATTTCATTCGCCAAGAACATTGGCTGTCGAGAAAGTTTACGTTTAACTTCAAAATTAATATCATGAGGAGATTTTCGGATCTAAATTAACTTTTCTGAGTCCAATTCCTGTTCATTCAGCTCTAAGATTGATTTTTATTAATTAAAACTTTGTTGAGAGCTCGAATAGTTTCTTTAACTCAGTTTTGATTGGAATTCTTTGGAAATTTAACTCGCTTTGTTGAATTTAAAATAGAATTGAGAGGCCTTAGCCACTTTTTGCAAACTTATTGTTAAGTTCACCTGTCCTGCCTATGTTAAAATTTTGCAAACTTATTGTTAAGTTCACCTGTCCGGCCTATGTTAAAATTTTGCAAACTTGTTGTTAAGTTCACATGTCCTGCCTATGTAAAAATTTTGCACGTTTTGACAAAAGTCACGGTGTACGATTAAGCCAATTTTTTTTATAGAATGTAACCTTTTTAATTTTGCTATTTGACTTTTACATACGTTAACAAAATGTCAGCGTTTCGAACTCGACACTGGCAAATTGTCGCTTCAAGCGCAGAGTCCAATTACAAGAAACTGAACTGAATTAACTTCTCTGCGTTATATTTTTATCCTGCCCATCTAAAGGTTGCCTGGAAGAGATCTCTCACAGCGATTAGGCCGCCCTTTGTACTCCGATAATTGTCCTGTTACTATTTACTGTTTGTATTATTATTGTGGTTTAAAAATAAAGAGTTATCTATCTTTATATAAACTGCCTAAGTATTATTTTCTCAAAACACGTTTCAATACTTGCGTAGGCGCAAATAACCTACTAACATTTACCTCTATAGGATAAACAGCAGCGGTCAACTTATAGTTGCATTAGCTGTCTCATTATAACGACGAATCTTCATAGAAATGTCAAAATATGCATAAATTACACGTCTTTTAGGTACGTAATTATGCTTGAACCTTAGGTCGAGTATAAATTTAACTGACCTAAGCACGACCACTGTTTATATAAATAGAATATAACATTTTCCACATACAAAGATTATCACCAAATTTAATGAATAAGTACATCCATACAAGTAAATTTAACAAAAATATACCGACTTAGGAATTATAATAATTCAATTTTAATATGGCAACGTGTGTTTCTTTCTTGATTATGATAAAATGAGTGTTCCATTAAATCGACTTTAACTTTTTTTATTTTACTTTAACAAGTTTTTACTAAATCCACCTAAATTTTCGCGAAGGTCAGAGGAAAGAACACTCACAGCGCATGCACACAATTTAATGTGACATTCTCAAAATTACTATCGCTTAACATAAAATAGATTGATCGAATGGACCCCTGATTGTAGTTAATGACTTTTAGAATTCTGCGGTACTTAATTACTTATTGAATTTAAAATAGCGGTATAAAAACTCGATTGATATAAATATATATTAGTTTGTGGTTGCCAGTCACACGAAATGCAGAAATCGATTATTTTTAAATAAAGTGTCAAGTTTCATAAAACCTGTTTCTGAGATTTCCATGTCAATAATGTCCTCTAATTCAAATGTGTCGGTCTACATAAATAAGATTTTTTACTTTTAAGGGAAGTAAGGTTTTGAAACAGTCTTTTTTATTATGAAATTTGATTTAAAAAAAAGATTATTACTTTTAAGATCATGTTCACAAACATATGTTCTTCACGCATTCTGTGGTACATCTTCTTATAATTTATTTTCTTCTCTAATCAAAATCAAATTTAATGTAAGTCGTATATATAAAAATAAATATGTTGGGAGTTCAAAATAAATAAATTTATATGTGAATCTTAAGTTAATATAAGCTTCAGTTACTTAGGTAACTCACTATTATTACAAAATGTCTCAAGTCTTTAGAAAGATCAACATCTATTTGTTAGCTATTACAGTTGCCAACCTTATGATTATGAAACACAACATAACAAAGCTTTTTCCATGAATTATTCAAACAGTTATAAACCCAAATAATGCAATAATTTGTAAACAAAGATATCTTTATATACCGTGTTACAACATTGCCATAAAATAAAGAAAACTGCCACCTAATTATGGTAAACTTGGCGCCAGAAAACTATAAACGGCACTATTTGTATGCATAACAGGGTTAAAAGTTATATGTAATATCAAATAAACTTTCGCAATAGAAATTTTGGTAATTTTAGTTTCGACTTCGATCGTTTGAAATACTTTTTGTGGAAGAATATTATTAGCTGGTAGATAACGCTATATCATTAAGTTCACCTTTTTGTACCACAACTGTACAAAAAAAGTGTTAAGTAAATAAATAATATAAGAAAAATTGCTGTGTGTCTTGTTTATTATATTAATTCTGTTTTGCTCATAGTTAAAGAAGAAGGCGACGTCCGTAATTTCCTTTATTCTCTATATTCTTTTGCCACCAACCTTCCCAGAAAACCTCGGAGCTCATCTCGGCAACGCTTTAGTTTCCGACCTCGTTAATTTCCAATCATCATCATCATCCTGCCCTACACTATGTGGGGTCGGCACAACATGTGTTTCTCTTCTATTTCCCTCCATCACCCGTCATCTCAACACACACTCCTTTTTTAAATATTTAATCTAATAATCATAAAAAAACAATATTTCCACGAAAACTTCCACTCCTCCACCCAAAAATCTTCGAAGAACTGATATCCAATAAATGTCCCACATAATTTCCTCTCCATAAATAGCCTGGCTGAGCCCATAAGCCCACTATCCTGGTGCTGTCTGGTTACGGGACTGGTGTCCCGGTTACCTGCAGCCGACCGGTTCTAGCGCCCGTTTTATATGGTATCCGTAATTTACACGGAGCTAGGGAAGAAGGAAAAGATATTGGTTATTGGCAAAGCAAATTAAACTGGAATAATCATGTTAGCTGTAGAACCTTCACTCCGGACGTAGGCTTTTCTTATAATCATAATCATAATCATTTATTCATAGAAATTCAGGTTAGTACAAAGTTCTTAATAAAATATTTTAGTTACACTGAAATCTGCCTTTCTGATCTTTTCTGCCTTGCCGTATGAATATTACAAAAAAAAAACATTATTAATTAACTATTTCATTATTAGATAATAGATTTACAGTTATTTCTGTTGGAAGCGGATGTTTCATCGGACGGTTCAGCTTGCATCATTATTTCAGGCATAGCCCTCCCTCTTACATTTTAATTGGTTACGGTTGGAATTGACCTAAACTCACAGAAATCTCGCGGTCTTTGCTACGTCATCCGTCCATAGTTTTAGGGTCCCGTACCGAAAGGGTAAAACGGGAGCCTATTACTGAGACTTCTTCTGTCACCAGGCCCTTATCTAAATGATCGTGTTAGGTGGAGAGTTTAAATTGAGGGATGGTGAATAGATATACAATAAATAAATATTTTAAAGGGGCTCCCACATACATTTAACGTGATTTTTATAAGTTAAGCAACCTTGGATGACCGCTATGACTCCAACTTTTCGTACTTTTAAATATATTTTTCTATATACTCATATTTCTCAGTTTTTTTATTCCAATGTGTATAAACTTTAAACGGAACCTTTGGTGTATCACATGAGTCATCTCACACATAAATATTTTTTAATAAGTAGGAAATATAATTTTACACGAAGAAATGGTACTTCCAGTCTTTCTACCTCAGTGGTAGCACCAACCTAATACTGGGATTACCGCGTCATAGATACAGTAACATCTAGTACCCAGTTCTGTGGCTTCACTAGTGCGCGGCTAGTTCAGCTGGTTTTAAACATCTAATCTATGTAATAGGATTCCGATTGCCAACGGTTCTAAATGATCTGTAATAAGTATTGGTAAATTATATTTACAACTGTTTTTTAACATAATCATTTCCGCCGTAGGACGTTCACTGCTGGACATAGGCCTCCCTTAAAGACTTCCAGTAACTTCGTCCTGACCACAGCGAGACCGTTACCTTCACCAGGTCGTCCATCCATCTAGTTGGTGGACGCCCTACGTTGTGCTTGCCGATCCGTGGTCTCCATTCTAAATCTTTTTGGCCCCAACGACCATCTGTTCTACGTGCTATATAGCCTACCCACTGCCACTTCAAAGAACTAATCTCCGCGTTCTTCTACGAATCTTCTCATTTCTGATTCGATCCCGTAGACAAACCCCGAGCATTCCCTCTCCAAAGCTCTTTGAGCGACTCTCAGCCTCTTTATGAGACCATTAGTTAAGCACCACGTTTTGGATCCGTATGTCATCACTGGCAACACACATACATACATAAATAACAACTGTTATACCTTTTAATACCACGACCGCACCTTGGAATGGTGCTATATTGCAACGCAACAGTCTTGCCGCTCAAGTCTGCGTTACGCTGGGAAATAGCATGATGTAACAACATTCATCATTACCGTTTCCACTGCTCGGACAAAGGGTTGACACAAATATTCGCCGTAGACCTCTTTTGTAGCCACACCATGACAAACCTACATCTTCACCAGCAGTCCCGTTTCTACATTATATTTAACAGTTCCGTTTATCTCTCTGTCAATTCGTGTAACTTATAATGCGATTTCCTGAGTTGCAGCTCAAACAAACACCACATTTCCAACCAGCTTGCTCGCAACTCGTGGAGCCTTCTCGATTGAGTCCTACAAAGCTACCGGCCATTGCGATTGACGGGTGACGCAAGTGATTGTATAAATGTCACCGCTGCCAGACCGGAGTGAGGTAGCTTTTAGTGGTCTAACCGGCCTGCCCACTCGCAGATTAACTTGTAGTTGCCATCAGCTGTACTGCAAATGATTTCACAGCGCCTTTAAATCTAATATACTAGCAGTATTAGGTACCTGAGTTACATTGGATTTGCCCGCGGAATAACAATTTCCCGCTGTAAAAAGTAAGCCTATGTCCTTTTTCAGGATTTTAATAATCTGTGTACTGATATCTGTATTATGTAAAAAATTAGCTTTGCAACGGGTTTGATAACTGTATTTGCGTAAGAGTTGCAGCATCCAATTTTCATTTCAATCTATCCCAGTTTTTTAAGATAAAAAAACAAAATGTATCTTATAGGGCTTATTCTGAAGCAGTTTGAATATAAGAGATAACGCTAATTGTGTGTTCTTTGGGGGCGCAAGGAACCTAAGTATGTGACCATCACATATTTTAAAGTCTATTTCTGTAACGACATATTTCGTCTGATGGCCAAAGAATATGATACAATGAATTGTATACAAGTGCTTCCTATGCAATAAGCACTTCAGAGAATTCCCTAGTGCTCGTCTGCTGTAACTCTTACACACATACAGTTATCCAACCCGTTGCAAAGCCTAAAAGTAAAAGTGGTACGCCGTCTTATCATTACGTAACCCATCTGTCCGTATTGATTGTTCAGGTGGAATAATGATGTGGGAATTATGGTGTAATGATTGTCTGTCTGTCATGTAATGGAGCAAATATTGGACATTACTGATGACACTGAGGTGGTGCCCAAAAGGAGGTGAGATACGGGAGCCACTTCATGAAATAATCTAAATTTAAAATTAATAATACTATTTTTGGAAACCTTGATTCCTTAAAAGTTAATAATCATATTATTTTGACATGTGCACGTGATGCGCTTTCATTTGAGACCCCACTCGAGTGTCTTTGTAGATATTCAGTTATTCTTCTTCCCCACTTTAAACCCCTATATCTTTTAAATGAATGCATATCACAAAATAATATTTTTTTTTCTCTTAGAAAACTAGGTTTAAATTAATCTTTAATTTCCGTACTAAAGTTTTTTATTTTTTAATTTAATATTGATATTATTTTATCCATTAAACATGCTCTAAAGGAGGTTAACTCTAGACCAAATTATAACTTTAAATAACAGCAAAGTAGTTTCAAGCCCTAAGCTGACACAATCCACAAAGTGTTTTTGCCTACCACTAAAGACTGCAATTTATTTTATTTTTTCCTGCAATAAACGAATCTCAGTGTACAATCAGTCATCACTTTCGTCATAACAACCGCAGGATGTATAGTCCTTCATTAAATTCCAGTTATTTCTGACGGAAATCGTGTGCGGCCATTGTGCAGCAATAATCCATCTATTTTGGTGATGTATGTACCTATTAATAATACTGATACTGAACAATCCAGCTGCATTTGAAATTAAATAGATCTAAATTTAAAATTTAAGAAAAACCCCCGATAATAATGAAAAATAGATAGTAGCCGATTCTTAGACCTTCTGAATACGCATATAAAATTTGGTAAAAATCGGTAAAGCTGTTTCGGAGGCGTACGGTAACTAACATTGTGACATGGAGATTTTATATATTAGAAGATAAAATATACATTCACACAAAGTCATCGATCGATAAGGTATAAATTAAATTCTTAATATAATGTCACTCAAATTATGTTGCTTAAATAGTCATAAATATAATAAAAATGTCGCATAGTCAATCATATTTTTATTTATTGAACTCTTTGAAATTTCACTGTCTGTCTCATAAGCTGAGCCTACTTATACTTTAGCAGAAAATGACAAGAAATAATGTAGATAACCCTGTAACCAACCCGCATACTAACCATTGCTTATGTTATTAGAAGATCCAAGTCGTCAAGACTTGGTAAAAGAACCATAAATGGCAAAAATAAAATGTGAGCCCAGAAAAATCTAAGTTTCAAGATACTTTATGCTATACCATCCTAATGATATAGACATACACATGAAAAAAAATATTATTAGCTATAAAATATTCATCAATATATCACAAACCCAAGTATGATTATCGTCACTTTGAAAAGATATAAATGTATACTTATGACATCAAAAACCGTTGACAAAAATACGAAGATGATCTAAGATTTGTCAGTTTGATAACACTGTGAACAAAAACGAAAAGGCCTATTTACGTGCAATGATTACGTCTATGATCCAGTTGATGATCCAACAAAAACATTGTGAGAATATCACAGCAAAGTTATAATTATGCACCGTATTACCTACTTCTCAGGGAAGTTGCTTTTTAATATCTTCAAGTCTTGCGCTGAAAATGAGTAAAGATGCATGGATTTCTGCGCGTTTTCAATCACTACATAAATATATAACATTGTGTTATTTGCACAGCATTATCTAGTCCTAAATGGATGAGGGATGTTCTAGGATTGTGTAGTCGTTTATGACTATACAAACTTTGATTACGGAATAATTTTGACACAATAGAATAATGATAAAAAAATATTCCTTAATTTAAATTTTCTGTTTCGTAATATTTACATCCACTTTGGAGAGGTTGTCTTGAGAAATTTCAATGTAAATTTTGAAATACAAAATGATGGTTAACTATTAAAGTTAGACTCGAGGTAGAGGAGGAATGCCCAAGAGAAAAAAAAATATGCGAAAAGAGACGTGTATACGAGTTGAATCAGTGGATAAAACTTAGTTGCATTTAAAGTAAGTTAATTTTATTTCGTGATTATCTTACAACTGAACTCTATCAAGCAATCAATCATTTTTAAAACCAAAGAAATTCATATTCTTACCAACTTCTAATATTTGGCGATAAGGAACTAAAGTAGGTATCTATTCATTTTAAAATTCGAAACAACATTGCTTATAATATTGTGGGTGTTTAGTTTAATTCACGGTAGTTTATTACACACAAGTCGTATAATAAAAATATAAGTTTTCTTTTCACAAAAAGTTCATAAAGTTAATTAAACTTGTCAGCTATCACATAATCGTTAATTGTATACAAATTGGCATTGAATAATTTTAGTTTCCAAATAAATAATAAAAAGTTTTAAAATGTAGAAGGATTTTTTAGAGATACACAGAGAAAACATTAACGAAATCACTATAGTTTGAGTTTAAGTGATGCTCTGAATGTGAATAGTCCAAAATCTTTGCAAGTAATGAACGAAAACTTATCTTTTTTATAATTATTGCTACAATAATAGTTAGTATAATTTAGGATTACTTATTAGTCAAATAAGAGAAATTGTAAATAATTACGAGAAAATAAGTAGAGCAGTGCATTCCGACACGCAAACTGAAAGCACGTGATAGTAAAGTAGACATTGAGAAGCGGCTACATTTTCTACATTATTTTAGAAAATTCCAGAAAATTCTTTCTTTCTTTCTTTTTTCCGAACAATCCACACAACAACCTCTAGCCCCGTGGTAAGCTCTTAGCGTGTGTTACATCATATTATATTTTGTCACAAGATTCGCTATTCTACAATTCAAGTGAAAAAAAGTCTTGTATATAAATTGTTTATATAGTTCTATAATTACTTTAAATAATTAAATCTTAATTATTTTTAATAAGTGATAAACCATACTTTTTATGCTAAACTATTTTAATGCGAAAGCGCCCTGACGTTCTACTGGAGTTGCAGGTTCGAATCCTGTATGCGACGGTTACGGCTGTCTTAAATATTTTTCGGTATAAGAATTTAAAAATACTTTTATACATTATTACATTCTTTAGTTTTAGTAACGTTACTTGACTGCCCTTAGTAGCGGAAAGGCGGAAATCAATCACTCAATAAAAGATCATAGGGACGACACCTCATTACACACACACACACATCATAATCGATACCAATACACTGACATTGACTTAATTACTAATAGTAGGGGTTATAGTCCCGTACTAATCTCTGGTAGGTAGTTATTACACATCTGATAGGTAAACATAAATTCCTATACATACAATTCACGTGAAAAGTCCTCAAGTACAACAACCCTTCCGTAGGGCGTCACATTAAACAGTTGTTGCCTCTCAATCAAAAATAGATGAAAAACCCTGTCCCAATATTGGCCCTTCATCCGTTTTAACAGGAAAATAAACAAAATTCCGAAAGTACCTTGTAGATACAAAATCGAATGGAATTGATCGAGTGTTCCCTCGCCGGTTATTACGTTTGTTTACGTGTTTTTAGGAAAAATATATATAAGGGGTGTTTGTTTTTATAGGATCTTGCGGTCCGCTCTAAATATGGATGGAGGCTTTGAAATTTGTGTTTGGAGTAGCACAGTGGTCGAAAGTTTGTTGAATTCTGGGCTAGCGAGTTTCATTGTTAAACGGTGGTATCATTTATGTGAATGAGTTGTAGGCACTTGTTTCTTCAAATCTAGAAACGTTTTTTTTTTAATTTGATGAAAATTGTATTCTAAAGTAGGATATTCCATATACATATTATAGATAGATAATTGCTTTATTACACACCAAAACTTACAGACTAACCTAAAAATAACAATCAATAGCCGTAGTGGATTTATATGAAACCTAACCATAATAAATATGGCTTACATATCAGAATAACACAGCATTACGAGCAAAACCCGATTTGAGTCATATTTGGCATGGACTAAGCTGGTTTTCCCAGTCATGGACAAAATCTACTGTTAACCTGCAAAATGTATTATTGTGAAATATATAAAGTTTTGCAAGCTTAAAAGACGTTAGAAAACACTCGCACGAAGGTTCAAGTAAGCAAACCTCGGCGGAGTTCATTGAAAAGATCACGTTTCGATAAGTTGGTATAACACACCGTAAGAATAGTAATACAACTTATGGTACAGTCAGATACAAAAGTAATCCATTCATCTATACTAATATTGTAAAGAGGAGAGATTTTTGAGAAGAGATTGTGAGAATGTTTGTGAATTTGTAGGAGGTAATGGATCTATTGAACCAATTTGAATGAAATTCTCTAAAGTTTGAAAACTGTATTACGGCTGTTTACCACGAGATAACGTAATACCTCAGGGTAATGCTAGTATTTTATAGGTAAAATAAACAATTTCAGTTATTTATAAGATAAGGAAATAAATCAAACATTTAAGTTTTTAATTCTTTGTGACATAAACAAACTTGAACTCAATTTAAAATATCTTGCGATATTTGTTTGTCAAAGCATCATGATGTGTATGACATCGTTTTTAAACAGAACAATAAAAAAATAAATATCCGGAATAATCAAACAGCATCACCTAATCTCAAACTAAGCGGAGCTTGTACTATGAGTGCTAGGTGACTTATGTACTACATAGATACATACAATGAGTTTGATTTTGCATTAATGTTTTGGCTAACAAGCTATAAAACGAGTCACAAGGATTACACAGTTACAAGAATAGATTTTTTTTGCCATTTTTTTTATGCGCATACGTCATTGCTAGATGGACATATAGATGGTTCGACATTGAAAGGCTTGGATGATTTCACACTGGTTCCATCAAAATCAAACATCCATATAACTAGCTTCTATCTGACACAAGGCACAAGTGCCCACGCTTGTGATTTACATCAGAACCTAAACTTGATAAGTCCATTGAATTTTGTGGCCGTCTGTACCTTACGAGAACTAAGTAGTGCAGTAACTTGGTCAAGATCTCTTCCAACTCGGGCATTGATATTATAAACTTTCCGCGTGTAAACAAGCCTAAGGTCTTTCATTATCATCATTTCTGTCGTTGGACGTCCGCTGAACATAGGCCGGCTGACATCTTGTTCTTGCAGCCGCCGTGAATCTCTAAATTCAGTATTAAATCATATAGTACGTCTTTTAAGTAGACATCCAACGCTCCATTCGAGAATCTTTCGGCTTAAACCTACGCGTCAGCAACGCGGGAAGTGACTGAGAACGTCATGCTTTGTGGTCGCGTAAAGAAAGAAAGAAAACTATTAATATGTGACACAAAAGCTTACGAGTACTATTAATAACATATGAAAACCTAATTTCTTAAACTAATAATTAAATTTACCTTAAACCTAGGTGGAATATAGGGTGTATACATGTGTAATAAAGGGTCCTGGCGTAGGTGTGTGTGTGTGTGTGTGTGTGTGTGTGTGTGTTTGTGTATAGTAAAGCAGGTAGCGTCCGCCGCGCGGCACACGTTCCCGCTACGCAGTAGCTTTGGTCTTAAACTTAAGTTGTTTTGCATCTACTTATACTTTTACATCTATCATCGTTCCAACTTTAACCATTTAAGTTTCTAACATGCAAATTTGTAATACAGAATGCATTAGTGTACTCAATTTACCACGCGATGCTTCTAGACTTAAACAAGTATATAGGTATATTAGACTAGAACATTTACTTAAAGCAGAACATTTCGCTATTGTATTATATTATATCCATTGGGACTATTTTACTCAGTAGATCCATCGTACTACTGGATATAATAGGAATGGTTTATTCACCCTGAGCATTATGCCGAACAGATAACAGAGCTTTCGTGAGAATTTTAGATTCATATTATATATATTTTGTGCGTATTATGAATTACATAGGCATGCTCGAAGAATGCTTTAGCTTGTGTATCTTAAAAGCAGTGGGTATCAAACGAACAAAATATTTTTTTAAGCCGCAAAAAAATGCCGAAATGAATCTCTAGGAAAACGCCTAATCTTTAAAAAGGTTAAACATTATATTTCCATTTCTAATTCAATGAAATTAACTCTTATTTGTACACAACATATCTACTAAGATAAGAAAATACATAGTAAATAATTGCCGTAAAAGGATTGTCTGTGTAACATTTCCTTCAATTAACAAAGCCCGAAATTCAAGCCATTAGTGTTTGTAAATCAGCCTTTAAAATAGTGCCTCCATTAGGTCAGAACATACATATTTGATTCGAAACGGGTCAGCTAATTTGAAATTACCTTCGCTGCAGTGCTTTTGGCCAAACGTGTCGTCAAATAGGGATGGGGTAGTGGTGTTTTCATTCATCAAATTCATCAATATATTATATATCGTATACGATATATTATTACGTTATTGTAGGAATAGCAGTAAAGAAATATAACATTTTTAAGGGGAAAAAAGCCCGGTCTGGGCCGGAACCGGCCTTTTGAACTACTTACGAAGACCAGCGTGGTGGGTTATAGTCTCTTAAAAACAATGATTCCGTCCGTAAGTGATAACCCTCTGAATCCTTACACGTGACCTCCGGGTGGTGCTAAGAACAGTCTCTGGTGGTAGGCTTCGGCCGCGGCTTGTCACCACCCTCCGGGCTGGGCCAGTGCGTGAAGCGATTTTTTCGTGTTTCGTAATGTGGTCCGGAGAAGCCATCTACCTTTTAGGTCTTCATGCCCCATCTTAGATCACATCGTCACTTTACAGGTGAGATTGTGGTCAAATAAAGGCTAACCAGCATAAAAAAAAACGATTAATAGCCACTTTACTAGTTATACAAACGGCGGCCTTATCTCTCTCAGGCAACCTTTGGATGGATAGAATATTAATATATCGTAAAATTTTATACAAAAAAGTAAAAGTGGTCGTAATGAGCGACTTACTTCTATATCATTACGATTTGTACCCAAAATATGTTCTTAGGTTCAAAGATATTTATTTCTCATAAAAACTATTAACAGTTCATTTATAATGAGATTACATATTTTTACTTATTCTATAGAGTTTAGCCTCTGGACTTATAAAATTATATCTAATCCTTAAATATGTGTATGTACTTATGCTAATCTTTTAATTAAAATTTTAATATTAAAACTTTAAAGAGCGATTATGTTTTCTAAAGTATATTCTACATTTTATAAGGTTCTAACGTACGTTATTAAGCTATTTTAAAACTTGGGTATTTTTTCTATCTGTTTGATTTCTTTTGGTAACTTATTAAAAAATTTAGCGCCTTCTGAGATTATTGTTTTTTTACCATAATTTGTTCTACTTTTTGCAATGTTAATTTTAATGTTATTCCTCAAGTTATACATATTTTCTTTAAGTTTTATTTGAATATTTGATTGAATTTCGTTTTTTGATATTTTTTTTAATAAGATGCAAGTTTTATAAATATATAGTTGTCTAATGTTTAAATATTTCGTTTTTAAATATATGTCTTTTGTAGGTGCCAGATAGTTATAGCGGTATATAGTTTTGATAATTTTATTTTGCGTTCTTTGGAGAGTGTTCAGATTAGTTGTTGCTGCCGAACCCCAAACCTCAATGAGGTATTCTAGTTGTGATTTCACAAGTGAGTTATAAATAATAGTGCGGACTTTGTCTGGGATACAGTTTGCAACTTTACGGACAGCTCCTAGAATTGATGTGAGTTTATTTTGCAAATGTTCTATATGTGGTGTCCAAGTAAGTTTGTCATCGATCCACAACCCTAAATACCTTTCAGTGTGAGACTGTGTAAGACGATCATTATTGATCATAAGATATGGAATATCTGTCAGTTTTTTGTTCTTAGCCTTGAAAATCATAAAAGATGTTTTAGATGTGTTTACTGTTAGCAAATTATATTTCAACCATTCATTTAGGATGTTTAAATCTTTTTGAGCATCTTCGGCAATTTTTTGTAAATTTTGATCAAAATAAAATAGACATGTATCATCCGCATACAGAGTTAATTGTCCGATTAAGCCAATTTTAGTGATATTATTAATGTATATTAAAAATAACAACGGTCCCAATATGGAGCCCTGTGGTATACCGTTAGATATGTCTTCTAAAGAGCTAGTAAAATTTTCTATTTTCACAACCTGTCGACGATTCGTTAAACAAGATTTAAACATTTCCAGAGCTACACCCGTTACACCTATGTTATTCAATTTTTGCAAAAGTTTCTGGTGGCAAACTGTATCAAAAGCTTTCTTTAGGTCTACAAAAATTCCGAGAGCGTAGTTCTTTTGATCAATGTTTGTCTTAATTTTAGTGATAAGGTCTATAGCTGCAGTTAAGGTACTTGATTTTTGACGAAAACCATATTGTTGTTCGACAAGAAATTCTTTCTTAATTAAGTACTTATTTAGGCGGTTGTAAAGAATTCGTTCCAAAACTTTAGAGAGCACTGGTAGAACAGACACTGGCCTGTAATTATTTGTGTTGGTTTTATCACCAGATTTGTACAATGGAGTGATTTTAGCTATTTTTAGAGAATCTGGAAAAGTGCCACTTGACAAACATAAATTAAAAGAATCCACCAAATTACCTTGAATTAAATTCTTTAGACATTTCACCGCTTTTGTACTGATTCCGTCTAAACCAGTGCTAGTATTGCTGTCTAATTGATCAATTATTTTAGAAATTTCATCGTTGGTGCACGGATGGAATGTACTCAGAGTTTCCTCATGAATGAAATTTGGTTCATACATCAATATGTTATTGTTATTAATATGATATTTGATAGGTATCTTATTTGCAAGATTGGCTCCTTCTTGATCTTCTGATTGGAATCTTAAAATATATTATCAGGCTATGATTTGATAAATCAACTTCATAATTAACCTAGTTTCATAATTACACATGTTTGCTTCCACAACCTTGAAAAACGAGTCAATAAAAACAAAAAACTGGTTGTTTCATTAAGCACTAACCTATTAACTACACTTGATTGGAGTTACCAAATATTTTGGGAAATTGCACCATTTATGCCCTGCCAGTGTTGCAGTTTTAAAGCAATATCATATTATTTGCTCTGATTTAATCTAAATTTTAGTAATAAATATATTAAAAGTCTATTACATCCTTACACTGTTCTTTAATTAAACACTGGCACTTCATCATCATCCTACCCTTGTCCCACAATACGTGGGGTCGGCACAACACGTGTTTTTCTTCCATTTCCCTCTATTACCCGTCATCTCAACACTCACTTCTTGGCTTATTACGTATAATTTATTAATCAGAGCAAAAAAAATACTACTTATTAATTAAAATAGTTCTTCAATATCTATAATTATAGATAAATTATAGAATTATAAAAATGACAGTTTTCCTTATATGTAGTACATATCGTCAACGGAAATCAAAATCACGACACGCAGTAACGATTTGTATCTTTCGCAGACATCCGTCAATAATAACTATAAATTCACTATAATTATTTTATTTATTACATTAGCTACGCTCTCTTTATTTCCTTCTCGTTGTGAAACTAAAACTCAATTAAATTATCATTCAGGTAGTCAGATCGCCTGTTAAATCACCATTAGCACCGCATGAAGGTTATCTACTTCAAAATTAAAGTTAATGAACTCGTTTCGTAATGTTTAGTAATTGTTTATGATAAACTGTTTGATTTATCGCTAATATTCATGGACAACATGTTTTATTTAAATCTTGATAGAATAAAGTATTATTTACAAATTTATCGACTTTCTACAACTCTCGCTTTTGTTTTATGTAAACGGTGATCAAATTTCCGCTTTTGCTTTTTATAAAGCAACACATACGATCGATATTTTATATTATTAATTTAATTCGGCGTTTAAAAATAATAATTAATGCATTAGCATTAATTATTATTTTTAAACGCCGAATTGTTTATATCTTTTTCTTAATGATTCTGTATCACGTAAATATAATAATAGTTATTCAAGCATCAAAAGTAATAATCTGAAGATTAATTTGCTATACAATCAAAAAAATTCTTTTATCATTAGTTTTGGAGACATTCTATTTAAATGTGGCTGAATAGAAAAAGGCATATTGGCTAAGTCTACAGCACAATTGACTTTAATTTTGAAGTTCGTGGGTTCAAACCTCGCACGAACCTATTTACGGTGAAGGAAAATATTGAGTGATGATGATGAAAATATTGAGAGCAAACCGACCATCTCATACTTATCAAATTTATTTGTTATTTTTTATGGACATTTAATTTAAATGTGGCTATATAGGCCATCCCAATAAAATATCTATTTTTAAATTTTATCGATAGTAAATAAAATATCTATTTTTAAATTTTATCGATAGTAACTTACCCCATCCCTACTGGCGACGATTTCGGCACGGACTGCATCCGACAAAAAAAGCACTCATTGAAAATTTATCTTCCGCGCGGCTCTAATGTTGTTTTTGCAGTTTGCATTCAAAGACCACAGAACTAGACTATAATTTACTCTGGACTCCACTAATGAAATTTGAACGAGCAATGAGATTAACCTGGTTTATGTGCCCTTATTTTAAGGGGGCAGAGTTCTTAATATTTTATAAGAGACAGGTTGCTTGGATGATAAATGGATAGCTTAGTTTGTTTCCGGTTCAAATTAATGCTGGGAGATGTCAGATATATTATTTTACGAATGATCGTGTCATCGTGGCTGTTAAAATAAAGACGGTTTCCGTTGATTATCATTTTTAAAGTAAATAAATACTTTATGAATACCTAAGTACTTATTTAGTTGTAATATTGTCATATAGCTACCTATATAATTAATAGTTCTTTGTGTGTTCAATTTACTAACGATTAATGCGTATAATTGACATAAGTAACTATTGTTTAATTTACTTGGATTTTGTGAAATCAGCCCTTAGACTATCAGAGTAAGGGCTCCAAACTTAAGCTTATTAACCTTGTGGATATTGGTTAAACTTATTATTTGTGATAACTTATAAGAAAAATAAGTGACAGTCCATGAAAAAGAACATAATTTAACAAAAACCTTAAAACATTTAAATGTTTTCAGGCAAACCATCGGAAACAATTCCGACATTATACAAATCATCTAAAACATTAATACTAGAAACGGCTAGAAGTTTCTGCATATAATTACTTTGTAGCGGACAGAAGCGATTATTCAAACTATTTTCATTGATTTTAAGCACCAACAGACCTTGGACATAACCTCAAAGAAGCCAAGAAAATAATAAGTATTGTTTTATTTGCTTGAGAATTATTGCGTGAATGTGTGTGTGGCCTCGCCGTATGGAAAAGGTGCAGGTTCTTATCCCGTGTATTAGAAAAAACCGTAACTGGTATCATCATCATCATCACCCCATTAACGTTCCCACTGCTGGGACACAGGGACTTCTCTCTTGACGAGAGAGATTAGGCCTTAATTCACCACTAACGTAACTGGTATAATTATGTCAAAAAAAATATTTGGTTTATAAAATATGACATTATTGTTTAGTTTAAATGAAATATAGATATATTAAATTAGAATGATAGAGTAATAATAATTTTCCCAGCTTAAACAAATCAAAAAATTAAAATTTTCTAAATGTTTCTTTTTTTTTTTACTAAATTAATACGTCAATAACCACTTCGAAACTTTGATGCTGTAAAATCTTGTAACTGCTTTATAAAATTGAAAAAGCGTAAATAGGTGTCCAGAAAGTTTGGAGTTTGGACTTAACAGAATAGCTATTTTTTTATGAAGTCTTGTCTATTAAAATATCAATTATGTTTATTTTAATCAAAGTCAAAGTCAAAACGTTTATTTCCTTAGAAGCACATACCTAAATGGACAGGTCAACTTAATTGGTTTGATGTTCAAAATGCTAGTTAATAATTTTTATGATTTTAGAAACCATGTTTATTAAAATGTAAAAGTGAGAGTATGAGATTGTTTATTATTGCTAAACTGTTTAATAAATTGATAGTGAGTTGTAAAATATATAATTTGATTATGTTTGTCATGTTGTTTTTACTTTGTGCTTATGTAACTGCTATAAATTGTTGACTGAAGATAATTATATAGGCATTTTGCAAAAAGTTACAAAGTGGCATAAATCGGCCTCAGGTAGGCCCGCTTGCGGTGCATGAGGTAGCGGGTTCGATTCCCGCCGAGGGGTCGTGTTTGTACGTTCTGCAAGCACTTTCTCCTTGATCTAGGTATATGTATAAGTAAAATAATAATATATATATATTATGTATGTCTATTATATTAGGTAGCTATATCAGATGTCTAGTACCCGTAACACAACCTTAAGCTTACCACGGGGTTAGATGTTGTTGTGTAGAAATATTTACTTGTTTATTATTTAACTTTTGTTTACATAGCTGACCCACGCTTGGCTTCAACATTCTTTGTCAGTTTGTCTGTACCAGCATACTCTACACCAGTACGCAGTTTTTGCGCCTTCCTTTCATTTGGCCTTGGCTACTATACAGTGGTCAGCTATACATAGATAATACCTGGTTACAATGCCGGTTTCAATTCTATGAAATTCTACTAGAATATATTTGTGGTATTAGATACTTTTCGACCAAAATACTTTTTGACACCCGACGCAAAACGGGGTGTTAAAAGTTTAACGTGTGTATCTGTTTATATGTCTGGCATCGTAGCTCCCAAACGAATGAAGTGATTCTGATTTAGTTTATTTTGCTTGAAAGGTTGGTTACCGGAGTGAGTTCTTAGTTATGATGCATAAAAATCGGATTACCCGTTTCAAAGATATGAGAAGTTAAAGTGGCTATAAAAATCAAGTGTTTACCAATATATAAATATACCCGTCTTAGGTACCAAATCTAAGCTCATAACTTATATGTCACGAAACAGCAATTTTTATGGAAATGGGTTTAGCCATTCGAAATTTATGAGGCGTGAATGTTTACATATATACCCGAGTGAGTAAAATAGCTAAAACTCCCACACAACTATTAGATACAATAGAGCTTATTCCATAATATTCCCTGGTGCCTTTCCACCTTCGTCACTTCTAATTTACCCCGGGGGATCCCGACTTAGGTAAACATTAAACTACAGCTTGTATCAAACGCGAGGGTCAGCTCACAGCATGTTATAAATAACACCCGCTGCAGCCCTGAAATTCATGCTAATATTTGCCTCGCTTTGAGAAGTACAGTTAGAAAAGCAACGAAACCTTTCAATAAAATTCAGCTTCCCTAAAGCTAAAGTTTTAGTAAGATGGCGCTGATTAGTCTATCAAGAAGGAAACTCAACGTTGAAGATATTTTAAGATCACCCAAACTTGCACATGGCAGAAGAACACTTAACACAACGCACTGATCTATCTGAGTTGAGGGAATTTATTTAACCAATCCCTACCCTGTATCCTAACTGTGCTACTGTGGCAATTAAACAATAATCTAGATGACTAAAAACAATTATTCTTCATTTAAATTATTAAGGAAGACTGTGCAAATTTTTTTTCTTTTTTCTTGCAAACAAAAAATCAATACAATACAGTACATTGAAGTTTCACATGTCGTGACGATTTCGTGTGATTTATACTAAATTTATGCATCACAATTTCCGAAACGAATTGATAAATGACCAGTATTTTTCTCAAAAAGAGAAGAGAGGATCTCTGGAAGAGATTGCTCGCAGCTATAAGGCCGTCCTTTATTCTCCGATGTATTGTCTTGTTACTGTTTATATTATATTTGTGGTGTGCAATGGTGTAATCTATCTATCAATTTTTGGAAGTTCTAACAGACTGTCTAACCAGAATACCTATTTATTATTTAGTCATCATACCTATTACAATAACAAAAATACCGTGACATTGAGAAAAACACAAAACTTTATTTAACCGTAATCCTAAAGATACAAGCTGGAAAACAACTATCATGGATTCGCCTAGAGCATAATAATCTTCTTTCATACCAATGTTGATTTTGGGTTGTTTTTGCGAACGGTCCCGTTGGCATAATAGTGATTTTAAATTAAAACTGCCTCAGGCGGTGTCCTTATTCGAACGAATCAACAGCGCTGTTAAAGGGTGGGTTAATGGATAGTTAATTAATTTAACTTTTATACTCGGTTTTCACTACGGTTTTCATTGGGGAAATACTGTATGTTTAATGTTGAAAGTCCAGGAATCTGACTTCGAGCATAGCGGCACTTTTATTTAGGTTTAAAAAAAAATGTGTTCCTGTTATTTATTCGATTGTTTTTCGCCGTAAAAACCAAACTTGGAGTTCTACTAACACTTAAAATAATAATTGAACAGATTTCTCCAAGCGTTATTGAGATAAGCGCTCACCAACACATTTTGCTATTAATTTATATATTAATGAGAAAATGATGTGTGGTTGACGAGGTTCAGAAAGATCCGCGGCAGCTTCAGGCCGATGATTGGGATGTACGCTGTAAACAGCTCTAAACATAGAAGTCTGGCGGTTTTTAGAGTCCAAGATCTACTTTGGCTCGGTGCGCATCACCAGTAAGTTAGTAAGTATAATCCGTGAACTAAACCTGACTATTTACTTAATACACGTCATTATGTGCTAAAGGAAGATGAGTATACAAAATTATGAGTACCGCGTTCTGTGCATAGTTTTGAACTCAAAAAGGCTTGCATTCTGGATGCTGCCAGGAGGTTTGTTCGTTGGTTAGATATCAAGTACTTGTGAATGGACTTAACAAATGGCTAAACCGATTTCCATAAAGCTTGCTGTACCGCGATAGCAAAGTTATTATCTATCATTTGATACCCAACACGGGTATATTTGCAAACATTAGATATCCAGTATTCCACTCCTTAAATCTTAATAATGGCTTTACCAATTTTATGAAACATTGCTATGCTAGACCACTTTTGTCTAACACATCTTTCAAACAAAAAATCAGTCAAGTCAATTAGTTCGCGAGAAGAAGGGTGGGGAATTAATAAGGTTTTTTTATTTTCCCTGGTCTTGCTTTAATAATTTGAGCATATTTACCATACACCCATACACATTTTGTTACACTTGGTCACATTTTGCATACTAACATTCCTTAAGCGTCTCTTCTAAGAGGCTTTTAGTAAAGTAACACGTTTCGTAGTAAGAAGTAACGGCGTAACGGAAGTAACGGTTACGTAAGTTATCACTGAGAATCAATAAAGACCCAATTTCATCGAAAACTAAAAAGTCGTTATTTAACATCCTTCTGGTACGTTAACCATTAAAACAAATTTAATCCTCTTGTGAGGATCACTCTACGAGTGAGAGCGAAATTATACTAACCACATTTGTTCGCTCAAAGTTGTATTAATTAATACGGTTATTCACATGAATAATTATAGTTTCAAATCATAACTTTCTTTTACGAAGCACTCAACAGGAAACTGATTTTCAGATTGAGTTCTATTCAAATTATATTTCGGTGAATTTTGTAAATGTATGAATTATTCACAGCAGTGGATGATTCTTTATGTCATATGATTGGTGCCAAACTTAGACTTTCACCTTCGTGAATTGGTCGATTATTTGCTATTTAGAATGAATTTAACATACAAATTAAAAATAAAAGTAAAAAAATACAAATTAAAAATAAAAGTAACAACTTGTGGGTATTGCGAAATGAACTGTCAAATTGGAACTTAATTTTGATTGGTCTTAAAGTGGCCGGCGTTGATTGTGTAAATTATTCTACACAGTTCTTATTAGGTAAGGAAGTAAGGAGTTACTAATACCTAATTAACAACTCCAATAACGTGCAAAAAATCTGGACTCTGCCCAAATATTAATTAAAAGCCGGCAGCTTAGCTTTACTTTGATGTTTATTTTAACTCTCAAATGATGAAGTGTCCTATCGATGGCCAAATAATATTTGTGATTAAACAGACTAATCTTAATCATCAACCGATTGCTCAATTCTTTAAACTATAATGTGTATAAAATACAAATATGAATTTCAAATATCGAAACGGCAGATATTCGGTGTTCAATTTGTAAGAAGGCCGCAGTAATATTCCACTAAATACATACTGTAAACGCATTTTGTAACCTTACTACGGTAAAAATTACGTAGAATTGGTAATTTCTATAGGTATTCCCAAATCATAGTTAATAATGCATTCAAAGGTTATCTAGCCTAAATGTTAAACTCTACGAAAGGAATAATAGCGACAGAATTACTTGCAAACGGCAAAATGCCATCTCCCGAAATGCTTGAGACAATAAATGAGAGTGACAAATTTCGCGAATGGAAAGGTACACGGAAATATTGTTTAAAATATGCGCCGTACTCTGAGTGAATTATAAAATGTACAGACTCAGTCTACCGTAAAACGTTTTACAGTTTATTTTTTGGTATACAAAGTTTCCTACACCGTCTATTGTTTAATATCACCCGAGGGAGTACCTGAAATCATCCCTTAAGGACTTTACGGCACTTAGATGGTAAAATCGTGCCATGAAAAAGCAATTGTGGATATCTAAATATGCAAAGTAGATCGAATTTATCTTCGTAGCTTTTAAACTCAAATTATTTGAATATAAAATGCGGTAGGAAGGGTTCATATATTCATAAATAAATATTTCTGGACAATCTACACAACAACATCTAGCCCCGTGGTCAGCTCTAAGGCGTGTGTTACGGGTACTAGACATCTGATATACTCAATATAGTAGACATACATATACATATTTAATTTAAACTAAAATTGCGCAGCTCTAGGACTGTTTCTTAATAAATTGTGAATGTAAAAAAGTTACTGAGTGACATTACACAAGAACTATTAAATGTTTTCGTGTAATCCATTACGATCTCAAATATAATATTGAGAAAGGAATCGATTGAATGATTTACGAAATTTTGAGACAGATTACATAATACAGTTATTCCTTCCGTCCATTTAAAATTGCATTCATTTATATGGATATTTTTTGATTTTGTGTATAGGTAGTTTCAAACCTACACCAATAAAATATTACCATTACAGAAAAATTATAAACATACTAAAACTGAAAAGGTTTTGTTAACGAAAATGAAATAGCTGTGTTCTTTAATAAAAATATATTGTTCAATGATTTAGTATGTAGTTCGTGTCAGAAAATAATGGCGCTCAGACTGTGGCCACATCTGGGTCATAAAATATTAACGTGAATATTCAATAGTATTGAAAATAAAAATAAAGGCATGTGTAAAAAGCTTTCTGGATTCTTACAGCGGCCATGGTACTTTTCAGATGTATGAATGAGCCTTTTATTATCCATAGCTATACAGGGTGAAACGGAAATAAAAAATTTGCATTCACACATCTAAAAAAAACTTGTTTTTTGCTTGGAATTTAACCCGGACCTTTGAAATATTTTATTTTATTTTGATATCGATCGGTTAGATACTATTCACAAAATTATACTAAAATAAATAAAATGCTTTGTTTTCATTACCGAAATTTATTTTTCAAATCTTCCTATGTCTTATATTTTCAGACCTTCCCTTACTGACCGAAACAACTGTATATACACACGCAAGCTTGTTAAACACATTCATACATTTGAATTATCGTTTTCTATTTATTAATCCTTGATGAAAATGTTTCATAAGGAAAAGGCGCAAAAAGGTGAATGTAAAATATGATTGTTAGCCTATGCGCTCACTAGTGTTAAAGTTATCTTACAACATACTGTGTGATACAAAACTGTCTAAAAACAATCTTAACAACAGAATTCTTATCATATTGAAGTTGGTCAATTTAAACCAATGTAATCAAAGTATTTGAGCACCATTTTTTAGAGATATACCCCTAATTGAGCACCAGAGGTATACCCAATTGAGCGCCAATCTATATTTAAAAGTGGTGCTAAGTGTTATCCAGAAATCTTATTCCTATAAAAATATAAATTTAATAACTGTTTTTAAAAATAAAGGCGCGTATTCTCGTTTTTAATATTTAACATCTCTGTTCTTATGTCGATGTATCACATTGAGGAAGTCTAGTTGTATGAGTTGTATACACATATAATATTCACATTGACAGCCTCAACCCTCGATTTTTTTTTTTAAATCATTTATTTTATTTAAACAGGGTTTTGTGAGCATGTCACCCTTATAAACTAGTTCTTAATTAAAGTACAAAATACATAAATATGAATAAATACTGCGCTTACCGTCATTGAGTAAACGACTGCAAGCGCGCACTACATACTACACGGTATAAACGCAAACCTTCAATTTGCTATAGCAGTTTTTACATCAGGCGTCTGTTTTAACATCAAGCGACTGATATTAAATAAGTCAGATTTTAAACCACACACCCATTCTGATCCATTTACATGAGTGCGTACTTCACACGTGTGGACGGGATGGGATCCATAATTCATACACATGACGAGATGTCAACCCGGTGAGTAGGGTCCGGTGCTAATTCGTTGTTTTGGTAAAATATACAAACCTTTTAGTAGATTTTGTGAGGTAGACTTGGATTTTAATAAATTTGGTTCTGTTTATCTGCAACATTCACCCTCTGTTATGTAAAAGCTTATGTTTACATTTATTTAGGTTATAAGTGAAACTTTATTTGTAACGTACTAAAGTTGATTCTTGAGTTTGAGTTAGATTTTTATTTGAGTTAATGAATAATATATCTCTATATTACACACCAAGATAAAACAATACAAATTGCGTAATGGGCGGCTTTATTGCTTAAACCAAATTCTTCCTTCTTTCTGCCTTTGGATGGTGAGTTTGTTAACTAGCTTTAACACGTTGCTTTGCCCACAAGAAAACATATTAAAAATGTATGTATCGCAGATCCCACAGGGATAAAAATTTACATATATCCTTCGCCATACTCACTTATCATCATCATTTCAGCTACTAGACTCCCACTGGTGGACATAAGCTAACCAAAGACGACCAATTATTTCGTTCGGTCGCTACTTGCATCCACCGAGAGCCAGCAAGTTTAACCAAGTCATTTGTCCATCTTGTTAGTGGTCGTCCGACACTACGCTTACTGATCCATACTTACAACTATTTTTATAAGTCTAGTAAAATTTCAGGAAGATTGGTCAAGTAGATAAAGCTATAAATAAGTAACGTTTTGCTATGTGATCAAATTGTTATTTATTTATTTAAAAAAATACAAATGTTACGGCTTTGAGAGTTACTGTTACAACCATTAAATAAAAGTAATTATTATAATCAAATAAAAAATAGTTGTATTTTCAATGTAAATGTCACCATAGCTAATTAAGTATGCAAGATCAATGTTTATCGAGAATAGTGTCGGTTTACATAATTCCAGTCCAGTGATCTAAATCAACACTGGCTCCACTAATGGATTCTCGCTGGATCACTGGACTGGACAATATAAACGGGCCATAAGGTTCTAATTTGAATCTGTGTTTCATTGTGTTGAAGTTTTATGTGTGTGTTTTGTTTGATTCCCGCGTGGCGTCAGTTTCAGTTTTTTTTAAATAAACACTTTAAATATTGAAGTACCCTGTGTATAGTGTATAGCAAAAGTTACTTACATAGTGTTTTACTTGCATCAAGTGTAGGTATACAAAAACTGTACTGCAACCATTATTTCCTTGTTCTGGGTGTTAAATATCTTTAATATAAATATATGAGTGTCTATAATATTAAGAACTAGCAGCCCGCCCTGGCTTCGCACGGGTAATTATTTAAATATCATGTTCGAATTTATCTCCAATGTAAAAATATATAATAATTGGCCAAATTGGTCGGTGCAGGCTTGTGGAGTTGTACGCTTTCCAACACATTTTGCGATTCATTTTTATATAATAGACATCAGATGTGTAGTATCCGTAACACAAGCTTCAGAACTTGTGTTGCTGTGTGGATTGTCCGGAAATCTTTATTTGTTTATTGACTGCTTCAGTGGCGCAGTGGGCGAGGGTCCGCTTGCGGCGCAAGAGGTAGCGGGTTCGATTCCCGCCGAGGGTGAAAGTGTTTGTATGTTCTGCAAGCACTTTCTCCTTGGTCTGGGTGTTTAATATTTATAATAAAAAATATCTATATATGTATGACTATTATATTTAATATAATAGTCATACATATATAGATATTTTTAAGTATATCAGATATCTAGTACCCGTAACACAAGCTTAGAGCTTACCACGAAGCTAGATGTTGTTGTGTGAATTGTCTGGAAATATTTATTTATTTTATTTATTTATTTTCATCATTGTATCCAACTGTTTCATGTTTCAAGTGCTAACGTGTGTTCTATTGTTTCAGTGGCCTCCGACGCTGTTGCGGTGGGCATTCACCATTCTACTCATTGTTGCTATCATCGCTCCCACATCAAATTCTACCAGTAAGTTTTTATTGTTAAATGAGCCTTTACGACGTTTGAGAAAGAAGTGTGTCGACAGAGGAAATACATTTTAGAAGTATAAGATGGACTATTACAACACCTAAGGTTACGGGTACAGTTAATACAAATAAACATAAAATTTATTGCAAAACTAGAACGGTCACCCATGCAAGTAGGAACTAGCATAGCGCAACGTAGCTTACCTCTGTAAAAATCACTTTTGTTGTATGAAAGCCCCCTTAAATATGAATATTGTATGTTTTTAGTATTTGTTGAAATACTAAATTGAAAAAAAAAACTGTTCTTGAGATACAGCCTGGTGACAGACAGACAGACGACGAAGCCTCCCCGGTGTCCCGTTTTACCCCTTTGGGTACAGAACCCTAATAATATTTTTATGAATTCTACTTCCAACTAGTAACAAGCTGGATTTCGTCAAACCAATTATCAATCGTAACGTAACGTTCACAAAAAGCGACCACCTAATAACACTTATCTGTGCATTAATTAATTAATTATGTAATTAACACCTGCACTACTCTCATGTTTTGTCCTGTAAAGGTAAGCCGCATGAATCCGTTGGTCAGTTTTTGAGTTCACAGATAATGGCAGAACCATTTAATGGTCGTTTGTGTTAGAGAGAGAGAGTCATATGAAGATTTTTTATTTCGTTCTATCGTAGAATTCATAATCATTATCCTTAAAAGTACACGTTCAGACATATTTATTTTAAACTGAATTGCTATTCATTTAATTATATTGATAGATTAAGTATAGTCAATTATACTGAAATTCAAATTGTATTATTATTTAAGTTTGTATCATTTGTACTTGAGACTTGTAAACATGATTTTTACCAATAAATTTACTATCTATTGCTGTGCCCCAACATACTTCCATAATTTAATTTGCATTTCTCGATCGAAAATCTATGGTCACACATAATATTTCTGAAGCCATCCTGATCGAGGTTATTAAACAAGCCAGTTGTTTAATAACCTCGATCTTTATAATTCTTACTATCAGGTCTACTACCTCTATAAATGAATGTTGGATAGATAGATAAATAAAAAATACTTTATTACACACCAAAAGAAAAAGATAAAACACTATAAGAAAATAAAAACTAATTCTAGAATGCGTGATGCTCGGTCTTATTGTTGTATGCTTTCTTTTAGAACTCAACCATTGCATTGACTTCTTCAAAGATTTTTAAATTAACTCAAACTATTTAGTATAAAATCAGGCTAAAGTCTCCACAGCGGCAAAAAAATAAAAAAGCTATGCCTAAAGACAATAAACCTAAAGTTGTTTTATTGAAATGAATAATAGTCCATTCCGTAGGTTATCCGCTCAATTTCGCGTCCACTGTTATCCTCACAAATACAAAAAGATATATTATATCGCTTGAAATCCGACAATTTATTTTGTAAAGCCGTGCGTTTTTTCTATAGTGTTATTTTGTGTGGATGTGAAAGCAAATATATATTTTAATTTATGGTTTTCTATGCGATTATTAGCTATATCTACCTCTTTAGGACGATCTCTGTGGCTCGGTAGGCAAAGGTCTCATATTTTATATAAATATGATTTTTATTTTAAACATATTTTAAATTAAATTAAAAAATCTATGTAGTATATCAGTCTAGATGACTGATATACTACACACTACCCATAGTAGGTACAAGCTCTGATTAGTTTGGAGTTAGACGATGCTGTGCGATAAGTCTGGAAATATTTATTTCTCTATTTTTCTTTCATATTTTCAAATAAATTTTCATTAAGACTCTTTCAAATATGTATTTGAAAGCAACATTAGTGATGTTGAAGTTTTTTTTTGTACCAATAACCATGGGACTAGATGTTGACACTCATTCACTAGATATCGAATGGCAAATACAATAGTTCTCGGTTTTTTTTTACTAAAAAATGATTACAAATGACTATAATCTAGAAAGAATGCATAGCAAGTGTGCCCCGCAAATGGCAATAAAAGTAAAATTGACTATTTTATTATTTATTATTTTATTAATACTGGTGTTAATACTATCACTGGTGTGAAATATTATGTTCTAAAACGGGTAACATACCATGATTTGACGGTTTTTGAGTTTCCGATATTTCGACGCCGTTGCAAGCGCCATGATCACGGAAATTACCGTCAAATCATGGCATGTTACCCCATGATAATCAAAAAAGTTATACTGGAAGAACAGTACAGTGGTTTGACTCGCTCAATCACAGCACAATGCTGAATCACCTTTTTTCTGAGTCCCATTTATTATTGTTTTTTTTTTAACTTTAAGGTATATTTGTTTTTTTTTTTATTTTGTGATAAATGATCATTTTTCTTTCTTTCTTTCTATACTGGTGTGTAAGTTGGTACTTAATCTTCTGACAGCCTCAAACAAAGGTGCAAAGCGATGTAAGTGCAAATATACTGTCGACAGACAAAGCGCTGTTACGCTTCGTTAAACCCGTATTCGGAAAGTTTACACAATTAAACTTTTCCTTCTGCCTTGTCTTCGCCAAAGTGGAAAATGAATTTGTGTTTGTAACACTTATTAATTTCACTGGAACTATCAATCTGCTTCAATTTATGAGTCTTCTCCTGTTTTAATGAAATTTCAGATTTATATTTCATACAATTCTTATTCCGGTAAAACTGCATAAATTGGTTAAGGTTGATGTTTGTAATGAAATAAACTTTTTAAATTTCCTGTATCTACCTAATTAAACTGCACTGATTTGCGCTGAGATAGATATTTATGTCAGCACTTGATTGTGACTAGGTATTTAAAAAAAAATAACTTTTGAAACTTTCATGACTATATTATGATAATATGTTACGTTATTAATTTTAATCTTATATCTAAAAATTACATGTCACAATGATAGGTACCGTAATCCTCCGAAACGGCGATACCGATTTAAAAAAAAATTATATTCGTATTCAGTAGGTCTGAGAATCGGCTGCTATTTTTCATTTTGCAAAACAACATTTGCTGGGGTCAGCTAGTAATGTATAAGTTATTAATTTTTCCAACAGTGATTTGAGATTTCGCTAATTGTAGTAATCGTATCGCCAGATTTAGGAAAACTATAAAAAACAATTTTCAAACGTTTTATCCTTTATTACGGGAAAATTCCACCATCTAACTTGTATTGCACATAAAACATTATCATATCATAATGCATAACTCATTTGTTACGGTACGAAGACCCATTGTATCGGGATATAAAGGCATTTTTTAATCAAAATATATCCATTCGCCCGATGAACGCTGCCTTACATTAGAAGTCATATATTTAGTAGTAAACCAACATATAAGACATACAAAAACGTCTATTTTTTGTCCGCGTCATTTCCTCACGTGACATGTGTCATTTTATTATATTTCTGTATTCGCGTCACATCCCTCCTAACCTTACGCCACTGATTGATGTTATTCATGAAAGAGCACACACATATGCATGCTGATTTATCTAAATTGCTCTCTGTTTTGATAACTTTATCTCGGCTTTTTGTTTGTGCAATCCCCTGAATAACGATTGTACTGAAAGGATTCCAATCTCAAACGGCTTAGCTTCTTATGTGGACCGTATTCAAATTGTCTTAGAATTGTTTTGCAATTTTTGCGAATACATTCATGTTATTTATTGAATAGGGAGCTTAGGGGATAAATTGATTTAAAATGAAATAAATAAATATATATTGAAATCTAACTCAAATCAAACCGAATTACTTATTAGTATTCATTATCACCATTTGTCACATCGTCTAAACCATGTCAAGATGGTTTTTAAACCTCAAATTGCAAGCTTATTTTCACATTATGTTGTCCCTATTGAACACCAACGCAACCAAATTAGCCAACGCTTGACCTCTAATAATTAATTTATCCATCGATCTTCATTCATCGGTCAATTATTAATTCAGTTCATCATCGACTGTGATCTCATTTAC
This sequence comes from Gymnoscelis rufifasciata, assembly GCA_929108375.1. NCBI lineage: Eukaryota > Metazoa > Arthropoda > Insecta > Lepidoptera > Geometridae > Gymnoscelis > Gymnoscelis rufifasciata. Next base: position 14,775,378 of record OV815311.1, read on the forward strand.
GTGCTTTTGTTCTGATAATTACCCTTTTGTTATTTAAATCCTTTTTTTAAATCTCATTAACACAATAAACACATCTTTATCACATTCTGCCTTTATTTTAAATCCATAATAATTTATTTTTCAAATTTTCTAGTTCATTCCCATTATTTGCCAGTAAATTGTAAATGTACACCCTCCATTCAATTTTCACCCCTATCACACACTGAATAAGGTATGCGACAAAACGTCTCCCTGGCGTACTCTCGTATTCAAAATGTGCACAGGGTTTATTGCTCGGAACTTATTGGGAAATGGCAGGACTTGCTTTAAGCACATATATTTTGTTTATTTAGAGTTGCCAAGTAGTTTATAAATTGTAGGAACGGTGAAATAACCTTGACAAAGTGACGTCACTACTGCAGTCGCTGTTAAACTAGAATTAAATTGATTAATTACCAATTTTACTTCAGCTACATTGAAAGAGATTGTTTAAGTAATGTTATTTTGCAAAGGTTTGAAAAACTTGATTTCTAACCTTTGTTTCCTATGAACATAAAGCGTTCTAGAAACAGCTTTGAAAACTATCAATAGGTGCCATATTTATGTTTATTTGTCATACACAAAAACGCAAAAAAAATACATCAGTCTCAAACTCAATTTCTTAAACAAATTTTTATCGTACTTATAATTATTAAATAAGGGAACTTTCCAGTTGATTTATTTAATTTGACATGTGGTAAGCAAGCAAAGTAACTCATTAATTTAAACATCAAATATTTATAATATTTTGTCTTTTCCACAGCCGTACGAAGAAGATTACGAAAACCAACGAAAGTATCAACGTCAGTGTCGACTAGCGTCTCCAGGTCTACGGATCAGGTGCCCTCAGCCAGCGTGAACAAGCCAAAGATCCGCGGACGACCCATTCTGTCCAGTCGGAAGTCATCGGCAGCCATCGACAACTCGGTGACTACAGAACATCATAAAGACAAAGATGGATATAAGGTAATTCATGATTATTATAATGTGCCTAAGAACCGATTTTTCTAACAGAATAAAAACCGACTAATGAAGGGTAAGGAGTTTTTTAATAATATTAATAATAAATGTTTATTTCACACAAAAATGTTACAAGTGCATAGTAATTTACAGATGAGACGTGGTACAGAGATCACATTTACATAACAGAAAGTATAGATACCCATTTTACTCTTAGAACATTAGATTCAGACGTAAACAACTGTAAATATTCTGAATTTTTCAGTATTCATTTATTTAATTATTTTAATAGACAAGTGTTTTTCTTATCGACTTGGTTACTTTATTCTGACTTAAATCGTATCGGTTAGTATCGATTTGTCTAAATAGTAGCTCGCATATTATTTTCCTAAAAGCAGTAAAAATAAACCAGTAACCTTTAAAACATTAAAAATGAATAATTAAATTAGAAAAGGTCACACACGATAAGGTGTTGTGCATTTTGTGCTTACACTACAAGATGTACTGTAGGAATCCGGGCTCAAGCTTAAACAATATAAATCTCAAGACAGAACGCAGGGTAATAAAATAAACTAAATTAAATTTAAGGCAGCAATTACATTGCCATTTGCTGTTACCTCCGGCAAATATACACAAACATTTAATATCTGTCTTATTTGACATCCAATAAATTAATCGCATTCGTTTAATTCGCAGTCAATGGCTTAGTCCAATATTGCGCAATTTACAATGATGGCCGCTAGTAGTATATTGAATATATATTCTACTAGCTGCCCGCCCCGGCGTCGCACGGGTATAAAATTTTCCCGGAAATTATTCGAATTTTTCTCGCCGTAAAAACCATCCTATCTCTCAAGTTGGATCGAACTGCACATGGTGTGCGAATTTTATTATATATAATCGGTTAAGTGGTTTAGAAGTCCATTGAGGACAAACATTGTGACACGAGATTTATATATATTAAGATATATACTATATTGAAATACTCACATTCACAAATTGCTTTTTGCATAAATGTATGAAATTATTCTAACATTATTACCAAATTGTATTAGGCTTAATTGCTTTCAAATATCTAACTAATACTATACGTCGTCGTGAGTCATACTCACTTCTCTCAGCTTCCAGGCAATTATAATAATGATTGATATTCAATCAATAACAAGTTTTCCTTCACCTTTCAAGAAGTCCAGTTTCTAAATGCTATAAAGGCTGCCCGCATACATCAGGAAAAGAAGTGGACCCAATAAAGAGCCTTGTATGATGCCACGTAACTTTTGTTGCGGGAAATTTACTAGATCTAATTTCAACCTTATTGTATAGGAACAAAAGCAACAGTAGCCTCTGCAGCTAAATGGGCGGCTGTGTAAGATTAACACGGATATGAATGAGCTTTTCGAACGTAAAAGTGAAGTTGTTGGCCTTCAAAATGTATGCTTGGATACCCTGTTTAATAGCGTTTAAATGAACTTTACAGTCCGAGAAACAGAGGTTATATTGCCGTGTTAAATTCTTAAGGAAAATTTATTTTGTAAGAAGTTTAAAATCTGACTTCTATAGTAAAACTAACTAAATAATTTTACTTGAATGCTCGAGTTTTTGAGTTGTTTCATTTTCCTTTTGTTTGGTTTAGTAAATATGGATATTAAATTGAGTAATAAAGGTTTTAGAAAGTATTTGTCGGCGATGTTTTCTATCCATTGAACAATGGAAAATAGGATATAAATTAAATTGTATAATTGAATAGAAATCACACACATGCCAGCTTTTTTAAAAAAATTATTACCTCATAGAGTTAAAAACTATCATAATTTTTATAAAAACATGAGAAAACTGAGAATTTATTTCAATTGTTTTAAGCAAAGAAAGAATAAAACATTTTGTTACACGATTAAGCGCATATCGTGATATAAAAGGAAATATTGTTCGTTTATACAAAATTCATATTTTATCAATTTTTCGTATGACGGCCTCAATTAACTAGATTTTTTTTTGGAATAATTACACAGCATCACCTAACACCTAACTAAGCAGAGCTTGTACTAGGGTGTCGGGTGTTAGGTAACTATACTACATAGATACATTTTTTTTGTAAATGCATCCTTATGATTCATAGAAAACACCCAGACAGACAGACAGAGTTTATTTTAGCCATACAAAGAGGTTCCACAGGAAATAATCCTCAAAAAATAATTATGTCCGTGTTCACTAGCGTTTCCTAGTAAGAAATCTTTATTCAAAGAATTTTTTTTTGAAAGAAGTATTCTTTTCCTGTTATAGGAGAGACTTTAATTATAAGAACCGCTGCTAAAACGCGAAAATCATAGGGATTTTCTTTACTATATATAATTTAATATTTTAGCTTCTATATTTATTGATAAGTGTAACAGTATCAAATACTCGTAAATAGGGTAAATGACAAAAAAAAATAATTTGTTCGCGTTCGTATTAAGACTATTAAAGTTTTGCGTGACGTAACGCCTTCGAGCGTTTTATACTAAGCTTCGCAGTCACAAGCCTCCATCCTGGAACTAAATATTTTTGCAATTTTCTATTAAATTCATAAAACAAAAAAAAAATAGGTGTTCAGTATTTTTTGACGGATGGAACAGAATACCAATTTTTGTTGTAGTCACCATGCTTATTATACCTTGTACCTCTTAGTAATAATAATAATTTATTTAAAATAAATAGTTATTTTATAGCCAATTATAAAATATCTAAGACTTAGGAACTAGACTTATTTATAATTAAAATATTCTCTGCTAACTCCATTGAGTTCATCACAACCTGTCCTTTCAGATCGTCTGCTACTACACCAACTGGTCCCAATACCGAGTCAAAGTTGGCAAGTTCGTGCCGGAAGACATTCAGCCCGATCTCTGCACCCACGTCATTTTTGCCTTCGGGTGGCTGAAGAAGGGAAAGATGTCCTCGTTCGAGTCCAACGACGAAACGAAGGACGGCAAAGCAGGACTGTATGACAGAATCAACGCTTTGAAGAAGGGTAACCCGAAAGTGAAGACTTTGTTGGCTATTGGTGAGTTTTTATTATAAACTAGTAGAGCCCCGCGGTGTTACCCATGGTTCATCCGGAGGTAAAAGTAGCCTATGTCCTTTTTCAGGTTCAAGAGAATCTATGTACCAAATTTCATTTAAACGTTTTGCATTTCTGTTGATGTATTTCTTTTGCCGCTATAGCAACAAGTACTAAAATACAAAATAAATAAGATTTTTATAAACCAGTCAAATATTACAGTGCTCTAGTAGGTAGAGTCTCATACAATTTTTTTTATTTATATTTTTTTAAGGTTGAAATTTAAAAAAGGATTTCTGACCTGATGTAAAGTAACGATGTGGTCTAAGATTGAGCATGAAGGCCGAAAAGGTAGATAGCTTCTCCGGACCACATTACGAAACACGAAAAAATCGCTTCACGCACTGGCCCAGCCCGGAGGACTAACTACAAATAATACGGGAACTTAACTTTTACTAACAGAAGTAAATATATTATGCTGTATTAAGACATAAATATTGTTGAAGTTCTGAAGTCTGTCTCAAAACTGACAAATCAAAGTAATCCCCCGGAAAAATCTAGACTAAATAAACAGAGTTTCTCGTCCAAGCAACAGTTACACAGGCTTTCTAACACAGAACTTTCACAGTTATCCTAAACTGCAGACGCCGAGTGGGATGCCAGTGATGCCGACTACCAGCCAGAAACTAAACGGCTCAAGTGCCAATTGTCGTGATGCAATCCTCACCTCAGCTTAGAATAGATAGTAGGCACAGAGTTGTATTCAGAGAAATCAAATGCAATCTAAATTGAAAATAAACAAAATCTCCCGATTCCGAATCCTTAGTTAACTTAAAAGTAAATAATAAATATTTCCAGACAATCCACACAACAACATCTAGCCCCGTGGTAAGCTCTAAGCTTGTGTTACTGGTACTAAACATCTGATATAGGTACTTAATATAATAGACATACATACATATATATTTTTTATTAAGTAAGACGGTAATAGAAGGAAAAACACAATTTAAGGAACAGCAAAAAATTTATTCATTAATATTACTGATTGATAATTTTTCGTCTACTGCGCCTCAAATGCATTCATAGATTTTACGTTATATATTTTATCCAAACGTAGATGTATAATAAAATACAATAGATAGCCAATATATGTATATGTAGATACAGTTAACTTATCTACATATACGTAACACTTGTATGACAAAAAGAACATGAATAAAAACGGAATTCAACTTATTTTCGTTATAAATTACAAGATAATAACATTTTGCCTTTTAAATTATCGTCCCACCTTTAAATATTCAGGTTAAACAAGCAAACGTCTTCAAATATTAGCTCAGTTTACCTTCAGCCCCCGTTTCGCAGTCCTAAGTAAAGGCATGGTCACTGCGGAGAATTTAGCTTTTTCTGTAAATACGTTCACTAAAATATTCATTAGCTCGACAACTAGCTAAAATATTTATGGATAGAAACAAAAGTTATAGAGCATAAAGAAGACCTAAGACCAGCTCACATCTTTTCCACTCTGTATGTTCTGCAGCACAATCTCCTTGGTCTAGGTGTTTCATGATTTATATACTAAAAAAATATCTATATACATTATCATCATCACCCTATTAACGTTCCCACTGCTGGGACACAGGGACTTCTCTCTTGACGAGAGAGATTAGGCCTTAATTCACCACGCTGGCCAAGTGCGGGTTGGTGAATGTCACATGCCCTTCAAACTCTTTTAAAGTTCTCAGAACATGCCGGTTTCCTCACGATGTTTGCCTTCACCGTTAAAGCACGTGTTTAAAGCGCACATAAATTTCTCAACAAGAAAAATCCAGAGGTGCGTGGCGGGGTTTGAACCCACGACCTTCGGAATGAAAGTCGAGTGTCCTCCCACTTTAGCCAACACGGCTTTTTAAGGAATAATATACATTATGGAAAAATATACATTATGTATGTCTATTATTATTAAGTATATCAGATGTCTAATACAAGTACCCGTAACACAAGCTTATAGCTTATCACGGAGCTAGATGTTGTGTGGATTGTTCGGAAACATTTATATATTTTTATTTTATACTAGCTGACCTGGCGAACTTTGTTCCGCCTTAGACGCCATAAATGAGCAGATTTTTGATTTTATTAAGTTAATTAATTAAGTTTATCAATAAAATAAGATTGACAGAAGAATCCGTTTTAAACGTCTTTTTTTTCAATCTCTTTGACTATATTTGCATCACGCATTCAGTCAATTCTATGTCAAATGTCATAAGGTTACATTATAAAAGTTGAATAATTTTAAATGATGGTTAAGTATTTTTTTTTTTTTAATTTCCGCGCAATTTCTTTAATTTTATCTTTCATAAGAACCTTCTCCTGATAATAACGAACAGAACAAAAAAATAAGTAGCAAAATCGGTCCAGCCGTTCAGGCGTGATGCCGTGACCAAGGGAAATAGGGATTCATTTTTATATATATAGATTGATACTCCATGACAGGCAGAAGCCCAATGTACTCGTATCACTATCCTTATTTAATTTGTGATTTGATGTTTTATTTCTCGCACTATGCGGTTCTGATCCACCTACATCTTTCTCTTTCCTACATACATCATCATTTTCATAATTTTGGCCGTAGGACGTCCACTGCTGGACATAACTACGCATACGCATGGTCACTAGTTGAGAACTTTTCAACCCCAACGTCCATAAGAATACACTCCCTGTTGATAATTCCCTGAAGACAAGTGTAAAGTTACCTATCTTGTGTGCTAGACCTCTGTGATCCATCCACGACTAATATCGGCACTTTTTAGTTCTGATTGTGGTAAAATCGGCATCAGGCAGCAAAAAGTTGGGCTGACTTTGACACTGGCCCCCTTTTTCTTACCCTAAGTAAAGACCTGTCACTGCGGAGAAGTTGGCTCTTTCTGTAACTACGTTCACTGCATTATTCATTTACAGGAGCTCTTTAGCGTCGGATATATAGACCTACCGCAAACTCCTAACTAAAATATAGGGATGGAAAAAGTTTATCGATGAAACGATAAAATGAAATGCCGCAGTCTATCGAATCGATTATGGACGAGAGCGTTCTTTTTGTAAACGTCAACTGTCAAATTAGAACGTTCTAATTGCAAAATGACTGTTTGACAGATTGAGGTCTGCAAGTAGTTATACTGTTATAGATGTGCTGTATAATGATTCTGGGTATAGAGATGATATAAAAACTGATGAATAGATGTAGCGTTATCTAAAGAAAGTCTTTAGATTGATTATACTAGAACTTACACTCCATACATACTAAACTAAAATTAGAGACGTTGTTATGGTAGATTGTTAAAAAATAAGATTTCCCGCGAGAATTATCAACAATTTTACAATTTCTGATTTCGGGTCTGTGTGTTTTATATGTATTACCAAAAAATAAAAATCTATGTTGTATATCAGTCACCTAGCTCTGCTTCGTTTTGGGTTTGTGTCTGTGTAATTAGTCCGGAAATATTTATTTATTTTATTAAAATAAGAATTTCAGAATGAAAGTAATTAATGTATTTAGAAAACATTATCGACATAAATCTCAATTAAAGGCGTGTCCACTGGTGTCCAAAGTTATGTGATTACGTCGCAATAATAACATTACAAGTTGTTAATGGTCACAGTCAATCATTTTATGCACAGTAATCATTCACGATAAAAGTTTTATGACTCGCCATGCCTATTATAATGTTAACTTTCTAATGACAGATTTATGTAATGTGTGTGCCAGTACTTATAAAATAATGACACTTGGTAACTTGTTCACAAAATACTCGGGGCAATAAAAATTAAAACGTTGCAAAGAAAGTATGCAGTTATGCAATGAAGCGAGTGAGTGCATAACAAATATAAATGTAATTTTGTTTTGTTTGCATTTTTTTTATTCATGTAAATGTGTTTAATCATTAGAACTTTATATATATTTTGATATTTTAATTGTTCTGATAATAATCTGGCATATTTACATAGAAATATTTCCCGACTCATTATTTGGTTATATAGTCTTTGACGAGTTGGAAAATTTTGTGGGGTTTGTAGGGTCAAAAGAGTGTGGAAATTAAAGGAGTAATTATTTTATTCATTGGATTTCAAGACTGCTTTATGATATTTATTATAACGGGTTTATGTTGAACTAAAATAATAAAAATTGGCCGAATTTTAATAATTATATACTTGGTGAATATTTTAAAATAAATGAGCTACCAAAGACTAAAACAATGTTTAACTAAAAAAATATTTAGGTTTATTCATTTTAACGTTCTAATACACAAACTCAACAAAGTCTGCTTCGTTGTGTTGACTTGGCTTATCTCGATCTATCCATATCCCATAACATACCAACCTAACAAATAAGAATGCATAAACATTGCTTAAAAAAATCAAATAGCAAAACTCAGAACAAGTAAAACTATATCGATAACAATAGCAACACAGCACAACTCTAAACCGTAGATTTCCCACAACGTTTTCACCTATAACAGAAAAACTGCTCCCATTGCAGTGTACAAGTCGCAGAATTATCTATCGTTGTATAACGAAATCCACTTGTTTTTCACATCACTAGTTGTGAAATTACCTAGTAATTGCCGATTGGGGTATTGTTTTACATTGCCGCGCCGGCTTGTTAGTGTTTGCGCAAGGGAAGCCTTGAGTTTCGAACTAAATAATCGGTATAGTTGAACTGTTTGGTAAAATATAAGTACAACGATAGATCTGCAGATTTATGTGACCATAAATCGAGAGTGCTGTGTTAAAACCCGATAAATGCAAATAAATCGTAAATACGTTTTAATAGCCAACTAGAATCAGAATTTTTTGCTCTTTCGAGTGATGTTTACAGTTAACGTATACTAATTTTACACAGTAATCTTATAAATATGTGTTTTGATGCTACTTAATGATGTTGTGTGACGCAGATGAGCAAGAGATGTTGTTGAAAAGACCCCTATATACAAATAGGTAGAAACTAGACGCTAAGAGCTTTAAGACTAATTGAAGAACAGTTACATAGACTAAAGTCTCATTCACCGCCGCAAAGTTGTCTATCCTTCGATCTTTAATAAGCACATATTATATAGAAAACACATTTTAGGAAAAAAATACATTTATATTATTCTATAGGAAACACACTAAAAAAGTTTCCCAGGAAATTCATGACCTGATTTCTCTATATCGAATCCAGGACAAGCAGATACAGAACAAATTACAACCCGTATTTGATTTTCTACTTCAATAAGCGACTTTATCTGTGTAGTGGTATGTATGTTGGTTTGGGTGAATAGAACCGAAAGTTTAATTAATAAAGTATAAAGGGGCTCCGTTCTGAAACCGATGTTTTTGCTGTATCTGTTTTTACCAAAGCGAACGCTCAGACCGACCGCGTCCGATGCCAAACAAATCATAATATTGGCGAACATGCCAAGTTTTTGGTGACGGTCGCAGTTCGAGCGGTAAAGCGATTTAAGTTTTTTTATTGCAGGTTGAGTAACGCCGCGCGCAAATCCAAAAAAAAGAAAGTAAATAAAAATAACGTCGCTAAATAGGTTTAGTTGGAGAGGCATGGCACAAGTTTATAGGCTGCTATAAATACTTAAAAAAAATGGTGCCAGCTCTATTATATGTGTTTTTGCTCGTCATTTTTCTTTTTCACTACTGCGATTACATCTTCGTATGTAGGTAATTATAAAAATAATAATTGTTTTTATGGGCACTTTTTAAAAAGAAATATTTACATATCTTAACTTGTTCCTAGCTTTTACTATAGTAAACATTCTCATAACCTTGTAGAAATAAATCCAGCCATCAGATTATATTATGTTGAACGTTGTTCAAGAGTGAATAGGTATGTGGAATGTAATTTGTTAATAATAATAATAATAAATCATTTAACAAAGACATGGTTTACATAATTGGATGATATAATAGTACTTACATACAGAACAGCACATCTTGCTTTGTTAAACGTGTGAATATAATAATGACAGAAAAATTTAATTAGATCTTTAACAACCAAATGTTATTAGTATACACTTACCCTTGTAACATACATGCTTATCTTTCTTGTACCCGCTAAACCGCTGACAGACCAACCACCCCTGCATGGGTTTGTTTCTATTCAGCGCCTGAAAAAGACAGAATGCAATAAGGAAAGAGAGCTTGCTCCGATAAATCACAGGCTTACTCCCAGCTTCACCGAGTGCTTTATCTATATTGAGGACACAATACATTTTATTTAGAGGAACGTTTATTTCAAGTGCTCTCGTTTTGAAATACCCACGAGAACGAAATGATTACAAATTCTCTGGTCGTAGTTTGCCAAGTTTTTGATATCTAACAGATATATAGTCAGATAATTATAGTCTCTTAATTTTAGTCAAATACCGCTTCCGTGAACAGTATAGTTTCATAGTTTATTTATTTATGATAGGTTACAATGTAACTAAATTAAATTAAATTGTTCAAACCAAAATTTATCAAGGAAAGAACAAAAAAGAAAGAAAGAAGAATGTTTTATACGAAGTTGAGAAGCGAATAGAACAACACAGCTTTATCAGTTTTTACAGTATTGTGGTTATTACAATTCTGTAGTTATTACAATTTAGGAGAAAAGATGGCAAGACACAAAACAAGATGCTTATTAAGAAATATAACACAATCATTGAGCTGCCGAATAGTGGCATTGACAACTTAAAGTATGCTTAGTAAAAATAATTAAATGAAATCCAATATGATAATATTTTTAAGAGTACAAAGGATAAAATAACAAAAGTAATAATATTTAATTGTTGCTGCTGTAAGTGTGCTGCATCAAATTGGGTATATTAAAATGATTAAATTGAAAGACATCTCATAATGTATAGTTGCGAACGATGCAGTTTGGCGAATGTCTTCCGATTGGAATTCTGATTGGAAACGTTACTTAACCAACGATTTGGGAACGGAATGCTTGATGAGAAATAAGCGATGTTTAACCAGCCATGGTTGGTTTTACAACTAAATCGAAAATACGAACGTGTTTCCTATTGGCCACTAAAGCTTGCCATTGTACGACTGTCTTGTTTTCATCAATTTAAATAAAATTTGACATGAGCATACTAAAAGTTTTAGGTATCAGCGTGGACGAATAATATCTGTAATAATGTATAATATGTATATATGTATGTAACAACCATTCTTACTTAATAGGCTTATACATTGTAAACAAAAAAGGTTAAGTCGCAGTCGGCTTATATTTTATTAACCCCGACCAAAAAAGAGGGAGGTTATAAGTTTGTCTGTCTGTCTATCTGGGACATCATAGCTCCTGAACGGATTGAGCGATTTCAATTTAGTTTTTTTTTGTAAGAAAGGTGAATCTGAGAACACTCGCGTTCTTAGACATGTTTCATGAAAATCGGTTGTGGCGTTGAAAAGTTATGGGGCTGAGAGTGGGGAAGAAAAACCGAAAATCTGCAAATATACTCGAGTGGGTATCGAATGAAAGCGCATCGCATGCACATAACAATATATTATGGTGTTTTACTTTTAAGGAAATTAGGCCTTTGGAATCGGGGGTTTCTCTTAAATTTTAAATTTCAATTTAATTATTCTTAATTTCAGGTTGTGGATATTGTACTGTAATATACTAACTTGTTATGAACTGAAACCATTCGACCTCGCAAGCCACATTAGGGCGCACAGTCGCCAAACATGATAGTGGGGTTCGCCATCGGATATGACGAGGAGGACGATTGATTTGTTTTTTGTTTTTTTTTTATTGTTCGATAAGCTTTCATTTGACCACAATCTCACCTGATGTAAAGTGACGATGTGGTCTAAGATGGGACATGAAGACCTAGAAGGTAGATGATGGCTTCTCCATTCTCCATTCTTCATGGATGATTGATTGTTATGAACTGTTTTTTTCTATAACCTCACTCGTTTTCAGGTGGCTGGTCATTCGGCACACAGAAGTTCAAAGAGATGTCGGCGACTCGCTACGCACGCCAGACCTTCATCTACTCGGCCATCCCCTACCTTCGAGACAGGAACTTCGACGGGCTCGATATTGATTGGGAGTATCCCAAGGGAGGCGATGATAAGAAAAACTATGTACTGCTCCTGAAAGGTAAGTCCTATGTATACGATTTAGGAAAGGCTCTACTTTGATTGAGTTATTTATTTTTTTATCCAGAAAATAATATACGTTTGTAAGTAAAATAGTCAAAACCACATCTAGTTATGTAACGATAAAGTACATCCAATAGAATGAAACAAAATTTTATTAAGAATAACATTGAAAATATGCATCTGCACTGAAATCTAATAACAACAAATAGAAAATATTACCTTTTTAAAAATTCCACATGCAACCTTCATTGAAAAGCAAATTCAATTCGAAATTGGCCTGAATGGCGAATTGAATTAGGTCACCCGTTGCAATCCAATAAGGCTAGATCCCGTATTAAAGATGAACCAATTTCATCATCTGTGTACCTCGAGCTTAATACTATTCTGAGCACAACTCTTCACGAGTTTCTTGCAACGAAGGTAGTTGGTTGTTTCCATTAGAATTTATATTAATATAAATTGAATCACGTCTTAGATATATATTATTTGCAGTATATGCAAAAACATATGTAATTATTATTATTAAGAATACTTTATTGCACAATAAAAATACAGAGTTGTACAAAAGGTGGGCTAAAATAATTTAAAAATAATAATAATTAATTAATTATAGATATTATTATTATTTTTTTTTTTGTAATTCAGGTGTAGGATGGCCGTAAAACTTGACTTTAGACGATTCGTTTATTTTTTATGAATTAAATTATCAAACAATCCACACAACAACAATTAGCTCCGTTGCAAGCTCTGAACTTGTACATATTAAATAGTATATTATGCCACTGTTATATAATGAAAGAACTTAAGACACGAAAAGCCGCAAGGCTAACTCAATAAAAATTACAAAACTCTTTCAGCAAAAAAAAAATATATATATATACCTACGGTCGAATTGAGAAACCTCCTTTTTTTGAAGTCGGTTAAAAATGGGGAAGAAAGGTAGAGGTAAAAACTATACTAATGAAAAAAATACCCTGCTTTGAGACGAATTTTGTTCGATTCGCTACCACAATAACACTGCAAAATTATGGAAATATTTCAAAGTTATCAACAACTACATCAAAATGCATGGAACAATCTAACGCGAATTTCCCCGCTCGCAAACGCCCGGGCCATGTACTAGCACTTTATTTCAAAAGCAGGAACTATTTCCCGACGATCTACAAAAACCGCCGTGAGTTTTCGTTTAAGCATTTTAAACCTGGGTTGTAGAAATGTAAGCGATAGAGGGAACCTGTCATATGAAATTAATAAAATAAAAAAAACCGCCTATAAACAATAACAAAAATAAATAAGGTATACATTCAGACGAATTGAGAACCTCCTCCTATTTTAAAGTCGGTTTAGGAATCCTTTCACGTTGATTAGTGAGTTTACAGTAAAGATAAGAAGAGATATTAATTCTATATTGGACACAGAGGAAATGAAAAATATGACAAAAATAAATGCTTAAAATAATGTAACTAATGTTGGTCTTACCGCTAAATAGAGATCACTGCCAGACAACCTCATTACACAAATCACCGTAAATCGAAGTCTAAGGGACACCCATTAATTTCTCTTTTGAAAAGAGAGATTAGGCCTTAATTAACCAAGCTGGTCAAGTGCGTGTTGGTGAATGAACAAGTCCTGCAAACTCTTCCGTTAACCAACATGCCTGGGTAATTATTCATATATCATATTCGAAATTTTCTTTAAAACCATTCCTGGACTTCAAGAAACATTAAAAAAATAATTGGGCAAATTGATCATGGCGTTGTTGAGTTATGTGCTACATTATTATAATATACTAGTGGCCCGCCCCGGCCTCGCACGGGTTTTTTTTTCAATTTTTATTCCAAAATTGTGAATCTAAACCATTCCCAGATCCCCTTGAACACCCACAAAAAAATTCATCAAAATCGGTCCAGTCGTTTGAGAGAAGTTCAGTTACACACTCACAGAAGAATTATCTATATAAAGATAAGATATAGATAATATTATTCAAATACTTACCTTTTGTATAAAACAAAAACGAAACCTCTCAATTCTCGGCCACCCTTCTATCCTTTTCCGTTGCAACCCTACAATTTTCCTCCTGAACTCAACACGACTTCATGCTCATATAAATTCCGCGCGCAGCAAGTATCTCGTATTTCATACACAGGATCTAATATCTCCATAATTCTCCTGTTTTGTTACACAGTGCTATTGCAAGCTAGAAACTTTGAAATAAACCTTTTTACTTATAATTTGAGAACAAAATAGTTCCGATTCGTTTGATACATCACAAAAAAGCATCACCCTATTAACGTTACCACTGCTGCGACACGGGGACTTCTCTCTTGACGCGAGAGATTAGGCCTTAATTCACCACGATGGCCAAGTGCAGGTTGGTGAATCTCACATGTCCTTTAAACTCTTTAAAGTTCTGAGAACATGTCGGTTTTCTCACGATGTTTGCCTTCACCGTTAAAGCAACTCTTTTAAAGCGCATAATACATGTTGCAAAAAAAAATTCTGAGGTGCATGACGTGGTTTGAAGCCACGACCTTCGGAATCAAAGTTGACTGTGCTCTTACATAGCCAACATGGCTTAGGCAATGGGATTCGGTCGATAGATGTTGTTTATTTCACAACGGCCATCAATAATTGACAAAATCAGATACGATTATTTTAGTCTATTGATTGAAAACATAAAACCTACTATAACTGATAATATAGTATAGTTGATGTTGCCGTAAAACATTAATTATAAATTAATGTTTTTATAAAAAATATAAATCAACGTTAAAACAACAAAACAGCCGAATACAGATTTATTTGTACTCGAGTGCTCTCAAAAATGATCTATTCCACAATATTCGAAGCGCCATGATGGCTTTGTACACAGATAAAAAAATACTAACGTAATAAAAAAAACATTTCTAATGTCACAAAACACCGCATAAAATACGCGTTCAAAATTCTTTGTAACTGGCACAGATAAAAAAAGGTGTGTTTGCGATTCACACACGATAGAAGTGAAACTTCAGTAAATCGACGAAAGAATAAGAAAAAAAGAATTAAAAAAAAGTGTGTGTGTGTCAGCTACGACGCACGATTGGAGTCTACTACTTACGAACTATAATTATGATATATATCGAATAGAAAAAAGGGTTAATGAATGCATCTGCTAAAATGATAAGAGAAACAACCATTATATCTGTAATTATTCGGATTATTTATATTACTTCAATAAATTGTATTACATAAAGTATGTTACAAAATAATATATATAAAATACAGCAATACCTCTTTGCGTAAAAATAAATAAATTTAAATAAAGCATTGTATTTGTGTCTCTTACCATTTCCGTTTCATCTTTTTGCATCCGGTTTGAAATCACTACGATTCTATAGAAGTTTCTTTTCAAAAATGAAAAAAAAAACACGTTATAAAACAATATTGTAATGTAAACAAAACAGTGTTTAAAATTCGAATTCGAAATTCAACAAAGGTCTAAATTCAAAGCAACTGTTCTAAATTCAACCGAGCAACCGCTGCATTCGGCACATTTCGAATGTAATCTATCGAGTCTGCAATATCTGGCGCGTCTAAATATTGGCAGTGCGGCCAGGTGGCTGTAGACAGCTGACGTTTTAGACAGGGCATGGAAAAAACAACTTTAAATTATAAAAAAAAACCGAACAATATCTAAGTAAGCTAGTAAGCTCTAAGATTGTGTTACGTGTTACTGGACATCTTATATATAAATGAAAAATATATACAAATATAATATGCATATTTCCAGACAATCCACTCAACAACGTCTAGCCCCGTGGTAAGCTCTAAGCTTGTGTTACGGGTACTAGACATTTTAGATATAATAATTATTATAATAGACATTATGTACATACATACATAATAATGTATTATATTTTCTCAATTCAGCATCATCATCATTTCAGCCATTAGACGCCCCACTGCTGGACATAAGCCTCCCTCAAAGACGACCAATTATTTTGATCGGTCGCCACTTGCATCCACCGTGAGCCAGCAAGTTTGACCAAGTCATCTGTCCATCTTGTTGGTGGGCGTCCGACGCTGCGCTTACCAATCCGCGGCCACCATTCGAGAACCTTTCGGCCCCAACGGCCATCTGTTCTACGTGCTATGTGGCCTGCCCACTGCCACTTCAAAGAGCTAATCCGTTTGGCTATGTCGGTGACCCTCGTTCTTCTACGGATCTCCTAATTTCTGATTCGATCCCGTAGAGAAACTCCGAGCATAGCCCTTTCTATAGCTCTTTGAGCGACTCTGAGCCTCTTCATAAGACCAATAGTGAAGCACCACGTTTCGGATCCGTAAGTCATCACTGGCAATACATACATATAGAAGTCTTTTGTCTTGAGGCACTGCGGTATTTTTGACGAAAAGACATGGCGTAGATTTCCGAACGCTGCCCATCCGAGCTGGATTCGGCGAGAGACCTCTCGTCGGATTATTATATACTTGTAATTGTATGTTAAAAATGTTAGTTAATATATTTTTATTTATAAAGTATTCCTCTCTCAGAAATGTGATATTCCTTTATCCAACTCTTATTACATTTTTCCCTGGCCAATTTCGAAGCGTAATTCCCTGAAAATACCCTAAAATTAATTGTCTTTGAGAACCTGACACTTAATTTTCTGACAAAAGCTCCAATTCCCGAAACAATGCATCAAAATAGAAGTGGCACTCCTAATAATTACCATCCTGTAGTGAAGTGCCTTCACTTGCAGGAATAGTATCGATATTTTTAGCGTTCCGTAGTAAGATATGTTTATATAAAATTATCGATCTCTTCTTACAAATTATGATTACAGACTTTTTGGTTCAAATGAACTCTCTAAATACAACAATCGAATATTAATATGACCTATTTTCTCGGGAACCTTATTTCGCTCAAAATACATTATACACGTAAAAGACTCATATGCCGCCATAAGTGTGGTAAAAACAATAGGCAACATTTATATCAGTCTTCTTTTTTTCATTAATGAAATTGAAATGAAACACGATAGAAAAACACAATGTATAAAAGCTGCTACTGAAAAATGCCAAGTCTTAAAACCTCTAGTGCTGTGCATCCTATCAAAACACAATTTATCGATACGTATATCGATAGACCGTGGCTGCCCGCTGCTCCGCACCTGTCGCAGGGTCGCTCGAATGGATATTTTTGTCGATAGTTTTAATTTTCGATATCAGGTTTAATGTAGATATACTTGATGTATCGATGTTACTGTGTAATTTGGTATTGTTTTATGGACCGTTCGTAATGTTTTGTTGCGTTGCATAGTGCAGAGTTACAGTGAATCATTTTATATCTTATGGAAAATACATTGTAACAAATGTAATCTTCAATGATACCTTCATTGAAGATAAATTTTTTTCTGGTTTCCCGTGCAATATAAGTGCATAAAAATAATTTATTTAATGTTTTAAAGTGAAGTTCAGAAAGGAATAAAACTAAAAAATACAAGATGTAACTTTAATGCGGTTCGAGGAAATTAACATGCAAATGAATTGTATATAATTTTAGATCTAATAAGAACCTTGATATCTGAGATATTTTATATTTATTAGGAATTTAAATTTCTGTTTTGACTTTATATCAATTAAAAAAACTGATAAAATTCAAGGCGACCTTTTAACAAGGATAGAAGTTATAAATAAAGTATTATTTGATTAATTTGTTATTATAAGTTTACAAATCAATGATATAAGTATAATGTTGTTCTGTATTTTTATTAGACATTTTTATACCAATATCCGTAGGTTAGTTCTATGTTACATAAATAAAATTGTAATGGGGCATCATTTTGGAGAAAGCATTGGCTCCTGAAATACAGTTTTTTACTGTTTCGGGAGCTTATGAGACCATATTTTTATTAATTATTATTTTATGTCCATAAAGGAAATATACTTAAATTATTAGTATATTCAGACAATGAAACCATCGAAGCCACCCCATCTTAATCAAAGATGCCAAAAAACACTCATCGAACTAGAGATTTAGACTATACAGTAATATAGATATAAGTTTGTCAAAAAAAACATAATAAAAGATAAAGATACATAGAGCCACACAGACAGTCAGACATGAAACCAGAATTTGTACATCGTCTGGTCTCCTCGCGGGAATTGAAACTGAACTTCACAGGCAAACACGCATATATTTAATTACGAGCACTACCTACCAGTATTCACACAAATCGTGCAAGTACATCGTAATCGCTGCCAATTATCGATAGAAATGTACTGTATCGAGTAATATC
Organism: Gymnoscelis rufifasciata; assembly: GCA_929108375.1. NCBI lineage: Eukaryota > Metazoa > Arthropoda > Insecta > Lepidoptera > Geometridae > Gymnoscelis > Gymnoscelis rufifasciata. Next base: position 14,793,819 of record OV815311.1, read on the forward strand.
GCAATTAGGTGTAATCGATAAACAGACATCCCTAAGGGCGCTTCAGAAGTCTCGGCACGTTTCGACAGCCCTCCGTCACGACTCATCGTGTTGTTTGTGCAAATTATAGGAATTTTGTAATAAGCCGTGAGGATTTATGGTTAAAAATATTAAGTAGCCAAGTTTAGTTGTCTTGCGATAGAAATTCTACAGTATTTGACGTACACATCCGCGGGCACTGGCGATAGAATCTTGCCGGACCTATAAATTATGACAGACAGACGAGAAAGAATCAATATGTTTTTTTTTTTAATTAAGAATTACGTCAGCACTCTCTTTTGGTGTAAAAATATACTCTTTTGGTCCATATATCAACACCCTTTTAACGTTCCCACTTCTGGGACGCAGGAACTGTCTCTTGACGAGAGAGATTAGGCCTTAATTCACCACGCTGGCCAAGTGTGGACTGGCGAATGTCAATGTACTTCAAACTCTTCAAAGTTCTCAGAACATGCCGGTTTCTTCACGATGTTTTGTCTTCACCGTTAACGCACGTGTTTAAAGCGCACATACAATTTTCTAGAAGAAAAGTCCAGGGAGGTTTGAACCACGATCATCGGAATGGAAGTCAAGTGTGCTCCCACTTAGCCAACACGGCTTCACCAAGATGATCAAGTGTTATTCATAATTTTATAACACTCTTCTTGCTCAGAAGAACAACACCAATATTCTCCTTCCACAAAATGGAACGTCTTTAACAAAAGCATCTAAGTCATCGCGTTTCTTATTTGGTCCGATATTTACGTATGTTTTGGATATTTGTCAAAAATAACATTTTTTTTATGCTATAAATAATAACAGTTAAAATAAATAAACCACCTTCGGAACTAAAGTGCACTTATGTTAGATCAGGTCATAATATTTGATGAGATAGGGATGGGAAATCGTTACATTTTATTGACATAGCCATAATCAAAAAATATGAGCGTTACACAATGATTTCAGTGACATATTGTTGAAATATCGTTATAACTAAGGTCACGAGATTCTGTAATATTACAATTCTTGAACATTATTTATTTATTCCGAGCTGGGCCAGTGCGTGAAGAGATTTTTTCGTGTTTCGTTATGTGGGCCGGAGAAACCTTCTAGGTCTTCATGCCCTTCTTAGACCACATCGTCACTTTACATCAGGTGAGATTGTGGTCAAATGAAGACTTATAGAGGTAGAGCATAAAAAATAAAAAATTCAAAACTATCAACTATTTTTACAGACTTTACCTAATACATGACTGTATTATTAGGTTGGCCCCCGCGATCGCTCACAGTATTCGATTAATTGATTCCATGATTGGATTAAAATAATAATTGAAAAGGGAATGGTGTTGCACCCTACAAGCATAATTTATAAATGGTTAACCTAGTAAATTCGTACGGGGTAGGTACACAGTAATTTAAAGTCAAGCAACATTTTTTCTGCATGAACACGAGATTCTTTGATTTTAAACTAAGATACTAAAAAAACAGAGACCTAAAGGTTCTAGAAATTTACATAATTCTAGTGTGATCAAAATTTATTCGCATTTTCTTTTGAAAAGTTGATATTGACATTATCTTTGTATACTCTTTATTGATCCTAATTACCTCTATAAAAATTACATATTTTTTTCAAGTAGTATTACTATAATTAATTATTGAAATTGAAGATTAAATTGAAAAAAAATCCAGACGTGCGCAGCGTGGTGAAAACCGATTTTTTTAATTAAGCATAATGTTAGCACTTTCTCTTGGGCTAAAAATATACTCTTTTGGTCCATATCTACCCAAGATGATCAAGTGTTCATTTTATAACACTTTTTCTGAGCAAATTTATTTATTGATTACTTTTGGAATGAAAATCGAGTGTCTTCCAAAGCCAACACGGCTTTTACAAATAAACTTAATAATTAATCCTTAATTTGGCGTACACTGCCCGTTGGGTTTCCAAGCTTCGAGTCTGATTAAGTTCATCTTCATTCAGATTATGTTATGGGAAAGATGGAGATGATATTTTTGTGAGCCTAAGTAATGAACTTGAGTTACTGCCAAATTTGACCAATATATTTCCATGGTAACTTTTCCTTACATACACATACAAACAAAACATATCTAATGTTTCATCTTTATCATGATAGGACTTCGAACAATAATATCTAGTAATTTTTGTTTGAATATCATCTTGAGCAATACTTTTATTTTAGGATCTTGTGAATTATATTTCCTGCAATTTAATGATTATTTATGTATATAAAAACTCATACATCATAAGGGTCATCAGAAAACCAGGGCTGAGTAGGTTATCAAATGTATAAATTTAACAAAAGCTCAGTTGACTCTTTTTGTAACACTACTGTTTTAGTCAATACGCTACTTTTTCTTTTTTTTTGGTAGGTTAGTGTGATTTTTCTGTTCCTATTTTACAACCAAAATGTGTGACAAGTAAAGCATTTTTCATTTCATTTCATTTCAAAAATATAACAAAAAGCGCTTCGCTTTTTGTTTGCTATATTTTATCAATTATTGTATCTAGTTTTTAGCATTAAACTTTAACTTAAATTTGAGACTGCCTGAGTAAAAATATCTAAGTATATTATGTATGTTTATTATATTAAGTATATCAGATGTCTAGTACCAGTAACAAAAGCTTACAGCTTACCACGGGGTCAGATAATGTTGTGTGGATTGTCCGTAAATATTTATTTTCTATATTAAAACTGATTTATTATAGAGGAAGGTTTATTATGTATGCGATGCGACTTTAAAAAGACGATTTCTATGATACTGTCATGACTGTCATGACTTTGACTTTGACTTTGACATCTAAAACTATCTCCAGTCTTTTAATAAGACAATATTGTCGGTCAAAATCTAAGCTAATCTCAAACCAATCGAAAGCACACTAACTTTAATGGGAACAGCATCCACTCTGGGAAACCTCCGAAACTATCGGATAAAAGTAATTATTCAAGCCAAGGGATCGATTGTCATTCTGCGTGCGTTACCAGTCAGGGTCAGTGAGGGATCCGGGGCGAGAAAGCTTACAGTCTTATAAAATACTTACTTTTTCGGTAGATATTACGTTCTTTAGCGACAGCTCCATTAGTCATGTTTATGTAAAAAAAAAATCTTGTGTGTACAATGAACAGTTTTTATCTTATATTAGGATATTGCAATAGTTAACTTGTATCAAACTTTGCTGCGTTTTGCTTAGAGGAAGTGGTGGACAGACGGAGTATCTTTTCAACCGACTTTCAAAACGGAGATTCGTAATTTTTTTTTAAACTTAAGTTGGTTTTAAATGGAATGTTGAATTTTGGCTCCCAGCATTCATTGTTTAAATTTATATCAAATTTGGATAACTTGTAATAATGTTATATAATCTGTGCTTGTACTGAGAGGAAATGATAACGTAGGTTTAAAAAGATATGTATATTTCTGTGGTTGTGAATTTCTAGTAGCGACCTACAAATATACAACCACAATTCAAATTTCGTAATCAAAATCTTGTTTAGTTAGTAATATCGAAATGATATTGTATAATGATACCTATAAATTAAAGCCACATTATTTTTATTATCTACCACAAATTAAGTTTTACTAATTTTTTCATAGAGTAAATAAATATATAAGAATATAATATATTTACAAATAGTATTTGGAGCATAACAAGTAGCTACAACCTAAAAGAAAAGTATTCTACTAGTTACAACTCAAAAGATGTGTATTCCATATCTTAATTAATAATATACGTTGTGAACGGGGGCTAGTCGGAAAAAAATTCACGACGAAAAGTTGTCACGACACTTTTTGCTATTTTCTCTGTCTCGCAAGTTTCTCTGTCTGTCTCTCTCTCTCTTATAGAAAACAAGCCAGATACTTTCATTTCTATTTCGCATTGAACAGAGTGGTGTCGCGACGATTATTTTTGTTGAGAGTATACAGGTTTTTTGTAAATAATAAAAAATAATAAAACTTCGTTCCATCCGGGTGTCCCTTGACACCTATCAAGTTTTTTAATCACGTTCTAAACATGCTAAGTTAAGTTTTAAAGACGTAAAAGTCCTTACCCGGGATCTCTCACTATAACAATGTTGGGTTAGTTCCTTGTGCCCGCAGAGTGCCTTTAATTACGTGTGGAAGTCATTAGGGGAAGAGGCTTTTCTACACTTTGTGAGGCTTTTACTCAACTTGACAATTTAGCAATGTAAGCCTACTTGACTGAAATTATTGTCTTTGCAGGATAGGATGAAATAAATACAATTCGGAGAGAGTGAATTATTCATTGAGATTAATGAATAAATGTACTTATTGAAACTTTGTTGAGTCTCAATATTGATATTAGATATGATTTAAAACGGGTAACATAAAAACCGTCAAATCATGATGTTACCCGTTTTAAATCATAATATTGTTAAAAACCATGATAATTTAAAAAGCTCAATATTGATTTTGCATAGTTATATAATAGTTTAGCTTTGCACGGCACAGCGTAGCCGTGATTTTATAAATTTCTAGTGGAAACGACACATTTTCCCTCGGTAAAAAGCCTTTTTATTGATAAATAGGCTATCTTAAAGTGAAAGAATTATTCAGATCGGTCCAGTAATTCCTGAGATTAGCTCATTCAAACAAACAATTGAACCAACTCTTCAAATTGTTACTATAGATTCGTCCATAATAATAGGTAAAAATACAATAGGCGACTGCCAAAAGCGATTTCTTCACTACAATTAAACAGATAAAAAAAACGAGAATCGGGTAGATGACTAAAAATTATTAGTCCATCATTTAGATAACTTGAAATATTGTAACCATATTTTTTCTTTATTTTTGCCAGCGAAAAATCATGACGATAAAAAAAAAAGATAGAAAACGTTTATTATGTCATCTAACTTAAATTAAATATTCTACAGATGTTACATAATGATTCTTAATGACATAAATGGTCACCAATCAGCATGTGCTATGACAGAACTAGGTCCTGTCATAGCGCTGGTCTTCCATGGTGACCAAGAATAGCGAGAAGCGCCTGCTGCGTTACTCGCACAAATAGTTAAAAATATCTAATAATTTTACAGATTGAAGTTTCGTGTGACGTAATGCTTTCGAGCAAAATGTCCTAAATTTATACGTCACAAGCTTAGTACCCCGATAACTTCGATGCTCTATCTGTTTATAATATTTGTACGCCTACATTCAGGCAAAAACATATTTTTATTTCATATTAAGACCAAAATATTGCCTAATCTTTTGAGCGAGATTAATATAATCTTATCATTTATTATCCATAAGAAGAGAGTAAGAGTTTGAAGGACATGTATCATTCACCAACCCGCACTTTACCAGCGTGGTAAATTATGGCCTAATCTTTCTCTCCAAGAGAGAATTTCCTGTGTCCCAGCAGTGGGTAGTTATAGCAAATACTGAGCAACGACCTTTTTCGAACCACTGTTTTTATTTTTCTATTATTTCCTTAAATGTTTGTTTAATTATAATGTGTCTGTATTTGTTAATTTTGTTTTTCTTTGTTTTTAATTTATTACGTATGTTTTTATATTACTGTGGTCCGAAATAAATGTGTCTTATTCTTATTCTTAAGAGGGTGATGACGATGATGATAATTATCCATATCATAAAACTTCCTTATTAAATATATAAAGCCAAAAATGGGTGTCAAACATTTTTGGGCTAACAGATGGACAGAATACCAATTTTTTATGTAGTCAGCATATTTATTTATAAACCCTTTATCATCAGGAAGTTAGTCAGTGGTGCATCTTAACTTTAGATTCTTAAGTATCATTATCTTTTGAGATAATGACTCAAAAGTAAGCGCAGTTTATACTAAATCCTTGACATTTAGATAAGGTCAAACAGACAGACACAAATGACCAGTAGATGTTATTTACTCTCATTAGATGAGTTCCAATTGTATTATCTCAAGCAATTTTGTTTATTTTATTTTACTTCTAGGAATAAACTTGATAAAACAAGGAAAATTAAAATTTTATGCGAAAATCTCAATGCGGTTATATTGCTCGTTATATAGCACATAATAGTAAATAACTACGTAGCTTATAGTTGCGGAAAATAGTGTCTGTGACATACGGATGGACTAACATACTAATGGGTACATCCATAAGTGCTCCGTTTTTTTGCTATTTAGCTACAGAACCCTAAATATAATATTTTTAGCCCAGGGATAGACGTATATTCACACAGTCAATTTCATCTACGTCCATCATCAAACCTTGCAATGTTTGATAGCCAGTTAATCAACCCCTCATTTAAATGAACATCCCTTCATCCAGCTCGGTTACAGTAATTACTCCAATGACAAATAGTGAGACAGCCGCGAAGCAACCCTTAATTTAATTCTGGGGGTTGCTTCGGTTTAGGCAGCGGAATTTATATTATTAGGGATGAATAACAAGTTAGATGTGCTTTGACATTGATACAGATCATGTTGCATTTAAGCTAATTATTGTTTTTTTTTTTATTTCATTTAAAATTTTAACTTGTGTGATTTTTATTAATTGTGTATAAATTGTAAAACTTGACTTGCCATGTATAACGCCCAGTTGTATTATTATGGTTAATAAATGAAATTGAAATAAGCAGATTCCACTGATTTAAAGTCTATGACAAAGTCAAAGGGCAGAGAAACATGGAAGGCTCTATAGCAGGCCTTTTTCGAAGGACAATTGCATTAGTTTAATGTATATTGATCATAATAGGTACATTTTAGCAAAAACTGATTTTAAATCAACAAGGTTCGCTGATTAAATTGGTTGTGCAATTTAAAAGTTATGGGGGTGAAATTGGCGGAGGAAAACCAAAAATCTGCAAATATACACGAAAGGGGTGTCAAATGAAAGCGCATCACGTACATATCAGAAAATAATATAATTTTTTACTTTGAGAAAACTAAGGTTTAGAAATCGGGGGTTTTATTTAATTTAAAATGTAGATTAGTTGATGTATAATGAATGTCATATCAAGTTAAAATAATATATATATTTTTACATATATTTATCCCATTCTCACAGTAAAAATCAGGGTATTATAGGTATATTTAATCTTATGTTAGGGCTATGTTTAACTACCACGCTTCGCTCGGAAGTTAAACATACCTCATAAATTTTATTAGTCCAAATAGGCCCCATAATAATCCCTATATGTAACAACCTATTTTACGAGCTCTAAAGTCATTCAGCTAGAATTAATCTTTGATTCGTGTTGAATCAGTTATTCAACATTTCATGTACATTTATTTAATTAGCTTTAATTACCTCTTCCGTTTTTCCTGCCGGAACCTTGTGTAACATTAACTACTGAATCCATTATACATTCTATTAGAACTGTTAAATTTTATTACGGTTTTTGGGTATAAAAACCCTTGATTTTATACTGTTATGATATAAGACGAAGTATACCTACGTTTATATAGAGAATTATAAGGGTTGTAAAGTTTTGTCAGTATAATTTTCCTTATGTTTTTAGTACCTTTTAAAATTAAATAATATTAAATTAATTGCATATTAATCAAAGCTTAAGATAATGTTTGATTGTTTTGTTGGACGGCGCTAATCTTAGGAACTTTTGGTCGGATTTGGAAAATTCTTTCATCGTGAGGGAAAGTTATTTCAGTGTTTGAAAGCACATTTTTCAAGGAATGCTAATTTATAAAGGTTACTTTTTACGGGAAAAAACGTTGTTCCCGCAGTAAAATGCCAAACACCTGAGCAATGCCGTGGTGTGAAAAGCTATAACTAAATAGAACGATAAAACTAGTCTATAAGTACAACAAAATTATCAAAATGTATTGTATAACACAAGAAAATTGTCAAAATGTAGAAAATACCATTAATGTGATTTATTTTAAGGCGTGTGTATAAAAAATCTTAATTCCACCATGTTTTATTCAAACAAATTCTGAACAAAAATTTCCTTAGAACTGAAGAAATTTTTGCTAGATACAAGATATTGTGCTTGTATCTAGAACTACACTATTCCGAGTGTTTATGTGCAGTCGAATTCATATTATATAAATAAAAGAGTGAGTTTGTGTGTTCCGTTCGCGAAAACAACCTTCTTTAATACGATTTCAGATTTTACCTCTCCGTTTGTATTTCAGAGCCTTTGAAAGCAAGATATCCATATTCTATGAAAATATCAAAATAATTACAACATATGATTATTTCGCTCCAAATTGAGCATTTGAAGTCATTCTGAACGTTTAGTAGCGTGATGACAACGATCGCTATTGTTTGTAAAACTAGGTTATAAAAGTACACTAGTTATACAATTTGTTATTTAAGTAATGTTTCAATAAAGATATTTTAAAACTAAAACTAAATCTAAGCTATTTTTAGGGTTCCGTACCCCGTACCCAGAGGGTTAAACAGGACCCTTCGTAGTCTGTCTGTCTGTCTGTCACCAGGTTGTATCTCAAGAACCGTGATATATAGAGAGTTGAAATTTTGAGGAATGATGTATTTCGGTTGCAGCTATAACAACTCATACTAAAAACAAGTAAATATGTAAATAACGGGGCTCCCATACGTGATTTTTGTGCGGTAAATCAACTCTGACAGGAACTTTTTGCACTCTTCAAAAAATAATTTCTATTTTTTTAATGTTTAATTACAAAATTAATAAAAACTGTACATAGAACCCAAGATGTAGTATAAGTTTATATTATAGTCTAGGTATCTCATACTTATAAATATTTTTTGTATGTAGCACAACGACAAGGTTTCGAAATTTCCATATATTTATGCCAAAGATCGCATTTGACCAACAATAATTATTCTGAACCGCCCATGGGAGCGCATGCACTTTTGTTCCCATTAGTATTAACGATTGCGTTTTGGCAACAAAATGTACCTACAATAAATACAAAAAATTGGATTTTAATTTCGGAATCTGTTGTGATTTAGGTTACGATGTTTCGATGAATAAACCTTCATAATATCAACCACTTTTGGAATAAAAATTGTATAAGACTAAAATAAATAAAATTCGTATTGATTTTATATTATTATTATTCTCTTTATTTCATTTTAAACACGTCAAAAATATATTTTTTACATTAGATTACATAATAAATTATATAAAACTACCTACTGTAAAAAATATATCAAAACGGAGAATCACTGGTCGCGAAGCTAGGCTCAAGCGACCGGTGACTAGGGCTGTAGAGAGAGGAACTTCCTGACAATACGCGCCGAGTCCAGGATTATTATTATTATTATTATTATAAGCCCCCTGTGTCCCACTGCTGGGCAAAGGCCTCCCCCCATTTTATATATTATTAAAAAAATATTTATGCTACAAATTATTTAATTCATTGAAATATATTACAAATATATGTATATTCTGTATCTTAGCGAATAAGGATAGAGTCCTGTTAAAGTAACCGTGACAAATTCAAACAACGGCAACTTAATGCAGCAACATTTTAGAGTTCCCTTGTAAGAGGAAAGATACCTAACAATAGAATAAACTTTAGTTGAATAGAATAAAATTTAGTAGTTTTAACCCAATCTTAGGCTAGGCGCAAGCGGGCTACCGACTGCAGCTATCGGTGGCGGTCGCGCGCTATTTCTAATACTGTATGATTTTGCAAGCGTCCACAAGCTAGCGACAGCCACTTGGTTCGGCCCATGCAAACCAGCAAAGCGATAGCGACCGCTACGCGATTGGTTGAAACAGGCTAGAAGCAATTTTCAACCAATCGCCTAGCGGTCGCTGTAGCTTTGCTGGTTGCTGTCGCTACTGCAAAGTTTTACGTAATAGACGGGCGGAAGCCACCACTTTTATAATCCCCTAAGCGGGAGTAGAAGTTGTATTGTAGATCGTAATGGCGTCTGTGTGGCCCGTAGCAACCACAAGTAGCGAATCGACACTACTGTAGCGACTATAGCGACTGGCCAACGACAACACATTTGCGCCGCGTTTAACAAAATGTATAAAAAAAATACATTTGAGCTGCTAGTCGGCGGCTCGTTTGCGCCCGGCCTTAATCTTAATATATATAAATCTCGTGTCACAATGTTTGTCCTCAATGGACTCCTAAAACACTTAACCGATTATAATAAAATTCGCACACCATGTGCAGTTCGATCCAACTTGAGAGATAGCATGGTTTTTACGGCGAGAAAAAATTGAATAATTTCCGGGAGAATTTTATACCCGTGCGACGCCGGGGCGGGCCGCTTGTAAGTTCATATAGCTCAGAAACATAATAGTTATTGAGGTCAAAATCAATGTATTTGCGGCACAAATATTAACCCTTTTCGTCCACAATTATTTAATCAGCGCGGTGGGTGTATATCTCCCCTTAGTACCTACATTCATGATTCCATATCCAGAATCTTTTAAACAATTTTGAGGGTTAAAAAAATCACGTGGGACGACATTAATGGATGGCCCAAAGTGGACTCCAATAATAAAAGTACTACCTATTCATTTTTAAAAAGGGTATCACTCGCATTAATTGACGATTTTGTTAATTGCGTTTGTTTTGAAAGTAAAATTGAATGATGTATTTCATTAATTTTAAAGAATTTTCAAGAACCCTGTTACACTCGCACTTGGCCGGGTTATAGAATAAAGGTAGAATTCTGGATTCTGGTTAGTTTCAGCAGCTTTGTATTCTGACAAGGCTTGCTTTATGATATTTCTGCCTTCGTGATTTTACAAGGTGAGTACCTACCATCATGTTTGTACAAGTAGATATGTTGACTTCGTATCACTGTGTGGAGAACATTTTGTTTACTGTTGTCATTTGGACAGTCATTTCATTATTTCTTTGCTCATGATAATACTTTCAAATTCTCACTTCTGCTAGGCACACCAAATAGAACTAATATTATAGTCAAAGTCAAAGTCAAAAAGTTTATTTCCTTAGAAGCACATAGCCTACATGGACAGGTCAACTTAAATAACACTAAAATGTTTAAACAAAAAATATCAAGAAAATAACATTGTTTTGACAGTTCGCTTCAATGTTTTATACTGAGTTGATAAGCGAATAGAACAAAACAGCTTCATCAGTTATTACAATTTTATAATAAATATATCTGGGGATTGAAAAACGAATTATGACAGGTCCGGATGTGAAGGATGTCATGTGATACATAGTGAGTGTTGAGATGCGGTATGGTATGGGAAGGCGAACATAATTATTTAATTCTACAAAATTTACTTTTTGGAGCGTTTCATTCGAATTAAGGCCTCTTGGTCGTGTCTTATCCTCATATCTTTAATCACTGCTTAATTAGTGATTATTAGTATAATACTAAATGAGATATGTTTTACTTTAATCGATACCTCTTATGGTTACCAATCAAAATCTTTATATATGTATATATAAATCTTTTGTACGTGTGTTAGTCATTGAACTCCTCCTAAACGGCTGGACCGGTTTTGATGACATTTTTTGTGTGTGTTTAAGTTGGTTTGAGAATGGTTTAGATTCAAAATACGGTCAACTAGGTGCGAAGCGGGGGCGGACCGCTATTAAAACATAATGAAAAGATTGGATTTACACTCGCTCGTGCTCGAAAGCTCGTGTTTGACAAATGGGCTCCCAAAACGAAATATCGTAGAACAAAAAATACTCATCATGAACTCATGAATATGCCTTTCTAACTCCACCTTTATATACCAATTATTAAACACCTTGTGATGAATTGATGATACTGATTCCCAATTTTGTAACCTCTGAAACAAAATCGACAGAAGATAATTTCAATTATTTCTGCATTTAAAGCGATAATATCTGTGAAGGATTTGTGCGGCATGAATTCGAAAGGATGCTCCTTGAAAATAGCTTCGAACAATAACCTAGTTTTATACTACATTAGCTTATATTTAACCTTTTTACTACTCACCACACTAGGGCCGTGCTAGTCACTATAATAATCATTGTCTAGATATACTATGTGATCCGCCGTGAAAAAGCCGTTTATGTGAAAAAGCCGTGTTGGCTAAGTGGGAGGACACTCGACTTTCATTCCGAAGGTCGTGGGTTCAAACCCCGCCACGCTCCTCTGGATTTTTCTTCTTGAGAAATTTATGTGCGCTTTAAACACGTGCTTTAACGGTGAAGGCAAACATCGTGAGGAAACCGGCATCTTCTGAGAACTTTAAAAGAGTTTGAAGGAAATGTGACATTCACCAACCCGCACTTGGCCAGCGTGGTAAATTAAGGCCTAATCTCTCTCGTCAAGAGAGAAGTCCCTGTGTCCCAGCAGTGGGAACGTTAATAGGGTGATGATGACTATGTGATCCATATTCGTCCATATCGACACTCCACTACCATCAGGTGAGATTGTGGACAAACATTACGTATTAGACACTAGAGCGTGCTAGACACTAAAATATTCTTTGTTTTTGAAAAATCAATTATTTATTAAAAACAAAAGAAAGTATTACATAATTAACGCAGTCTTAGGACTATGTCCTACACAGTATTTAAAAATTTTACACGAGAGCAAAAATAATTAAATCATCATACTGTAAATCAGAAATACGATAGTGAAAGAATGTTTCAACCACTCCTTTTCTAACCCCTATTTTGTAAGAGGCCTATGTTCATTGGACGTGAAAAGCTGGTGGAGAATTTTATTTAAAAATGAGTTTAGTAGATCCAGATATTACTCCTAAAATCTCACAAATTCACAAACCTTTTTATATTATTACAAACAGTCAGCCCCGGCTGTAGTATATAAGGCACTATGGTCTTCTTCTTATCTTTCTCAAGGAATTTGTACATTATTATAAAATTGTTTACTGCTCGAAAAAAAAAAACAATTATGTATTATGTACAGACATATACCTCTATATTGGTGACTTCCATACTGATTTATATTCTCTTTGGTGTCAACCTCAATCAAGGGGCACTCTTTTCTTACTGCATCCTTATCTGTGATTACAAATTAAAAAGTATGTCTACCTCAGATCAATAAACTCTATGCTTTGACATTATGGAAATTAAGGCATTGGAATCGGTGGTTTTACTTAAATTTTAAATTTAGATTTATTCATGCGAAAGGTATAAACCTAGAAGTCCTTTAAACATTTGGTCATCGTCGCGTGTCTATTGTTTTTAGGGAACAAAATTACAACGGAGAGTATCACTTCGTGTTTTACACCTTGGGTTATATAATTGAAGATTTTTAAGGATTCCTAATATTTTTGAAAATAAAACATAGCCCATAGTATGCGGGGATAGTGTAGCTTTCCATAGATGAAAGAATTTTTCAAATCCGGATAATTACAGACAAACAAACAAATCTTTTGTCGTTATAATATTAGTTTAGACTAGAATTAGATTTACTAGTTTTCAGTAAAACACTTTTGACCTAATTCTCCCTTCGCCTTGCGAACTCATACATCTATTTGTCGTGTCTCAAACTTATAAACCAAACATAAACTTCGTCTATTATTTAAATTATCCTAACCTCCCAGAGGTTTTCAAACTTTAAATAGGCTCTGCATGTCGGTATTATTCTCCATTTGTTGGCAACATAAAGTTCGCCATTTATTTATTTATTCATAGTTATCGCGGCTCCCGGGCGTAAGAGATCTACTTGGCGAAACTGGAACTAGTTGGCGAAACTTATGATATTCTTTATGTGGAAACTCCTAAGTGTTTAGGTTAATAGCAAGAAGGATACGTTGCTCTAAGTAGGTTAACTTTAGTGCTACTTTTTATCAGTCAGATTAGCATTAGGATCTTTAGACATAGACATAGACATAATTAGATCTTAACGGTTTTAATTAGACGACCTCTGTGGCTCGGTGGACGAACGTCCGCTTGAGGCGCAATAGGTTGCGGGTTCGATTCCCGCCGGGGGACCAGATTTTGTACGATCTACAATATCTGGTTTCGGGTCTGGGTGTTTTCTATGTATCATATGTATGTATTTACAAAAAAAAAATGAATTTATGTAGTATATCAGTCACCTAACACCCATAGTACAAGCTCTGCTTAGTTTGGGGTTAGGTGATGCTGTGTGAGTTGTCCGGAAATATTTATAAATATTTAATTACCTAGGAGGCTTACATTGTATTGCTAACCCACGACCTATCGGAATGCTAGTCTAGTATGCCCCCACTTAGCGAACACGGCTTTTACAAGCAATATATTTGTGATAAACTCGAGATAGACTATAAGTGTCACTAAATATGTTTAAAAAGACAAGGTGAAGAAGACACGATTAAACAAGCTTGGAACATGAAATATCGCCTTGACACTTCCGGAAAGGTCACTGTCTGATGTGTAAAGGTAAGCGCCCACTGTCCCGCGCCGGACGCAACGCGCGCGCGGCGCGCGACGGATTGTAGTGATTTACTTTAAATTGATAACTCTCAAGGTAATTAATAAATGAATGTATTTATAGATTCACATTTTTGGAGGTTTTGTCTGTTCACGTCCGTAAGTGGTAACCCTCTGAATCCTTACACGTGACCTCCGGGTGGTGCTAAGAACAGTCTCTGGTGGTAGGCTTCGGCCGCGGCTTGTCACCACCCTCCGGGCTGGGCCAGTGCGTGAAGCGATTTTTTCGTGTTTCGTAATGTGGCCTGGAGAAGCCTTCTAGGTCTTCATGCTCCATCTTAGACCACACCTTCACTTTACATCAGGTGAGATTGAGGTCAAATGAGGACTTATCAATAATAAAAAAAAAAAAAATTTTTTGCGACACATGAGCTTTCAAATCGAAAAATCATGGAACAAAAAATACGTCTCCAGCCCACCTTTGAAGACCTTTGAGATCACAAGATAATTTATTTCCATCGTTTAGTTTTACAAAAACCACTTCCGCTTTATAATCCATTTTCGAAACACATTGTATATAGAACACATGGTTCACAATAAGAATAAACTTAAAAGCGTCGTATTTAAGTTATTCAAGTTTATAAAAATTACAAGCGTCTAAGAATTTGCAGATCTGATGTGTAGAACTGTAAAAACAGAAGGACTGCTTATGGAGCCTTGCCAGCATGTTTTCTGTTAGATAGTTGTATTCAATAGGATACGGTCAGAAAGCTGACACCAGAGTTATATCATGATTGTTGGCAATTGCCTTGCGAATGTACTTTCCATTTGCTAATTATTAATGTCGCAGTCTGTCATCTGCCATCTGTCTGTCATTCTTTGCGACCTGTGTGGCTCGGTGGGTGAAAGTCATTAACAGTAATTAATAGTCATTAAAACGTGCTTTAACGGTGAAGGCAAAAACATCGTGAGGAAACCAGCATGTTCTGAGAACTTTAATAGATTTTGATGAACATGTGACATTCACCAACCCGCACTTTTCCGGCGTGGTGAATTAAGGCCTAATCTCTCTCGTCAAGAGAGAAGTCCCTGTGTCCCAGCAGTGGGAACGTTAATAGTCTTTCAAGCTCTTTAAAGTTATCAAAACATGCCGGTTTCGCGATGTTTGCTATATGCAAGAAGAAACATCCAATGGTGCGATCTCGATCTAGTTCTGTGGATTTAAAGCTACCTTTAAACCTCTCTTGCGTTAATAGGGTGATGATGATGAAATAAATAAAATAAAAATAATTTATTTTCATGCACAAAAACATTAAAAATTTATTTAATAACTAAAAACTTTCTAAAACTAGCATTTATTCGAATTTTTAAACAAGAAGTGAAAGTACATCTAACCTTTAGAACCTATATAGAAAAAAAACATCGTGTCAACATAATCCATATGGAAAAAGCTATATGGAATAAGCAAGTTCCCTCTAATATTCTACACAATATAATGTTATGAATGTAACGTGACGTTTTATTAAATCGTCTCTGTGAGTCACAAGGCATTATTATACTTCAGCTTAGCGTCCTTGTATCACATCCTTTCAAAATTCCTGCCGTTAAGAACGCTTAGTATTATATCCGAAACCGCAACGAATCCAGTTTTGTATTATATATAGAAACTAGCTGACCTCATAAAACGTTTTGCAAAATGAAAAATAGATGGTAGATTCTCAGACCTACTGAATACGCATATAAAATTTGGTAAAGATCGGTAAAGCCGTTTCGGAGTAGTACGGTAACTAACATTGTGACATAGAAATTTTATATATAAGATAGAAAAATGTTTACTTACGTCAAAAAATACAAATACAATACAGAACAACTAT